>OX458975.1:11454411-12724767 GCA_949774945.1 Hoplodrina ambigua
GTTCGCGGCGGTCCCTGTCGTCTCGGTAGTCGCGCCTGTCCCGGTCATCTTTGTAGTCGCGTCTTTCTTTGTCGTCCTTGGAATAGTCGCGCCGGTCTCTGTTATAGCTGCGAGAATCTCTGGGGCGTTCATCTGCGAATACATTGAATTGAATAAGACACAAAATAAAAAATACGGTAATGTTGTTATAAAGCTTCAGAGTCGTATGACACATTATTACTTACCACGTTTTGGAGCGGCACGGCGTTCTCCAGAATGATCGTTCTGTAAAGAATGAATAATCGATAAATTGCTATTTTCTTTTCATAACCATCATATAAAATGCTGTTTGCAAATGATGTTTAAACTGACCCTTCTTCCCCAACGCTCTTTTTCTTCGCCGCCACCACGTCTAGCTTCCTCTTCTTGTTTACGAAGACGTTCTTCTATTTCACGTTCCCTGTGAAAGAATAAAACAACTTGGTATTTTGTTGGGAATTATTTTTTCACATAATGTTACTAATGTTTTGAATGAATGTAGGTATAGAGCGACCGAGCCTAGCATAGAGCATGGATCGGTGTCTAGTTAACCGATTTTAATATAGCACATGTTGTGATAACAACCTGATAAAAATCGAGGCATAAAATCCTTGATTTTTATAGTATGTGCTTTGTTCCTTAATGGAATGATAAAATACAAAGTTTTACATTCATTTATAAGATCTTCTTTTTTTATTCATGTGTGATGAATTAAATTGTATCCAATTCAGATTCCGGCGCGAGTGCACAGTATAGCAAATTTAATAAAATTGGCCAATGTTTCAGAGCATTCTAGGTCTGAATGCGTTTCCGGTAAATTAAAAATGGACGAAGTCTGTGTTAATTACTCAAGTCCCACAAGACAATTGATTTTCTATTGTTCTGACTTAACGGTAAGTTAGCCGGGGCTTGAGCGGTTAATTTTCTTAATTACAGTTGACGAAACAGGATTTAAGAAGAAGGGTTTACTGTCTCTTCGTAGTCTATTGCAAGTCAGTGGTACCGAACTTGTATTACGAAAACCACTTCTAATACTACGACATAAAGGCGATAAGGCTATGTTGGTATACATTGTACGAGTACTAGCAGAACTAACAGACCGTTTGTTTGACCTAACATTTGCTTGCTAACTAGAACCCAATCGCAGCGCTACCTACCGGGTCCAATTCTGATTCAAACCCAACACACAAACAAAGACCTAGTCTAGCTGTTCAGGAACATTTCAGTGACATATGTACAGAAGAATAATAATCTCACGATGAAAATCTTACTTGGCTGCAGTATCTACGGGTTTAGCGGCACCAAACACTTTCTCAGCGGACACAGGTTTAGGCGCCGCCTTCTCTGGTTGCTTCTCTTCGGCGCCAGCGCCGTCTGCGGGCTTCGTGGGCACCTCCGCGTCGCGCGGCACCGTGCGCGGCAGCAGGTTCAGCTTCGGACGCTCACGAGGCTTCGCATCTGAATTGGAGAAATGTGTTTAATGAAGGATATGTCGACTTTAGAATATAAGTTGCTTGCATAGTTTTTTACAACAGTAATTTGGTCGAGTTAACCAAGGGGTATCGGATTACCCAGTTACTGGGTTGTGGAGGTCAGATAGGCAGTCGCTCCATGTAAAATACTGGTATTCAGCTGCATCCGGTTAGACTAGAAGCCGACCCCAACATAGTTGGGAAAAGGCTAGGCAGATGATGATGAATTTGGTCGAGTTAAGTTTGAAACTCGCGCATACAAAGAAAGGGATCACTGTTGAACAATGTTTGTTAAAATGTGTCGGCCATTTTAACTCTTTAGTATTATTAGCTATTTATATACACAATGTAGTTATCGAAACTCGCCTCCAGTGAGGTACAAAGTCAGCTCGACTGGGTTGTTACTCTCACAATGTAAGGACGTAAGAGTCATAATCATCTACCTAGCCTTTTCCCAATTATGTTGGGGTCGGCTTCCAGTCTAACCGGATGCAGATGAATACCAGTATTTTATATGGAGCGACTGCCTATCTGACCTCCACAACCCTGTAACTGGGTAATACGATACCCCTTGGAGAGTATGGCAGTAATTACTAGTTCCGCATATGCTTTTACAGCAAAATTCATTCGTTTTGAGTCCATAATTATTAGTCACCATGAATTGAAAACTACTTGACACAGACTTGAGAGTCTAGCTCTTGAAGTCTAGATTGATAAGTGTTAGACTAAGAGGTTTGTGTAATTGCGATATGGATTACTTTAGAATGACGAAGACATTTAAATCATTATTACACTGATGATATCAATATGACAAAGATAAAGTATTTATATCTATTATATTTACCTTCTCTGGGAGGTGCATCGCGTTCACGATCACGATCACCAAAGTTTCTGCCACCGAATCCTCTGCCCTCTCGACTTCTAAACAAACAATGAGATTATACTTGGTATAAAAATGGCAAATATATTTGACACCATATGTAATATTCATACAACCGACTGCCTCGTTAGTCTAGTAGTCGCAAAGCGCGACTGTTGAATATGAGGGAATCGGACCCAAGGCCCAAAAACACTTTGTGGCAAAGTGTTATTGGGATTTTTCAGTAGCAGCCTCGGAATCAGGTTTTGTGCCCGGTTGACAGCAACAAAGCTCGCCCCTATTACATGGGACTTAAACATAACTGGCGAAATATGAAAGGTAAACCTTTCCCTAACTATTCGGGGATTACCGGATTACTACACAACCGAACCATTTTAAAATGCAACTCAATTTTTCCAATGATTCTCAAAGTTTCCTTTCATTTAGATATTGACTCTGTAGACTTTAAGATTAGATTTCATTACACACAGACGAAGATTACATTTTAATATGAGGAAAAAATAACGTTTTATTGTACATGTCGTTTTATTTACCCAAATCCACCTTCACGTTCTGCAGTGCGGAACCCATCACGTCCGCCGTACCCGCTCCGCTCGGGGCGCTCGTCGCGCTCGCCGCGCTCGCGGCCTCCGAAGCCGCCGCCGCGCTCTCTACCCCTGGAACGATACGACAACTTTAAAATATCATCTATGAATATGTATTTAGGATGAGGACAGATAGAAAAGTACTGAGAAAATGGCACAATAAGGTTTAGAAATAGTCTGCCGCACTGATATGAGCAGGGATGAAATAATCGGATGCATATTTATTATAATTTTTGGCCCGTATTGTCTCAATAGAAGGCACAGGTCTCCCTTTCTCTTTTCCATACGCTCTATCTTGATGCATAGTACCTATACTTAGTTTTTCGCTAGGGAAGTAGGGATATGGCTTTTAGAAATAATTGATTATAAGAAAAATCCCTGAAGATTTTTAGTGGTGGGGTTTTTTCGATACAAAGGCCCACCCATAATAATATAACACCTGAAGCTTAGATAAACAAGCATCCGATAATCCGATTCAGCCGAACAGCCGCTGCTCAATATAAATGTAGGTATAAAGCGACCGAGTCTAGCACAGAGCATGAGCCGGTGTCTAGTTAACCAATTCAATCTGGCACCATGTTACATAACGAATTATATAACCTCAATAATACCGAGACATGAAAATCTCGCTATTTTTTTTAATGTGCTGGGCTAGTTGATTATTTGAGTTGATTTATCAGAGTTGTTGATTAGGGTATGAACTATTGACTTATTGACTTGTATGTGTCATAAAATTTAAATGGATTTTGTACTATGTAGTTGCAAAAAAACAATTAGCTTCTTAGCTAGATAAACATAAGATATTGAAGTCATAGGGAACTTACTCAAAGCGATCGCGTCCGAACGAGTCCCGACCACCGTACGGCGTTCGTGCGGGCTCGGCCGGTGCAGGTCGGTCACCATCACGCCAGCCACCCGGACGGTTGTCGGCACTAGCTATATACACAATCAATCAATTATAGTATTACACAAGAAAACGTGACAAAACAATTCAATTGATCCATCACTCAGATTTAAGTACCTAATAGAAGGAGCAAACCAAAGACTAGTCTGAATTGAGTTATAGCTATGCTACGTCACAGATTAAACTAAAACAGCTGGTCAAGAGGTGTTCCAAGGGCTATGAAGGCAAAGTCTCGTCCATGTGGAGTCCTCAACAAAGCCTAGGAGCCCGTGTTTCTGGTTACCTCCTACTGCTGTAAGCAGTACCTCTCGTGAAGGGTTCAGTGCCAACGTGCACGCGTGACCTTTACTCAGACCTTCCCGAGGCGGATTGAGTAACTGAGATCACCGATTTTATTGTCATAAGATAGTATTGTAAGTATCAGTGTGCACGATTGCATCGTAAAGCAAACGATGACAAAGCTGGAACGGCACACACTCACAAATAACAATGACGACTGAACAACAGGTAATAAATCGGCGATTATGTACTCTGTGTGTGCGCCCCAAGTGTGACATTACAGTTAGCTCCAACCATCAGGTTACTTATCATCATTGTGAATTACTATTATGGAGATAATATATTAAAATCAAATGCGCAATCATTTATTTTTACGTTAGTTTTTGTTATTTTATTAGAAATGCAAAAGTAATTCTGTATGTTGCGCTTTCATGTCTAAATCACCGATTTTGATGAAATTTGGTACGGAGTAAGTTTTAACCATAAGAAAGGACATAGCCTACTTTTTAATTCGCCACTACGTCTGCATCAGCGGTAACCGTCATTTACGCGGACAAAAGCTAGTATATATACAATAAAGGCGTGTAAGGGCATTTTTACGAACATAATTCGTTTTGTCACGAGTAATTTATGAAGTTTCCGACCGGAACGACGCAACATAATTCGCATTCAAATTACTGTTTCGTTTCCACAAACGATCGTGCCATTTTTAAAACATCTATTTAAAAGCAATAAAGCCGTAAACCACGGCCTACGAGGGAGCTGTGTACGGGGAACTGGGCTTTGATTTGCAAAAAATATATATTACATAACCGACAGACTGCCGTCTTTATTGTACTTATTCAATAAAGTATACCAACATACAATTGTATAGTATACAGTAGTACTTAAGGTAATGGTAATTTCTGCTGTATAAATCAAAAGGGATAAATAACATTCACAAACGAAGACAGGACAGAAGCAATGTTACGCAAAGATGCGTGTTTCTATGACATCATTGTCAATCGTGCGATAGATTATTTTATACGCAGTGCCCCAAGGTCATGCCTTGTCTGTACGAAAAAGGTCTTTACCCTGCAGTGGGGCAATAACCAGCCACGCACGCTTTTCCCTTGCTGACTAACAAATTTATTCTACTACACGAGTTTTACCGATACGACAGTTATACCAGTTTATTCTGGTGGTTTCCAGCGTGTAAATGTCGATAATTATCGCTAAGGAACGTATTATTCATATAAAAACTATTGTATGTAATAATCCAGATCATGGTCTACCTATATGCCGAATTTCATCCAAATTCTTTCAGTCACTTAAGCGTGATTAATTTATGAAAAAAAATACAGGTAAAATACAAGTTTTTTTTTTTTACTAATATTATTAGTATATTGAACTCACAATCCCGTTCTCGATCACGGTCCCTGTCGCGGTCCATGTTCCCGCGATCCATGTTGCTACGATCCATAGGCCCGCGCTCTGGGCGTGGACGTTCGCGTCCGCCTGTGTCCGGCATCGCACGCGGGCCTGAACGCCAGTCACCCATTGTGCGTTCTGGGTCATATTCCCTATACAACACATACACAATCAGTATCAAAGGAATTCTTTATTTGTTATTTAAATAAGAACTAAATTCCCTTGGTATTAAAAAAGCTTGTTGACTGCTCTTTTGTGGATTATCAGAACTATTGCATGTACAAATACATCATCAATAAAACAGGTTTCCTCATACCGTTTCGAAAAAAAATATGTTTTTAGATTTGGATAGTCATAATATTACATAACATTTTAATATAGCATACAAAGTAATTTTTTAACATCCAGTTTTGACTACCAACTGTCTTTAATAACAATAATGTTGAATACATTTCGTAACAATGAGTGTATTACCTGTCCCGGTCGGATCTGCCTCCCCTTCCCATTCGGCGGTCGTTGTCCTGGGTAGACACCTCTATTCTTATGCGTCTCCCGCCTATTGTCTATGAACAAACGAAACTAGCTTACAATCGGTAGTAAACACAATAGGACCCTTTTTCAATGGCTCACAAGGCTTCAATTTATATATTAACAAAAAAAAAAAAAATAGCCCAACATGTCAAGTTGTTAGAATAGAGATCCTCTAAAGAACAGCTGTGCGTATTGTTATTTCTTAATCTTGATTCCACTAAGTTATAGCATAAACAGAATGCCACCTGGATGTTAACAGACAATTAAAAAAATTGCATTCGCCATTTAAAAGTAAAATATTTAATATTATAGATTAAAGATTGAGGAAAATTCAAAATTAATGTAGGTATAAGCTTCTTCCTTACCAGGTCAGGAATGTTCATAGCATTGATGAGACTCTCCCTGTCTTCAAAGTCCACACATCCATAGCCTTTGAGACGGTCGCCTTCGCGCGGGAGTCTCAGGTTGGTAATCTGTTGAATAAATAAAACATTATGTTTATGTATGTCACCTTTAAATGGAAGATACACTAGGAAAAGGGTTAAAACGATGATAGTACAAAAACATTTTGTGACTAATAACAGATTTGAAAAGCACCAACTACAGATTTGGATTAAATAATCTGCAAGAATGATTCTTCTTCTTCTTTTCGAGTCGATGATTATGGACAATCCCCAAATTATAGTTTTTGTGCCCAGTAGGTGGCCACGTTTATCGCGGCATCAGTGGCATTGTTAACGTCCTCTAATGAATAAAAGTAAGTTAAAAAAATGATTTTTATCAAAATATATTTTAAAATCAAATCTGTCTTGAGCAAGCATGGTGATTGATGTTCATGCCTTTTCTGTATGAGGGCCTTTGCCTTGCATTGGGACAGTAATAGGCTGGTATTACTTTTTAATCAGTGAAAGCTAAATTTTAAACTAACAAAAATGATAATTATTTACTAATAAACACATCATAATAATCTGACATCCTTAAACTATTTAACATTATCAAAGATCTGTTCTGTGTGTGTAAGTGTATAATAAACTAGTAAGGTAACTGGTTTTAATCAGTCTTCAAGGCTATTGACATATTTTACAGAGTATTACTTTCTATAAATTAAAGATATTCAAAGCAATTAATATCGTAAGTTTGTCCTCTTGCACTGTGCATAGGGGATTCTGGTCACAGATATGTCCCTGCCTATAATCAATGTACCATTTGAACAGTACTTATTCTAATAATTTTATTATAAACTTTTTGAAATGACAATAAGGTAAAGTAGATCAACTAAGCAAGAATTTTGTTGGGTCATCATTCAAAATGAATATCATATAGTGTAGTGAACATAATCAGATTAAATTATATTGCACAGCTTGACTGATTAAATAATTTTATGATGTTACACTTAAAGTACGTATTTCAAACACGAAATGCAAGTAATTGGATGTTAAAAGACATAAATTTGAAGTCAATCTGTGACCTTGCCTTAGATGATTAATAATTTGAGGTAAAGCCGTTTTACATGTTAACCCTGGTTAATAAGGTCATCCAATCAAAATCTCATGCATTATTTAAGACAAATGGTAGCCTTCATTATTTAGATTTTACTGTACAGCCTTTCCGTAACAGGCAGATAACAGGACAACATGTATCTCATGAAAAATACTGCAAAAAATGGGAATTAATTAAGTTACCTTAAGTCCAGTGAAGAGTTCAGTGATAGCGCTTTCGTCGACATCATAGGGCAGGTTAGAGATATGCGCGGTGAAGGGTGGGCGACGAGGGATAGACTCGTCATCCACGGCCAGGCCTCCGCGCGCCGCCCGCGACGCAGACGGGAGCACCACCGGCGCCCTCTGGCGCGAGGAGTATCCTCCACCCCCATATGTATTTTCAGCTAAGAACATTGGTATGGGTAATCATTAATACAACATGTTACATGTTTGATTAAATCTTACTTGATGAAATAGCCCTGTCACTGTTAGTTTTTCTTTAAAGGTTCTCTAGAATGAATTAATTAATAAGATGAATAAGGAATAGAACAAAAGAAAGCTTGTATTTAAAACATGGCAAAAAATAATGATTATGTAACATTTTTACCAGTCATAGAAATTCCAACATTGAACTCATGGTTTCGTAGACCATTACCGTGAGTAAAAGTAAGTGAAAAACAAATTAAGCACTAAGCATGGCAAATTGACTACTGATAACAGCATGCTTATAGAAGAATGGTGTATAATTTTTGTGAAATATCATTCGCTGTTATATTTCTTAGATAGATAACTGTTTACTTTACTCAAACAATAGACGAAAATTTTGTAAGTTATCATTGCATCATTTACTTATTACGTAGTTTCTATAAGACAGAATTGGAGTGGTTTTGTATTATATAATTTACAAGTGCATCATATACAAATAACAATTCTTACAAGAAATAACTTTGAATGCATTTTACCATTATGCATGATACCTATTATTGTTATCAAACAAAAAGTAATCAACATGTTAATTATGCTTGCATATGTTTTTGTTATCTATACTGGAAATATTTACAAGAAGCTAATGATGCTTCCACATTATTGTTTTGAGTAAAAAATACCAATCTTTCTCATTGTATGAAGAATACTATGTTCAGTTAAGAAATAATCAATTTTGTTAATAATTAACTACTCTAAATTAAGGTTAACCACACATGGACAAGTAGCACATTTTTCTCCAAATAATTATAAAAACATACTAGGACCCTCAGAAAAATTAGGGAGCAAGCCAATGAAAGACTAGTCTGAATTGAGTTATGACCAGAGTCATCTCGTAGATTAGGCTAAAATTGCTGGTCACAGGGGTTTCCAACAGTGACAATGCTCACACCTCCACCTTGCCCCACAGGCCAGGCGTCACAGGCTTAACATTACACCGTAATTTCTGGTTCCCCCACCTTCCCTTTGAGAGAAGCATCCGGCTAGAATGTTTGAAACACAAAGACCTTTCCTCAGACCTTCCCGGGGCGGAAAGAGTGACGAGCACTCGGTAGGTGCGCCCCAAGTACGAGATTAACATTGGCCAGCCATTACCCTTTACATCATCATTGGGTCAATTCTTTAGGTGATAGCATTTTGATAAGAACAGAGGTGTATGACAAAGAGAACATTATTTTCACTTACGTTCTTCATCTACGGAGTCCGCCCAGTTGTGTGTTGCTGGAATTGTCGTCGGTTCTGCAATAATGTCTGTGATGCTGGCTGGAATCCATTTTGCCTTCTTTGATTTCTTGCCTGTAAAAATGTTACAAGAAATTCTGATGATGTTAAGTGAAACATTTGCGACAGCTGGATGAAGACTTGAAAAAAAAGAGGAAAACTTAATGATTAATGATGACGCATAGTAAGTGAACGACCTACTCCGATTTTGGAAAGCGGTTATTAGCGGACACATGAAAGGACAATTACCTAGCATTTATTACACATCTGTTATAACTCGATTTTCTCACTTTCTCAGAAATGAATAACCAATAATTGAAACATTACATTAGGTTATAGGAGTACTAAATTGATTGGGAGTATTGAGAAATGTGGCCACGCGGTAAATCCAAACGTCCGCAGAGGTGAAATGATGACACGTTAGCATTATTAGATAACATTGTATAGCGTTCAAAAGGGATGCATTTGGTAACTGATTCACATGCAAACCAATTTAGGTATGAAAATATGGTGACAAACAATAAAATAAAGCGAAATCTAGGGTTTTTTTCACGTGACAAAATTACTAGAACTAACCTGTAGCGGCCATATTACAAGGCTGGGGTCAGTGTTGCCAATGACGTAGAGTAGAGACTTTTACGTTTAAGTATTACCAAAAAAATATTTTGACATTTCATTACAAAGGATGAAAATACATTTACCTCTAAAAATAAAATAAATTACAAATAATATAAATAAATATTAAAAATTCGTAGAAATATCTGAAAACAACAACCTAATAGGAATATTTTAAGAAAATAAAATATGAGTGACCTTAAAAAAAATAAAACAAAAAAATGTAATATTTGAAATTAAAGTAGCCATGGAATGCAGCGCAGTTTTTTACAGCAGCAGCTTATGATTAGTTGGAAGTTGGCGGTCTTGGCCCACTAAAGACGGGTACTTATTAGCGAGCTGTAACCGTAACTTATGTGATACAGTAACGAGGTTCTAGTGTGTACGTTACGGGTTTAGAAATGAGTACGTTGTAAACGTCGGATCGCTGCAAGCCGCACGCGTACCGCTCGCAGCAGGTTTGCGAACCACGTACACACTATGTTTTTTGGTTACAGTACATGCAACGGTTACAGTTACAGCTCGCTAATGAGTACCCGGCTATAAGCTGGGTACTCATTAGCGAGCTGTAACTATAACCGGTACGCGTGCGGCTTGCAGCGACCCGACGTTTACAACGTACTCATTGCGTACACACTAGAACCTCGTTACTGTATCACATAAGTTACGGTTACAGCTCGCTAATGAGTACCCGGCTTAATGGTGGTGGAAGAGCGTGGTATTGCGTGGCGTCGCTGTCGGCGAACAATAAATGACATGTGTAACATGCTCATAAATAGTGATTTCGTTAGTTTTTTTTACTAATATTAGTAATACTTTTATGTCATGTACGTGTATACTATATGTGTATAGCATTATTTATTTAACAAAAATGAACCATACAATTTGCAATCCATTCTATAGTAAATTCATTGTAAAGAAAATCTATCAGTCACAGTCCATGACTGGCCATTTTGTATTATTGCCAATATAAAAAACTTTTATTCAACACAACAATTTTAATGATATTTTCGTGCTGGCAATTTTTGTAAAAACTTTGAACATTACTTTGTTCAATAAATTAGCATAGAACAGTTCTCATAAGAATATTTATATAAACTTTCAGAAGTTTAAAAATAAAATTATTTGTACATTACTTGGAAAGGCGATAGATTTGATGCGCTTTAGCCGCGAAATTCAAACTTTCGGATATAAGTATCATTTTTATTTTAGTTTTTTTAATTATGTTGTTGATGATGACTTCTTGTAATTTGTAAATGGAATATTCTTGTATATTTTTTAAATTAACTTCCGATTGTATTTAGATTCTAAATTCAATCGAAAGTTAAAAAGTAAATAGCACCTCTAAATCTTAGAGGTGCTATTTACAGATTCATTCGCTCTAACAGAAAGAAAATTCCCAGTAGCTAGGCCACTAGCAGTCTGGAGCAATGATATTAATATACCCATCTCTAGTGTATATTTCTGTTCGGGTATTGGAAATATAAGCTTGTTCCCCATAGAGCAACACGGGCCACCTGACGGAAGTTGTTCTCATAAGATAAACATAAAAACATTTTTAAAATATTGGTGTACGTAAGTACGTACGCACCTTTGTCTAACTCTGCAAGCAATATACTTAGGCCTGAAGTTGTGTTAGGCTATTTTATGTTACCAGGGATGTAGCTACCGGCGTATCAACCATATCAAAGATACGGCCTTTCCCAGCTTCAGGGGCCCCGATTCCGTGTAAGCAAAAAATTGTAAAATATTATACACTATCAGACTAACTCCGAGGCTGTACGTTAAACTTTCCGGGAAAAAGTAAACATTTTGTTATCATCTTTTGTGAATAATGTTTGGCCGCAGTTACGAAGTAGGACCCCGACGATAAACCATAATAACAACAACTATATGCACGGAACCCTGATTCTTTTTCTAAAAGTCAGTGAAAGTCTCGTCAAAATCGGTCCAGCCTTTTCGAAGTTAGGCCGGAACAAACAAAAATTCAGATAAACAAAAAGTGGTTGTTTGGTATTATTTGGAATGATGATATACTTACATTATTATAATAAAAGTGCAATAAAAACCTTCATATTATGAATAGTCAAATTTATACACTAAAAAACAGTCATAGAGGACTAGACATTTTTGTTAAACTCTGGGCCCATTTTTCAACATTGCTCAGCATAATGACGTGACGAAACCATGTCCAATAAAAAATATTCAATGTTTTATTGTGTATTTTAATTTTCCATTTTATTAGTTGGCGATTTTAGCGGCCCCTTCTATAGATGCCCAGGGCGCATGCCTTACTTGCCCCACCCTAGATACGCCTCTGTGGCTCTTTAGGGGCCTATGTCCAGCAGTGGAGGATGTTCGGCCATTAGGTATATGATAATGATAGGTTGGATCATTATGGCAAAACTAAGATTTGAGCTGGTAAGCTGTTAGTAACGAGACGTATTCACATCTTAATATTGAATCGAAAGTCTATCCTAGTACAGGCAATATGACATCAAGCTATAACACTTGGGAGCAGAGTAGTAACCAAAGACGGGTGAAAAATACCACGCGCACGAAGTCGCGGGCAGTTACTAGTATCGGTATAATGCTAATACTATTGATTGTTTCAGTTGACGCAGGCAATATGCTTTCTGTACCTACCTGTCTGTCTGTAGACAAAGCATTTCAAAGCAAGGTTGATGGGCCTTATTTCTTTGTGCAGCTGTGCCAGAGGTACCTTTTTGAGTTCAAATCGCGTCATAGGCATTAATTTGAATTCATAAGTACGATGAATTGATTTTAATTCTAATAAGTGTACTGTGTCTGAAGGATCTAATCTGTGTAAGAAACTATACCTGTCGCAATGCGCTCTTTCTTTTTAGGAACAGCTTTAAAATTATATAATGCGTTGTTAATCGTGGCAAAAAGTTGGCCTTTATGACCGAGACTTTGCCCGCGTCAAAGTAGATTTCTCCATACAAACGTGATACAAACTTAGGATTGACGGGCCTGTTGGTCTAGTGGTTAGTGGCCCTGACTGCTAAGCCGGAGGTCGTATGTTCGATTCCCACCCAGGACAAACTTTGTGTGATGAGCATGATTGTTAGTTCTGTGTCTGGGTGTGATTTATCTATAATATGTATGTATTTATAAATTATATAAGTATGTTTATCAGTTGTCTGGTTACCATAACACAAGCTCTGCTTAGCTTGGGATCAGATAGCCGTGTGTGAGTTGTCCCAAGATATTTATTATTATTATTATTATTATTCCCGTTTTATCCCCTTGGGGTTGAGTTTTGGAAATGCTTTCTTATCGGACGACTACACACTATAAACTACCTAACTGCCAAATTCCATCTTTATAAGTCAAGCGGTTTACGATAATTCGTGATGAGTGAGTGAGTGAGTAAGTGACCTTTCGGTTTTAAATAGGAAGATAGAGAGATTCTTATGATTAGAAGATAGATTTAGATTTATTTGATAATCTATTAAAATTTTCAGACAATGGAAACTGACTCATACTCATCTATGAAATGCCTAAAATTGAAAGCTTGCGCATAGTCCAGGAAAACGGCATTGCAAATCGTAGCAATGTTTAAACCGTTTAGATCTTATATCATCTCGTTCTCAAGCAATTCTTCACCGACGGACAACGGCTCAGGCGCGGGTGACTGGGGCCAGCCGCCAGACACTGGCAGCAGCGGCCACACCACCAGACGTAATGTGCTCGCGATAGATGGCATGGCATTCAGGTCGGGCGACGATACCGTGCGGACGCGCGTACTCATATTTCGAGCGCGCTCACCTCGATCGTTAAACGTTTCTGAACTATCGAAAGTTTTTTTGCTGTAAAGTTTTTATTTAGTCTTTAACTGTTAGCCATCCATGCGGGTGCCAGTATTAAGGGAAAAAATAAAGTAACTTTTAAAGAGCTCTAACGTGGTCTCCTTTCTCCGTAGTGCTTGCCAATAAATTGAATTTAGTTACGAGGTGAGTAGGTGACGTTAGACGTATAAACACTGTGCCGGTGATAACGGAGAATGATGTGAATAGTGTTGTGTTTATGTTTGTGATGTGCGGTTTAGTGTAGACGTTGGTTGTTTACAATGGGGTACGCATCTAGCGGCGCGGGGCGCGCGGCGCACGAGGCACTGCTGGCCCGCCAGGATGCCGAGCTGCGGCTCATGGAGACCATGAAGCGGAGCCTCCAGGCGAAGATGAAGAGCGACCGGGAGTACGCCCTCGCACTGTCCGCTGCCGCCGCGCAAGGCCAGAAGATGGACAAGTGTGAAGAACTTAACGGTAAAAATCAGAGCCACTTATCGAGAATTAACCTTATTAGCACTGATGAACGGTCTACTTGCATCATAACTTCTTTTTACTGTTATTCTGCGATTAGTTCTGACTGAGCATAAAATGTGCTGTTTAGGAGTGAGGCACATCCTTGATTAAGAAACCGTTGCATTTAAATGTGATGTGTTAAACATGAAACCGCTTAGGCTTAACTAACCAGTTTGTATTAGCAATCATTAGTAGGTAAATGCATATAACTCATTGAAATATCTGCAGCTTTGGCCAAGGAAAACTTATGAGGTTGGAAGTTCAAAAAACTTTGTTGTCATGTAGGTAGACAGCAATTTGGCGAACTTGACAAAAGCTGTAGGTACTTATCTGAGATTTCTTGATTAAGTCGTGATTTCGTGAGAATATTTTCGTATGTTTATGCAATCCCGTCTCAAGAGACAGATTTATCTGCTATTGGTATTATTCTCTAAAATATTCATTCGCCAATTCTCAACTTAATCGGTTGGAAAGAGTTTCTGTTTTAATTTCCTATTGCTAACATGGTATGCTGTTTCGATATTTTAGGCTGTTTCGATATTTTAGGCTGTTTAAAATAAACAGCCTAAAATTTCCTGATTAAATAAGATTTTTCAATTCTGTCAAATTAGAAGAAGGAAGTGTTATTAATTTGGCATCTACCATAAATAAAATAAATAATACCGAGTTGGCAGAACTGATTTTAGATTGACCCTCATCGTGGTATAATTATAACAATATAATGCTAAAACAAGAAGCAAACACAAATCTTGTGACGAATAATTTCGACAGAGCCATTGAAGCTATTTTTGAATACTAATAAAATACTACTTCTGATATTACTTCCTGTAAGATACCTATTCCGTAAAAGAAAAGAAGATAGGTCACTGATAAATGTGAATGGAAAAACAGATAAACATCAAAACGACTAAGGATTATGAAAAACCAAAACATCACAAGACAATCGGATTTAAATTTGCGTCAACATTTACCATCCAAATAGGCAAACGTCCTCCCTATGTATACTTATTATAATTATTATACGAGGTAATCTTAAATATTAATTATGTCAATTTTCCTAAATATTCCTAATAGTAGGTGGGTCTGTGGGCGCTGTCATTGTTCTCACCATAACTGTTCCATAGTGGGCTGGTCCTGCCATATGGTAAATCGATGAATAAAAAATGCTTTGTTTAAAGATACCTTAGTAGTATTTAGTAGTACAGGTAGTTTCATTTGGACTTTTATAACTATAAGTCTAGCTGTCGGAGCAACTTCTTGGATTTGCTTTTCTAGAGTTCCAACAAACTGATATAAAATATGAACTATGAAAATGTGATATTTAGATCCTTATTTAATATTTTAAATCCGAAAGTAACTCTTTCTGTCTGCCTGTTACGCTTTCACGACGAAACCACTAAACCGATTATGATAAAATTTGGTATAGGGTAAGTTTGAACCCCAAGAAAAGACATGGGCTACTTTTTATTCCGCGATTTCGTCTATGTCTGCGATAATCGATATTTAAAAAGGGCTACAGCTTTCTTTATATGTGTGGTCATTAGAAATATCTTCTTCATCATGAAATTACAATTGCACTTGATTTCTAGGATATCAATGAAATTATGTACGTATAACTAATTTATTGTGTCTTTAACTGAGCTTCTGTAAATATGGGAGTTGTAAAGTGATGATAAGTAAGTAGTTAAACGTTTATGTTTATATGTCTAGATAATACAACAGTAACACAGCTCGCCTTGTCCATCAGCAAGGGTTTTATCGCAAGTCGCTCCACATTTTGATAAAGCATGCTTCATTCAATAATCGATAAAGAAATATTTGCTATATCGAATTAGAAAGATAAGTAAGTGATACTTGAGTCGATGTTAAATATTTTTTAAGTTATTTTAAAGATATGCAGTTGCAATGTTGATTTTGAGGGAGTGGGGAAATATAGTCTGATTTCGGCTAGTATGAGCGAAGTTAACTTTTATCATTATGATTACTTGGGAATAGCATCACAATATTAATAGAGCATTACAAACTGAAAACAAATGTTATGCAAAGTGACTTTCTTTCAGACTTTGAGCCAGAAATCTCTCAGCAGATTCGACATGCGTCTAGACTGACACTACGTTTTTAGCGTCAATAGCCAATGTCTTTAATATTACAAAAACATGCAGGGGCGTAGTCGAGTTGAGATAAATGGAGCATTTGGTCTTTGTATGAATTCTAGTGACCTCATTTTCCCCCTTGAAAGCGCGCTTCATTGCTCATGGGATTAGAATTTTGAGTTCAATAATTTGTACTTTCTACGTTAAATTATTTAAACTTAAATATGTTCTTTACGGTATATAACACGTACGTTGGACGTTAAAGTTTGTCAACAAGATGCATTGACGTTAGATTCTGTTAGTCGTTAGGTCTGCCTAGTGGGGAAGTTACATATGATACTGTTTTACTTAATTACTCACGTAATGAGACACAATTGATTTTCTATTGTTCAGACTTACTGGTAAGTCAGCCAGGGCTTGAGCAATTAAAATAATATATTGACCTTTTGTTTCAGGCTCTGTGATAGCATCAGCTTGGCGAGCTATGACCGAAGAATGGGAGAATATCAGCAGGCTTATCAGGGCCAATGCTGAGGCTCTAGAATCTAAGGCCCTGGACAGACTAACAGCCCTCATGACAGAGCGACGGAAGTCACGGAAAGTGTACCAGGAGGATCATACGAAAATCTCATCGCAGTTTACACAGGTATGTAAGGTTTAGTGTAGTTCTATAACCAGGATAACTTGTTCTACGATAGTGCTAACATATTTGACTTTGGTAATATTGACTTTTGGTGTTTAGAGCCCATGCCAGAGTGAATATTTATAGATATTACTTATTAAATGTTCTTTGGATTTATGTTCAATGTTTCATAGCAAAATCTTGTTTGTAATCGTTTTGTCTTCGCATTCTTCCGGTAGAACTGTATTTACTTGACGGACATCGTTCTCATTATTATACATTTAGTTAAGTTGTTCGAGAACTTGGTTGTCACTTAAAACAGGCTCTTTACCTGAGCGTTGTAGCTTTCTTATCACGAGTGGTATCACCGTATCGGATCACGTCTGACGTCGATAACGCTTTGACTCATGCACTATTTGACTATTTTTAAAGTTTTTTTTTCTCAATCACGTACGTTTTGTTTGCGTTGATAACTTTGCACTAAGTTATCTTTCTGTACAAAAACTCGTACCTAATTTGGTTTAGTGCCAAACTATTCCATTGTCGTATGAATGCAGTGCACAATGTTCTCAGTAATCAGGTAGTACCGTTTGTACATATCGTGTTTATGTTTATTTATTTTCTAAATGGCCATGTCTTGAGCCGAACAGTCGGCACACGCGGCCCGTTACTGACCGGTTCGGCTAGCCTCTTAGTTCCTCGTCCGCTTCCTATCGCCGATCTACTCCCAGTACCTGATCCACGTAATTAGGTCTTAGCGAACGGTGCGAACGAAAGAACCGTGTCGAGGCCAGTTTACAACCAGATGTTAACGTTACCACTCCAATACTTCTGTGCTTCGATGTGGGCTAATCGATCTTATCCGACACAACCAATGACTTGTACCACTGGTCGCTGATGAATGACACGCCATCATCATCGTCTATAACAAATTACAGAAAGGAGCATGCGACTATATCGATTTATTTCCAGATGCAATAACATAAATCGATTTCTTATTCGATACAAACTAACGTTTTACCGGATCGAATCTCGAGGAGGGACCAGTTTCGTGGAGTGTATTTTTGCAGCTTAAACTTCTTGTTAAACCATAAACCTGTTTATCGAGATTAGGATTTCGAAATACTCAGATATCATTATGGACGCCATCTCGTTTAGGATTTGGACTAATGCCAATTTTTTGCCTGAGATGTAAATAAAACAAGCAATATTGGCGCCGCCGTGCCGTGTGTTCGTACCCGGTCGTACCCGCGCCTACCACCAACATTAAACACGCATCTGTTAACATTTTATCTGAAACTTAAAATTAGGTTGCGCTCTATTTACCAATGCTTTCTGCTAATAAATGATTTACGTTTTCGCAGAATCTCTAGGTTTTGTTTCTGGGTAATCGGACAACCGCGAGGCACTGCAGCGGTGTGACTAAATGTTAGAAAGTTAGTTACCGGAGTAGTGCCATGACTCGAAGCTACAAGCGGCAGGAAGGACATTTGTATGCCAGGGAATGCACTCGCTTTAATGAATGACTGACATTAGACCGCACAGTAACGACCTCCTGGAATGCGTGGGACGATACCCGGAGAATTACAATTCCGTTCACAGATCACTGTCTACTTGAACTTTTTCAGTTAACAAAGGATTACGTAAGCCTTTTGATCAAAGCTTACAACGATGACTTTGAACTTTTAGAAGAACTAATAATTTCGTTAGATGTTAAAGAAGGAAAAGGAATGAAAATGGAAGTTAAATCTTGTCTGAATAAGTTAAGCAATCATAAAATTGATCGGTAAACAAAGCCCGTGCTAAAGCAACCCAGGTGCGGTGAGAGGTCCTTCGCCCTCCGCGTCTCTCTTTCACACGGTATTATTTGAATGCATCAGAGAAGGATGTAGACATAATTTTGTGATTTGAACCGAGTCGCGTAAAGTGAGATTCTGTATCGGGATTGGTTGCGCGGCACCTGTCAACGTTCATTGGCCCTGTGCCTGCGCTGAGGCGCGTGCACGACTGATTTCTTTTTAGTTTCACCTTTTCGGCCATTATTTTTGCATTAGTAAATTAAATTGGACTTTATAACAGGATAAAGGTGGCCATCTTGTACTTTCAATAAATTGTGGGACTTTTTGTATATGTTCTTTCTGATAACTAACAGAAAGGAATGAGGAAATAGATAGGAAGTCCCCTTGTTCTATAACAACGAAGTTTTACCTTATTCCCACATATGAATATTAATTCAATTTGCGGTTATAGGCCGGACGTTAGTCATGCAATAAGTAGATGTCGAAATCCAACGCAAAATCCGTAAGTGATATCGAAATCACGAACTCTTCTCTAACAAGTTGTGCCGGATACAGAAGAAGTTTACTAGGTCTTTCAAATCCAATTGGAAATCTAGGGTCTTGCCGTGTCTGTGTTACAAAACAAATAAAACGTAGTAACTGGGACAAAAAACCACGACGTGCTTCTTGTTACAAGTTTCCCTAGTTACTGCTCATAATCGTCACCCAGTTTTGATGACATCGTTGACGATAGATATAATACTTTCCTTAAAATTGGTGTTTAATGCAAACTGAAGGCTAGGTAATTAATTATTTTCAATGTTCCATAGTAACCGAAGGCTTTTGCATTTATTTCATTAGATTGAATAAACTTAACATTCCTAATACCTAGTAGATATTTTGATGACTAATGCCCGAAATGAATAATATATCTCAATCCTAATCTTGATCCCGATCTTTGTCAGCAAGTCTTGTAACCAGTCATGGCTGACTTTGCAATCTGTAACCTTGAGAGAGTGAGCAGTCGTGAGCATACAGTCTAGGGGATTTCGGGCGTGTATAAATTACCTGGACAATACCCATTTTTGTTATTATAAATGAGGACCACGTTCCTCAGGTGAATCGGGTCTTCCGATCCAACCTGTCCTCTTTCTGACCTCTCCCAGTGACGCCTTAAGCTAAGATCCGTCCCTCACAAGGCACGTAGTTATTTAGTTTATAAGTTCTACGTCCTGCCTGGAGGCCTTAATTTTTATGCCACCACAGCAAACGGATTTTGCTGCGGCTAAGCAGCCGATCTCCTCGTAGGTCGAACTGCGAAATACCAATCCGAAAAAAAGAATTATGTCGAAGCTGTAAGAACATCCTGGGGGCCGAGAGATGAATGTCAAGATGTACGTGATACTGCTGATTAACACATCATTGCATTTTTGTCGGCCCACAACTCCATTAAAGGTCATTTCTCAGTTATGTTATAAATGCCATAATTGCAAAGTTTGCAGTCAACTGTATCAAATTATCATTTTATTACTATACTTATGAGTCTTATGTATGTCAGCTTCGTGAGGTCTGTTGATTTAGTACGTCAGGATGTAGACAAAGTAATAAAAATAAGTAGACTGGTTGGTACACGTACTAGGTTTTCTATAGTTGCTGACTTAGTGGAGAGGTCACAGAGTAAATGTTTTATAGTAAGTTATAGTAGTATCACATAAAGTGCGTATTATTCTGTTAACTGGGTCATGCACAAAACACGCGGAATAAATACGACGTATTTCTAGACTATGTGTAACCTAGTAATTAGCCGTGTGAACATCAGTCTACGACATTTAATTTCTTATACGTCTGTAAATAGCTATCTGGTTCGTATTGCAAAATATCCGTTCGGCCAGCAAGCCTACGGAAATAACGCATTTTGTAATATTTATCTTTGGCGTTAATTTTTTGTCGTAGATGTTTGAATTTGTGCCAATATTTTACGTTGTTACAAACATTTGATGTTAAAACAGATGGTTTAGCAGTTCCCTTTATACAATATTGGATTCGATTCAGTAATAAAGCAACGTAAAATTGTGTCATAGATATATTTAGATGTGCCTACAACTAAAATAATAATTATGCTGTGCAAAAAATTTAACGAGCAAATATTTTTTTCTCAAATATACAGAATAGCCGAAACTGCGAAAGCAATTTATAACAGTTGGTATAAATGGCCATGAAACCATTTGAGTAAATTGTAATATACGTAAATTGAACGAGCAATTGCTAACCGTATGGGTATTACAAGCTGTAGATGAAGACATTGGAACTTGGAAGTTGATTGTCTTGTAAATGATAGGCGGCGTTGGTCGTTTCCGGCAAAGTAAAAGATTTATTCGCTTTTTTCCACACATTATGTTCAGTAGACGACGTTTATTTTAGAGACAATAACTGTTTTTCTTAGAAATCTGTCTGGCTGTTGTAAAAAGAAATGTTGGGCCTTACAAAATGAACATTATAATTGAAAACAGTTAAACAGTTAACTGTCTAGTTTAAAAACAGTTCAACTGTCCAGTAACTGTTCAGTTTAAAAGAAGTTCATCTGTCCAGTAGCTGTTCAGTTTAAAAACAGTTCAACTGCCCAGTAATTGTTCAGTTTAAAAACAGTTCAACTGTAATACCTATAGTGTTAAAATACCAGTGGCGGATATAGGATTGTCGTTTGGGGGTAGGTAGGTTCAGTAAAGTAAAACTGAAATAGCACACATTTTAAATGATGAAGATTGTACTCTCTATGTAGGGCAATGCTTGCAAAAAAGTTTAATTAGAAATGATCAAGAGAAGATCAAGCTCACTTTTAGATTTGTCTCGGAAGAACTCAGATACTATTTGGTTTGAGCTACTTATCCCTCCCCCCCTGGATCCGCTACTATAAGACACTATGATAAAATGTTTTCCTGAAATCCATTTTCATCGAGAACTTTGTTTCACTTTGGCCCTTTGCGGAATAGATTTAGACGACATTATTCCAGATTGTGGTAGGTAATCAAATTGTCTGACAGTCGCATGACATGACTGGTTCGACTTCGACCCGTTGGGAGCCTGCGACGCCCCATTGTTGCGCAAGAATCGAATCGTCTCATTAGTGGGCCGAGCGCGGGGAAAGTGAATTCAACCGACGATCAGTGAAAGTCTCAATGACAGTTATCTAATTTTGATAGCAGGTTGGTGATTATGACGTGTCTGGCCGTGGGTGATCTCGGACCAGTTTAGGGAAGATCAATTAGGGACGGGTTATGTATGGTAGCACCTACGCCACGGCGTCGGTTGGACTCGATTCTCAATTAGTTTGTAACTTCCGTTCTTGACTCTTCCGCATAGATTTTACTTGACTGACATTCTCTCGAAAGTTACTAGGCCTAAGTAGATCAAGGTTTTGTGTTTAAAGCACGTAGAAATTGTGTTCCTTCTCAATAGTATTAGTTTAGGATATCGAATTAATAAAAATCAAAGACCAACTGTTCATACTCTATAATGACGTCCGTTATCAGCAGCACTGTTATCAAATACAAAGTTAAGTACGTTTTTATCATGTAGTCATTAATTATATAAACAAGTTACCAGTTAAAAGGTAAGAAGGCATAACAGGGAAAGCAACATCTTACTCAACTTTACCTAATAAAAAAAATTGAGAATTTACAATTTGAATAGAGTGATGAACGATATTGCATTAGCAGTAACACTTGACAATGAGGTTTTATCTAAGAAATTGCATTCCAACGCTGAGTCAATGGGCAGTCTTTGTTATCCTTAACGAGTTCCTCAGATACCGAACAACTACATCGTTACTGAGTGGAATTTCCTTTTACCACAGATAGCATTATCTTCTGACATTACCTTGCAAATATCAAGGTCACTGCCTCGGAGAATACGTGACGATAATACTGATATTGGTCTTATATTTTTAGTTATTTTTCATTAGGCACCTAATATCAATTTATTATTAAAACAATAAACTTGCTTGCTGCTGGGTGATGTACGGTTGTGTCTAGACTTTTAGGTGCTTTTAGACTAGACTAAAATTAGAATGCAAACAAAAGTACTGGATTCCATTTTTAAACGATTAAGAAAAAAGTTCTCATACTGACCGTTATGGTTTTTTTGGTTGCTGAAAAGTTATTGTATAAAAAAAAAGTTAGTAAAATTTTCTTAAAATGGCTGTGTCAGAAGCGAGATGGTCTGACAATAACCTGATGAAAGTGACCCAAGCTTGCAGAAGGTGAAAAAGTAGGAGAAGTAAAGTTGGAAAAGACTTTCTAGACAATGTCTTTTGAGTGGTTTTACCAGCTCATTTTTCCATCTCTTTGTGGGGCATACCTCGAGCTTATGTTCTGTCAAAATCAGCAGTTAGCGTGAAATGTCGTGACAACATGGCATATTTCCAATAGCTGTAGCGTGACGTCAGGGTTAGTGATGACAGAAACATTTAATTAAAGTAACTGCTACGAACACAAGCTATTTGTTTGTATTTATACAATTGTGACAATAAACTAGGAATTATTTATGTGTGTTAAATGTAATTTTATTTTTTAATTTATTATTTATTGGGTACATGCATGTATTTATCTTTGTTTACATCGTTATAACAGTAAAAATATAAATATTGTTTAACAATGCTTAAATTCACGTCCATTGATTGCATAATATGTTTTAAGGGAATTCCTCGTGAGGTACTGCCCTGCTAACAAACGTGGAGCTAGGATTTAGGAAATCCCAAATTTTTTAAGCATTAATCGAAAGGTTTTCTCAATGTTTTATTTAACAGCTATTTCACTCATTAAAATTATTTAGAATACTGTACTGAGTACTGTGTGAGTTTTGGAATGGGTATTTATAACTAACACTGTCCCCGCGATTTCGTTCAATGCCTATTTTTTCTATAAAAAAATATTGCCTATAGCACTCAGTGATAATCTAGCTTTTAATTAGCGAAAGAATTTTCAAAATCGGTCTAGTGCCTAGATCCAGAGATGACCCCCTACTAACTCACAAACTTTACCTCTTTATAAAATTACATTATAGATTAGATTAGTAGCTAGTATAAGAGTATTAGTATAGATTCGTGTGCGCATTTTTGTTCTGAGCAACTGTATATTCCTACAATGTACATATATGTTAGCACATTTACATAAGCACTAATTTTAACTGCATAACTGTTGTAAGTATTTAGTCAATGTAATGGAGTCACAGGCAATAAATTAAACCAGCATGGCCGACTGCCAGAGAGCCGTCCTACTAACAACACCACATTACATCGCTTAGAAGTTTTCGCTGAAATCGTTTGTTCTAGGTCATACTGAACTTTTTATGTGTTGCGAAATAAGTGCTAGTCCAATCATTATAACACTAATCAGAATCAACAAAACTATTCCTAGTTCATTTCCGGATTCAATCCTCTCTCGAGAAGCGCGATAGCATTTGTTTCTCTATCTACTTCCATTCCATTTCGACCGTCCTATACGATAACTCAGTTCCCAACGACGTCCGAAAGAAAACCTTTCTTCTTGGGCTTCCCAGAACACCCCATTTATGTTCTACATTTTTTTGTAGTTTAGCAGTATTTATTCTTCGTCGCTATATATTTTGTTGATTTTCTCTTTTAGTGACAAATTTTTTGGAAATATTTTCAATCCTATCAAAACTGCTATTAATATCCAGTCTATCAGGCTAACTTGGCTAATTTGGGCTCTGCAATCGAACGACAAGCCAACCTAGCTAAGGTTGACATCTACCATTATACTGTACTCGATTTAAAATATTTTATTCGGTCAAAGGTCAGCTCTTCGACCATGGTAATCTAATTATACCATTTAACTAGGAAGTTGTAACCTTCAGTTTCGAGCGAAGTTCATGTTCAAATTAAAAGAATTATATTCTATTTATATAAAATGAGGTGAAGAACCTTAAACCTCGGATAAATTTAATCTTCAATGCTGTTCTGTAAAAATCTTTCTCGGCAAATTTTGGTAAAGTGACCTGCCAATTCCCAGCTTTAGGTGGAATGATAGCTCATCGTAAGTTCATTGCACAGAGAACTAACTTTGGGAGATTTATTTACACATAACATCACGCCTGTAATCCTCGAAGGGTTAGGAAGAGGTGTAACCATTAGTACACCCACATTTTGCCAGTTATGTTTTAAGTCCCATGTAATAGGGGGCGAGCCTCTTGCCATCAACCGGGCACAAATCCAGACAACGTGGCTGCTACTGAGAAATTCCTGATGGAAAATCCCAATAATACTTTGCCCGACTTGGGAATCGAACCCTCATGCACAGCAGTCGCGCTTGCGACCAATAGACCAACGAAGCTGGCAGGAGATTTATTTAATCTGATCGAGTATAACATCCAAATTGTAATTTTGCGTTACAGCTTGTAAAAAATGATAAGATAAAAGGTGTAAACAATAAGTTTATAACAACGACAACAGAATATAAGTACAAATGTTTATATTATCACAGACACAGTTTACAAACTTGGTAAAGATTCACTTGATAATGAGAGGTCCCTATTAAATACATGGCGGAAAATAAATAATTAATTAAAACTTAACGAAATGGATAATACCTATTTGAGAGAAAAAAAGTACCAGTGAGTGGCTGACTAATATAAATAACTAATAATAAAGTTCTTAGGAAGCTTGTCTTCCGGAAAAATTCACACGTCACGGAGCTCAACGAAGCAAGTAGTTCCCCGCACACGTAGGATACACGTAACGAGTTTGTATTTAATTTTTCCTCCTTCCAATACTACACTTCAAAAGCCCGTTCCAGAATAGCCACAAATTGGTTTTAATCCTCAGACACAGTTTTTCAATTCCAAAATAACTTATTGTAGCATATTCTAGCTGAATACGCTGTAAGTATTACTATTTCTTCGAACGATAATTTAGTGTTTTCTTTAAATAGCAACTGATGAACTTCTCTAATATAATTCTTAGAGACTTCTTTTGCTTAGAATTCTTCTTCAATTCCATATTTCTTACAGCCACGTCTCCAGACTCTTCTCCTTTTGTATCACTGTTACTGTTACACACATTTATTTTCACTGTGTTACTGGCACTGATCATTTCCACACTTCCGTAGTTGTCCAAAACGTCTATACTGCACTCGTCACCAATGATTGTGACACTTCCCATGTTCCTACTTATCTTTATGTAGTTGTTGTTGCCGATAATCTTCAATCGATTATTGTTTTCCTCCATGTCCATCTTTAAATTGTTCCCGATCAGTGAATATTTCTTCATTGTTGTCACATGTGTCCGTCACCGTATAAACTAACAAATGAACTATCAATTGAGTTGTATTGCTCTTATATTCAGATTGAGCGCTCGGCCGTCGGTTCGGGGCATTTTGATGGTGAATCCCCGATGAGGCGCCGCGGTATGAAATCATCGCGGTGTGATTTAATAATATTATAATGTTTATCATTTACGCTATATCTATGTATTATTAAATAATATTCATAACTTACTGCGGATCTGACCTCCGCCAATTTGTATTGGTTGTTTCCCACGATCCTATTGTTTCTTGCAGTTCATATTTATTTTCTAAAGATAATTTTCTTGATATTTTTATTTAACCAGTTATAATCGGTTATGTCTTGTCAGTACCAATGACTTTGGTCTTACGTGCCGTTACTCGTTTAAATGTATTGTCAACATGCGTGAGCGTCGGAAGACATGACCTTAGGTGCCGCGCTATAATACCCATCTCGATCACTATAATCTATTGTAGCCGACGAGACGTATTGATTACATCGCCACAGATTTAGCAGACCAATAAAACAGCCGTTAACCTGGTTTGACGTCTACAGTCCCACACCCAAGCAAGATGTAATGTTTTCGATTACAAAAGATAAGATCAACGTCCGCATGTAGGTATGCTGTCATCGTGATGTTTATAATTAATTACCTATGTATGATTAAAACGAGGAGTTTTGTGTGAAATCATAACATCAGCGGGGTTGCAATTTGCAATCGTTATCGTGTTCATGTATTCTGGTTCGTCTGGTGCAGCGATATAGCGCAAATTACTCACTATACTCGCCTTTGTTGACGACGCCGCCATTTTAATTTGGTCGAGAATAACCGTCTCGGTTCGGTTTTAGTTTCGCGAGGAGGCGGCTGCTCGTTAGACGATCACCGGGACCTGTTATTTGCCTCGCCGACAATCGCATCCGACTATTGGTAACTCTAGAACGCCTCTTTCATCTTGCGTGAAATTGCCTTTTGATCGTTGCTTTTAACTTGTTTTGTGTCCGGATGAATATATTATTTGGACAAAAAGTTGATAGGTTTAGATGGAAGATCGATGCAGATTTGATCTGTTGGAGTAGGATTTGAATTTATTTTATCATTACAAATAACAATACCAACCAATAAAGCAGGTGCCTATTATTCTGAAGAAGTCAATACTCTCAGTGATGTCATTATAGGCTAGATCTTGAGGAATGTCTTGAGGGCATGACTTTATGCTAATTGTACCTATACAGCGGGCATATAGCAGGCAGTCCTTGTGCGGTTATTGATTACATTCGATCTCATTAGCTCAAGTCAATAATAAGCGCGTTGTTGTTGGCTGCGTGTCTGCCCCAGAGTGCCCCACCATTTATTATCTGGCTGCAGAACACATCAATTACGGATAATAATTCGAGACGCAGAGCAGAAATAGATCAAACTCATGCGCATCGCATCTGATGCGTGCAATCACGGCCGCATCTGTTCAAGTCCTTTAATTGCATTTTGATTTGGTCTTGGCAGTTGTTATTCATGTTTTGTTAAAGGGCCTGACATCTTGCCAAACAAAGGTAAATATTAGGAACCCCATATTTCTACAATCAGCGTGATCAATTGAAGAATTGTTTTCCAGAATACGTTTGTGGCCTTGTGTTTTTAAACAAATCTCCTCCGCATAATAAACTCGTTTTAGAAGAGTAATCAAAGAAGAAGGGCATTATTATACTACTATTATTTAATTTATAGTACAAAATTTGTAAAACAATGAGAGTGACCCAACAGCCTTTCAATTCAGACAAAATTATGTGTGCTAAGAATTCTAAAGTAACTATGATTGACGGGAACAAACGACAATAGATAGTTTGAGTTATGATACTGAGAATATTTTGGCGTTGTTCTCGATCTACATACGTTGCACATTAATCTACTTACAGAATAATAAAGGCTATAATACGTTACGTTATCGCAAACAAAGTCGTTACGTTTTGTATTGCGTCACCTTTGCTAAAACATGACCGGTCGCTTTGATCATGCGTAGCGAAATCAATAGGCGAAATATTGTAAAAACCTTGATTTATTTGTATGAAGTTTCAGCTCGAAGTCGAGCCAAAGTTTGAAGCAAAGCAAACTTCACATGCAATAAACATTTGCTTAGCAAATTGTTGGCTGTTGTCACTACTATTTTGTGCAACGCAAATCAAATGAAGTGTTCAAAACAACAGTTTTGCTAATACTTAACTGCAAATGCAATAAAATGGCCGTGTTTTCAATCGACGTTCGCCTGGCTCTGGGCCGAGTCGCCGTCTCGCGCTTCTTGGAATTAAATGTCGCACCGCCCCAAATAGTTCGTTGCACTGTCCTCGCATCCAGCCAAACTGACCTGACTCGAAACAAGACCACGTGGCTCGTTTTATATCATCGTCATTATACCTATTGACTAAGTTATAACCCAGTTCCACTTCCTTATTAAATTCTTCCTTGACTTCTGCGATTCTTTCTTGTGACCTATTGCAAATGTCCATTTTATGTATCCGCTGCAAATGATTGCAGTTGATTGCTTTATTTATAATAATATCAATTACAGCTTTGTTGTCAGAACAACTTGTTGGAAGTCTATATGTATAGCGTGCAGTTACTGATGCAAGTAATTCAATGTTTCTCGCTTCAATTAATAATTCAACGTTGCAATTAGGCGTTGGTCCAAAATTAATATTTCTTAGTTTATTTCTTGAAGTTGTAGTATATCCTTCTATTGTTCGGAGTTGTTGAGATTGCTCTAAATAACGTGTATTGATACCATCTTAATAGCTTAAACAACAAAAAAATAGTTGCCTTGATTTACCGATAAAAGCTCACATGAGTTAACGATCATATTTTACTTTAAAACGACAAGCGGACGCTACTCACCAAATATAGTTATAATATATTAATAAATGGAACAGCATTTGCCTAGTACGTATAATTTAATTGTCTTACCTAGAGGTATCGTATTGCCCAGTTACTGGGTTGTGGAGGTCAGATAGGCAGTCGCTCCATGTAAAATACTGGTACCTATTCAGCCGCATCTGGTTAGACTGGAAGTCGACCCCAACATAGTTGGGAAGAGGCTAGGCAGATGATGATGAAGATGTATAATTTAATTGGAACATATCCGAGGATAGTGAAACAGGTCCCGAGAATAGAGTCCTGTATTTTGAGTAACTGGCTACATAATGACAAATAGAAAAATCTTCCTCAACCTTCCAGCAATGTGAACTGTCAAGCGTAATACAAAGTACTTATCCAGAGCTTTACTGCAAATTGTAATTATAAAGATAAATACCACGTTCACCTTTGTTAGTTGGTAATTACTTAATAGACATTGTGCAACTTGACCCGGGCGCGTGTCAGTGGCGATGCCGACACAGTCACATAGCAATAGCAAGTCGTGATCATGTCAGT
Source organism: Hoplodrina ambigua (assembly GCA_949774945.1). Classification (NCBI taxonomy): domain Eukaryota; kingdom Metazoa; phylum Arthropoda; class Insecta; order Lepidoptera; family Noctuidae; genus Hoplodrina; species Hoplodrina ambigua. The sequence continues at coordinate 11,483,828 of OX458975.1, forward strand.
GACGGCTGAGGACCCGATTGAATTCATTATCTGATGATAAGTGTCACTTGTGACAAGTAGAGAAGTAAAAGTAGCCCAACGGATAAGGATGGAGGAATGTATGCCAGTGTGATGATCTAGGTTGCTGTTGTGTTGACCATAGGACATGTGGAAAGATGTCGCTGTTTCCATTTCTACAAAGAAGGCCTCTTCTCATACAGATAGACATAAACATTGTGTTCAAGACGGAGTTTGCGATTTCAGACTTATATTTATTATAAATTCAGATTTTCTTACGATATTTTCCTTCACCGTGATAAGCTTAAAAGTTCCTATAAAATAGCAAAAATCGCATTGGTATTGGCCTGTGTCTGGTTACAAATCTAAATTGCATAAAACCTTGTGCATAATGCCACTCATCATCTCATCTTGCTTTAACCACTGGGACAACTGTTCCCGTAGTAACAAAAGAAACCATACGATTTGTTTATATTGTAGAAATGTTATCTGCATTATTTTTAGTATAAAACGTCATAGAATGATAAGATGACGTTCAAAAGTGCCATAGAGTGGCCTAATTGAAATTAAATGATTTGACTTTGACTTTGATGGTTTTACAATGACTTCTCGATTTTTGGGCTTCATGGAATCTTCTAAATTTTATATTCCTCTGTCATCCATTAGTTTCATTTCAGTGCTTACTTCAAGCATGGTCTGTTTGCGTTCTATCCTCCTGTTGGTTGTCTTCTACATCATTTCGCCGACCAAGAAAATCATTAACGGTTGTGTTCACGACCTACAAGTCAAAATTCAAATGAACTTTATCTAAAACTTTACAATCTACGTTAGCTCGTTGGATACCGCATAATTAGGTAAGTGGTTACAACTGTAACGGTTGACGTAACCTAACAAAGCTGTTGTAAATTTTTGCTTTCGTTAAGAGTGGTGTGATATCATGATATAATAAAAGTTAATAAGTGGGTTGCGCCAAAGTGCCGTGAGAATAAGAATTTCAATTAGTTTACGCATTTTCGGAAATAACTTTGTTAGTATGTACCTAGCGTGTTATTCAATTTTATAATGGGCGTCACCTCGTTTCTGTTAATGGAGGAAATAGTTACTTCATCTAGGTTTTCAATTTCCAATATTAGTCTATTTCCTTTTACGTAACGTTTTGTAACACGTTAAATATTTTGAGAAAAATATTAGTTTATGTTCGTGACGTTATCGCTCTCGCATACGAAGTTGCGGATTAAAAAGTAGCCTATATCCTTTCTTAGGGTTCAATTCAAACTTACCCCGTACCAAATACCATTAAAATCGGTTCAATGGTTTAGTTGTGAAAGCGTAACATACAGACAAACAGAGTTACTTTTTGCATTTTAATATTAGTATGGATATACAATAGTAATAACACTAACAAATCCTCTATGAAAATGTGCTATATTGTTTGTTATACCAGTGATTACAGACAGCATTTAATAAATACCAGTCTGGCGTCAATTTAAAGTTCAAGTAAAAGGTCAATTGCCAATTTCCTTTGAGATTGTCAGTGGCTAATTGCTTATTGAGGAGATCTATGCTCTGCTCCAGAACTGGAGTAGACGATATATCTGTGCATATGTTTGTAGCTAGATGTGTCTGTATGTGGTATCTGCAGTACTTTTCGATACTTACCCTAGAACTATCTGTGGTGTTACATATTTTATTTTCAGATCCAGCAATAGTTGATTTGCTTTGGTATAATCGACGTTTTTTTAAAAGCTTCTAAAACGTGTGGCTGTTTTTCTTAGTACAAACACTTATTAATTTATTGTGGTTAAATTATTTCTAGCAATATTATCATGGTATGGCTTTTGGGTGTTAACATTTCTGAAAATTTTAGCATTATTATGTTAGCTTGTCAATTTGTTGTTTGTTAATTAAGTCATCTATGATTTTGTAACCAATTGAATTGGTACACTAACATTTAAATCATTTTCTTACATATTACTTAATGATTTAATAATAAAAGGTATGACATTAAAACATTTTCTGTTGTTAACACAAAAATAGTGATTAGTCTTGGGCTTTTAACAATTTATTTACATTTTATGGGCTTTAACACGATGGCACCGACACCACAATAAGCTCCCACCGTAAAATGAACGGAGTGATGTCTAATCACTCCGTTCAGGTACCTAACTCGAACTCAACTAAAAAACAAAATTGACAGCCAGCGTCCAACGTAATATATTAATGAAAAGATGGGATAGAAAAAAGATATTAGAATTCGAATTTTAAAAGGCGGCGCGTTCAAGCAACTGTGCTAGAGTTTATTTTGTTTGAGTGTTCGGAAAAGAAAACAAAAGTGTGGACGTTCTTTTCTCCTATTTGCCTCTGACCTCGGCTCTTATTGACAATGGCTGCCAGAATGAAATATGGCGCGCCTCTAACGAAAAAGAGATTATGTGGACGATATTATTTCTCGTCTATTGTGGTCTATCGGTGCGGAGCGGCACTGTTTGCCGTTTCAAATGCATTTTACCGTGTTATTTTTTAATCACCTGTTAAGCTGTGACGAAGGTTAGATGTTTTCTTAGGATATCATGGTATCCATCATATATCATTAACATAACAAATATGATTTGATTTATAAGCATATTAGGTGTTTGGTTACTTATTTCATAAATGAACTGAGTCATTCCACAAACAGGCGCTTTTCTTTCTACACTGCAATAATTAGCTCTTCATTAGATTTGCGGTTATATACATTGACCATATTAAATTTAAAATTGGTGTGAGCCATCATTTGTTTTCATCATCAAATCATTATTATAATCATCAACTCAAAAACAAAACATCGTAAAATCACGCTTAATCTCTAATTGAATAGTAGCAAGTGATCCAAATTAGCGCATAAATATCACGAAGCGTTGGCGCCTGAGTTAGTTGACCACTAACACATATGCGGAGGGCGGGAGGGGAGGTCTGGAGGGCCGGTAATGAAGCGGCGCGTGTGGCAGAGGGCAGACACAATAGCTGCCGCCGCCGCCGACGCGCCGAGCCTTCTCGGAACCGGTCCCGAGGGCAGCGCTCTGCCGAATTTCGCGTCGACCACCCATCGCCCCGCTCCGTCCTGGGCGATACTTATCGCGCCTGTATTTATGACTAGAAACACCATTACAGATACAGTCCCCAGGCGAAGAAATCGCAGCTCGAGACCACCCGTTGTAGTTTCTGTAGCCAGTGAAATAAATCGCTCTGCGGTTTGCTCGCGCTTATTTGACTTATGCTTGGTAACAGCCGAGCTGTAGTCATAAATTCCCTGATTGAAGGACACCCGTTTCATTCTTTAGCAGCCTGTTAACACTTCGATTTACAAATTTTTTGAATCACTTTCAATAAGCAACCCTAGAGCCTTGCTAGTGTGCGAAGGAGAGGTGAAACTGCACCGCTAGGTTAGATGCTGGGTGCGAGTGAGATGGAAGGCTGCACCGCTAGTCAGTGCAACGATCTCGCCTACTTAACGTCTACTCTACTCGACGATAGTGCTGTCGTAACTGTCAATCTTAAAATCATCGATGCATCGATGACTGTTGGAACAATGCTCAATGCCATTATAATGGAACTATTGTAAATCTCTTTTACAACTGGAAGAACTGGAGAAAATATAGCCAATGCTACTGACGAACTTCACAATGATTCTTTCATATTTCGGTCGGTGACGCACTAGACCGATAAATAAAAAAAGTGAGTGACATTAGAGCGATCGTAAACGAACTTGTCTGTTGCCTTGTCGTGGCCACATTATAAATAGATGACGCATCTACCGAAATACTTATATTGGCAGAGAACGTTACAATAAATAACATTGATATCTTCAACTCGTATAAGTAGATAGAATAAGTTAATGGTAATAAAGTAGTTTCTAATAAAGTAGCCTTGCTTAAACATAGTCAGGGTCAACTGGAGTAGATATTAGATCCCTTAGATGTAGTTGTCGAAATGATGAAAGTTAATAATATTCCAATCGATAAATATGGATCGAGATCCCCCATCCCTGGGGCGTACAGTTCATTGAGTAAACCTGTGTCCCAGGCTGCGCAGGCGCTGCGCCGCGGGCGAGCACGACCTGCCAGTGTTCGTGTGTGCGTCTGTGTCAGCCACTTATTTGTTGTGAGCACTCGTAAGTTTAGAAGCTCGCCGGCGCCCGCGACGCTCTCCAACGTGTTTCGTTAGCTTTAACAGTTGTTATTGTATATTTATTGTTGTTGTTCGTTTCTCTGAGAATTATGGGTCGGCCCTTTATAATATTATACTGACTTTCAAATGAATTTTTAGATGATTTAAGTATTTATGACCATTTCTACGTTTATACGTCCGAGTGCAATGGGCATTTCTACTACTGCCTCAGCTATCAATCAAGCGGAGTTTACTACTTCATTATCAATGATTGTATAAATCTAAACGAAAGCTTGTTTATTTAAATAAACATAGATTTCCGTGTTGAGTCCGACATCGGCAGCACGAGCGGGGGAAAGTTAAACTTTCTGAATACTGATCGATTAAAAGTAAAAGTGCCTTCTATGTTGTATTTGAGAAGTTTAATTTGCGTAATAATATGTTATGCGAATTACGAACGTTACAAGGTGTGAATAGAATCCAAAGTATAATTACACCATTTCTGATGGTGAAAAGAATATAAAATAGATCTATTAAACCATGTCCTATTACCCAATAAATTATACGCAAAGGTAGTCAGAGTTAGCAATGTGTATACGACATACGTGAATGCAGCGCTGCAGAATTTAAAGTTGCGTTAGGAGGAAAAATTTACAAAATCCATGCGACGACCAAAATTGATAAGTTTTTTTTGTCACCCATTTAGTTAAAAGAGGTTGATATAATATCTCATACCTCAGGTGAAATGCGGTTATGCAATAAGAAAGGGCAAAAAACAAAAATTATCTAATAATTATAAAAACGAAGACACGCGCGAAGAGAGTGATAAGCCTAGAGATTTTGAAAAAGGATCGATCGTACGATTGTGTAATGAACTGGTTTCATTTCCGGCAAAAAAAAATATTTTAATATTTTCATCATGCGTAGAATACACTTCCGGTTATTCAAATTATGATAATCTATAAATAATTTAGCCAATGTAACACTTTGAATGTAGATCGAAATATTTTACATACGCATAAATTATGAGACAGTATATTATGAGGGGCTTTTTAGGTAGCGAAGGCGGCCATCTTAGTATAACAGTACTATCCGAATAATCCGAATTTAATTATATTAGGTTTTAAAAGATCTGCAGTAACGGATCGTACAGGCGTTTGAAATGTAGACAATGTTTTCAAATGTCAGGAATCTCAATAGTCTAAGGAATTTCCGACACCTTAGGCCCTTTTAAGGTGCGTCGCCGCGACATTAGCCATTGCATTAACGTATAATAAGTAGTGGAAAGTTGTTGGCCCATCGTGCATCGTCGATGTAAGGAGGTATCGTTTAGGTGAGGTCTTTTAGTTGACGAGGTAAATGAGGTCTGAAAATTTGAAAATTGTTTGATGCCAGTGCAACTTACTGAAGAATTTGAACCATTGGAAGAGCAGTTTAGAGATATAGGTATAAGCATATGGAGATCGGTATTGTCGCACTGTTGTTTCGTTTTTGGCAAGAGTTCGTTGAAACAGATGCATATTAACATTACCTCAAGTGTACCAGAATACAACAAACAATGTCCCTGTTCGAGGCGACAACGTTTAATACAAGAACTAGGTAGTTTAGCTGGCGCAACATCGTCATCATACTTTAACACAACACCACCATCTTAAAGAGAGCCGTCGTAAAATTCTGAATTACCATTGATTGCTTCATTATTACTCTCTAGAGGGAGGCGGGGAGGGTCTGCTTACTTTGGATACCGATAACAACACGCAGTTTGTATAGCTGTGCAAATAGAGGCGGTTTGGTAGCAACACGCGCGATACCAAGAACTTTCTCGTTTACTTACCGCTGTACTTAAATTATATTTATCTTTGTTATTTCTATTAAGTCACCTACGGATGTGAACTCTGATAATGTTGTTGGCTTACACCTTTTCGTTGAAGCAATACTTTTTAACATTTGTACGTTGGTTGTCAAACAATAATATTTAGGTGACTGAGTTGAAGAAATCTCAGTTAAATTTTGTTCTACTTCCAAAATCAAAGGAGTTGTTTTGAAATGACGTTTTCCATTCCAAATACTGGTCTAATGGTGGGCGAAATTTATTTGGAAATAACATGCTACAATATTATACTGCGTAGTTGTCAGCCCACCCAAGTCAAAAACAAAGGGTTCAGTGGCTTAACAGTATTAGTTATCACGGACGTGCAGGCACGTATGTACAGTCAACGTCCTCACTATATTGTTTACAGTATACGACAAAGATAAATCGCAGAGGAAAATATTCAAGTCAGGTATCTTTATTGGGGTGTTTACTATGAACTTTGATAATGGTAGTTGTACGTGTTTTGTGTCTATTTCTTTTCCTATATGTTGAATCTTATCACCACCTTCTTTCTTCCACGTTGTATCAATACCTATGTAACTATGCGTGTCATCAGTTGGTACTTAAAAGCAATATTTTTAAAGACTTACCTATATTATGTTTATGGATTTTTAAAAAGATTTTTAGGTACATGCGCCTTTAAAAAACGACCATTTCCTGTGTAGTGAAGTCATATCCTTCGTTACTGTTACCTACTTAATGTCTTCTTCTGCGTAATCATTTTTAATTACGTTTATAAATACCACGACCGTTGACGTAAATCATAACGATACCATGACATGTTTACTAAGTAATGGCATGGCAAGCGATTTTTATAAAAAATAATAATATTCATACATGTATTTTTATACGGTCTGGTAATACTTGTAGGTGTTGTATTATGTTTGTTGATGAATACAGATTTTTATTTACACTTACGAAAGTGTGATGTGGCTCTGTGACTTAGCTGAAATATTTAATTTAGTCAGATAAATACATAACAAAAGTGTTGTAGACTAGCAACTTTTAGTGGCGGCCATCAGCGATTGACATTAGGTCTGAACTCCGCTCCTATCCAAACGTATACAAATACTTTGATGTTTTAGTTGCTTTTCTTTTGCACGATGTAGTTTCAATGTCGTGGCATGCCGCCAATACGTAATGAACTAAACGCTTTATCGCGCAATTTTGAGAATATCTTTATATCCCAAAAAGCTTTTTTACAAAAAAATATGACCGCCTTCAAAAACTACAAAATAAAAAAAATAACTTTAGTTTGAAAGTCGGCGGCTTTGGTTTTGTTTCTTGTTATGTAGGTATTGCCACCGACTTCCAAGCTAAAGTTATTTTTTTTATTTTGTAGTTTTTGAAGGCGGTCATATTTTTTTGTAAAAAAGCTTTTTATTTTTCACTTTTTAGTGCTTGTGTGTTAACTTTTGAAATCCTTACATAAAGCCCTTTCAAACAATACCTCACACGATATATTAAATTTTGGAAAGTGGTAGGAGGGGGGTTGACGTACCCCCTCCCCACTTTCTTCAGTCAGTCATCGACTACACGTATAAACAAAGCAATTTGTCTTGTTACGGCGGTTCTGCTGTGATTTTATAAGGAGTTCCGTTCCATATCTCCAAAGTTCATCATCAGATCATGACAATATTCCTATGGGACCTATTCGGAACTATACTCTTCCAAACAAAAAAAGAATCATCCAAATCGCTTCATAATTGGCGGAGTAATCGTAGAACAAACACACAAAAAAAAAAAAAAAAAAAAACATACGGGTCGAATTGAGAACCTCCTCCTTTTTGAAGTCGGTTGAAAATTGCGCGATACAAGAGATTTTTGGACTATTGCATTTGCTATACTTTTATAGTGAATGCAGAAAAGTCTCCAAAACGCGATACAATAAACGCTAAAATGCGACATTTCGATACATCGCAGCTGTGGATAGTCTTCTAAACGCGATCAGTCGCAAAATCGTCGATCGCCTCAGCTAAATGTAGCTAGTCTGCTCTGCCCTCACGTTAATATTTTTGATTCGTAAGAAAACGTATATAGATAATGGTTTTCGAAATCTGAATCATCGTTATACGAATTGAATAATGAACAATAGTATTTGGTATATTAGGCATTGCTACTGTCTCCCTGAGAAAAAATATTTCAATGCTGCTATTGTTGACGTAAAACATAACATCACACCTGTTATCCCCATAGATTAGGCAGAGGGTTAGGTGGAGGGGTTGAGTAAAAATAATTAAAACACTGTTTTGTGACATTATTTATTTAACAGATGGAACCCCAAAAGCTAAAGATAAAGTGAATACAGAAGTTGAATATGTTACACAAAGCCAATTACAGGTTCACACGGTTAGAAAATGGTAGAAATATAGTTTTTATACAGAGATATCTTACCTTAAAACCGTATCCTTTACCTTACTCGATTTTGCTCTTCATTTCAACAACATTTGAGAACTAAAGCACACTAAAGTAACGATTAATAGTCGCGAATGCTCTGAGCAGGTTGGTAAAGCAAAGTATAAATTAATAGTACCTACTTGTTTTTTATTTAAATAAAGCTAAACATTTCTTGCAAACAATCATCCCAAACGTTTTTTTGCATCAATAAATTGGCACCTAAGTATAGCTTAGCGTAGGCCTGGTGTATCTAATTGGTGCGCAAGAGTGGAGCCGTGGGAACACGCCTGCGGCAGCCAGGGTGCTTCAATGAACCTGAGCATGGCCGTGAATAAAGCTATTGTTGCCATGCAATTTACTTTATTAACGGCTAATTTGAGAACTCGATGTTCATTAAGAAAGAGTTTGAACTCATTCATTGGATGGTGAATGAGTTTATTAAATAGTTAAGATTTTTTCTTGAATGAAGTCATTTTTAACTTACTGCCACCAAGTACATGTAAATTTTATGATTAAATTATAAGTTTGTGGAAAAAGTGAGGTATCAAAATAAAGCTGTTAAATAGTTATTCACTACGTACAGTTGCCAGTATCTACATCCTACACCTTGTTGTTGTAAAATCGCTCCTATTACAACCGCATAAGATGCCACAGTGTTGACCTTACGGCGCTGTCGTTCGTACTTACCTAATTAACAGTATAAGGAAAACTATACAGTTAGTTAGATATTCGGCTTGTTTTCCTCTCCTTTCCCCAAACACCACACGAAGTGATGTAACTGCGTGCCTTGCCACACACGTGCTTAGTGTTAGAATCTTACGATTGTACCCATTTACGGAGTTTACAATCGATTTTCCTTACAATGACAATGTTGATTTACTGATGATAGTATTAAAAAACGTGATGACTGCCTCGTTGGTCTAGTGATCGCAAGTGCGACTGCTGTGCATGAGGTCTTGGGTTCGATTCCCAGGTCGGGCAAGTGTTATTGGGTTTTTCCATCAGGAATTTCTCATTAGCAGCCCCGGAGTCTGGATTTGTGCCCGGTTGATGGCAATAGGATCGCCCCCTATTACATGGGACTAAAAACATAACTGGCGAAATGTGGGTGTACTAATGGGTACACCTCTGCCTAACCCTTCGGGGATTACAGATGTGATGTTATGTTATGTATATAACGACATGCTATGATCCTCGAAAGAGGAGCAGTAACCAAAGATGTTATATAAAATCACAGGGAATCTAGTACAGTAGTAATAAGAGAGTTCCTGCAGTTGTGAATATGTATCAACAAGGAAACATTTGGAAAAGCAACTGCAATTTCTAATAATGTAGGAAAACATTATACCACCCCACATTTTACTCAAGCACTAGTTGAGAACTCTCTTTTACCATCTGATGATATCACTTAGATTATAAGTAGAAGTAAGAAGTTACGACAAATATCTAGTTCAAATATAAATAAGATGAAAGCGGGATTTCCTAGTAAAGTAATCGCGATACAATTACAAGTTGTGTGTTACTTTTTTATCAGTTTATAATCACATATCCAATGATTGGAAGGTAAATAAATAGAACCAGATAAAGACGGTAAAGTATCTTATCATGTACATCAATTATATCAACCAAGTACTGATATCTATCTATTTAAATAAACAAATAAATTAGGTACTGCCGAGTTTCGAAACAATTTTTGGCTAGACAATGTTCGAAGACAAATGAGGTTGCTTATTTGGGTGCACAGGACCTTTAATCCCTACAAGTTAATTCTTAGTTGATAATCAATATTCAGGTAAACTAAGAAGGCTAAAAGATAAAATCGGTTCTGTATTTGTTGGTCGTGTCAGTCGGAGACCACAATAAATATAAGATATTTCTCAAAATTGAGATTATTCAAAGAAACGGCGAAGTGGCGAAGAGACCACACAATTCGTTTTGTACCGGCGGCCTATCAGAAGTTTAAAACAACAGTTAGGTACTGTACCGCTATTGAAAAATGACACAAGCAGCTGTGTCTACTAGGTATTTCCAACAAATATAGTCATCATAGACCAACATCTATAACCCCAACACTTTTTGCCTATAACTATATTTACATAAAGAATCAAGCATTTAGCTTCAGCTATCCCCTTACTTCAATTGACCCTTCGCTGCTACTAGCTACCTATTCAAAATGTTTATCTGACCCAAATTACGAAATAGTCTGTCATCATAAATCAAACAATTTGTAACCTTGGTATTGACAAGGTTTGGGCTAATGTGGAGCATATCACACACTTGTCAACGTCGCTGTCGTCGCTGCGCGTGAGCACCGCACGTGCAAGGCGCGGGCGACCAGCTGACTAGAGAAAGCCGTCGCGCTTGCCACACCTAGCTGCAAGTTTTCCGGCTGCTATAAAGAGACAAAGTTTTTGTGCATTGTGAAACGGCCATTCGTTTGTGATTCATTTATTTCGCCCTAAGATCTGACACGCTAAATACTTAAAAACGTACGGATCAGTAATGGATTCAAAACGAATCTGGTGCCATCTCAAATAAAACAATACAGCAGAAACAGTGCCTTTGGCTACGAACACAACTATAAATAAATAACGTTTTTATTTTCCATATATCCTTAACAATAATATTTACATTTCAAATGTGTATGTTATCATCTATTCTTCCTTTGTGTTTTAGTTTTGTTTGTTCATTATTTTTACATGTGGATTCCTTATGGTTAGATGTCTTCTCCAAGTTTCTATCTGTTGAGAACGTGTCCACCGACTTTACCTGTAGTCCATTTCTATTTAAGTTTCAAAGCAGGATGTATCTATTATCAATGATCTTTCTTTTATTTTTGCTTCTTTTGACTTTTCGGTACATCTTTTCCATCGCTCGTTGGTAAACTCGTGTTTTGTATGTATAAGTCCAACATTAGTATGCATATGTTAGAACACTTATTATTCAGTAATAGATTATAATGCCTATTCATTTGTGTTATAGACTAGTAAACACCCAAGTCTCCTGAGTCCTGTTCGCCTATAGAACGAGCGTGGAATTTTAAACACGATGTCGTCACCAGCCCTGAGGTCATTCCCGGGCGTATCCCTTTACTTACTATGTGCAAGAGCAACATGTCCAACGACTGCATTCGAAATTACCCGGAGACCAGGCGATGACTCACACTTTGCGTCCAATTAAAAAAATTGTAGCAAGACGTGTTTCAGAACATATGATCGACATTCTTGTTTGCAAAGTCACCCCAGTCCCTTTCCTATATGAAAATTATCATGATAAAAATCAAGCCCAAATCAATAATTTTATAAGTATCGAAATAGGCTACTCTTAATCATAATAAAAATAAACCCATGTAAATCCACAAACATTGAAGCTGAAGTCAAAACTGGACTTTAAGAGAATTATAGTGAAATAAGCAAGAAAATTCGTCCACTCCATTAGTCCTCATCGACAAATAAATAGTTACGCAACGTCGATGCGCCCAAAAATTGTAAGCTCCCACTACCAAGCAAAAGCTAGCATCGGCTGACTCAAACCGTCTTCGAGGAATCGTTCATCGATAGATAGGATGATCATACAATGACTCATGCACTCAACACGACATGTTTGTTATCAAATACCAAAATCGGAGTTTATGCGCAATAAAATAGAATATAGTAGGCCCTTTGCATGTGTCACAATTAAAATAAATACTTGTCATATGAAGTGAACAATGGTAAAACACGGTCCGATGGGAGCCATGTTCACGGAATACCCATCACATGCTGCACAGTAGACAATAATAATATGAAATGAATTGTTCCCTCTCATACGTTGACCACAAACATTTATCGTTCCGTGTTAAAGCCAGTTTTATTGTCTCCGTGGTCTTTTTAGTTTAGTGATCGACTTTTTCACTTTTATTTCAAGGTTTATAATAAACTGGTGTCTGGAAAATACTTATTATGTAGTGCTTTATTTTTAAATCGTATTAATTATTAAGACTTAATAACCGCAACTGATATTATCAAAAGGTACGATGTCTAGAGTGAAAACTTATTTGATCTATTTACTTCCTAAATAGTGATTGATCAAATTTTTTATAAAATACGTAGAAAAATTATAAATATCTGACTAACGGTATTCAAAACTTCAAGTAGGTATGTTACAAAACTTCAAAATCTGGTACGTATAAATCTATAGTTATAAACCTATTAGTTTCTTTGTCGGTATAACTGGATATGTAGGATTAACATTCTTCATCTAAACAATATTTTTACACTTCACAGTATTGTTTATAAGTAATGAAAATTTTATGCGACCTACCACCGACCTCACATTTGTTTGAAAACGAAGTGATATTGGTCATACGTTTATAAAATGTAAGCATTTGAATATAAATGGTGTTATTAAGTTTATTTGTTAAGACAAAGTTTGATTATATTATAAAATATATTATGTAAATATATTGTAACGCTGGCGCCGGTAATGTGCTTACCTTTTTCTCAGGGGTGTCGTTGGAAGCCGGTTGAAGATTTAATCAAGTTGATGAGCTAAGATCTACACAATAAATAGCGATGCTATGCGTAAGGGAGAAGAGTTGTTCTTGGCACATAATGAGTGAAACGTGCAAAGAAGCTATAATTTGGACTTGAGCCAAAGCTGCATTAGAAATAACTTGATCAAAAGGCGAACCAAAAATATTGAGAAAAAAAAAGATAGCTGCTGTGTTTTTATTACTTTTTATTGCGTCCCTTTCTTAAATTGAAAAAGAAACAAAGCCGTCGTTATTTGAGAAGTATCAAGTATTTAACTCCGGTTCTTAAAGATTTGAAGTAAAAAGTACATGATGTTTTATCGTTTCCACGAAAAACGCTTTCTCTACCGTTAGCGGTATTGCTCAAAGAATCTTGGTTAATGTCATTACAGCTCGGTATTGGTACAGTGGGTTTTGTCACACCGTTTTAATTTTTAAGTTCTCTATTTCACGAATTCTGAGCAATCTTCGGATGTTTACGAAATAGCCTATGTTCAGCTCTTAAATTGTATTGACTTAACTATAAACTACCATTATACTTATGGTACCTTTCTAGGTTTATCTTGGACGTCAGTTACTTTGGTGAAGGAATACATAGTGAGGTAATCTGGACTCATATTTAATATAAATCTCAAATCGCCAATTCACCTTAAGCAAGCGCGGTTATCAATGCTCGTGCCTTTTCCGTACGATTTGAGGACTTTACCCTCTAGTGGGACAATATTAGGCTGGTATTATTGATATGCTTCATCAACTTTTGCCATATTTAGATAGCCTTGTTTAAGTTTATGCATATTACCATTTACGAAGTTATGCTTCTGTACGCATTGAATCATTCGCCTGTTAACGAAAAAATAAACACATTATGATAATATCAAAGGACCACTTTGAATTACATCATTGTGAGTTCAAAAAACTGTTAGTTGTTATCTTAGTAACGTACTCCTTTTCTATTTTCTAGAACCATAACTAGTATCGACAACCTTTTTCTTTAATTTAACCAGAAAGAGCTTTTCCGGGCAGAAAACGAGGTGAGATGTGCATCAAATATGGCAACTGTTACCTTATTTGTTTATAAAAAATCATGAATACTGGCAGTTATTCGGCACGCCTCACAGCTCATATATTTTCTCACGGGACCAGCTTTTGCTGACGATTCTCGGAAGTCGAATACATAAAGGCATTCTTTGGTCTAATGTGCCGACGTTACCTACATCGTTATAACATAATTTGTCAATATTTACTCGAGGTTAATGTTACATTTTCTTACCAGTAAGTAGAATCATGTCCGAAAAGTCATTAAATCTTCTCACAACCCGAGAATGTCTATAGCTTCCGATAATTTTATTACTTAACATAATACATATTATTATGTATGGATAAGATTGTGTACAATCACAAGATTTTTTGTTAACCTCGAATTCCAATAGTGTATGACGTCAATTTGCCATTCAGTCGATTAGTGTCGATGACGTGTGTCGATGGGCAACCATACAAATAAAGATATCCTCAAGTGGAGTCAAAGGCAATCGCATGCGTGTGAGTTGCCGCATCTGATGTATGTGGGTCATAGACAATGGAGTTGCGTGTTTATGTTTATAAATATCTAGCACACATTCTTGCTAATGTCTCTTAGTAACAGGAGTTGAACACGGTATTTGGGATTCTCTGGACGCTTCTGTCTCGACCTAAATCGAAAGTTCCGTTCCATTTGTGTTTAATCGGCTGATATGAGATTCGTTGCAAATTGGAATAATAGGAAATGCGTGGTAGTCATAGTACGTATCAGATATCTACAATAACCTTGTTGCCTTATGTGCTAACTATTAGCTTTCTTATCAAGAAAACGCGTTTATGTGGTACTTACTGTGCACTTAGAACAGTTGATTGTAACCTTACACAAACAGTTAGGTAGCCCATTTACAAATGTACACTAAGATTTATTTCTATCGTAAAAGTAAAAATATAGGCTACTTATCTAACTAACGTTCACATAAAATGAGGGTTTTACGTTGTCAGACACCGTTCTTGGAAACCGTTACTTTGTCTCCTTCCGTGCATGCGACATTGTTACTTTCTGCTTTTGTTCACGACACCTACTAACCGTACCACTTGTGTTACTTGTATTCTCAAGCTTCTGACAGGTTTTTGTTTGCACAATACTATTGCAATTTATTGCACTACTACTTTCTCTTCGAAAATTCTATTGGCAGTTATTAACATCTATGTGTATACTTTGACGATTCCACGTTTAATCTTGCATGCCATCTGAATATGAAGGCACAAACATTATGTCTATTAAGTAACATTTTGCTCTTTTATTGTGCTCTATGACTCAAGATAATGCTATTTGATACACTTCGTGCCTTTACGCAGTGATTATTTCTTATTATGTTCATAAATGTGTAGAACATACGATAGTAAGAGATTTTAACAGCTATTTGTTGTGTATGTAGAATGTGGACACGCAATCAAGGCTTTTGACACTCATGAATAATATAAAATAATCAAAATATCAATTTCGATCATCTTTTTACCCTTATGGGTGCTCATTTCCGCTGATGATAGTAAATCTTCGCTAATTTGCTAAGAGCGAGAGTGTTTGAGTCAACGAACTGCGTGCGTTGTTAGTGGTTTACCGCAGGGCGCTGCGCTAGGACCTCCAACATACGTAACTTTTGTTTATATTTCTTTGTGTTAACATTCCAATATTTTTCATTATGCTCTCTAGATTCCAACGTTTATGTTATGTGCCTTGTGTTTTTGTTATGTAGTTTAATATATATCTGCTTTCTAAAACGTAATGAAAATATTATTGCTGATCCGCGTGAAATTGCTAAAAGTATACGAATATTGATACGACAGGATTGGACAGTCATTGTCTTTACCTATTTTCTTTAGACAAGAACACTTCCAAGAATATAACCAATGTGGGTTGCAATAACGTATATTATCAAACGGTACCTGTCTCATTATGACAGCCCCCAAGATTTATTTCAGTGAAGAGAGCATTAGCATGACAATCATTTTGTGCGAATTACCGTATTCATTGTCCACATATAACGGTATTCATGCAAGTCACATATTTCAAATTCTTATAATTATTTACGGCTTTACAAAGATGTTATTATTAAAGTGTTTGTAATATCTATTCGTTCGATTTCACTTTCCTTTCACGAGATTTGTTATGTTCTGAGGAAAAGAAAACGTCACTGGTTATTCACTCAATGAAGCTTACTCACTACTTCAATCGAGAAGTAAAATAATAAGAATGAAATGTTGTAAGAATTTTGTTGTTATGGTGACACAATAATATTTAGTTTGTCAACGTTGAGCAAACAAACGAACACTAGAGAGTATATCATCTGCCTAGCCTTTTCTCAACTATGTTGGATTCGGCTTCCAGTCTAACAGGATGCAGCTGAATAATACCAATATCTTACACGGAACGACTGCCTATCGGACCTCCACGACCCAGTAACTGGGTAATACGATACCCCTTAGTAAGTCTGGTTGTCAAACTTTTGGACTTGTGACGTCCGGTAACGACTGTCAAAGATCCACTTAGGACAGCAGGGACCACGTGCTTACCGAGGCACACACTAGATTATAATTATGTAGATAAAAAAATCACACATAAATTAGCACTGTATACTATTACGCATACATACTACTATTTACTGATTCTGGAGCAGGATCTAACAGATTAATGAAATTAATAAAACAATGTATTCCAATAACTCAGACAGAATTATTTGTTACATAAACAGCTGTAATGTGTTTCCATTAAGACTTATATTATCGCTTATCCCTGGACAGATGGCAAGTTTGTGTTTGGCAATAACAATTTTAATTGTATGGCCTACCACGTCTTATTTGAGATCAACCATATCGAATGTAAGTTTACACAATCTGGATGGATATTTCGGTAATTCGTTAATGATTTTGTATGACTGAAAACAACTGGTTTCAAGACGTCGATATAATTAAATTAAACTAAAGTATGAAGCCTGCGGTTATAGCAAACTGAAATGTTGGTATAAGTATAATTTGATTGGTACAAAAACAGTACTTTAAGATCAAAACTGCACGCTTTTTCCAGACGAAACCTGTCTGTTTAATATGTTTTTTTTTGGTTGATATGAGAGGCCAGCCACGAAATGTTGCCGTTAGCTCTCGAAATATGCGCTGTCGGCCGGATACTGTTATTTTGATTTATTTTTCTTACGCCAAACTGGAGTTTTACTAGCTAGCATGTGCTCCTTGAATTTCAATGTCGTTTTCTAATATTTCTTTAACGAGGTCTTCAATAATCGCGACGAACTAAAGTGTGTGTGTGTCTCGTCATCCCGTGTGGAAGTAGGGAAAGTCTAGGTAAAAAGAGAACGACGATAAGAGACAAGAAAGTACTCTAACCAACTGAAGGAAAATCAAACGATCTGTTTTTTTGATTTTTATTCAGTTGGTTGGCCATAAGCTTGACGTAAAAGAATAACATTAGATAAAGTAGAATGGAAATTGTTACATCAACCAGAGTCCACTGTCTCTGCACATGACTAAAGGGCTAGCCCTTTTCTTGAAACAAATAATCAGCTTTGCCAAACAACGTGGCAATGCTGCCAGCCTTTTGTGCACTTGTCTTCTTGACAGCGATGCGGACGAATTTTTAGATTCCCACAAGGCTCATTTTTTTTGTTGAAAATTGTAAGTACATACTTTGTAATTTTATTATTATCTATGAGTTTTGTGTTGTTGATTATTATAAAATCAAATGTGATTGAAATATATATTATTTTCACCAGTGTCCAGGACTTAAAAAGAGGGATGCGCTCAGATACAAGATGTATCAAAATATTTTCTGCCAAGCTTGAATAAGATTGATAACAGTTCGTTTGTAGCTACAATGTCTGTTCTTAATTTAAACCTAAATTAACTTTGATGCGTTTTTCCTCAGGGCGATAATGGCTTATATTATTATGATTCATCTAATGATGATTGAATGTGTTAAGAATTTTATTTGAAGATTTTTTGTTAAGTAACAATAAAATGATTTTCCTGCATTTTGCATACCTACCCGACAGTATTACCTGACCTATTTGCAGTAAAATATTTTAACACATTACACCACGCCTGTAATCCTCGAAGGGTTAGGCAGAGGTGCACCCTTTAGTACACCCATATTTCGCCAGTTATGTTTTAATTTTATGTAAATGTCAACCGGGCACAAATCCAGTCTCCGGAGCTCCTACTGACAAATTCCAGATGGAAAACCCAATAACACATTGCCCGACATGGGAATCGAACTCAAGATCATGCTCAGCAGGCACGCTTTGCGACCACTAGACCAAAGAGGCAAAAATATATTAAAACACATCAAATTGCCATTTAATCCTAAAATATTTAGATAAAGTTAAGCAAAACTACAACGGAACGAGTCATCAAAACAGTAGTTTTATTTGATACAACAGCGTTTTACAAAAAAAAAAACAATAAGTGTAAACATGTATAGGAACATGTTGATGTTATGCCAAATATTTCCGGACAGGCCAATGACGGACGCACACGTAACACACAATAATAATAAGATATTTACTATACAATTGTTAGTAACGACTTGTTTTGTTTGTAAAAGTGTTTAGTAAGATCATTGATTCATTTAGAAAATCCTTAAACAAACACAAAATACAAAAGAATATGAAAACAACTTTATTAGCGACAAGTAAACCTTTGCCGCCATTGCCAATTGCATTGCATTGACTGCCTCGTTGGTCTAGTGGTCGCAAGCGCGACTGCTGTTCATGAGGTCTTGGGTTCGATTCCCAGGTCGGGAAAAGTGTTATTGGGTTTTTCCATCAGGAATTTCTCAGTAGCAGCCTCGGACTCTGGATTTGTGCCCGGTTGATGGCAATAGGCTCACCCCCTATTACTTGGGATTAAAAACATAACTGGCGAAATGTAGGTGTACTTATGGGTACACCTCTGCCTAACCCTTTGGGGATTACAAGCGTGATGTTATGTAAGTATACCATTGTTTTGGTTGAAATCTTCTTTATTTTTCGTCCATTAGCTGTAGCCGTAAGTCATTCAACTGGGAACCACGTACCACCTACCTAAATATTTCTGTTAAATGATATTATACAAGCAACACCTCATGGTTTCGCCCGCGTTAAGTTACGTCTTTGGTTACTGCTCCGCTCTTGTGGATCTTAGCGTTATGATAAACATTACAACACATAAAAAATCAAGCATTTATTCATTATTTTACTGACCAGATTTTCTAATTTTCCTTTGATTATTTATGTATTTTGTGGCAGCCTACTGAAAATTGACAACGATGCGAAACTGCAAAAAGATTTCTATAAATCGAACCAGTAGTTCCTGAGATAAGCTTGTTCAAACAAATAAACAAACCCTTTAGCTTTATAATACCAGTATGATAGATATGAATATCAGAAACATTAACATATTTTTTCTATAATCCATGTCTGTGATTTATCGAAGCATTCATAGATTCACCGATTGATTGAAAGCATTTTTATTTTCTTTTTACATGTATTAAGACTTGGTAAGTGATATTGTTGGCATTTTTATGGGGCTAATAACTTCTTTTATGATTTTATTTCAAAGAAAACATATGTTTTGCGGTATACTATTTAGCTGTAGCCACGTGAAATGTGAGATTTACGAGCGAGTCTTTATCTGCGCATCTTTGCTGGTTCTAGATTGCCATCGTTGTAATTTCAGAAGCAGGTGCTCATGGCTAAGCAATAAGAGCCGCACGGGTCGGTCGATCCATCAGGCTAATCTATGCTTACCCGGGTTGGTCCGTGAAAGGGTATGGGAGGAATCTTTATACATCTAGTCCCGGCTGTCATACGTGGATCTTTGAAAGTGGTTACGTCTGAAGCCCGAAAGTCTGACAACCAGTCTTACCAAGGGGTATCTTACCTTCACAACCAAATTACTGGGTTGTGAAGGTCAGATAAAGTTACTTTCGCATTTAAAATATTAATCGCTAATTCCAAAACTATTAACATGTGGAAATCTCCAATGATCATAGTAAACAATCTTTCATTTCAGCTCCAGTAAGCAACGCATTGCATAATGAATGGCGTCATAATGCATAATACATTAACATAAATGAATACGTACATACAAATCATGTAGTAGTAGGAAGTTATTTTTGCCCACTTAAAATAATAAAGAAGCAATTTGAGATTAGCATTTAATTGTTAATAGCTGTTGTAAAAAACGTGTTGATACTTATTATAGCACGACATAACGGGACTTTATTACATGGGTCTTAAACATAAGTAACTGGCGAAATGTGTGTGTACTAATGGGTACATCTCTGCCTTACCCTTCGGGGATTACAGGTGTAAAGTTTTTTTCAGTTTTATGTTTATTTAATTTTTAGCCCATGGGAGAAAGGCGTGAGTTTATGTATGTATGTATGTTAATATTTAGCACGTTATAACGGGTTTAAGAAGACGCTTGACGTAGCCTTTTTTCCTATTATTGCGATTTTTTTTTGTTCTAGACCAGAGGTTCCCAAACTTATTTTGTCTACTGCCCACTTTGAGAATAAATTATTTTCCAGCGCCCCCATTTTTTGACCTACTTAAAAACCGCCCAAATAGATACATACATACATACATAACATCACGCCTGTAATCCCAGAAGAGTTAGGCAGAGGTGTACCAATTAGTACACCCACATTTCGCCAGTTATGTTTTTAGTCCCATGTAATAGGGGGCGAGCCTATTGCCATCAACCGGGCACAAATCTAGACTCCAAGCCTGCTACTGAGAAATTCCTGATGGAAAAACCCAATAACACTTTGTCCGACCTGGGAATCGAACCCAAGACCTCATGCACAGCAGTCGCGCTTTGCGAGCACTAGACCAACGAGGCAGTCGATGAAATCACAAATCGCTCCCCAAGCCTCTATACAATGCCCCGATTCTTTTTCCAGGTCTATTACCGCCCTCCTTTAGGCCTGTAGCGCCCACAAGGGGGCGTTATCGCCCACTTTGGGAAAGGCTGTTCTAGACCATACTTGGGAACTTTCTGTCTACGGAGATCTGATCTGAAGGTTAATGTTCCAACTTTTTGACACGTGTATTTACGAAAACCAGTTTTAAATGTTAAAACTAAATTTCCTCGTCGACTGCTTCGTGGTCGAAAAGCGCGACCGTTGAACATGAGGTCTTAGGTTCAATTCCGAGGTCGGGCAAAGTGTTATTGGATTTTTCTGTCCGAAATTTCTATACTATACAATAAAGTCTGATTTTTCATAATAAAAACGAAAGTCGTTTCCCAGCAAAAGTTTTTGCTCAAACTTACTTTGTTTGATTGATGGACAGTATTCGTAGTTATCGGTGAAGTAACGCGTCTTTTTACACTCCGTATACCGGAGGAAAACATATTTCAGAGTCATTTAAAGCTTATTAAGACGGTGCGAGGAATATCGTGCAAATTGTGGTTCATTTCCGTCGATGATCGGTCACTTATGACACGATAGCCGCGCGATACCGCAATGTAACGCAACTCGCACGATATTACTCGCATCGTCTAAATAGGGCTTAATTCTTTATTTAATTGAAGCATATCCCTATTACATGGGACTAAAAACCTAACTGGCGAAATGTGGGTGTACTAATGGGTACACCTCTGCCTAAACCTTCGCGGATTACAGGTGTGATGTTATGTTAATTGAAGCATATATGCAAAGTGTATGGTCGTGAGAAAACTTTCGGATTGCAACCATTACAATCGTTTTCTTCTCAATTAAGAACGTTTATTGAAGCTTTAGTTCGATAACGATTGTTAATAAGGCCATCAGTGTACGCGCATGCGTTTCCAAGGGAAATTACTGGATGGCGGATAAGGCTTTTATTTAAAAATGTTTGGATTAGTTTATTCTAAGCTTTTGTCCATGTTTCTCTTTCAATAATTATCGTTATAATTCACCTAATTTACACAAAATAAATAAATGATAAATTTTCTCTATTGGTGGAAATCGCATGAAAAATCGGTTTAGAAGTTTTTGATTTTATTGCGAACATGCAGGCAGGCGCGGCGGAGGACTTTGTCTTATAATATGAGTAGTGATATAAATCTGAAGTCGTTAATCCGCTCTGAGCAATAATTGTGGCAATAATAACCTGTTATTATTATTATATTATTTACTAGCTTTTGTCCGCGACTTCGTCCTCGTAAAAGTCGGAAGCAGCGATTTAGGCTGTGCGTTGATCCGTCAGTCACAAAATTTGAAGCAGATTGGACTAAGGAATCACGTTGTCCCTATACAAACTTTGCCTCCATTTTCATCCCCTAAGGGGTAGAATTTCGGAAAACCCTTTCTTATCTGATGCCTACGTCGTATAAAGAACACACCCTCTAAGTTTTAGGTCTTTAAGATCAGCAGTTTAGACTGTGCGTTGATCCTTCAGTCAGTCAGTCATTTAGGACAAAGCACGTGATACGTAGATTACATTAATAATATTGAATTTCGTTATATTTTGCTACCACAATCTGCATCTAATTAAATGGGATATGAAGTACGTTATTATGGTTTCAGCAGTGTACAGAGTACTATAATAAAATCTGAACAAATGCTTTGGTGATGAATGTTTTTTACCAAGGCGTTAAAGTGAGGGCGCGATGAGAGAATAAATCTCGTTGTTAGCATGATTTGTTCGTCCCACACCTGCGCGCGCGCCGCTCCCGCTTCACTCATTTATTATTCAAGCGCATCTGTTTTCGTTGGCGATTTATCGCTTTATTTAATAGTACAATATAGATGTATAGATAAATAGTTCCACGTGGGAATATATTGACTCGTTTTATTAATTTAAAAACTTGAAATGCAAAAACAGGTTCTGTTTTGGAAAACACAAATGGTTTCCTACGTAATTTTCCTGCTCAACAGGTTACTCTTTTGTCTGCGTATACGCATGTCCTTTTAGAGATATCCAGACTGACTGGTTTATCAACGCTGAGTTTAAACACCTGGGCCTTGATTGTGAAATCCCGGAATAAGTAGATATGTTTCTTTTTGGTTCGAAGATAAAATTGGCAACTACATGATACAGTTTTTATACTCTTTGGTTTTAGTTAATAGTTTTTTGTCCTTTTACATTTTCTCTGTTTACTGAGTCAATTCAATTATGCACGTGCTAAACTTAATTTAGACTATTTCTATCTTTTTCTCTCTAACAAAACAAGAAAGAGACGTAAATAAATAAAAGTTGTCAATTTTAATTGATCTAAAACTTCCTTAATGGATTAATAACACGTAAAAGTTCAAGGCAAAACTAATTTGACATTTCTAACTTAGTTTTTAAGTGTCACCGTCCTTTTCTTTAGCTCTACGTCAGTAAGAGATGCAAATTCTCTAATTTTAGTCTAGTTTGTACACAAGGGAATCGATATTCAAATATTTCAATCTTTAAATTATTAAAAAAATGTCTTTAATTCTGATGTTTTATTGTTCACAGCTGTCCGAAGAGGTGCAGAGGAAACAGAGCGAGTACCAAAAGTGCCTCGAGTCCTACAAGCAGATGAGGGCGAAATTCGAGGAGAACTACCTCAAATGTAAGACTCTTATTTTCATTTCTTGGATTCGAATTAGGAATCATTCATGAAGTTTTTATGTTGTAAACATAGTCTGTACTATCAAAAAAATCAGTAGGTGGCCTTAATTAAATTTGAATTTGGAACACTCGCTGGTCAAATATTTACATTTTCGTAGAGGGCACATAGAAAATAACATTATTTAAAAAAAAAAATCTGTTTGTTTGTTCCGGCTATTCTCCAAACGGCTAGACCGATTTTGACGGGCCCTTCACTGGTAGATAGTTTATGTTATAAGGAGTAATTTCTTTAGAAAAATGATTATGGATCCGCGCATAAATCACGTGGTAAACGACTTTCACGCGAATAAGTCGTGGATGTAATAAATAATAATAATACATTTTCGAATCCAACATCTTCCAGGTCCTACGAGTCGAGGCGGTCGCAAGTTGGACGAGACCAGAGACAAATACGGCAAGGCGTGCAGGCGGCTCCATAGGGCGCACAATGAATACGTCCTGCTATTGGCTGAGGCCACGGAGTGCGAGAGGGCGTTACGGACTGCTGCGTTACCGACGCTGATGGACCAGCAGCGGCGGCAGGGCGAGGCTACGGCTACGTCTTGGTGAGTACTGGATCTACTATTCACAACATCATCTTCAAAATACAAGGTGCAGTTTTATTTAGTAGGTTATTTTCGAATTTGAATAAGCCATCTTGCCACTAGAATTGTGCGGAACAGTGATATAATCGCATGACACTACCTACCCTAAACGCAACGGGGTGATTCTGTTCTTTGAAGGAGGTATTCTTAAATACTGGCAAACACAAACAACAAAAAATAACAATTATTTAATAATTACTGACCAGTAGTGTCTTTTATGAGAATGCCAAACTGCACCTAGAATTTCCTTATTTTTTCGGGGATAATGTCCCGTCATTAGCATGTTCATCTAATACAAACTTACGTCGGCTTCAATTTAGTTTAGTTCAATTATTAAATAAATTAAGTCAATCAAATTTTACATGCTAAACATGTTACTTACGTTAGAGCCCAGCTATAATGGCTACTGCCGGGGTTGCGGGACGTCTTAACAGGATACCGTGGCCCCGGAACGTAAAGGGCAACAGAAGGAACAGGGTGGTTTTTTAGTCAGTAAAAGTCTGACAGTCCCTTCCGCCCCACCCAGGGCGGAAGGAGTCATTTGATGATTTTTACCACCTCAAAAAAAAAAAAAAATCTATAATGGCTCATTGTTCATCCAAAACTCATGCTTAGAATAGATTCAAAATTAATCAGAGCGTTAAATATTTAAACTTTGAAAAGTGGGAATATTTTTGTTGTGTCTTGGGTTCGTCTGACGATTATAAAGTGACATTAGGACTGCCTCATTCTAGTGTTATTGGGGTCCAGGGTTATTCAGGTCAGGCAAAGTTTTATTGGGTTTTTCCATCAGTAACTTCTCCGTAGTAGCCTCGGAGTTTGGCTTTGTGCCTGGTTGATGGCAATAGGCTAGCCTAGCCTAGCTAGAAATATGGGTGTACTCATGGGTACACCTCTGCCGAACCCTTCGCGGATTTCAGGCGGGATGTTATGTCATTAGGCCTGTATTCCCTGATGGATTTGAATGTGGATACTACTTTGTAACTTCGTACCTACTTGAAATATCACTCTGCAATCTAACGATGCGTGCATGCCAAACTTTTTAAATGACATTAACTACCGCAAAAGATAATTATTGATAAAGAATATGAAGTAGTAGGTAACATCCTTTCTGATATTATATCAAAAGTAAATAAATATAGAAACTGATCGTTCTGTTGATACGCAATTAGGTAA
Organism: Hoplodrina ambigua; assembly: GCA_949774945.1. Taxonomy (NCBI): domain Eukaryota; kingdom Metazoa; phylum Arthropoda; class Insecta; order Lepidoptera; family Noctuidae; genus Hoplodrina; species Hoplodrina ambigua. The sequence goes on from OX458975.1 coordinate 11,509,172, forward strand.
TTACCTGTCGTTACCTGCTATTTAACTTTGATAAAGAACTAATAATGTTATTTCAATTAGGGTAATAAATCGATAATGTAATATGCACATCGATTCATTTAGATTAGCTAGCAACTAACATGTAAGTATATATTTCATTTTAGTGCATGTATATTGTATATTAATACCAGTTGATTGCATAATAACTTATCACAATTTATGAGATTTTGATTACAAATATTTATCATTTGGATGAAAATGAAAATAAAGTTGTTGAAAACTACATAATTAGGCATGTTATGGATGAAAGTTACGATTTAATTATGTCAATATGAAATTATCTATATGTTTAAAAATGAATCCTTATTTCCCTTGGTCACGGAATCATGCGTGAACAGCTGGATCAATTTCACTAATTCTGTTTTTGTTGTGTTTGTTATTGTAAGGAAAAATATGGCGGTACGCTGGGTCAGCTAGTAGGTGCTAAATAAAAAAAATAGACGTCAATATTACTTTAGTTTTTAATTTAAATAAACACTTACAATGCTATTAATGATGACGAATGTTTATTCACTAAACTGTTTGATCAACAGGAAAGGCGTACTCCTGGAGGTGGTGCAGCGGTCAGACTTCAGCACAGACAAGTTCAGGGAGATCCAGACCAAAATAGAGACCACCATACAGAACCTGAGGCCACAGGACGAATACAAGGAGTTCATTGAAAAGTACAAGTGAGTCTATCTGGTGTTCCGTGCCCCCGCCAAGTCAAGCAAATAAAAGCGGCACGGCCGTACCATCCTTTTCTCGAAGCAGATCGGTATATCTTAGATTTCATTTAATTTGAACTAGTAGTTTAAGAAGAGAGACTGCCTCGTTGGTCTAGTGGTCGCAAGCGTGACTGCTGTGCATGAGGTCTTGGGTTCGATTCCCAGGTCGGGCAAAGTGTAATTGGGTTTTTCCATCGGGCATTTCTTAGTAGCAGCCTCGGACTCTGGATTTGTGCCCGGTTGATGGCAATAGGCTCGCCCCCTATTACATGGGACTAAAACATAACTGGCGAATTGTGGGTGTACTAATTGGTACACCTCTGCATTACCCTTCGGGGATTACAGGCGTGGTGTTATGTTATGATGTCACTCACTGACTAACTCAAAACTCTAAGGCACTTCTAGTAGATATCTGTTAACTGTACATTAAACGTTTATGAGCTTGGAATATAGAAGTATAGATGGGTTTATCCACCCGGGTAAAACCCACGCATGTGTCAAAACCCAGTTATCAACCATTTCGACCCGGGATAACACCCATTTTTGTAGGTAGGAACTTATTCCGCTGACTTTTTTATTTTCTATTGTAACGGTCAAAGTTTTTACCTACAGAAACCTACTTTCGTCTTTATTTTATTTTGATTTATAATAAGTACACCCCCAGTTCACCAGCCATGTTTTAAGTCCAAATCAGTGGTAGTAACGGTAAGCGGTGGACGTGCTCGTGGCTAAGTAATAACTTAACAGCCGCAGGAGTCGATCCACGGGTTGGTCACGGCTGTCATACAATAAGATCTTTGACTGTCGTTACGAGTCGTCAGAAGCCCGAAAATCTGGCAACCAGTCTTACCAAGGGGTATCATAGGTATTACTAGGTTGTGGAGGCTTGGTAGGCAGTCGCTCCATATAAGATACTGCTATTCAGCTGCATCCGGTTAGACTGGAAACCGACCCAAACATAGCCGGGAAAAGGCTAGGTAGATTGATTATCTCTGGTAGTAACGGAAGTAGGTATACCTATTATAAACCGTAAAATTGCAGAAACTCAATAACTTAATTCGTGAACAAATGAATGGTCACGATTTGTGAATAAAGAAAAGATGAATGCGTTAATAATTTCGTGTACGAGTTATTAACATTTCGCAATTACATATTTATAATAGGTTTCTTTTACCTATAACGAATTCTACTCGAATTTCAATTATCAACCAACTGTAAATGTGCAACATCATGAATTATTATCGGACCAGCTTTATGCCAAGAATGTGATACTTAGAAAGTAAAATGATACCGTAAACTTTCGACTTGGCAATGCTATAATTATATTATTTGCAATATAGGTAGGTACAGTGCGGAAAAAATCAATGGGCCCTGGCGGCAAACCACTTAGATAGACTATATTTTTTTCTTCTGAGGGCTGATTTTTCAATAGTTAGATAACTTTATCTTTATTTTTTTTTTTAAAGAAACATTCCTTTATTGTTAAAAAGAAACAAAACTGCCTCCACATGCCTAATTTCCGACAAGCTTACCTTAACCGTGAAATAAAACAGTGCAGTTCCAGACAATAGCACGTTTAAACAAACAACCAAAAAGTTATTTTGCTTTATTATCTTTAAAGTGCACTTTTAGTATTATTGCTTCGACCAGTTATGAGTTGATTTTAGAAATGTAAAAGTGTATGACATGAGAATTATCGAAAGACAATAATCAAGAGAAGATGACAAAGATTATCATCAACTAACACGGCGTTCAAAAATGATTAAAACTTTTAAATAAACGAGCGATTCCTTTCGTAAGAAGATGCTTGGCTTTCTCAAAAGGTATTTACAAGATTATAAATGAGGTAGGAACCTAGCCCAGCTGTTGTTTTGCTTTTAGCTGTCTTAATTACAGCAGCCATCTTTGTTTTTCAAGATTTAATCAAATTGGATTCGATTCAGAACCAAAAGATAGCGAAAGTAAGTACAAGCACGCATTTTTAATACGTTTAATTTAAAAAAAAAACCTTAAATAATTTTAATGAGTCAATTTCGGAATGTTTTTAAAAATGATCGTTGTGACAATGAGCGATGAGTAGTCAAAGCCTCGAAGGTAATGAATCAGTGGTATTCAGGAACTGGCTGTTACTTTCAAAGGCTATGTTTGAGGCCATTACAATTGTTGAATGTATTTTTATTTAATTAAGGCTCTTTTTTGACTAACTTTTTTGTTTCTCTGCATGATAATTCGAGGGCGTACTTGGCCGTTAATTTGGCTCATCTAGTTTAGGAAAAGTTTGCCTTCGTCACTCCATTAAAAATTATTTTCTTGCCATATTTTTAGTGTAATTCATGAATTGTTAGTAAGTGTATGATTTAATTAAGATATTCCTAGCTACCTTTACAGGTCTATGGTATCCCCACTCGTTAGGGAATATTTTATTAGGTAACGTCAGTTTCCAGCTTCAAAACGTTGGAATCGCAAGTGTTACGTATTTTTTATTACCCTCAAACAATTGCATGCATTCAACTATGTAGGTACTTAAAATGAAGTCTTCTTCAATGAAGAAGGCTTCCATGATGTAGTATAAAACAATTCAATGAATTATTGTTTACCAATAGGCAAAGGTGAATGAATTATTCAACGAAAATATTGAAATCGTAAACCACATGATACCTAATGCGGTCATTGGAATAATGTACAAACCACACGTGACGTCATTTTGGTGATTGGGTGTCGCATCGGGTAGGTATTTCTGTAGGTATACCTACCTATAGATATTTGTTTAGGCAGGTACATATTATACTTAACAAATACTATAGATACCTATTGTACTTAACACGTTTTGTGTTAAATTATCTGTTAGTTTTAAAACAGACTTATTTTTTTTTGTATTTCTTGTCGTCAAACTTGATAGGGAAAACCACGTAATGGCAGTAGTCGGTGGTGGGCTGCCTCGTTGATCTAGTGGTCGCAAGCGCGACTGCTGTGCATGAGGTCTTGGGTTCGATTCCCAGGTCGGGCAAAGTGTTATTGGGTTTTTCCATCAGGAATTTCTCAGAAGCAGCCTCGGAGTCTGGATTTGTGCCCGGTTGATGGCAATAGGCTCGCTCGCCCCCTATTACATGGGACTTAAAACATAACTGGCGAAATGTGGGTGTACTACTTAATGGGTACACCTCTGCCTAACCCTTCGGGGATTAAAGGCGTGATGTTATGTATGTATGGCAGTAGTCGGTACCTAAAAATGGCCTTCCCAATAGATTTTGAGGGTCCAAGTTATATACAAATTGGTTGACGCTGAGTCATAAACCACAAAACTAGATAAGCTATTCAATAGTTGATAGTTTTGTAACTGTGTTGTAATCCTCTTTAATGTATTTTAGTTCAAATAAGGTTTTCCAAACCACAACGACAAAATGGTACCTACCTACAAGGTTTACAATCTTTATGGCTTCTTTATTGTGTAGTCAGATTACAGAACGTAGGTTCGGATTAAAAAAACTAATAGACAGGCTCAAACCAAATAAAATCTATGTTCTATGAATTCTTAGCAGTTTGAGCTAGGCTACCTAATTATATTACTCTGTAGATGACCTTATTATTTCCTTTGTTTTAAGAAATAAGACGAGAGCTGATAAAAATGTATGGAGGAACACATGCTGCGCCTATTCCTAATTGAAAAGAGTGCCGTGGAGTTTCTTGCTTGTTCTTTTCCATAGAGTTTTGGAACGAGCAACTAGCTTCAGCTTTCGGACTAACTGACCGACTCTTTGACGATTCAAAAGTGCCTGTAAATGGTCTAATTGAAATAAATATTTTGACTTTGAAACACATAAATATACCCTACAAGGGCGGTAGAATGATGATGGAACTAATAATTTCATCACAATTTTCGGTCCAATATTTTCAGAACGTAACCCTTACAAAATTTGTTCTAGATCGCCACCCTCAACGCCAGTTACGTTTAACTTCGACGAGAGTCTAGTTGAAGACACGAGTGGGAAGCTGCAGCCGAACCAGCTCACTGTAGACAATCTCACCGTGGAGTGGTTGAAGGAGAAGCTGACGGAGCTTGAGAACACCCTGCAAGATAACCGGGAGAAGCAGTCAGCGCTGCAGGGTCCTGAGATCATAGGGAATGGAGTCTGCAAGAACAATAATACCGGACTGAGTAATGGAGTCAATGGAATTGATAGGTAGGTTTAAGTGTAAAGTGTGACTATCGTGTGTCGCATGTTCGACACGTGACGGGAAGTTTAATCGTTGAGAAGATTATTGTCATTGTCGATAGCCCAAATATGACAAAATGATATGCCATAGTCTTGGCGGAAGTCAAATAGCATTCTTTCCACATTTCCACGATTTTTCAGCTGTTCTGTTGCCGAGACACAATACAATACAAGTTCATAATTATTATCTCTTGTACGTCTACGTTCCAGCGATTTTCGGTTTTAATAAATAAATTTTATTTTCCACCTACACAGGCATTCACCTCCACCATTACCAGTGACGACTTCAGAGCCCATCAAACTTCTGGAGCTTCGCGTAGCAGAACGCAAATGTGCCAAACAGGCTGAGATGATCAGGTCCGCCCTGGCTGAACTGGGTTGTGAAGAGGCTCCTAGTGGTTGTCCGGATCTGTCGGCCGAGACTGTTGGTGTTGATAGCCTGGATGGCAGCTCTCCTGATCACCAAGTAAGGATGAATGCATGGTTACCAGTAGTTAAGGGTTCAGGGGTTTTTATTTTAAAAGACATAAAGACATACAAAAATAACTAACAGGTATTTCTGGTGTAGATTATTCTATGGATCTATGCGGCCTTGCTAAAGATGACATTCGATTATCAGGATCGCTCCTCTATCGGGTCCAAGGCATCAATGGATGTGTTACGATTGCACCTCCACTCGATAATACCTCCGAGACCCTTCTTCAAACTATTTACGCGGCCGTTCCGACGCAAGTCTGCGCCTTCGAGCCCCGCGCTGCCACCCAAGACTTACAGAAGCAGCAGTGAAGGCCCGTCTGACTCGGTAATCGTACCTCATCGCAGACGGATCAGAGTCCTGAGGCGACGCTTGCGCAAACGTGTGGATATCTATGTGCATTGCCGAGTTCATAACAAAACGCTATTCAAAAAGAGGAGACAGAGCCGCGTTGTACTTGATAGTTGTTCTAACAGTGTGGTGAGTGCCACTAATCAAGACATCCTTCTCCCACGCATGGCATGGAATTGTACGATGCATGAAACTTTCGTCTTTCACGACGCCACTGGAACCGGCACGATTTATTCGCTCTGAAACGAGCGTTACTCAACGTGTCAGTGCTAATATTAGCACAAACACAACACGTCACCGTGCACCGCACGAACTTCTGTCGGGAATGAGATTTCAAATAAAATGAAAATAGCACAGGCTCTTCTTAAAACTCAGTTTCAAAATCAAGGTGAAGCCGCTTGCGACGTTCCAGAAATGTATCGGTGTTTACGCGTAGACTGTGTACGTTTCAGTCGTGAGGTTTACGTGAAGTTCATCCTGTTTCTGGTAACGTTCGCTTCATGTGGTGAAATAAAAGAGATAATAAAGTAGCGTAGGTTTGTTTTGCGGTGTTGTGAGGCTGAGTAATGGATCCGTTTTCGATGTATATCACGCACAGCGAACTGCCTCCGCCGGTCGTGGTGCCTCGGAGGAAGAAACGTCTGAAGCAGCTACAACTTGAACTTGAGAGAGAGAACGTATGTTGTCGCTTTGGTTGTTACGTTTTTTCGTGTGTTTTGTAGCATTATGTAATTAAGTCGGTGAGTGCATGTGCATCGCGTGGAATAATGTTTTTTTCTTGATGTGTTTGATTGTGATACCTGCTAATAACAGTACCTACTAGTTAAATTAAGTGCACAGTATTTTATTAAGTAAGGTACCAAATAAATGGTCGAAGATAGATTATTTCATTGAATCCAAAAAATATAAATTTAATTACAATACGCCCATATTTTGTAAAAAAACTTACAACCTATTTTTGGCTATCTCAATTTCCTCCAATTTTATTTCAACGATATTTATCTTCGTTTCCAATCCATCTTAAGTACTTAGGTACTACTACTAAGGTACCAAGACCGATTACCTGACCTGTCTTATTTATTTATATTCCTTGTCTTCGCAGGTGAGTGTAAGTGAGACAGAGCGAACTCTGGTCGAGCAGGAGTGGTTTCATGGAGTACTCCCCCGTGAAGAGGTGGTGAGGCTCCTGAGGGCTGATGGAGACTATCTGGTGCGGGAGACGACTAGGAATCATGCGAGGCAACTCGTGCTGTCCGTGTGTTGGGGACAACACAAACACTTCATTGTTCAGACAACACCAGAGGTATGTATGGTGCATTAGTTTTTTTTTTTTTTTTGGTGTACAATAATGATGAGTCGTTCACAAGGCATTGTCGTACACGATTTTTGCAGTATTAAGGCAGTAGTCAGAGGATAAATCCTGCTATAACACAGACAGTAATAAACCTACATAGCAGTATAAACATTTATATAGACTTTTGGTTATACATTTATAGATGTTACCGTGCTTAGCAACGAGATGTAAGTAGGTATAATCCTCAGATGCTCCAAATGCCCAGGCTTCTGACCTTTCTAGACTCCAAAAACATTCAGGCTTTATAAATAGTGTTGCAAAAAGATTACTAGTTACACCTGTTATTTGGAATGCTTTTTTGTGTGTTAAGTATATGGATCAAGAATCGTTCTAAACCGGTTTATATGCAGATCTCCGACTAACATTTGGCAAATGGATGCTTCGAGCTTGGAATACAGATTCTCTTATATTCTGCAGTAATATTAAAATTGTTTCCTCGATTCGTTTATAATTTATTTAATGAGTTTTCATCGTGTCAATTAATAAATCTTGCGGTTTCTCCAAAAGAGGTGCTTCTTTTGTCACGATTCGCCAATTTATTTTACGGGATCCTAAAGACATTATGAGGTCATCTTTGCGAAAAGTTTTTATGTTATGTATAGGTACGTTATTCGATTTTTTCAATAGATTTCTTATTTTGGTTATGTGGTTGCTTGTTTTGATTTCTAGCCAAATTCAGAGCATCAACCAGAAGACGTCAACAAGATTGCGTTATTTGCCGGTCGTTGAACCTTATCGTTTGATATTTTAATGATCTAATAATGTGACTTATTACGTACCCATTCTAGACAGTATACCTACTCGATGTTCAAATGAGTAGTTATAAACAAATCGGAATCTTTCCAAGGTTTAATTGAACTGAAAAGGAGTCATTAAACTTGTCATTATGAACAACATTACTAACGGTGGTCTAATCGCGAAAAGAAATCAGCAGTCGCCATCAGTTTTGTAAATTGTATGCATCATTTTTTTTAAAATTTCTATATTGGTTCCTATAGAAAAGTTGTTCGTAGTGACGCGTACAATACGTACGTACAAAAGATGAGACTTGAGACACCACACAAATATTATAAGATTGTTAAGAATTTATAAATGTCGTTCAAATATCCCTGAATAGATACACAAATTATAGATAACTATTTCATAATCTATACGCGCGCAAGCTCCCCATTACTGACGCATGTCAAGTCTCATCTTTCGTGGCGCCTATTATACTCTCAATTCTCCAATGGGAAGCTCTACAAAATCCTTTTACCTTTCAGGGTCACTACCGTTTCGAAGGTGCAGCATTCCCCTCAGTGGCCGAGCTTATAGCATGGCAGCGAACAAGTGGAGTGCCCGTCACAGCTCGATCAGGAGCCCTGCTGCGTAGAGCAGTTCCACGCGAGAACTGGGAACTGAACAATGATGATGTGCAGTTATTGGACAAGATTGGACGGGTCAGTTAAACAGATTTTTTGAAGTGTCTTATCTTGGGTGGTGAGTTGGTGAGACCCCAGTATTATAAGTAGACAACGGATAGGTATTTATAAATATTTTAAGTATGCGTAGGTACACCTACACACCACCTACTACTATTACAAACGTGGACATAGATGAATGTTTGTTACTCTTTGACGCTTAAACGGCTGAACAGAATTACCTAAAATAAGGCACAGGATATAATATAGATCAAGCTTAACATTGGATAATTTATATTCTGTTGTAATATTAGGTATGTGGACTGACGTCAATGAATTGTGTTAATTCCTTTACTCTTCCTTGATAGGAAACGCTTTCACGATCTTTGTTGCATGTATTGATGCAGCTTAGCTAGAGCATGTATGCTGAAGGTTCGTGTCTTACACGATATATTTTGAAACATGTAAAAATACTTTTAAACCGCAAGATATCAAGCCCAACGATCACATACCGGCTTCGGGAACTTTTTGAGGTCAATTGGCAAGGCCGGTAGGGTAGGTATTCGGGTCAACAATTTCGGTAGTACTCCGCCTGCTGTCTATTTCTATACGTGATGTCTGATAGCCAGAATGATCGGTAATCGATAAGTAACTACTGCGTAGGTATACGAAGATTGATTACCTGGATTCCTTATTTATTGAAGGTCAAACGGCTACCGTGAACTTCCCGGAATAAATAGATCCTATTGTTAAGCCTAACAATGGTGCCGATTTCCTTGTTCACAAACTAAACTAAAATAAGACAAGTCCTATCTTTTTCTTTCCAATAAAACAAGAAAAGGGCAAAAATAAATTTTAGACCTGTCAATTTTAGTAAATCTGAAACATTCATGCATTTTACTTGACATGTCAGAACGCATTGATTAAAAACACGGAAAAGTTTAAAGCAAAACTAATTTTACATCTCTAACTTAGTCCTAAATTGTCATCGTCCTTTTCTTTCGCTGTATGTTAGTAAGAGATGCCAATTCTCCGATTTTAGTGTAGTTTGTGAACAAGGGAATCGGCACCATTGTTACACAATCACAAACTTCAATTCTAATTCTCTGGTCACAATGACTTTGTTTGTATACGAGGCTTGTTACAACGTTATTGGAGATAACGTTCCTTATTGCAATACGTAAATAGTTTTTATTACGGAAAATGTAATTTCATGAATGGTCTTTTAAATTGAAAATAAGCGTTGATATTGATCTCGATATCTTTATTCCCTTTCTGAAAGAAGAGTCAACTTACGAATGATATCTATAAAAGCGAAAGTTTGGATTAGATGGCTGTTTGTTACTCAATCACCCCTGAACGGCTGGACAAACCTGGATGAAATATGGCACGCATATAGATTAGGAATAGTTTAGTATTCCAGACTTTAATTGACACACTATAACCGTACATTTTTCCGAGGCTTTTATAGCTATTTTATTTCGGAAAATGTACGGTGTCCGCGGCATAATATATTAACTTTGACGTGGACGAAGTCGCGGGCGTAAGCTAGTATTAATATCTTCCGTTTTATGTATTGCATCAAAAAGACTACATCAGTCATCTTAACCTATTGTTGGACACAGGCCATTTCAAAGCCCATGCAACTCCAACATCCGGTTATTCGGGAATGACTGCGTACCTTTCTCAAATTCATCATCTTCTTTCACCAGGGTAATTTCGGCGACGTATACAAGGCTAGGCTGAAGAGCACCAGTCAGGAGGTAGCAGTCAAGACCTGCCGCGTCGCGTTACCGGACGAACAGAAGCGCACCTTCCTGCAGGAGGGACGCATCCTCAAGCAGTACCAACATCCCAACATTGTGAGGCTTATTGGCATAGCGGTGCAGAAGCAGCCCATCATGATCGTCATGGAACTTGTACCTGGTAAGATTTATATCTTAACCTTTCGATAATGAAGAACATTTTTAAATTACTAATAGTAAGTAGGTAGTTAATTAATAGTATTTTTTCAGCATTTTTAAAAAGCTCCTTAAAAATGCTGTAATTATAGTGTTTTGGCTGGGTGGTACCCAAGGCATCTACATATACCTAAGTACCCACTTATTTACCTACCTAATTGCTTTTCCAAAGACACTAAAGAATGAAATTAGTCAATTTTTACGTAGGTATCTGCTGAAGTGTTTTGTTTAGTTGAAATGATTACCAAACTTGGACTTTTCCTCTAGCTAGCTCTGTCTCTGTTCCTATTATGCCCAAATGGACACGTCATGTTCAGTTTGAAGTATTTCGACAGTGAAAAATTAGTTCAATCAGTACAAAATATGAACTACACGTGTGCTAAACAAAGTAGTGGTTAAACCTGAAACAAGAATCTCGGTTCATTGTACGCTTATTTCCTTACATCTGTATATTTTCTCCAACTGTTCGTTAAAGTCAACATGAAATGTACCTAGTTTAGATTCAGCGTAGGCGACCTGCGTTGAAACTAAGCTAAACATAGGATTGCTCTTCTAGTTCATATCTCATTGAAGGCACCTCTTCGTTATAAAAATATGCATTTATTTTTACAATGCGTTGCGTCATTACGATAGAAAATAAAAAGAAGCTGTCGCGATGTATTCTGATGACAGATTCATTTCCTCTTGACCCAATTCCTTAGTTATAATTTACTTTGAAGGTGTGGCTTGTGCTTCTTTAGTAGAATACTGCTCACGTGGACTGTGGGTCCAGAAACAATCGTTAATTTTGGTAGATAATAGGTGCTTATTCAGGATAAACATGTTGCTGTGTCTGGTTTCTATTTTAGCTCGCCATTTCCTCTACTAACACATGAATGAAGCTTACAGACTCACTAAGTATTTATAGAACTAAAAGTATAGGTACTACCTACGTAGAAACAGTTATCTTCAATTGCAACGTTAATCCAAAATGTATTTACGAAGTGTAAATCGAAATAGCCCCGCAATAGCTCTATTAGATATTAATAGCTCTATTAATGCCGCGTACGTCACTCCTTTGCCAAAACTAGGAAAACCTCTCACCAACTTATCATAAGCATTCTTTTTCTCTTCAGGTGGTTCCCTCCTTACATTCCTCCGAACGCGAGCAGCCACACTGAGCGCGCGCTCCCTGCTGGCGATGTGCCGCGACGCAGCTGGCGGTATGCGCTACCTGGAGTCCAAGAACTGCATCCATCGCGACCTGGCAGCCAGGAACTGTCTTGTGGGAGACGACAATATCGTCAAGATATCAGACTTCGGCATGTCGAGGGAGGAAGAGGAGTATATTGTGTCGGGTGGCATGAAGCAGATCCCTATAAAGTGGACTGCGCCAGAAGCACTTAATTTTGGTAAGTAGACATTTTTGACCCGTAGGTAATCAATCAGATATTAGGCGATAACTTACTGAGAGTCTATGTACTAAGAGTCTGTTTTAAATGAAGAAATCGATCGCGGTTTGATACTTGGTCTCCCTAGTCGCGTCGATAAGCTAGATACCACTTGCCCCTGCCAGAGTTCCTACCTAAACCATTATGTACCTGCTTGAAAAAAACTATAATTCAACAAAAATTACAGGTAAATACACATCGTTATGCGATGTGTGGAGCTACGGTGTGCTGATGTGGGAGATATTCTCCAAGGGTGACACCCCCTATGCAGGCATGAGTAACTCACGCGCTCGAGAGAAAATTGACACAGGTATGTACTAATCTGCTATCTGATAACGCAGTTATGGTTCATGGCTATCAGCCCTAAACCAAAATGCATCCGTCCTATTGCCTGATGACAAGCACTAATATCACCGTATTTCTGAAAGTTTGGAACTGCAAGGACTAATCCTCATCCAAGCGTGTGGAATAACAATAAGCTTTTGCGGTTAATAATAAAATAAATGCCTTAGAATCGACTTGTATGCTTGTGTGAATTAAAATATAATCAGCCTTCACGCGTCAGTTCACAGTAAAACTAAAGATTGTAAGTAGTTTGTCAAAGGAGAGCTAAGATACCATTCTATTGCTGTTCAGGTTACAGGATGCCAGCACCCGAAGGCTGTTCAGAAGACGTGTACGCCTTGATGCTTCGCTGCTGGGAGTACGAGGCGGAGAAGCGACCTCACTTCCACCAGATATACACGATTATCGACAGCATATACAATAGGTAACACTACGATACGAATACTGACTGGATTAAGATTTTGATGACATCATAATATTGTTTTATAACCCTAGGTTTCTTCAATATTTATAGGTAAGGTAACTTTTGCCTATGCCAGAAGTGGACGTTTCTATAAACCTGACATGATATTTCGGAGAATTACAAAGTAACCATTTCAAAATAACGACAAAATTGTTAGGTTTCTAAACTGAAAAGTTACGTCTACCCACATTTTAACTATACAACATTTCAACTAGGGTTGCGTTAATAATAATCTTGTAGACATTCAATAATATGTACCTAATGTTAAGTGCGTACCTACTCATTTTCCATTATGCGATAGGCAACTGATTACTGTATTAATTAAGTATTTGTAGAAATATTAATATCTGTGTTAGTTAAGCAATGTAATATTTGTACTCTTTTTGTATGTAATGATTGTGGAAGTGTTGAGATATCCAGAAGAGGCAACAGAGGATAAAAATCTTATAATATGGGAATTACGCATAGCTGTCAGTCTAAATAGATAGTTGAAGTCGATGAAGAGTGTCTTCATTCTTTCCAATTGAAGCACTAAGAACTGCCTAATTAAAATAACTGTAGTACCGAATAAATGAGGGTTTCTGTACCCCTACAGGGGGGAAGCTTTGGTTAAAAATGGAATGACGTTTCGAACTGTTCATCTTTCTAAAAACTACAGTAAATGAGAAATAAAGAAAAATGATCTCGATCAAGAACGTTTATTATCAAAGGCGGGATGTTCTTGTCAAATGGTTTTTCAATTTGAGCCAGATTTGGAAAAATGATACTGTTTTTGTTAGGGAAAATTCATGTTTGTGCAGAAATTCTTTGGTTGACTGTTGTCTCTTCTGACATACTTATAAAAGCGCTAGCAAGTGATTTTTATAAGTAGAGTTGAAGCGTTGATCTCTTACGAATGGTACTTTAGCGATAGATGAAAATAATAGTGTCTAAGTACAATATAATATCAGTTCTGACTGAATATCTACCTACGTATATTTTATTTCAAGTACAATATAAGTAATAATGTATTTTGTGTACTGTGTAAAAGTAATTTGAATTTGTATAGCATCTTATGTACCTAAGGCTTAATTTAGATACTTACTGTTGATTTTGTAATCGTGAAAGATTATGGTACGGAAGAGGCATTCATTAGGATTCTCTTATGAATATTTCTACAGTAGCTAATAGACAACTTATACGACTAAACATTGATGGACTTTTTAATAAGCTAGACTACTAGTTAGAGAGACTATCAGTGATTATGTGACGAATAAAAACTTACTTACTTGATTATAATGATTTATGTAATATTTAGCAAAAATAAACGTGTTAATTGTTTAAGAAATATAATAAAAAAACAAAATGTTATGTTAGTGTTGAGAATTTAAATTGTTTTCAAAGAAATAAATATGTAGGTTTAGGAAAATGTAAGTTTCCTAACGGTAACGAAACTGTGCTTCCATGATGCCTTTTAAATATTTGTAATAAAGATTCTTAATTTCTGGCAATGGAGAACATGTTTGTGATATGTTTAATGCTTCCACATAATAGTGTAACAATTAGATATTTAAGTAATTATGTTTATTTCTTGCCTAGTGTAAGTGCATGATATAATTAATTGATATTTTAACACAAAGTGAGATATAAATGTAAAGGCAGCCTAGTATTTTAATTGAACATTTTATTAAAACTTTGTAAATATATTTCGTACAATATTAAAGTGCCAGACATTTTTGAATTTTGTTTTTCATTTTTCTGTACCTAATCTAAAGCATTACTAAGGTGCTGAAGATTATGATCCTTGGGTAACAACAAATGAAACATTTTACATACCTGCAAAAGAAGTACGAGAAGAAACTTACCTACTACTCCGTTGTTCTTTTCTGATATTTTTCATTGCGGGATTCAAGACGGTTGAATCGTTTTTCCGGGACCCATCGAGCTTTATTGCCTTGAGAGCTTTTCTGGTGGTCGCCACTGTCGATTCTGCTTTTCAGTAGGTGCAGCAGTTAGGAATAATGTAACGGGCTTGTCTAATTTAAAATAAAGAGGAACGAAAAAACCGTTAAAATAAAATTAAGGTCTTCGTATAAATAATTTTATTAAATTTTATATTAACGTGCAAAAAATATAGGACCCTCGGCAAAAGTCAATGGTGATTTCCTCGTTGAGTTCACATTCAGAATATTTAAAGTATGCATATAAAGACATGCACATGCGAAATATAATAAAATCTTCTTATGCATTCTAAAATTTTGCAGAGTATCCTATTTTTTCTGCACGTGAGAGTATTTTACAACAGTATAATTACAAGTACAACTTAATAAGTTCGTCACTGACTGCCGACGGTGTAAATATTCCTAGATCGGTAAATAACAATGTAATGTACACGGGCGGCGTGTAGTCTACTAGGGGATGTTCCTTCGTCAGATCTTTGCTAGATTTGATAACACTGGACAAGTACTTGAACTCATTCGGTAGGTCTCGCTGGTTCAGAGGATATATCCTGCAGAATTTGAAGCTCTCTGTCAGTACAAACACTGGCTTTTTAAGTTCTAAAGCTGCCACGCCTAATGAGTAAGTCCCAATCTGGAACAAAAATAATTGATTCATGAAACACAGAGGTTCTATGTAAATCGAAAAACTGCTTAAATTGAAAATATAATAATAATATAATGATAATAATAAAAACGTGTGATATCCTCGGGAGGAGTGCCTGAGAATTATAGAATGATCTAGAGATAATTTGTGCTTGAACAGTCAATCTTGATACCTACGCCCAGTCAACCAGCGACTTTCGACGAGTTCAGTACAGCTGCACCCAGAGGCGGCTTCAAGCTCGTGTCTTTCTGTTGATAATCGACGCTCTGAAATGTGCTACGCTTGACGGTTTCCCATATTGATGTAGTGATGTCTAAGCTAATCTTAGAAAGTACATATTCCTTGAAAAATGAAACTAAACAACACAATCCACGTTCACAAAAGAAAACTCAACGACTTAATAAATAAATTATATATATTTACAAATACAGTTTAATAAGTTCGTCACTAACTGCCGACGGCGTGAGTATTCCTATGTCGGTAAATAAACCAGTTATATAAGCCGGCGGCGTGTAATCTACCAAAGGATGTTCTTTCGTCAAATCTTTACTAGTTTTTATAACACTTGACAAATATTTGAATTCATTTGGAAGATCTCGCTGATTTAGGGGATATATTCTGGAGAATTTGAAGCTTTCTGTCAATACGAATACTGGCTTTTTAAGTTCTGCAGCTGCCACACATAATGAGTAAGTCCCAATCTGTAATAAAACATACAAAGACTGAAAAACCCGCCTTCTGCCAGTGACAATCACGACGATGAACAAACTAATGACTACTAAGAATGATGATAATGACAACGTAGGAAACAATCGGCCAAAATCCTATACATAAGCTCAAATATGTCTGTATGTTTGTTACGTTTTCACGGCTGACCGCTGAACCGATTTTAATTAAATTTGGTTTACAGATTGAACAATAATTAAAGGTTTAGGGATTCTTATAAAGGCATGAAATAGGAAGGAGAGGGGAAAAAATTAATCTACATCATTGACAGACAGACGCCATCTTGGTTACCCCTTTCTTATGGTATTTTAATGGGTACCCATTTGATGTCGCTCTCTGTATAAACTGTACCTACGTTTCTACCTAATAAATAGTATAAATAAACCACTTACTTTATTAATAATTCCGCCGCTTTCGGTGACCCCTTCAGCGCCGATCATGACGATGTCAACTTGCTCCATAATGTAGCCTATCGCTGCGTCTAGGATGAGAGTCGCGTCGATACCAGCCTCGACTAGCTGCTTGTGCATTAATACACTGGAAATAAGATGATTTTTTCAATGACATTTTTTTGGCATGATCTCTAGGGGATATGATATATGATATCCTGCATGAGAAGCCTTAACCAATGGGCCATAAAAAAAATATGCATGATTATTTGATTTACCCGCTATTGTCTGGACATGACATAGTAACATATACTTGGAATCTTTTGTTGGATTTTGCTGCTTCTAACATGGCTTGCAGTACGACCCTAGATCTGGAGTGGGTCAATATTTTCTGAAAACAGAAATATTTTTTGTGTGTTAGTGTTGTTGAAAGTGCAATATCATTAGGATTATTAATTCCATCAAACTTGGAATGGTGTGTTTTTGCTACTAGCGGCAATGTAGATTTATGCATTAAAAAAATCCTCTAAAGTTTTAATAATGACATTAAAATTTTGATTCTATGATCGTTATTTTGTGACACATCATTTTATTTATTAATTTAATAGGGAACATTTACAATTAAAAAAACTACAGGTCACCACTTATAAAATACAGAATTATACTAATATTCTATAGACATTTCAGTAGCCTTCAGAAACAAAATAACAAACAAAAAATAAATTAATTTTATGCATATTGATACTTACACATCCATCAGATATAGGTATCATTGCTTGTTTGGCTACCTTCCCTCTGGCTTCTAGTAACGTATTTAAGAATATGTGACCTCTTTGCAGCATAATTTGCTCACATTCTTCAAAAGACTGGAACAATGAATTTGATAAATTAAATTAATAATTGACTATAGAGAAATGAAATTTCTTATTTAATCCATTGACTGCAGGAAAACACCTGTAGTGTTTCTACTACAAATCGCAAGTGCGGCGCACATACAAGTGTATGTATTTTTCTATGGTGAACACACATACTACATAGCCAGCCACTCTTCGGACCTAGCAAATGTTCCCCCACAGTCAATATGTTAAATGATACTTATTTTATTTTATTAATTTGATAAAAACAATAAATAAACTGTTAACTTAATACTACTTCAATTCTATTACCTTAGTATCAAGCTTTGCAAATGTGATGAACCTCATAAATAGCTCGCATCCTGAGGAGATGGCGGTGACAGGCTGGTCGCTGTGCTTCATAGCATCGACTGCTAGCTGCAGATTCAGGTCCAACTCTCTAACTGTTGCCACTGGTAATATAAATATTCAAACATAACATGCATTCATGCTCATGATTTCACAAAATGTAACTAGAATAATTAAGCTTTAATGGACAGAGAATTAGAAAGTTGATTTGTGTTCTTAAAGGTGAAATACTACATAACGTCATGTCTGTAATTCCCGAAAGGTTAGGCAGAGGTGTACCCATTACAGTACCTACACCTACATTTTGCCAGTTATGTTTAAGTCCCATATAATAGGGGCGAGCCTATTGCCATTAACCAGGCACAAATCCAGACTGCTACTGAAAAATTCCTGATGGAAAAACCCAATAAGGCTTAAGGAAACAAGTACAATAATATATGTATATTGATAAAATACTAATTATCAGATATGTAATTATATTTTCGGAGTAACCTTTCTTTCATTTGACCTTGAAACTTTTTTAATTCAAATTGTTGGCCCAATGCATAGGCTGTTTATTTATTTTATACCTACTCCCAAGTCGTACTTAATGCAAAAAGATCTTTTGCTACTGTAAATAGCAATAATAGTAAGACAGAAATTTTTTGACAGTCTGCATAAGCAATTTTAGATGAAATTGTCCCGATGGATGATGCAAGATTAGTGTAATGTAGTAAAATCACAATACTAACCTTTGTAGTTTTCTATTACAGATAAAAGGGTTCTAATAGCAGCCACTCCTGCTGATACATCTTCTTCTTCTCTCAAAATCTTTAAAAAGATTTCTTGGACTTCTATAAGTTAAAAAAAAACGACAAAATATTATGAACGTTACTTTATGAGCAAAACACTAAACTCTACTTTGAATTTGTATTGTTTACCTTCTTTTTTCATTTTGTGGCCTAAAATTTGTTAACCTGATGGAATTTAATTGAAAGTTTTGTTTAAATGTTTACGTATCACACAACATAACCTAGAACTTATATGGCATGTCAGTAAGCTGTCAATGTCAGTGGCTTCCGATATGTCAATATTGAACGCTTTTTAATAGTTCGTTTAGAAATAATTTTTGATTTCTTTCTAAAGCACGTTCCTACAAATAATAGGACAGAGATGTTTCAGGGATTTTGCTGTCTCCACATTATACATATATTAAAAAAAAAAACGTTAAAAAATTGTAGTTTTTTACCTGAGTCAAACCGCTGGCAAAAGGTAGTTGGATTTATAGAAACACAGACTTAGGGATGATTCTCATTAGAGCGGGCCGTGCCCGGGGCGGGGCCCGGACGGGGCACGGACGGGGCACGGACGGGGCACGGTTTTAAATCTGTTACATAAGTATATTTTGTATGAATAAATTTATATTACACAGTGAATTATCCGTGTCCCGTCCGGGCCCTCTCGACGCACTTCAATACCACGTCGGCTCGTCCACGCGCCGGCCCGGGCACGGCCCGCTCTAATGAGAATCATCCCCTTACGCTATGCAGGCAAATGCGATGAATAGTTAGGTACGGGTTTTGGCCGATATTCATTTTTAGAACACGATGGAGCTTGACATGTAGTTTCAAATTGGTAAACTTAGCACTGCGCTTACTTACTTTTACCTTTAGATATTCAACTGGTCTTCAGTCAAGGCTCAGGGAAACCTCTGCTAAACCCTAAGAGGAAATCTGGCGTCATGGTATAACGTTGTTTGTTCACAAACACACTGCCTTCCGCTGCACTCACATCCGAAGTGCATTGCACTGTCTCTTCCCTCACTCTCAGGGCCCAACTGGACGACAATCCGACAAAGACTGGAAGGAGATCACGTGCAAGACTACGTACTCTTGGAAGCACGGAGGGTGTAATGTGTCATCATTGATGTGTGACACCACACACCCCACACACACCCTCACCGCCAACTGAACCGCAATTGATAAGTTTTCTCAAAATTTTTATACTTAACAGTATAGTTGCCAGATGCACGTGGTAATTGCATCTTAAGTTTCACGTTAACGTATATACAATAATCACACATAACATCACGCCTGTAATCCCCGAAGGGTTAGGCAAAGGTGTACCCATCTACACCCACATTTCGCCAGTTACGTTTAAGTCCCATGTAATAGGGGGCGAGCCTATTGCCATCAACGGGGCACAAATCCAGACTCCGAGGCTGCTACTGAGAAATTCCTGATGGAAAAACCCTATAACACTTTGCCCAACCAAGAAATCGAACCCATATCGCAAGACCTCATGCTCAGCATTCGCGCTTTGCAACCACTACACCAATAAGGCAGTCATAATCAATAATATGATCTGTAATCAATAAATTTAATAACAACCTCCATGGATTCATAAAACGATTAACGCCATCTATTATCGAATATATGGAACTAAATTGTGCGGGAACACTTTGACTACATCCCGATTTTTCTTTTACGATGAAGATTTTCTCAAACAATTAAAGGAAATGACGCGGTGTGCTTAGTTATTAGTTGGCGAGGGAAAGTCATGGCCACCGCTCTCTTAGTTGACGTTGGATATAGCAAAGTGTTGCTGGTAGTTGCGTGGGTTAGTCGCGTTCTATGGACGTTTCATTTGTTTACTAAAACACCGGTCGGTCGGTATTCAGTGTTCACTATTGTTGAATTGACTAGGTATACGCGAACATGGGAAATTCGGCATCTGTCAAGTTGAACGACAAACGGCGGTGGCAGTAAGTTATATTTTGTTTATGCCTACTTTTAATTTTATAGTAAAAAGAATAGGTATTTATAATAGTTGTAGTAGACTTAGACAAACTTTTCGTAATTAGCACATAACAGGGAATAATTGTACATTTTTTGACTTTGACTTTGATTATCTGAATATCAGTGTAGGAAGTCTGTAAGTTTCAGCTTGTATTAAAAGGAAGAAGGTAATTTCCTAGTTTCCTATACTTATTAATTACCTTACAATGTTATTGACATACCGTTCAATTGAATACCGATCTATTTAGGTACTTTTGCACATTTATGTCAAAGGCAAAATTTTGCTGTCGTTCTTGTTCATATTTTGGAATATATTGGTACCCACGTACCTAGTAGAAAGATATGTAATATGTTTTATGTACATTGTTGATAGTGTTTAACTAAATGTACAGTCAACAAAAAAGATAGGTATCCAAAGTCGTCAGACATAGTTGAAGTTTTCTGAGAAACCGATGGATGTCTTTCATTGGAGTTAATTATGTAGACTACTTAAATGCTACGTGTTTGTTTTACGTAACAAGATGAAGGAATTGTTCGGTTTGTTCGTCACAGATTTTCATCTCGATAACTGCAGTGATAACATTTTGTTCTACGAGTTAGTTTTATGTGTTTTGTTTAAGTATGTTAAACCTATCTGTATACATATGTGGTGTATTGTGAGAAATGGACAGGCAGATAAAAAGGTGCTTTATCCATAGGTACATGGCACTTAAATATGATTATTTTACAGTTGCTATTAAAATAACGTGTGGACTCGTAAATAAACATAATCTAAGTAGTCCAGTCTGTTCATGACTTGTTCTCTGGGTTCGATTCCCATGTCGGCTAAATTATTCGGTTTCCCATCAGGAGCAGCCCGGCGTTTGGATTTATGCCCGTAGTAAAACGCAGATGTAAGACTGACACTTACAAATACTAGGGTAGCATGTTAAAAAGGGACGTGGTCTATAATCAGCAGTGGCTGGAACAAGGATGCCAATGGTGACGATGTTGCATAGCAAAAGGCTAAAACTTGTTCCCACGACACGGGACCCAAACGCAGGGCAGGACTTACCGTTTTCACCTAATTCGATAGAAATTGTCGGTCGCGATGCCCCAACCCGATTTGGGACCCCTAGCCCAATGGACAACCCGACCCTGTATAAACGTCACTGTGTGTACTAACACTTCTACCCATTGCCACAGGATGTTTAGTTAATAACTAGAATCATTATTTAAATAAAACCTACATAAAGATCTTTATTTCTGAGTGAGATTGAAATGAGATAACTGTTATATTTTCCAGAGGAAGGTATATGCAATGTATATTATCTGCGCGTGACAATTTCTCAAAACAAACCATTGATTTTAAGAGATATTTCTTACAATAGTTACCTTCAGTAACATCGATGTTTTAACATTTAAATTAAACCATAATATTAAAACGTAAACTAAACATTTACATGAGACCCTAAGTATATAAAATAGGCAGGTAATAATCGATGTATGATTATTGCGAGATCAAATGATTTACGTCATAACAGTCGTAAAAAGCGTACCATAGGCGTTTTGCAAATGAATTAAAATCGTAAAATAACAATGAAATTGCGATGTTGTTGTAAATGTAAGGGTCGCTATACATTCACATTAGCGGTTCGGTACGTTCGGTTCGGCATATTCGGCACTATCAATAAAACAATTTACAATAGACATCAAAGGTTGTATTATATTATCGTTTTCTTTACTCAATGAAGACCATGGGTCCCGCGCCTTGGAAGGCGTACGAGGGGCTGAAGTCAACTCACATTGGCAACTTAGGTAACTTTAAATTCAACTAACGATTACCCTATATGATGCACTACTCAAGTGCATACAAGGAAATCCCCCTGTTGGTGCAGGACTATTGCAGAATATGGAAACATATAATGGGAGTATTGGTTTACGTGGCTGGAGTCAACTGGATAATATGTAATTACACTATAGTTGTATTAAGAATTCCGAACCGAATGTGCCGACCCGCTTATCTGTGAAGCGACACTTACGTAACACACGTTACACATACATACAAACAATGCAATTTCATTGTTATTTTAGTATTTATAGTGACGTAAAAAGAAAAAGTAATAGGGTAATAACGTAGTGTGCAATTTTCACAAACGTTGCGTATAAACCTATCTGACTGACGCATGCGTCCTGAAACTATGTACATAAAGAAATAATAGTATGTATTGTATTTATTCTGCAAATAGGTTCTGTTTTTAAACTATTTTCTCTAAAATATCGTTTTGTACCTCATAGGATATCAGCTTATAGATAGACGCACGCGCACAAAGTGTCGACACTGTACGGGGTTGGCTCACAATCGAACATGTCACCACCAAAAGGAAAACGTGGATAAATAAGGGAGAGGAGAGGTCTGTTAAACTCTTACTTACTATAAACCCTAGTGGTGCTCCCTTGCTCTATTTTTATTGCTTCCTTCAGGGAGCATAATATGCGCTTTCCATAATAGAATAACAACTACTTTTTTTTTGTTTCCTTGGTCGAAAATCCACATGGATTTTCACCGTTCTGGGGAGAAGAATACCTAACAACTACCTAATCCTTGGACAATTAAGTACGAAAGACTTTTAACTGTACAGTACAACACTATCAAAAATTGTTAGTCGTACAAAAAATAAAATTAAATATGAGTGCAAATGTAAAACAAATCTGAGGCAAAGTAAAACGAATTTGAGGACAAAAAGTAGTTTTTTCGATACAAAGAAAAACATAGAGCTACGGATTGGGAATCCTCGTCGTCAGCAATTAATCAGACCGAAACAATTCCTTGGCCTCGTAAAAACTATGGATTTTAAGGCCATTGCTTGTTTGTGCGAGTGTGGCGAAATTAATGATGTCTTTAACAAGCAAATACATACATAACATACATGCATACATAACATCACGCCTGTAATCCCCGAAGGGTTAGGCAGAGGTGTACCCATTAGTATACCCACATTTCGCCAGTTATGTTTTTTAGTCCCATGTAATAGGGGGCGAGCCTATTGCCATCAACCGGGCACAAAACCTGACTCCGAGGCTGCCACTGAGAAATTCCTGTTGGAAAAACCCAATAACACCTTGCCCGACCTGGGAATCGAACCCAAGACCTCATGCACAACAGTCGCGCTTGCGACCACTAGACCAACGAGGCAGTCATACAAATAAGCAAATACATATAGGAATAATAATAATTATATAGGTACATCTTACTACTTTTATGAAAACGAAAGATTGGATGGATAAAGTTTGAAATTAATTAATATTTGTTAATCAATCACGCCAGAATGGCTGAACGGATCATAATTAAATTTGGCATAGTGAAAGATTATAGTCTGTAATAGCACATAGGTTTTTTATCCCGGAAAAGTGTATGGTTCCCGTGGGCTATTATATCAATTTTGACGCAGTCGAAATCGCAGGCGGAAGCTAGTACATTATATAAGTTTTGTTCTATAGAAAGCGTAGTGTCAACAGTGACATAGCTGCCTAATGAATGTCAAATCATTTATTTCAATTAGGTCACTAGAAGGCACTTTTGAACGTCATATACTTGCAAAAAGAAAAAAAGGAATTGAATCTAGTCACCCCTTCCAAAAGGTAGTTTTGTATGGAGAAGAATGGGCAAGAAACTCCACACGTATTCTTTTAAAAACAATGTTTTTTTTTATAATAATAATATCTTAGGACAACCAACACATCGCCATCTGATTCCAACCTAGGCAGAGCCTGTACTATGGTAACCAGACAACCGATAAATATACTAATATATTTTTAAATACATACATATCATAGATAAATTACACCCAGACACAGAACAAATCATCGTGCTCAACACACAAAGATTTGTCTTGGGTGGGAATCGAACCCACGACCTCCGACCTAGCAATCAGGGTCACTAACTACTAGACCAACAGGCCAGTCCAATTTACACAGTGATAAAGTGAAAATTACGTGATAAAACCTAACAAATACCCGTGTGTCCATTGTACGTTATCACACAGTCGGTGCGTAGTCCATCGATCGATGATGAAAATTTTAAAGGACTACTCAGCTATGTAAATTATTCAATTGGGCCATTACAGCTTTGAATAGCCCAGTATGAGCAAGGTATGTCTATTTTATACACAACTATATTTTCCCCGCGACGTCGTCTGTGTAGACTTTAGAATTAAGTCTAAATCTTTATCTATTTTTTTTAATGGTTCTCCGTTTTATAGCTACATCGATATCTCATGTAAATTTCACACCCATTGGTTTCTAAGAAAAAGATACCTATCTGTTTTGTTGACTCTACAAAAAAAATATATTTTAATACCTTGTATATCGGGTGTCCGGTAAAGAATGGATTATCTTGAAATGGGTGATAGTAGAACTAATGGCGATTCAGAAAAAAAATACATAAAAAAATAAAAACAAGTAGTACCAAAGATATGATTAATTTAATAATAGTCATTGTTTTTTGTTACCTTATTTTACATTCTTGTACACCACGACCACGAATTAAAGAATTCCGTCGGTTTTTTATTGTTACCGTAATTTACGTTAACTAAGCTGATAGATAAGTAATCGAAAGTAGGACTGCTATTACACGGTTTTGAAAAAAAACAACTTAAAGTATGTTCTTTTGGAAAAAATTGTGAAAATAATTCATTTTGAAAAAGTTTAAGCGTCCGTAGTTAAAAAAAAATGTATCGAAACACAAGTGGCCAATAATTTTAAAAACTTATGTGTTTATAGCCGATTTCAAAATGGTATGATTCAGTTTTGTACCTAATGTAAATAGTGAATTATTGCTATTCGTTTTCAAAAGGAGCGGAATTTGGTTAAACAACAAAGTTTGCAATATTGTAACAAATTTGAACATTAGATGAACCTGACCATCAGGGTTTAAATAAAAAGATTTGTAGACGTTAGTAATTAATAGGAAAGCTTGGTTAACCTGTAATGCGACTTGTGGGATGTGATATGATGAAAATATGGTGTGACCGTGTTTTTTTTTTATTTGGGCTGTCTTATGGAAAATTATTACGCGAAGTCGATCCTTGAAAGACTTAGGTAGCCGTGTCCGGTCAACCACATCAAAAATAAGCGATCGACGTAATATACGACTACTTAGGAGAGCATTTATTCTAAAATGTAGGGTCTGAATCAGAGTGGGTGGCAGACAATTTACAACGAATGTAATTTACAACGAATACAGTCTTAACATCACGCCTGTAATCCCCGAAGGGCAGAGGTGTAGCCACATTTCAACAGTTTTAACACTTTACCCAATAACACTGCTCGACCTGGCAATCGAACCCAAAACCTCATGCTTAGCAGTCAAAAACAGTGTCATTAATATCAAATGATGTTTTTTATTAAACCCCAATGACCAGATACATTTAATGTAAATAAATATTCTAATATCTCAAACTTTGTTGTTTACCCAAATTTCGCTCCTTTTGAAAACGAATAGCAATAATTCACTATTTATATTAGGTACAAAACTGAATCATACCATTTTGAAATCGGCTATAAACACATAATCTTATAAAATTATTGGCCACTTGTGTTTCGATACATCTTTTTTAAGCTACGGACGTTTAAACTTGCTCAAAAAGAAAATTGTTCACGATTTTTTTCAAAAGAACATAGTTCAAGTTGTTTTTTTTCTAAACCGTATAATAGCAGTCCTATTTTTGATTACTTATCTATCAGCTTAGTTAATGTAAATTACGTTAACAATAAAAAACCGACAGAATTCATTAATTCGTGGTCGTGGTGTACAAGAATGTAAAAAAGGTCACAAAAAACAACAAATCTTATTAAATGAATTATATCTTTGGTACTACTTGGTTTTTTTTTTTATTTGTATTTTTTTCCAGATTAGTCATTAGTTCTACCATGACCCATTTCAAGATAATCCATTGAAAACCGGACACCCTGTATAACGCATCTAGTAACTCTATCAAGTATTATGGATCATGTAAAGCACAATACAAAGATCGAAAATAATATAAGTTCCACAGTTTGATGTAACCGGACATCACATTAGTTTTGCAAGTCAGACAAAAAGTATCCGCCACACCATAATGACTGCACGACGTCGAGCGATGAGGCAACTCTTGCGCACCGCTGATGACACCGCCAATCTTAACTTTAATTATGTGCGCTTGAGCTTTGTGTTTTGGAATAGGATTACAAGCATTCAAATCTGTAACTTTCGTGGCTTATTAATTAAGTACCTAATATTTTAGTGTCGTGATAGCCTCGTGTATAAACTATACATAGTTTATCTTGGATATCACTGGCATCAGTAAAGGAAAATATAGTGAACTTATAAATAATAGTTTGAAATCGCCAATCCCTCTTGAGTAAGCGTGGTAATCAATGCTCGTGGCTTCTCTGTATAAGAGGCCTATACACTGCAGTGGGACTATAATGTGCTTGTATTATTCATTATTATTTAATGTTCCTTATGTGTATATATGCATGTGTATAAATAATAGTTAAACTAACATCTTGTAAGTTAGGGTCGGGTCACATCTGACGGAAGATACGCCGCGTATCGTCAGTCGCGTAACGCAGAAACAGTCAAATAGATAATAAAATATCCAACCATACACAAATAACCGATGATACGTTAGGTACCGCCTCCACTAGCGAGAGAATCGCGGCGAGTCCACGCTTCTATCGTCGGGTAGCCTCCACGAACAAGCGATTATTCCGCCAGCGTATTTTTGCAACTCGCAACGGAAGCGCCGCGTGTCCGCGACGGCTCGTAACGGAACACCACGTTTCCGCGATGAGGCGTTGTGCTATAGTTTTGATGAAAGACTAGTATAGCAGTTTTTTTTTCTCTTAATTGCGTTTGACAGCGCGCTCGCCGCGCTCTCGCAGCGAGAGCGCGGCGGACGCGCCGCCAGTAGCAACAGGCGCACGGCGATACTATGTCGTTTCACTCACACTTAGCCACCCGTCGCATCGCCGCGATAACATCGCCGTGTGGAGACACGTTCTAAGAGAGTGTATATAGAAATATACGCGGCACGACGATAATATCGCCGCGATTCTCTCGCTCGTAGAGGCGGTCTCTTAGTGCGTCGACCATACTAAAGACGATACGTATTTTCCGTCAGGACGTACAAATGGCTGGTTCGTTGTGTTTTTTGAGTCACTGTTGCAGACACAGGTAGGTCAGTAGGCATACATCATACTAAGTCAGTAATTTTCTCAAGATGAGCTTATTAACAAAAAATAAATTACCTAAGTATCAGGAAAATCGGACTTTAAAATGTTGCAGACATAGACTAACGAATAATTAGTATTTTTTGTATCTATAGCGTTTTTTGTAGCCGGGTCATGGTCACTACTTATAGCAAAAAAGCACGAGTAGAACAACTAGAAAAACAAAGATATTGTTTACAATTCTAGCTATACTCCCGGTTCCTGGTGTCACTCGCGTGGGATCACGCTTTTGGTTACTGCTTCAGTGCTATAAGTCTTAGCGTGTGGTTTTACAACCTTTCTCTGATAAAAGGGGGTATATAACATATAATATTTTTTTTAAATATGTTTAGTAATTCCGGACATAGCGCGTTTAAACAAGCAGACTCTTGGTCATTATTATACATATTAATATAGATAAAAATACCTATATTTTATTGCAATCAAACTGTGTTTTTTTGTTTGTGATTTGGTAAGAAATCTCTAATACACATCACTCTTACCAGGTTAATCAATTTCATGATAAGTTGATAACAATGCAACAAAATAGTAAAAGATTACACTAGAAAATATAAATAGCTAATAATAGTAAAAATAAATGTAGTTTATTCTAAAACTCCACTAAACCATAACAGACAGCAGTTACTCAAATGACTGTGTGGTAACTACAGTAATGGAGTCAAGTGACTTGCAACTGCAACTGCACCGCGTTATGACGAAATTACGCAAATTCCTGCGTCTACGCATAATCACACTCATGCGCAGGAGAGAGTGTTCTGTACCTGATATTGTAGAAAGTGAAAATATATACTATACATTATACTTAAGCGACTTTTCCACACTTACTTGTCTGGAAAATAATGGACGCAAATTGTTTCTTATTTTCTAGTGTGCAATAGAGCTAATATGTATGTGTGGTTATATTTTGGTTAAAGTAATGACATGTTTAATGAGTACTTGACTATTTAAACCACGACAGTTGTGTGTCAGGGTTGTCACGCTGTCAGATTATCTCATGAGAACAAAAAGTGCTCGACTAATTCTTGTTTGTGTTTTTCTAACGCCGCCTGTAGACGGATTTTCAGGGTATTGTATTTAGTCTTAAAGATTAGGGACGGTGATTGCGGTTAAGAGCGACGCATTCTGAAGTTTGAAGTGACAATCTTTACTAAAATTGTAAGCTTAAAATTTTTTTGTTTGTTTGTTGGTTGCGGTAATCTCTGTAACTAACAGATGGATTGATTAAATGTATTTGTATTTGGTAGCCAAAGTCATGTGGAATAGTATAGGCTATATAACATCACGCTACGACCTACAGGATCAGAGCAGTAACCAAAGACGCAACTTAACGCGGGTGAAGAAACGACCCGGTTACTCAAGTCCCACGTAATGAGACAATTGATTTTCTATGACAGCCGGGGCATGAGCGGTTAATGGAAATTCAAAATTTTATCATAATAGGTGGATATCATACATTGAATCGCATAAAATGATCGTAACAATGGGAATTTCAAAACACAGTTACCTACACTATTGCCAAATCGAGGCAAATGTGAATGAACGAATAAAACATTTTGCACAATTATTTATTTACTTTGTAATGTGCGTTTAGTACATAAATCTTGATATTATAGTCGATATCTTTCGCAATAGCCGACTGTCTACCTGACGGAGGGTATTCGAGGCCGAATCAAGACATTGTAGATTGTGTCTAAAGTGTAATTACTAACGGGTATTTTAACCAGTCGAGTTTTGAGTTCCTGGTATCGTGTACAGTCAAACAAAAGAGATAGGTATGGATCCAGGGTCGTCAGATATAGTTGAAGTTTTCTTAGAAACCGATGGTTCTTTTCGATTGAAATAGATCATATATGAAGTGTTTATTATTATCTACTTTTAAAATCAAATTACATTTGAAAACATTCATCGGTTTTGTAAGAAAACTTCAACTATATCTGATGACCTTGCATGCATGCCTATCTCTTTTGTCTTCTTTACAAACTAAAAAAAAAAAAACAATAAAAAGAAAATATAAAGGTAAAAAAGTATGTACCTAAGCTTTAATAAATTGTGGCGTGTTTGGTATAGATGAAATTAATTGTATTGTTATTCCGACTTCTATATTACTGAAGTCTAAACATGACAGATCTTTTGATTAGGTATTAGAATTATCTGGTATTCTCTGTAGGTACTCATGTTTTCACAAATAAAATAACTTGAACCATTGAAGGTGACTTTATCGATGAGGATCGACAGCTTTTGCCCCTTAATCCAAATACTGCTGACCCTAATAATTGTATTGTAAATGGTTCGTTGTATATGGTAAGGTTATACATATATTAATGAATAGGCAATATTTTAATGCTGAATCACCCTTTAGGAACAACTTCAATGTAAAATATTGGTATGTTAGAACAGACTAAGTATACTAGAACTATGGAGTTTCTTGCCCATTCTTCACATAATATAACATCACGTTTGTAATCCCCGAAGGGTTGGGCAGAGATCCTTTAGTATACTCACATTTCGCCAGATAAGTTTTTTCTTGCCAGTTGTGTTTGTTTGTTTTTTCTTTTTTGTTTGTTCTTGCTCATTCTTCTCAATACGAAACTACCTTTTAAAAAGGGGAAAATAGTTAGTTTTTTTTTGTACTTATAAAATGATGTTGAAAAGTGCCTTTTAATAATGTAATTGAATTAACGAATAAGTTCAAGAATAAAAAACATGTTACCTGTGGCAGGTCTATTGCTAACGGAATAAATACAAAAAGATCTTAATAAACAATATTAAACGTATTTTAATACCAATGTAGGTATGTTGACCGTTGACCTGACATGAAGCGATAAGCCTCATAAAGATTAAATGACTATGCACTGGACATCTAGAATCTAGATAATATAATTGGAATCAGCTGCACTATATATAATAGTGCTTATTATATTTCACCACTTCCTTATCAGCTTCGAAACATATTTAAATTCTGAAAGAAACAATAAACTAACTAAACCAATTTAACTTTATCTACCCCTATATGAGAAGTTTTTTATGATTCATAGTTGAGGAGGACTACTAAAACCCCTGTAGCTGACTATACTGTACTTACATACTTGTACCAGTTGTACAAGTTATATTTATTATTTTATATTCCCGACTACCTACTAGTTACTATCTACATCACGCCTGTAATCCCCGAAGGGTTAGGCAGAGATGTACCCATTAGTACACCCACATTTCGCCAGTTATGTTTTTAGTCCCATGTAATAAGGGGCGAGCCTATTGCCATCAACCGGGCACAAATCCAGACTCCGAGGTAGTAGGTACTCCGGGGGTAGTAGTTACTATCTACTATAGAAATTACCCTTTTTGTTAGGCTCTTACTCGCGCATCTAGTACTTTTACACAAAAGATGGGACGAGTGTGTATATAAACTTTGCCGTACAACTTCAATTCACGCCTCGCTGTTGTAAAAGTACCTTTAGGCCATAATATGCTAAACTTCCAGGGGAAAAATAAAGATATTGTTTTAGGTGAAAAATCTTTTTCGTCCATTTGGGCTTCACTACAGTTAGGTAAAACGCCCCTCCCCCAATAAATTTTTAATCAGGGCCCGTCTAGGGCAAGCTATGCCACTGGTTAAGTAGCCGTAGTCTTCATAACAGTTTTTAATACTTACTTAACTTCCTGATTCAGTACAAAAATCTACAAGTTACGTTTTTCAGAAAAAGTTAACCTCAGCCTTATGTATGAGTCAGTTTAAGTGAGTATTATCGTGTGTAGAAATCTTTACATCGCTTATCTTTTCGCGCCAATTGTAAGAATACAAGAAGCGAGTAGTTATGAACTTTTGATATTGAACAAAGTCACGCCAATTTAATACAAAGACAGAGTAATACAGTTTTGTAACTTGCATTGGAAAAATTAAATGAAGTGTTTAGTGTCTTAAAAGGAAACCATGAGACTTTAATTTTTTATTGCAAAACTTATTATTTCTAAAAAGTGACTTATTTCTTATTGCTATTTTAATATAATGTTTAATAATAAACTTAGCAAACTCACAAACAAACTAACAGGCAGACAGACAGATCTACTAACATCATGATCTAAATCACATAGAAATTGTTTACAATTAAGTAATTTATTTATAAAATGTAATCTCTAATTATTTATCAATTATATAACCTATCAAGGTGTTGCCCTATCACGCTCTATGTCATGCGTTGTCCTGCCCTTGGCCTGATCTTGACCGTTATATGCGCATACGCAGCTCATGCGAATGTCATGTCCGCCATGACAGATCGCGCGCATAAACTTCTACGACATCCGCTCTCATGACATTGTAACTAATCTTCGGAACGGTGTAGATTTTTTGGTAAATATAGTACTAAAGAACTCTCTTATAATGCTTGCAATACTTGGTGCAAAACCTAGCAAGCGAAACATCGTATTTCCCAGTTATAAAATACTGGTATACAGATGCATCCGGTAAGGCTGGGCAGATGATGATGTACAGTTGCCAGCACATCAAACTATACCTGTTTGTTGTAAAACCGCTCCTATTACAACCGCTTAAGATGCCGCAGTGTTTCCCTTAGAGCGCTGTCGTCCTTACATACCTACCTGTTTGCCGGGTCTACCGCTACTACCCAACTTAAATTAAACATCCTGTAAAGTCGTAGGTACCGTTTATTAGCAGTGAAAAAACTGTTATCAATCAGTCTTGAAAAATATATTTGCCTTGAAAATACTTTTATTTGGGAAGTAACACGAATCACATTAGCAAATAATACGTAACCAACGATTTAATAACAAAGACTAAACGTAAACACAAAGTTTATTGACACCTTGACTACTACAGGTTGTTGTAAAAGACACCGCGGATATATTTAATACTAGCTTCTGCCCGTGACTTCGTCCGCGTCAAAGTTGACTTACATATACAAACATTGAACCTCAGTTTCATCTCCTTAGGGATTGAACTAATTCCCCCTCCAAATTTCAAACTCTGCCTGCCAAATTTCCTCTTTATACGTCAAGCAGTTTTCGATATTTCGTAAAGAGTGAGTGAGTGAGTGACCTCTCGCTTTTGTATATTTAGAAGAAGATATTTTTAAAGTTTTTGTTATTAGCCATACCATTCCAGCGGTAACCAGTCAGTTTCCATTAACTTGCCGATAACGTTCGCAGGTCATTTTAGTTACCTACTGATACATCTTATGATGTTTTTATGTTTTATAACGATGATTAAAATAAAATACCATAAATGATGGAATATTTCGTTTGTGTTGCGTCATTTTGTTCTTGTTATTTAAAGGCACTTTGATACTGCCTAGTCCTTTCCCAATTATGTTGGGGTCGGAGGTATGAAGAACAGGGTCGAAAATTCCTCATCCTCCATTGTGAAGGAAGGATTCTTTGTCCAGACGAGTATTTTGTCTGGTGACGGAATTTTGTATACAGGGTAATTGAAAATTTACCCGAAACCCGAAAAGGGGTCATTGTACTCATCATTATTAACAACTTTTGCTTTTGGTTCAACCCTGAAATCATAAAAAAACAGCTGATCCATATATTACGATCTTGTTATGTAGCATTTTTGAAGGGAAGGGCTGTTTTTTTTTATGATTTCAGGCTTGGTCCTATAGCAATAGTTGTTCATAATGATGAATGCAATGACCCTTTTTCAGATTTCGGGTAAATTTTCAATGACCCTGTATTTTAAAGGTATGCTAATGTCGCGGAATACTTTTACCGCCTTATAAGAAACGTCAGGCATAGTTCGAATGTGCTGCGATAGATGTCGCTACAAGTCTATATGTTTGGGTAGTCACCGTATTATTTTTCTTAGCCAACGCGCTCGAGCTAAGCCGTCTGGGAGAAATATTTCTTCTTCCTTTGAAAAGCCAAAAGGTCGTATGTCCTGCCGGGGTTGCGGGAAGTCTTAACTGTATACCGTGGCCCCAGAACATAAAGGGCAACAGAAGGAACAGGGTGGTTTTTTAGTCAGTAAAAGTCTGACATTCCCTTCCGCCGCACCCAGGGCAAAAGGAGTCATTCGATGATTAGGTCGTACGTACCTGTTTTAAGAGTCCATCATTTAGCTAAACACACATAGTCCCACCACATACACAACCAAACTATCGGTCAATAAACCTTACCGATGTTTAATCATTATTAAATACAACCTGTATAAAGTCTCCGTTGGGCAGGCCTTCACTATTTTAGGGTCTCGGGACTACATTAAGTCCCAATTTTCTGTGAATGTAACTATTTTCGTTCTGTAGACTTTAATAAATTCATAAACGTACTGTAATATAGTTAGAGAATCTACTCGATTTGTATCTTTGATTTAAAATCAGCTGTTTATCACACCACTATAACTATAATTCTTAGAGTAGTGACCTATGTCGCAGTTATAAACACAGTCATCTTAAAGTCAGCACTTTATCGCTTATGTGACTCCGACCAGTACGTACTGACACACTGTGCATTATCCCGACAGGGAAATAAAAGTTCAGTGTGAAAACAGGTGAGTGTGTAAAAAAAATTACATAATTTTTATTTAGAACAAGTACGGTAAGCAAAAATAGCTTTTATCAATATTTGTTTAACGATCATTTTTACGAATACGTAAGTAATCAGTGATCACGCGCGGTCAGTTTATTTATTTTTGCGCCGCGTGATGGCTGCAGGTTCATAGTTGGTCCAATAGGTATCATCATAATGATATTGATAACTCATTTATGTTCAGTGGCATCAGTCTTCAACCTTTAGTTGTCATTTAGAGTTCGTAAGAGCTCCCTGACAATCAGTTTATTTATAATTTATTATATTAAAATTATGTGTTAATATAAAATCTATAATTTTGTAAAAATAATCCGATCTCTTTCTAAATTAATCAAACCTCTTTTCCGATTTAAAAAACCTACCTATATTTATTTCAAAAAAAGTTATAATTTTATTTTAAAATGGAATTCTTGTCCCGCAAAGTCAAATCGCACAGTCAACTTGACGCACGTCAGATAAATGGTACGTCTGACACTAGAAAAAATAAACGGTAAGCATTTTAAAATCAAATTATTACACACAACACAAATATTTTAGCATCTTGAGCATAGCAAGCAATTAAATATAAAACCTAGCAGCCAGCAACTATTTATTGGTATGATTTTTTTTAAACTAAAGTACTCTTCAGCTTAAAGGTGTAATTCTACTCGGGTACCTACTCTGTTATATTTATTTTATAATTATCCTACACAGTCCCACTGCATGGCAAAGTCTCCTCCTAAAACATGACGACCGTAAGAAGTACTAATAATAATTAAAAATATGGGCACCCATATTTAAAAACATGGACCTTCGTATTATATTAATTCAGATTTTTTAAAGTCAGTTTTCTCATTTTGCGTAATTTAATCTCAAGTTTTGCAAGTATAAATGTCGTGATGGCCCAGTGGTTAAGGCCCCCGCCTCTCATGCACGAGGTTGTGTGTTCGTAACCGGGCACGGGCAAGTACCAATGTGACTTTTCAATTCATATGTACTTTCTTAGTTTATCTTGGACATCACTGACACCGGTAAAGGATAACATCGTGAGGCAAAATTGAAATTATTAACTTCCGCCTTGAGCAAGCGTAGTGAGTGATCAATGCTCGTGCCTTCTCTGTATGAGAAGAGGCCTCTGCCCTGCAGTAAGACATTCATAGCCTGGTAGGTATTTTTTTTAAATTTAATTTAAAGTGTCGCACTACTGTTGCATATCATATTAATTTTAATTTTATTTTTCATATTTTAGTCGCTACCCAGTTAGCGAAGTCTGCAGATAATATCTTCGCGCAGACTATAAAACTCTGGGAGCGGATATCTGAGAGGTAGAAAGTTATGCTAAAGTAGTGTCTATCATAAACTAGTAAAGTTGTACGCAAATTAAAATTAAGTAGGTACTTACGTTAGTAATTTTCTTTATTTTTGGACTTACATTAGTATATAATGCGATGTAATTGTAATATGTAGATGTGAAGATAACTAGTTAGAACTAAATTATTTATGCTGAATAGATTATAAAACGTAAAGCATAAAGACACTTATAAATAAAATTATACTGTTGTAACATATAACTAACGGAGTGAATATGGACGAATCTTTTAAAGAGAATTCAATGGTAAAATAATATCTATAGATTAATGTAAACAAGAATACTTAATCGTAATTTATAATTTAACAAAAGCTAATATAGATAATATAGATTGTGGGTAAAAAGGACTTGAATATTTACGTTAAAATAGCTTTAAAAGTTTCGTCCCACTCCGCCCCTGCATTCCTATTCACCCCGACTTACGCTATTAAACATACTGAATCAGAATAATTATGTCAACACTGTCTGAAAAGGAATAAATTTATATCTTATTTTTCTTCAGATTTTTCTGTTAAGGGTAATTTAAAGACACCTTAACATCACAGATTCCATAATAACAATGTTATACATTTACATTTTTTAAATTACAAAAACACAGACATTTCTTAGAATGAATAAATTAGTAAGTACCTAAATTGTTTCAGATATAGTGTTGTACTATGAGCTGTCCTTGTGAGACGGAAGGTCGTTCCTGTCCCGTGATTCGTAGGTAGGCCGTAGAGCTTCGTAGCGTCGTAGCGTCGTAGCAAGTTGCGTAGGCGCACCTGTGACTTAGCAACCTTAATTTGTTTCTTTTTGGTCGTATGTAATCTAATGCCTTGTTGAATTAAGGTTTCTGTGAGTTTAAGGCATAAGTATTTTAATATTGCCACGTAACGAAATATAATATTTTGTCAATTCAAAAAATTATTTTAAATTATACATTTAAATAACGATACTTATACGCTTTTATATTATGAGATTTGCAAAACAAGAAGAAAAAATTAATAAACAGTTTGAGTATTTAAAGTAGGTATCTGCTTTTATCGTAGTAATTAAAAAAGTAATTTAATTAGCATTGCAAGGAATTCATTTAAAAATATTACTAGTTTATTTATTCATCATAGTGCATTTTCTGGTGACCAGACTTACAGGTTTAGAAAAAAAAACTTAGTTTAGGCACCAGTATTCCACAAATTAAACACAAAATTGTTCTGTTAACTTTAGGCAGTACTTGTGGTAAGAAAATAAAATGTATTCTATTCTATTCTACTATATGTATACTACCTGCCTACAAAATACTAGGTAATGTTTAAACAACACAATTACATTGCATCAAATGTTCGTGTATATTGTTAGACTTATATCTGAAATTACAAGTATTTGTTGCACAAAAAAAAAATCAAATAAAAAAAATTACTTCAGTAAAATCAAATGCGTGTAACTCACCGCACGGTTGAAATAAAAGTAATAATTAATTGTTATTGATTATGTATCTCAATGATAAGAAAAACAGAACTGAAACCGCAGTTTCCTCAAAGAAGAGATAGGGAACTTATAATGTTAATGACCCCAATATAAATAATAATTACAATATTTTTGTATTGTGGTTTGAGTAATGATTATTTTTTAGGTAACAACGTACTTCAGATAGACGTATTGCAATAAAACAACAATTTTCCATAACTTATTTCAATAATTCAGAAATTTAAATTCTAAATCTGTGTATTAATGAACATTATAGCTTAATTTACAAGCGTAACTGACCTGGACTGTATTACAAATAAATGTAGAACAATAGGTACCAATAGGTGTACAATTCCCACGTTACAGTTAAAAGGTCAACGCCATCTGTTATCAAACGGAAGAGACCGCACTGCGGTTGTCTACGTTATCGCTGAAACATTTTCCTGCTTTCCCAGGAGTGAGACTGCGATGAGTCCAGCGCCCCCCGCTCAGCGAGACAAAACAAGCGCCACTCAGTGCTACGGCAAGCAGTCGAACGCGACAAGCGCAAGGAAGTGTACGTACGACATGGAACGCGATCGCATCGGACTATGGGGCTCCGGAGAGAGCACGGCCGCCAGCCGGGTCTCCGGCCTCGACCGCCTTCGACACCCAGGACTTAACAAGGTAAGTTTTCATACTATTTACGAACAAAATATTCAGATCAACGACCGCGTATTTTCAGTTAGGTCATGGTTTCGAGTTGGCGGAAGTATACAGTACTTACGACAAATCGTATAATCCATGTGTGCATCGGTCTAGTTTAAATATTAAGAGTCGAAAGTAAGTAACAGGTGTCAATGTCGGTGTCAACTCACATCCGCCGTGCAATTGTCATGTAAATGTTTGTTTTGAACTTTACACCCGGCGTCAAAGTTCACGTGGTACGGCAATGTCAACAAACTTGCGGGAACTAAACAAGGATTCCGTTACACTGTAATGTTTTGGTAGAAATGTTGAAAAACTGATTTAATTATGGTTTTTGTAAACGGAACTCTATTTTTTTTTTTGTCTTTCAACATCTAGCTTATTTTGTATAATAATTTGTGGATAACGTTGTCAGTAGTCTATATGCTACACCTATTGAATAAGTTTATTGTAATTTATACTACAGTTTGTTGTCCCTAATAAATAAATAAATAAACTCTGTGAATGATGAAATAGAGATGTGAAGGCGTGTTATGTCGATGACGAATCACCATGACAGATGACTATTCATATTTTAACTAAATAATTCGTATGCTGCTAAGTAAATGCAAAATATCTCGAACATTATACAACACACGTTTAATAAAATTAATTAAGGCCTATAGGCTAATGTTCGCGGAAGTTTACGTTATAGTTATTAGATAATTCCTTGTTTTGATGGCAATTGAATGGCGAACGTATTGCAATAAGGAAATATTTCGCCCCGACATTAGTATATTTCCGGTACTAAGTGTTACAGGTTTGATTAAGTTTTGTACTGTATATTTATAACCTTGATCAAAGTCGTTCTAACTTAATAGCGAAAAGAAAAATAATTGGTACAATATTTTACTCGCTTCTACCTATGTAAGAAAGAACTAACGATACTGTTTTCACCTAACAACAAATATACCTAACTGTGCAAGCAACACTATCTATCTTTTCTAGATATCAAAGATAAACATAACATTGATGTTATCTTTCCGAAACGTAAACATTTTCTTCTCTTAATTAAACGTATTTTCAAAACAATATCAGTGTTCTGAAAAGTCATGCATATCTGCATATATTTTTCCGATTTTAACGAGTAATGTAATTTTGTATTGAGCTACAAACTAGGTATGTAGTTTTTTAAGCGCCCTTATTGCCAAACAATGTTCAAAATAGAATCAATCATTTATAGAATCTATATTAGACTGATATTGTAAAGAGGCAAAGTTTGGGAAGTTGTACGGGGCAATCTCTAGATCTACTCAACCAATTTTGAAAATAAATATTTCACAAATTGGAAGCTACGTTATATTACGTTATATTATTATCAAAAAATAAAATGCTAGTGAACGATATATGCGTATTTTACGACTACAGCAAAGGGAGGGTTATTATTTGCTGGTAGGTAAGTGTTTGCGGGAGCTAGAGAGCTATTATGCCTATAAGCCGCCCTATTCTTTCAAAGAATAGGTCTCGCTACGCACATTTGAACGCGTTCCAAAAGGGGTCACCGTTTTTCAACTAGAGGGGTGAGACTAAACCCCAATAAGGCACGTACCTTCCTATTTTATGACATTTTACTCCCCGTAATGCTCAGAACATAGTGTGCTGAAAAATAATGCCATGTTTTTCAACGAATGACTTGAAGAAACAGTTTGGTATTGAAGCAAGGGTTGCCATAGTTACCTCGTGTTCGCGTATTGATTGAAACTACACGCATTTTAACTAAAGTTGTTCACAATAGAAGTAGTTTATTAATAATAGTAGGAATATCGATTCGATAAGCTATATAATATTCTGAAACGTTAGAATAGAAAAAATAGAACTTTGAACTTCAAGTTTTCTTTAACCAGAAGGATCCCAGTTATGATCTAGAACAAAAAAAAAATATCGCGGTGACGGGAAGACCATGTATCTTTAGAAGTATCGTTTTATACCCGTAATAGTCGATAATTATCTAGAATCTTCCCGTTTTTCTATAATGGTGATGTTCATTTAAAGTTTGTGTAAAGTCGTTATTTATTCTTTACATTACCTACTCGTTACTTGTTTTCAATACTTTACCTTCAAAGTATATTAACATCAATCAATATTTGTGTCTAAATATAGCAAGATCACTTGCTTTTGCCCGCGATGTCGACCGTATGAATTTGATCACCTAACCTAACTTTACGACCTATTCTCATACCTAACTAGTACACTAAAAAATCATCAAAATCGGCCTAGCCGTTTCCGAGGAGATAGACCACAAACACCGCTACTGTGCTGATATTTTTTCATTTCAGTGTTAGTCCTATAGATACATTTGTTCGTATTCATAAGTTTTTTCACCTCCTGAAAGATGCGCACTGAATTAAAATTCAGCTTGTATACGTCTTGGCCTGAATAGCAGCATAGCCGTAAACTCGTATATCAAGCAGTTAAAACCGCTGTGAGGTAACTAAGCGAGGAGTGTACATAATGGTGCCGATTCCCTTGTGCATAATCATCATCTGCCTAGCCTTTTCCCAACCATGTTGGCGGTTCACAGCTAATCTAAACTACTCTATTTAACAAAGGAAAAATACCAGAGTGCATACAAAAACATGTTAATTTAATTACACTGTGACCACGTTTAAACGTAGAATCAGAGCAGATACTTGAAATACGACCTGTGTGCGTTGAAATTAAGACTCTAATTAACGTGCTAAATGCCGCTTTTGTTTGGTATTTACGGCTTCGTTTCTAACTCATCATTACGTCTAGATTTCCAAGTAAAAAGATTTGATTTCAAAATACATTAGTGTTAAAGTGTAAATTAGAAACTTAACGCTGAATACTTTTACTTAATTAACTTCAGATGTGAATCCATATCTTGTTGCTTATGACGCTGAAGACTTAGGCTCAGTATTTAATACATTAATCCCCTTTCTAACCTCCTACGCCCGTTTGGGCCAGCCAGGGTTCTCCTTTAATTCCAAGTCCCAGATCCATTATAATAAGACATAGTATATTTGTAACTAGCGTACCGCCCCATGGGTACTAATTTCCGACTATTCTGGTGTTACGGATGTGACTATTTGGGTGTTACGGCAAATTACGAACACAACAAAAAAGGGTTAGCCGAATTAGTCCAGTCGTTTTGGAGTTATGCAGTTAGCAACACATTTATAGATAACACATACATAGATTTAACCTCGTGTTAGCAAACAAGTCTGAGTACTGTTTGATGCATGTGTGGGTTTAGACAGCAGAAACTTAATCAAGATTTTAAGAACCGGGGATTACTTAAAATACAATTCTCAAATACTGCGGCTTCCAACTTATAGAACTAGTCATTATTATCAACGTACCTAACATTCAATCGATATAATCGTTCTATTTCGGTAAGCCAGCGTATTCGGTTTCCAAGTAACCTGTACCAACCCAAACGAGGCAAACATTTCGTCAGATTTGAGGACTCAATATTATTATTGATTTTGTGAAGGTACCGCGGTATGGCCGAATGTCAACAATGCTTTTGACTACTATAGTATTTAAGAAAACTTGGGGACTTTAGCGCTCTATACATATTGTAGTGTAGTCATATTTTTGTCAATAAGTAAGTGTACTGGATTAATTTTGTGTTTCGGATAAGGCCACTAATAATGCTAGGCATTTGGTTAGTCAGTTTTCCGTCTTCATCAATATCTTATTCCCATGTTACTTGGGGTCGGCGCACAACTCGTTTTCTTCTTCCATTCCGTCCTGTCAGCCATCATACTGTCACTGACTCCCTTTTATTTCATATCATTCTTCACACAATCCATCAATCTTTTCTTTGGCCTTCCTCTTCCTTTCCATCAGTTCAGTCGCTTCCCCGTTTAGAAATTTTACTACCGGTTTCTGAGTTATGTTTCGACTTTAGTAGTTATGTCGATGTTATTGGGTAGGTACATTTCGTATAGAGCGCGCTGTCGTTAAAGTCCTCTTGAATCTACGCTAAATAATTAAATCGGCCAATTTTAACTTTATTTTAATGTTCTTCTTCGTTTTCGTTGGTAATTAACAGTGTTTAAAAGTAAGTCAAACGTAAGTTAAGTAAATTAAGTACTTTAAAAGTTTACCAAGTTTGTACATAGGTACACTTAGATTACTAACAGAAAATGAAAGTTCATTTATTTTAAGATATAGGCTGCAAATTAGAGGTATTTTTGATAAATTGTCACTAGGATAAGTGCACCGTAAAAGCACATCAATTATATTTCTAATATAATAAAGCCAAAGAGTTATTTTCGTTTGATTAAAAGCGCTAATTTCTAAAATTAAATATAATAATATAAGTCGGACTGGAAAAAATATTTTTGTAAATGATAGCCAGATATAGGTATAAGGAATATAGTGTACGCTATAAAATGATGTTTATAATCAGGCTACGAGTTACGGGAAATATATGACATATCGGGGGTGAAAGAAACCACGCGGACCAAGTAGCACGCGTAGGAGCTCGTTTATGTATAAAATATCTACCCTAAGTGTCTGAACAGGTCTTTATATCTCGAAAGTGAAGAGAATAATTTCTATTGTACTTATAATAATATCTCATTATTATAATTACAATAGAATTTATTTTCTCTCAAGCGCTACAATCTCTATTGAATTTTCCAAGACTTTTCCCGAGTTTACATTTATTAGGTATTGTACGCGACTAAACCAGAATTGTTCACAACCAATTTTGATGAAATTTTGTACAGGGTTTGTTTGAACCCTAAGAAAGGACATCTAATACTTTTATTCCGCGACTTTTTATGCGTCCGTGATAACCGATATTTACACTGAAGAAGTCGCGAGAAAAGCTAGTTACTAATACAATATTCTGATATATTCACCTCTGTACCAACAATTGATTTCCTCTGTAAAATTCCATATTATCTGTATTGCACTGATATTTCCCACCGGTGAGACGGACAGTCACGTACAGTCACTCACGCACGTTCGGACGGTGGGTGTGTCATGACGTAACACATCGCAAGGTCAGCGCTATTTGCTTGGTCATGATCAAAACCTTGCCGTACCTGCCGGCCGCCGGTAATTAAACTGTTACTGAGCCCTGATTTAGTAGTTTACTTTTATATCGTGTTATTAATGTTAAAGGCCTCATGTATGTTACTTGATTTTATCGTATCTTCCTGTAATTTGTGTATTCTAAATACTGTTATGGCTGTTTTTGGTTTATCTTTACAATTAGTTTTTATATAAGGTACATTGCGTTCACGTGTAATAACGTATGACTCTGTATACAAATAATAATATTGATTTTAAAAGAGTACATATGGAGTTTCTTGCCCATTCTTCTCCATACAAAACTACCTTTTGGAAGGGGCAACTAGATTCATTTCTATTTTTTTTTTCTTGTAATGACTTTCAAAAGTGCCTTATAATGGCCTAATTGAAATAAATTATTTGACTTGACTTTGACAATAACGAGCTTAATGAGATTGTGATCTAACTCTCTCTCGCTTGTACTTTTAGTCTTTATTTGCTCGTTATTTGAAAAATATGTTCGTCTATCACTAGCAATTTTGTATAAGCTAGTTTTATTCATTTTGAACTTTATCTGAGACTTATTGCTTCTCAAGTGTCGTCTTGAATTCCTAATAGTCGATGGAAGAACCAAATCTATACGTAATTGCTTTTATTGTTTTTAAGAGAATAGTATTCAGTTCGTTTATCACAAATAAACATTTCATCACGTTCCTGGCAACATTCCCATATTGGCACGGCGCGTATATTTTTAATTGGTAAAGGAATATATTTTTAGTTACCAATTATACGCGTTCATAAATATTTCTAATAAGATTTCAATGAAAATAAATATCGAGACTGTTCTAAAGTGGTTGCTTGCCTTTGACCCTGGTCTTGAAGTGTCACTAATGTCACGATCGACTAGAAAATTAATCACAAGGCACCAGCTGTTCTTAATTTTTACCAGTAGATAGTTAGGTGGCTATTAGTCCTATTATCTGGTACCGCCAACTAACTTAACTGCCTTGTTGGTCTCGTGGTCGCAACCGCGACTGTGGTCAGGCACAAAATTTTATTGGGATTTTTCCATTAGGAATTTCTCAGAAACAGCTCGGTGTTTGGAGGTTGGTGGTGTGTGTGACACCCACGTGCCACGGAAAGCACTGGGAATTTCTCATTTAGAATTTCTCAGAAGCAGCCCGGTGTTTGAAAGTTGATGTTGTGACACCCCCGTGCCTCAAAAACTAGTAACCAACTAATGCCGTTGGTCCTGCGCCTGATCTCTCCCTCGGTTGTGTCGGATTACCGTCCCAACGGACTCTGAGTGTGAGAGATGAGGACGTCCACGTGTATTTGCGCACACACTTGTGCACTATATTATCTCCTGCGTACTTGTCTAGTCTCCAATGGAGTGAAATCGGTCTGGAGAATATTATTTTTTATTATGTGGTACCTATTATTTATAATCGCTACCTGAAGGTGATCAATAGAGGCATTGGTAACAGGCTAATTAGGAAGAATAAAACTCAATGTCATATCTCGTTTAGATCTTTTATTGATAACGTTATCACAGCAAAGACCTTATGTTACACGCGTTTTAGTTTGATGTTTTATTTGATTAGGTAATATTGAATAATATGAAAATTTAAGTCTACGAATGATAGGTGCTGAAGTACCTAGTAACGGAATGATTGTCATTAACCTTTAAAATTGGCAATGTAAAACTATAGCTGTAGGAGTGTAGGCATGTATCTACTCGTACTTATCTGCCAGGGTTGCGGATTTTGTTCGAAAGAGTAACCGCAAAGGGCATTAGAAGGAACACAAATGGGTAGTCAGTAAAGGTCCGGCACATCCTTCCGCTCCGCTCAGAGCGGAAGAAGTCATTTGGTGAGTTCGCATCCTTAAAAAGAAAAAAAAATAAAGCATGTACCTAGTATAATTTTCACTAAACACTTGTTGTCATCTAACTTAA
This sequence comes from Hoplodrina ambigua, assembly GCA_949774945.1. NCBI lineage: Eukaryota > Metazoa > Arthropoda > Insecta > Lepidoptera > Noctuidae > Hoplodrina > Hoplodrina ambigua. The sequence goes on from OX458975.1 coordinate 11,553,854, forward strand.
TAAAATGCATTTGTTTACGCTAGTTTCCACAAAAAGGAAATGCCAAAAAATTGTTAGCCGTCTTTAATAAATAACTAGAAGAGATGACCCGATGAACTTCCTACCAGCTAAAATTGACAATGGTGCCGATTCTCTTGTTGACAAACAAGACTAAATTTGGATAATTGACATCTCTTACTAACATACACCATACGAAAAGGACGGTGACATTAAATAACTAAGTTAGCGATGTCAAATTAGTTTTGCCTTGAACTTCTCCGTATTTTTAATCCATACGTTTTAAGATGTCAACTATAACTGTATGGATGTATCAGATTGACTAAATTTGACAGCTCTTATTTACATTAGTCTCTTTTTTATTTTATTGGACAGAAAAAGATGGTAATACTCTAATTTTAGTTTAGTTTGTGACCAAGGGAATCGGCACCTCTTTCTTGTTTTATTGGACAGAAAAACATGGAAATAGTCTAATTTTAGTTTAGTTTGTGACCAAGAGAATCGGCACCATTTTCTATACAAAAATGACCGATTTGGTTTTTTAATTTTTTTCGCCTATATCTTTAGGGTTTTTACTAAACCACTCCAGTATTGAGGTGTCTAAAATAAAAAAAGGAGTTATTTGAATCAGTCGAGCCATTTTCATGTTTTTGCGAGACTACCTCACGGCAATTGATTTCTATGTAAATATGTTTATATCAAAGAGGTGTTTTAATAAACCTATTTACTATCTGTACAAGTAATTTACATAGTTTAATTGATGACCAAACTTGACTTAATTACTTAGTTCGGCTTAATTTAGGTGTTAACTTTTAACTATTTCATCCGTCGAGAAAATTCCCTGAAGCTTGAGTTTAGCTCTCGGACGTAAAACTAAGTTTTCCAAGAGTTTATAACATTTTGGTGAAGTTTAACAATTTACTCTAATATGTTACTACTTAGCGGATAAGTCTCCAGTTTGGTTTCGCTTAATTTCACTTGTCATTTAAAGTTTTCCTTCATGGATGATAATGATTATGGAAATTCGTTACTCGTAAACAGCAGTAAATAATTCTATAGAATATACCAAACTGCTTTATAATTGGCGTCCGTCAATATCAATAATAAGAAGACGTAAAGTTTATTTGTATATTTTTATTTTGTTTGTAAGTGGATATCTCTGGAATTACTGGTCTGATTAGATAAATTCTTTCATTGATAGTAAAGCTACACTATTGCTGACTGTCCATAGGTTTGGTTTATAGTATAGGTACTTGACCAGTTCAGCGTCAGCGCCATTACATGACGCAGAAGTTGTCGTGTGCAAGCTAATTCTTACGAAAATTATAAATTGCGAAAGTAACTCTGTTTGTCTGTTACGCTTTCACCCCTAAACCACTGTACCGATTTTGATGAAATTGGAACAGGGTACGTTTGAACCCCAAGGAATGATATTTATTTATTTATGGTTTATGGAAGACTTACAGCTAAATAAAACATATTAAAAGAATAGTAAATAAAACTGATATAGATATAGGCTACTCTTTATTCCGCGACTTTTTCTTCGTCCGCAATAACCGACATTTATGCGGACAAAGTCGCTGGAAGAAGCTAGTATTTAATAAAGCTACCGATCTAGACACCATCGATAATAAAGTGGGTACTGATAGCTTCTACGTAGGTTTAAATACAAATTATAGTTGTCATACTCGATCGATAGCGTAAACTATATGACTGAGCAATTTTTACTTGCGTCATCATCCCACAAATAGCTTTAGTGTTAAGGCATTAAGAGCGGTTTTCAAGATACGACATATACATATATCGTCCACGGTTAGAACATGACGTCATTCCCATCTCTTTTATAGCTTTCTGACTCCTTACGGATTAGCATTTTTCCTTTGTAGTCACAAAATATTATATGTATATCTCTTTATCCCCATTTGAAGCGAAATATTCCTAATAGCATTCTAGGTTCAAAGAAATAGTTTCCTTTGAGATGTTCAGTCGAAAGAAAATTTTATTTAATCGTTAAAGGGTTCGAGGGTAGCAGGTCTATAGTTTACTAGCTTTTGCACGCGACTTCGTCCGCGTAAATGTGATACCCCCGTTTCATCCCCTTAGGGAGTGAATTTTGAAAAATCCGTTCTTAGCGGACGTCTACTAACTATAATCTACCAGCCTTCCAAATTTCATCTTTATACGTCAAGCGGTTTTCGATATTTTGTGACGACCCATCGTTTTCATATATTAAGATTTAAAGTCGCCTTTTACATTTCATTTCCCTTGATTGTTCATAAAATTTGGCCAACGTTTCGTTTTATCTACTTCTTGTGCCAGTTGAGTCGTATCAAAAGATATTGCGGCCCCCGCCGAAATCTCGGGGGATTTTCAGAGACGCGTAAAGGCGAACGTCAATCTTTATAACGTAGAGAGATTGATGTTTTCACTGCTTTTTAATAAAGTTTTATATTTTTGATTTTATTGACAATTAGTGAGCCGCAAGTGGCTTCGCACGTGTGCAAATTTCCGACTATTCAGGATATTTAAAAAAAAAGTTCTTACATATAAACCTTGTTCGGAAAATTACGAACATAACAAAAAAAGAATCGGTCCAGCAGTTGTCGAGTTTTGCGCTTAGAAACGCATTTAGCACTTCAATTTTATTTATATTTTACAGATTAAAGATAGATGGATATAGATTTCATGCCCCTTAAAGGTAACTTAAACTTGAGACGCTACAAACTAAGTAAATTAAACTTCGGTAATAAAAAGTCTTTAAGAAAAACTAAGCTCAATTTATCACAGAATTAAGCCACGAGAAAATAAAATAAAACGTTAAAAGTTGCTCGGCTCGTCGCGAGATAATCGGAGCCGATAATTTACGAGGCCCTCCGCTCTCTTGGGCATACTTGTGTTTTCCCAAATTACTCGTAAGATGCTCTGTTTTTCTTGCCATATGAGGCTGATAAGGTCAGGGGTTACATTCGTTTTGCTAAGGAATACGTCATGAATAAATATTTATAAAACACCCACTTCCACTCTTATGACTGGAAATACACTTCGTATAATTTGGCCATTTACGGGGCTTAGTACGTGTTACACAAACAGCCCGAATATCAAGCAATGGCATACCATTACTATTTGTTACCTAACTTAGAGTCCAAATCTCTGATGACCGTTGAAATAAATCATCTACTTATGTAAGGAATTTGTTAACCGCTCAATAATAATAATAATAAACCTTTATTTCAGGCAACTAAAGCCCATAAAACACAAATACATAAATAAGTACAATAACTATAAACTAATACATATTTTAACAACTTGACCAGCATCTGACGATTGCTTACAGCACTTTGATCTTGTTCATTATAAAATACTGATGAAGTATCCACTAATGAAACTGAGAACTTTTTATTGTCTTCAACTAGCTTCTTGCCGCGACTTCTTCCGTGTGGTTTTTCACCCCCTTATGTCACATCTTCGGGTACTGCTTCGCTCCGGTGAGCTTTAGTATGATGTTACATAATATACAGCCTATACTATTTTTCATGAGTCTGGCTATTAATTATAAAAAGATTTTTTCCAATGTGACTGGTTGTAACTAACAAACAAACAAAATACTCAGTACTTAATATAAACAGAGCCTTGTCGAAAACAAATAAACAATATAATATTGAACATAAACATTTATGTAGAAAACATTTAAGGAAATCCTAAGAAATTGTGCTTAAAATTCATAGCAGGTAGGTATATAAAGACAAATAAATGTTACGTTTTTATTTAACGACTAGACTTCCAGGCGCCTATCAAAGTAGGTCACAAGTGTCACAACAATGCCGTCTACACGAGTGGAGATAAAAAATTTGCATTTCATTAATCATATCCGAGAGCCGACTTTATCGTAATATTAATATTTCAATGAGATAAGCGGATTTATTCGAGTGTGTTGATAGGATGAATAATTTTGTGGAAATTAACAAAGATTTTTTGCGAAAAAAAATGTTATTTCAATATTTCGGAAGAAGTTACGAAAGTTGCTAGCTCAAGTAATAATTAACTTTAAAACTTGTATGAGTTTTCTTCTGAAACCATAACGAATAATATAACATTTTTGCATTTTTATTGTCAGCGTTATTACCTAATAACTTTTCAACAATAAAAAATAAGGCGAATTCTCGTTTCATTCGCGTCAAACATTTTAAAATTGAATATTTTATACCTTAAAACGTTAAGTCGAAAGACAGAAAAGGACGATCTATGTATTACGAAACCGTACAAAATGCCCGAAATAAAAAAGAAGCATTTCGAATCTTACCTACTTACTTACCAAACTATATTTCCACATGTTTGTCCAACCAATACTTATCACTTTTAGCGTAGATTTAGTTAAGGGTGGTTGCATGTCGCAGCTAATTGAATCACCGACACAGTAATCCTCAATCACGCCTTAAGCCTTAGTTTGTAGGGCGGCTTAACGTTGCCATAGCAACGTGATAACTTCGCCTCCATGGTGTTATAAAAGCTATGTAAACGGCGATACCTTCACGCAGTCAGTGTGAAGTGGTGTTTGTGTGATTCTTGCGTTATTTCGATGTTTTGGACAAAGTTATAATTGTTGTGGCCGCGTTTACGTGCGGTTTGCCAAATGGACACGGGTTTTGCGTTGTTTAAGTGATAATTAGTCAGCTGGGAATGAAGCGTTTGAATTGAAATCGGAATTTATATCGCAATTTGCAGTAGACAAAACTGATTTGAAATCTATTGGATTTAAGTCGAGTTTTATGTACAAGTTTCAAATAGACGTAGCGTCATTCAATAAAAGACAAATATAAATGAATCTGTAAATATCTCCGTCTGTGGCAATTTGTGTGTGTAAATTTAGGCCAGGTGAGCTGTGACCTCACCTGACGCGGATTAACATCTCACCTCATGTTCATTTCACCTCGTTCCACCGAGAGACATCTTTCTTATACAGTAGTAGGTAGGTACTTAGGTATCTGACGCAAAACCATGACGAAACTCCTCAACTTTGTATCGAGGAGTTCGGATAAAAAAGTATTTCAACAAAGTAAATACATCTACAGATTTCGACCTTTATAATAGGTACACATAAGTACAAAGAGATAAGATTATAAAAGTCAAGGATATTGGAAAAGTTGACGAGTTTGAGAAATGAAAACTCAATGCTGTAGAAGAATACATGTAGAGTTATAATTTATGTTTATAAAATTCTCATGTCACGGTGTTTGTGGTCGCGCTGCTCCGAAATGGCTCGACCGATTTTTATGGAATTTTTTATGTAAATTTGGTAGGTATGAAATAGGTCAAAAGTATATTTCATACCGCTAGACGATAGGGATCAACTTTGACGCGGTCTAAAGCTGGTATAAATCGGTACATACCTTTGCGCACAAAGTAAAATTTCTGAATACCTACTCGTAACTTACCTATAGGTACGATTAAATGTATAGCTTTTTTTTGTTTCATTTTTCTTGTGATTCCACCATCAAACCTTTGTATTTTATTCACCTACAAATTGACTTGGTTTCCTGTCCCCCGTATTGTATAAAACTAGGTTATCGTCTCACTGGGCTATTGTCAGTAACCTCGTTCTGTTTCTAGGCGTCCTAAGAGCTAGGCTAGCCGGCACGCCCGCCACGTATCCTTGCATTGTCGCTCATTGTGCTTGCATGAAAGTTGATATCGATTACTAAGTTCAAGACCTAATGAGGCTATTGTAAGTTAAGTATGAGGAACTTAATATTTTTATTTGTTTATTTATAAATAATTAATTTATATTAATATAACAGTTTGTACCAGACTTTTAAGTTGCTTAAGTTCTTATAATATAAAACAAAAAAATTGTCAGCTAAACAAAAATATAAATCATTAATGGCAAGAAACAAATTGAATTAGTATATTGACGTCAAGGAGTTTGTACTGGGGGTGGCAATCAACAACCTTAATTGCCACCCCCCACCTCAATCTCCCCATAGTTTAGAATCTCTAGGATTTCTTCTCTCATGTGTTCAGAGATGTACATATTAAACTAAGTGAAGGCCTTAGACAATTTTGAGAATATGCTGGGAACGTTTCGGTAATCAAATTATGTAATTGACTATTTGTATATTTTATAGCCTGTAGCTTTGAAAGGGAATTAAAGCTAAGAGGTTGACGTTAATTTAATAAAATACTCGCAAATACGTTCGAATATCTAAAAACAATTTATGGTAAGGTAGATTTATGGAACTCGAAACTAAATTCGAATAAAGTCGAAATCCCTTTTGGAAAAACTCCACGCACGATCTTTATAGGCACGCTTAGGTACCTTATGTTCAATAAAAGTTTATTTTATAACAAAGCGATCTTTAATTAAAATTGTTAATTTAACTACGACTGGTAAATTAATTTTCACCTCGTTACAAAGTTTTATTAGAACATTTATATAGAAATTAGCACAGGTATTAATAATAAATTACAGGTATTATGTGGATTTTCGAAGATGAATTCCTACTTGAGTTGAGATGTAGATATTTCTTACGACGTTATCTAACATATTTTTCTATCGTTTTCCTCGACATACACACACATTCAACAATACAGTGACACAGCCTAACAAAGTCTGTTTACTGTTTGTTCAGTCCCTGTCCATTTACAACTAAATTGATGTTTAAATTATTCAGAAGTAGGTGAGCTTTGATCAAAACCGGCTTTGAAACTGTATGCTCTCGTATTAACTGGTTGAATGAAGTTCCATTTTGGTAGACGAAGCTGGGATAAACATACTCTATTAAAGTTAGCTGTGTTCGCTAGTTATTTGTGCGCACTATCTAATTCTGACAGTGATAAATTTAGCTACAGTTTAAGCTCTCGGTTTTGGTGCTATATACCAACTCAAAATGATTTATTCAAAGCCAACAACCATGAATATTTCGGTTAGGTCGGTACGAATAAAATAAAATACGTACTTAAAGAATTCATAGTTGTAGCAGGAAGGTATTAGGTACATTTATAATCATGGAAAATTATATGGGTTATAATTGAATAAACCTACCTTGCCATTAAACCGTATGTTATTAATTAGATAAACTTAGGATCTGTCTCACTATCTCTAAATACATTCTATTTACCGAAAATTGGAACAGATTTTTTACTAAACCATCTGCCGAGTAATCATCAATCATCAGTTTTTGTTAATTGCGAATTTCAAAATGAGTGTCAAGAGGGAAATCATACACTCAAACCACAAGACGGTGGTGGCGACCTATACTGACGACATTTGAGGAAGTGAACAATATACCTACTTGCTGTAGTAGTTTACTCATAATTTAAAATTCGTAGTTTCCGTTAACGAATCAGAAATTCCCATGACGCATATTTTCCAGTTCCTGTACATACTTTTTCAATGTCAAAAAACTACTGGTGTAGTAAAACGGTTATGTACGTTACCTAAATATATCTCTATAAATAGGTATATAATGGTTTGTCCCGAATTATCTGATTGACTGACTGACGGATCAACACACAGCATAAACCGCTGATTGTTGAGACCTGAAACTTGGAGGATGTGTTCTTTGTATGACGTAGGCATCAGATAAGAAAGGATTTTCCAAAATTCACTCCCTAAGAGGATGAAAGAGGGGTCTAAAGTTTGTATGGAGAAAGTAATTTTACGCGGACGAAGCGAGCAGAAGCTAGTCGTACTTAGTATTTATAGACTTTGGATCACATAGTACTTGAAAGTATTATTATTAAATTTCCGTACACAATGCAAAAGTTTACCTCTGCAACGCAAAACAGTTCTAAGTGCTAATAGGTTAACACTTAAAACACTATTAATAGACATAGTATCCACAGTAGCTATGTCAACAAATAATGTATTTAAACACGATGTGTTAAGCTTGATTAAAGCAGTTTGTCAGCGATGCAGCGCTGCGTGTTCCTATGGTCGGTCGTGCGTTGTGATGAATATTGACTCGGTGCCAAGTCGACGCACACCCTTGCTAGACTGCCAGTTCGCTATACTGTGACTGTGTCCTTGCTCTTGAACGTGGTTATGTCTATTTTATGAGCGGGTTGCGTCACCTTTCTTTAACGTGCACGTTTACGTTAAATAAGGGACTAAGAAGCATGAAGTTATTTTAGTTCAACTGATAATATACTAAGATGCCACGATTGAATTCTGACTTACGTTATAAACGATGCTACTTAAGGCTCTTCCTCGCCGAGAAAATTTGTCTGTCAGATTCAAGGTCAATATCGAATCTTGGATGTGACATTACAGGCGAATGCTCCCGGTGAGGGAAAGCTATTACGGCCTACGTACCGAATGCTGTGTCGGCAGCTTGTAATAATATAGGTATTTAAATGCGTAGCGTGGAGCAGGGTGCGGGGAATATATGTAATTAACAGACGCAAATTCCTGCCCTCGGGAGCTCTTTGGGAACTCGAAGCGAAAGTAACAAATTATGATCCGATTTGTTAACCTATTTTAGCACATTCTATGTTTAGAGACAAGAAAGTCAAAGTCTTTCTCAGTAGCTGCCTCGGAGTCTGGATTTGTGCCCGGTTAATGGCAATAAGCTCGCCCCCTATTACATGAAACATAAAACTGGCAAAATTTGGGTGTACCTACTAATGGGTACACTTCTGCCTAACCCTTCTGTGATTACAGGCGTGATGTTATGTTATGCGAAAATCAAAGTACCTAGATCATTTGATCTTACAAAAGCTAAACAGTTTTTATTTGAATAATGTTCTGTTAGTTTCATTCAACTAATTATTCATTCTTAAAACATGTGTAAGGTAAACTAGACAGACAAATAAATATCGCCAGATGGTGTACGTCATACAATAATAGTTCACAAGTATTTTTATTAAGACTTCACACATTTTGGGTGCAAAAACTGGCCATGACTAGTTGGGTGCAAAAAACACAAATTTTCTGGTCATTAGGTCAATGTTTTCATTACAAGTTTGAAATTAACTAAAGATGTTTTTAGAAAATAAATTGTTTGTAATTAATGACACCTCATTGTCACGTTATTTTGCTGTCGTCATAAATAAGGAAGACCGTTATCCTTATGACTGAATTACGTGTGTTTGATGTTGAAATCACCACATTGGCCATGTTAGTCTTACGATTCGTACTATACTCTACTACTACTACTATGTCTATACTGTGATATTATAAAGAGGAAAGATTTTATTTTTTGTTTGTTTGTTTATTTGCATTGAATAGGCTCCGAAACTACTAAACCGATATGAAAAATTCTTTCACTATTGGAAAGCTACACTTTCCCCGGGCGACAAGGGTTATTAAAAAATCCTCTGATAAAAAACCCAACCTTTTTTTTATTAACCTGTATTATAAAAAAATAAGGATCCGTAAGAAACATCACGCGAACGAAGTCGATGGGAGAGTGCTAGTAAACTAAAACTACATACATGTAGTACCTATCTACATAGTGTACTTATGATATCGCAAACAAGAAAAAGTAATCATACTAGATCGTATGGTATGATAACACTTTTCCTTAGTCATATAGGCTGAATTGTGTTATTGGAGGAATATTGGTAAGCAGAATCATCGATTGACTTTGTCCCATTTCATAGGTGTTAATTGCCGCGTGTTTTAACATAACATCACGCCTGTGATCGCCGAAGGGTTAGGCAGAGGTGTACCCATTCGTACACACACATTGCGCCAGTTATGTTTAAGTCCTATGTATTAGGGGGAGAGCCTATTGCCATCAACCGGGCACAAATCCTAACTCTGAGGCCCTGAGGGGATCCTGAGACTGACAAATTCCTGATGGAAAATCCCAATAACACTTCGCCCGACCTGGGAATCGCACTCAAGATCTCATCCTCATGCTCAGCGTTTTAGTAGTAATATTTTAAAATTAAACATTTCAAAATATTCTGGTAACATAAATAGCCTTACAAAAACTCTATTCTTAAATGTAGGGCAAAAGAAAAATTAAGAGAAAATGCCGTATCACTTACTTAATTAAGTCTTAAACTGCAAAAAGAGGTCTGCTTCTTAATTGCCTCTTCTGTGGATTAATTGACTAAGAAAATGAGCCATTTGTTTACATGACAGGCAGACAGCTGTTAACGTCGTAGCTTAGTAAGGAAAGATTATTCGGCATAGGAATTGCGTAAGACAATCAAATAATGATCAGTGGTTTATGATCATGATATCGTATTGTGATCCATGAAAACGATATGAGTATAATTTCCTCACTTAGTACCAAATTGCTTTATTGCAAAACCTAAGGGATTAATAAATAGGTTTTATAGTTTCAATACTAACTTCTTTTGTTTTTTAATAATCTCAATTTTCGAATGTTCATTTTTATTTTTTTATTCATTTAAACTTTATGCAACTATAGTACAAACGCGGACTTAATGCTTTAGGCATTCTCTAACAGTCAACCAAAGGTAATTTAGCAGCAATGCAGCAGGTAATTTCGTTTAGTCGACATTTGACAGATTCTACTTTTGACATCATAGTCTACTATTGACAGATTCTACAAATGACAGATTCTACATATGACAGATTCTACGTATGACAGATTCTACATATGACAGATTCTACATATGACAGATTCTACGTATGACAGATTCTATGTATGACAGATTCTGTATTTGACAGATTTTGAAAAAGTGAGACAAGTAACGGACACCTTAATACAGGAGCAGTTTAATTGTAATTACAGGAGCAGTTGTATATAAATTATTTTCTTAAAAAAATCTTCGACCGATATTTCATCGCTTTGAAGTTTCTTGGCAATTTTGCTGTATTTTTTATCAAAGTTAATGTCGCGGTACCGACGATTTTTTCGCACAGATTGGAAGAGGCTATTACGAAGCCTAATATTGCAGTGGTGGGCTTCTTTACGCAACTTTTGGATAAAATTGAACAGGCTTGGTCGCTTTGGGATTAGGACGTTAAGTCTGTGATGCCATCCTTCTAATGCATTGTTCGTTCGATGACGTTGGTTGGCACAACTTAAAATTGAAGGACTCAAACTGGACCATTGCCTCTTGTAATAATTACTGAACTCTTGCATTTTATCGGTATGAACAGATTCCATTTTGTCCAAAATCAATTGACGCCCCTCTGAAATGTACTGGGCTGGTAGTAAAGGTAGGATGGCAGCCATTCTTACAATTCGTCTTTCTTCACTAGTCCTATTTACTTTTATTTCTTTGGCTTTCTTCCACACAGCTTTTTGATAGTGATAGTAGCATCCACTTACATTTGATTCCGGGAAAACTGATCTTACAGCATTCATAATGCCTACTTCGTAGTCGCATTTGAAATAACGGATACTAAAACCCAAATTTTTAATTATTTCAAAAAGTCGAATGTATGTAGCTTGGGATTTATTCGGCAGTAACGCGTATAGCACAGGGACTATATTTGTTGAGTTTGTATCAGAATTTAGGTCTATGTGGAGAGTAAAAAGTTGGTAGAATGGCTTGGGAACACTTTTAAATGTACCATCACCGAAGCACAACCTTGCCCGGCGCAAAAATTTTTTGGCTAATTTAGTTATGAAGACCAGTATTTTCTCTTCTGTACCTTCTTCAGCAACTAGGAAATTCTCACCTAGGGCTTTGGGAATAAACACATCTTCGATTTTATTAAATGACAATCGTTCTGCGCTCAAATACTTTTTTCTTGCATTATAAAAGCTATCTTTTTTGTTGTGAAAGGTCGGGATTCTACTCGGTCCGTCGGTACTACTGTCAAAAATATGTTCAAAAATCATTTTAATCGGACCCAAGTTTTTACACACTTCCCTCTTCACCATGTTAGTTTTTATAAATAACTCGTTTCCGAGATGATCAGCCTGACACGTATGTGGAGATTTACGAAGAATTTTCATTAAATTAACATCCACTGTTATATATGCACTGCACTCATTTCTCTTCACACAGCGCCAACACGTACTTTGATCTTTATTGACTCGTTTGATTTTGTTAAAACGGTATCCTTCGTACAAGATTGTTTTAAAACCTTTTTTATTTTTTTCTATAACAAATTCCCTTTCTTCCGCCATATTATGAAAAGGACATACATAAAGGTAACAACACGTATCAAACTTTGAGAATTATCACGAAAACACCAAACTGAACTATGATGTCAAAGACTATGATGTCAAAAGTAGAATCTGTCAAATGTCGACTAAACGAAAAAAATAAAAAAGGTTTTAACACAATCTTGTACGAAGGATACCGTTTTAACAAAATCAAACGAGTCAATAAAGATCAAAGTACGTGTTGGCGCTGTGTGAAGAGAAATGAGTGCAGTGCATCTATAACAGTGGATGTGTTAATTTAATGAAAATTCTTCGTAAATCTCCACATACGTGTCAGGCTGATCATCTCGGAAACGAGTTATTTATAAAAACTAACATGGTGAAGAGGGAAGTGTGTAAAAACTTGGGTCCGATTAAAATGATTTTTGAACATATTTTTGACAGTAGTACCGACGGACCGAGTAGAATCCCGACCTTTCACAACAAAAAAGATAGCTTTTATAATGCAAGAAAAAAGTATTTGAGCGCAGAACGATTGTGAATTCTAATTATTCAGAATTCTAATTATGATTAATGTGATAAAAATGATTGTTGCTTGTTAATTAATAACGTTTCCATTGTTTTCACTGTGATTGTTTATACGTAATTATGTTAACAAAAAAATAATTTTAACGTTAATTTGGTAAATGTGACTGTTTCTAAAAATATAAGTACTATAATACAAACATTTAATACTAGTTAGAAAAACAAATTATGCTAATCAATAAATATAGTGATTATTATTTTAGCAGTATTATTTTTGATTCCACAAGGTGTCCGTTACTTGTCTCACTTTTTCAAAATCTGTCAAATACAGAATCTGTCATACATAGAATCTGTCATACGTAGAATCTGTCATATGTAGAATCTGTCATATGTAGAATCTGTCATACGTAGAATCTGTCATATGTAGAATCTGTCATATGTAGAATCTGTCAATAGTAGACTATGATGTCAAAAGTAGAATCTGTCAAATGTCGACTAAACGGGTAATTTTACCTTCTATTTACATTCGTTATTCTCTTAAAGGCAAGTTATTTCTACATTGAAAATATTCTTCGGCGCTTGATAAGTACCGTTACTGAATGATCAGAAAAGATTGATCGATGTCGTGAATAAGCAGGTGCCTACGATGTATGTTCAGAAAAAAATACGTATATATTATAATTGAATTAATGTCTCTCTTCTTTAAGTTATTTACGCGTAGAAAATAAAAGTTTGTCCTCTATATTCTTTCACATTGTGAACAGCTCCATAAAATGAGTTGTCAACGTACTTTTAACTTTAATGGATTGTGTTAATAAAACGTTAATGTGAGAATTGTAACGACAGGTAACTGTACAGAGTCTGTGTCTGTGACTGTTTATATGGCAGAGGTGAGTGGCAACGCCGGGAGGGGTCGCCCTAGGAAGACCTATACTGACCTTATTGGTGAGGTCCTTCAGAAAGGTCAGGTGCGGAGTACTCGTAACCGGCGTGCTTGTATGACGAGATGTATGAACGTAGATGAGGCGAAAGGAGTATGTAAGGATCGTAGCAGGTGGCGTTCTATAGTTTCTGCCTACCCCTATGGGAAAAAGGCGTGAGTTTATGTATGTATGTGTATGTAGGTAACTGTACCTGTACCTATGTAGGTACTGAGCTCGGATTTTGCGTGCGTACAAAAGTTATCACGGGGAATATGAGTTATTTCCCTCTGAAAATGATTATGTTGACAGGGCCGCTCGTTTTGTTTGTTTTCCCTGATTGCTCGCTGAATTTCTCGTACAAATTCGTATTTTCACGTTTGTTGTACATCCAATAAACAGACCTGGTTAGAAAACTAGACGTTTGCACACATTTCGCCAGTTATGTCTAATGCCATCAACCGGGCACAAATCCAGACTCCGGGGGTGCTACTGAGAAATTCCTGATGGAAAAGCACTTTGCCCGACCTGGGAATCGAACCGAAGACCTCATGTATAGCAGTCACGCTTTGCGACTACTAGATCAACGAGGCAATCTGAATTGAAATGCTTATTTATTTAATCAACTAATCCAAATAGCAATTACTAAGATCTATCTATAACGGTGGTAATTAGTGTCAATGCTAGCACAAAGTTTATGCAACCCCTCTAATGAACCGGAACCACGTCAATCGTCATAAAAACCTAATCGATTGCACCAAATACAGAACGTTACGTTCCAAGATTTGTCGCCGTCGGCACTTTACATCAAGTTGGAGGCTATTTGACGATTACTCATGTAATTGGGACAATTTGTGATTCGTATCGGGGTCGACGACGGTACCTTATGAATGTAATGATCTTAGTTCTGATACTGTTAACGTTGAAACCTTGTTTGAAGCCCGCGAGGGATTGAAAGTTCAAACGTTAAATGTTAAAGACTCGGATGTAATTAGCAAATGTTAGGTACAAGCGTTATGATGTTGTTAATTGATTTTAGATCAAAGAGCAGTCCTTGAATTTCGTGGCTAAGCATTGGAATTTAAATGTTGGTTGGTCATACTGATAGAAACCTTAATTTATTTGTTGAAGCGGTAAAGTATTGTTCCAATAATGTCTTTTGCACGGAATGTGTAAGTTTATCAGTCGTCTGTCAAGAGTTTTTCTTATATCCATCTCATTCTTATGTCGTATAAAAGCAAAAATAGTAGGCGCGGATCCAGCCCTCAAAAAAAGAATGTGGGCATGGTCACTTGAATCGGTGTATTATCTCATCCAGACTTCAAACTACTTAACCGGTTTTAATGAAATCTTTACAGCTTAAAAGTCAGTCAGATTTAACTTAAACCGGTTAAGTAGTTTAATTAGTAAATTTTTAATTAGGTACTTGCTTAAAAAAACAAATTCAAACTTAAGTCGTTCGCGCATTTAGGTTGTAAGCATACCCACCGTGTCCACACCAGTGGATCCGCGTGAAAAGTAGGTACCGTACCTAATTCAGGATGATATTATGAAAAGAACCCTTCCCTTCTGTTTTATGAATTTCTAAAGGCATAAGCACCTCTTAAACCTTTATTTCGCCACAAATCTGAGGTTCAGTCCCTTTTCTATTAACACACACGACACGGCATTATATTATGATAACCCAAAGGGACGCAACGGGTCAGAAAACAGTCTTACAAAAAAAACAAGGGTCGGACTTAGGTATCTATCATATATCTGGGACGTACTACCTTACCAACCTTAAACCTTTTCAACCTCATTTTTGTCATCAAAAGGTAGTAGATTATTGAAGTATCGATCGTGAGGTGCCGCATTCCTTATAAATAAATAACAATAGCTGTTCCCACTACTTCGCTCCTTCCACTTCCAATGCAGTAGCCGCCAGCGACACTGAAAATTGAAAAGCGTTTTCCATTTAGATAAAGCGTTAAACGTTCTAGCTTTATAGCTTGCAGAAACTGCTTCTATAAAACTGGTTTATGCATGTTAGGTTCAATTTATCGACCTGCGTTGGAATTAAATGTTTTGATAGCTCTTTTTTCATTTATAGATATTATAGTTTAGTTTCTTCGAACAATAAAAATGACATATTACTTTATCTCGGTTTGAAAAGTGGTTCCGCGCAAGTGACATTAAGAGTGGCCTTGGACATTAAGTGATGGTGGTGTTATAGTGAGTCATTGTTTGTGGACTGAAGTGTACGATGGAAAGGGATTGGTGGCACCTGACTCCTCGCAGGGACTTGTTTGCTGTGCCTGAATGTGTTGCTGCTATTGACTCTCGGGTTTGTTCACTGTTCTATCATTGACTATCTATCTATACACATAAAATGCTTTGTCTTAAATGACTGACTGACGGATCAACGCACTGCCTTAACCGCTGATCGCAGAGACTTGAAACTTGGAAGGTGAGTTTTTTGTAACCAAGGACCCTGTTTTTTTGAGGTGGTAAAAATCGTCAAATGAGTCCTTTCGCCCTGGGGCGGACGGGACTGCCAAACCCTGTTCTTTCTGTAACAAAGCTTATGACCACAAGACCGACGGGGCAGTCAATCTCGGCAGTAAAGACACGTGTCAGTACCTCTATCACTTTCCTTCCTAAATCTCCTATCGCAAGTTCGTATACGCTTGGCGGGGTTTTTTAGAAATAAATATTACTTTGGTACCTAAGTGGATAGATCCTTTACTTTCCTATTCTTTCATCCTATGTGCACATAAAAGCGAGTCTGAGCCTATATACAATGGTTAGGATAGTGGTTACAATGCAGTGCACAATAGACGAGTTCTTAATCCTCTTATGTGGCCACTCAAAGCTTTTGTGGGCGGTTAGCACTACAAACACACTTATCAAAAACCGATCAAGTGCGAGTCAGTCTCGTATACGAAGGGTTCCGTACCATCGTAGAAGATATAACATTATAGTATCAAACCAAAAACGCAAAAAAAATTAGATCTCTTGTATCCCCTTTCATTTTCATCTTTTATTTTTTTTTATTATTTTTGAACACATTCTACTATTGCTGCTATACTAAAAAAAAAAACTCTAGCTATACATGAGATACAGCCCGCTGACAGACGGACGGACTGCGGAGACTTAGTACTAGAGTCCTGTTCTGTTAACATCCTTCGGGTACTGAACCCTAATTATTGTGTAAAACACTCGGCAGAATTCACATTACGTAGGTAGTAGGTATTCCAGTCCCCTTTTTAACGGAAACTGGTCACGTTTGCTACAACGTGCAGGCATAACTTTATTCTTTAGGAAGCCATTCTTAAACTCAATTGTTGCCGTTAGTGCTTTAGAGGAAACGCGGGTGCTGTTTTCTCCATACAAACGGTCTCGCCTGTTTTCTTTCTGGTTTATGACTTTAAACCAATAATGATTTACAGTAAAGTAAATATAAATCCCTATGTTTTCCTTTTATATGCTTCTTTTTACCTCGGAAAATGAACGGTTCCCGTGAGATAATGGTATAACTTTGACGCGAATGAAATCGAGGTCGCAAGCTAGTGGTACGGTGGTCAGTGCCCAGCATAACTTGACCCCCTCTTACAAAGAAAATATAGGAAAGACGGGTAAGGTAATTCAGGGTACTGTACTGTACATTCATAGATAGAAATTCCCTGTTGTACAGTTTAGTTCTAGACAGTAATAAATTGAATCAACCTGCCTATCCTATACAAATGTTAGCACAATCCTAATGGATTAAAATGGTTCGGAATTGGAGTGTTCCTCGTATTTTAGCAATAAATTGTTCACGAAAGCCAAACTTTCCAGTGCGAGACGACTTCTGACGTCACATTCATTAACTGGAGTTTTGTTTGTGTGGAGCTGTGCTCAGAGCAAACTTTATTACTTAATTAATGTTTTAATTGAATTCGTATCTTTCAGCAATTTGTTTCATAGGATTTCATAGGTGGCATTCAGTATTTACACGACTGTCCCAAAAAAAGGAGTGTATATAGTATGTATGTATGGATGTATGTGAGTTTCTTAATTCCACCATAACTTTTAAACGCGTAAACCGATTTAGATGTATGATGTATCGTTGCAATCCTTGCATCGTTCCGAGTAACATAGGCTAGTAAAAAATAAAAAGAAACCGGTGTGGTCACTTTAAAACGTAAATTAATACGAGCCTTAATTTTTTTTTTAATGAATATGGTCGTGTTTATGTTTATTCTCTAGAATTTGACAAGTAGATTTAAAAAATATATAACACTGTAAATAAAAAACGTTACGCTATCAAAAATATTTTCAAATGGCATATTGTTTAAATATACTTGCGGATAGAACTAAGATTACTTTTATGTAATGATAAGATAAAAAAGTGCATTAGTTCCGCAAAATATTAATGAGAAAAAAAAACAATAGACGTTCTTGATGTAAACAACCGCTGAGCAAACGCTGTTATCACCATATTACTGATTGAACACGGTTTTCAGTTACATTCGTTTATTTAACATAGTGACAATACGCCAATGATCGGTAATTAGGTGATTGAATTGGCACATTTGATTATTCCATGATGATGTTTGCTTCTCATTTGAAATTTTATATGATAATGAGAACAATAGGTAGTTTCACGAGACTAATGAGGATATGACGAATGGACGGGATGGCTTAGGGACTGCAAGTAGTCAAAGTCAAAACATTTATTTAAATTAGACATAATTACAAGCACTTTTGAACTGTAAAGGAGTCGGTCAGTTAGAAAGTTGAAGGGGATCTCGCCGGATTTGTTAAATAGAGGAAATCGTCATATTAAGGTTGTACTGTAGGTACATGTATAGTAGTTTGAAAGCTGAATCTAAAAAAATCAGTTCAGAATTCAAAGAAGCAAAATGGAATTTGTATGCGTTTCATCTTGTTCTGTCAAAGAGTCGCATTTTCATTTAAACTTTTCCGGACCACGGCCACTCGGAGCGGACTCCTGGAAAATTACCTGCTTACTTAAACAGAGCACGACAAAATTGTTATTTGTCACTGGTTAAAAAAAATAAGTACGCTCAACGGTTTTATTCACAACAAATAAAACTAATTTATACTAATAAAAATAATTTGCAGGTAGGTAAGTAGATACGTCTAGTTTGGATATCACTAACATCGGTCAAGGATACCTGGACTTATAGTAATTATGACTATTATGAGTCTAAAAATCATCAATCCGCCTTGAGTAAGCGCGGTGATCATTGCTTGTGCCTTCTCTGTCTGAGAATAGGCTTTTGCCCTTCAGCGGGACACTAAAAGGCTAGTATTATTACTTCTAAGTAGTTACGTCAAACATTTTATGCACGAAAATAGGTTCATATTAAAGATATAAGTTGTTACGTGATGTCCGCATAGAAGAAAAGTAAATAACACAGACGTTTTATTTTGTTCCGAAGACGAAATTTTTTGGCTTCTGTAGCCAAGAAACCATAGAAGCACACTATAATCCAAAAGCTCGTAAGGTCATGGGGTTGTCTGTAAATATTTGTTCTTAGATCTTTTTCTAAGAAGAGAAGAAGGAGAAGAGTTTTTAGTACAAAATAACCAACACTACATTTACCAGTAATGAATTAATGGAAATTTTCTCATTACGTTAGTCAAAACATGCGCACGGTAACACAACCCGATAACTCAGAGCTAAGGAAAAACAATCTTTAAATCAATATTAATAAAGTCGGACAGTTATAACCAGATGCGATGCAGATTCGAAGGTCGTTGAGAAGCGGTCACCTTCCTTACGTCACTTCACAGCTGATAGTCAGACGATCACATTTCCGGACAAGCAATGCTCGCGGTATTTTGTTTATTGCATACTTTTGCCTGTTTATTTTACAATTCATTTATAAACCGATCGTTATCTATAATTATCTTTGAGTGTTGTGTGCCTATGTTTTGTGTGTGGGCGTAGTACATTGCTGATTGCGGTAAATTTATACCGCAGTTGGAGCGTTGACTTGATAGCTGAGAAGGAAGCAGTCAATCACGTACTTAACAATGTAGGAATTTATAATTTTACAAGTTCTGCGAAATATTGAGACCTATTTTAGATTATAATACTCTGCCTACTGCATTGTGTGCTTACCTAAACAGTATAGTCCTCGACCTCGTATCAGAGAGGTCAGTAAAGATGGCATGGAATTATACCTACTAATATTACAAAGCTAAAAGCGCTACGGCTGAGCATGAGATCTTTGGTTTGATTCTCAAGTCCGGCAAAATATTATTGGATTTTTCCATCAAAAATTTCTCAGTAGCCTCGGAGTCTAGATTTGTTTGTCCCGGTTGATGGCAATAGGCTATTACATAGGACTTAAACATAACTGGCTAAAAATGAGGGTGTACTAATGGGTTCACATCTGCCTAACCCTCCGAGGATTATAGGCGTGATTTTATGTTAAGTTAGGTAGGTAGAAAGTAGAAAAATAAATTTTAATATAGGTACTTTACACAAATACCCGCAACAGCTGTGATTCACATTATTGTTATGGCGTGCGTTATCTGTGCATCGATTTTTCTTTCCAACTATTGTCATGAGTGTTAGCGTTATTAATGTTTGTTCTTGTTGTACGTACCTACTGAAACTTGTAAGTATAGTTTGCTATATTAGTACCTAGAATATCGTGATATACGCATACCATCGTTTGTACAAAGCTAAATCTTGGCTACGCGCCAGATTTCCATGGAAGGTTTCGAACGAAAATGGATTTTTACCGTTTTTGTGATGCTCTAATTATAATACGTGTTCACATCTGTGTTTGGATGGTATGAATACAAGTTTTGCAAGACGCAGAGCTGGGCTGGTCAGTCCTTATATTCATCAGGGCGGTCGTAGCTCTTAAGTAGGGGTTAATTGGCAACTTGGAGGGAACGTTTTTCGCGCTGCATGCAAGCCGCTTCTAACCGGTGCTATTGGAAATCTGTACCCCGGAGGCATGTGTTTAGCAGTGGACGTCAGCTGATATGATGATGATGACACACTTACTCGAATTCTATATAGGATTCGTATTTGCGATTGGGGTTTTTTTATGATTGGCTGCTGTTTACCCCCGCTCAGAATTAGAGCACGTCATTTCAATATACATTATCATCATCTGCGTAGCCTTTTCCCAACTAGTTTGGGGTCGGCTTCCAGTGTAACCAGATGCAGCTAAATACCACCAAAACATACCATAAACATGGTTTATTCTAATGTAACATTTCTTTGTTCGCAGGGCCTGGCCTTCACAATTGAGGAGCGCCAAACCCTGGGCATCCACGGGCTATTGCCAGCCAGGGTCAAGAGCCAGGAGGAGCAGGTTCAGATGTGCAAGCTGTCCATCGACAGGTACGAGGACCCTCTCAACAAATACATCTACCTTATGGGACTACTGGTAAGTCAGGCTTGTTTTAGAGTTTAAGATTTTGCAAAGTAAAAGTTATTAATAAAGTTCTATATTTTAATATAAAATAAGAATAAGGTTATTATTAACATTCTTTGATGTCGTATTCACTTCGTTAAATATTAATAGAAGTCGAACTTCATACCATATTTATTTAGACGCTTTGCGTACCTACATAATAAATTGCGAGAAATCTTACGCTTCACTGAAACTGAATATTTATGAAGCTTCAGTCACTAAAGACGATAGACGTCTTTCTTGTTAACGAGTCTATTTAATATTTCGTTTTATTTAAATATTTATTAGTAAGAATACTTTCGGGGTCCGTATGTTTGTATTTGTAATCAGCATTACTTGGACCAAAATATTTTTTTTTTACGGTCAGATATATGAAATTCAGTACGTAATATTGGCGAAAAATCAAGGCTATAGAGGTTTTTGTTTGTTTGTTTGAACGCGTTAATCTTTAGAAGTACCAGTTGGATTACAAGAATATTTTTGTATATGACAGCCAGAGTCATGTAAAATAGTATAGGCTATATAACATCACGCCACGACCCACGGGAGCTGAGCAGTTACTGAAAACGTAACTTATAACGAGTGAAAATAACACCTGTACGAAGACACAGCTAGTCATAACTGAGGAAATTTACTTCTAGAGGCAGGATCTGGTAAAACGAAAATCGGTCTCGTCATTTCCAATAAAAAAGGCCATATTCTAACAAAAAACTAAACCAACTAATTGGAACTTAATTGTTCACTTGGAACCGTAGTGAAGGGATTCATGAAGCATAGATCCCGTCAAATGTAAGGTCAGACCATGCGAATACCTAAGCACTTGCTACCTTAACTCAAAAGTGCCTGTAATTGGTCTAATTGAAATAAATGTTTTGACTTTGACTTTGACCTACACACATTAGTATAATTATTATAAACATTAGTATGATGACATAAATAATACCTATACTCGAATCAATAATATAGGTATCAACACACAGCTACATTACTTGGACCTCTCATTTAACCGATTAGCTTCTGCCCTTCGTTTTTTTACCCGCGTTAAATTACATCTTTGGTTACTGCTTTACTCTCGTAGGTCGAAACGTGATGTTATATAGCCTATATACTTTTCCTTATGAATCTGGCTATCATAAACAATTTGATTTTTTGCTATCCGAGTGGGAATTCCAAAAATTAGCGATAAACAAAAAAAAAACCCGTCAGCTTTTATATCAAATTACAATAAAATAGAAAACATTTATAATGAAAATAGCTCCTATACGATTCAAAATTCCGGAATCCTAATAAACGATGTGATCCGAAGTCGTATATACAATATTACATTCTCCAGTGAATACCGGACGAGGCATGTCCATATTTCTCACTGACTCGTACGACCAACTAAAGTAATTATAAAGTTTTGCTCGAAGTAGTTCACGACTATAGTTTAAGAGCGAGCAGGCACACAACCTTTGTTCAAAATCACGAGCTTTCCTGACTTAGTATGATCTCTTTGATAACTTTGCTAGCTAGTTTGATCAGGTGCCTGTGTTTTAGACAATAGGTTAGAGATTTTTTAAATACTAGCTTTTGCCCGAGGCTTCGCTCGCGGAAATGTCGCTCCCCCGTATCTGAGGCCCCCCTTAGAGGGTGAATTTTTGAAAATCCGTTCTTAACGGACGTCTACATCCCTGCCAAAATATTTATACGTTAAACTGTTTCGATGTTTCGTGATGAGTGAGTGTATGACCTGTAGCTTTTATTTAGTTCGTTGTTAAAATGTATTCAACTGATCTTAAGTATCAGCTAGAGTTAATGATCATAAAATATGATTTTAATAGCGTTATTCATATCGACATGAGTTTTGTTGACATATGAAACCAGAATAAATTATCAATCCAAATTTAGGAAAATGATGAATGACATATTGTTCAGGACCGCAATGAGCACTTGTTCTACCGCTTTGTGGGCGAGAACGTGGCCGACATGATGCCCATCGTGTACACGCCCACGGTCGGCCTGGCCTGCCAGAAGTACGGCCTGGTCTACCGCCGGCCCAGGGGACTCTTCATCACCATCCACGACAAGGGACACGTCTACGATATCCTTAAGAACTGGTGAGTTACATTGACACTGGCATTAAGTTGATTAAATATTATACAAAAACCAGGTATTTCGTAGGAAAATTCTAAAGATTTTATTTATATTAATTTAAACATAACATCACCTCACTCCTGTAATCCCCGCAGAGGTGTACCCATAAGTTAACTCACATTTCGCCAGTTATGTTTTAATCCCATGTCTAGCGAGCCTATTGCCATTAACTGGGCACAAATCCAGACTCCCGAGGCTGCTACTGAGAAATTCCTGATGAAAAAACTCAATAACACTTTTCCCAAACCCAAGATCTCACACTTAGCAGTCGCGCTTTGCGACCACTAGACCGACGAGGCAGTGTTTATACGATAGTAATCCTAATATTCATGTCTTTATTATATTGTTCACTAGGCCCGAAAGCGACGTGCGGGCTATTGTAGTAACGGACGGCGAGCGCATCCTGGGCTTGGGTGACCTGGGCGCGTGCGGCATGGGCATCCCAGTGGGCAAGCTCTCGCTATACACGGCACTCGCGGGCATCAAGCCGCATCAGTGCTTGCCCATCACTTTGGGTAAGTGTGTGTTCTTATCAGATGCGTGAAAAAAACTGTTCGATGCTTCTACTTGTTTGGTGTATCCTGTGCAATCTGGATTCTGAAGCCATTCATTTTAAGATAACAAATTTACATGGCGCAGATTTGTGGTTCTAATACAGGCCTTCCTTTATGTAGATGACATGTATGACTCCGCTGATTTAGCCAGCAGCGATGAAGTCAAATGCAAACAATACGTTCGTAGGTTTTGTTTTACAACACTATGTTATTAAATACAATTTGGTTGTTTTTATACCTACAATCCAGAATTAAGAAAACTGTCTTACAGTATTTATGGCGTAATGCATACCGTCCTTTAGCCCTAGTTAACAGATCTTTACGAGCAAACTTTTCAAGTTTTGTAAAGATGTTGAATGCTTATCTCGATTACTTTTAAACTACTGTACAGATTTAGATATAATGTCACATACAGATGAACAATGTCCTGGATTTAGGCAGTAACGGGGGCAGTAACGACCCCAAACACCCTAGTGACATAGTTTCTAAACCGCCTCAAGGGTCTCTGAAGAAGAAGTACATGAAGTAGTTTAAAGTTGACGGTGAACAGCTGATAGTAATGATCTACTCGTATCTCATTCCAGACGTTGGCACAAACAACCAGACGATGTTGGACGACCCGCTATACATCGGCCTGCGCCAGCGCCGCGTGCGTGGACCGGAGTACGACGAGTTCATCGAGGAGTTCATGAACGCCGTCGTGAAACGCTACGGACAGAACTGTCTCATACAGTTTGAGGACTTCGGCAACGCGAACGCCTTCAGGCTGCTGGAGAAGTATCGGGGAAAGTGAGTAGACTATACTTAATCTTATAACTTACTAGCGATCCGCCCCGGCGTCGCACGGGTGGAATGTAAATACTAATTATGTATAAACCTTCCTGTTGAATTGCTTCATCTATTGATGAAAACCGCATTCAAATCCGCAGTTGAAAAGATCTAAGCGTACAGACGGCGGCAAGCGATTTTATTTTATACTATGTAGAAGATCACGTTTGAATTGTAATAAGGGACAAGCATATTACCATTTACTGGGCACTACTAGACCCACTACAACTGAAAAGATTATGTATAGAAAAATTGAAACAAAATCCTAAAAATCTGCATTTAAGAACAGCTAGTTGTTTTCACCAATCGATGAGGCAGTCAGTTACAAAACTTCTTTGCGTTTTGGTTACATACAACATTATTTTAATTTTGATTACGCACAGTCTCATCCCACCCTTCAGCTCATCATCCCTTACATTCTAACTCAATTTTATTTATTTTCACTTCCTATATCGGGTGTCCGGTAAAGAATGGATTATCTTGAAATGGGTGATAGTAGAACTAATGGCGATTCAGAAAAAAAATACATTAAAAAATAAAAACAAGTAGTACCAAAGATATGATTAATTTAATAAGATTCATTGTTTTTTGTTACCTTATTTTACATTCTTGTACACCACGACCACGAATTAATGAATTCGGTCGGTTTTTTATTGTTAACGTAATTTACGTTAACTAAGCTAATAGATAAGTTATCAAAAGTAGGACTGCTATTACACGGTTTTGATAAAAAACAACTTAAAGTATGTTCTTTTGGAAAAAATTGTGAAAAAAATTCTTTTTGAAAAAGTTTAAGCGTCCGTAGTTTAAAAAAAAATGTATCGAAACACAAGTGGCCAATAATTTTAAAAACTTATGTGTTTATAGCCGATTTCAAAATGGTATGATTCAGTTTTGTACCTAATGTAAATAGTGAATTATTGCTATTCGTTTTCAAAAGGAGCGGAATTTGGTTAAACAACAAAGTTTGCAATATTGTAACAAATTTGAACATTAGATGAACCTGACAGGAACCTGACATCAGGGTTTAAATAAAAAGATTTGTAGACGTTAGTAATTAATAGGAAAGCTTGGTTAACCTGTAATGCGACTTGTGGGATGTGATATGATGAAAATATGGTGTGACCGTGTTTTTTTTTATTTGGGCTGTCTTAAGGAAAATTATTACGCGAAGTCGATCCTTGAAACACTTAGGTAGCCGTGTCCGGTCAACCACATCAAAATTAAGCGATCGACGTGATATACGACTACTTAGGAGAGCATTTATTCTAAAATGTAGGGTCTGGATCAGAGTGGGTGGCAGACAATTTACAAAGAATGTAATTTACAACGAATATAGTCTTAACATCACGCCTGTAATCCCCGAAGGGCAGAGGTGTAGCCACATTTCACCAGTTATAACACTTTACCCAATAACACTACTCGACCTGGCAATCGAACTCAAAACCTCATGCTTAGCAGTCAAAAACAGTGTCATTAATATCAAATGCTGTTTTTTATTAAACCCCAATGACCAGATACATTTAATGTAAATAAATATTCTAATATCTCAAACTTTGTTGTTTACCCAAATTTCGCTCCTTTTGAAAACGAATAGTAATAATGCACTATTTATATTAGGTACAAAACTGAATCATACCATTTTGAAATCGGCTATAAACACATAATCTTATAAAATTATTGGCCACTTGTGTTTCGATACATCTTTTTTAAGCTACGGACGTTTAAACTTGCTCAAAAAGAAAATTGTTCACGATTTTTTTCAAAAGAACATAGTTCAAGTTGTTTTTTTTCAAAACCGTTTAATAGCAGTCCTATTTTTGATTATTTATCTATCAGCTTAGTTAACGTAAATTACGTTAACAATAAAAAACCGACAGAATTCATTGATTCGTGGTCGTGGTGTACAAGAATGTAAAAAAGGTCACAAAAAACAACGAATTTTATTAAATTAATCATATCTTTGGTACTACTTGGTTTTTTTTTTATTTGTATTTTTTTCCAGATTAGTCATTAGTTCTACCATGACCCATTTCAAGATAATCCATTGAAAACCGGACACCCTGTATATTATGTTCCTTCCTATATTTATTACTTACACACAGTAGTCTTCACGAAAAAAAAAAAACAACGATTTCTAAAACGCTTTCTCCCTTGGTCAGGTACTGCACATTCAACGACGACATCCAGGGCACGGCGGCGGTGGCGGTGGCGGGGCTGCTCGCCTCTCTACGCATCACCGGCAAGAAGCTGTCCGAGAACACCATCGTGTTCCAGGGAGCCGGAGAGGTACGGACTACTGGAAGTTGGATCTTCTTCTTTATCGTGTAGGCAGTAAGGTCTTACGACCCCTAGTGTCAGAGTTTCTGAATCACCTCAAGGGCCTCTGACTTAGATTGAGTGGGTCAGTAAAAGTCCAGGTTTCCTCACGATATAACGATGTGTGTGTGGTAGAAATTGGATAAAACTTAAAATGGAATTGGAATTAGATTGGATCGCTTAAGCTGGTCGGCATATTTAATTCGGCATTCTCATTACAACCTTGATAACGACTCGCTTGTCTTAGAACAACACAAAGGGAAAAAGAAGGGTTACCTTAAACCTTTAACTGTTCCATAATCTATAGCAGAAAAGTAGATAAAGTTAATTTGGCCAAAAATAAAAGTTATCGATATAGATATCTAATCTACCTTAACTATAATTTTAAGTACTTAACTTATGTAAAGAAATGCATTTCGCTTGTTAAGTATAAATTTAATGTATAAGCTAATGGTATTAGTGGCTTTTCTACCTCTCATCATCTGCCTACCCTTTTCCCAATCATGTTGGGGTCGGCTTCTAATCTAACCGGATGCAGCTGAATACATACCAGTATTTTACATAGAGTGACTGCCTATCTGACCTCCACAACCTAGTAACTGGGTAATACGATACGATACGGCAGTGGCTTTTCTACCTCTATAGTCTAATTATTACCGAAACGAGTAATCAGTGAATCCTCGAAAATAAAAACTTTTCACCAATTCCCCGCAGGCGTCCCTGGGTATCGCGACTCTATGCGTGATGGCGATGAAAGCCGAGGGCACATCAGACGAGGTGGCTCGCTCCCGCATCTGGATGGTGGACTCCAAAGGCCTCATCGTGAAGAACCGGCCCGAGGGAGGACTCAACGAGCACAAGGAGAAGTTCGCCAAGGACCACGCGCCCGTGCGCACGCTTGAGGAGGTCGTGGATGTTGCCAAGCCTTCTGTACTCATTGGTTAGTAGTTATACCTAGTTTAATTACCACAAATTGTTCTTTATTGAACTAAAACGGTTGAAAGCGAAAGTCAAACGCATGATGCATGAAACTGTAGGTACAGTCAACCTAGCTATTTGGTATACAGACAAGGTAACTTGCAACAGTTGTAACTACATCTATACCATCTGGGGATACTGTCGAGTGTGACAATTCTTTTAAATCACTCCAAATAGGTTTCCTTCCGTAACATAATAATTATTAGACATCATAAGCTTAAAAACTGAACACAAAATAACAATGATTGACAATGCAGCAGAAAGATCATTATTGTTGTCTGTAAACCAAACGGCTTGTTCAACCGTACGTTCAAATATATAACATAATTGTTTGTACAGGTGCCGCGGCCATCGGCGGTGCGTTCACGACGTCGATCCTGCGCAAGATGGGTCAGTTCAACGACAGGCCAGTCATCTTCGCGCTGTCCAACCCCACCAGCAAGGCAGAGTGCACCGCCATCGACGCCTACACCAACACTGACGTAAGTATTTTAGACGTACTTATTTGTACTGTTGTGCTTCTTCTAACTTTCTTTCAGTTCAAAGATTGGAGTTGCTAGAAGTTCTAAGCTTTGTCACTTCTGTTCTGAGCTACTTCAGTCAGCCTTACACATTCATCAGGACAACAGTCTTTTTTTATTTTTGTGCGTCTATACGATTAGTTGACCAAGTTATGCCCAGTGTCTGTCAGTCGTGACCGAACCACAAAATAAAAGCAACAGTTGCTAAACATTTCGAACTCCCGTTCCTAAGAACGCACTGACCACATCGGCTACGTGTCACATTTAGATCACATTACATAATCAAGCTGTCCATTTCCAGGAGCGCGCGATTTTCGCGTCCGGCTCTCCGTTCCCGGACTACCGCACGAAGGACGGACGCGTCCTACGTCCGGGACAAGGCAACAACTCCTACATCTTCCCCGGACTCGCGCTCGGCGTCATCTGCGCCGGCATCATCGATATCTCTGAGGACTTCATGTTGCTTGCTGCCGAGGTAGCTATGACACAGTGACACTCTATGTGAATGTCTTCTGATGGGAGTTTAGAGATCTAGAGATATCTGAAGGCATAATATAGGGTCATTGAAAATTTTCCCGAAACCTGAAAAAGGGTCATTGCATAAAGCTTTTCTTTCTTTCTTTATCATTATGAAAATCTTTTACTATGGGACCAACCTTGAAATCATTCGGGTAAATTTTCAATGACCCTGTATATTGGCCTAAACATAATGAGACTTTCTATGGTCTATAAGGAAAAGTGAACAACTTGTCTTGTCTACGTTAAACAAAAAAACAAACGAGCAAATGAATACAGGATATATTAATTTGCTTGTTTGTTTTACTAATTACCCAAGAATTTTGTCGTCTGTGATACCTCTAATTCAATTTTATTAAAATGTTGGTTATTTTTGGTGATATCTCAGTTCCTATGTTGTTAGAAAAAGTCACTACATGGCGATCGAAAACTACAGTCAGACTTTTAAAGTGATTAAAATTGAAACATACATTTCTAATTGTCCAGGCGCTGGCAGAGATCGTGTGTCAAGCAGACCTGGACCAGGGCAGTCTGTACCCGCCGCTCAAGGACATCCAGGACTGCTCCGTCAAAATCGCCAAGAAGGTCTTTGAACACGCATATGCTGTTGGTGAGTACACTGGAGTCAAAGACAGATGTAGATAGATATTCTTTTTTTAAGTTTTTTGTGTGGCAATTAGGTGATCTGTACAGATGGTGGACAGTACTGGTCTATAGACAACTGCCGTACCAAACTAATCCCAAATGTAATTGCATCTTAAAATACCGGAAGAAAATACCGGAGCACTTCAATATTATTCATGGGTGTACTGAAAGGCTCGAGGCCCCTTTCCTACAGAAATCATTCAGGTCTTTGGGCCTTCGGGAAAAGTGCCATCACCTTTCTTAAAGATCTCTCTAACGTCTTCACTACCTCTACTTTACTTCAATCAGTAGACAGTTTTATTATTCTTGGCCACCTTGATGTTTCAATTAGACCGGGTGAAAAATTCCGGCGTGGGAGCGATAATAAATTTAAATTTGCGTCATATCGTGTTAGCAAATTATTTCGGAACGTAGTGTCTCTATGAAATGAATACCTATGTTGTTCATTTTTTTGTAGTCTTCACAAAAATACCTGAATAATTTTAAGTGGAGATCAGATTATGAGGACATGTGAAATCTTTGGAATGAAGTAGGTTAAAGACTGTAGAATACAGATTCTGATGATTATCACATAACATAACATCACACCTGTAATCCCCGTAGGGTTAGGCAAAGGTGTATCCATTAGTATTTGTGTCATTCACGCACGTAATCTCGCTTCAAAACAAGAGATAATATGTTGTTTAAAGAACATCGAAATCTTCTTTCGAACGAAATGAAACACATTTTATTTTACATGAAGCATTACTTTAATATTCTAACTAGTGGCTGCTTTTTGCATGTGGACATAGTCGATCATGGCCCCATCGGACATTCATGAAAATTGGATAGGATGTATGACACTAATCTTTGATTTGCTACACTATCAGTCTCTTTAAGTCCAAATATATCGTAAGCACCGCTTTCGCATTTCAAAATCCATTAGTTTCCTTATTAAAATTTATAGAATTTCCCCAGACCATAATGCCATGCCATGCCATGTTGCCGATTTGGATCGGTGCCATAAGTGCATCGGTAATGATTATTGGAGCGAGTGTAAACTGTGCGTAAGAAGAGCTGCTCACTTTTTTGCAAAGCTCTTCAACGTGTGCTTGCCTGTTTTTCCAGTTAAGTTTTCCATCAATAGTTAGCCCTAGAATCTTGCCAGTAGGCTCTTATTCGCTTCACATATAAGGATGTGATCGTTGTAACATTAATTTTATTTGTCGTCGGCGACCAGTAAGACCTTATAACCTAGTAGCACAATCAGCAATTAGTTCATTCCCCATCACGTTTTCAATTAGGAATTTTCTTTTTATTGGGCGAACGACCGCTTGGGCTGTGTTCCGTTACATGCTCCGACGTCAATGAACACTGAACGCGAACGCTCCGGAGGTCAGTAGACCCTGATCCGGAACAGCGTGGATAGATTTTTGGGACTGTTATAACTGATGATGGAAAAAATATTGGTGTAACAAGACTTTCACCTAACATTTTGTTATACAGGCAAGGCATCAGTGTTCCCGCAGCCGCTAGACACGGAGGAGTTCATCCGCGCGCAGATGTACGACGTGCGGTACACCGCCGCCGTGCCGCCCGTGTACACGTGGCCCGACGCAGAAGTGCGCGTCGATATGATCTAGTGCACTACGTAGCGTGACACACGTCCGGAGCGCTTGAACACTGGCCCAACACTGTGACACCTGACGACACCACAAACGTACCCAGACTGGATTCTCAATCTCTCATATTTATGCTATCAGTGTTAACAAGCGTCAACATGAACGTCAAATAGTATTTGTTCAGCTACAGTGATCGTTGAAACATTATCACCTTATGCTTTTTTTTGCCATTAACATTCCGAATTGTAGGTAAATCGTCTTCATGTAAATCTACTAGCATTTTTGATGATCACTACAACTTTTTCATCTTTTTAATGTATAGAACCATTTATCGCCGACAGACAAGATGTTAGCTGCAATTTCTACATAATAGTTGGACACGTTTTCAAGCGCTTTCCATGTGTTCCAGAATATTTCTTTGAATATTGATTTTAGTCGATAGCATTGACGACCAACGGGCTGTTCTAACGGATTTGTTAAGTGAGCTTAACGTATATGGCGGTTTAAGTGACTGAAATTATATTTTTACGAATACGAGGCATTTATTGTGCCGCCTGATGTTATTTATCTTGATTAAGGCCGCAACACACATTTTTAACTCGCAGCGGTGATAACACTTGGCACATGATTACGCCGATTTAAAACAAAACACATCACGACTCAAATGCTTGTGTGTTGGACGACCTTTATACTGTTATTTATTCACCATTCCAAAAGTAACCTTGAAATTAGTTATATTTTGTAATTAAGTGTTATTTATTAATAAAATTAATGCTTGGTAACTAAGCTCTCACATAGTATCAAGCTGATTTTTTATTTGTTCATGTAATATAATATTTTTATTGCAATGTATATTGAGGGCAGTTTGCGGTTAAAATGTAAAACTAATGTGTACATTAGAATTAGAATAAATTGCATGACGTTCCTTAAAAATTATTGTATAAGTTAAAACTTAAACCATGAATGTACGGTATTTATATGTGAATTTTTGAAATAAATTGATTATATTAACATTACTATTCTTTTGTTTACGGCCACATGAAATCGCTATGATGGTAAACTTGCCAGGATAACATACTCACATACACCAGGGCGCCTATCGCCATCTCTTATAACAATATTATTTTAATATTACTTTGTAATTTCTGTTGTTGCATTTTCAACTTTCTGCGCTGATCCGAGCGTTGAAAATGCAACAGTGTGGAAGGCAAAGTAATATTAGAATAATAGTTTTAAGAGCTTGTGGTTGGCCCCCTTATCTTCACCATTGATCTAAAAATACGAAGGCTGCACTACCACAAAAAGTACAAAGCATTTTTTTTTTAATTGGTGGGAAAATATGCTAGTAGTTTCTTATACATTTGTTGTTGACATCAAAGTTACAAATAGCAAGCGCAATGTTTTCTAGATTTTAAAAGCCTTAAAAATGCGTCAT
The DNA here is from genome assembly GCA_949774945.1 of Hoplodrina ambigua. NCBI lineage: Eukaryota > Metazoa > Arthropoda > Insecta > Lepidoptera > Noctuidae > Hoplodrina > Hoplodrina ambigua. Next base: position 11,586,297 of record OX458975.1, read on the forward strand.
TGGAATCTTCTACACACTTCGCCGACTTCACAAATGCGCCGTACGGCTCATAAAACGTGCAAGCATGTAGATGACACGGCAAAGCTACCGGTCGAGACAACGGCCAGGTGGCGCTCAGTTGAATTTTTTTCTAAGTAATCTGTCACGAAAAAGTTAAAACGTTCAGCACCGTCAACACGCTCCCATACACTGATACAACAGGGATGAAATTCTCCGGTAAATTCGCCGTGCGTAGACACGGCTAGCGTTGAAAAAAGCAGGAAAAATTCCCGTTTTTTTCCAAGTACGTTGTTTTTTTCAATGTTTTATTCGAAAGTTACATGAAATTTTGCCTATATAAATTTCGTGTTTTTTTCCAGTAAAACCGAAGAATATGAAAAAAACGGGATAAATTTCATGTTTTTTTTAATACATGTTTGTTCTGGTGGAATCTTGCGATTAGGCTTAAATATTGCGTGCATATGTATACCGGAGATCAATTCAATATTATTATGACATGGAGCTGATCTGATGATCGAGCTAGAAGATGGTCATAGGAACTCCGTGATAGAATGACACAACCCCGTCGACTTTGGGCTTGTTTGGTTCGTCATGACGAGTACTTTGTTCCTGGATAGCAACCAGGGTCTGATGATGGAGCTGGAAGGTGGCCAAACGAACTTTATAATAAAACGACACAACCCCGTCGAGTGTGGGCACGTTAAATTCTTCTTGACAAGTCTTATGGCGAAAATACCATTCGCCATAATGACTTGACACACACGGACAGCGGAGGCTTCTATGCATTTTTTCTCGAAAACGGTGCGTCTTAGGCGAAAAATAACCGAAATTTCACTCCCCCTTGCCCCCCGTGAGAACAGCACCACTATTATATTTTTGGGTTTGGGGGGGGAGGGGGGTTGTTTTTATTTTAATGATTTTTTTGTGTAATGTTTCGATTTCCTTACTTCATCTCGTTCTCCGTGGGAGCAGCACCACTATTAATTTTTTTAATTTTGCGGGGATGGGGGAGAATGGGCATTGTTTTTAATTTAATGTTTTTATTTTTATTTTACTGTTTTGATTTTCTTACATCATCTCGGTTTTCGACTAAAGCAACAAATTTATGCGTTTATGGCCATGCGTAATAAACGCATGGCCCGGGCATAAGAGGGGGGCCCTCCCCCCCCCCTAAACCCAAAAATTTAATAGTGGTGCTGCTCTCACGGGGTGCAAGGGGGAGTGAAATTTCGGTTATTTTTCGCCTAAGACGCACCGTTTTCGAGAAAAAATACATAGAAGCCTCCGCTGTCCTAGACAGTTCAAATCACAGATGATGTATTCCTGCTGCTGCTATAACAACAAATACCGGGTATATATAGTCAACCGGGTGTTCATATGGTAAATTTTCATTCGTTTAAAAACGAATAGCCGCAGTTTCTACACAGTTGTCACAGTGAGTAGACGTCACTGATGGATCCACGTTTGGTTGTACTTTTATATTGTTATATAGAAGGCGCCAACGGTCTCGCCGCTGACAAAACAGAAGGTTTTGGATACATCCTATTAATCAAGAATCTGTGCGTACGATCACATTTTAAAAATTATTCGAAAATCTTAGAAACGGTGAAAAAATGTTTTTTAATAGACGCTCAGATACTAAACGCTTCTTCGGTTGCTATTCGATAAAAAACGTATGACATCGTGTCGTGTGAAGGAGACAAGGGCCATGGATACCATAATATGCCACTGCGAACCGAATACGTCAAAGTTCATTCGATTTGCTTGACAAGTCCGTTGAGTATGCGTTTAAGCGGTACACTTTTTTTTTGCAGTACAATCGTCGTGTGAATGGGTCTATGTACGTTGTATGGTCACTATTTATACGTTAAGATGCGCGTAGCAACTCGCGCGCCGCTGATGTCAGCGTCACAATGTGGTGCTATATACAGTGACCCATACAACACTGACGACTGTGCCTACACACGGCGAATTCACCGTGGATTTTTACGCCGAAAAAACGTGTGTGGACTTTGTACTCTTTGGTGTGGACAAGAGGCCAATGTGGTTTCTCGCATGAATGAAAAGCAAAATTCAGACTGACAGTCTTTATTTCGAATAATAGTTACTTTATAAATACAAATTGAGAAGTACCGATTCACAACAAAATATTACCTAGATTACAATGTTCGACAAAATAATTATCACTTATCACTTCATTACAACTGTACAAGTTTACACGGTCGGCGGGCCACGACATGGCCGCGCCATTTGACTATCGCTTGCATGCGGGCGGCCGCCGGTCCCGGCCGGCTGGCCAGCATTCCGGTCGCAGCCAGCCCGCAGTCCGGTCGCTGCCGGCCCGCAGTCCGGTCGTTGCCGGCCCGCAGTCCGGTCGCAGCCGCTCACACACCCGCGGCTCAGGCCTCACCTCGGACGAGTGCCGCTCACCTGCTGAGCGAGTGCGATCGCTCGCGAGACCCCGAGCTCTCACCGTTGCACCGCAAGCGGTCATTGCCTGGAATACGTACACGCATCATTGTAATTATTTTACAACTAGGAAGTTAAGTGATGGCTACATCATGAGTTACAATGCGAGATGAGTCTCGTAGAATTTTTAATTTCAAAATGCAAACGAGTGAGTAGCATGTAATCATCAGATTTACTTGGCTTTAAGATAATAAAGTAAAATCAACAGCGGATGTTAAAGACGAGAACAAATTGTGAATATATAAAGCGAAAGAAATCAACGGCACATTAACAATAACAACACAATATAAAACCAATTAATAACAACGTCATGTCGCAACATGTGTTCCATTAAGTGTAATATAGAAGAATAAAGCTTTAAAATAAGCATCTAACGACAAAAAGGCCTGACCTAAGGAATGATGGCCTTGTAAACTGGTGTCCTATAACAAAAGATCACTCATCACATTTTTTTAATATGATTCTTATAAAATATACTGTTGTCTGTTTCTCTCGATTGAAAGCTCGATGTTGACTTAAAATCGCCACATACTTTAAACAATTTACAAGATGGACGTAAATCGCGTATTTACAAATAATATTAATTGAGTTCACTAGAATAATTATAGCATATTTAGTAAAATATGTACTGACCGAGCCTCTGGTGCTGTGGAAGTTTGTTGAAGAAGGGATGTTTGAGCGCCTCTCGCAGCGTGATCCTCTGCGAGGGCTCGTACTCCAGCATGCGCGCGATCAGGTCGAACAACTGTCGCGATTCCTCGCTGTTGCTCTGTAGGTACCTCTGCAGAAACATTATAAAACCGTGATTAATAGTCTTAAATAAACACGACATTTGCATGGCGTGATCTTTGTACGATCTACTTGTTGTTTACGCCAAAATGTTTGATATAAACAAGGCTCATCAGTACTAAGGTAACTTACCATCAACGGTTTGCAGTTTTCTCTGACGTATCTGCCAGCTGACGATTTCTCGTCCCAGTCTAATTTTCCGTGGTAAAAGTATTTTGTTTTTGTTTTGCGCGCCATTCTGAAACGACACAAATACAAATTGAAATTAAAATCAAATGAGTTTAATGTGGGGCCGGTATGCGACGATAATAATTGCCCTAGTTTCGAAAAACCAGACAAGTATTTATATCGGACGGCATTATGTGTACGGAACAAATTGGTGTTTATTTGAACAACCCGGTGTACCGACTAGTACCTACTTAGATCGTGTTGAGTTACGTAAAGTGGAGCGGTGCGCGAGTAAACAAAGACATCAGAACATTCGCAATGAGAGAATAAACACACGGATATGTTCAACAACACATGTAGGTTTTTAGAATAGAAAAATATTATATTTAAGAAATATTTCAATGACGCAAAAACAATAAAGAATTCGAAATTAGAGCAATTTATTTATGGAACATATTTATAAGCTTCTTTCAGCCTGGAATTCTAAATAAAAAATGTTTTTTTGAGCTTTCGTCTAACTCTGTCTAGCTCTTTTTTATCGGTCCTTTTATAGGGTCAAACTAATAGCTACAAACCTGTAGGGTATGGGCCCTAGGATCCTCTCCATCATGGCGAGGTGTTCCCTGTTGTCATGTGTTTGGAAAAGTGTGATGCCGAGGTACAGCTCGAACATGATGCAGCCGATAGACCATACGTCACACGGCTGGGTCCAACCCAGTTCTGTAAAAATATAATTAACTATTTGTTATAAAGTTCTTGACACCGTTTTATTTTCTAAGACCTTGAGTAACAATAAAATAGTAAATATTACATAGGAATCTTATAAAGGCCTGTTCAAAAAATCATCGTAACCGTGAACGCTGATATCATTATTTATTTTTGCCAGTTAATAATATAACGATAGGTTATGAAGCAGCTATTCATTGATTCTGAATAGAAGACGCGCCTACACAATAAGATTAAACACAATCAATGCCGTTATCGGTTTTATTGACAGTTCATGAAGCTGGAGAAGAGAAAATTAGGTGTGTCAATGACAGCATGATACACACAAATAAATGTACAGTATTCACTGGAGGTCCAGTAGGATAATCATGTCTTTTGAGAATTGCACAAGCTCCTGTGCGTGTAACACGGGCGTGCGGATAGCAATAAGAATAATATTTGTTGATAAAATGTATGCAAAAAAGCACGTACCTAAGATAACTTCAGGCGCCCGGTAGTGGCGCGTGGAAACGATGGTGCTGTGGTGCTCGTGGTCGAACGTGGCGCTGCCGAAGTCGATGAGCCGCACGTCACTGCGCTTCACACGCATGAGGTCGTGTTTCTGCACAAAACATACCAAATTAGATTCTAAACATTAGCTTCTTTCACGATGCAGGTAATCTAAAATTCTTAACCAACAATTTCTACGCAATATATCTATGCTTCTGAAACCACGACGCGTTATAAGTATTACAATTCGTAAAATATGAGATTATCACGTCAAAAGTTGTAAGAGAAGCAATTCTTATGGAACTGACGAAAATAGCGACTGCGCTATATCGAGGTGGCGATTAGTCACTACTCGGCCATTACGTGCGTACTGTACCGAGTCAAGATGATGTAGCATAAGATTGTAACGGTTGACTCGTTAACATTTTTGTTTATCACATTCGATTAAACAAATAGGATCGACACATTAGTATTAAATTTATTGTAGTATGAGCGTCAATGCTTTGATTTCTATTCTTATATAAGTTGAAAAAGTAAATGCGTCAGAGGAACTTTGCCAACTGCCAAAAATGTTTCACATTCTTGTTGATAGGCAACAGACTAGTGAACTTGCTCGTGGCTATGTCTTACAAGCTGGTTATTGACTTTTATAACGCCGATTGATTTTCTTCAAATAGGTCCATGATCTGTCCGGTTATCTACACTGGTAAAAAGGAGATGCATGCTAACCTTTTTGGATGCGTTGTAGACGCTGACGACTTCGTAGTCGCTGTCAACGAACAGGATGTTCTCTGGCTTGAGATCTGTGTGGGTGAGCTTGTTGTCGTGCAGGAACAACACGCTGTATATGAGTTGGTACGCGATGTGCCGCACCTGCTCTAGCGGGTACGGCTGGTAGTTATTGTCTTTCTGCAAAATAAAAACACATCTAATGAGTCATTTTATTATGAATGCTTTTTAGCCTAGAAAATGAATGGCTATGAAATTTTTAACAATAAATCCAATCTCGGTTCTTCAGTTCATATGGACACAATAAAAGTGAATGGGCAATAACGATCATCGAACAGATCTGAAATAGATGATCGATGACATTGCGACGATCACAGGACGTGTGGACGTCGTGAATGGGACTGGCTGAGGACCAAAATCTATGACGTAATGCGGAAAATGCATAAATAAAGCATATCTGAGTGTCGGTTTATTTTGAGCAATTTCAATTTCAAGCATTCAGACTTATTTGACGAGAAACCAGGAGTATTAGAAAAACCCATTGCGTTTATTTTAGGAAGAACTAACAAGAAAAAAATAAGCTACGATTTAGCTTGATTTCTACATTATCAATACTTGACACATTCCAACACAAGTTATTGAGGGACGGGTTATTACAATAACTAGTAGGCAATGGGGAAAACTAAAATTGAATTATAGAAATAATTCATTGTTACAGGATAAAGTATCCCATAAATAAACACATACCTAAATGTTTTGTTTATTGTCTTTGATGATGCAAAACCAAGCTAAATATAATGTATTCAGGACATCTAAAAGTTAGTGTACCCGAATAACATAACTATTTTGGTTTTATTATTTTCTTATTTCAATGTCACGTTCAAATTGTCTAAATCGATTTCATTATGAACATGAAACGATAATTCAACCTCAACGCAGAATAAAATTTATTAGGGGCAATGTGAAAACCCGCATGTTGGGAAACCATTATGGTACACTTTATTACTTATCATTACGATGACGCATCCAGTATCGAGTGAACATTAACATGCACAATAGTAGTAACGATAAAAATAACTTGACACTCACCAGGAAGTCAAATACACTTTGTCCTAGCATTTCAAATGCGATGCACATGTGTCCGTGGTATTCGAACCAGTCCAACATCTTAACACATAAGCTGAAAAGAATAAAAATAGAGATTTAGCATCAATATCAGCACGTATTTATGATTCTTATATAAGTTATTAAAGAGTATGAGAAATAAATAGACGTCATACAATGAATTACGTGAAATCAAATAAAAAAATGTGAAGTCGGCGAGACGGTATTTTAGTGTGTTAGGAGTTGACATCGGGTTCTTCGTTGGCGAGCCGCCAGGCAGGAGCAGTAACGTCGCATATAAACGCGCAAGGTCACATATTGCCACATTCGCCGGCGTCGCGCGGCCGCAGCACCTCGACATCAACATGTGACGTTGCCCACAATAATAACACACAATCAAATCCAACACTTACTTTTTACAATCAGGGTCAACTTCAGCTAACTTTTCTAATACGTTTATCTCGAGTTTTGCAGCCTCTCTGTACTTCTCAACGTTCTTGATTATCTTCAGAGCCATTCTGTGCTCCCTGAAATTTATAATTAGATATCATGCTTTATTTCTGTACATAAAACTCGGAATTCTGGCAATAAGTATCGAAATTTGTCGGTGCTATTATAAACAAATGGAAATAGAAATGAATAATTAGTGAGGCGTGTCCTGCCAAACAATGCGTGTCATCATCCGGCGCCGATGTTAACGACACCGCATCGCTTTAGTATAAGGAAACCAATCAATATTTCATTCAACAATTGGTCATTCAACTATTCAAAAATCTTGACATTACTTAACGCCATTTAAACCACGCTAACACAATATACTGGAGTGTAAAAATACGAACAGGAGATATGCAAATAGCCGCAGATGCATACATTTCACCGCGAGCCACGAAGTACCGATAGTATCGCAATGGTCACAAAAAGTTGTGGTTTATGAGTAAATAAAGAATGACACTTACAGTTCTAAGTCCTTCACCTCGACCACCTTGCCGAAGGTGCCCTCACCGAGCGTGTCGATGATTTTGTCTGCAATGAAACCAAGGCAACATAATTACTCAAATGTACACTGCACAAAGTCATGATGGAATCGGCATCAATGGTATTCCATTCACTAAAAGTTCACTGATACACGTTAGCAGACTCTGAGAATTATGAACAATTCTTGAGAATATCAACTATTTTAGTATCATGAATCGCAACACATAGCAATGGACTACCAATACCGAGGCTCCAACATGACTTCGTTTAACATCCAAATGGACTTATGATGTTGTTACTACTTTTATCAAAAATTATAAAATACAATTAAAAAGCAGAAATTTAAGTCTGAAATCTTCAAAACACGAATCACTGACTGCGAGGACTTGGCGGTGGTTATTGTGTGAGAAAACTCGTTTTCTTGTTGAATTTTCTGCCATCTGTCGTGTAGTGTTATGTTTTGTGAGTCATATAATGTAACTAGTGTTTAGGTTTCAGTTGTTCTGAGAGCCATAGTTGTTTATTATGTTGTGTATGTGTTGTGTAAATTGTATGAATGTGTAATGTAGTGTATTTGAGTATTATGTGTTTGCGTAAATAGAGTTGTTTAAGTTATGGGTGTGGACACGAACATCTCGCTCCCATGACATATCCGGGCCAGTAGACCAGATGTCCGTCCTTGTCGTCCTTGACGGAGGAGCGTGCCCGGGAGCTCTGCATGCGCCAGCGCCGCACCGCCGCCGCACAGCCGCACCGCACCGCGCCGCGCAGACGTCACGCCACAGCCACACGCACCACGCCACATGCACGGAGAGCGCGCCACGCGATCCGCACGACCCGAGTAGTGTTGTACCCAACAATCAGACAATGGAACGGTTGCCCGTCAGACAAGCGACAATTGGTATGGTGTGTCGGAGGTACATGCTGTTAGAGGGCGGGCGGGTGGCGCTGCGGGGCGAGCGGGGCAGGCCGCCCGCGCGCTCCGCGCGGCCTGGGATCGGGACGGGAGCACCGGGGATGGGAGATGACACACCACTCGCATTCCGATCACTTGCACAATCTACTTCCACACAGGTAATTTAGGATAAATGTCCACCCGAACCTCTCTTAAATCATTATTAGGTCACATTACTAACTTTACGGTAAACAGAACTATCGGAACTTCTTTTAAGTCTTGAATTTGAAAATATTTTAATACACAGAAAAGACATGTTAACTTTTAAACCACGCACAAAAAAACTGAAGACATGCATTATCGTCATAGTTATTAGTTTATTTTATATCAACTGTCACGTCAGGCATCGTTAGTTGCATTAAGTTAAGCATTTTCTAAGATACCCGCTTTCAATTTGATTTTTCATATTTCTCGGTACCCTCACTTTGTCAATAAAACATTAAGAAATACATGCTCCTATATTGATCATAATAAGTAATTGCAAATAATACGCCAGACAGGTAGATAAGTTATTACCTGTTCATTTTACTTCGTGGATTGAAAAAAAAATGTTGTTATCATACTTGTTACTAATAAAAAATGTAACAACAGAAACAATGCATACGCTGGTACAATATGTAAATAGTGAATAGTGGAAAACCACGGACCAGGTGTATGTTAGCGGCACACAGTGCGCAGGCGGGAGGTTAGCTTGTGCTTACAGGCGGCGTGGCCGCTTGTCGCGCCAGCTGCCGCGGCCGCAGCGGGCGCTGGCGGGCGCGCAGCTCGGGCGGCAGCATCACTACGTCGCCCACTGCCAACGGTTCAACCTTCTTGGGAGCGGTCACTGAATTCGTAGTGTCGATAATCTCCTTAGCGCCGATACGTCCGTACATCTCGTCCAAATGTGCATACTTCATTATGAGTCCTTGAATTTCTTTTCGTCTCGTTTCCCGCTCGCTGAGTATTCTGTCTCCGACCGGGGTCTTGTCATCGTCCTCATCGCTCGATGGAAAATATATTTGTTTCTGGCGTCCTACTTCTCTTACTGGTGACGCTGCCGGCGTTCTGGTTATCTTTAACTTTCCATTTGTTTCTTTTGTACCTTGTTGCGGTGGTGATATTAAATCTCGAACTGCAGGATGTATGTTTATATCTATAGGACGCAAGGATAGTTTACCCATTTTTCTGTCACCGTTTTCGCTTTTTTCAGCTCTTAAAGATCTCCTTTGATGTCTACGATACACACTATCTCTGTCTTTGCCATAATACGGCCGATCTTTTAATGGAATGTCAAATCCATTTTTGTAATCTTCTTTATGTTTATTACCCGAAGACAATCGCCGGTCAGCGGTATTCCTAAAAGGCGTTTTGTCTCTGATCTTTTCATGGGAAAAGTTGTTTCTTTTAAAAGAATTTTCCCCAAAAACAGCAGTCGTTAAACTTCTCATTAGTCCTCGCGACAAATTCGACTCAGGTTCTAATGTTTTGTCACGATCTTCTTTTTCTTTCCTTGCCCTTTCTTTTTTCTGTACTGCTATTCTGTCTAACACCGAGGAATACTTATCTTCCAATCGACTACGCGTACTCCCCAACAAAATGCTGTCAATGTTATTGTTGGGCTCTTTCAAAGGGTACCGTTTAGTAAACGGTGATGATTTATTATCTTTCAAGTGAGCTCTGCGGAATGAGTCAGTGCGTCCGAGCGCGCTAATCCCGGAGGTAGAATGCAAAGGTGATGTATCGATGCGCGACTTGGTCGCGCCCAGGTAACTCGAGTACGTACGGTCATCGTTCAACTTCCGCGCTGGCGCACCGGACGTCAAAGATGATGTGTATGGTGAGATGTGGCCATTGTTCTCATACCGCCGCACATTCGCTAACGCCGAATTTTTGCTTGAAATGAGTTTATCATCGAATCGCGGCCGTGTAGCGGTAAGCTTTGTATCTGAAATAATTTCAGTTTTCTCGGAGGGCCCTCGTCGAGTTAAACGATTGATAAAGCTGGAGTAACCATCGGACAACAGTTGTGTGACGCTCGTAGTGGAAGATCTATTATAACGCTGACGTCGTGGACTCGTCGTGCCACTAGCACTGGTGCTCAAACTAGCCATATTGTTTGTTTTGCTGGTTTCTTTTCTTTTTGTTTTATTACAAGCACGTTAGCCGGGATATATCACATAATAGTCCAGAATCGTCATATTTACACAATGGAAGCAGTTTAACGAAACATTAAGGTCTACTCGCGAGTTTTCTAGTTTACACGGCTACTTCTTTGCCACCGGACATAAGACTGGTTCTATCTCGAGATCGAGAGCGTACCTAAGCGCGAACGAATTTCAGAAAGATCACTAGCGCAACCGAGTGCGGCCGCCGGTGCCAAGTAATCGTCGTGCACTAAAAATATCGGCAACCCGTGGGAGCGCCCTCCCGCGCACTCCGAGGTGCCCGCCGCGAACACATTTCTTCGCATTACACTTTACTACGTTTTTTCGTATTATTGAAATGTAGATTTTAGGCCTATTCCACGAATCACTATTTTTGGGGTGTTTAGTACCTACTTGTACTTGCATAGAATCAGCAGAGGTCAACGACCTTACAATAATTAAAAAAAAGTATTATTTTTTAGTTCCTAGTCACGTCATTATTTTGGCAAAGAATCAATTGACCTTTTTTCCTATTCGTAATGGTAATGACTAATGGTCATTCCTTTTACAATATTTGAAAAAAGTAAACCAGTATACCCTTTTACTATTGTTGGTTAGTTTAGTAATTGGTTGGTATATTTAATTATGAATAATATCACCAACAATAGTCTGTTCACGTACGTCATCGCGTGCTAAATATGTATCAGTGTAAACAAACATTGAAACTTTTTAAATTTCACACGGGCATATTGGTAATTGAGCTTTGTAATGACATCGGTAATGACAACGGTCGGTGGAGATATACACCTTTCTCTGAACGGTGAGCAGCGGAGCCAAGACAGTTCTGTCAATAAGCGGTAGGTAAGCGGGTCAGTGGAGCGCGTGTGAGCTGTGAACAATGCCGACGGTGCCCGCGACCGACACGGACGACACTCGACGCGTGCGCACGCGGCCGGCACGCAAGCATACATTATTATACACGCCTAATCGAAATAGTTATCCCAAAGCAAGTCTTATTTCTACAAATAATTATCAAATCAGCATGTCAAAACATGCGTTATATCTATTCAGAGAACGAACAAGGACGGATGCGGGCGCTACCGAGTCGAGATGAGATGATAAAGTGACACGACACGACCGGGCTACGTGCTGTCGCACGCTTATCATAGTGTAAAACATTTTAAATCGGTGTGTCCCCATCCGCGTTCTCAACCTCAACACGTATTCAAACATTGATTTCGAATGTCTCAATCATTGTTTGTTATGAATTGTTCCGAATGTTATAGTGATTCTTGTGTTAAGAATTTGAAGTGCAACAGAGAAAACACAAAAATATCTTGCATTCTTTACGTAATAATTAGAGCGCACTTCGTCACTGCCAAAGCATATTAATGTAGCTACTGCTTGGTAATTTTCTACTTTCACTTGGCAAGTAAACAGTTTTCAACACTATTAGTCGACGTTACTGCAAACTACCGTATTGCTTGTAATTACTGATCAATATCTGCAAGCGTTTTAGCCCGATGCATGTATTTCCCAACCATTTTTGTACATTATATATTTTGTATGGTACCTACATAACAGGATATATTTTGTTCGAACACATACCGGCGGGTACCCTTTTTCGCCTAACACAGGATAGTTGAAGTTAACGACTTTCTCCAAAGCACTTAAAAAGCTGAATGTTTTCATTTTGTGAACGGTCAGATAGGTAGTGATCACTAACGACAACACTGATGCAAGACGTTCGCCACTAGCACAGGGATCATCGTAAGACATAGTACTATATACTACCACATGGGAATTATTAGTTAACATTGCACATCGGTAGCACGTTACTGAATGACAAACAAACTTACGACCAGCTGTTTAGGGTCGTTTGTTATTAGGGGCCAGGTAAAAACAACCCCAACGGGATTGGTCGCGGCGGCTGTCGCATCTTTTGACTACACGATATTATTATGCTCCACAATGTTAAACTATTTACTTGAGTACGGTTTATAGTAGTGTATGAATTGAGTTATATGTGACTGTATGATGTAATTTAACTGAATAATTAATAATAAAATTACAACAGTTGATTGTTTTATTGGTTCATTACCCTAATATATAATATCTTTATGGTAAATAAGATAACACCAGACTACAGAAATATAAAAATTAGTAGTAATTCTAAAAAATAGTATTGTATTTTGTATAAGGTATAATTTGTCGCTTTGAGGAGTTCAATTATTTAGTTTATAAAAAATACTTCTCATATTGCATGTTATATTCGTAGGGGTCAAGTTCTTTTTTGTAGATTTATATTTTCTGAGCTACGCCATACATGTCAGTATTGTTTCTTACTTTTCTGTTATTTAGAGGTAAAATCTGAACGTTCACAGAAGTTTAAAGTACCACATTCCCATGTCAAACTGTTGTTTATGACTGACCTTGCCCGCCAGGCGGCAACAAGCGCCGTCAACATCGAAAAGAATTTCTGCTACCACGGACAGTAATTTCGAGACATCATGCCACTTGCATCCGTGCTCCTTGAGGAACTTCTTATAGAGTTCATAAAAGGAGCCGAATCGCAAGGGGAGCCGTGCGCGTTCTTGTTTTAATGACAACTCGGCCATTATGCACTTCACTGCACCGCACTGCACTGTGTGTCTAGTGTAGTTTAGAACACGAACGACGGAGCCGCCGGCGTCGTGGGGCGGGTGGCCAGCCGGCCGGTTGTTACACAACTGTATAGTGCCGCGCGACACCACACCACGTCTCCACTTAACTACGCGGACGATACAGATGACACAATCAAAAAGATAACTTTAAACGTCAATATTATAAAAAACAGTCCAATATAATAAACAAAATGTGTACTTCGTTCAGCGACCGAAACTGAACTGCGTGGGTCCACCGTTCCATGGCATTTAATTAAAGATGGCATGCACAAATGGAGCAAACAATTTCAAGCTTTTGGTATCGGTTTAAACAGGATTGATCCGCGCCCCACTCGTTAACATTGCTATCGTTCCAACGACAAAACACGAAGAGAATTTTTGGCATGTATTTGAAAATAAACAGTTTAATAATGCTTGTTTGTTTGTTTAATTTGACAGGACTAAACTGAATGAATTCTTATGACAAACTGTTGAACTGCCCTATCTTATTTCTGTTATTAGAGAGACCTGTTTTGAAGGACAATGCCCTTTTGTGCTTTTATTTGGATATCTAATACTATAATAAATATACGATACCGATAATGAGTGACGTATCAAAGTTATCATTGTAACGGGATTTGTTTTACAGTGGATATGAGTGCACGTGGCGTCAGCTGTGATAATGATAATTTAAATTTCATCATGTTTCAAATTTGGAGTTACCTATGTCGTTCATAATTAATATATTCCATATTATGTAAATCCATTCCATATCAACAAAATTAAATATGGTTAACAAGTACTATTTACGACCGTAAAAGGCAGTCTGACTTTCAATGAAATTAACAAAGAAACACATGGGAAAGTATTTAAGCACGCAGAAATTAGACAATGGGTACTAAACATATGACCTAGTTCTGGAATTCTATTTCTGGGATTGATCATCTTAAGCTTCGAAGAAGGTATTAATTTTAAAATTCAAGTTTGTTTATAAGAGAAGTTCTTTTAGAGTAGCAAGGTAGTCAGGACTTCCTAATAAAATCAGTGCATAATGAGCTTTATAAGCACGTGTACCAAAAGTAATTTAGCGAAGCAAAACCGCGTACTTGAGGCGAAGCGGTGCTACAACCTGAACCATATCGGCAAGGTCGGCCGGAAGGAATCAGGCATTACCAAATAGATAGGTGGGCAAAACAACGGGCGTACCGCATTTATCAGACCATATCTCAACCGCTCGCGGCCAGCACGCCAGGGCCTATTGTATTAATGATACGCGATAGCCTATTCTCTACCTATGAACTTGACCCCAGATCACGATTAGCGATCCGTTAAGCCATAAATGTGGTTTTAGTTATTAAGTCTAAGGTACGAGACAAATTGGCAAAATAATTAATAATAATTTATATACAGGCGAATTCAGAACTTTCTCTTAATTAAGTAATAAATTTGACAGAGATACTTTTAAAATTTCATTACAGATGGTCTGTAACTGTTTAACTTTATTAACCATTTAAATGATTTTTAAATCGTTGTTTTTTATATGTTAAATTCAGAAGATATACAAGGTTGTCTAGACCCTGTCATAGCTGGACGAAAGTTTGTTTTGTAATCTGTTACGATAAGTGCGATGTTGTTGCTTGGTTATCAGTTTTGCGCATGCAAATGAAGGGCAAAAACAAGTTGCCTTAATGCCTCATTATTTTCCATAACATTTAATTCCAAGAATTTCTAATACGTGGTAGGTAGACGTACTAATCAATGTTATGACAGTGGAATCAATGTTTTAAATGAATGGAATAATATGGTCAAAAATATTTATGTTAGGTATTCATTTTCCTTTGCTGTGGACTTGTGGAGCATTGGGGTTAAAAGGAATTTATTTAGTCAGTCATTAACCAAAACTGGGTCATGTATTGTTTTCCGGTTTCCTCATCAATCCCCTAATAATTATTAACCACTAGAACGAAAGTTCGACGGTCGTTTTCTAATAATCTTCTATGACGGACAGTTATTTAGTTAATGTTCTATTTGCCAATTTCTAACACACAAAGTCCTAAATAATGCTATCCGATTTATCAAATGAGTTAACTGTACTATTTGACCTCCTTTCCGGATTCTTCAGCAAGGAATAAAACTTTCCTGGTATAAAAACCGCGTGAGTTTCTTAGCAGTGGACCGTCATCATCATCTGACTCGATCCGGATTCAACAAGCTACAATTTAGTTTTGGTTTCACAATTCAAAACAATTGAGGAGCACGCCTCTTGATGAGTGTTCATTAGTCGACGTATCAAGTATGACTCGCAACGTTTTCTACTTCAGGCTCTTACTATGGAATGACAATATAATATTCCACTCTTTAATAGGTACAGTTCATTTCGATAATATTTTTATTAATGCATGCGAGTGTGGATGCGCTTTCTAGTTGCTTAGAAATGTGTTTTTGTATTACTATCGTTCTAGTGCTATTTACTAAAACATCTTTAAAAAGTTAGTGTTATTCTATTGTAGCTATTACACCTAGTTTATTTTATCTCCATTAGACGCATGATTTTAGCAAATAAATTAATGTCGCTGCTAACAAATCCACTGAGTGTTATCAAAACAGAATGCATAGCGGCTGTCTCTCCTAGGTGAAGGTGATCATCGCGTTACTATTTCTGTGCGCATGCGCCTTCCATGTTTTCTGCGCGAGAACAACGCCTCGCGGCGCCATCTATCGATCGCATAAGGAATCTCATAGATCGTGCCAGCTGCTGATACTATTTTAGTACATCATATACACACATTATAACGTTGTTTATTACAGATTGGCACATACAAGTCATTGTTGTTGCATTCGATTAATAAAGTTGCCTATGTATGATCTTTCGCCATAATAATATGGCGTATAAATAAATTAATAGTTATATCAATTATTAATGCAGTTTTATTTCTAAAACTACGTTATTAACGCATGCAATGCAACACGTTATCGAAAACATGAGAAATTCATTACTGTTAAAAAATGTGAATGCCAAGAATTGTGTACATCAAAAGCATAGAGGTTAAAGACCACACAAATAACTTTCAGTAATGGGGAAATCCTTTGTTTTTAAACTGCTTCTAAATCGTTCCGAGGATAGTAATAAATTAAATCCTTGACCTAATAATATAATGCTAAAATAGATGCACATTGCTCTCAATACACGCGCGCTGGCAGCGCGTGGCGCAGTTACTTTCATATAGCATATATTTTATTTAATACCAAGTGTAATAGTGTTTTAATACTTGTTAAAGTATAGTAATGATTTGTTGGCTGACCTCTACTTCTTTGGACTGTTTCTCAGGTTTGAGTTGTGAGCTATGCGCGGGTTGCTGCGGCACGAAGGAGCAGGAAGGCTGGGGCTCCACTGCAGGCTGCTGTGTTTTCACAGGCGGCTGGGAGGCGACCATGGGGCTCTTCTGCAAATCTGTCACTATGCCTTCGGCGTTCTGGACGCGTATCTGCGGCGGATGCACTACATTTGTTTGATTACCACTAGCTGGCGGTCTTGGAGCCAGCCAAGACGGGGGTACCGCAGGTGGCACAACAGGCGGCTGTTGTGTTATTTTCAACGCATGATCATTAACCTTAGTACTATGGTCACGGGCACATGGTTCTGTTAATTGTTGATTCGTATTATTACACTGTGACGTTTCATTTGGTTTCGTTGCCTCTGGTTCAGGGACAGGTACTACTTTCTTATTAGATTCTAAATTTTGCAAGTTTTGTTCTACATTTACGGTTGCTTTTATGGGTTCTTTTTCGGGCCTATTATTTAGTACTGGAGGTATTTGCGTTGGTGGTTGTTCGTGAAATGGAATGGATGGTAATTGGCTAAGAGGTAGATTCGAAGCTGTCGTAGTAGCTATAACAGCAGCATTTATTACATTTTGGTTTTCTACTATAGCCACAGCATTGCTAGGTTTGGGTAGTTCTGGAATACTCGGCGAGACGTCATCTCTACTTTGGGAAAAATCAGTACTATCACAAGAGAGCTCCTCGAGACTTTGTACTAAATCAAGCGCAGACGCTTCGTGATAATCCGTAGAACATGGAGATGTATCGTCACTGGTATCGTCTGTATCATTAGGTCTCTGTGAACTTTTACTACTAGGAACAAAAGCTAAACTAGATGTCACGTCGTTGGAAATATCAGCATTCAATGATTCCTCACTTTGCGTAGACGTTTCTCTATTAACAGAAGAGTCCTTAATGGCACTAACTTTTTCATCTTCACTAACTACATTGCTCACTGTGACAGTTGACATTGGAACATCAGTTTTTTGTATATTGGTTTCGTCGTTGTTATTTTTGTCACATAGTTCATTATCACTAGCCTGATTTGTATCTTCTGATGTGTTAACGTTGTTCACGTAGTTTTCCACATTCGCTTGCTCTACTACAGGTAAACTCATATATTGTGGTATGGCATAATCTAAATCTGTTAAAGGCGTATAATGAACTCCATCTCCCTGTAGAGGTGCTTCAAAGTTGGGAGAATAATACTCAAACGCAGCATTTTCGTTGCAATAGATGGACCAAGGATCATTAGAAGGAATTAAAGGTAACCCATCATAGTATAGCTCAGGGTTCATATCTCTATCGATGAGATATTCCGGCTTGTAGTCCCATGAAGGGACGAATGAATCTTCAAAGGCTAGATAGTTTTCAGGTAACATCACCATGGTTGGGTTTAATTGACTTGGATCCAGTGCATACGAACCGTCGTAGAAAGGGTTGTTGAGCACAAGAGGGGGAGGTTGCATGGGTGCACATTCCATAGTCACTTCAGCGAACAATCCATACTTAGATAAATCGGGTTCAGATCGTCTATGCCGGAATGCGCGGGAGTCGATTTCGTGTGCGATATTTGCAGCGTAAATATCCGAAACGTCAAAACTGTGAGTTCTTCGCAAATAGCTTTCGGGTGGCAACTGATATTCAATGTTTTCATTTCTATCGATAAGTTCTACTTGGTCATCGTACAATCCTTCATAGGTGGGCACACCCACGTTGTTTATTTCGTGTAAGGCATCCGCATCGTTTGTTTGGCTGGCAATACTGGGTGCAACTTGGAGATCGCTGTTACCGCAAGCAGCATCACTGGATAGTAGTAACACGCGAGGAAGGGCGGGCGGGGGTCCGCAGAACAGAAGGTTGTTGGGGGGTGGACGCGGCGGCTGAGCAGCCATGGCTCCGGGGCAGGCCGCCCGCGGCCCGACGCGTTGGACTAGTATTTCGGTGCGGCAGAGACGCGCCGGGCGGCCGGCTCAGCTTTGCGACTGACTGAAGGCGTTCCGAGTGACGAAGGCGAACACAAATAGAACGGGCGCAAGCGCGAGGAGGTCGCCGTCTCTCGCGCACATCTTCACGGGCGAAGGCGCACGCGCACTCGCAAGCCAAACCCGTCCCGCGTATAATCCCAAACAGGCACGCTGACGTTTTACGCTTTATTCTGGTTCCGCACTTTGCTTACGATGTACAGTAACATGTAGTATTATAGAAGTGAGGAAAAGACAGGTTTACGGGTGGACACTTCTTTGTGGTAATGGCGAGTTTTGGAATTACAAGCCGAGTTTTGGACAAGTCACACCATCCTTTCGCACATCCTCATAAGTTTAAAAAAGAAACTGTAGGACTGACCTGTTCTGGGGGTGAACGCGGCGAAGACTCGTCGCGATGGTGTCTCCTCCGCCTGTGTGATGTAGGCGAACGCCGGTGATGTGACCGTTTGGAACGTTCATTTCTCCGCCTCCACGAGTGCTCCGAGCTGTGAAATCATCGATCGGTGGGCTGTAGGGTTAGTGAGTAGGACAAGATAGTGCACCGTATGCAACAAACGTTTAGGTGAGGTCCGTGTGCGTGTTTAATGATAAAGAGCGAGTTTGACCGAAGTGTTACTAACGTTGGCGAGCGTTTTCCATGAGCAGAATGCGGGTCTATCAGCTGTGCGAGGTGGTCAGGCGGCGGCAGGCAGCAAACTCTCAGGAGCGCTCGCACGGCCGCCCACCGCCTTTGCCCCGTGCCTAAGCCTTTGACGGTGCCCTATTTCTACAATAGCGTGATAAACGTAATTGTACTTATAGTCGTATTTCCGATGATTCGACGAAATTTACATTTATTACACATATCCTCCTTTCATAGACTGCCTACAAAATGGATTTTATCTAAAATAAACATTGTTACCGCACCCTACGATTACGTTAACACATAATCCTAATAGCTGTTAAGCCTTCACAGTCAAGGTCACTAAACATTAAAGTAATCACTTTTTATGCGAGCGAGCGTTACAAGCAGCGATGACACAGATGATGTCGGGGAGGTAGTTGACAATAGGTAGGTACTAGACAGTGTTTGAGATGTGTGAGCAGCTGTTTGATGACAGTTATGACTGGTGATCGGCGAAGACCCGGCCCGAACTGCGGTCGCCGACACACTGCCAGCGCTGTCAGCTTGCCCGCGAACAAGATATCGGCTCAAGTAAAGCGACGTACAATCAAGTGCTCATTTCAAAACACCGCCACCGTCACAGCCTAACAAGCGAACAATCAAAACCTCCACGTCATTGGCACAATGTCATCGTCTATGAGAATCACCGGTCGATTGACGTTTGTATACTTTGACACAAATTGTAGTAAATTACTAGTTCATTGCTAAAGTCGTACATTGAGATGTAAATCTTGATTATAAATTCATTTTAAATGGGTATAATATCTTGTGCTTTTTACTTTTCTGCGTGTTTAACTTACCAGCAAACGCGCAAACTTTGAGGGCTCGAAATTAAGCTAATGTCGATAAAAGTTAGACTCGCGCACTTTTCTCCCATGACGAAAAGTACCATTATAAATTAATCCAAACATACAACAATATAATGTTCACAATAATGAAACTTCTCACTAGTAAGAACCAATTGAAAATAACATAGGAATGCAGAACGAGGGACGCTGGCACCGCTAATAGAATTAAATGTACATAATTGGTTTACCTAGTCGCAGTGGAGATAAATATGTACACACAAGATAATGCAGAAAATAAAGTGTCTATGTAACTCGCTTATATTTAGAATAATATTTCCATGTAGTTGTTACAATTTAACGATGTGATCATTAGTGACATCTAGCGGGGAGTAGTGAAACTGTTGCGAAAGTAAGCTAGACGACATTTTTAAGTCGCGTTTGCGCACAAAAAGAATTTATGACCAATTATAATTCCTAACAATATCACTATTATTCACACATACCTATCAGTTAAGATGTATAACACGGTAAAACAGAAAGTAGTGAAAATCTAAGAACGTCGACAGCAGAAAGAATGTTTTAATGACGGAATGACTTTGTCTAATTTCTTTTTGCTAGTGCAAAAAAAAACAGTTACTGTTAACAATTTGTTATTACAGTAGAAAAAGTTTATAAAAATAAATGTTCTTGTATGTACTTATAAAATACTCATATCTAATTACTTAATTATTTCCATAAAAATCAATGTATGATTCATAAAGTTTCGTGCATCACAATTATCGCTTCCTATTCCTCTACTTAGGTATTTGTATGACATAACTTTTATAATGTTTTAATTTGTCAATAAATAAACACAATGCCTGTACCAATAAAGACAAATTGACATCTAAAATAAGAAATCCTTAAACGGATTGTGTCGTTACGGCGCAGGCGCGGTGGCGTGCGCGGGCGTCGTTCATATGTCGAGCTTAATGTCACATTGTTTAGCGCCATACGAGAGGTTGAACTTGAACACTTGATTGTTTCTAGGCTGTGAGCCTTCGCAGTCTCGTGCTAAGACCATATGTTAAAAATCCCACTGTAGACGTATATTTTCCATAGAATCGATATCAATAGGTAAGGTTCATACGAATTCAGTTAATAGTTTGAAGTAGTGGCATCATTGAAATTTAATTCATATATAATTATAAGATATTTTTTGTGGTCATTTCATTTTATCTCAATTCAATCTAAAGTAGCAAGACATTTTATCGAAAATAATTTTAATGTATTTTTAATTAAAGTTGAAATTCAACGCAAATCTTAACGTTCATCATTATTAATGTAACTACTAAATATGTAAAATATTAATATGCTACGATTGATTTTAAATATGGAAGATTCATGAAATACTTTGGAATCTGATACTGTATTTTTGAATCTTATTCTTGATATTATACAAAAAAAAAGAAAAATGCAGCTTCAGCTTCACGTGTCAGCTGGTGAGATCTATGTATTTAATCTACATGATGCAATTAATATGTAACTTGTAATTTATAACACATAACATAACATCACGCCTGTAATCCCCGAAGGGTTAGGCAGAGGTGTACCCATTAGTACACCCACATTTCGCCAGTTATGTTTTTAGTCCCATGTAATAGGGGGCGAGCCTATACTGTACTTGTAATTTATACTAATTTGATAATGATTTTATTTAAACCATAAAAAAGTTGCTTCTCTTCTGTTATAAAAATAATTTACTTGAATGAAGGCAGGGCAGACTGAAACTAACGTTCATGCGTTTCTGTAGTTTATCATATTATTTGAATATATTTTGACATACACTTCGCTGGTGTTATATTCACGTTTCTGCTCAATGTAAGTGGTACATTAATAATTTTCGTTCAACCTGGTCTGGTCGATTTCTAGAGTGGTCAAGATCTATTGCATAATTATGAAACAATGTACCGATTACATACAGGAGCGTTACCGAGTAGAATTCATGTTTTAAATGTTAATATTTCTGTAAATTAATAGTTTTTTTTTAATATCCTTAAGTAACATGCATTATGCATGTTAATTTTTTTGTAATTACCAAATAATCTGATACCGAACTGCAATTAGCTAAAAACATGAAAAATAAATGAATTTCGGTGACTACTAGCGCTTTCGTCTGAAATTTCAATTTTAACTATTTTTCGCTTGTGCATCTCACAGGATAAAATTCTGTATAGTGCACAAAAGCTCTTAGAAGTCAATATAATTACAAAAAAAAAGTAGCAGTCAACGTCTACGTCGTAGACTGTTTCTGCTACACTTTATGTTCCAATTTCGTAGACTCTCTACGTCGTAGATACTACAATATTGTTCTCGTGAACCGCATGCGAATAGTTTCATACTATGTTCATTATTTTGAGCATTATGGTGCTTAATTCGTTTGTTTGACAGTCTATTTGATTCCACGCAATTTAAATATTCCATTCGACAAAATAATATTTAAATTGTGTGGATCCTTTGCATTCTTATTTTATGATATAAAAATGCGGTCCGTCTATTTGCTATAAGGAGCGTTGTTTGGTTGGCATATAAAAACCGTATAGGTGCTTACTTACAAGTTTTCTTCTTTCCAATTTAGGTTTGGAACAATAAAACTAAACTAACTTTTCTTGTTTTTATTTTTATCTAGTTACTTGATAATTTTTAAGATTTTGATTGCTGCCAGTAAACAGTTTCTAGTATAAATAAGAGATAAGGAGGTATTAAGTTTCCTGTCTCATTTTACTAGCGCACCGATTCGTAAAAACGTCGCGCGAATATCAAATGATTGCACAACGTGTGTCACTTTTATTTAAAGAAGGCACTCGATGGTGGTATCAATGTTCAACAAAGCGGCTCACGTCACACGACACGGACTCCGTCGCGAATAACAAACACCGGAACATTCACTTTCGACGAACAACGACATAACATTATAGATTCGAAGCTTCATGCAGGCACCCACATGTGTAAGCTACTTAGAACCGGCTGTTTCATAAAAATCTAAAACCAGTGTAACCAGTACCACACGTCATTGACTGGACGCCAAACTTATTCATTTAATTAATTGTATATTTCATCTCTCTCGTTAAGTCACTACTACTGCTACCTTTAATTTTAATTGGTGAAATTCCTTTTTAGGCTTTCCTTTCCTCTCGATGGGGACCGGTAGTCGAGGACTCTTTAATTACAACCTGAGGTGGCTGTTGAAGGTGAAAGCGAGCTTGGGCGTAATTCGCGACTCGCGTTGTGTGTTTATGTCTTCACAACGTGTACTTTCGGTTCCACGCAAAACGCTCAGCTGTCTCGTGATAACGATACTTGTCAATATTGGTAGAAAATGCGAAAGTTTGTTTATCTGGTATACCTGCCAAATATGCTATTACATGTGATTTAACTTCCTGCTCTGTCAAGTAATATTTTGTACTTAGGAGTGCCCTCTGCGTTACCTACTTGTCTGGCGCAAGGCCTAACAAAATTACGGAAATTGTACACATACACTTTGCTAAAAAGCGTTGAAGGGAAACATTAATTTGCAACGCGGTCATCGTTCAAACTCAACAACGGTATTCACACAACGGTTCTTTATATTTAGAAATACCCAACACGTGAATCGTATTGAATCATCTCTCTCTGTTTACTGTTTCACTGGTATTTCCTTATACTTGTTTCGTAATGTTACTTTCCTTTAACCTATTAGTAAGGATTCGTTAATGCGATGCGTGGTTTTGACTTGACTTAATATTATTGTTGGCGTGTGACTTTACAAGTAAGGAAATTAGCACAAACTACAAGGCGTTCAAAGGTCAGAGAGGCAACGGAGCACGCAAAATCGCAGCGAGAGTGGAACGCTTCTGGCACAATGACCATAATCGATCGGTCGGCCGATGCAGACTGCGGGCTCGGTTACGAAATCGAAAGCTGAAGTCTGCAACGTGACACGATCAGTGCCCGGTCAAGGATCCACTGCTCGACAGACATGGTAGTTCGGTACAAACATATACATAGTTGGTTATCCATAAAACCGACACCGGTTACCTAATCAAATAATTAACCTCGTAATTATTCCTCACGCAAACCCTACCACAATGTCAACTCCACACTGTCCATCTGAATCTGTTTCAATGTCTGCTATTCAAGTGATCACTTTTATGATAGTGTTACAATTAAACCGTGTTCGGCCAGAGCGGGCACTCGCTCGCCACGCCGACAAGGCCGCGCCGGATGAGCGATTACTGTGAACCGTGTCAACGCTGCAGCCACGACTAATCACCCGCCCGCACCGCTTTTCGTCAGGTCAATGACAAGCACAACTAAACACGTCGCTCTGCACAAGCAAGAGTAACAAAAACTGACATTCTTTTAGCCTAATAATATTATTTGTTTGAAAAAACAAACGCCTAGAAACGAGCTTTGAAAAAGTTTATGTGGGGAGCCAACGCCACCCTATGAGGCAGACGACCTGAATATTGTAGGTCATAGGAAAATAAATATATTATGTACATATTACTGAAATACATTAGGCCTGGTCGCGTAACCAAAATCCATTACCATTAGCCTTAATTAGAACACCGAACAGATGAAGGAAAGTTACCTCGTCATATGCGTATGGATAATGTCAGATGTTTGATAGTCAATGTATTAATTTGCATGATTCCATTTAAGTATTTGTTTAATGACATATTTATTTAAACAAAACCGGTTAAACACATACGATTATAAATGTTTTATTAGGTAGCAAATTCAGCACCGCTTTCAGTAAGCCTCCAGTTCATTAGAATAAAACTAAATCTATGATTCACTGATCAAGAATTTTAAAAAAGTACTAGTTTGTAGTAAATGGGGTCCAGAATCATAAAAACATCAAACGGATTAGTCATAATCACAAATCGAACTGGCGATTCTCACGATATTTTTTATTGAAAATTAGCGAACCGTCTCGGCTTCGCGGGGGTACAAATTTCCCGGTGAATTTTTCAAAAAAAAATCTTGTGCAAAAAATATCGAACACAATATCGGTCCAGCCGTTGTCGAGTTTTGAGCTTACCAACACATTCAGCCAATCGTTTTTATTTATATTGATAGATAGAAGCTAGATAGATTAGCCTAGATACTCTAAATGCGAATTATTGAATAATTTTAATTGATACTTTCCAAAGGTTTATCTTACTACAGGATCAAATTGGAAGACTTGATTAAGAGAGAGACATTTCTACATTATTATTTCAAAGAAGAGGTTAAACTGTAACAGCAGTTACTAAGACCAGTAAAGCAAGTCTGCGCAGACGCAGTGAAAGTTGAATAAAATTAGTAAGCTTGTTTTGGCATTTGTTGGTGGACGTGAACAGGACACTAATGCTGCCTTTAGTATTATCAATACAGTGGAAACACCAAACTGTTACGACATCAAAACATTACTTAACTTTAACGACGCGCGCAGACAGAAATTGTTAAAAAGTTTCACATAAACAAAATGGAACGAAAGCCCCTGTGTAATTTTTACTAGCAATAGAGTGTTCACGTCTGATGTGTTTTTGATTGCTGTTACAATGTTTTCGCGGCCGTCGAAGAAAATGGTGTTAGAAGACGATGATTTTTTTTTTGCTGACGTGTTACCTACTAATGTTCTTTTATTATAGTTGGATGAAATTTCAAAATAAGGACTGCTATCACGAATAAATGTGTAAAGAGTATATTTATTTTATTCCTTTAAGTAGCTACAAAGTTTGAATTTTATATGTTACCTGAAATAGGATCCGACACGAGAAAATTCTTGTTTTCGCTCGACTGATGTCGAGTTTGATATGTGTCTTTGTCTTTTTTGCAAGCTTTGTTTTCACAATGCATGAATATGAAAAATAAAAAGTTTTTAATTATAAATTCAAGAAATAATGGGAATTTATTTGCGTTACCACAATAATGCTTAATACTTTCTCTTTCCATTCATCTCGCGACAACACAACACCGCGCTCTTTTGTCCCTGATAATCCAGTATTATCATCAATCTAGGAACCAAAAACAATAAGTTCTAGTTACGTCATAACGCCTACCAAGTTGACAAATCCTTTGCGAGCGCATAAACCAGGACAGGACCTTGAAACATTCACTGTGAACGCTATCGAGGCGAATCTTTTAAGCTATGGTTATGCCTGGCGCCCACGAATTTGTAAAATGTTTACTTGATAAGTTAAGAGTTTATATTGAAAATAAACTCATAACATAATCTAACTATCATATTTCATGCACACCGCGACAAAATACTAGTTGGAATTTGTTTGCAAGATAATAGTGCAAGTGAAAAAGAACTGTTATTTGACCTGGAAATAATAATTACGCGTCTATGTTAACGTGCACGAATGGAGGCCGCGGTTATGATCGCAGTCAGTCAAACAGTGGCTTCAATATTAAAATGGATAATGGCTGTATCCGATGTTTGAGCCGTTTTCTATTTCCTTACTTCGGAATTGATACTTAGTAACGAAATGGCGTTAATGAGCAAAGAGATTAAGCAACCACTAGCAGGATAGAATAAAGCGCAACGATGGTGAGTCACGGTGAGTTGTGCAATGATTTTGCACAACCAGTCCTCGGGCCCTCAGCGCTACTGTCATAACTTCATGATATAATGAGCAAATATATTAAGAAGAATATCAACATGATGTATATTCCATTATGAGGGTCAGGGCCAGGTGAAAACAATTACAAAGTCATACGAGACAGTTAGCGAATACTCGGTAAACCGTACAGTAACGGTACGAACAGTATGTCTACAAAATAAGAATGACTGTTGTAGATACTGGATATATCCAGATAAATCTGTATTTGTTTATTTTCGAAACGCAAAAACCATATTTTTTGGAGCTTGACGACACATTTAAACGGAAAGGTTACGTTCGGTTAATGCTTGCATTTACATTACTACATATATTATATGAATTTACTGATGGAAATGCTGGTTGGCATACTGATACTTATACATAATAATATTGCGTACAAAGACACTCGACTGGTTAGTTAGCTTTAATCTAACCTCACTGTTGACAAATGTAAAAGCCTGCTCACGCTGCACTCGGACCGGACCGGTGGTAAGTCGATGCACTCGAGCTGCCGACTGCGCGCTAGCTTTTTTTCCTATTTATAAGCGCATGGGATAAACTCGGTTTCCAACGTATTTAGTATACTTCGACGCGCTCGACTTTGAACACACACGAAACCATGATGATGGATGTTTGGCGAATATTTGTAGTATTTAAAGGAGTGGATTTTGTTAGTAAGGGTTCATTGGTTTTGGTGATGTGGGTACATACGAAACGCTCCACTCGTGGTCACGCATGTTCTTCTGGAATGCAGCAGATTTAGGTGTCCAGGAGTCAACACCCCGGTAGAGAGCAGGTAGCTCGGCCACCTTCACCTCGAGCCGCTCGGCCAGCCTCTGCTCTACGAGCGCCTTGGGGCCGCTCGTCAAAGGCCGCTGTTGCTCTTTTACACTGCGCCGCTCCAAACCACCGTATCCATTTAATTTCTCTCCGTTGCAAGACGTCACGCTTTTGGGGCTATCTGTGCTGAGCAATTTACTTTTAACGGTGTCTACCTTACCGTAATTTTTATATTGTACCGATTCAGTTCCGTTCGCTGTACGCGAATACTTCAAAGAATCGTACGTGTCGCCGTTGAGGCTGCTATATTCGACATTGTTTAGGTTGATGTCTCTTTCGACTCGTTTAGTCGCGGCATCGTACCCATTTCGTTTGCTGTAGCGTTCCTCGTGGCTTTGTTTGAGGAAGTTATTTTCGAAACTAGTTTTACATTTAGGAACATTATTTAGGTAGTCGTTATAACTTAAATCTTTATTGTGTAAACCTTTATCACAGCCCTTTTTAAGTGTTTCTTGTATATCGATACCGTTCCCGTTAACACGGCTGTATGTAAAGCTCGCAGGCTGGACAGTATCAGTTCTGCTGTCGATAGTCTCCGTTCGTTCAGTATCCTTGCTCTCAAATTCGTGTTTGGCAAGTGCAACACGCGACACATCGCCGTTGACGCCGTTCTTATACTGCGACTTGGTAGTAAAATCGACCGCTGTGATGCCAGCTCTGCTCTGTTCATTGGGAACCGTCCACGTATCGTGCTTCTTCTTCTCACTACTCTTGGAAGACCACGCCTTTGCCAGTGCAGCCTTTAGCGCTTCCCGCCGCTCGTGCACGCTGACCCTCGGGTACTCGTGTATAGGAACAATAGCGGGAGCGTACAGAGTCGACCGTGGTGTGGCTCGCGTTATGCGGAAACTTCTGAACTCCCTGTTGAACTCCGAACTCAGAGAATAAGCCGGTATTCTCGAAGTCACCATTTTGAGATCAAAATTTCCAGGCAATAGTCATAAAAACTTATTATTCTTCACAATAAAAAATATTTTTGCACAGAGCACACTGAACACATATCGACTCTACCTGTAAAGAAGTAGAATTTCAAAATGTGTTGAACGAACAATCGTGATGCAAGGGAAGGGTGGATGTAATAAATCGGCACGTATGTTATTTTCACGTGTATTGGTATTCGGTGCAGGTCGTGGACGTGTCGGCGGGCTGTGGGCCGCGACCTTCGCGGTGGGCGGCGCGGCGGGACTACGCACTGGTCAACGAACCGCCCCGTGCTCCGCCGACCGTTCAGCTCACCAGCCTGCTTGCATAACGCACTTGCAAACCGCTGCCCTACCTTATCTCTTATGCAGTTATACATCGATCACGCCAACCGCACGCACAACATTTAACGTAACAAAAACGTTGGACGATAAGTACGTACCGCGTTATTATTAATGAACATTAGTCAGTGATAGAGTAATCTATTAAAAGGCAGATAGTGATAAGACGTCACTTGTTTTGTGGAGCATTTGTGCCGTATAAGTGCAACAAGTGTCGCCTTGTTGGCGTCCCTAATATGGCTAGTGGCGTTGCTGCCATATGGCCCGCGGTCGACACATCCTAGCCTGTCTCTGTTCCAGCTGCACCGATACAAACATTTAATATCGCTGTACAAACAAGTTTTCTGGGACAATATATTATGACTGTTATTTATTGTGAGATAGATCGCCCTGTTTTTGGATAAGTAGCTACAGTAATAAGCAAATTATATACCCTGGAGGACATTTACGAGACACTATATTTTTTTATATATCTCAAATGATCATTTGTTGGGACTTGTTTTTGCCAGTGATCATTTTGATCAAACAAAATTAACTATCTTTCCCCTCGAATAGTGACAGTGACTTGCATTACATTTGTAAGTATAATAATTGCTAAGGCTTTATTATTTTATAGGTAGGGGTACATCACACGAGATAACAACACGCGGTGTTTATATTAATATTATAGGCATTGCTATTTATTGTTTTGATGTTAAGGAAAAACATTGGAGTAACACTTTTAATCATAATTAATTTCGTTCAACACATTTTGCGAACACTGCTTGGAACCGACATCACTGAGTATAACATGTGTACCGTTCAGCACACAAACGCGTTCGGTGGCTGCAACCAACTAAGTGGCATATAGCATAGGATATTCTATATAGCGAGTAAAACCAGCCTTTGTCACACAACATCACGTACGCGTATCATAGGACAGTAGTGGTATCGGTTGTTAGAAGGAGAGCAGCCACCGGAAGCGAGTGCGTTTCGTTAGCGACGGCGGCGGCGGGGCCGGTCCGTGCATACCTTCTCGTTGCGAGCGCGAGAACTGCGTGCGGTGTGCGTGCACCGCTGTGACTAAACTGACTGAAGGGAGGCAACGCGCGGCGGCCCGGTGCGAGGACCCCACCGCTGCCGCCGCCTCTCTCCTGCGGTCCACCACTAGTGACTCTATCGCGAGAGCATTACGGGCTGAATCGCAGGAGCACTGACCTTCGGTACAACAACGGCGAGATGCCGTCGATTCACTAGCGACCGGCGAGCTCGAGCGCACGCTTGCATCCAACCAACCGACTGCACTATTCCAGTACAAGCTTGTAACAGTTGCCAACCAAACAAAGTGTACTACATGACACGATATCTCGTATGATACGTATTATTAATTACGATTTTTGTATTTACACACAGAGCGAATGTCGAATCTTCCTATTTATACGATAAATTCTTTAGTTGTAATATATTCTAACATTATATCTTTCCATCTCTGATTTATTACGTGAATTTCTGTGTTATACAACACAATTTAATAATTCAATCAAATGGGGCGCATTATACAACAGATGTATTGCTCATTACGCTTAAAATCAGTAAAATATAAATAAAAAATGATTTTTAATGTTATTTGCAACAGTGCATACCAAGATTTCTCTCGTTAATATACAGAATAATATTTTTTTTCCGTCTGCCTTTTGTCTGGCGACCGCAATGTGCTTGTGTCATGAACAACGGATTTAAATTAATTGCGAAAACTAACGCAAACCAATTAAATTTCTATTATATACTGTTATTATTTTAGTTGATTGCAATCCTGGCCATGCGACGTGGAATATTTGGGATCTCACCTTAAACGTTTCGTTGCAGCTAACCGATATAATTGATAATTACCTGAAACAAAAAATGATTTTGTTAATTACGCTGCGGTATTAACCTTGGCCATAAAAACGTTACGATAATTTTATTATGATAAAAACACACACTCAATGAAAAAAATCATGATCACATGTAGCCAAGCGGGGTACAGAAGGTCAAGTTGGTTTCGAAACAACTTCACTTTAACGAAACATTATTATGTATTTGGGCCACTGTGAAAAATTATAACTCGAAGGTACATACTTGATTATGATACTTACAACTTATAATAAATATTATAAAAGAGCGTTGAAACTTTGCGATCAAATATGAGGTGACAAAGTATCATCAATTCTCATAAAATTAAACTGTATGGTGATTTAAAAGTACTATTTTCATCAAATTGTTTTGAAAAGAGTATAGTCTGATCCAAAACTAAAAAAAAAATATGTTCGTTTAATCAACCTAGCAGAAATTTTTAAAAAATCGATTGTACATTATATAGTCCTTTACGAGACGGAAAGATATTAAAAAAAAGGTTCATAGTTTTTTTTTCAAAGAGTAAATTTTTGGGGTTCGCCTTTAAATATTAACTACGTAAAATTGAACAGTTACAACTGGAAAGTATAATGTTAGATAACAAGGCAGTTGTATAATTAATTATTATTTTATTGCTAAATTATGTGTTTTATAATCAAATTGACGACACGAAACTTGTAACAACCATACAAAATAGAAAATATTTAAATTTTTAATAAACGTGTTTTGTTCTACACTTCTGAAGCTTTAAAGCTCCCTTGAATTTCGTACCAACTTCATAATATGTAATTATTTTCATATTATACAAATTAGGAATTAATTAAAAATCATCCCAATACTGTCTCGAATTTACGCACTAAAAGTCGAGGGAAGAAATATATACAGTTGGTACATAACAATAGGAAACCAACTTCCAGGTTGCCGAATATGGGTGAAAGTTGAGAAGATATTGAAAACAAATTGTTTTAATAGCCTGTCGAGACTTGCACATAAATTATTACCGCCTACGTTTGGTTTCTTATGAAGCATAAATTCAAAGAACATTTTCGAGAGAGTAAATAAAATTGATCTGACTCTGTAGTTTTCTTGTGATTGTGTCGCCCAAAAACCTTTTTCCGCGCGCGCACTATGTTTTGGATTGATTGGATTGTCTCATAATTTGCTTACCCTAAAAGCACAGATACATAGTGAACATATTTAATGTACATGTATAATATTATGGCACGGTCCGTTTAATATTTATTTATGTGTGAAACAAACATGGCCTAGACTGGAACATTATTGCTTATTCAGTGGTGATGTGTGTCACTGCCAACGATTTTGCGCTTGTATGATTTCATTCCCCTTAGGGCTTTAAAGCTTTGCAACATTTGCTTGACATTTATCGCATACTGTAAATAGGTAGTCGAGCTGAAATAGTTTCATTAATATAGGCTATCCACAATATGTAGACATGTTTTGTATTTAAATGGTACTCCCCTCCACTGCTAGTTTCGTACCTACCGAATCATTAGAGAATTCGGTGGAAGTGCAATTTTAAATTGAAACTTTTCTACCTAAATATAATGTCAGTACATAGCCATGTGTATTGTTAAATAAAAATACATTCATTTCTCTTTCTTAGTACCTGCCCAACTTTTGTCAATATTCGGAATTTGATGTTTCACCAAATAGGAACCTATGTTATCAAAAATGAATCAGTTGTAATCAATCTAACATTTTTAGTTAATTAGTCATATTATTTCATAAATTGTTAAAGAAACGTACCTATATTTTTACTTATAATATAAAAACACAAAAAAACATTGTTTTATATATTTAGCACTTGTTAGCTGAGATACTTAGATACATGACCATTTTTTTGGTAGTGTCAATTATTATTTTTCACTGAACTTGCCGAGATTTCCAGTAAGTTACCGTTAACCTTACAGCCTACACAAACATTCTTCGTACAAGCCCTCAATCAATTCTCCGTTACTTATGAGAAGTGAAACATGCAAAATTGATGATACCTACGTGTTTACATACACTCGTCATCAGCAAAAACACTGTTCGACCTGCGATTGTAGGCGACCACGTCACTCTATACAATTGGTGGCACGTAAATGGCGGCAAAAAATAATGGCACCGGAGGCGGCGGCGAGTAGCCGACAAACGGCGAGGTCCAATGACCCAAATGGTTCATTACTAGGCCGGCTAGACTAACTAACGAAAGAAAAATCGGCCGCCGCCAAGCGCAAGACGATGTCACTTTTTCTCAGTATGGTCTCGAGCGTAAGAAGCTCCCGGCCGACTGCCAATTAGTGTCAATTGATTTAAACTGATTTCTAGACATTGAACCTGAACCTTATAGAGTTAATAAAATTATGATTTCCGCATTTCTGATGGTATGATCAACGTGTATGGTAATGAAAACACATAAGTCACGCACCGGGTGTCGACACTAAAAGCCACTTTACACTGTAAAGGTAAGGTCGATGAGCTTAACCATCCCTGTGGTTAGTGCTCACACGAAACAATCTGTGAACAAATGTATTAGTCGAGCGTTTTAAGTGCTGCGATGCTAGCAATGACCACGGCGAATTAATCCGACACCATAAATGGTGCTACGGCGGAAACCTGATCTACCAGGCACGAGTTTGAATCCGACAAACACCAATCTAAATTACATATCAAAATACTGACCATAAACAGACTTCCTGGAGCTATGGGATTCAACGCCACTGCTTGATTGTTGTTGCGTGTCTAAGCGAACGATTAAAAACATTATTTGTAATCTTTAACTAGAGTCAATTCAAGCCAAATCTCGAGCTGAACACTTGGTCGATTTATCTCTGCGATGATTACTACTGTACGGACATACAATGGAGGCAGACAAGTATTTCAAAAAATAACGCAATAGTAACTGAGTCAAAAGTAACGGTCCTCATTAATCATTGGGGTCAAACAACTAACCAGGTATAACCGAACATTACTCGATATTCGGATTCGTCATCTTTCCATTAAGTATATCGGTCAACACAGGTTTTTGTGCCATTTCCATTAGCAAAGTTTTCCGATAGGTACTGTAAAGTGCTACTGTTCATGTCAAATCAATATGCACACAAGGAAAACAAAGGAAACATTAGTTACAGGGGCTAATTATAAACTTTGCTTGATATTAAATGCGTCATTTGTCAATACATATGTCCAATTAAGGATTCGAATTTTATTAGCCCTTTGTATAACATGTTATGTACGATTTATGGAAATTCCGAAATTAGAAACATAAGGAAAAGTTTCTGTACGTTTGTAATTTACTAAAGTACTACCAATAGGTCCTTTTTGTAAATAACATTTAAAATTAAATAATGGGTCATATTTCATGTAACGGAATACTTTGTCAATCACCATGATTAATATGTGATTATTTAATCATCAACAGCTACAAACAGCACACCAATTTTGCCCACAAAGATCGTGGGAACATCTTAACGGCGTTTGAAATTAAGGATCATCAATAAAACAGAATCTAACTCGGCAAGATCCAATCGAACGAGACATTTAATTATTTTTTAGTTTTATATCGTCAGGTAAGCAGGACAGGAGAAATCAGTCCGTCGACCTGCATTAAAACACCTTTCCCACAAAGACGTACCCGTTGAGCTTCTCGGAAGCACAACAAAGATCCTGTACACGTTTGTGACTCACGCATTTTTGTACAACCTTCGGCCCAGACAAGAAAAAAAAACAAAACAAACCACAGATCGAGGTAAAAACCTACCAATAGATAGTCTAGGTAGTTTATCGGTATTACATATGACATGAGTTGAATTATAATAAACACTATGTAGTTTATAACACATTTGCATCTGCATTATGGTCTTGATAAACGTTTTGGCTAAGGAATATACTTAGAAGTGTGCTTTGTACCTAGATAACTACGTAATTCTTTCATTGTTTGAGTTTTGCCACGACGACGTCTGTGATTGAAGAGTCATGAAAGTTGAAATGCCCACGTGATGGTAAGTACCAGTGGAGACACGTGTAATTGGGGCAGAAAGTCGGCTCGTCGTACAGTTGGATTCTTCGAAGTGGAGGCGCGTAGGTGTCGCCAGCCACATTACCGTCGGTCGCCATCCTTCATATACAAGAAATTGCTTGTTCCCATAATTTGTATTCGGGGCCACCGTCACACTTGTGATGTGCGATTAGAAAGGAGATGGCAATTGTACTGCGTCGTAGAAATGATCCACATGTGGGTGGTTATACCCGATTCTAATTAGGGGAAAACTTTCCAATAAGAAACGCGTGATCTATCAATCATACGTCGGAAATAGACTATATAGAGTGTTCGATATTTTACACATGTTTTTCAAAATACACGATGTATTTTTTATGACGATCTGGACCTATTCACCATTCAAATCAAAATAATGCAAGAGATGAAATTAGCACATTATATTAGTGAACATCTTATTGCAAAAATTTTGAGCCAGATCTGGAATAAAGCTTAGATAAAAAAAAACATATTTTTTATATTCCAAAAATGAGCTAACTTGCAAAAATACTAGTAGGTACCTTACACTTCCCATAAAACTTCGCAATTAAGTAGTTACACGAAGCTAAAAGTATTGGATCAAGGTGTTTTTATTTTTACAAACCGGAGAGTGCCCGACTGTATATATTTCTAATATTAAAACACGCACTGTATAACAAGAAATTGTTTGGATGATCATAGCGTATTTTCTTGTTGTAATATTTTTGTGTAACATACAATATCATTTTCGTTTGTTATACATAAATACCCTTATTCTCTGAAATATTTAGTGAGTAAATGTGATGGAATTTCCTGGCGTTGAGTGCCCTACAACGGATGCCCTAAGTGCTGCAGACAACTTGGCATTAATTAAAATCGTCATCATTAGCACCTGAACCGCGTGACTCACATACGAGAAAAAACACATTACTTTGTAGTATTCGAAACGCGGAAGCTTGTAATTTGTCGAGAAGAAGGTTAAACGATTGACGTTACTTTTCTGATACGTCAATTGCTTTAAAATACATGTAATAAATCTTCATAGATGCTGCTGGCATTAAAGGAAACTTTCACTTATTAATGTTTCTTTTGATAAAAGGGAAATCATGTCACGTCACATGCATGACAAACGACTGCAGACAATGTGCAGCGGCGCGGGTGGATAACAATCAAGGCCGCCAGAGAGTGGGCCACGGCAAAGCTCGGAAGAACGTTTGAAAACAAAAGTGATCAAAGTTTACGCGAGATGCGAATATCTGATTGCGTAAACCAAACATTAAAAGCTTTCCGAGCATAGCGCGCCCCACTGAGGAAATAATATCACCCACGCTCGCATTCTGATGTATTAGAGACGACCATATAGCGAGTTGAACTTAATGGAGAAATGGCAATAATTAACGAAGTTCAACTCAGGACATCTGACACCTTCGTGTTGTTCGCTAATTGATGAAAGTGAAAAGTTTTCGTCATTCAATTCAATGTCAGGCTAGGTTAAAACTTTCACCGAAAAAGATTTGTGAGGATTCTGACAACTATTAATCTGCCTATTTCATTATGCATGGATTGATAATTTATGTTGGATCAAAGCATATGTAATGTTAAATATTGGTTCAATAAAAGAACTTTGTTATTGTTATTATACAATTTTTATTTAATTTGTTTTTAAAGTTCCACACCATAGAAATTTCTCCTAAGCCGTGGATGCGTTTAAAAATATATAAAACTCACACAGACTAACAAATATACCCGGAACAACTTTTAGGCCATACAAATATCTGTTCCAAATTAAAATGTTAGATTATAAGAACAGAAATCGCAGGCGATGTAGACCACTTAATAAAGAATAAAAAAACTTGTACATGTCCATAACAACGCTAATTCCTCAAAAGATTGCCGGTGTTTTTGTTGTTAATGGCAATCATTTTAATCATAACTATACGTTACTTGGACCCTGCGTAACACGAGCCGTGCCGATGTATATTATATTCTCACATAAGTAGACTGAAAAGCAAGTAAACCGATTTACATGGAACGACTGGCTGTTAAATACTTCCGCGAACGAACGAATTACCGAATGATCGTTTGCAATGTTTTAGTGCGACGCCTCCGTCGATATCTGAACAATACGTGGGCGGCCGATGCATTGCCAATCCTTAAACGGAAACCTTGTTTACCTACTTGTCTTCCCTTTAGGATAGCCGATATCGATGCGCGACAAGGTCCCCTGTCATTATGTTCACCGTTGTACAGCGAGGAATCTTATCTGGTACTTAATAAGTACGTACACATGCCGGCTTCCAGCCCGTCCTTGACGAAAATGATTCAAATAATATATTAAACTTCCGTAATCGTGACCCGCACCTGATTGTAATCCGTGTAAATACCGTGATGAGTGCATCGACAGCGTTGTTTACAATAATCATTTTTATTTCCTACGAAAAAGGAAATAATGATTCGATTTGCATAATCGAAGACGAATCGTCACGGTTCATCATTATTGTAGGTAAAACTAGCTCAACGAACCAACATACCGCACATAAGCGCAACCATATTGTATTGAATAAATTATCAATAAGCTACAATTATTATTATATGCAAAATATCCGCACGCTGTACATTCAATAAGTATATTCAAAGACAAACGTCTTTAAGTAGATACTTTTCCTATGTACGACTGCTTTGTTTGAATGCGACGGTCAATGTCATGGTTCAAGAAAACGTTGTTTATCGGTAGCTTTTATCTTCTAACGATTAGTATAAAAATAGAACTGTAAATGCTATTACCTACAGCAGGCCACGTTGAAATAGCAATAAAAATACTACTTTTATTGCTTTTAGAAAATTAGTCGGGGCACTGCCACCGAGTGGAAACAGATAAATTTCAATCAGAGTAAATAAAGCTATTGAAGACAATACGTAAGTGTTCTTGACAATTCGGGTTAACGTGATCATTTACCAATGCTGAGTCAGAAACGAAGCTAACTGTAGTCGGTCTAGGTTTGCACTTGCTCTAATACCCCACATCTTTTCATATCGCATTACATTCAAAAAAGTCTTGTGAACTCATTATGCCAGTCTTCTTTTCACTATTAAACAAAAACATGTCTTGTGTGTATTTCAGGTCATACATTTGCTGTTGGTAAATTTTGAAACAATTACATTACATCAAATGAATATTATATTATTATCTATGTAATTGCATGTACTGTATTTGGCCTATATACTGTGGAACGAGTTATCACCCACGCATCCCGTGGCGAGACAATAAAGCATTATGTACTAAGAGTTCCATGAAGCTCACACATAACGGATTTGGTACTATTTAACAAACACGCACATATTTATTTGGTACATTCAAATCGATTGAAGCTCATATGAATACAATAGAGGTTCGTTATCGGACTCTTTTCGTTGTAACAGATTTCAACATCGAATTAGCCGAACCGTTAACGTTAGTTCTTTAATTTATAATTGATTACCAACGTTGTGTTTATTGTGCTTTGTCTTTATTATTATTAATGCATTATGGTGGTAATTAAAATGATATTATTTAAAATGGATATAATATATAATTGTGACAGCGGACTATTAAAACTTTATTAGTATTCTACGAAATAGAGAGTTTATTAACTAATGTTTTTAATTAAGTATAAACAAGCTCACATTGAAAGCTTTCACTGAACGCCCACTGCTGCCAGACGTCAGGGCTCCAAGCTCTTTCCCAGAAAATACAGGTTTTATTTCTTAGACAGAAGAGTTGCAACACCTAATTTGTTATAGAATTAAGCTAATTAGTATCAGCTTACTGCAAATAGTTTCAGAATTTGATTGACACAGTAATGGCGAAAGTGAAAAGATGTCACGGTTAGTTATTTTGAGAGAGAAAGGCTCTTTTGGATACCTATGCTAAAAAGTAATGTTGGTACGTACACATACGTAATACGGCTTGAATTTATATTATCGTCTAAACGAGACAGAAGGCGTTAAAATTTATTCTGGCTTGTTTAGTTTTATAATTAGTGAGGTTACATGAGCACTTATATTCTTCAAATAATACTTAACAATTTATTTTGACATGTTAAACATTAAAACTTACGAAATTAATCTTTTCCCACTTTCAAGCAATCATCAAAACATAAGGAAATTAACTTCAACCTGTGATTTTACGATTGGCATCGAAGGCGAACTGCTCTTGTCTTGGGGAAATCGTCGTTGCTGGCGTTTCTAATTAATTCATCACAATATTTACAGTAAATCTGGCAGTAAAAATAATAAGTTTCTGTGTTTACCACAAGTTATTATTTACTGTAAAATAAAAAATAACCATTGCTATTTTCAGCGTTATTTCTCCTGTAAAACTGTCAGTTTAACTAGCATCAAATGTTAGGTACTTGAGTTGATAGTCTGTGTCGTGTCTACATTTCATGAACCTACTTTGAGTACGAAATATTGTTATATCACAGCATAATATGTTGCGATCTCTACAAGAAAACAGATCAAAATACGTTCAACACAATGGGTCGCAAAATTTCGCTCATAGTGTCAGGCTGGCAGCAGTGCTAATAATTATAAACACTAGAAATATAACAATACGGTCGCAATTACCGTTCTTGCACGCGCCGGATACTTTCTACGAGACGCGTCTGCCACAATGAACAATCACGTTATTATATTTTTTGTGTATATTAGTAAAAGTAAACACCTTTGTTTCTTACACTGTCACATTCGTAGGAATCCTATAATTTTCCGACACTTTGTACTAGAGTAACAAGTATGTTTAGTACTAGCTTAAAAAAATATTTTCACTGTGCGGCACTATTCTGTAAAAATCTCCCTTGACAGATTTAGGTGAAGTGAGTATAACGTAAACATCCCATGCAAGTTAGATTACAGCTTACCTTAACACTTCACCTCAATTCCGAGGGAGATTTATACAGAATAGGTCTGTCTGTGTTTGTCCCGGGATTTCCACTAACATCTTATTAAATGCATTTGAGTCATTACTATACTTCTTTTAGACCGAAATCTTGACAGGCAATATTTAGCCTAAAATTAACTCCAAATAATTGATTAAAATTTTAAAATTTCATTATTATGTAACTATAACTTTGTTAAATTTTAAGTTATTTTTCATTCATAATATTTCTACATGACTGCTTAATGCACATTTAAACCCTTCTGCTTTCCAAGACCGACACGCACTGATGGAATTGCTAGCAGGGGTTGGCAAAGTCAACGTTTTTGCTGTTTAAGAAGCCGTTGGCATCTGGCAATAGCTACGATTCTCTTTAATACCACCCAGAACGTCCCTAACTCTTAAAAATATGCTTTCTACTTTGATTATGATATTAGTGTACACAATTTATTATAATGTTTATTGTATGTATAAATAAATAGCAGCCTTAACATCTTAATCAGGTGTCGTAATAGGTCACCGAGATTATTTTAGTGGTTCTACTACTCCCATAGTGCTATTTGTGGACCAACCGGTAGAGCGGATATTTGTACTCACTAAAATATAGCTATAAAACAAGTTAACCATATTATCTGTTTGTTAATGCATCACACATATCTATAAATGCACGACTATTAAAGTTAGAAGCTTCAGTACGCTCAAATAAGCGTTCATCGAGCGTGAATCAATTTATGGAAAGTCACTCATGTGGAGTGAGTAGTGACCGTGGTGGGAATATATAAAAAACACCCTTTTATCTCAAAATAAAATTAATTAGTCAGCTTCATAGAACATGAGTTAAAGCCTACACTCGCTTTCGTCTTCCAAAATGGCGATAGCAATAACGATGAGTAATGAATACTAGAGAGCTGCTTTAATTCGCGCCGCTGCCTGTGCCCACGCACTCAGTACAACAACGCGCATCCACTCGGAACAATGCTTACTGGTTTACTTTCTCGATTGACTCATACAATTCATTGCATTTGTCTACCACTACGAATTAGATAAATGAGCTCAATATCAATTTGTGTGCACAGACCCACTCTGATAAATACCCCAACTTTCATTATTATGGCCGCCAGTCAAAATAAGTCTTCTAGGCATATTGTAAAATGAAACGGAAAGTTTAAAAATTAATAAAAACTAGTGTAGGCGAACGGGTCGGCATTAATCAAAAGAACAAGATACGAGTAAACTGCCGCGTTTATTTAGTGACAAAGGCCTAAGTGAGTACGAATTCTACGGAAAACATAAAACCACAATAAACTCGTGTTGGCCCTGAGAGGCGCAATGTCCTCGCAAAACCTTTAATTCAACAATAGGTGCGTACTCGACAAAGAAATGACGAATTAACCGGGCTGGGTACGTAAATTGCACATAAAGCAAAAGTAAACATATCACAGGACACTTTTATGAAAATATAATATATTTGACGTTTTCCAGCTTTTATTTGGACAGGACCGAAAACAAAAATTTACGGCTTCCGCGATGGATCCTTCGTTAACATAAACCTGTTCGACCTTTAAGTGAATAATACCAGACACTTGTCAGGTAATCGTCTAAGACGTCATTTTATTTATGTTTAAAAAGGAGGCCGAGATACCTCACGTTCCGGGTGTCATGAACAAAGATAATGGAAGAAGTAGCGTGTCAATTCTAAGAAATGCAAACTGGCAAAGTGCACATACTGTAACATGTACAGAAAGGGCTGCGCGGGCGCACGAATGCACTAATGAACGCGTGTCGCGCCGCTGACCCCCGACCCACGCGGGTTCGACGCCCGTTGACGCGCCCCGCACCCCGGCACTCCGCTAGGCCCTTGCACTACCAGGACGATGCCAGACAGCTTTATCACGTTTAATCAGCACCGACTACTTCTTGTTTACTCTCCTTACCAGTTTACATGGTACCAGTACCAGCTAAACATTAAATGATTGCTTTCATAATTAATTACTTTTAGGTTAATTTATTTCAATAATGCCTGTGTTAGGGGACTCCGCTGTTGGTTACAATGGTTAATGATAATCAATATTGCACCAATATATATATATATATATATTTTTTGCAAGAAGGCACTTTTTAGAGATTTTTTTAAGCGAATGCTTCGTGTTATTATTTTGGAAAAAAATAATTTATACTTCATTCAGTTACTGGAATTTTCAAACCATTACTCTAGTTCACGCAATTAAATTAATTTACATCATTTTCTAATTATTAATTTCCATCAATACCTAAAACCGTATGCGATTTCTCCTCCATCCGGGGTTGTTTCTTGGTACTGACTTGCCATAGGTGCATCAAACCGGTGTGGGGTACGCGTTTTCCTATAATTGTCTCAAACGACAGAGCTGCGCGGGCGCACCTGGCAGCAATTACACAAAAGCGGACATGTGTAGTTAAAAACAACGAGATACCGGCACAACCCGTCATCCATGGAGTGAAACTAGTTGTGGTTTACTGCACCTTCAAATACCTACCTCCAATCAGTTTGTGTTCGTCAAGGAAAAACGCTTTTAACCATGTTCATCATATTTGCTTGCTAAATGCAACATAATCATGAAGTTTAATAAAAGATTTTATTAATATGCAAGTATCTAAAGAAATAGACCAAGGCCAAGAAAAAAAATTATATAGGTACTAAAGAATTCTTCGTAACTTAGTGCTACGTTCAAAAGCCTACGTGTTTGGGGTAAAGGTGGGGGGAGTGCCGCAATGGCGAGAGGTGCATAATTCGCGTCCGCAGGCACAGACAGTGGCCCTCGGGAGTCAACGTACTGTGGGGACCGGTTCACTAATCGATCCCGCACCGGCTGGCCCGCGCTCCTGTCCGCACCTAAACGCGACTAACGGCTCCTTCGTAACCAACCACGACCAGATATCGTGTCACGGTGCAGTCTGTGCATTTCTTTTCTTCAACTACGTAACTTGTACGCACTAGAATAAATATGACTCCCCTCTAGAAAGAGGGCAT
Source organism: Hoplodrina ambigua (assembly GCA_949774945.1). Lineage (NCBI taxonomy): Eukaryota > Metazoa > Arthropoda > Insecta > Lepidoptera > Noctuidae > Hoplodrina > Hoplodrina ambigua. Next base: position 11,628,761 of record OX458975.1, read on the forward strand.
TTATTTCGCTATCACCGCGGTTTGATAGTCCCTTTGTAGTATTAAACTTCGGTGATCGAGCGACTTCACATTTCCGTACGTAAGCAATAAGTAGCCTCTAGGCAGCAACGCACAGAATTTCCTGTGTCTGTTAGGTAAGCCTCTTCGCAAGAGAAACCTATTTAATGAAGTCATTATATCACCATCATGAACCTTTAGCTGGCACTGGCAACATGGTTGACGGCATCGTGTGCGCAATTTTCTCCAAACCGATTGAAATGAGTGTTTTAAACTCGAGTCTATCCGGGCTGATTTCCGCGGACGTGACAATGGTATCATTGTTCGTAAATAGTGACCGTTGTGGCGACCGCGACGCATTACTCAAGTTTTTGTGGGCTGTTTTTTAACGAAAGGACATCTTTTTATGCTATAACGGGGTCTCGTGTCCGCCGTAACGATCTTATAATACCATGTCGATCGAATAACGTTTGTTACAAACATGGTCTTGGATAAATATAAGTCGTAGTTATCGTAAGAATGATTTACAAACTATCCAAGTAGGGCCCAAGATGAGTGATTTATAGGATTATACGACTAATAAACGACGCGATCGGTTCGCTGGCTCAAATATTGTTTATATGACCAGGGCCTTTCATACGAATGTTTTTATTTTATAACAACGCAGATGTAACAGATGTCATGTTTTTTCTTAAAATCGGTTGGCCGTAGTCGCAATGAACTTCTAATTTGGCAACATGTCTAATTCTAATTTAAGAAAGGTATGTTCCGAATGGCTAGTTTAATTTTACTCAGTCAATGATACATTTTACTGGAGTAATAAATCGTTGAGCTCTCACTAAACTGACTAAACGGTCGTTGGTTCCGTCACATGTGCTCGTTCCTCTTACAATAGAATAGAAGCGCCAGCGGGAATAAACAACGATGACTATATGTGTATATAGGGACAAACTGTTGCTGTGCTGAAGCCTTGTAGTGCAGGATTGCTTGAAGTTTCAATATTTTAAAAAAGTTGTGGAAAGGAACTTTGCAGGTAGCCCCAGATATGATGAATATGAGTCATGTAGGAGAAAGAAAATACTGCTTAGTGTGAGAAAAATGAGTAAAGATAAAGAGTAGACACTAGGTGACAGACAGAACTGAAAAACAATTACAATTAACGTGAGACCAAGAGAGGGCGATAAGAAGAATAAGACTACTTTTCTGGCTATTTTGAACTTTTCAGAACAATATAATAGCTTATTTTAGTTCCTTTTTTCTTATTATTGTTTACTAGAATAGAAGTGTTGGAGCAACGCCAAAAACCATTTGACGAAATGATAAATAATGCTTATGAATTTCCGTCTTAAAAGAATAGACTAAACGGCGCCGTGTCAGAGAAGACCCTGATAAAGCCCTCGCAAAGCAAAGAGGAGGACACACGCAAGGCCGGTGCGCGGTTCGGTGAGCTATTGTTAAATTAACAGGATATGATGAGATGCGACCTCGCCATCATAATCCAATACGTTAGCAAAGAAATAATTTTCTTTAATGAATATTGACCTTGTATTTGTGTCAAAAATAAAATTGGTGTGACACCGTATATCTACTATTAAGAAGCAGCGAATTAATTATTTTTCCACACTGACCATTAAGAGTTCATGATCTTTCAGTTGCGTGCAAAAAATGCATGGACCATAAAAGCATAGTAATAAAATAAGTGGCTAGGAAGTCAGAGGTGCAGAGTAACGAACGGGCAACAGGCAAGTGGCATAAATCCCCAATCGGATTATATCGGACGTGGCGATACAAGGCATAAATCGCAGCAGCGGGCGGCGGCGTTCCGCCTCGCGACATGGAAAGCGTTTCTTGGCCGAGATCTACGTAGATCACGCCAGATAAATCTCGCGCACCGCGTGCCGTACCGAGCCGGGAACGCGGTGAAATCAAAAATATTATAAATTGCTATTTTCGACGCTAATTCCTAATAGTAACTACCAACATATTGTATTTTTGAACCCGTGTTATCTCCAAAACACAGTTGATTGCTTAATGTCTAGACATTAATAAAATACGTTCACCAAGTTATCACTAAGCACATTAAGGAACTTTACAGGGCTGATTAGTGGTTACATTACAGCCAGCAGTGATTGACTAATGAGCGGTATGCTCGCTGTACAAATGATCAGTTTTTGTAACGTAATATATTATTCTATTTTAAGTATTATCTTTACAAAATACAAACTATACTGAACTGCAAGAATGCAGCACATTTAAAGCTCAAGAGACCGGTTGTGGATAGTCGTATTAGCAGCTTGCAAAAAGCTCAGCGTGGGCCGCAGCTGCACCTACCTACTGCACTTCTAGTTTTACTGTGTCAAGAACAACGCCTCTCGCCCCCACCCCGCGCGCCTCGCCAGCATTTGTCACCTGAATTATACACGAAACACCAGCTCTTGCGACAATTGGTGCTCGCCATGGACGCAATAGCCGGCCATTGCTTACGAGATGTTGCACTTTTCACAAAATAACAATGCCGTTTGGAGGCTTCCTTATTTGCCAATCTTCTTACTGTTTCAAAAACAATAGCAATTCAGATCTGTTTCAAGTTACAGTATGACAAAAAATACTGTTGTATATTTAGGATACATTGATGTTTTTTTTATTATGGGCAATAGAGTTAGGAATTTCCAAATGAAATCAAAGAGATGACGTGGTTTCATTTAGCGAAACCGAAAATCATACATTATTTACTCACAGATAAAATAAAGATTACCGTTTTAGTAAAAACGACCTTTCAGAGGTCCTTGGCATACAATCGTTGCGAAAGACAAGAAAAATGAAAACATATCAGCACGTAAGTAGTCATGCACAATGATATCGTGCGACGCTTATTCAACAGGTTATGATTATTCGATGTAGGTACCTATATGAAGGTGCTGATTGTTATAAATTACAGTTTGGCATTAGCCGTAATATCCTTGAGTCAGAGTCGGGCGTGCGATTAAAGAAATCATTTTCACAACACGTACATGCGCAATTTGCCGACAAACCAGCAATTACTGTCGCCGGCCCTTTGTGCGAAATATCAATTTATAGTCCTTCGTGTTCAATTCGTTATTATGATAAGCTATTAAATCCGGAACACTTGGACCGGGTTTACTGGCCGCTTGGACAAAAGTAACTTGTAAGTGTAACGTTTAGTTACCAATTTATATGAATTCAGCAGATCAATATTCTGCGTTTATAAGCTGTCAACGTGTTGCATTTGATTAGCAGAAGTAAATATCATCATAAATTATAAGAGAAGTTTTGCAGTCTAATATGGATATCGTGCAGATTTATTTTGTAGGTACACAGGGAATATTTGAAGGGAATGAATGCTGTTTGCCAGTAATAAAGTTCAAAATAATTTGCAGGGTATGCAGCAATTTTAAACAATGTGCATCCACATCTATTTAGGGCGGGAAATCAAGTTACTTTTGGCAATGAGAATGTACAACACACTGGACGGTTCCAAAATGCATGAAGAAACTACTCGCTACCAGAATATAAAAACAGAACTGGATTCCAGCGCAATGCTTGCAGTGGTCAGAGCTGACTGTAATTTGTAATTTTAACATTAATTCAATCAGTCCAATGAAGTCATTAATTTTTATTTTATATTGTCGTATTTCATAAATAATCCATTTACATTTAAACTGTATTACCTATTTTGTACTATCTACTACTACTGATCATCCCAAAGATTCTGAACTTAAAATATTTCACCAGTGTTTTAATAAGTAGAGTAATTATGAATGTACCGAAAAGATTTATACATAAAGGTTTTATTACAAATCAATACAATAACAATAAGAAGGAAAATCCCTTCATTAAATCGAAAGAGAACAAATTCGTCCATAAAACTTGGTCAATAGGGTAAACGAATGTCAATGTTAGCGTGGCCAAATGAAGAAAAAAGAAAATAAAAGTCAAGTGCGTTCCCACGAAACGACACACATTGAAGGCCGTAACGTTAATCAGCCACGTGTGACAGCAGTACCATAGGTTGCACTGCCAATTTGTACAACAAGAACCACATACTTAATCATGCAGTAATTGATTGGCAGCTCTTGACGAGCGCCAACAAAAAGACGCCGCCAAACCCGATATTGCACATACAAAAGCACATACCATTTTTTATGGTAACTCTGTAAAATTACTTATTTATCGTTGTAAAGCCACGTCTACATAAATTTCGGAGCGGTCCTGCGTCAGATGCTTCGGATGATCTCTGTACACATAAAGAAACAAGATTGCAATGGCGAGATAATTTCTTATTTATGCTGACAACAAGAACAAAGACATGCCTGTTCGCGAATGATTATTTCAACTGAACATTACGAAAGTGATTTCATATTTTAAATCCTTAAAAAAAAATACAGTTTCAATACTATAGGATATACCGCCTGACTGTTTAATTACTCAAGTCCCACTTATTGGTACACAATTGATTTTCAATTGTTCGGAGTTACCGGTAAGTCAGCCGGGGTTTGACCGGTTAAGATGATCTTAGTGTTATATTCCTAGAATCTTATCGAAATATTATTGAGTTTCATGTGAGTATTTTCCAGATTTCAAGATAAAATGCACAAGGCCGGAGATAGCAAACAGAATTACATAAGCGCGCGGTCCCGTAAGGAGCAGTAGTGGTTGGGAGCGGGGTCGATTTATTCACCTGGCACGACTCCCCACAATATGACTTATGCCCCGACAGCGGGCCTAATCTGCAGATACCGTACACTAACCCGTACCTTGAGACACCGTTAGCTTTGCTCAATACAATCTTATAATACATTCGAATACGTATCCTTACGGTCTTTCCATTACACATTGGTAAGAGTCAGAATTCTAAACCCACCTTAACATGCACAATACCTACACCCTGCAATCTATCGGCACGATATTGTGACGGTTTCGCAACACTATAATACCTAATTGCTGCGTGTTTGTGCACATCGTTCATCGTCAAGGATTACAGATAGTTACACTAGGGAAAAGTATCATTATTTATTTAAATTTATCGAATACAATACTGCTGTATGGCAAATAAATTCGCATGAGGAAACATAAAAATAAATAATGTGCTCTGTTATGAGTATACCCGTAATCAGGTAAAAACGGTATGTACAGTTCAGTTTCCTGCTATTCATCTTACGATATTGCTTGCTTTACGTTGGACCAGATTGGAAACAGGTAATGATAGAGAGTTAGGCGTAATGACCGAACAAGTGCTACGACACAACACTGTAATAACTAAGCTAAGCTAGTATGGGTCTAGCTAAAGCTGTTGCGTTGATTTTGTAATGAATTTCCATCTGTTGGGCGTTTACATGAAAATTAAGAGCCCATAACTTATTTGAACAACTAACAGATGGTTTCACAAAAACCAAACGTTATTTTTTCTATCTAAATTATTAGCCTGCATCGCATCGACTATATCTAAAATAACATAGTATAAGACATAAGGAAGTAGCTTAGCAAAAAGTGCTTGGCTGTGGTATACTATTTTGTCTGAACTAGTGACTGCGCATTATAAAATCCATAAGGAAAACTGTTTCTTAGTCATTAACTCAATTAATGTATGTATTTGTAGTAGTAGATTGACCTGAATACAATACTGAAAAACAGGATACCTGAAAAAATGCAGTAAGTATGTGCACATAAACTGACTTTTTCATACCATGAAAATAATTCCACAGGTCACTAAAATGCCGTTTAGTTTTTATTAGCACCACAAAAAAGTCCCCTGAAAATATACTCCGTTCCACTTAAGAGGCATTTTTTTTTTGGCATATTGCACTCGGCTACAAAGCCATTGCAATATTTATATTTAATTAAGTGGGATGTTTTCATCACAATGAACTTTAATGAGTTCATAATAATTTACGAAACAGTTAGCGCCACCTAGCGACGAGTAGCGATCAACTGTAGGACTCAAGACAAGTTGAGAGCTAACAGAAATTAAATTCAACCAACAGATGTCGCTAGTAGCTAAGATTAAAATGGCATCCGCCACGAAGCCTATAAAAAAAACCAGAAGGAACAAGCAGCTATCTATATTCTAAATAATCAATATTCTCGATTACAATGTTAGTGGTTTTAAATATTGTTACGGAATATACTTGTAAAATTACGCTTGGCAGAAATCAAAGCCCCTGTTTTAAGATAAAGTTAAGTTTTATCAGTTTAATTTATCAGATAAAGTAAAACGAACATGGATAACGATTTTTGGTTATAAATACTTTACTAAATGCATCAATCATAATAAATATAATAGATTGACCTAGTTAACAAAAAAAAAATCGGCATTTTTAAGTAATACATGAACCAATGATATATTCACATTAGAAAGTTGTGTAGTTATTTTCTATCTAATAATTTTCAAGGCAATTTAACTCAGTTCTAAATAAATGTTATGAAAACTTTTTATCATACAGCTAGATTTATTCTTTTTAATAATTTCTAAGTTTTCTTTAAATTATTTTTTGTTTATTTGTTTGGTGACACTTGCATATTATTATATTTGGTTCTGGGATAAGAATGTATTGAATGTGGGCGAAAATTTACAGCTGCACAGTTGCATTCTCAAGATATTATGTATAGGTACTTAATCAAATTACATAATAGTGAATTGCGGTTACTATTTAATGATACCTATGATTTTATTTGAAAACAAAATACTTTGCTTAGATAAATCTCTTGGACTTGACTGCCTCGTTGGTCTAGTGGTCGCAAGCGCGACTGCTGTGCATGAGGTCTTGGGTTCGATTCCCAGGTCGGGCAAAGTGTCATTGGGTTTTTCCATCAGGAATTTCTCAGTTGCAGCCTCGGAGTCTGGATTTGTGCCCGGTTGATGGCAATAGGCTCGCCCCCTATTACATGGGACTAAAAACATAACTGGCGCAATGTGGGTGTACTAATGGGTACACCTCTGCCTAACCCTTCGGGGATTACAGGCGTGATGTTATGTGTTATGTTAAATCTCTTGGAAGATGATGAATAAAGTAGACCTGTTTAAATGAGTTACTCCAGAAATATCTACATTCAACTAACTAAATGATCAACAAGGCCACAGCTGGTTGCCAACATTATATGAGTGAACAAGATAGTCGTGTTAAAATGGTTTCATATTATCTTGCAAAAGTTTACTATAATTTTGATAATGACTTTTGTCTATACAAAAGTCATTTGATAGTTGACTTTTTCTATAAATCAGGCACATCCATTATTATATTCAATTAACCTATTGATACAAACAACAATAGGTACCTACATAATCAAGTGATGTTACCTTTCTCAGGCAGAATATTCATAGATAACAGAATCAAGTCAAGTCAATAAGCATTCCCTTTACATTTAATTTTATTGTTTCTAAATTATAAATTTGACTGACCTGTCTCTGTCTCCCCCCCTGCTGCGACTCCGCTTCCTGTAGGATCCTTCTGTGGACCCGTCATCGAGGCGGCGGCGCTTAGCCTCGTAGGACCTGGAACGAGACCTCGAGTGCGACGAGTAGTGCTTCCTACGAGTGCGCGGCATCTGGAAATAGGACATACCACCATTATATGTTATACAACATGAGGAGTGAACCAACATGTGAAACGTCACCAGTATGACAGATGTATAATGTAATAGAGTTAGTTTTTAAGTAATGCTTTGGTTACATGTTGCTAGGTTTTAAGTTTTGTGTATGCATGTATGTGGCACGGTCTGCTCATACTAGTGCCTGGTGAACAACATGCTTCCTCCTCATTAAGTACAACCAATTCCAGATAAGTAGAAATATTAGAATTCCTAGCACATTAGAATTCTTAGAAGATAATATTTATGTGTTCATAGGCAGATCAGCAATAAGAACAGAAAGCTGTGGACTGCCAAGCAAATAAAAATGTTAATATTTGGCAGATGGAATCTAATTGGTGCTTGTACCATAAGCATGGCTGTTGCTCTTTGCTGTGTAAGCAGATACAATTTGTTGCTAATCAATTGGTAATTAACAACATAATATTATTATACACAAAAATACTCAAAAAATATTCTACAATTCTTAAGATTAAATATTTGATAAGTATAAAAATTATTGTGTATAAATCAAATTTAATTTACCAAAACTATTTAGTACTATGACTGTATTAGCAAGCCTACAGTGTAATAGGCAAGCAGAAGTCCTAAAAGGTGTTGTATTATTTCAGTCCTTAAAATAAAGTCAGGGGTTTTTAACAAAAATTACTAAACTGAAAACTAATTTGTACCTAACTAAGGCCTTTACATTAACATTATTAAATTTTGTGTTCTGGTCAATCTGAAATTCTCTCATTTAATTTATTGTGTCAGCTTGACCTACATACATTGGTTCTCACATTATTACAATAATAATGTTATTAACCCTTTGACTGCGGACGAACATTTGCTGCGCCAAACGCCAGTGCGGCTAGCTACCAATGTTCGCGTGTTCGCCATAGAAAAACACACACGTTTGTGTGTGCGCCGCACTTGCGTTTTTTAGTCAAAACACAACGTGTGTGTTTTCCCGCAGTCAACGAGTTAACAAAGGTTTGTTCACTTTTATATGTATGGTAATTTTTAATATGGTGGGTTAAGTGGATAAAATTATAAGTCTATTGATACCCCAATACTGAAGATAACTTGATGTTTAATGACATAAAAAAGAATGGGCCTGGAGAACCAGTGAATTAGTATGACAACATAGGGTATTATCATCAGTAATACAAAGTAATTAAAAACAATCAGTAAATAAAAAAGCATCTACTATGAAAGAATTACTGACTAAGATGTAAAGCCACTAAAGTAAAAGGTATAGGTATGTTACTATTTGATTTTATTGATTAAAAATTAGAAGAATATTCTTTCACAGTACATCTTCTTGATAAGTCTCGTTTATCATTGCATCAAGCCATTCCATTTATAAATCAAAACATGCTGTACAATGAGTGTCTGTCAAAAATAACATATTCATTCATGTCAATCTCAGATATGATGTTATTTTTGGCAGTCACATATTTTAGGAAAGTACATTGGTACTTCCACTTACCATAACACAGATACCAATACTCGTATCCGAGCGGTTTAAGCTGAAAAACATTAAACTTTTTTAACCATTGACAATAAGTCAAGGTGCGTAGTGGAAATTTATAACTTCACACTGGCATGCACTTTGAATATAAGCAATTTGAATTGAAAAAGAGATGACATAGAATTCTGAGGCTGATCAAGTTTCCTGCAGCTGGAACTTTTGTATTAGTCAAACAGCTCCATAGAGTCTAAAAGATGAGCAAAGCAGTATGTCAATTGAAGACATTTCATTTCAAGATAATATGAATGATAACATGATATTGTTTTGACATATGTATGCATACATTTCATATCCATTTAAGTAATACTTTTTATGGTGAATGCTTTCTTGATAAACTTATGAAAATATCTTCTCAAATTTAATGCTAAATAACAACCAGTCATATTAATAAACTAAACATATATTATGATATTGATTAATAAGTGTAGCCTTGAAACTAAATTCACCAATGTCTAAAAGATTATCAACAATATCAATACGTTCTAGGTTTATTTTTAGACTGGCTAAACTAATGCTTGACTCCAGAATACCGGTTCACCAATTTAACCGCAGCTGCTGCGACGCCTAGGTACATGATAAAGTTATCACGTATCGTGTCTCTGCAATAATTTTGCGAAAAAATGGTGCCCAAAATAATGTAAATTGAAACCTATGCAGATATCACTACAAGATTGTGTATACGAAACAATAGTTCAAATTACTAACTTGCCCATGTAGACATTACAATAAATGTCATAAGTTATTTACATTTTACATGCTGGCGCCATGTTGGTTTCTCTACGACTCCGCTGGAGCCCTATGTACGCGTCGATAATAAATCACATCCATTTAAACTTACCCTCAGTTCACGTAAATATTTCAATTTACACCAAAGTAGTTGAGTAAAATTAGTAAGACAATTCCAAGTTCGCGATGCTGAACCTTGAAGTATGCTTCTTCGCAATAAAGGCCCGAACATCGATCCGAATCCAAGACAGATGCTTGTTGGTTGGTTGAACGCAACGCGATGGCGTAAAATCGTAACTCAGGTTTCTCTTCCGTATCAAGAAAAATATTTAATTATTCTATCAACTACAAAAAGGTTAATAAAATAATATATTAGAAATTAAAAACACATTTAAGTAAATAAATATTTTAAATACAAGTTTTAAGGAAATATTTATATTAAAAGAACAAAAAAGTTTTAATTCAAAAGGAAGTTGTCGTAACATTACCGCCATCTAGCGGCGTCTTCTAAAATCAGAAAGAAGTACGTTCCACCAACATAACGCACTCAAAAAATGCGTTCGTAAGTATTCTCTAAATGTAATCATTGTGTTCCATTCATATTTAAGGGATAGGGTTTGATTGGAGTTGGATTTTGTAGAACGCTACTGACAATTTACTGAGATTTTGATAAAAATAGACGTCAACTAGACCGACTATGTCATATACAAAATTTTAAAATCCGCCTGCTTTATTTAGTATAAAAAAGCCTTTTGGCCGGTCGATTTTTGCTGTCCGACCCGCGGCCTTTATCGGACGTTTAGCATGAACCTAAAAAATGAAATACTGACCAAAATGATGATATCAGTCTTATAACTACGTAAATGGTAAATAATAAAATGGTTCTTCAATAAAATATTTTAATTTCGTAGCTAGGTAACGCAAAACTCGGTGGCTCTGACTCTGATATTATTCGACATGCTTAAGAGAAGATTACCACCAATTAGGTCTAGATTCGTGTGTATAAGATCAAACTGAGGACATAATAGGAGACTTGAATCTGATAAAGACGTTAAAGTAGATACAACGGTTTTATAGTTTAGGTACATTAAACTTTAGGAAACAACAAGCAAATCAATAAAGTGAAGAGCGGTAACCACATATTGTGAGCGAGTTACAATCTATGAGTAGCTTTATGTAGCCTGTACCTGAAGTTGCAGCATTTCGGCTCCTAGATCGTGTCAGTGACATGATCTAGGAGCCGAAATGCTGCAAACTGGTGATCATGTTTCATTCATGAAAACAGGAAGCCGCTGTCCGGATAAAAATATCTGACAATTGACTTATTTTGCAAGATTTCAAAACAGATCAGAGTGTAGGGGGGAGCCGCTTTAACTTATAGTAGGCCCTGGGTTCACAAAAATGTGTTTAACGTATTTTGTTATATGACATGTCCAATGAATGGCCGCTGTCGATCGTGAGGCCCTGGGCACTTGCCTAGAGAGCCCCGTGCAGAAGATTGGCCTACGGTGTAGGAAGCGCCTATTGTCAAATACTTAATAGCTTCAAACAAAGCGTCTGATATCGCCCGCTGTTCCTTTCGAACATCACTGAGTTGAGTAAAGAAGAGCCGGGGTATTATTTCTACGAGGATAACTAGAACAATACCGAATGTTAGCTCCTCAAAATATTCGTGCTACAGACTCTAATAATACTCTCTGAAGCTTCAATGTTCGGTACACAGATGTCACTGGGAGTCGATGCAGAGTTGTTCAACTGCCTATTCACAATAATCCTTTCAGGACATTTCAGATCTATAACCAAATTCGATTTCCTGGTGGTAGAGAAAAAGAAAATTGAGATAAAGATATTGATTCATACTTTATTTACTATTCTAGTAACTTGTTTATTTATTTTATGACTTGAAGACAGTAAATACTTTGTTTTTATGTACAGGTGAATACCCAGTACCTACTCTTACACCATACCTACAAAAGGAAAATATTAGAACGTATGGACTTCCATGAGCAAGACCGAAAACTGTTACAGTTGGACAATGAGGGAATCTGTGAGGAAAGGAAGCAGTCCGAGGGGCCGACCTTCTGGCGGGAATCAGCTGATCGGGTTTGCGCACTGCGCAAAAGTGCGGGGCGCGGGGGGTGCGGCTCGGCGAGCGGCCGGGGAGACGGCGCGCCCGGCCAGTCGCGCGCGCTGCGCCCGCCCTCCGAGCCCACGACCCGCCGCGCACCGCCGCGGCGCCGCGGACTGCACACCCACCAGAGAATAACAGAAAACTAGCACCGCCAGCGTCCGCGAGCACCCCACGCTCCACACTAATGCTGTAACTGTGATATTTGTTCAAAACTCCGCGCTCCTCCACTCCGCCGACGCTGGCCATGCGGGTACACAACGCGACGGACGGATCCAACTCGCAGCCTCCCGCTACACGCGATAGTACGCTGTTATGAGAGACGTTCAGAGCGTACCTGATACATGTACAAATATATTCGATATGTCAATTCAAGAAGTTAACGGGAAAGGACCTAAAAAGAGGAAAAAGTCGTTAGAGCGTATCTGTGATAATGAGGAGCGTGGAGAAGAGCTGGCGCCGGAGAGCGCGGCGCCGGAGGCCCGGGGCGGCACCGGCGACGAGCCGGGCCGGCAGCTGCTGCACTGGCGCGACATGCCGCAGCACCTGCAGTTCAACCCCTACGTGCTCACCGGCTACCGCCCGCTGCAGAGCTGGGCAGGCTGCGTCGGCAGCCTGTTTTACTTCCACAACGAGACCATCAACATCCTCACTCATGGTAACGTACCCGTTGCATTGATTTATTTGCGCGCTGCTACGTATTTCAGCCGGTATTTAGTTCTGTAAGCGGCACAAGTTTGCTCTTGTTTCTCATGAGGCCGGTTACATAAAGTCTCAGCTGCAACTTACAACGTCTTCACGATTATGTTACTACTTACACCATTTTAACATAATCTAAATGACTATTTACAGCAGTAAGTACCTTAGTCACACAATATTTTGTAATGGAAGATACTTTGAAGTAATGATATAGTTGGGATATTTTTATTTTACGAAAATAATAACTCTAAAATGAAACTAAAATAAGAAACACTGAAACGGGCAGGTCGTATGAGTGCAATAAATTGCGAGCATTTCCCATATCTGCATACGTAGCACAGGCTACGTCGCTCTTCGTCGTAGCACCGGGCTACGGGTCTTCGTAGCACAATAAAATTGATGTGCCAAAAAATGTACGTTATAGTATCCGTATTTAAATTCCTACAATATACTTTTTTAATACCTAAATACATTTACGTTTTACAATAGTTTAAAAATACTTTAGATAAACGTTTAAAAAAATACTTAGCAATCTTAAACAGGTCTATGAATTAGTATGACGGGTTTTATTAAAATAATTTTTTATTCATTATTCACAAATAATAATATGAATAACAATGATTATTTTCCCTATCCTGCACAAGTAAGGCTAAAACCGACGTTTTATCCTGTTCCTGGTATTCAAGTGTCTGTTACTAGAGTTACTACCTAAACTATAGTTTGGCTACCAATTAAAAACTTAAATACTACTACTGAAAACATAATTGAACGAATGGCTCTGCTCACAGATTGGTAGTGAAATGCGAAATCCAATTTAAACCATTTTTAAGTAAATGTTCGTAAATTTTGTACGAACTTGCCCTAGTTATAAAAGATTTGTACCGATTCACAAAACTCGCAGGTATTACTTTATATTCGAAGCACTCGCCGTAACCGATTGAATGGGACTCGCTCGACTATGGGGCAACCCCATAAAGCCGAGCATTGTAAGCCCGTAAGGGGCAATGCAGCGTTATCTTGCCCCCATCTATTGTATTGAGAAACCCCACGGAATAGCTTCGCGGATTGTCGGCTACTCCATTACTTAGGTACACTTTTAATTCAGTGTTGGCATAAAGGGGATTGAATTTTTTATAGTAAGTATTAGGTATATAATTCTGATTTGATTTTATGTAAATAAATAGGTACTTATTTAGAAAAACTACTGGAACTAAGTATTTACACCTACCATGTTATCTCTTCTCCACCTTTGGTTGACTGTTAGAGAATGCCTAAGGCATTAGGTCCGCCTTTGTACTTTTGTTGCATAAAGTTTAAATAAATAAATAAAGTTCTCAAGTAAATACTGAATTAGGTAAGTAAGGTAGGTATCATATAAGTGAAATGGATTCTATTTTTAAAATATAAAAGCGAAAGGTTACACACTAACTAAACACGTAAATTCCGAAAACTTCTTGACCTATGAAGTTGTAATTAGGCAGGTAGGTAGTTAATAGGTAGGACTTTTACCAGCTAGTTCTAAAATCAAGAATTTTGAGCCGATTTCAATTTAACAATAAAGAAATGAATTATTTTCATTCCAAGTACGTACGGAGGATATAGAAGAGGATTACCTCGCTAGAGAAAAAATGGCCTATTACTTTTATAAAGTTTATTACATTGTTTAAGCAGCCATAATGAGATCAACTCACCACTCTACTTAATTCCATACTCAAAGTACAATGACAATGATGCATGATCAGTAATTTCACATTAATACGGCCGTAAACATTGATAATGAGCGGTCTTTTGCTAAATTATACTGTGATTACCGATCTACCCATCTACCACTACCTACCGGTACTACCTATATTGGACTACCAATTCCCCGAGGTTTCGCCCGTGTTAAGTTACGTTTCTGATTACCTACTGCTCCGCTCACGAGTGTCGTACAGGGATTTTATGTGGCCTTTTATATACTTAAAAAACAGTTTTAAAATTTTAAAAAAATAACAGTCCGACTGTTACTTTCAGAGATAAGCGTGTTTAGAAACACACAAACAAAAATACTCTATAGGCTATAATATATTATTGGTATGTTAAGTAGTATTAGTTGAGATGATCATACTTACTTAAGCTTCAACCGTTGAACCAATGTTCAATGACAATGCTATTAAATCCGATTTTAATCAGCCAGTCATAACGGCCAGTCAATACAAGAAAAAATAAAACATACGCGTTGAATTGAGTTGAACTCCTCCTATTGAACCTTCTCCTTTTTGAAGTCGGTTGAAAAGAATTGAAACTAAAAAGTTGCTCCTTCCAAGAGGTAGATTCGTGAAGAGAAAAATACTCAAGACGCTCACACGACAAAATTATCTTCAAAGATAATGATAATGTTTACAAAATTAGATTTAGATTAAACTTGCTTTGAAATCCATGCTAGTATTATAAATGACCATGTAACTCTGTCTGTAACGCTTTCACGACTAAACTACTAAACCGATTTTGATGAAATTTGGTACGGGGTTACTTTGAACCCTAAGAAAGGACAAAGGCTACTTTTTGTTCCGCTACTTCGTCTGCATCCGCGATAACCGACGTTTACGCGGACGAAGTTGCGGCAAAAGCTGGTCAATGAGTAATTTGTGACACATTGGTGACACATGTGATTGGTGCACAAATAGTACATGATTACCCAAAAATCTCTATTGTCAGAACATAAAATGGTTGTTACGGCTCACACATTGTTCCACGCAACCTGATTAATTCGTGGCAGCCCGACGCGGTTTACTAATAATGTCAGTTAGATTGAGCCGAACGGATTACCAGCTGTGGCGCTTGCGCCTGATCGCCTGTCTATGCACTAATAATCACGTTGATCCTGTATTTTTTTTTTTCATGGAGCTTATCCTTGTGGACTGTTTTTGTATATTATTATGTGCATGCCGGTGACTTTGGTCGTTTCACGTAGGTATGTGACTGTACCTATTAAAAATAAATATTTGTACCTATAAGTAAGTTGAAAACAACTTTCCCTCAAGAATTTATGTTTCTAAGTGCCTAAGTAAGAAGACTCCTCCCATTTTTTTAAACTTAACTTGTTGGATATTATTGCACATTTATTTTAAATATTTTCTAAGAATAAATTCAAATTCTTGTTTATGTGTAATTCAATAAAGTTGTTACAAATTGAGCATAATTCAACCATATTACGCCTTGAGGCATGCGAATCTCAAGCTTTGATGAAGTTTGTGATGAACATTGAACCGTGTATTATTTATTGCTTGGTATTAAAGTAACACATTTTTGGTGTATCCCATTAGTTTGACGAAAATTATTTCAAACGAACCAACCCACAAAGCTTTAGTTCCTTTTGACAAAACTAAGCTCGAATACCTATACAAGCTTCTAAAGTTACTTACAAATAGAAGATGTGCCAGTTACATGACTTCTTGAAAATAGAAAGAAAAGACGTGAAAGTTAACCCGACCGTGTCTCTTGGGCGCGATTTATTTATTCCGCTGGCAGCGGAGTGGCTCGGACGTATAGCGAGCACGTTTTACTTTTCTGATCGAATTTTACACTTGAACTTTCATCTTTTTCAATAAATAAAAGGATATTTAGAATAGTTTTTGAATGAATCTGAATCTACGTGTCGATATTTAAACTAGGAATGAAAAAGACATATCAAAGTGCAGTCCTGGATTCTCGTTTAAATTTAGAAGGTTGTCGTTAAAGAAAAAAGAAAATAAATAGGCTATCTGATCAATCCATCTTTTATCAGCCGAATATATAAAAACGAAAGGTCACTCACTCACTCATCACGAAATTTCGAAAACCGCTTGACGTATAAAGATGAAACATGGCAGGGAGTTAGTTTATATTTAGTAGACGTCCGTTAAGAAAGGATTTTCCAAAATTCACCCCCTAAGGAGATGAAAAGGGGGTCTAAAGTTTGTATGGAGAAATCAACTTTGAAGTGGACGAATTCGCGAGCAGAAGCTCTAGCTTCTGCTCGCGAATTCGTCCTCTTCAAAGTTGATCGTAATAAAAAAAACAAAAAGTATTTATTAACTACTAAATTAATAAATACTTTTTTGTTTTTTTTTTTTTAAAGAACAGAATCGCCCCGTTGCTTTGGCAACCCGCGAATATATCACGTTCGAAAGTAAAGTGAATGGTGCGTTCACCTGTACTGTTCAATGTGCCATTTCTAATCGAAATTTCGTAATATCCGATCACAAATGTAGGTAGCAGTGAAATTTTGCGCCATCATAATAGTCAATTTATTTTTACAAGCGCCACGCTTAAGTTACCAGTAGGTATGTTTTCGTCTGCTACAAAACACTGTAAACATTTACTTTTTAACGTTGCTTTCCTCGCCTAGTTACTTAGGTCAGTCATGTAACAGGTTTAAAAAGACAATCAATAAAGCCGAAAATAACATAATTATTATTTGCATCATCACGATATTTTTTTTCAAAAGTGATTTATTACCTTAAATATAAAGCTCGTTTTTCAACAAGAATTTTAGCTACTTATATGTTGTTTAGTTTTATGGATCGTGTGCATAGTTATCAGCTATGTGATGATTTCTTTAACACTCTGTACAGCGTATGCTAGCCTGCTAGGACCACTTTAAATAATTATGCTTATTTTAGACTCAGAGATAGGTAGATATAAATAAATAAATAAATAAAAAATATTATGCTCATTTCAGACTCCAAGATCACAACTTAAAATCATTAGTTCTGCTTAAAAATGTTTCCGTGAACTTTAATCAAAGTTTTCCATTTCTACACAAGTCTTTGGTTGTCCAATTAATGTACCATTCACATATCCCCACATAAAATGTTTACCCATTGTAGAGCTCCTACTTAAATTCCGAACATGCAAAATTTCAACAATCATAACTTCAAATGGCATTGCTGCCAACCGCACGCACATAAATTAAATTAGTCGAAACTAATTAACTTGAACGAGACATAAATCCCGATGAGTAGCTTTGTTAATAATGAGCCATCATAATCATGTTTTACTAAGTAATAATAATAAACTGATTACTGACTATTTTGTAAATACGAGTACATTCAAAAAGGTAATACGTAACAAAGTAACTGTATCTATTTAGTATAGAATACAATAAAATACGTGACGAACGAATATTAAAATGACATTGAAACATAAAGAAATATTTTTGGTTCATTCAGAAAAATAACAGGCGAGAATATTTTGGACAGTGATATGACACGTATAGAAACAGATAAGCATTACCATCAGCCTGTCTCCATGTTATATTCTTATTCAAAGGTTTTTGCATAATAGTATTCACGAATAACGACCCAGAGACGGACTATTTTTGGACAATAAAGTATTTCCCAAGGAGTTTTTATATAGGTATCACCGTTAATATATCACGTACTGGTCAGCATATCTAAAGACAATGCAAAGCCATAAACTATGAAAAAGAAAAACTATTTTATTATTTCTTTATTATTTTATGGCTACTAATAAAATATTTTATGGGATAATGGCCAGAGATTTTAGATGAAGCATTAGAGTAAAAAGTTTTTATGCGTATCTACTCTAAAGATTTTAACGAAAGGTAGATAATTTATTAGTTCTTCAATTTTGAAACAACCATTACATTACCATTATGTTAAGTAGGAAGGAACTTAAAAGGTAAAGTCGTTATTACTAAAACCTTTTCTATAGATAAGCTAAAATACATTTGAACTGTAATTTTACATTAATAGTTATCTAAATTAAGGTAAGTACCAATTTTTGCGTCTTCAATCTCAGCAACGATTTCCGAATCACTGGTAAATCTTGTCCCTCCATTTCGTTACGATCTTCACAAAGAAATAATAATTTATTTCGTTCATGATTTCTTTAAAAAAAAAAAAGAAAGGACAAAGGACTAATTAATATATTTTTAATTTGGTCACATGTTTATATCATGTATAGATACTGTAGATTTGCTGACTGATTTAGATGAAACCTCATTTAAGGTGCCTATGAGATAAATACTACTTGAAAATGAGAATGGAATTGGCAGAACGTCACTACGCTTAACGGCTTAGTTTTAAAGTTAGTTACAAAAGATGCTTTGGGGGGGGGGGGAGTCCACTACTGGTTTGCCACAATATACCTACCTATTAATGTGGTGGTTTTTTTTTTCCCTTGTCTGAAGGTGGTAGTTATTAGGCAGATGTGACGCTTATCATAGTTATTGCCAGCTAGTGCCTGACCATAAAGAACAGAAATCAGTGCTGAGTCTAGAGAGTTTTCCACTCGCCATACCTTCATTATTTTTGAAGATTCATGAAGTTATGCATAATGTAAGGCGCGTGCTGCGTTTTATAATGACATTTAATAATTCATTAAGCCACTTTGCCCCCTACTCTAAATTGGGTCACTCATCTTATCCCTTGGGTGTCGTAAAATGTAGGAATATTATATTGCTCTTTCGAGAAATGTACAGTTTGCTGTTGTTAAAAGTATTTTGTTTATCTATGTAAACGTTGTGCAGGTAACTCTTCTAAAAGAAAAACAAAAAATACCTATTGAAAAAATAGGTACCAAAAAACTTACACAAAATAACGCACTGAAATATTGTATACCTATTCAAGTTTTAAATTAATTATCCATTTCAGTAAAATAGAGTAGTAAGTAGACCAACACCAACCAATACCAACTTGTTTTAATTTTGTTTTTATGTAAAATTTTTTCTTTTTATGTTACGTGCGTCTTTTACACGCGAATAAACCGTTTTCCTTTCTTTCTTCTTTCATAGACTTACACAGGCTGCCAGGTTTACGGATATTGTTCGAAAGAGTTACCGCGGCCCTGGAATCCAAAGGGTATTAGGAGGAATGATACATATGGACACGGAGGGAGTGTTAGTAAGAGTCTGACACGCCCTTCCGCCCGGAGCGGAACAAGTCATTTGAACATTTCCCATCTTTAAAAAAAAACCTACACAGTACCTAACATCTTTTAATAACTTCAGCCCTTTTAATTTATTTTCCAATTTGTTGAAAGCAGTGACCGTCTACGACGATTTCAGCGAGGTGGTCGCGGATTGGCATCGGCCCAAATATTACACAATTGCCATTTTCGGGTGAACGCTGTACGCCCCAGCAGAAAATAAAAAGAAATGTGTGTATTTTTTACGAACATTAGTCGTTATTCCTATAGGAAACACGACACGGTTTCATTCAATGACGTTACCGAATGTCCATTTTTGTTATAGATTTTGTGGCAGCAAGCATAAAGGAAAGTGTCGGTCATTTCCTCGCATTGAAAGAATAAAAGAAAACATTTAATGTAAGAATAGGTTTTTAGCTGTTATCGCTGTTCTTTTATATTGCTGTACTGAATTTATTATATAGGTATCAAAATTACTTGAATACCTACCTCTCAAACTAATTGTACTTTATGCATTTACAATAAATTATTTTCACGACGTTCACGCTCTAAGTACCGCATTCCATGTTTAAAATCAAAGTAATACCAACATAATAAAACACGATATTTTCATTCTGCTAATGGCCACGGACGCCAAACTAAAACTATTCCCCAACCTGCCAGCACAAATGAATGAAACCTTCATGATATTAAATTATTAAACGTGGGTCAGCTTCCTATCCTATGTGTACATATTCGTATCTGCCCTGTAATAATTAAATAGCGGTCATAGAGATCCTACGCTCTTGAACCGAGGTCTATGCACGTTTAACGATTTAAAATTTAAACTTTGTAAGCCCAATTTATAGCTGTTAATTTAAGTTATAAAGGCAAGCACGTTGTGTATTGGCTTCCATTTAAATTATTGAACGTTGTGGGTCGTCGGTGAGTTTGTAAATATAATAATTGATCAGGTGGGGGTCTGGGCCTCTGTGGGGGTAATTTCAATTTCCCATATGAATGTTGTAATTTTCTTTATGTACCCTGGAAGGCCAGCAAGAAATCCTTTGAGATAGCATGAGAATAAATGGGCCAGGTTCATATTTTCATCTCTTATGAAGCAAAGGGCGAGCTTCAAAGCCGTGTTGCTAAAGTAATGGTCTGTTATGTTCTCTGTAGTACAATATCCTTTGATTCAAACAACAAATATTTATGGAATCATTTCGCCATTAGGTATATTGAATACCATATTTACAGAATATAACTTTTAACATACCTTTTAACACTTTTAACCCATCTTATTTCGTTTTTTTTTTAGTTAAAACTTGCAGACCATAAGATGCCTCTTTAAAAAACTTAATAATTCAATATTGAGTGGCACAAGTTGTGTTTGTTCAGCCTTCATAGTTCGGTGGGCTGCTGAAGTCATTAGGCAAACTCGTTGATTGCCAGATAGCGTGATAAGGTTCTTGGTAAAAGTTCATTCGAAGTGAGGGTTATTTTTGAATTTTGTGACTTCATAGGGTTAAATTATCATGACAGTTTCTTTTCCTGTTTGTAGAATTGGGTATTAGACACTATCAATCAATTGACACACTTTTTTTTAAGCTGTCAATACGCGATCCCCTTTGACGTCACTTTTCTTCCAACTCAATTGATTAACTATTTATTTAAAGATTGCAAAGCACCTAAAATCTAATTTCTAAGTTAATTGAAATCAAATCGGGATTTCAGGGCTAAAGTAAAGTGTTTCTTCGGAGAAGTTATGACTTGTATACAAGTATCAAATTGGCAAACGGGTAAATATAGATCACATAGGTATGTAGGTGCCTAAAATATTGATTCGAATTATTAGACCATCATCATCATTTTCATTTGATTATTATGTCTGAAATAAATTTATTATTATTATTATTATTATTATTTTATTATTAGACCAAAAATATTTCCTCAACTTCTAAAACCAACAAAACATTATAACACAAAGTTTGGAATTGTATGCCTAACGACATTTTATAGAAGCCGTTTGTCCCTTCCATAAAAACTTGTACCATGTGTTTCTCCCGGGGGCTCTTCAAGACTTTTGGAAGGTGTAAATACCCACAAAAGTCGTACATAAGACAGAAAAACTTCTCAAGTTCCTTTTGTACCAAAAGCCTTATCGTACGTATGGTATTATTCTTTCGTCTTTCACATTTTTAGAAAGTTGGTAACTGGCGCCATGTACTCGTAGTTTTCAGTCAAGTTTATTTCTCTTTTAATTGAAATATAAACGTCATGATCTAATCGAGGCATATAGGATTATTTGACTGAAATCATTACTGTATAGTTCAGTTAATGGTTGGTAATAACATTTTCTGTCTTGGTGATGGTGACGATAATAATTTTTTATATAATTTACTGAATCATCAACAGTTGTATTCGTTGTTTGTTTATATTATTCAGCCTTTATTCATCGAAGTATATTATATTCCACGGGAACTGTACATTTTTATTTTTTACTGTGATATTGCCAGACTATAATCTACCTCTGTGCTATATTTTCGAGATAAAGCGATCTTCACAGCAATGTAAACAAGTTGCTGCAGATACTTTATCTCTTCTGATTACCTTACACCATTTCTTACATAATTTTGTACCTATCGGGACCGGAAAACACTTTATCAGGTGTACTCCTGATAGTGATTTTACATACAGGCTCAATGGCTCAATGGCTGTAAACTGGTTTTGGAGTTTTTTCATGGTGAAATGAGTTACGAAACAATAATGTGCCTATGTGCTATTCGAGACTATAATCTACTTCTTTGCAAAATTTCTTTAAAATCCGTTCAGACGTTCTAGCGTGATTGAGTAACAAACATTCATGCATCCAAACTTTCGCATTTATTATTGTAATTAGCGTATTTCAAAGTTATAGTTTAACTTTATTGATGGGTAATTGAAAATTGGTCAACAACTGCGCATTAAAAACTGGATATGAAGTATGAACATTGAATGAAGCTAACGTGGACACAGAAATTGAGTCGTAATGCCGGAAATAAACCGGAACAGCGCCGAACGGACCGTTCAACCGGTTAGACAGGAGTTAATACGAGCCAGACGCGTTATACGGTACACTATTCAACGTCCTTACATAATTCGATTTTATGAAAGTAACAATGGAAATAGAAAATATTTCAAAAGTTAACGAAGGAAGCCCTGTCTGTAATACCTGAAGGGTTCGGCAGAGGTGTAGGTACCCATTAGTATACCTACCCACATTTCGCCAGTTACCTATGTTTAAGACTTACGTTACAGGCGAGCCTATTGCCATCAACCGAGCACAAATCCAGACTCCGAGGCTGCTACTGAGAAATTCTTGATGGAAAATCCCAATAACACTGCGCGACCTGGGAACCGAACCCAAGACGTTATACTCAGCAGTCGCACTTTGCGACTACTAGACCAACGAGACAGTATTAAAAAAATAAAATCAAAATATAATGATAAGCTTTTAAAAAGATATTGAAATTGGCAATCATAAACCTCTCACATGACGAGGGTAAAGGAGTGGACAGGCTTAAAAAAAAAGCAAAAATATTATTTGTAAACATTGTTAGGTATGTGTGAGAAATGGAACTTTTACATTTTGTATGTTGTTTGTGCCCCTACGCCGTAGCCGCGTCTGCACCATCAATTATTCACCAGTGTACTCACACTGGGCAAAGGCAAAGTTCGCCAACTTTGGCACCAATAGTGTCCATTAAACATAATTATTCCGTTGAGTGCGATGGATTCTGAATGCTGAATGTTGGTAGACAATGTTTGTGTTAGCACTGTCCGAGTACATTCGAGTAGGACTTGTGCTTAATCTATGTTGTTGTTACGAGCAGTATTTCAGTTTGATCTCCGTCTTTTAGGTAAATGGATGTGTTTTAAATAATAAGTTTCATTTAAACTCTTTTGTG
This sequence comes from Hoplodrina ambigua, assembly GCA_949774945.1. Classification (NCBI taxonomy): domain Eukaryota; kingdom Metazoa; phylum Arthropoda; class Insecta; order Lepidoptera; family Noctuidae; genus Hoplodrina; species Hoplodrina ambigua. Next base: position 11,652,267 of record OX458975.1, read on the forward strand.
TCAGCCCAATGAAGAACACTTTTTATAATTATTATTTACTAGCTTTTGTCCGCGATTTCATCCACGTAAATGTTCCGGACCCCTCCGTTTCATTCCCGTAGGCGATTAATTTTGGAAAATCAGTTCCTATCGGACGTCTACTAACTAAAAACGACCTCACTGCGGAACATCTTTAAACGTCAAGCGGTTTTTGATTCCGGTATTTCATGATGAGTTACTGAGTGAGTGAACTTTCGCTTTTAATGAAATTTCCATGAACATGAAAGCCCTAAAGTTATCTAAATTAAAAAAAACAGCTTTAAACTAAAACATATTTCACATTAATCATTTCAAAAAAAAGGGAAAGCTACTGATGGTACATTTATTCGTAACTGTTAAAAAAATATCTTATTCTTACTTGGTAGCAGTAATACAGAGAAATGGGTTAGTTGAAAAAAAAAACATTTCTAAAAGTCTTTATCCAATACCCATATTTCCAGAAAAGAAGCTCGGATTATTAAATAGGAACGTCAATCCTACGAACCGAACGAAAAGCAATTTTGCCTGAAATTCGGAAATAATTTTTCAATCAATTACATCTAACTTGTCTGATAATGCCCTGAAGTTAATACCTTTATAAGTACTTCTTTGATGACGTCATCATTATTGTTCGAATATATATTTTATTAAATACCTACTTACTGTAACGGATGTGACGCGATTTCGGAATTTCATTTTCAATTTTCCCTCTTGCAACATTTATTTTGATAAAGCAATTGGGACAGATTACATTACGTTAATTGACCGTGAAGCCTTTAAAACGTCCGGAAAATAAAGAGAAGTTCTCGTAAAAGTATTTAAATTATCATGAACGGAAAAGTTTATAATGATGAACCGAGGTTTCATTTTCAAAGTTACAATTTGTTTGTATTCAATTCTCCTTCAAAGATACGAACTAAAATTAGGACTATTAGGTACTTCGCATTGGGGCCATAACACTTAATAGATGACCCCAAGATAGATATGGACAAAAAAACGACAAAATTATACGTCTGAGATAGCTATAGGCTCGCCCCCTATTACATGGGACTTAAACGTAACTGGCGATATGTGGGTGTACTAACGGTTAGATACACCTCTGATTAACCCTTTGGGGATTACAGGAGTGAAAGTTATGTGAAGTCTGAGATAGAACTAGGTATTTCAGTCAGGGGCGCGAATCATGCATCAAGTAAATACCAACTTCCGACTCATGGTAGCAGAAGGAACCGTGGGGTTTCACTTGGTAAGAGACCGACATAACCTTCTTTTATGCCCAGATGGAGGACATTCCATGAGGAATTTCCCTCAAAATAGAAGGACCACCTCATTAGTCAATGGTCGCAAAGCGCGACTGCTGAGCATGATTGGGTTTTTTCGTTAGGAATTTCTCAGTACCAGCCTCAGTGTCTGGATTGGTGGCTCGTTGATGGCAATAGGCACGCTCCCTATTACATGGGACTTAAACATAACTGGCTTAATGAACTAATGGGTATATCTCTGAATAACCGATCAGGGATTACAGACGTGATGTTATGTTATTAGAAGAAGGTCCAATCTGGGCGAATGAAACAAAAAAGCCCTTAGATATAAAAAGAAACATTAAAAGCATATATTCGACCGACAAACAAATCAGTACAAGTCTATTTTAGCTTTGATTGACATTTTACCGCCATGCATTCTTAACCACTTAGCCAGTCTATCCCTCCATCATTTGTATCAGTAATGAGTGTGTTCACAATTCAGGGAAATGCCACAAATAGTTTATTTACCTGTCTACTTTACTATCGTGCAGTGCTAGCGTTTCTATTGTAGTCCGATTTTATTATTCACTTTGACCTGACCTAAGCATAAGAATGAAAGCTGCATTTATTATTTTATAAAAATAGAATTTACCTATATTTGTAAACACGTTATGATGTAATACGTGACTGCCTAGTTGGTCTAGTGGTCGCAAGCGCGGCTGCTGTGCATGAGGTCTTGGGTTCGATTCCCAGGTCGGTCAAAGTGTTATTGGGTTTTTTCCATTAGCAGCCTCGGAGTCTGGTTATGTGCCCGGTTGATGGCAATAGGCTCGCCCCCTATTACATGGGACTAAAAACATAACTGGCGAAATGTGGGTGTACTAAAGGGTACACCTCTGCCTAACCCTTCGGGGATTACAGGCGTGATGTTATGTTATGTTATGATGTAATATAGTTATTTACATTTAGCTTTTGCCTGCGACTTCATCCGCGTAAATGTCGGTTATCACGGACGCAGACGAAGTCGCGGAATAAAAGTTAGCCTATGTCCTTTCTTGAGGTTCAAAGTTACCTCGTACCAAATTTCATCAAAATCGGTTCAGTGGTTTAGAGTTACTTTCGCATTTGTAAAATTAGTATGCATAAAGATTTTGAAAAATAATAATTATCTTAAGAATAAGCACTAGCCAGCTATTTGTGAAAATTCCTAATACACACTGTTCTAAACGCGAAAGTTTGTGAGCATGGTCTTTTTTTTCCGAACAATTCCGCAACTCTGGCAGGTAGTAAGCATGGATGGATGTTTCACGCATAAAAGGCTGACCGGATTTAGCTGTAAATGGCACACATTCATCTAGCTTAACACGTAGGATTATTATTATCCTGTTTAAGTATTCCTGTAGCATAATTTAGGAGTTTTCCTTATTCGGAAGTCGACGCAAACAAAGTCGCGGGTAGAAGCTAGTAATGTTTATATCTCCTAAAACACTAAGGTACCCTTTTACAATAAACATTACATACCAAATAATTATGTCTATTGAAAGCGATTGTTCACTTCGTTGTAAATGAAACATGCGATCTCTTACAAAACCAACTGAAAAATATAACAGCTAATATTTTTCTCACAATTTACTAAATTCTATACTAAATAACGTAGCAATATGGTTATACAGAACATAATTTTGATTCACTAGTATTAGTCAAAGTCAAGAAACGTTTAACCAAGCATTAATCTCTTCTTATTTATGATACTTATATGCAATATTTCTTCTATTCATCCTGTTTTAGATAACGACCTTGGTTACTAAGTTATTTGGTTTTCTTTCGTTTGATTTACGAGTATTTTTTAGATAAATGATTTTTCTTTTGTTACAGAAGAAACTTGCCATTAGCAAACTGCCGTTTTAAGATTTATCTAGAGCCTTTTAAACAGAATTAAATCCTTAAAAACAATAGCACACTTGGCTCTAGTATAAATGTGTTTTTCAGATATCCAGTAAACTACCCATATATCAAATAAACATGAGCTACTTGAACTCCGACGCGACGCCATTAAATCGCAGGCGCCGATATGATACAATAATTACACCGTTTTACCGCGTAATACCGGGCATAAGTGCTAGTTTCGCTATAATGACCGTGGTGGGAATGGCTTGGTGTGTACAATCGATATATTTGCACTGCCATTGAAGACTATGGGAAATAGCAAGCCGCACAATTATTTGCGCACTACTTTCAGACGTAGGTATTTTATTTATTAATGTGAGTAAAAAGAAAATTGCTTGAAGCATGTTTTCCATTGATGTTCCCTCGTTATTTTCTGTGTGGTTTACACGTTTTATACATATAACACAACGGTATTCTTAACCATATGCATGAAATGAAATGTTTTTATATAATATATATATTTACATACTTGCCTACAAACGTTTTTTCCCGCATATCAACAAAAACCCGCACCATATCTGTTGCTTTTTCCTCTAAATTAGGAGAAAATGTTTCCCATTTTCCTTCTTTCCCAACGAGGCGATGTTGAGGATAAGCTTTGGAGAAATAACCACAATTTTTCATTAAACCTAGTCGCGAAGTTTCTGAATTAACTTGGAAAAAACTGGAAATTCCCCCTGGGAAAAGTTAGGACAATAAGCGATGCTAATTATTTCCCTTCGCGTTGAAAAACTAATCTACCTACTTATTCTGGTATGAATGCAAACTCACGTATTTGTTGACCTCGGAAGGAAAATAAATAAATAGAATCCTGAAGGGTCCAACTCGAGGAATTTTTGCTTATTTTGGGGAGGTCGGTCGGTGGGAAACTTCTCCATATTGGGTTCAGAGATGCGTATCTCTTCGGATGTGGGAGTATGTGTTAAGAATAAACTGTTGAGTAAAGCATTTGAATGATTGTTTATTGGTCAAACTACTATTTTTTTCAATCAGTGTTAGGTATTGAGCGCAGCTTGCTACATTGCTGACTTATCCGTTCAATTGCACATAAAATCCTTTAGTGAACCACCTATGTACTCCATACTAGATGATTATGTCGATAGGTGCTACTATTCAACGTTATACAAACAGCATATTGCCTTTATTTTACGACTCATCTTTTCAAGGTGAAAATATAAACTCGTATCGAAAATGTGTCAGATTTAACCTTTACAAACAACCAGACAAATAATTGTACTGTATAGATTGGTGGTCGGTGTAGCGCTGTTTCATTGTGTGCTCCATATTTGCGTGGGAGAGACAACACTGATACATGTACGTAATTACGTTTAGATTTCAATACGCAAGCCTGGCTTTCATTTGCAATAGCCTTTGTGAACCATAGACTGTTTACAACCCGCATTCCATGCCAATTTAAACTGACATGTATGTATATATTTGTGGCAATATTTGAATCCGGTATTGTATGGATTTATTGAATGAAAAGTAGTTTGAGTGTGTTAAAACTTTAGTAAAAATAGTAAGTAGTAAGTAAAATAAAATAACATAAAGGCCTATTACTGTGTCTATAGTGTCCCTTTATATCCCTAAGCTTATTACTGTCCCACTGCTGGGCAAAGGCCTCTTCTCATACAGAGAAGGCACGAACATTGATCGCTACGCTTGCTAAAGACGGATTAGTGTTTCAGATTTTGTACCTATAACCCTAGGTTTCCTAACGACGTTCCTTTATCAATGTCAGTGCTGTCCAGAATAAACTTATAAAATACATACGAGTATGAATTTAAAAAAGTTACATTGGTACTTGCCCGATATCGAAGTTTAAACGAAATAGAATAAGCTTATTACCTTGCCACCACTAGACCAACAATGCAGTCAACCATTGTAAATCATTTAATAATGTTTACCCGTGAGTTTGTACATTAAGTACCCGTACCTATATCCGATTTTTCCAATAAATACATGAAAAATAAACCATTCCCGTATGGCTTGTGTTACCGTTGTAAAAAGCGTTGAAACAATAAAGTTTCTACACACATCCCCTATGATCCCTGCCGGGCAAACTGAGTTACACATAAAGCAATTTATTAGTGACCCTTATCCTATAATCTAGCAAAGATTCAAGACGCTATATAGCTCCAGAGAGAGTACAGCACTTATCGTAGGTTAAATACATACAATGAAGTTTGAGTCTAAACTATAGTTTTACTGAAAAGTAGTAAACGTGTGTGTAGACTTTACTTACGATAACATCACGCCTGTAATCACGGAAGGGTTAGGCAGAGGTATAGTACACCCACATTTCGCCAGTTATGTTTAAGTTCCATGTACCTAATACGTGGCGAGCCTATTGCCAACAACCGGACATAAATACTGATTCGTGTCCGGTTGTTGGAAACCCTAACACTTTGCCCGACCTGGGAATCGAACCCAAGATATAATAACAATAACAAATTCAAATAACAATAACACCATATTTATGAATATGATATTTTTAGGGTCGTATTTTCAGTAGTTTTAGGAGAAAATGGGAGATTATTTGGTATAGTAGTGGAGCATTACGTACAAGAACACTGTTCGTAAGACATTCATAACTGAACTTAGACAACATTTTTCACGATGCAGCCAGTAGTTTTTATTTTAGGTCCGATACATCTTATAAGTAAATTGCTACATAATAAAAATAAGTTAAAGTTTTCTACCTGTATAATTATCTCCTTCGCTAACGAACAACTAACTAGTAATTAGATATTCCTTCTTTCATTTCTCTTGGCGAGGTCAATTTAATGTCAATACTGGTGTTAATTAGAGGGCCTTTTTATTTTTAGACCTTTTAAAGAAACCCAAATCTGCTTGGATATTTTATTTTAAGAACTTTCCAAACTTTCCGAGGCTTTATTGGAGTAAAGATTATATTACATAGGTTCATTAAAATCTTCCACCTGATTTCAACGAATGACATTGAAATTTATAGCTGAAAAACTAAAATAATACAAAGTGTCTCTCCAGACTCCTTTGTCATTTGGTATTTAAAAGTACCTAATAGACCGAACTCCGGTCACGGCGGCCAATCCCAATGGCCAAGTACGCAGGAGATAATATAGTGTGCAAGGTGTGCGCAAACACAGGAGCACTCCCTCTATCCTTACTCTCTTAACCCGATGGGATGGCAATCCGGAACGACTGGTCACTTGGTCAGGCGCAGGATGAACAGCTTTACGTGTATTCTGAGGCCGGGGGTGTGTGGTACCTAGGTGTTTTAAACTCCAGGCTGCTAATGAGAAATTCATAATGGAAAATCCCAATAACACCCTCAGCAGCACGCTTGTGACCACGAGAACAACGGGGTAGTTTATCTTTATAATAGTAGGTAGCTACACAATATCAACATACAACGATGAGAAAGGAATAAGAAGATACGTTCTAAGTTGCCGGCATAGCGCTGGTACCAAAAATATTATTGCAATTTCATATTTTCCGCCTACTTCACAACTTGTGTTGAAATGAAAATAATAACAAAAACATATATAAATAAACAATTTTCTGACGTCGTCTCTAATCATATTTCATTCATACCAACAACAAAAAACATAATAAATAATGAAAAATCGAGCCTAAACCCAGACCACGTGACGTTATCTTGAATAAATACTAAAGGGATCCTAATTACGTATTTACGTCTACCGCAAAAAGTGCTGTGTACCAGAAAATGTACGAGATATCCTCCATTAGAGTGCCTGCAGACATACATCAATTCTAGAGACATAAAATAAAGTGATTAGATTCCTCCATTAGAGATTTGTATTATTAGGATACATTTCCGGGACTCCGCAATCATGGTAATCATAAAAAGTTATGTAAAAATCATTTGCATTGTATGCTCTGTACCTAAGCGTCAGGGTTTTTTGGATCACGTGAGTTTTCGAACATTTATACCTATATTATAAAGAGGCTAAGATTTTTTTATGTGTTTTTGTTTGTTAGAGTCAGTCTCTGGAAGTACTAATCCGTTTACAAAAAAAAAACAGTAGATTTAGTAAGTAATAGAAAGCTAGGAGCTAGCATAAACTTTATTTTTCCGTTTTTAAATGTTAAGAACAATGGAATCTTTCATCTTCTATGCATTTGACAGATCATTTAGATGATATGATAGATGTTCATTATACCGTGTTCTAAAAATCGCATTTTACGGTGAACATCTTTTAAATAAGTGTATTTTTGTAATACGAGTATAATAAAGTCTGAAAGTTTTGCTGTCCGTGTGTTTGTTGAACTACCAGTCGGATTTGAAAAAACTTATTGTACCTACATGATAGCCATATTAATAAGAATAATATAGGCTATATAACATCACACCTTGACCTACGGGAGCGGAGCAGTAACAAAAGGCGTTACATACCGCGAATAAAACAAACCCGGACGAAGTCCTCGGCAAAAGCTAGTGTCATTATAAAATGAAATAATTACTTGCCTTGAACGAAATTAATGCGAACACGCTCAGTTATACTATGTCGGTTAATATTAAAACTTGTAAATCCGTTTATTTCCCTAGAGGAGTAGGTATACAAAGTAGTGTGAAGTACTTAGTTCAAGCGTCGTAAATCAAGATGATAACATTACTCGTCCTCTTGGATACAATAGTTCTTTCTCTCCGCGACAGATGGCGTAACAGTCCCTATTCTGTAAGCGATATACGCCTTTAGTTACATACCTACTTATCTCTTACTTACTTTATATTCTACACAAAAGAAAGGTACGTAGATTATATTACTAGCAGCAGGTACCTACATAAAACTCACACTACGTACAGTCACCAAAAGATATTAGTAACCAGGGCTGCAGATGTAGTTGAAGTTTTCTTAGAAACTGAGGAATGTTTTTAAATGTAATTTAATTTGAACCTTCTCACACGGCGCCTTACGGTACGTGGTCGCTACTCGAGAGCCTACGAACCCAAAGGCCGTCTGCTCTACGAGCCATGTGCCCTGCCCATTGCCACTTGAGTTTCGAAATTTTGTCAGCTATGTCGTTTACTTTCTCTCAGTTCTTCTTCAAAAGTGATTACTGTAATACTATTTTACCCAGAATCTTGATATTTGTGCGCAACTGAGCACAACCATGACAAGACCGAGCTAGGAGCTAGGTGTTGCCTGAGCCTATACACTAATGCTAAAGAAAAATAAGCACCTATAGTCAACGCTTAAATAAAACTTTTTCTTTTCATTAATATTTTATCAATCTCCCGCCATTTCTTTCACGGGCCCAAAGCCTCAAGATAATAAAATTCATACAATAAACGCGAATCCCGTATCTTACATCGTTTGCATCTTTTTGTGCCCGAGATTACATACAAGATTATTCAAGATTTATATTTATGAAAAAATAAACTTTTTCATAAAGACTTTTCAAGTATTCAGCACGTACAGAAAGAAATATGAAAAGAAAATATTTCTTACTGTAAACCGTAAAATAATTCCACATAATGGATATGATAGGTACAAAATATCAATATGCTTTGTTCTGAATGACTGACTGACTGACGGATCAACGCACAGCCTAAACCGCTGATCTAAGACCTGAAACTTATGGAGGGTGTGTTTTTTGTATAACGTAGACATCCGATATCAAACGATTTTCTAAAATTCACCCCATAAGAGGATGAAACAGGGGTCTAAAGTTTGTATGGAGAAACCAACTTTGACGCGGACAAAGGCGCGGGCAGAAGCGAGTTGTACATAAAAATATTTAGTGAACGATTAGCTTCGTTAGACACAATAAATAATATTTTCTTGGACTCACCCAAACAAAACCGACGACATTAATCAAAACATGTTCTTTTCTCGAAAAAGGTTTTCACTTTGTCGAAAATGATTTTGTATTTTCTGGTCGGCCGGCAGTTTAGTGAATGTGAGAACGTTGAAACAACTCTTTGTTTTATTTTATTATTCGGTACGAATAGGCAGTTGTTAGTTACTGACACCAAGTTACGCATACAAAATGGTACCTTTGCGATTATATTTATTGGACTACTGACTTGATATTTATGTAACTACGACAAACGAAAAAGCTTTTAAGAGTACCTACTTGGTATGCTTACTAAATCTTTATGTGATATAGTAACTCACTGAGTGTGTAGTCGTGAGGAAACCTGGGACTTACTGTTCCACTCAAACCATGAGAGGCCTTTGAGGCGGTTTAGAAACTCTGACACTAGGGTGTGTGGGGTCATAAGACCTTATTGCCCATACAATAAAGTAACTGGGTTGTGGAGTTCAGATAGGCAGTCGCTCCATGAAAAATACTGGTATTCAGCTGCATCCGGTTAGACTGGAAGCCGACCCCAACATAGACGGGAAAAGGCTATGCATATGACGAGGTGCATTCACATATTAAAGAACTCGACAACGACCACTAACGGAATGTAATATCAGAAGCGAGTCTTCAAAGATGTAAGACTAAGGAAAATGTGTCAGTGTTTCTGAAAGGCGCGCTCGACACATCTCGCGGTCTATATCTGCATGAGTGATTAACTGATGACGTAACTCAAAACTTGAAGTCCGTCAGGGGCTACTAGACTAGGATCATTATTAAAAGGATTCCTAATTTATTGATAATAAAATATTGCATATAACACTCAGTGAGAAGGTAGCTTCCAATTTGCAAAAGAATTTTCAAAATCGGTTCAGTAGATACACAGATTACCCCTACAACCTCACAAACTCGAAAAGTTTACCTCTTTATAATATTAGTATAGGCTAGAAATATAGGGCGACTGTAATAAATGACTACATTTTACGACTATATTTCATGACGATATTTTTATACATGATTGTACTTATGATAACGAAAAGCTTTCACAAATAAACGTTTTTTATTTTGCAATGCAATAGAATATTTAACAACAGATAGTACACTATCATTTGTAATTTAATTTATTACTGATCCCTTTTTACAAACACTACTATTCGACTTTACCACATTTACTTTTAACCGTACGGAAGGCGCTCGTGCGCACGCCTTTGGGGTAATTGGAGTCTTGCGTTTAACAATAAAAAAAAATAATCACTTTGGGAAAGTTGTTTGTTATCATGAGTACAATCATTTAATCGGTTTTCAATTACTAAATATCTGATATAAATACCTATATCTAGCTCTTTATTCTCAGAGTACTTAAAAACATATAACATCGGTATTAATAGGTCACACACACAACCTTACAAGTTGTTTTACAACACAAGAAATATTAATAGCTTCTTATATTTAAACCATAAACATATCTATACATAAGTAGGTACATATATTTATATTCTAAGCCTATGATTGGCTGAACTTGGAAGAATAACTTTACATATGTTTGTATAGCACTGAGTATGTTTGTTTGTTATTACAAAAGGGCCTTTCAAGGCGTCTGTAAATTCAAAATGGTAATGGAAGATTGATAAGATCAAAGGTCGCAGGGTAAACTTTGTTACAGTTGAAAACCTTACTACTATCATATGTTTTTGTTCTTTTTTCGCAAAGCGTTGTCAAAAAGTAGCATCGACACTAATCAATAATAATACTAATTACTAAAAAATATTATTATTAATGAAGTCTTATTGGGGCAAAGTGTTATTGAGTTTTTCATCTGGAATGTCTCAGTAGCAGCCTCGGAGTCTGGATTTGTGCCCGGTTAATGGCAATAGGCTCGCCCCCTATTAAATTTGACTTAAACATATCTGGCGGAATGTGGGTTAGGTACTAATGGGTGCACCTCTGTCTAACCCTTTGGGTATTACAGGCGTGATGTTATACATTACGGAAAGATCAAACAGAAATGGTTGAATGGATTAGGTTTAAAGGTTCAAGGACAAATATACATATACATATGTAGATGGAATATTTGTACGAAGCATATAAGAGAAGAAGTAGTAGTTCCATTAGTATACAATTAATACTGCGGCAGTTGGTTGTAAACAAAATGACTAAAACTAAATCAGCGCAAAGATACCGCGTAATAATCACAAGCAAAGCAGCAGCAGGTTGCTAGTTCTCATACAATTCCTTCATTAAAACGAAGCCGACCCGAAGCGTGCCAAATGTAGGCTGATTCATAAACATAGCTCGACTCCAAAGCCTATGGAAAATATGTAAATAAACTTGTTCGATCAGAAAACAAAATTGTATTGTGTTGATTCTATCATATTTTATCCAAGTTGGAAACTACGTCTCAATATTTCTATACTAATAATATTATAAAGAGGAAAGATTTGACTGTCTGTTTGTTTGCATTGAATAGGCTCCGAAACTACTGAACCGTTTTGAAAAATTCTTTCTCTGTTGGGAAGCTACACTATCCCCGGATGACATAGGCTATATTATATTTTATTATAAAAAAAAATTAGGGATCCGTACGAAAAATCATGCGAATGAAGTCGCGGGAAAAGTGCTAGGGGTTAAATAAACAAACGAAGATTTTGTATTTTGTAACTAAGTTATTTTGAACAATGGAAGGGTTTAATTGGTATCAGATTTCGAATATGTTTTCCTTCGCCGTGTATTTTGAACTCAAATCTTGGTGCTGCTCTCTGGTCTGATCATTATAATTTTTAGGGGTTTTATACTAGTCTAAACAGTTGAATACACTTAGGACGGTTGATGTGCATCAGTTACGTTTCACAGAACATTACAATACTTACAATTTAGGTACATTTTCAGACCGTTTAGAAAACAATACAGTAGCAATCGTTGCAATTTTTTTAGAATATTATTGAAGCAAAAGGCTTGACTTATCTTGAAAATTACTTGACATATAGTTTATAGGTATCCGTTCTTAGCCGGTAGCAGAACTAAGTCCAAGCTTACACTAATATCAGTGTTATCATTGCCACAGGCGTCAGTTCATTACGTGTCACGCAACGTGCTTACCTTACTATACTGATTTTACAATCAATGCCAAGTGACGTCATCAGCCATAATTGGAGGGGGACGGGGTCATGCTTTTAGCCATTAGTATAATGAGTTACAGAATGAATGACTGGTGGTAACATAACATAACATCACGCCTGTAATCCCCGAAGGGTTAGGCAGAAGTGTACCCATTAGTACACCCACATTTCGCCAGTTATATTTTTAGTCCCATGTAATAGGGGGCGAGCCTATTGCCATCAACCGGGCACAAATCCAGACTCCGAGGCTGCTACTGAGAAATTCCTGATGGAAAAACCCAATAACACTTTGCCCGACCTGGGAATCGAACCCAAGACCTCATGCACAGCAGTCGCGCTTACGACCACTAGACCAATAAGGCACTAAAGGAAGTGACTGGTGGTGACATCAATTAATTCATATGTTGGGTAGCAACCTTACATGTTAAGGGCACCATGAGGCTACTGATGATTCTGTGTGACACTTCTAGTCTTCTGTATATAAAAGGCAACCGTTACTGACTGACTGATCAACATACAGTTTAAACCACTGATCGGATTGCGCTGAAATTTGGCGTGCAGATAGTTATTATGACGTAAGCATGGACTAAAAAAGATTTTTTTTTAAATTCATCCCCTATGGGGAATAAAACGGGGATACTCAACACGATCAATTATGCGGATGAAGTCGCGGGCAAAAACTAGTCGTTTTATAACGAAAAACTATGAGTATATTAAAATGTACAATGGTGAACACCTAGCACAAGCGCGTGGAGTTAAAATTAAATACGTTAATTTGAAGGATATTTACATACATAAACTCACGCCTTTTTCCCATGGAGTAGGCAGAAACCACCGGCTGACGCAGGTACTGACTGGACATGGTTGTTTCGGAAAGTACCTGCGGCGGATAGGCCGGGAGCGGACGCCCCGTTGCCATCATTGTGTTGACTGCTCCGAGGACACGGCGCAGCATACGTTGGAAGGGTGCCCAGCGTGGGAGCGGCAGCGCCGTGACCTCGTCGAAGCACTTGGTGCGGGTGATCTCGCGCTTCCGGCCGTGATTCAATCCATGGTTGGGAGCACGGACGCGTGGGATGCCGTCGCCTCTTTTTGCGAGGAGGTAATGCATACAAAAGAGGCGGCGGAGAGGGAGAGGGAGCGAACCTCTCACTCCGCCCGCATCAGAAGGGCAGCAGGGCGCAGGAGAGCGCTCAACGATCTCCGGCCACCGTGAGGAGGGGCCTGCGAGCGGCAAACTTGGGGCTGTTTGTCGCTTGACCAGCCATAGGCCTGTGATGGTGGCGCGCAGTGTCCCATGCGCGCCTCTTTAGTGGAATGTGCGGTCGCAGAATAGGCCGCACATGGTGAAGGGGATCGCCAATGGCGGTCCAATACCAGTCGGGGGCGCGGATCATGCGTAATGCGAATACCGGGCTCCCGACTTATGGTAACAGGAGGAACCGTGGGGTTTTAGTCGGTAAGAGTCCGACATACCCCTCCGTTATCTCTAAACGGAGGGAATCCATGAGGATTTCCCCACGACAAAAAAAAAAAAAAAGGCAGAAACCACAGAACGCCTCCTGCTAAAATCCTTACATATTCCTTTCGCCTCATCCACGTACATACATCTAGTCATACAAGCCTAGCTATGTTTAAATTAGAAATACCCGTTTCGCAAGTAATATTTATTTAGTTTGAAGGCTTTATTCATGAAAATAGGTGCTTAGGTGATGCCAAAGTGGTTTTAGATGATACCAAAGTGGTTTTAGGATACTCGTGTTTCCTTTTCCTTTTCCTCTGCTTAGACTTCCGACCTTTACTGATTTAAATCAATGTGATTAAACACTAACTAGCTGCTTTCTACGACTTCATGGTTTTTTTTGCCAGTCTTAAGTTACGTCATTAACTACTACTCCGCTCCTGTAGGTCGTAGCGTGAAGTGCTGATGTGTGTGACGTGCCTATAAAATTTGTCATCAATCTGGTTATCATTTACAAAAAGCTTTAACTGATTACTACAAACACAAACAAAAGAAAATCTCTTCAGCTTTATTGAATTAGTACAGATATTGCCACCTAAAAATGCTAACAGCAAGTATTGTACCAACATCTCCATATCCTTGTTACAGGAGTATCCTTGGTATACATACTGGCGGTCCTGCCGGGCTTACTGCCGTGGCGGAGCGGGCCGGGCGCCTGGTTCCTATCGATGTGCCACCTGCTGGGGGCGCTGGCGCCCTGGTGCGGCTCCTTCCTCTACCACCTGTTCATGAACCACACGCGCGGGGCACAGCTGTACCATCGGCTGCTGCAGCTGGATATGCTGGGGATATGGGTCAGCCAGAGCATAGGTAAGTGGATATACGAATTTATTTATTCGGGCACACAGTCGTCAATATGACACACTGAGTTGTGTTGCGTGTTGTGTTACGTGCTGTGTTGCGTGAAGTTTTAGCTAGTTACTCCTCCTTTAATGCATTTTTTTATACAGGGTGTAAAAAGACACATTATAATTATAGTCGTTAACTGTGCATATTAGCCATTGAATAAAGTAACATTAAGCAAACCTTTTTGCTGGAAAACGAAGAAAAGAAAACTTGTATTTTGAGTGTGAAATATCACTGTGTATGGCATAGCGTTATGCGAACGGATGCATGCAACAGTACAAGAGTCGTGGGGGTTAAAGTTTACTTAAAGCATTCAAACCATGTTGTCGTGAAAAATAGCAATAGAAGTCGTCATATCAGATTGTAATCTGAAATAATGAAAATATCGTGATGATTTGAAGAACATGTAACTTTTTGCTTTGTAAAATAACTTTCATAACCGTTATTCTTTAACTCATTGACTGCGGGAAAACACACACGTTGTGTTTCGACTAAAAAACGCGAGTGCGGCGCACACACACCGTATGTGTTTTTCTATGGCGAACACGCGAACATTGGTAGCTAGCCGCACTGGCGTTTGGCGCAGCGAATGTTCGCCCGCAGTCATCGGGTTAAGTCAAGCTATAAACTTCCCAATGACATTTTAAGTACAGTTTCTTTTCTAACCAGAAATTGACACAGAATCACCATTTTATTCGTGAAACCGACAGTAATTGATGGGTTTTATCTTTCCGTTTGTATACGACTACTCACTGTCGAACGCAGGTAGTCGTTCGCTTTCATATTCATTCCCTTGAGCATTAACCCTGTGTAGTATTCTGTCTGAACGAGCGTCACTTAAAATGACACGTTTGATCAAAATAAATACTGATCGGGTGCGCAGTGCTCGTAAACGGCGTGCTTGTACTCGTATGACCAGAGTATGAACGTGAACGAGGCGAAAGGATCCTAGCAGGTGGCGTTCTGTGGTTTAGGCCTACCCCCATGGGAAAAAGGCGTGAGTTTACGTATGTATACTGATCGAGCTACAAATGTAGACAAACAGTGACTATATAGTGATATCCATTTTGCCGTCATTCTCAGTTTTGTGCGTATTTTTCTGTGGGTAAAAAACAGGAAACTGACGAAAAATTAACAAAAATGTAATTAGTGAAAAGATGACAAAATTAAATATTAAATTAATTAAATATTCACAAGGTTACGACAGCATGTTACAAAATTGTAATAATTAAGAATCTAATTAGATTGCATAAAAAAAAATGTAAAAAAGAAGTAGGCTAAGGTAATTAAGTAATTTGTATCGTACAAAACGTGTGCAAATATCAGAGCAAACGCAACTTGTAGTTAGAAGAACAAATATAACGAAATGTTGCCTCCTACACAGGGTAGAGAAATTAGACTGAAACCAGTCAGGTGAATATTATAAACCACTAGCTTTGCCCGCAACTTCGTTCACATGAAAGTCAAAGTCATTTGGAAATTTATCTTTGTATTTAATTAATTAATTTAATATTTCAACGTAAATTAACAATGAATACGAATATGAATATTAACTAATTCTATACATTTTGTAATTAGTTAAAGCATTAGTTGAAACACACAAAAATATTTTTTTGACATTTATCATCTTCTGTCATACATTTGTTAGTGAGGCGCATTAAAGATATAATCTATGTAAATAAATCTGTGTCAGCACTTTACTTTTTGGTCATTTGCAAGCAACATTTCAGCGTGTCCAACCAACGGGCTTTAAAGCGAGTAAAGCGCTTAAAGCGATCGGTCATCGAGCGTCGAGTGAGGACGTCTCTCGTGATCATTATCTCTTCTTTTTACACTCACTACTAAACGGTTTAAAAAGCGCCAAAGCAATTAGGGACGCTTTCAAAAACTTCATACAGACAGGAAAATGTTCACGGTAGCTTCAAAAAAATTCACGTGAATGTTTGAAAATATCGTTCATTAGCAATTAAGCTTTCATAAAAGTGATGACGAAGTTAGAGCTGCTTAAGTAGGTAATTTATTTTAAGTTTAAACGTATTTTATAATAAGACTAATGAGGCGTCCATTGTGAGGTTTATTTTAGACACGTAACGCAATTAGCGAGCGAGTCACGCAACTGATATTATATTATAAACTTGTAAATGTGTGACGACCTGTGACTTGTGATGATGTGTGTGTTTATTCTACGTTGGTCTTGTGATCGCAAATGCGACTGTTGAGCATGGGGTCGTGGATTCGATTCCCAAGTCGGGCAAAAAGTGTTATTGGGTTAACGGTTACGAATTTCTCTGTAGCAGCCCGAATTCTAGAAGTTGGTTATGTGACACCCCCGTAGTCCGTACCTCAGAAAGGGCAGGGAAATTTGTGGTGTTTCTTGCTCGTTCTTCTCCATAGAGGCCTACCTCAAGTTTGCAACAAGCAACTAGCTTCAACTTTCTGACTAACTGAGCGACTCCTTGACTGTTCAAAAATATCTGTAAATGGTCTAATTGTAATGAATACTTTGACTTTGATAGCAACATGGCTACCAGCGCGCGTTCATTTAAGATGGTTTACGACCTTTGAGGTCACCATACCTACGTAAAGCGGTGATGTTGACCTTCTGTATCAAACTATTTGTTCCTCATGATACTGATATTGTCGTAGTAGCTAAAGGTCAAACACTCTGATTCATTACTCTTTGAAATTGAAATGAAACAACCAAAATACCTGGCTGAATTTCAAATCCGAACTTGGCGATAACAAAGGCTATTTGAATTTGTAATCTGAATTTCATAATTCAAGTTGGAGAGAAGTGAGATACTTGACAATACAGTAAGTCCGGCTTAAATAATGAAATGAAAGCAAATTATGATTCTTCTTGTACTTTCCGATTTTAGATTTCAAACTTTTTTTATTAACTTTCTTGTGAACTTTTTTGTGTTTAGGGTCAAAATAACATAACATCACGCCTGTAATCCACGAAAGATTAGGCAGAGGTGAATCCATTTAATACACCCATATTTGGCGGGTTATGTTTAAGTCCCATGTAATAGAGGGCGAGGCTATTGCCATCAACCGGGCACAAATCCAGACCCCAAAGCTGCTGCTGAGAAATTCCTAATGGAAAAATCCAATAAAATAAAATAAACTTTGTCCGATCTGGGAACCGAACCCAAGACTTCATGCTCAGCTGTCGCGCTTTGCGAACACTAGACCAACGAAGCAGTCAAATGTTTTGTGTCAATAATTTTTTTTATTAACTTATAATAAACTTATACCTATAAGTTTATTATAAGTTAATAAAAAAAATTATTTACTGTTCATTACTATAACAATTAATCTGCCTAGCCTTTTCCCAACTATGTTGGGGTCGGCTTACAGTCTTACCGGATGCAGCTGAATACCAGTATTTTACATGGAGCGACTGTCTAATCTGACCTCCACAACCCAGTAACTGGGTAATACGATACCCTACCCTCATTACTATATCATTAACAATTTAATGATAAACCTTTTTCGTAACACGTTCCCAAATCAACGAGAACACAGCCAACAATTTTAATAGACACTTGAAGAAGCTTGCCAAGTGAGAAGAGCGTCATTACTCGATAGATGTCGCCACTTGAGCACAGCGGGCCTACACTGCAACCCTAATGAATCATGAAAGCCTCGGGAAATTGCTTCTCGCATAGATTCCAAGGGAATTCCGATATAGGTCAGTAGTTACTTATTGGTTTTAATGCGAGACTCTGTGGTACCATCCATGATTTTAATTTATCTTACTAATATTATAAATGTGGAAGTTTGTGAAGATGGTTAGATGTTTGGATGTTTGTTAATCAATCACGTGTAAACCGTTGAACAGATTTTGATGAAAATTGGCACATAGATAGACCGTTTTGAAGATGAACACAGGATAGTTTTATCCCGGTAAGGTGTTTCCTTGCGATAATAGTTCAACTTAATTTACGGAAAGTTACTTTTCATGCGGGCGAAGTCGCGGGCAGAAGCTATAGTTATTCAAAAAAATTCTTATAATAAACAAAGATATAGCATGGTAGAAAGAGAAAGAGAAAATAGTTCAAGAGATTCTCAAACATGAGTTATTATGCTACGCGAAGCTACGCAACGCTACGAAGTCTACGAAAAACCGTAGCATAGCCAACTTTCATTATCTTTTGTATGCTACCTTTTGTGCGCCGAATTGTAGTTTTGCCAGGTCAGTGAGTTGAAGATGCAAACAAACATAGCCCTTATTTACACCCTAATTCCTTATTACACAAAGACATTTGAATGTGCGAATACTTACATAGATACACTATCAAGATTTATTTAAACACATCATTTTAGTAAAATAAACACACCCATTTGTATTACAAACAAAATATTGACTACCCACATTCTATGTATGTATATTTACGAATTGTTACTGAAACTCATATGATGCTTTGGGATTAGAGACCTTAACTTAACAGCACATTGTTCAATTTACACTCAAACTAAATTAAATTTCGTTTTGTCAATTTCACTTGTATCAATCTAAAATCAACTTTGCACTTATGATTTTAAAGTTGAAATTGTTACAGGCTGTAACGTACATGTAAATTCCATTAGCAACGAATGCGAATTCGCGTTCATCCATACATAACCATGTAATCTTCATCGAGTTGATTATATTTTCGAGTATGTTAAAATATTCATTGGGATTTGTTTGTAAGAGTAAAGTAAAGTAAAACGTGGTCGTAGAATGACCCCAATGTGAAGGTCTTGTCATGCCCTTTCCCTCGCACAGTCTAGCGAGCGAATGAGAGGACCAAAATATGCACCACAATTTTCAATTTGTTTCTTTGGTGACACGGGTTACATATACCTAATATCAGAATGTAAATAGGTACCGTAAAACGGGGTGTATAGAAAGGCAGGGGTGAATCGAAACGAAACTTTAAAAGAAATTTTAATGTTAAAATAATATAGTTAGTTGGCAAAAAAGACTCTCCTTTTTTTCTGAATTATAATTTACAAATTAGTCTCATTGTTGGCGACCAACTTTATTAGTTTGACTTTAAAATTCATTTTAAAGTTCCGTCTCGATTCACCCCTGCCTCTCTATTCACCCCGTTTTACTGTAAACTTGACTTGTCTTTTTATTCTTAATCGCGTCCCGCTCCGGCTTCGTACGGGTGCAATGTAGATACATAAACATTCCTCTTGAATCACTCTAAGTATTTATTGAAAAAAACCACATTAAAATCCGTTGCGTAGTTTAAAAGATCTGAGCGTACAGACGACGGGAAGCGACTTTGTTTTAAACTATGTAGGATTTACATTAAATTAAACAACCTCTACAATTTTCAACTATTATTTATTTATAATTAAAGAAAAGCAAAATGTAATTTAAGCTTTGTTTTACAATATCAGGAAAAAATATGGCAGCTTAAGTAAACGTAAGTAAGATTTTTGCTTGGATTTCTTTTATAAAAAAGCCTGAATGTTTTCTTAATTAATTTTTTTCGGTGCTTTAGTTTGTGGAATTTAAATCATGAAGAAGTAAGGGTCGCTATACACATAAGCGGGTCAACACATTCCGTTCGGCATTTTTAGTACAACATTATCAATGGTTGTACAAAAAACCCTGTACCGAATTTGTAAGACAGTTTTATCTCGAAACATAACATAATGCATTTAATGAGGATACCAAAGAAATTTATATCAGTTATAAAAAAATACGCTACAAAAACTCTAACAGAACAAATAAACCTTATTTCTTCCCATTTGCATTTAATTTTCACAAGTAACAAGCAGAGTTATTAATGAGATAAGCATACGAAATTACAATAAACTTGTATGCGATACAATCTTGTGGAGGCATAAAACGCAAAAGGCATAAGCATAAAAACCTTTTTTTCAAACCTAACGTTCGCAAGCGTCGGCAGGCGTCGCGCCGCGCGTCTTTGTGATTATAATAAGTCCCGTAAATCCATGACTTTTACTTGTGATACAAGAATATCAAGTTAAATTAACATATAGAAAACTCTTCTGTTGAAAATTATTATTACAGCGACATTTTTCTTATACAAGAACAATGCTACAAAAAATGTCGCACGTTCCTCGACATCGTAATTAATTACACGATGACTCGTCTCTAAGCTTGTAAAACATGTCGCCCTTGTTAGGCATCTTTCTGACATGACTAGACTTTCCGAACTTTACAAGATCGTGTTAGCAGTTATCCGACAAAAGTGTCCATCGTTTTAACTAGTTTTCTTTGTAAAACAACTTTTGTCGTAAAGGTAACTGTACCTTCACGACAAAAGTTGTTTTATAAAGAGTAAGGCCTTTTTAGCGACACGTAACACCCGGGTAGGTCAGTACCCGGGTGTTAAGTGACACTAAAAAGGGCTGTCATACACGTTCGAGTGACAGACACTATAAACGGAACTTTATTTTACAACTCAATATGCCAATATTTACAATTGAGTAAAATACACTGACTGACAGACAGTCCTCTAGAAAACAATTTTGAGCACATTTCGTTGTTTTCTAACGTGAAGTCTAGACTTTTGGAACTTACACTACATCTTGTAAGCCGCTATTATAGTATTTATGACGATCGCATTTTAGTTCGTTTTACAACTTGGTTCGTTCTTTTAGTGTGGGCGTACTAATCCGGCTCACTGCGTAGCATGTTACATTATAGGTTGTCATAAATTGCAGACTCGACTGTGGCCGCACGGATTTGTCTGATCCGGCTTTTACAGCAAGCTTCGGAATATAGCCGCCGGCTTGTTTCAAATCAGGGTATAGTACTTAATCCATACTAATATTATAAATGCGAAAGTAACTTCGTCTGTGTGTTGGTCTGCTACGCTTTCACGCCTAAACCATTGAATCGATTTTAATGAAATTTGTTACATTTTGATGAAGTATTGATATCACTCTAGGGTTACATCAGTCCCCCACTACACTGTTACATTAATTACTTTACAAACTGGGTAAGTTATTAAGTGGCAAAGTTGAGGCCATAATCGTATCGCTATCGCCTTGGCCACAATTGGCCACAACTACGGCCGTTTGGCGACAGAATCATCAAAACGTTACATTAAATTTAAAAAACATAAAATAACACATAAAATTTACAAAAAAAATGTTTTATTTAGTTATGAATATGAATGTGGATGGATGGAGAGCAAGAGGAAGACCAAAGAAAAGATGGATGGATTGTGTGAAGAAGGATATGAATGAAAGGGGAGTCAGTGATTGCATGGCGGCTGACAGGACAGAATGGAAGAGGAAAACGTGTCGCGCCGACCCCAAGTAACATGGGACAAGGGCAGGAAGATGATGTTTTATTTAGGTGCATTTACGTGCACGAAGTCGCGAAAAAAATCTAGTTTCAAATAAATAAGAAGTATTTACTGTTCGCTGGAAGGGTCACCACCCTCGTACTAAACTTCGCGCGAAACGAACAATAAATTGCTGATAAACTTTCTCATTCATTCTATCAAAATGAAAATACTTTTGTTCGCGTAAAAAATTGTTTAAGTTTGAATACCATACCTGGGCGTAGAAATGATAGTAAACTTGTGACTGTTGCTCCCCAGGGCAATATTTAGAAACGGGGCCGAATATTTGTTGTACACTTTTTTCTTTTAAAAATAATAAACTGTATAGAGACCAATTTGTTGTTGAAATATTGATAGTACCTAAGTAAATGAACACATAAATATTTTTGGTATACTCGTAAGTTTTTTTTAGTTTAAGCTATAATTGCCTGTCAATATCCGATTCAAAACCGAATAACGTTAATATAAAATTTGGTACGGGGTAAGTTTAAACCCCAAAAAGGGAGATAGGCTACTTTTTATACCGCGACTTCGTCTGTGTCCGAAATAATCGACATTTACTCGGACAAAGTTGTGAGCAAAAGCTTGTCCTACTTAACTCCAAGTATCAAGTTTATATGAGCCTCGTATGAGTTGAGAAAACTCACCGTCACTATATATAACTCAGCAGTTATCCAGAACTTACTCCTGGAATACGTGCCTGTGTACACTGGCGATAAACTCGGGACTTGCCCGCATGTGTGTGCCCCACTGAATAACTAATAAGGACTTTACGGAAACACACCTCGGCACAAGACGCAATGGGGAACGTGGTGTCTTAAAGCTAAAACCTCACTTAAATGTTCACTTGAAAGTTTACTCAGTTAAGTAAACCAGTGGGAAGGTTCACAGTAGTTAAAACACGAGTTGGATTTTAAACACATAACTGGCGAAATGTGGGTGTACTGATGGGTACACCTCTGCCTAACCCTTCGGGGATTACAGGCGTGATGTTATGTTATGTTATGTTGGATTATAAAATGTATCTGTGTGAACTTAATTCACACTAACATTATAAATTTAAAAGTTACTTTGTCAGTCCGTCACGCTTCACAAATAAACCACTGAACCGGTTCTGATGATATTTGGTACGGAGTTAGTTTGAATTTGAACCCTAAGAAAGGACATAGGCTAATTTTTTTCATGCAACTTTGTGTGCGACTACGATAACCGACCGATTATGCGGATGAAGTCGCGAGCAAAAGCTAGTTCCTAATACTTAACTCTATAATAGTTATTATTTTTTTGAAAATGTTGGAAGCACTTGACTGCTTTTGCTTGCCTTTTAGTTTTCAGGTTTCTATTTCAGACACAACTTTTTGTGATTAATATTATGTAACGTAATAATTAAAGATGGACATAAAACTGTATAAAAAGAAACTAAAGGATCAGGTAATAAAATGTAAACAGACAAAAAATTGTAGCCATTATGCCCGTAGTAATAAATTACAAAATGAACAAAGACTTCGCTATAATTTATTTGTGTTAGCTAAATGCTGCTCCAATTTTTACTCCTAGGTTTTGTACCCTTTAGCGAAAGTAATTGATAAAAAATAAATAGGTCAGTAATTACGTGCTAAACACTGTCTGCTAAAATACATAACATAACACCACGCCTTTAATGCCCGAAGGGTTAGGCAGTGTACCCATTAGTACACCCACGTTTCGCCAGTTATGTTTAAGTCCCATGTAATAGGGGGCCCGCCTATTGGCATCAACACGGCACAAATCCAGACTCCGAGACTGCCACTGACAAATTCCTGATGGAAATCCCAAAAACTAAAAAAAAAAACCATGTATGAATTTTATCCTTTCCTAACATAACATAACATAACATCACGCCTGTAATCCCCGAAGGGTTAGGCAGAGATGTAACTATTAGTACACCCACATTTCGCCAGTAATGTTTTTTTTTAGTCCCATGTAATAGGGGGCGAGCCTATTGCCATCAACCAGGCACAAATCCAGACTCCGAGGCTGCTACTGAGAAATTCCTGATGGAAAAACCCAATAACACTTTGCCCGACCTGGGAATCGAACCCAAGACCTCATGCACAGCAGTCGCGTTTGCGACCACTAGACCAACGAGGCAGTGCGAGGCAGTCCGGCAGTCGATCCTTTCCTAAATTGTACATATTTTATAATTACTCTAAGATTTCATGTTTAGGTTAATTATTGTATATTGTTTGAATAATTAAAAATCGAATTTAGTTTTATTGCCTACCTACATCAAAATGAATAGATTTTAAAAGATTACAGAATGTACAAAGTAGGAAATCAGACTATTAAAGTAAAACCTACTCTCGATTCTAGATATCGTAAAAAGACAGTAAACTGAACTCGACTGATGTAAGACGAGGTAGTAACTACGTATGCAGCTCTAGATCATAAATTTTCTTAAGTATTACCGATCTTTACTCTGTAATACATTACATTATTGATAGCCGCGAATCTAATAAATTGAGCGCGAGAACAAGGTTGGCGGCTACTGACGCCATTTTTCAAATTAAATGAAAGCTTTATTATATTTTTGGAAGATTAATGAATTGGATGGGTTAGCAGATGTTGTTAATGTTGTAGTCTGTAGATCGAAACTTCATCATATTAAATTATGTTATTAAAAACTGTACACGGAAGTCTACCAATGTCTGGTGGAACACACATACAAGCAAATAACATATTATTACACATTTTTAGAGTTACCCAAGAGTAGATACGTTAAGTATTTTTTTTTATATTATATATATAATAATATATATTTTTCGTTATTATACAGATTTTTATCGATTTATTTACGTAATAATTGAGCCAGCCATAAAAACAGTTTTTAAAAACACACACACACGTCACACTACGTAGAACTAAAACCCTTACGACAACAGAATAGGGTTACCATGCATAAAATAAATCGTTCAACAAAACAGCCAATCAATATGCCTCACCAATGGGGTGCAGTCACGCGACGTGGGCTACCTTTAAATGCAGCTAAAATATTCAGGTCCCCGCAGCCCTAGTGCATGACGTGACCGCCTCGCTAATGCTTCCGACACGAATAAATACAATTGAACTCGTGCAGACTGCACGGTACCACTCGCGAGGTAAAATTAAATTCTTCACGTGATTTGTATTGTACTGATATCTGAGAATAGCATTCAACGCATAGAATGACATGAATATATAGAACTATATTATGTATCCTGCTTATATGTAGGAAGTTACCTTAAAATCAGTTCATACGTTTCCAAAAAGATCGGCTTTAAAGCTTGTATGATATGCCGTACGGCGTAAACGCTCTAAAATTTTAATTTTGCATCTGGTAACTTATTCCATTTGAAAATGAAAGCTGTATCTCGAAAACGGTGAAAGCATTGCCTTTTCCTTGAGACCGCGTGCCTCATTAATATTGCACGCTGCCTGAGCCGGCAGTCCCTAAGCAAATACGAATATATTGCCTTCTTTAACAGTTATTAAATTACCGTCTGTGACATTATTAAGCCATTAGTCGTACTGACGAGCTACCTGTTTGTGTGATTGTGTTAATTATAGTGTTGTAATTTGTACCTACGTTAAGTGACTGTTTACTCGAGTGCCCATGTGTCTATATTTACGTACCTACCTACTCATTATACGTTGTGTTATTTGAATATTAGAGTTTACTTGTTGATTTGTTGGCCTTTCGAGTTAAGCTGTTCTTTTTTTGATTTCAATATTTTATTATTTATTACTTTTTTAGATGTTTTGATTAAGTGTGTAAATATGGATTAAATACTTAAAATAAAAATAAAACTATAACGTATCACAATGAATACACTAAAAACTAAAACAAAGTAGGATCGAAATTTCTACGTTGATAATTGATTTTAGACATTTATGTGTTGCATCACGAGAATGTTCAGTAAACAATTACCATTTCAAGATCGTCAAAACATAAAAAATCAAATAGGTACCCAACAACAGTTGGTACCTATTTACTCGTTTAATCCTAAATTAGATCGCTAGCTCACCAAAAGAGCTCACTTTACGAAAAATTACGATATTTTTCATAAAAAAATCAAGATTCATGACAGCTCAAGATCACGATGATATCAATCTTTTATAATTTCGTTGCTCAATTTCTTTCAGTGATGGAGAAAATTATCGGTCATCATGCCTATGTTGAGCTCGTCTTTATCAGTCTGACGTCACCCTACACGGTCACGGCCACCTCGATAGCTCTCAGAGATTAAAGTGTGAAGCAATATAAGAAAATTAATGACTATTGCTCTTTTGATAAGGATTTGCGGACAAAGAATGTGGGTACAATATGTGAATGAAAAATTGAATGAAACTTCTCCTCTTTGTGTGTCTGAAGTTTTTTAAGCCGAGTTATTTTTTTGCGATTTGCAAGTGGATTCGTTTGCGAGCGCCATTGTTTGTGTGTATTAATATGCTTCGGAGAAATTCACAATTTCTTTTGCTAACAAATAATTTCGTTGGGTCTGGTATTCTAGTTACTTTATTGAACAACAAAAGTAATTTCGAACAATACTGTAGCACGTTTGTGAAGAGAATACTGCAGCGCTCCGGGGTGAGTCGATTTAATTAAGTGTAGGTGTAAAGTTTGTCTATCTGTAGCTGTGTATCAAATGAGGAAATTAGACGTGATGAAGTTAGCTACCGTTCCTCTAGACAGGGCAGATTTCTTGCTTGTGTAGAGGACTGAAGACGGTTCATAACAGAGAGATACAGAAGTGTATTTTAAAAATTCTAGCTTTGTTACTCACTCTTGCATTATTATTCTGATAACTCAGTACCAACACCGCTTGTCTCACAGATAAAAAACGACACCGATTTCAGATCGTTAAGTCTAATTATTTCCGCTATTGAGTATGTCAATAGATTTTACGAAAAATAAAGTTATACTTCAGGATATTTTACGATAAAGAAGATTAATGTTAGATTAGCCTTTAAATACCTACTTAAATAAATAACATTTTCAAGAGTCTCGCGTTAGTACAAGTACGTAATTTGTTCCAAATTCTCTTGAAATTAAGTGTTATAGATTTGGGTCAGATATGGTTTGAACTGGAGGAAATTAGAACATGAGTGTTTTCTTTGCTCTCAGGATATTAAGTGTAGTATATTTGATATGGAACAGTGAAATGTTTGAAAAATTGATTGTGCTACTTGATACGTAGATATTGACTTGTTTACTATTTTTTGATCAATGTATGTGAGAGAAATACTTAAGTTAAACAATTTAAACTTAAAAAAATGTTTATAATAGATTTGATTTTCGCACAGTAGGTTTTCTTATATTAAAAACTAGTACTTTAAAGATTACTTAATCTTGAACTTCTAAACAGCTGAAATATACGACAAACTGCCCCAAACTACCGCACATACCTATATTACTTTTACTTCAGCAACCGAGCCTAACGGAATGATACCTATTTACAATTACCAGTAAATGTTATAAATTGGTTATTATTTACTGTTAATTACCACTTATTTGGTTTAATTATTACCAGTAATTAACAACACTAACTGGAATAATCAAAGTTGCCGAAATCTTTAGTTAGTTTGACAAACTGTAGTTGACTAACTGAAACCGTACAGTTTCGGTTAATTGCTAAGTAAAGCAAGACTACACACACATATGTATAGCAGCTAAAGCCTTGATAATTTATATTTGAATGATTTTGACGCTCTTTGTACTGCGAAGCGATATCTTAGACCGCTGATTATTTCAGTGCTAGAGACAGATATATACAAAACTATTCAAAGCGTTCCTATTTATTACTTTTAAATCCTATTTTATAGTAATTACTTTGAATGGTAACCACGTTCTAGAGAAATATAAATGCTGATCGAATACCTATCTCAATGTATAAAAGAACAATAGTTCCCTACAAAAATACACTACAACACAATGAAAATGTATGGAACAGCCGATTCTTTATTCATACTTTAGGGTTGGTTCCATAGCAAAAATTGTTCATACATCCCATTTTTCAGAGTGCGAAAGTATATTCATATTTCACACCCTGAAAAATGGGCCGTAAAAGCCCTTATTTTAAAATAACGTTCTGATATTAGTGAAGAACTAAAGTAGGAAAGTAAAGAACCGAAAAATGTCCACTCTTAGCCCTTAGCGTAACGCTACGTTAGCTAGACACATGTTAATTTGCTTACGTAATCAAATCATTGCCACAACGCTTCACAAACTCCTGAACACGTTCAGACTACGTTCAACAAATTAACATAAGACTGTGTTGCATGCGAGGTCAGCACTTCAAGAGCAATGTCAGGGCTTGCGTGCTTCACACCAGTATCGGATGAGCAGACGAGCTGAGCGGAAATTTGTTGGTTCCTACCTTATTTGATAGGTGTTACGGCACCTAATTGGTGCCCGGAAAAATATAACGGACGTTAAATTAGGGAAATTGGCAATTTGTTTTCCATTTAATAAGGGCAAACGAAATTTGCAGGTGTGCATAAGTGGAGGTAATTACTTTCCACCAGGTGTGCCGACTGGCCTTTATGCCAACGTATCATACCTATAAACAGGAACCCTGCCAGACTAGCCCGTTAGTCTAGTAGTCGCAAGCGCGACCTGTGCGACTGCTGAGCATAGTGTTCGATTGCCAAGTCAAGCATTTTTTATTTAGTTTTTCCACTAGGAATTCGTTCAACATTTGATGCTGGCATTGTGGCAATTTCAAAAGGTACTTACTGTGGTCTGCGTAAGCACAGAACATCTGCTAATAAATCGTGTCGTTAACTATCACGTATTGCCCGAGTGTTGAAAAAAAGACTGATAAAGGTAAATTGATATTAGTTGTTATAGTCTTTTACTTTTAAGTAGTTCTGTCGCTAATAGACATTGTAGGCATAAAACGACCTTCAGTAACATTATTTTTATGCTAATTGTCCTATGCTCATAATGTTACACGTGGCGCTGCAAGGTCAAGTGCAATGTCACGGCGACAGGGTTTGCGTGATGCACACCCGTAACGGATGGGAACGTGAAGGTGAGGATAGAAGACACAAAAAAGAGAAATGGGCGGGATTTTCTATCTTCTTAAAAAAGGCTATAATAGCCTATAGCCCCCTATTACATGGGACTTAAACATACCTGTAAAAACGTGGGTGTACTTATGGCTACACTGCCTAACCCTTTGGGATTACAGGCGTGATGTTATGTGTGTTAAACAAACGGAGGACGTTTTATGTTAGTCGGATAGATTATTTTTAAAGGTATTTTCGTCAATTGTGGACTGATATCAAAAAACTTTTTTAGTAAATGAAAAATATCTTTAGTTTCAGGAGTCGACGAATTCCAAAAATAAAGATTTTTTACTTTGAAGTTTTGTTTTTATTTTACTTCCAACATTAAATTAATTCTAGTTCATTACGCAATCAACAACACTATTTAGCGATCCATGGAAGGAATAAATCATGAATTCAACATACACAAAACCTATATCGAGTGAAACCAGTAATTTCCCGTAATCACGACAATTGACTGAACGTAGCAGTTTTCTAGGAAATCGCAACGTAATTCACAAACAATTGCCGGTGTCCGACGCCAATTTGACGATAAAGTGCCTCTTTATAGAGAAAACGATGTTTATTTTTGTATTGCAAACAGACAGTCCATTATTTGACCCGTTTCTTCCTCGTATTTCAAATACGAAAAATAAAGAACAAATAGCAAATTGGGGCTTCACAAAATGGATTCTGTTCGTTGTTTTTACTGCGAATTTTGTTACCGTTTGATTTTGGATTAAAAAATGATTTAGTTTTTAACGTTTACTGAACTGAGAAAAGTATGCGCTTTTTGCTACTTAATCTGCATCGTTTTAATCGACATTCTAATAATTTATTGGGTTGATTTTAAAGAGAGCTTGCTTTACACAATATCACGCTTGTAATACCCGAAGGGTTAGACAGAGGTGTGCCCATTGTACAACCGCGAGCCTATTGCTATCAACCGTTCACAAATCCACACTCCGAGACTGCTAATGAGAAATTAAAACCCAATAACAAGCTTGCTTTATAACCTAAAAAAGCCCAGTTAAACCTCAAATCCGCAACAGTCAGGCAATGGTGACGTAACAATGAAAGCACCTAGTTGCATGCTTGCAGTTCAGCATTGTAGCCAGAGAAAGTGTTCCGTTTAAAAATAGGTGAAATCGTTCGCCTCGACTTAAATGTTACAAGCTAGCACGGAACTAGGGTGACATAGATCGTGTGGTTCAGTTCTAGTTTTTTAGAACTATTATACTTTTAAATTGGAGGGTATGAGCAATAATAATGTATACCTACGTTTTAAAATTAACGATTGTGACATGTAATTCTTTTACCAGTGAATAAGGTTACCCTATTTTTATTTTAAAAAAAATATAGAGATTTTGATTAATTTTCAGTTTGCCTTTAAAATAGGACTATGGTACATAATATTATACAGATCAATATACAGTGTATTAAAAAAACTAACAGTTAGGCTATAGGCATAGTTCAGTAGAAAAAGCAAATTAAACCAATTAAAGATAAATTATAATCATTATATCATTACTTTATCACAATTTTAATTTGAGTACGACTATCTCTGTAATTGTTCGCAAAACCATGTCTGTTTATTTGAATACATAAAGATTATGTTCCAATGACTACATCAAGTGTTACATTAGTTGTATATGATAATAATAAGCAGTATCGAAATCATTTCCATCCAATAATAAAACACTTCAGTCAATACGTTTTACGACGGTATTGGGAGTGAACTTGTAATATGAATATAATGATAACGCTTCTATGAAATTCTGTTCCCTTTTTGAAATTCTGGTAAAGAAAATAACTGCAAAACTTCGTAACAGTGACCAAACCCCCTGACTACATAAATGTAGGAGTAATTGAAAGGAAAAGTCGCGCGGGCACGGTAGGCGCGGGAGGCACGTTAAACAAAAGCCTCGCGAGGCCCACTGAATACTATGGCCAAATACGGTGGCCATGCGATAGAGTTATTGGGATATTCCAACTACTATTAAAATTGGCTTATGTAATAGAATAAGTCAGTACTTACTCTATTTCATTTCTCACTTCTATTTCATTCATAGTCAAAAGCTACTGTATGCAAACGGTTACAGAACATTACAGAATATACAGAACGGTTACGGTTACAGAATATTATTGACATTTTATTGTAGTATCGACATATATTTTCCTAATTTACCGAATTTATATCTATTGACTTTAATTATTATTATTTTATATTACTTTGCAATGTATTTAATTAATTAATTTTATTCTAAAATGTGACTTAGTGATAATAACATTATATTATGACATAATTTTGACTCTAAAATTTTGTACACCATTACTGGTAGAACATAGAGAACATTTATCAATGTATTTATAGCATCTATCAAACCTGTGTTCACAAATAAATTGTTTGAATTTGAATTTTGAATTTGAACGTGTTTTGGTATCTACTGTGCATATAAAGGCATCTCTAAGTTCTTTAGAGGTTGTGGTGACTTTATCACGAAAAGCTAAATGAAAAATTACGTTAGCTTGAATGCTGGCAGGAATTATTTAAAACAGGGCAGTCCCTATTTTAGATACTATAGTTACTTGAAGTTAGAGATAACTTTATATGCACAGTAGGTACCAAAAATACGTTGTGTAACCGTTTGTATACAGTAGCTTTGACTATGAATGAACGCTTTGTACTAAATATGTCTAGCTTAAAAACTCGTAAACCAGGCAACACCGAAAGTCAACCTAGGTGAATTTTTATATCTGTTGACATCCATTCTACTTTGACAAGATGTAAATCTAACGCTGTTAAGCTCATAAACTGATTTAAATTTTAGTGTTTTTCCTCGCTATACCACTAGCTCAGGTTAGTACCTAAGATATTTAATAAATAGAGTACACTCTCCAATATTAAACAAGAAGTACTCTTTAAAATAAATTACGTTCGTGAAACTTTATAAAATAAAACCTAAAAAAAACCACATCAATCCAAAGATTAAAAAAGAAACTGCCAAGATTTTTACGTTGGCGCATCTCGTTTCTTTAAAAAAGCTGGTCACATCAGTCACAGTCGAAATGTCACTAGGCCGGCTCAGCACTAACTGGGTCACCTTATTAAGGGAGTGCAACATCAAATAAAAAGATACAGAAGGCCTACCGTGAGGGGCTCGTGGCTCGTCGTCTAATAATCTTAGTTCTGCAAAACTTTACTTCAAACTTATTCAAAACGAAAATGTGTACTTTCCAACAATAATGCTCAATGAAACCGAACTTATGCTTCATCATCATCATATCAGCCGTAGGACGTCCACTGCTGAACATACGCCTCCCCTACAGATTTCCAATACGACCGAATGGAAGCGGCTTGCATCCAGCGCGTTATGCTTAGATTACATTTAAAATTAATCAGTGATAAATAATTAATCATTACTATAATTACGTACTTCGAAAGATTAAACGTAGACGTATATGGGTTGGTTCGTTTTAGCAGAACGGAACCGTCTTAGTCAATGAATAAAGTAAATGTTTGTTGTTTCGACACTTTATACCTAAACAATGTACTAGGTTTTATTAAATTGGTACCAAAATCCAGATAAATATTTCTGCCAGTAATATGAACAAAAGTATTACAGATCTTCGCCTGCTCTTTGTGTCACGGATATTGTAGTTCCGCCTTAAGTCAGAAAGCTACATACTTGCCCAAACCGTTTACCGGTATCCATAAACCACCGAACCACTCAAAAAAGTTAGGTCTTCTGTTCCTATCTACTCTGTGCCTGAAGCTTCGTTACTTCAGTCATACTTTCACCTTCTGTCTCAAGCAAATTAAACGCTTTGCTACTATTAATAAGGGTTGCTAATTTGCATGGCATTGTGCTAAAACACCTGAGCCGGTCATCAACTTAATGAATGGACGTCTTGTTTAATAATGTTTTGACTCCTTTGTAGTGGGTACCCCGAAATGGTTTTGTTCATTCGATTGCGTTAATTTTCAGGATAAGTTACGTTTTGCATTAAAATAAAAAGCTTTTATTTTAAGTAAATCGTCTTCACATTCGTATAATTATAAATTAATGTAATAATTGTTGTAAAACATATATTTTTTAAAGACTGTTTGAAGTTTCTTGCCCTTACTTCTCCATACGAAACTACATTTTCAAATGGGAACTAGGTATGTAGATTAGATTTCTTTTCCATTGCAAATGACGTTCAAAAATGTCTTTTAAAAGCTTTTCAATTGAAATAAATGATATAAATGAATTTTATTATTTTTTTCCTAATATTGATAAAAAGAGATCTCCAAAGTCTAAATTATGTTACATAATGAATTCTACTTTAATAACACATTTCTTTACTGTTATTTAAGCAATAATTTTTCCTCAATTACTTAGTTTGATGGGCAGTATGCGTAGTTAACGGCATACGAAGTATCTTTTTACTCCCCGTAAATACGTATTTTATGGATAAAGCACTTTACTACTTATGAAATTCGGTTCATCATCAATACATGAATAAGTAAAGGTAAGTAAATGCTTTACTGCCTCGTTGGTCTAGTGGTCGCAAGCGCGACTGCTGCGCATGAGGTCTTGGGTTCGATTCCCAGGTCGGGCAAAGTGTTATTGGGTTTTTCCATCAGGAATTTCTCAGTAGCAGCCTCGGAGTCTGGATTTGTGCCCGGTTGATGGCAATAGGCTCGCCCCCTATTACATGGGACTAAAAACATAACTGGCGAAATGCGGGTGTACTAATAGGTATACCTCTGCCTAACCCTTCGGGGATTACAGGCGTGATGTTATGTTATGATGTTATGTTACTGTAGAACAGCGACATCTTTCCTCTCTATGAGTGCTCTAAACTTTGTCCATTGCATAAACTTTATCATCCAACTTTTACGTGCTTTTCAGCGCTTTGCGTTTGAAATTCAAGCAAAATCTCATGTCATAAAAGAGACGGCAGAAACAAAAGAGCTTTTTACTAGACTTACTAGAACATTTGAGAAATATGGATAACTTAAAATGAAAATATACATAGTAGGTACAGTAAGCTAAAATAATTGCTTTGACATTCAATCTTCAGCGCTTTACATTTAATTAAAGAAACATAGACCGTGAACTTTTCGATATAACTTCAACGTAACAATAAACTCAAACAGCGTAAAATTCAGCGCCCGATAAATTATGTAACGTTAATTTGTCAAGTTTTCATAATTACGCCAACGTAAACAAAAGATAGTTAATAATGTACTACATATTTGCTGCCTGGCGAGCCCCCACTGCGGCCAGGATTAGCACATAATCCAGGATCAGATGGCTAACTCAATAGGATTATCTGGCTACTTCCAGCTGCGTCTGCTCTTGTCACCTTCCTGACAAATTAATGGTAGATTTACGAATTCAGAATTGTTTGTTTCCGACAAATTGGATGGCTGTAATAATTTATTCGTGGGGAGCCGTGGGTTGGATAACTTTTTAATCAAGCTCGTCGAAAACGTAGATTCGTATCGCGCTACCGTAAAACGACATCGCAAAAAAATCAATTCCCGCTCTCCGACCGTTTAAGAGGAGAGGAAATCAATGTATCTAGCTTTGATCTTCGTATTTCCGCTGAGAAAAGTTGATATTTTACGTGATCACATACAGGAATCGTAGTTCGACGACGTGATTTCCTTCATGTAGGTACGTTACACTTATAGCAAATGTTTGTTCAAACATTTATACTAGCGTTTCCTTTTCCAATAGTGGTTCACAATACATTATGAGGGCGAGGCTTTGCGAACTATCTGCAAACATGGCCATTAGTCGGCAGCAGCGGCATCCTGCCCTAGTTGGCGTAGTTTCCACGTCGATAAACAGTGTTCACACAACAGAAGCCTGCCTTCAGTGTACATGTTGCCCTGGTACTTAGTGAAAACATCTGCCACCTTGTGTCTCGTTTAAATTGGAAACCTAAATGACATCATTTAATTTCCAGCGGCAATTGGGGTGCTGTTTATAAAAGAAAACTGTTTGTTTTTAAAATACAGTTATTGTTATACTACAATGCTTATTGAACGTAGTAAAAGTTTATTATTGCATTATATAGAGCAAGAAGTTTAAAATGTGTAAGTTGGATCCATTTACGTCATACTTCTATAAACGTTTAGCTATTTATATGTGCCTTTTTTTAACCCCCGAGGGGGTCCTGATTAATTTATTTTCAGTTTCAAAGATGACTTGATCGAGTGATTTCTTAGGTATGTTTCAACAACATTTGTTGAGCCGTATGAAGATGATCAACCCTTATTTAGTTGACCAAAAGATGTGAGCTATTGTTTGTGTCGAGGGTTTTTAAAATTTAAAATTTATAAGTAATTACGAAATAAAAGAAGCTTTTCTTAATTATCATTATCAACACAGATCAGCAATACATTGTTGAACATAGGTTAGGTAAGCGTCTCAAAAAATGTCTGCTTCGAATCATAAAAACGGATGACCCGATGTCAATATTTTTATTTTGTTTAAAAGCAGATTTAAACTGTTTCAACAAAGTAGGATTGTAAATACAATGTGCGCTAGATAACAATTTTATGCTCAATGTATTTACTTGTCAGCTTCTGCCCGCGACTACGTACGCGTTAAAGTTGATATATTATCCCACGGGAACCGAACATTCCCGAGATAAAAAGTAGCCTAAGTATTTACTATTCCAGACTACAATCTATCTCTTTGCCAAATTTCATTTAGATCCGTTCAGCCGTCAGCCGTTCTGGCGTGATTGAGTAACAGACATCCATCCATCTAAACTTTTGCATTTATAACAATAGAAAGAGATTGCATCCAACAATGTGGGTTTAGGCAGTATTTTTTACTTCACATATTTAAAATAATTGTGGACCCTGTCGGGTGTACAAGTTCGTGTAAATCAGGGGTTCCAAAATTTATTTTGTCTACTGCCCACTTTGAGAATAAATTATTTTTTAGCGCCCCCATTTTTTCACCTGCTTACTATAAATTAAATTAATTATTGTGAGCGGAGATTTAACGCCCTGATTATTTTTCTGTTTTTCTTACCGCCCCCCTTTAGGCCTGCAGCGCCTACAAGGGGGCGTTATCGCTCATTTTGAGAAATGCTGATTTTAAGGTACAGCTCTCACTAAATATCGCTCTTAATTAATTTGCTTTAATTAATTCCATTCAAATATTTACGTCGTTCTAATTTGCCGCTGTCATGTTAGGCACGCGACCGTGCCTCGTGACAAATAACAATTCGACTTTTTACAAAAAAAAAAACTAGAAACCAAATGGATATAATATAATGGATAGGTAGGCCACAGGACTGCGTAACATCAGAGAAAACTTGAAAGTTAATGAATATAAAAACCTAGGATTATTCAGGGTTTGAATACAAAAAGTTAAAAAAAGTTAAATAAATCTATCTTTTTTGTATTCGACCCTATTTTTTTATATTGCATCACTGTTATTCAGCCTTTATGCCTAAACTCTGTGGAAACACTGGCAGTCTAGACTGTAGTTTATTTTAAGAGCTGACCCAGTTTCTATATTAAACTGCTCTACCTTTTAGAGCGGAAAAATAATTAATTATTCATATACCTACTAAGTTCTAAATCACAACTAAATTTTTGTTCAGTTATGATAGATTTCGTACAGCTAGATTATCAGAATAATTACGGAGATAAGTTACCTTAAAAATGTTGTAATTTCGTTATATACATAATAAATAATCGTTGAAGTGGCAGAAATAACATAAAGTCACGCACGTAATTCCCAAAGGGTTGGGCAGAGGTGTACCCATTAGTACACCCACATTTCGCCAGTTATGTTTAGTCCCATGTAATAAGGGGCGAGCCTATTGCCATCAACCAGACTCCGAGGCTGCTACATATAAATTTCTATTGTAAAAACCCAAATAACATTACACATTTATTTTTTTACATTTTAATTTATTTATTTACCTGCCTCGTTGGTCTAGTGGTCGCAAGCGCGACTGCTGTGCATGAGGTCTTGGGTTCGATTCCCAGGTCGGGCAAAGTGTTATTGGGTTTTTTCATCAGGAATTTCTCAGTAGCAGCCTCGGAGTCTGGATTTGTGCCCGGTTGATGGCAATAGGCTCGCCCCCTATTACATGGGACTAAAAACATAACTGGCGAAATGTGGGTGTACTAATGGGTACACCTCTGCCTAACCTTTCGGGGATTACAGGTGTGATG
The DNA here is from genome assembly GCA_949774945.1 of Hoplodrina ambigua. Classification (NCBI taxonomy): domain Eukaryota; kingdom Metazoa; phylum Arthropoda; class Insecta; order Lepidoptera; family Noctuidae; genus Hoplodrina; species Hoplodrina ambigua. Next base: position 11,689,364 of record OX458975.1, read on the forward strand.
TTATGTTATTTACATAATAAATTATTAAAAGTAGCGGAAATGTTAATCCGTTTAGTAGATATCTACTTATACCAAAGAATTTGCCACAAAAGCGGGCTATATTCAAATTTACGATATAAAACACGAGTTTGTAGCTTTATAAAAGATATAATTACTCACCTCATTCAGTTACCGAAAATTTTATGAAAAGAAACGAACACGTACCTAAAAACCACTTATAATATAATAGGAAAAGCAAATTCACTCACAAAGAATTTCCAATATCTTTCTCAGTATTCCTATAAAATCGTGTAATTAGTTCAATACCGGGTATTAGCTCGAGCCGGCTGAGCAAGCGGCCCGTAGTGGGACGGCCCTCATCGGGGGCCCATCGAGACTCTCATCGTGATTTCCTTTCCCCCACCACTTGAGTGGAGCACCCTCTTTGTACTTGTAAACGGACTTTGTGGATCTGAGCTGCAATGTTCGGGTTTGACTTACGTTTAAGATGTTGCTTTGAAGTTATTTGAATTGTAACTACAAATCTGTGTGTTTCATGTCTGTAGGTAAACTTACAGAGTTATTAAATAACGGTTGTATTTGCAAGTCTTGTCATTATTTATTTTTACATCTTTCATTTTTATTTTTTAATTTTTTTTTTCTATCTTAGCAGGTGGCGTTCTTTGGTTTCCGCCTACCCCCATGGGAAAATGTATGTATGTATTTTATGTGTTATTTTCACTTTCATAACCGACAGTAGAGAATATTCAAAGTGTTTTAACACATAACTTAACAAATATACTACCCACTACATTTTCCACAAAGATAAAGTACGGGATGAATACGAGCTGACTTTTAATTTACTGGCTATTATTCAGGTGGTGAAAGTATTCTTGAATACGAGCAACATTTACCGTCCTAAAGGCTACTAAAAATGTATGTAACTAAATAAATTTTGACCAGACTTTCATTTAAGATCGATAAATGATGTAGTGGTTTAACTACACATAGATATGTTCTAAGTTCTACGTAACATTATAAACTATTTACTAAAACCACAGACGGAAATTGAACGAAAGCCTAGAACTGACAGCCTTTCATGTTAGTTTCGGAATCAAATTGTTTTTGAGCGAGTGAAGCCCGCCTCGTCGTGCCTACCCAACTTATTTATAGTTAGGTTAGATTTATAGTCCAAAGTTCAATAATAACTTTTCTCCTAGCATAGTGTTAATGGACTTTCCAGGCATATAACATACCTACTTGCGATCACTAAACCAATACCTAAGAAAATTTAGGGACAACTTTGGTATCCCTCTCTAAACTTATACATTTAGTAGAAATCTTACAAAACATTAAGCAGTTCAGTGTTGCGCAAAACTTATGATCATCCTTACTCGCCCTCGGGTAAAGTTTTCAGCACATTTAAGACATTTACAAGAAGTAGCGACATTATTCTGAGTCTCACTTTCACCACTAGACTTGAATGGTTGAAAGAACACCCGGCTAGGTTTCTTTGTTTAATTAAAGTAATAATTAGCTTTGCTTACGTGGTGACTGTGTTCCGTGAAATTTCTAAAGAAATGGTAAATAATTACATCTTACCAAGGTATATTCCCCAATGTGATGAAAATACTAATTGCTTCAGCAAAATCTTATGTTGCATTGTCAAGACACTTTCGTCTTGCTAACTCAGCTTACACTTGAAACTGTTGCCAAGTAAAGACCTCGTGTTGTATATTTCGATATTTTACAGTAAATATTACTTATACTTTCTACTCGCGATAGTTTCTTCGTCCACGTTTAAGTCAAGTATACCATACAACATAATCCTATAACGCTTGGTAAATAGCTTAATTTTCTATCAGTAAAAGATTCAGAATTAGACCAGGTTCTTCCAGAGATTACCGATAGTTCGCGTGATTTTTGTTACGGATCCCTAATTTTTTGATAATAAAATATAGCCTTTAGTTCTCAGTGATAACGTAGCTTCAAATTTGCGAAAGAATTTACAAAACCTGTTTTGTAAATCCAGAGATTACCCCCTACAACCTCACCAACTTTACTTCTTTATAATATAAGTATAGATAAAAAACCCCGAATGAAAATACTACAGCGGTAGTGTTATAAATGTGAAGTTTTTTCTGCTCAAAAATGTTAGTTACGCAAAGTTTACATCAGGCACCATTTTACAGAGAGCTTTCAACTTCTTGTTTTGTTTTCGCCGATTTCTATAGCACCGTAGTTTTGGCACAAGCAGAATCTGTGCCAAAATTTAGCGCAAAACAAGTATCAGACTTATATCCCATTTGGCATAAAAAGTAAATTGATAAATTCTCTTCCGTACTAATATTTTCGCTGAAAGCTTTTAACTTTTTACTTAGTGCTTGCTCATATTTTTTAGTATAACCAATCACTTAAGGTTTCCAGTTTGGAAGAAGTTTCCGACTGCATGTAACACAAACTAAAAAGCATTTTTATGCTCAGAATAATAATTGATATTGACGTCAGTTTTATTTGTCGACTACTTGGCAGTAAAATAGAGATATGAGTGAGTACTTCCTAGTTATGTTTTAATTTGCTTAAAAATGTAGATTAAATACTGGTTGACTACATTTGCCACTTGAATCGCAGTAAATACCTCTTAAAAATCATGCTCGACTTCTATATCAAGAGCTTAACTCACATCAGACCCGAATGAAAATAAGAAAATTGAAAATATTTCGTTTAAAAAAAAATTAAAACAACACTGTTTGGAATTTTTCAAATATCTATACTTTAATTAATATCTTATCTTCATCTACAATGACAAAGTTTACCATAAAACTTCTTTAACCATAAAGCTTCTTCTTTCAAAGAATCAACGTACACCATTCAGTAACACAACAGCATTCAATACAAACCATTCAATCAGGACACTAGATAAAACTTTTAAAAGCCAGCTCTCAAGAACTTAACACCAGCTCCTCAGCTTCTAAGAACTTAATCTGTAAGGCCTTGGCCCAAGGTCTCCGTGTTCCACTAATAACAACATCCAAGGTCATTCGCCTTTCATCAAGAAAGGCTAAGTTGATTAAAAACATGTTCTTTTATGAATACAAGGAAAATTTTACGCGAGAAAATTTTAACACCCGTCTAAAAGTTTTAGCTTTGTTATATTAATAAAGCAACGCGGCGCAACTTGGGAGGGGTTTGTGTAAAAAGAATGACTTGACTGATTGATTGACGGAAAAGTGAGACAGGTTCAAAAAACAACGGTGTTTTATGCATGTTTGTTTTTTATTTTCCGAACGTTATAAATGCTCGGGAATTTGGTTATAACTAAATTGAGAGAAATGTAATCGAGGGAAGCCTTTGCCAAATAATGAGATAGAAAAACCTTCCTAATTAAAAAAAAAACGATTTTGACGATTATTACTTAACCCAGATCTGACTATGATCCGCCCTCTAATGTCAGGTGAGATCATCACCAGGGTGTTCTTTTTCAACAAGTTTCAGTGGTTTTTAACACTTTCTACTATACTCTAAATTCTGGACACAAAGCTACGGCCTTCATTTAGTTACCTAGGTCACGCAATGTATTTAAATATTTGCTTTTGGAATTAAAAGAATGAAGAAATCTCATGAAACTAGTTTTTTAAAGGTCGGCAACTCGTCAGTAAACCATTTAGTGTAGCAAGTAACTAAGATAGTGGTAACCAATTGATACTAAACGGCGGGTATATAATTCTTCTGTACGTGTATTTGTCACCTAAGCAGTTGGACCGATTTGGACGAAATTTTGTGTGTATATGTCATAGGGGTCCTGAATGGTTTGAACACACAATTGGACCGGTAGGTGGTGCTGCAAGCCAAGTTTTGGGCAGGAAAACGTCTGACGGGGTAGCTAGTATATATTAATAAATAAATAAATGAAAAAGGCAAATGTTATATTTGTAAAAATGGTCTCCACGTGTCATGCCACGCTTTCAACTCACAATAATGTGAAACCAATCTGCTCGCTGAACCCGTACAAAACAATTCGTGGAACAAAATTGTAATCAAAAACGTGACTCCGTTAGTTATTCCCGTTAGAAAAAGAACTAGGTAGCAACTTTTTATTATTATATACTATTTTTAGTATATTTCCCGATTCCGTGATCAATATAGGTCTAGCTGTCATGACATTAGCCCGAGCCTGGGTGCGGTACCCGGCGTCACGACAAAGGTCAGCTGTCACCGCGCTAGGTGGAAACGGAACTACCCTGATTTATCGCATACCAACTAAATTATACATACATACATACATAAACTCACGCCTTTTTCCCATGGGGGTAGGCAGAAACTATAGAACGCCACCTGCTACGATCCTTACATACTCCTTTCGCCTCATCTACGTTCATACATCTCGTCATACAAGCACGCCGGTTACGAGTACTCCGCACCTGACCTTTCTGCAGGACCTCACTAATAAGGTCAGTGTAGGTCTTCCTAGGGCGACCCCTCCCGGCGTTGCCACTCACCTCTGCCATATAAATACCTTTTGTCAATCGTCTTTCACTCATCCTCTCAACATGACCGAACCATCTAAGCATACCCTTTTCTATCTTCTCTAATTATCTACCTTAATTTAAAAAATACAAGCTTACGTATCTCACATAGCTGGCAAAATGTGAGTATAATAATGGGTACACCTCTGCCTAACCTTTTGGGGATTACAGGCGTGGTATTAAGTTATTGTATTATTTAAGGCGTAGTATTTTAGTACTAAGTGGAATTCTAACAATGTGTTCATGTGTCAATACTATATACTATCCATTGCAATATAACCTAGTACATTTAATATAGGTGCTTTAAAAGTTTGAATTCCATAAAAGATAAAATTTAATAGAATTGCCGTACAAAGTGGCAAGTTGCCAGAGCATTGCTATCCGATTTTACACAAACCTATAGATTTTATAATATGTTTCCCATTATGTAATGGCTATAGTAAATTCTTGAAACAGAGATGGGAAAGCGATTTAGAATGTGCGATAAAACAAGTCTTATTTTCACCTGTGACCATTGTAATTAAAGCAGAAAAATAATCTTATTACTTACTACCTATTTTCTCATCCCTAAAGAACTATTTTGAAAAAAATCGGTCAAGGAATAGAATGAGGTACTTTACGGTTTCCTAGTCGAACAGATTTTAAGTCGTTCACACAACAAACCAAAAAGGATTACCTGCCTAATTCCAGTTTAACTTAAAGGTTGGTTTAAATAACTTGCGTTGATTTTAGGCAGACTAAACATGGCGGCCCGACCGCTAAATTATTTCGCGGCTCTAATACCCAAGTCAACATGACATGTGAATAAAAAAACTCGCAAGCGTCGAGCGATGAAAAGCTCTTTAACGAATACAACTTAAAACAAGTAATTGGATTTCATTTTGGTGCTTTCAAGCGAACAATTTCTACAGTGCCGACTTTTAATGAGTATTAGCAATGAAAAGCGGCGTCCTTGACTGTGAATTATGAATAGATTCGTCGGTATCATTTTGTATTAAAAAGCGAGGGAATAATCAGCTTTTGGGGATTCAGCAGCATCTACTTACTTAGTTTCGTAAGTTGCTCTGCGTGATAACTTAAACCGATCATTTATAAGAAAAGTTAGCAAAAAACACATAAAAAACAAAAGTTAGGATAGAAACAAAAACAGCAAATAAATTGCTAAGTAATTATGAAAAAAAAAAAAAACATCAATCAAAAGTAAAATTCCAATTACCATTTTCCATCATAGCATGTGTCATATTTCATATTTACATTATTTTAACAACAATGTAAACATCTACAAAGGTAGGCACTTATACGTACTAGTAGTTGCTTTGTTTACAGTACCAACGTAGATACGATAGAAAAAAAGCTTTTTTACAAAAAAATATGACCGCCTTCAAAAACTACAAAATAAATAAAAAATAACTTTAGCTTGAAAGTCGGCGGCTTTGGTTTTGTTTCTTGTTATGTAGGTATTGCCACCGACTTCCAAGCTAAAGTTATTTTTTATTTATTTTGTAGTTTTTGAAGGCGGTCATATTTTTTTGGAAAAAAGCTTTTTATTTTTCACTTTTTAGTGCTTGTGTGTTAATCTTTGAATTCCTTACATAAAGCCCTTTCAAACAATACCTCACACGATATATTTAATTTTGGAAAGTGGAAGGAGGGGGGTTGACGTACCCCCTCCCCACTTCCTTCAATCAGTCATCGACTACACGTATAAACAAAGCAATTTTTCTTGTTACGGCGGTTCTGCTGTGATTTTATAAGGAGTTCCGTTACATATCTCCAAAGTTCATCATCAGATCATGACAATATTCCTATGGGACCTATTCGGGACTATACTCTTTCAAACAAAAAAAGAATCATCCAAATCGATTCATAATTGGCGGAGTAATCGTAGAACAAATATACAAAAAAAAAAACATACGCAAAAAAAAAAAAAAAAAAAAAAAAAAAAAACATACGCGTCGAATTGAGAACCTCCTCCTTTTTTAAGTCGGTTGAAAAGGCCTACGATTAGTCCCCGTTCAGACACGGCTTAAACCGCGTGGTTACTGCACAACATAGTAGGTTGTCTAGAGAATATGAAAAACGCTCATGTAAATAAGAGCTGTTTTCCGGCGTGTTTAAAGGAGTACATACCTTATCGTACGGCAACGTAGGTATCTCATACAATTTAATTCAACAGGCTTTATTCTAAAGACGACCCGAGTTAAAAAGATTGAACATGTGTCAAAATAATAACCTACATTCCTGCTAATATTATAAAGGCAAAAGTGACTCTGTCTGTCTGTTACTCTTTCACCACTAAACCGATTGTCATGAAATGTGGTACGGGAAAAACTACCCCAAGAAAGGACATAGGCTACTTTTCATTCCGCGGCGAACAGCGACTACAATAATTAAATTAATAACTAATTTATTATGATGGGATATATACTGAACTGAGCATTTAATAAATCTGCGTTAGTGTTGGTATTAAACGTCACATTTCATCGTCACATCAAACACAATACACTCCATATTCATTATTCAATCGCCTGAAACTTTGCTGTCAAGGTTTCAATCTTGAAGACAAGTTAATTGCCCATAGACCAAGTTCCCGCAAACAAAAAGTTAATCGTATCGGTTTCCGAGAACATAAATACTTAATAGATTAAAATGATTCAGGCGCCTAGCATCGCAGTACCTAATTCCTGTCTACGAATAAACTAATGTAGATACCTAAAATTAAAACAACTTATATTCCCCTCCCTTCCTTTCCCTTTCCCTGCCCGCTAAAACAGAAAATATTTCTAACTAGTTGAAGCTGGTCCATCGACACTCAAAACTTACAAAATGTATTAGGTATTTAAATTTGAAATTCGAACATGATTCGAAAGACATGTGGCGCCATCTATCACCGTAAGTAGGTTATTGTGATTTCCTTCGGGAACAGTACTTTTTTTCGGGATGAAAGGTACCCTATGTTCGTTCCTGTACACCTGGCTATGTATATGCAAAATTTCAGAATGATCGGTTCAGTGGCTTAGGCGTAAAATGGTAACAAACAAACAAACAAACTTACTTTCGCATTTATAATATTAGTTAGGATTAGTTAGGATTGAATAGAAAATATTGTTGATTGAATAGCTTTGCCTAACACCTTCTGTTATTGCATAATAAAACTTTTAGGTCACTGTAAGTAGTATTATGAAAGACAGGTATTATTAAAGCAACTACTTAGCTCAATTAAAGTAAAATGAAGTAAACTGAAAATCTATAATTGAGACTAGAATACGTGAGAGAGTCAATTATTTGAGTATAAAGCTTTTTACTGTCGATCGTTAGAAACTTTACTAGTTGAGTCTAAAAAAAATGCTGTAGCTATTTTTTTCCTAACATAAACGTCAAGAGCAGCGTGAGTGACGATCAAATTGTCACGAGGCGAGCCGCATGCATCAAACCGAGTCAAATGCACGTCAAAAAGCTATATTTTTGTTGTTGTGAAAGAGCTTTTTAGGCGTAAAACTGCAAGCTAAAACAAAACCTCTATTTTTTTATTTGTGTCCAAGCTACAAGGAATTTATTTTAAAATGTTTTTCGGCTTTGTGTACACTCGCGGTTCTCGACAACTATGTTAAACTAAAGCGGTTAAAATGAGGTATCTCTAAAACTTTGAATAGTTACATTAACAAAGCCGTTTGCACGAGGCTTCGCTTCGTTTGTACTTTAGAACTACTTGATGGATTTCAATGTTGTTTTCACTATTATTTTGAGAATTTCTCGAGCAAAGTTTTAGTTGTCAGTAGATTAATGTTTTACTAGAAAAGCGAAGCGTTGGGAGGTCATTAGTTCCAATAAAAAAACAGTGAGCAATGATTTCTCCCGTAGATTTTTCCTTTGTTTCCCTTGAACGACACAACGTATAGACGAAAATGGATCCAATAATGAAAACTGAAAAAAGAAATCTACTCCATGCATTTTGATTTAGTTTTAATGTAGTATTTTTGTAGGAAACATTAGTTTTTTTTCCATATTTTAGAATTGGTCCCGTAATAAGGTTATTCATATTCATCAGTAATTTAACCCCCTGATAGAAGAATTAAAAGTCAAGCAGTATAGTGATGAAAACGTTATAATATATTTATCAATATCTACTTAATATTAATACGAAAGTAACTCTGTCTGTCTGTTTGTTAAGCTTCCACGACTGAACCCCAAGAAAGGGCATAGCCTACTTTTATTTCGCGACTTCATCTGCGTCTGCAATCACCAAAATTTACGCAAACGAAGTCGCAAGTAAAAGCTAGTACTAAAAATAATAGGTTACGACACAAGAATCTTCAATATCATTTAGTTGGCTGCCTAACTTCGTCAGGTCATTAAAACTGTACGGCAGATTCGTGATATGTCGACAGGCAATCTTTTTGCCCCATTTTCACCCTTTACTTGATTACATAATGTATTATGTTCACACTCTTAGGTAAATATAGACCCGTTTCATATCAAGCCGAGGCGTCTACATTGAAGCTCGAATTTTAATCTGACGTAGGTGAAAGTTTAGTAACGTTTCGGCTAAATAAAATCTACATAGGTATTTACAAAAGCTTGTAGGTACTCTACTGGCAAACTTCTGAAACATGGGGAAATGTTTAGTCCTGAATTTGAATCCTCAGTGTGGGTTTGTGGCTTTTTCATTAAAGATTTTTCAAAACAAGCTGCTTCCTGCGACTGTGTTAAGTTACTTTTTTGGTTACTGCTTCTTTTCCATGCGTCGTATTGTGATGTTATAGCCCTATTCAGCTTAAATCTAGCTATCATTATTTTTTCCAAAACGACTTAAAGATCCAGAGATTAGCGCATTTAATCAAACATGCAAACAAACAAAGATCTCTTTAGCTTTATTAAATAACCAAGTGTCTCGAGACTTAAACATAACTAGAGAATAGTGGGAGTACTAATGGGTACACCTCTGCCTAATCCTTCATGGATTACAAGCGTGATGTTATGTAACGTTATGTGTTGAAGTCAAATCGAATTATTTATTTCACTTACATTATTAAAAGGCACGTTTACACAAAGTTACAAGAAAGCGTGTCGAAATGAATGATGATGTAGGCACGACCCTCATGTATACGTCATCATTCATTTCGTTGTTTACCTATTTGCCTACACCTTCAGAGATGTCGCAGGTAAATGTTAGTTTAAAATAATATTAGGTCTCTTTGGTGATTGGTTATTGTGTATTTATATCTTGTCGTACTCCTATGACGCTCAACGCCCTTCTGTCTGCCAGTCCTGAATGTGATGTGTTTGCGGATGAATGGAATAAATTAATTGTTCTGTGTCTGAGTGTAATTTATATATAATATGTATGTATTTAGAAATATATAAGTATATTTATCAGTTCTCTGGTTACCATAGTACAGGCTCTGCCTAGTTTGGGATCAGATGGCAATGTGTTGGTAGTCCTAAGATATATTATTATTCTGTGAGAGGAAGTATGCAAGAGTGTCCACTGTTCCTTGTTAGTTTTAATTTTAATTAAATTTAAACCATTGATTGTTGTCAACTAGATGTTTTACTTTTGACTTGTTTTGTGTTTATATGTTGATTATTGTAATTTGTGTTACACCGTTTTAATTTATTAATAAATTCTTACCCGTACGTCCTTCAAAAACGCTTTATTCATAAGCGATAAAAAATAACATAAAACAAAATTATTCTCCTTAATCGTTAAAAAAAGCTATAATATATTTTAGATAACAATCTACTTTTTATCATTTTATCCTAACACAAAGATACATCTATATATAAAAAACAACCATTACTGACTATGTGGGCTTTGAGCTTTTCAGATTTTTGAGATTCAGGCTTTTGAGATTTTCCAAAATTATTTTACTCGGACGAAGTCGCGGGCATAAGCTAGTATCTAATAATAATAAATAATACCATCCTGTAATGCTCCCCCACTGCAGGGCAAAGGCCTCTTCTCATACAGAGAAGGTACGAGCATTGATCACCACGCATGCTCAAAGCTAATCGGTGATTTTAGTCTTAAATAATAAGTCCAGTTTTTTTTTTCACCAATATCAGATGCAAAAACTGAATATATTTTAAGGTTCATTTTCTACCGTGCCCTTGCACAAATTTACAAGCTCTGTCCTCGCTTGAAGCTCATATTCGACTAATCCAATTACTAGGTAACCAGAGTCCAGCTCACTGGTCACGGTCGGGTGGTTGGGATGCACACAGCATGACAAATTAATTCCGTTCATCGCCGTGTAAGCTTCAATTGACATGTACAGTACAGACAACAAAAGAGGTATCCAGGCTATTGAGATATAGTTCAAACTTTCCTAGAAACTGATAGATGTCTTCAATTGAAACTTAATTAATGAACTGTTCACTATCTTATTTTTAATTTAAATTACATTTGAAAACATCCATCAGTTTCTAAGAAGACTTTAACTATATCTGACGACCATGCATACCTATCTCTTTTGTTGACTGTACATCCTAATTGCATAAAGCTCAGTTCGTCGAATCGTTAGTGGGCGGTTTGAAATGTCAGCTGCAAACTTTAATGTCATTGCGGATTTCCCTATAAATGTATCATGTCATGCTATGTTTGATTCCGCCAGCCTTCTTGGTCGACATACCAACCACCGGGGTATTTATTCATGAATATATTATTTACCCTAAAAACGAATAAAGGAGAGAGATAATCAATAAAAAAACAAAGACAATTAAAAAAAAAACTTTTGCCGGTAACTGGTAATGTGCCCAAAAGACTGTCGGCATTGCCACGTTGGATGGATGAAAACTAATATCGAATATTATTTTCATAAAAAACAATTAAGTAATGCTTTTTGTCCTTGAAGTTTACTAAAACTGCCAACAGCTGTCACTTCGCATACCTCTATGATAATATGATTACTCAAAAGATTGTCCTAGCGAAGCACCGTAGCAGTAAGCTAATATCCCGCTAATGCCGTAGCGCTACGTGCTACGACCGAGATGAATAGCGCTACACGACGCGCAGCGCTCGCTTCAACGCAAACGAAACTGTGAAACCGTGATATGTATATGGGCTGAGATATTAACCTACAGCGGGAACATGTAATCCTTTAAGAGTTTTGATGATGATGTCACTATTGTTACCTATACCATGCAAAAATACATACGGTGTTTGGTGCATCATGTATAAAAATACCGGTGTGACAAAGAATATAATTAGACGTGAATAGATAGCAAATTACCTCTCCTACCAAACATCCTGTATATCATCAAGTAAAATTATTCGTTGCGTTTTTGAATACCACCAAATCAATTGGCACTTTCTACAAACAACAAAGCCTGCATCATAATAATTCGTAACATTGTTTACTGCCATTAAAAAGCAAGCTTATTAATAGCTGCCAGGAAATGTTTCTAAAAATGAGAGAGACCCGGGGCTGTACTTTCAGAGACACAGTGAGTGAACCGTGCCGCGGCCGGTCCGGTCTAAAAATAATGAACCATTCTGATAACACCTGGATTTGTAATAGCCACTTACCCAAAGTAACCAATTATTTTAAATGCGAAAGTTTTAATGTATGTTTGTTACTCAATTACGCCAGAACAGCTAAACGGATCTGGATGAAATTTGACACAGATATAGATTTTTAGTCTGAAATAGCACAGCTATTTATCCCGGTAAAATTTACGGTTCTAGTGGAATACTAAATCAACTTTGCGCGGACGAAGTCGCAGGCAGAGGCTAGTTCATTCCTAAACCGCTGCAGAACTTCATGTATCCCAACACCGCGGTCACGTATACCCCACTCTCAAGATAACAGAACAAGTCCACTGTAAACATTCCTTACAAAATCCAGGTCAGTCGTGAAATAATGCCCGAATACTGCTCGAATAACAGCAACACATAAATAACTCGAGCCAAGTTATTCATATTGTTCGGGACCCTCCCGGCTTATGCAAATGTATAGGGGATCGGATCGTATGTAAATACACAGGGTAACACGCTCGGCTTTGAGCAACTTTGTGTTTTAACTGGTCGGAATGGAGTTCCAATTGTTTCGAATTCATTAACGACTTTATACTATGACCTTTTAAACGTGTGAGCAGCGTACAAGTAGCAATGCTTAAAAAATATTTATTTTGCATTCTTTTTAATAAGAATCACATACTTATACGGACAGTACGTCCGGCAATTTAAAAAGTATGAGTTAATTGCCTGTTAAAAATTAATTTCTTAAAACATGCTTAGAACTTTGTTCTGACTTTATAAATAGTATTAATTAATTAATAAAACTAAAAACAAATCCAGCTGCAACTAAAAAGGTTTTAAAATTATACAGCATTTACAAAACCTTTTAACGTTTCCCTTACCAAATAAATAAATAATTGTTAAGACGAAGGGTAGTCAAAAACACACATGCATTTGCAACATCATGTATTATTAAAATTGAATTAGTCATTATAACTTTAATCCAAAAAAAGACAGCAACAAACAGTAGTAAATTCTAAAATACCTCAGCGGAAACTTATGGTTTCATATCCGACCTCGGATTGTGGTCGACTAACTTTTGTCACAAGCATATTTGCCCTCTTTGACAGGGTAGATATTAGTAGAGCTAAAACAACTAAAACTATTTACATTATACAAAACAAAACAGATTATGCTATCGGATTAGATGGATTGACGACGTACATACATAGAGAGAGGTCGTATTTATGAGACACCTGGGGGACAATTCTCGAAAGTTTTAGGAACGTTCGCTTTTTAATCTCAGTCAAAAAAAGGTTACTTTCACCTGCCCTGGTGTCTGTGGCTAATCAAATCCTACAAGTTATATTTGAACCATTCCGAAGTTAGATTGAGCTGAAATTTTGAGTAAATCTGCAATTTGCATGACAATGCAAAATAATGTTGTCACAGAGGTGGCCTAATGATGGAGCCGGAAAATGACGATAAGAACGTAGCCAAATCTTACCAGTTTTTGACCCACTTCCCGGTATTCGATTGAGCTGGAACTTTAAATACATATATGTACATTACATAACAACGCAGTATAAAATACTGTTTAAAAAAAGTTAACATTTTTTAAATGGATTATTGATGAAAAGATTGCGTAATTTTGAGTACTTTTTTTTAAATCTCTATTTTTGTTGTTTTACGCTCCTACAATAACTTACTCCTACCATGTTATCGCTTTACCACCATTGGTTGACTGGTGGAGAATGCCTATAGCATTGAGTCCGCAATTTAAATAAATAAACCCATACCCAATCAATTTCCGAGAGCGTTACTGTGTCGTCGAACCACCGAAATAAAGGTACAAGATAAATATAGCCATATTCATATAAATTATTTACGACGATACATTTTTTATCAATTTATAAAGCACTTTGAAGATGTTATTTTCCTCTTAGGGTAAAATAGGTCTTATGATAAGACAAATTGATGTTAAATATCTTTAAGTCTTCACGTAAAATATAGCCTTCCATATTTCAAGGCTAATTTACGAAATGGCTTTGCAGTTATATAACATATAAATAGCCAGACATGTCTACGTACTAGATCCTTAAATGACAAACGCTGACTTAAACATGACTAGTTTATAGCATAGTAAACAACCTTCGGTTTATGTGGAAGTACCTCCCTATTACAGATTGATTTACATCTTCGTAAACAACAATATCTTTTATAAGACTTAATCATACAGAGTGAGCCGAAATCAGAATTATCTAGGTCACCTGCTTCTTCCTACATTATATCTGCACAAACACAACTAGACTATTCTTTAAATATGATGGTGCAAAATCTTTATCATCACACTACGAGCCAAGGAAGTGAAGCAATAATCAAAGACGTTACTTAACACGGGTGAAACCACGGGGTATAGCTAGTTTAAGATAAAAAGTCGTTTATTTGCCTTGTTAAATAAAAGCCAGAAGTGACCCATTACAAGATTGTCTCAATAAATTAGAAGTATGAGCCATCAATGTCTTGTTCATACAATTATTTTGTTCACACCCAAAATACAAAAAAAAACATTGTTTTGCTACACGCGTCGATAGTACTTCATTTTATTTCAAATACAAACATTGCTAAAAAAACGTAATCGATGAAAGAATTACATGCGTAATGTCAATTATACAAGGTCTATTTTTCGGTAGCACATCGTGATAGGATATCCAGCCGAGCTCGTTTGCTAGTAGCTCTATTCTCTACTTCAGATATTATTCAAAGAAACTCGAAGTAAATAAAACGTAGATCCGATTCAAAATAGCCTTCTGAAAAATAACTAGTGAAATTGAATGCATAGTTTAGTACAAGGGAGGAATTTTTGTATTAATAAGAACGGTCGCAGTCTAATCTCAGACTCAATCTGCCGAAAATGCCTTAAATTGACACGTTCTAGTAATTGATTGTCGTTGAGATGTAATTGCGACTACATTTGGACGTTTCCTTTAGTATGTGACCGAATCGAAAGTGATTGTCGTACAAAAATCAATGAAAGCACTTCGATTTCATCCAGAGAATATCAAGAATTCATAGAAATACGTAGTTCAAGGATAGTTTGCTGGCTTTGATTAAAACCGCGAGTACTTTGAACCCTGCACAGTATTAACCGGTTCCTAGCGTATGACTTGATATTGAAACGTGGATACGGCTCTGGAATACTTAGTTTCGTTCATGGAATTATTTAATCCGCCCTGTTGAACGCATAAATCGAATTATTGGGTCACTGGAAACGAGGATTGTACCGGATAATAAGTAAGATTGGATTTATTGAAAATGCCAGTTCAAAATGTGGATCGGAATTTTATTTAACTTAATTAAGTGTCTGACATTGTTGCCATTGCGAGTCGAAATTGGATAATACTGACGCAGGAGCGCGAGCATCGAGTCGGGCACAACCAAAGAGAGATCGATTAAAGTCTCTCTTTTTACACATTAGCTTTTAGCTAGCCTTATTGTTTGGTCTAGTCTCGTTTGCTACATATAATAAAAAAATAAAGGTGGCCGTGGAACTTACCCATAAGTCTTACAAGAAGGTCAGATGTGTAAACTATGATGACATCCTCATTTGTGAAAGGTTTTTTGACATTGAATAGGTCAAAAGAAAAACTAAAAATAACGTAATCAGGAGATGAAAGACTAAACTTGTCAAAAATGTAGGTAATTTAGAAGCATTTCTGACCGATTGAGACTAATTAGAATGCAAATGTTCTTTTTTAATACGGGAATTGCCCTTCAGCTTACGTACTTTTACATATAGAGAAAGCTTGTGAACGTAATTACTTAATTACACGATAGGTTAATGTTATTTCCGACTGATATGGCAAGCATTTCATTTAGCGTGCTGACCATAATATTGGCGAAATGTTACAATTTAAAAGTAAAATGAAAAATATAGCGTGAATTCCATTCGTGATGCCATTCAAAGTACATAATAAAATAACAAAAATAGTTTGTAATACGAAGCTAAACAATGTTGCCAGTTACATGAAACATTTAATACTTTTCTATGGCAACTCACAGCCTTGACAGTTGACATTCAAACGTAATTATTTTGTTGATACAAAATGTATATTCTGACTTGGAATACTAACTTGTATTACTTGATCATTATATATTTAGTTTATATATTATATTTAAATCTAACATCACCATAGCCTCGTGCTAGGAAGTATTCTAGGAAGAGAAGAGTTACTTTGGGCGTTATGGATCTACGTGTATCATTGATTGAATCATTGTTTAATGAATCTAATTTTGCAGCAGTGTTCTTTAGTGTTCTATGTTTGTACATGACCGGAGCTATATATCTAAAATATATACGGATTTATTAAACATAGTTTATCTAATATTGGGTTTCTTTATAAATTGGAGTATCAAACAATAAATGTTTACTGCATAGATTTATCAGAAATGTGCTTCAACTACAGGGCTTCTTCCTCTGTCACACTCGATACCTAGTGACATGCCGTTTGTTCCTGATGCATTGGGTGGTATTATATTGTATTAGTACAGGTGACTACTACCACGTTTTATAACCGTAGGAGGAAGCACCCAATCGTGCATGTGTTATGAAGAGTACCAAGTCCTTGATCCAGCTGCTGATCTCCAAATATCATACAAATTATTATTGTGAGTTATTTAAATGAACAAACAAATAAAGAGTAATACTAAAGATAGACGTAATAGTGCCAACAAAATATGAAATCAACTTTTTACTACTAAACGCCCAACGAAGTTAATACGAAAATTAAATTCTTTTTATTCCATTTAATAAAAAAGACAGCGGTGAATTCATAATGCAATCACGCTCCATCACAACTTATCAAAATGATGAAAATACGACTGAAATACTTGGGACCCTCACTGGGCCATTTTTGCGACAGCTCGGCTCAAACAGTCGGGCAAGAAAAGATTTATCCTAATCACGTAACAGTTGGGCAGTGGCGTGCAATGCGTAAACTTTATACTGGTCGGGCATCGCGTCGGGCATAGAGGAACATTATGCTGATCACCGCAGGCAAACCTGGACATGATCTTTAAGCACGTGAATAGTTATTAACTGTGGTTATATTTAGCTGATAACTCTCATCAGCACTCTTTCTTGTTTTAGGGTTAATTGTTAAATGTATTGTTTATAGCGACTCCGCTAGCTTATAAGTTTGTGAGATAAACATCTTACGCAAGTAATTTACCATATTTCTATTTTGACCCGACTTCGGTGAAGACAAAATAAATTATCATTTTTCCAATGACTACCAATGCTACAACACAATGCCTATGTGCTAAGAGACGTAACCATTTTGTAGTCATAATATATCAGCGTGAAACGTGTTATCAAAGTATTCAACATACTCAGATAAGCTTTAAGAATTAGCAAGTCTGAACAAAGGAACAAATAGCCCTTCTACGAAATCTGCTACGAGACTCGTAGCCTGCGTAGCTCCGTAGCACGCCTACGCTTACAAACTGTAAAGCTATTCACAAATCCCTTATATACAAACATAGCCTACTATCTTTGTTTATATGTATGTAAGGATTTAAGCGCAGGTACGGTATGTACGCAAACACGCGTAGCTACGTAATCTAATATTCAGGTGACCGAGCAGGGTTGTTTCCGACGCCTGCAACATTTACTAATCAACTCACACTCCTAATTTAGTTTAAACTCGTTTTGGTATATATAACTGTTATAATTACTTCGTACTTCTTCTACCTATACTAATATAAAAAAGCTGAAGAGATTTTTTGTTTGTTTAGACGCGCTGGCCTCAGGAACTACCAGTCAAATTGGAAAAAAAATGTATTATGATAGCCAAATTCATGAGAAATAGTATAGGCTATATAACATCACGCCACGCCCCACGGGAGCGGAGCAGCAACCAAAGATGTAACTTAACACGGTAGAAAAGAGCCGCACAGGCGAAGTCGCGGGCAGAAGTTGTTAGTAAGCTAAACGCAAAAGTTTTTGTGGGTGGATTTATGGATAGATGGATGTTTGTTACTCTTTTACGCTTAAACGGGTAATGGGAATTAGCTGAAATTTGGCACATATACAGATATTGATCTAGCTTAACACTGGCTAATTTGTATTTAGGGTTCCGTACCCGAAGGGTGCTCCGTGCGTACTTTTGTTTATTCATACAAGGGACATGTTTTTTATACAAGAGACTTGTTTTTATATAAGAGACCTGAAACTACGTATTGAATGTGTATGTATGTTACAAAATAAGACCGATTTTCGTCTAGTAATTAATTACACGTCGACGTCGTCGTCGTTAGGTTTTGGAAAATTACTACAATAAGTACCACTTTCCTGTGAGGGTCATAAAATGCAGCTTAGGGCGGTCTGGAGTACTGGTCTGAAAGGCCTCGCTTGCTAGTCTCTGACGCTGATGAGTTATTTACTTCATGGGGCTGACATTTGACGTACCTACATACATAACCTGGTGACCTGTAACACAGGTTTAATTCCCAAAACCTATATCAGGCACCAGTTTCTAACAAATGCGGAAAAACTTATAGGTATATACAGTTTTACGCCTTTTTTCTTTTTTTTAGATTGGGATATTATCAGATGACGCTCTGAGTGGAGCGTAAGGAAGTGTCAGACTCTTACTGAATCCGTGTACTTCACCCTTTGTATTCCAGGGCCGCGGTTCCTCTTTCGAACAAAATCCGCAGCCCTGACAAAGTTTCTATAACCCTGGCAGATAGTTTTAAGCTTACATTCACGTTAAGACCACATATTGTGAAAAGAGAACTATTTTTTTTTATTAATATACATTATTAGAAAGACATTAATTTAAATGGATGAATTTTACATTTTAATGTATTAGGACGAACAAGGCCCGTATCATAGGCGTATCGTAAGCCCGGATCGTATTACCCAGTTACTGGGTTGTGGAGGTCAGATAGGCAGTCGCTCCATGTAAAATACTGACTGAATATCAGTATTTCTGCATCCGTTTAGACTGGAAGCCGACCTTAACATACCTAGTTGCGAAAAGGCTAGACAGATGATGATGAGGACGAACAAGGCCAATATTTTGGCAATTTTACAATTTACGCAAGAATGGATTCTGGCTGTGGCGTTAGTCGCCCAATTCCCGCTCTGTTGCCGTTCAGTCCCCGCTCAGTGGACCACAAACAATACCGATAAACTTTATTGTTCAGATGTAGGTTCTATTCTTTGTGCTTGTTTTACTGTCGCTCGTTCTACCGAACCGTAAAATAAAAATATCATGCGGTATTACTACTATGATCATATAATACCAACCACAATATTTGAAAATGTATAACGGTTATTTTCAAGTTTTTTGGTGGTTTTTACTACTATCGGATAAGTTCCAGTTAACTAAAAATAATGCACACGTTAAAGAGCGTATATACGTTACGTTTAGAGCGTAGAGAACAGGGTCAGATTTTGTTTAGTTGTAGGAATGCTTGTCGTAACAAATTCTCCATACAAAAGTAATCTATTAAAATTTTGATTCATATAATTAGCTTGTGGTTCACACAAAATCTTGTTCTTCATTTACGTCGTTTTTTGACTTATGTATGCATATTTTGAAACTAAGTAATTTAACCAAGACTTACTAATCACAGTCCCTTATATTGCACTTAATCTATGTAAAAAAAAAACATAGAATTCCATTACTTATTGAACAATATATGACAAGACTGCCCAATTTTGCATGAATCGTTCTATCGGTACAGTCCTCGTAACTCAAAGCTTCTTAATAAAAGGGAATAAAAATAGACTCTGCCGTCTGCGGTAATTTTTGAGTCTTTGGTTATCGTACTCGTAAATGAGCCGTTACTTATCACCCTCTTAAGATTTTCAAGATCGATTGAAGTGGAAATCACTTCCCCCAAAAGTGGATGCTACAGGTTGGGTCAGCACTACAGCGATTAGGATAAATATTATGTTATCAGTACGAAGTCAGTGGCAGTACGTAACGACAAACAAAACCAAAGCAACCGACTTCTAAAACTAAAGTAATTTTTTACTTTGTAGTTTTTAAAGGCGATGTCTTATCTAAAAAAAAGCTTTTTATCGACTGTCAAAGATACGTATGACAGCCGAGATCAACCGCTTAGCGTGCTTTCCAAGGCACGGAGGAGTCTCGCTGGGTAAAGATGGTCACCCATCCACGGACCAACCCCGGCAAGCGTAGCTTAACGTGATGGATCGACCGGTGCGGCTATTATTACTAAGCCACGAGCTCCTCCAAATTATATGTACCTAATACTTATCTTAAAAAACAAAAGCCAAAATCTTCTTACACGATAATATTGTGGGATTTAATAATCTTGGCTAAAACAGTAACAGAGGCCGCCGCCCATAAACACAGTGTGTTGTGTTGTAACCTAATTCAGCTGACTTTTACAGTCCATCGGAATAATGGGTCAAATAGTGGTATTTTAGACCTGAGCAAATGAAACCTGGTGACTGTAGGTAACCTAAAATAACCCTAATGTTAATAATGCGGCGTTAAGGGTCGCTTCATGTAAAAGCAAGGGCTCTTTCATTTTAAACGTTTGATGCGAGCGTACGCACTGCCCTGTTATCTTTTTTTTTTATAGGAATCAATTGGCAGAAATCGTCACGTAAGAAAAAGGCGTTTTGCTCCCTGCAGGCGACCTTACCTCGCTTTCTAATTCATCCCCTCAGGGGGTGAATTTTGGAAAATGCTTTCTTATCTGATGCCTACGCCATGGAAAGACGACGCCTACCAAATTTTATGTCTCTGCGATCAGCAGTTTAGGTTGTGCATTGATCCGTTAGTCAGACAGTTATTCAGGACAAAGTATTTGATATGTATGTATAGATAGAAGAGGATAGATATATTAAATATGTACTTACTGTGATCACCGCTATCAACACAATGCACGTAGTCTCACACACACACGCACAAACTATTAAATTGGTTTTGCACCAGCTTAATGTATACTAAATGTAGGTATACTGCTGGGCACACCTCTGCCTAACCCTTCGGGGATTACAGGCGTGATGTTATGTTACGTTATGTAATTAACGAGAAAAAAATATCCAGAGATTAGATTACGATATTTTATACTACACATAAAACTACCCTCAATCATGTTTTATTTTTCTTATTTTTATTTTCGTTTTAGTACTTGGGGTAGTTCCTTGCAACATCCATATAAATAACTATAGATTACAAAAATAATTAAATTTTCTTTGTGATCAAAACATCAATATCAAGATTACTATAGCAAGGAAAAACAAAAGCGGAATAATGACTATAAACTGGAAATAGTTTCCGCATCAAATAGCAATAAAGCGTAAACGATCGTGTGGACAAAGGATGCGTCACGCAAAGGGTAGGCGTGATAGTCTGTACGTGCGCGTGGTTATGAGTGATATTGCCAAAGCGAACCGAACCACGGCAAAATTTCTCTCATTTTTCCAGTAGACAGCGATGCGGATGAATTTTTTGATGCCATTTAATTTTAGTTTCTCTTTTTTTTATATTCTGGTTGTTTTTAATTTTATTTTTATTATTAAGCTTGTAAATATTGTATATATTAATTATGAAATAAAAATAAGTACGACTTTTTCGAAGTTATTGTAATTAACTTAAATCTATTCTAAGCATTTTTTCCTACTTTTTATTAACCTGTTGGGCACTCGCTCAATCTCCAAGAAATTTTCGATGCCCTATAAGGTTCCTCCTATATTCTTTCTTTTTTATAAATTGTTTAAGCTTTGTAATTTTGTTATTACTTATACTTATAAGTTTTGTATTTAGGTTAATTGTTATAGAGTAATATACAATCAGAAATTTAAATAAAATTGTATGATTACATTTTTTATTTATTCTACTCTAAGCATTCTAAGCTATTCTAAGTTTTGGATATATGTACATTGAACTATTACCGCACATTGAATTACATAGTTTCACGTAATAAATTTAATTAATGAGTGACTGTCGGGTGGCTCTTTTTAGCAGAACTTAGCAAAACTGTGAGTTTGTACATGGTACTTTCTGGGTCTTTTGCCCCTACTTTAGCACAAACGGTCAAAATTCATGTCTAGTGGTCCCTGGCCTAGATATAGCCTAATTAAAGTTTATGTTACAAGCAAAATATGATGATTAAATCTGAATACTAAATTATAAACGAGTGTGTAAACACACATGTATACTATGACTTAGTTAGGCATATAGAAAACATACATAACATAACACCTATAATCCCCAAAGGGTTTGACAGAGGTGTACCCATTAGACACAGTCCACAATTCCACATTTCGCCAAATATGTTTATTGTTTAAGTCCCACGTAATAGGGGGTGAGCTTATTGCCATCAACTGGGCATAAATCCAGAATGCTACTGAGAAATTCCTGATGGAAAAACCCAATAATACTGCCCGACCTAGGAATCGAACCCAGGAGCCCAGGACCTCATGCTCAGCAGTCGCGCTTTGCGGCCACTATACCAACAAGGCAGTCAAGAGGTATACAAAGTTGATACGACAGATGGGCTTTCATTTAAACTGTCTATACTAGATACCATTTTCAAGCTCTGTACCAAAAATCAATTAAATAGGAGCAGTACTTTAGTCGCAAATGATTTTTTAAGTTTTTGCCCCGTATGAACACGTTGTATCTTTCCTATAACAGCTGATTATGTCTATACGCATAGGTCATGCACCTACGTTGCCGCTTTCATACCTAGGTATCTAACGTCAGTTAAATTTATTTACAAAAGGTGTTTGCGTTTTACTCTGATTTGTAAGCTATTTCGTTTGTCTGAAAAAATACTCATTTTTATTTATATTTTATTTTATATAGTATCGAATTAAAACTAAACACGTATAGTATACGTAGTGTAATTTAATGCCCCTCTGTCATATCAACTCTGTAGAATAGAAAAAGATAATCCTCTTCCCAACATAATTTTTCTTTCTATCGAAGACCAAACATAAGCCACGTCTTATATTCGCAGCTAAAGATATATATGAACCGTAACCTCTCAAAGCATATCCGACTTCACGTGAAGCATCCCCTTAAGCTAAAACGGATCCGACTTTTAACTGGAGCATCGCCTTAAGCCTCGGTGGACAAAAGATACATCAAAGTATGACAAGTCTTTGTTACAGCTCTGCTGTACCTACTCCCAGGACTCGTAAACTCGAAACTCGTAAGCCGGCTAACTGGAACGCATTTGCCAATTGAAAACGTTGGTGCAATCTTTCATGAAAAGATTTTGTTTCTATTTCCTTTGCATTTTTAAAGGATCTTGGATTTTTGTTACTTTGATAAACTTCAAAGTACGTTATCTTTTGCGGATATGGGACTATACTGCTGTCACTGATCTTTTTAAGCCTTATTTATGACAATTTATATAATTTATAGCAATATTCTCTTCGATTGCAACGGTTATTAGTATATTATAAACACAAAAAAATTACATTATTTTCCCTTCTTGTCACCTGCGCAATTTCCGTGAAGGCGCTGATAAGAAACATATAATACAAATAAACTAATTCCAAGCATGTTTTAGCCAAATCTGTTGAGTTTGTGGCAGCGGAAAAAATATATCTATTCTAAGTGGAGGTTCTAAAACACGATTTGAAAAATAATCTCAATACAATTAAATGGTAAACGAAACCTTGAACTTCTATCTTAAATATCTTATTATTATATTAACAAGTAGGTATTGTTCGTAAGGAAAATTAATAACATTAACATATCGTATTAGAATATTATGGAAAGTATATTCGATTTTTAATTTTTGATTATTTAATTTATTTTTAAATAAATCGATAATTGTTTCATATCCATGATAATTGTTTTCAGTGGTTAAAGCGCCCGCCTCTCATACTTGAGGTTGTGGGTTCAAATCGGGGCAAGTAGGTACAAATGTGACCTTTTCAAATTCATATGTACTTTCTATAGTATTTATCTTAGACATCACTGAAATAGGGGATGAAAACATCGTGAGAAAACCTGGCCCTTTAACAGCCTATTACTGTCCCATTCAAACCATGTCAGAGGCCCTTGAGGCAGTTTAGAAACTCTGACACTAGGGTGGGGGTCGTAAGACCTTACTGCCCACTCGATGAAGAAGTAAGAAGATTTTTTCATATTTCGTAATAAATTAGAAGCGATATTTTCTATGTAGTCTAACAGTGACTGCGCTTCAGCCGTTGTATTCGTCTTAAATCTGATAAAATCAAAACCGTGCTAATCCAAGGCAGAATAAAGGCATTTTCCCTCAATCCTGTTACAACAAATGACTAATCTTACCTTAAGTGGGGATTCCCGGGGTGGCGTTCACCCCTCTAGAACTACAAACATGGGGGAGGACGCCAAAAATAAACGGTGTGGGGAAAATAAAGGACATTTACTTTGAAAGCTGACCCTGACACTCAGTTTAAAATTCAATCAGTTTAGTAGATGAGGTAATGACACGAAGATTGTTTCTTTATCTTAATGGAATCGGAAGACACTGTATGAGTACAAAAAAAAAACGGATACAATCTTAAAAGCAACTTCTGGTTCTCTTTGAACGTTTCAGCATCAGAATTTTATGGCCTTTTTAGTTTTCTATATTTTTTATTTAAACCATAGTTACACTTGGGAAAAAAATGAACAGAATAGTCACACACACTACATTTTTCGGCATTGATTGTTATTGCGATGATTTGCGACAACATCTTCAACGTTTTTATAAGTAGAATGAAATTGGCTTTCAGGTATCAGGATCAAAAAAAAAAACCATTCATATCTCTTCTCACAAGACCCATTTATTTCTAGTTTTGTACAGTTTCCGCGGTGAATCTACCCGCACCCGTATTGGCAAACAATCGGTAATTTAACATAACTTACGACCAACAAGAGGAAATATTGCCAAGCCAAAAATGTTTACAACACATAGATAACAGACAATAGGCACTAATGTGTTCTGTTTTTTAATCACGAAAACAATAATGATATCTACCTACTTTTATTTTGAATAACATTTTAGATACAACAATAGGTACCTATTATCTTAGAAATAAATCGAATATACATTTCTTACTTTATCGTAAAAAAAAATATCCATTCTTCCTCAATAAACAAAGTTATCGCGACCACATGACCCGAAACTCGGCTTCTCGCAAAAGTGCACTTTACTTGAAACAACAAAATTAGTTCTTCTTTTTCATCTCAGCTTTTTACGACAACTGTGCTGTAGGTACGTTTGTTTAAAACAACAGTAAGAGTTTCGGTAAAAAGGAGAAAATGGCGGTGCTGCAAACTAAAGGCTCTTATATGAGGTTCCGTCAAGAAAGGCTCTTAACATTGTCCGTAACATCTGTACCCAAAAATACACGTCTTGCTAACCGAGAGGATTTATTACCTACAATAAAACTTATTTCGGAAAGGCGGTCATTAAAAACGCATCAATCACTAGATTGACAGCTAACGAGGAACATTTTGGACGTCGTACAATATGTAATCATGTTTTAGTTATGTAATGGCTTGTAAGTTCTGCCGGTCATTCTTAATTTTAATGGTTAGGTAAGGTCGAAATTCTGTTTATTTTCCATACACGTATTTCGTAAATATTTAGGTGTAACTTTAGGGAGGTAGAGTAGTTTAGAGGTTTTTCTTGAAATAAGTATTTAAGAACATAAATAAAAGACTTACAGTATTTTTGCATTTGGCGTGTTTACTCGACGTTGATTTCAAATTCATAATGATGACTGGACTTCGGCTTCCGAAACATCCCCGTTTTCCATTGCTCTTGATATCATAACTTACTCGTATTTATGCTAGTGTGTATCAATTAGCGTTAAGCGCTTACTCAGCGAACAGGACCCTGGCTTCAAGCCAGAGAAAAACGAAGAGTGTAGGAAGTGCAAAAGTGGTTACTCATAACCTTCGCTGCAATATGTCACTATGACCCAGATTTTACGCTGATTTATTTAATCTTACCGCTCGTAAACATACAGCGGAAGCTTAAGTAATAATTAACGACAAAGCTTTCCTTTTGTTTCGCTCTGAGCATGAATATTAAAATTATCATCCATTATTCTTTATCTCAACGAAAATTAGAAGATAATGACGTAAAATAGGTATACCTTCGAGTTTATAACAAAATTACTTAACTGTAACTTGCTAAAATATGGAGCAGAATGGAAAGCTATTACCAACGTCGATTTTATTTTGGAATTTTTCCGTTTCAATATTTCCCGGGGCTACATTTCAGCTGAAACGTTGCGTACAAAGTCGAATGGTACAAAAAAAATACCTCGACTCTTTAGGTACATGGTGAATAATAGTCCCTTCTTATTTTCAGTTAGATGCCCAAATTACGGGCTAAAAATAACCACGATAACCACGCTTTCTATTTGAGGTTTTGATATGCGATGACAGGCGGGATTACCACAAATAATATTTTTTATAAAATCTAAGTAAGTTCTTTTCTTGTCTGCAGGCGCGATCCCAATGGTGACAGCGACGGTGTACTGTGCGCCGGCGCCGCTGCGGTACCTCGCGCTAGCTGTCTATAGCCTCGGCAGTCTGATCGGACTTTATAAGGTAAGCTACACAATACACGGACCTGATAAGTATATTCACTACGGCTAAAAGATTTTAAATAATCCACGATTCTAGCATTAATCTTCTTGATAATTAATACTATTATTTTCCTCAGAATAGGTAGATAAGATAAATCTACATATCGCTTTTTATTTTATTTATTTATTTATTTAAACTTTATGCAACAAATGTACAAAGGCGGACTTAATGCCTTAGGCATTCTCTAACAGTCAACCAGAGGTGGTGAAGAGATAACATGGTAGGTGCAAGCAATTTTTATGAGACTTTTTCATACGTCATAGATATTATATTGGTCATTCAATTCAAAAACCGTTTTGAAATCTCGTGCTACTACGTGACGTAACGAAACCTGTGAGCTATAGATGTAGTTGAAAACTATGCTCTTAATTGTTATAAAGTGCAGGTTGCCAACCTTGTCAAGACTTTTAGTATGGTATTCTCGACCTTATGAACTCCTTTGACCATTTACTTTTGTCCAGGCAATGCGCGCGTGGTCTCCGTGGGAACGGCGGCTGTGCTTTGCTGCTCCGTTCTGCATGCGCGTGCTGCTGGCTGGCGCGCGTGCAGCACGCCTTGGCGGCGGCGACCCGCACGCTATACTGCACGTCTTTTTGCAGGTATAATAAACATTTTTTTTTAATATTTTCAAATATTTATTTAAAATCGTCACGATTTTTAAATATGTTTTCCGAAAAGCTAAATTATTATTTTATGTCTACATATAAGCTCACGCCTATTTTATATTCTATATTATTATCTCATCGATCTATGCCATCACATCATACTGTCTTATTTGAGATTTCACTTATAAATAAGGTAGGTATAGCATTAAAATTGGGTAATTGGGTAGAATATTAAATAAACCGCGAGAGGAAAAACAAAATACGGTACGACGAGGTTCGGATGAACGGCTTAAAGACAAGTTCCAACTAATGAGATAAAACCTATTTAAAACTCTAAAAACTGCATCCAATCCGTTACCACCTTCCACCCAATACGTTCCAAGTTTCCAATCAACCATAAAATGTCTTAGACGCTGATGTAGATGCAATTATCAGGAGCACAGCTTCCAGCTTTATGGTCGCAGAACTGGCACATGTCCAGACTCCGTGCTGGTGACACGTGCGATTTATCGCCCACTTTAGCTGGCCTGTGACGTCACGGGTACCCGATGTACCTTATTCCGGGCGTCAATATAATGTGTTTGTAGTAATAGCTAGAAGATGACAACTTTGTTCGTCTAGGTTGATAGATTGATGTTTAATGGTTGGAATAGATGGTATGTTTGTCTTAAGTTTCTTGGAATGTGATTCTGTTCTGTAGTTTTTACATGTCATATTATGTAAGAAATCAATAAATAAAATACATGAATATTTGAAGTGTGTATAATTTGCTTTTATGTAGGTACACTTTGTAAAACATAAATATTGTAACAATGGCTACATATTAAATTAAGTAGCTAAAACAACAAAAATAGCTAAGATAAAATATTAAGCAAGCTTCTAAACAATTTGTCCAATTTTTTTATAAAAAAAAAACAACGTGATTTACGATTTTATTCTATTCTTGATACATTTCCAAAAATCTCACCATTTTGTAAATTACACAGGGTAAAACAGTATGCGTGTAGGTACGAGTATCCTCAGAACATTCCTCCAAACATACGCTGTGTACACAAGACGAATTGCGAAACTAATATCTGTCACTAATTTTCGTCGTGTTCTTAAAGACGCGGGGAGTCGCAATAAATGTCAGACACTCAGACATAAATGTAACCCGAGCTTAGATGTTTCATTCACATTTACTGTACAAAAGATTTATGCGAATAATTCGCTCTTTTGGTGGCTTCGTTGTATAGTTCCATTTGTTGTGAAAGAATAATGGAGATTGTATAGTTAACAATAGAGATATCATCATAATATCAGCCGAACGTCGTCCACTGCTGGACATATAGGTATGTAGGCCTCCCCTAAAGATAACCACAATGACCGGTCCTAATAAAATTACTATACCAGGTGCAGTTGCCTGTTGCATCCTCGTCTTTCAGGAGGTTATCATAAAAAACATAAATAATCAAATAAAATAACAATACAACACCTGGTCAATAATCAATAAATACATACTTGTTTTTTTAGTTGTTTATTTTGAACAGTATTTCAGAATACACCTATGTATTTCAAAGAGTAGAATCGCCCCGTTGCGTATGCGGTAGGCAGTAACGCGTCACTGTATTACCACAGATTACTGAATAGTTACTACGTAACAGATACTTCACTCAGTACAAAATTTCCAATACCTATTACGATAATTGCCTACTCCCTCGCGTCAACAACCACTGTATGCTAAAATGCGCCTAAATGCTCAAGCGTACAGCAGTGATTGCTTCGCACCGCGCGATTCCACAGTAATCGCAGGGCTGCCTCTTCGATAAAATTAAATTAACATAACTTTTTATCTTTGTTATTGAGAACTGTGAATATGTTCTGACTTTTATGTGGCAGTTAAAAATTTTATCATTTATAAAATATTTAACCAACTTAACAAAAAGGAGGTGATCAGGCCAAACTGAGAAGTTTGACTTGTATGGTTTGTAGGTATGTATGTTTGTGCGCGATAATCTCGCGTTTGGCTAAACCGATATCGATGCGGTTTTCAGAAAAGGATTTGTTACCTTTAGGAGAACGTTTTAAAATAAGTATAGTACTTCTTAGTTTGATGATGATCTTCGGAGATGTTTACTAGAAATGAAAAAAAAAAAGCCTTAAAAAAAGAGAACCGACTTCAAATAAAGCACTAAGCCGTAAGAAATAATTTGTTTTTTTTTTTATGTTAGTGCTAACAGCTTTTAATTACGAATCGAAAAAGCACCGACATCAAAGAAGAAATTATTTCTTACGGTTTAGTGTTTTGAAGTCGGTTCTCTTTTTTAAAGTTTGTTTTATTATATTTGTAAGTTTGTTTTGTTTTATATATTGGTGCTGACTGTGAAAGAAACCTAGATAAAACATAATAACACGACATCGTAAGACGCGTACGAACGAACAGCACTATTAAAATTGAACGGCGTGCGCGCGCTTCGCTTGCGAAAACCGCACTGAATTTGATCCGCCGGCGGACCGAGACCGCTCGGCTGGGCGGTAGGCACTTATAGCGCGCAAGTACATGGAGTGACGGAGGCCTGGTATTACGTTAATGTCTGTACGTGTGGTTTTATCGCCCCGCCTGCCTAAGCCCAGCAGCAAGATGACTAGTCAAAACGTAGAAAATCACCAACAAAATAAACCTATTTATGTTGAGAATCACTAGCCTCACCCTAATCAATTTGCCTTTTTCTTGTGTGATAATATTATATTTTCTACAGTGGTTTGGCAAAGTGCAAAATTTAAGGTGTGCACTCAGCTGCTAATGCAATTTAGTGATTACGAGCACTGTCAATATGTAAAAGCATAAGTAAGAAGACGTAATCTTATAGTTACGGTCTACTTTCAAGCGCGGATCCACTGTTGTGGGCACGTTGGGTATGCCCACAACCCAAATGTATACTAGCTTTTGATAATTATGCTTTCAAGCTGTAAAAGTTTCATTTAAATCTGTTTAATAGTTTAGAGTTTAGGTGCGATAATATGCTTATGTGATACGCAGTATTGAGTTCAATTCGCACTTTGCCGATGTCGATTCAAAAGACTGTGACCACATCCTTTTTTGAGAGCTGGGTCCGCGCCTGCCTACTTTGCGCATTTCATAGGTATGTATATCGATAATTCCATTTCAAATACTGTCAGCAAAGACAAATAGTCTAACACAAATAAAGGTGACCTTTTACAGAAAGAAAGGTATTTTTCCACGTCGAATTTGTTTATAAGAGCACACAATGTTAGTCGTAACGATATTATAATTGTTTATTGATTGTTCCGCTGTGGCTAAGGAACACGCGATCAATCAACTTGGAGCACTTTTGTTCGATATTTTCCTGTACAAATAACAAATACTTATTTATTTTAATAATACCTACATATTTTTTATGAATATTTAATTAAAATTTCTATACAAGACATTTAAATAGGTACATTAATTACCACGTTATTTAACGAAATCAAGTTAAATGATGTGGGAAGTATAATACGCGCCACTAAAGATGAGTCTTGGCACACTACACTAACTTGATTATTTCGTTATAAATATTATAATACGAGTATTGTTAAGAATTTTAATCTAAATGTCATCGAAAAATCCCTGAATAAATATATAAATTATTGATAACTATTTCGTAATTTAATTTATTTTAATAATATTCTAAGTTACCCCGTGAATTTACAAGGAAAACATTCATCTACACGCTTCATGACGTATACAATAAATAAAAGACAACATATAAGTAAATAAATAACGAAGAAATAACAAAAGTCCTCCTAATCCTAAAATAATGGCTCCTATTTCCTTATAAATATGTTATGTAACCCTGATCTAGACCGGTAATAAAACAGACCTAGGTACTGAACTAAATAATAAAACGCTGGCGGAGCAATAAAATGTGTTACAACTCTTCATTCGGTCTCTTTGTTTGCATTAACACATTGCTACAGGACTGTTAGCGACACTAAAAGACGTTTATCTACCTTTTAGACTGCTAACTGGTGTTTATTGCAGGTATGAACCTAACTACAGTTTAACTATTCAGCGCACGAGCGCAAGAAAAATGTTACATACCTTTTTTTTTTAATTGGTCGTCGGTACTCGTTTCGGACATAATCTTAAATTGTGCTTGTCGTACATTTAACCAAAATATTATACGATAATCAACGTTTCCAATTGTAAAATCGATTTTTCGAATCGAATTAAAAATCGAATTGATTGAAATAAAATTAAAATCACATTATAAAAGTTCGAGTACAGCCGTACTAGGCCCTCCATACTCTGTATTTACATTTATTTGTATGCTGTGCGTACTTACCGACCTATATTATAAACGAAAACAAAACTTGAAGCCCGAAAAGGCAAGCTTTCTATCTTTTCGAGACGAGCTTTACACATATAGCTGATGCTGTGTCAGCTTAGTAGATCTGACTGCCCATGGCAGTTTCAATTATGAAGATCCCGTCATAATAATGATCATACAGAATCATCTCGACTACTCAGATTAATCTAAAACTACTAACGAACGCCATATGTTAAATATCCACGTTAATTCTTGCGAGAAACAAGCAACCTTGTTTCACTAGGTCAAAGAGAAAGCTACATCAATAAACCATAACCTTTGCCTACAAACTAGGAACCTACTGGCACACAAAATAATGACTATGTAGTTACATAGTTATAGCAAAGCTCGTGGAGCAACCCAGACCCTACCATCCCTTTCAATATGGATACAATGGGGTTGGAACCCTGCCAAATGACTGCCGACTCCGTACACCACCACCAATATAAATGGCTCTAAGCAAGATAATCGCCCTTTCGAAATGTATTTAGAAGTTTACCCCTTTATTTTAAGTAACCCAGTTTTTTTTCCGACTTTTAGTAACGAAAACAATGGCATTTCGACTCAACTTCAGTTTAATTTAAAATATCTGTTTGTTTATCAGGCCATTGAAGTACTTTTTTTCCAATTTCATGTTATTACTGCTGGGGTATCCAGTAAGTTTATCTGTCTTTTTCATCTGAACTTTTATGTATTTTAACAATTAACGTAACGAAACAATCTCTATTCACAACTTGTGTTTAAAAAACGTGATAAAATATATGTGATAAAGCGAATCCCATACGAGATCCTTCTATAGCTGTTATCGTAAATTCAAAAGCTTTACTTAATATAATAGCAACAATATTCAGATTGTCTTAAACTTATTCATGTCCTACAGAGGGCCATAAATAAGTGAAATCTGAGTCGAAACCGGAAGCGGAGAATGAGTATCCTAAACACATTATTTCTTTGTGTACGAGCGTAGACCCACCAGAATATAATATTATATTTCGGTATTACATAACACATTAGTCTTGTGTGTAATGGATACCGCGTGTTACCGGCGCGGGGAGATGGATCGCTGAGCGGCCCTTTGTTGACGACTTCGTTTCTAAAAGATGCCAGTATTTTTCACTAAGTGGATTGACCGTTGCAATGGAAATGATCATTCATTCTGTCTATCAGACCAGACAGTTTTTGCTGACGTTTGTGGACTGCCTAGCGTGTTAGACAATTTAAACCTTTACATAATTTTGATTATTTAGAAGAAAGCTAACTCTTTAAATAACTGTAAAAATTAAATGATATACATTTTTCAACTGTAGCTAGGTTTTAGGTAAGTAGGTACAATCAACGAAAGGGATAGGTATCCAGGCAGGGTCCTCCGATTTAATTGAAGTTTTCCTTGAATTCGACTGATGTATTCAATTGAAACTTAATTAATGAACTGTTTATTATAGACGTTTTAAATTCAATTAAATTTGAAAACTTCAATCGATTTCTAAGGAAACTTCAACTATATCTGACGACCCTGCACACCTATCTCTTTCCTTGACTGTACACCCCGCATCCAATTAGGTACATATAAGTGACTCTTACGCAAAGAAAAATATCAACTCATCTATTGTTATATCGGTGGGACAAGTCATCTAGTTAGCAATTTGAAAAAGATAAGATAATAAGGACTTCCTTTGCTTGCGGCTATTACTTGTCTCAATTTACCTTATCGCACATAATATGCTTTTAAATAAATGTGAACCGCAAATATTATTCTAAAAAAGTGACTCAGGTAATGCGTCGTTTATTCTGACAGAGTTTATATATATAATTTATTGAGAATAATGACGTCCCAAGCAGAAGCATTATGTAGGTTACTGCTAATGTACTGGATCAGCGGGTGTAACAAGGCTGTCAATAATATTGATGACGTTGTAAAATATGGTTCGAATATCGATAAGAATATTGATCCATGCCACTTAGAATATTGTTTGGTCACACTTACCCAATGGACAGTAATTTATAGTATTCATAATTATATAGATAGGTATTTATAGCCACTACTTTTTTTTATGTCTGGCGTCCCGCCTTCACCATTTATTTTTTGTTTTTTTTTCTTGTTGAAATCCCCATGGACTGTTTCGGCCTGGGGGAAGCAGAGGGGTTTGTCAAATTCCTATAGACTAAAACCCCACGGTGTTTCTCCAATTACCTTTTGCCGGGGCACGGGGGGGGGGGGGCTATGAGCATTTTTCCAAACCCCGGCAGGTCGCCTTATTCACCTGGGTCTGCCACGAAGTCGCTTGACGTTATTCGGAACCCGTTTTGAAGTTGGTTTATGTGTGCCGTAAAATTTTAGTTTGTTATTTGTCTCTCTGTAATGAAAAGCCCACTTCGCTTCAATACCTCGAGGGTGCTTTTCTACCTTGTGGTAATATAGATTAGGCAACCTATACAATCCTATACTCAGTCCTAATAATATATGGTAATAGACTTTTAGTGCTACTATTTCATAAAAGCTTGGATGCATCACGTAAGGCCGGTTTCCACGATTGGGTAATAATGTCCAGGTCTAGGTTTAGCTTTTTCTTAACGTTTCCTAGACTATCCATTCGTAGGCTCGCCTGCCAGTTTCTGGCTCGGTCATTATTCACTCTGGCGTTCTGCCAAATCTATAATCCATTACACGAGTTTTTGGGCTGTAGTTAAACCAAATTGTCGGCGTATGAGCGATATTGTAAACCAAAAGATTGCTTTTCCGAACGATCTCATGGGCACATATAATCCGGTTTACGGACTGTAAATGTATAGAACACAGGGCAATTAAACATAAAATGTTGTTAAGCAACTATTTGAATATTTCCACATAAACTACTCTAACTTTCACTAATTTTCCATAAATAATACCCACAAAACAGTCCCTTATGATGACAGGTCGCTTGTAATTGGATCGGAGTGCGTAAAGCGATTACATAGCTCGTTAGGTACAAATGAGACCGGCCGGCGAGCCCGCAGGCCTTCTGTAGGGCTTCAGTTATGAAGATGCACAATTAACTTACTCCTACTCTCGTCTAACTAATATTAATGGAGATATTATGTTAGATACTGTGCCCTAATTTGCACACACCTATCACAGCGTGGGTTAATTTTTTACCCCCTAATTACTTGACTTGGAGTTAAGTTATGCCAACGTCAAAAATCGATAAAGCGAACTATGAAATCAACCCTGAAACATGAAAAAAATATCAGCTGCTCTATACACACTAAGAAACAGCCCGGAACAGCTGATTCTTTTTCTATGTTTCAGGGTTCGTCACGTAGTGACAATTTTCATATTCATGACTTCTATAATGATCTCTAACAATTTGACCAGATATTTTTTTTGTTGAGAATGCCTTCATAAATTATGATATTAAAAAAAGTATTTTAATAATAACTATGTACAGTAGCGATCATAAGTGGAGTAGCAATCTCACAAAGCTATACCACAAAGCGTATGCGAAATTAGAGATGTACGACTACGTAGATACTGTGTTAATACATCACTTATACGCACAAATGTAGGTACGGCATGTACCGCGTGATCACAGCAATTCAAACCTTAACATGCTACTGCACTTATGACCGCTTACTATACCTATCTTTTTTGTTAAGATTAAACTAGAAGCTTACTTGTCCATCTCAACGTTCCAGGATGCAGTTTCCCTGGGCGGTGGTGTGATCGGTGCCATGCACATACCAGAGAAGTGGTTCCCGGGCAC
Organism: Hoplodrina ambigua; assembly: GCA_949774945.1. Taxonomy (NCBI): domain Eukaryota; kingdom Metazoa; phylum Arthropoda; class Insecta; order Lepidoptera; family Noctuidae; genus Hoplodrina; species Hoplodrina ambigua. The sequence continues at coordinate 11,724,661 of OX458975.1, forward strand.
GGTGGACCGCTGCCTCAACTCGCACAACATCATGCACGTGCTCGTCGTGCTCGCCGTCTACTCCATGCACCAGGTGAGCAGAGAGAATGGGTCTTCTTTTGAGGGTTCCGTACCCAAAAGGTCCACAGTCCACACAGACTCAATTGCTGTCCCTCATCCGCCCGTCTGACTGTCCCCCTGAGACAGGGCTGAATCTTTTGAACCATAAGAGGTATAAACTTGAACATTTTACAGGGTATGTAAGTATTACCGTGGCTTCCATAAAAATAAAATAATGTTACAAATTAATGAGGACCCCCATACAAAAGGCGCGTTTATCGCTTGGTCTTAATTATTGTCAATTCTTATGCGAATCCAACTCGGATATGCCCGGTTCTTATTGGTATAAAAAATAAGACAGTGGTCTTTCTGATTGTAAGCGGTCGCTGTCGGCGTTTTGGGATATCAGCAATTTTAGAGGCCAGCCCACTGGTGCGTTGCCATCTTAGGGTAAAGTTGCCATCCTTCAAGTACCTGCTGTTGTACCGACACCAATAACAAAACCGAACAGCAGTTGCTGCCCAGCACCAGAAATGGGTAATAGCGTTTTGTCATCTTCGTCATAAAACTTATTGAAGTTAAGAACTTATTGCTGTTAAGAGTAAATTACTGGAAATATTATGGAATATAAATAAAAAACAATATAATTGAACGACAAATAAATCTTGAAGTTTATAGTTAGTTTCTGATGTTACTGTTTTTTTCATGTCTTAAGTTTATAGGTATTAACGCAAGCATCTTATTACTTATCCTATTACCTACAAGGACGTCGCAATATAATATTCATAAAGCACGTTATAATTTCCAGGTGACAACGCGCGACATAGAATGGATGTCGCGTGTGGACTGCCGCGCGCCGCTGCGCACTCTCTGACGCACAGTGCACGCCACACCGCGCGACCTCGCGTCTTTTGCCGCGCCTAGCCGCGTCCGCTCATCGCCTCCGTCTACTCAACTTTACTCACTTCTACTGAAATGCACGCTATGTTAAGGCTTCCTAAGTCGCTGTTTGGACTTGACAGCTATGACTATAGAACCGTAAGACCAAACGAGTGGACTATTCAAAGACTGCGGTCAGAAAAAAGTTAAAAAATGCCCGTTTTCTCTTTTATTATTGCCGGGAGAAACGTGTTGCGTGTCACAAATGACAGCAATCAAAACACGAACGATCAACGCAACTCAACAATAAACATAGTCATAGGTAGGTATGGAGGTAGATAATGATCCTAACACAAATAAAAGTGAAAACGGGATTTATTTATGCAATAATTTATCTACGTTTATAAAATTAAGTAGGTGCATACCTACTAAAAATATTCGTCGAATAACAATGAGACGTACCTAAACCTTCTATAAGCTTATGAATTATAATAATCTTCTTCTATGATTTAATATCGAATTTACTTGATTTCAGCATTGAACCAACAAAACGCCTTTAGTAAATCAACTTTTGTTTCATCATACAACATCTTGGCTCGAAACAAATCATTAGGAAGTCTTAAAAAGTCGTAACCTACAAAATCACGACGGTCTTTGTTGGATAACGGTCAGTCTTCCGAACTCTTGCGTTAAGGTCGGATATAAAGATATCGTAAGTAATCCTCCACAAATGTCTTCGTGGAACAATGCATTATTTTCCTAAAGGGAAAATTCTGTTTTCAGAAAGACATTAGTTTTAGAAACTTGGACATCTGACAAAATGAAAAAATGCCAAATTAAGATGTGCAAGAACTTTTCCTAATAATATAGTTATCATTTGGTCTTATGGAAATGGCTGTAGCTTAGTCAATAACGTAGTATATGTAGCGTGTTCACGTTGCGCCGAGGCATGCGTTCGACATTACGTACGACAAACATATCTATGTACCTGCTCTAACGATGCTCACAGACACACAATATGTAACAACAGTCATTCACCGAAGGATAGACGTTTAATTCCAGTAAAAGTAATTTTCGGAGTGATGTTAACTATACAAATAATGTATGGCGCGATAACCATGGGTCACATCCGCCACTAAGTCAATAACTGAACGTCATTAATAATATTTTTATGTCAATAACAACGACAGTGGAAGCCATGATGGAGGGACCTTGTGCTACATACAAATTTGTTATAGTTAACAGCGCTTGTATTCAATGTTGACACTACAAACTAACTTCTACTCCAGTGATACTTATTGAATTGATCATATCCGCTATTTTGTGAAACAGTTAGATAATCAGCGTTGAGGAAATAATTGGTATCAACTCAGTTTGGAAGAATAATATCCAAAGTGCCTTTACAGCAACAAGCTTAGCTAAACCTGTTGCATAGACAGTTTTGCTATCATCACTCGAAATGCATTTAGTTTAAAGGCATCGTTTTACTTTTTAGAAAAACCGGACCAAGTGAAAGCAATTGAACATTGAAATCGAAAAAACATTAGAGATTCCAATAAAATCCTGTAGGCCCTAACAATTTTTTTGTAAGTTTATAATTTATAAACATAGATGAAATCATCAAAGAACAAATTGGTCAGTCGGTTTCAATTGATTCACACTGTGCCAAGTGAGGAAAAATAAAACAAATGAATAAGTGAATGCAAAGCAATCAATTATCTAACTGTTTTCCGTTATAGCGGAGAGATAACCAATAGTGCGTACAAAACTCGTTAGTAGACTATATTGCGGCCTACTCATAATAGTACCTATTAAATTAATACGAGTCGTCATTATGATCGGAGATAGAGAGGAACCTTCTAATGTACCACAGGATGGACGAAAAGCCATTTAACAATAACTAGGTAACTACACTAGATCAGTAATTAATAGTTATAATAATTAGTGCGATAAGTTATCGAACGTAATAGCAGTTATTTTTAACGAAACGAACACTTCAAATCTTAGTAAGCTTATAAGAATAGTTAAATTATTATATTGGATTATTACACACGTTTTTATAGATTAGGGTTTTAAGGAGTTGGATTTGCATTATCGCTTCTGAATTTGCGATGGCTTGTGGAGTCTATACTGAGAGGTAGATGAGATAATATATGATGGGCAGTTGACAGTGGAATTTATTTGTTACGTCTTCAATTTACTATGGTGATGACAGTTAATCATTATGATCACTATATTTTAATAAAAATCTTTGCCCCTAACTAGAAATTTCTCCTGTATATAAACTTACATATAGAAACAGACAGACACGGAAAAAGTATCTGTAGGCCATACATATGTGTATATTTGTTTCGTGTGGTGGGAATGAAACCCGACGTACAGCGCAGCAAATAATCGCTTAGCCAATTCGCCAACCGTGTCGTCAAAACTACTTTAATAGTCATCTGATAATCCCATGTGATTTATCCAAGCAAATTATTTATTTATTTACTCTGAGAACAGCTTGCTATAGCCAATTTCCACTCTCGGCTGCCCTTACACCGTTCCTTCAATGTAGACTATACTTTTGTTTTATACAGACTGACTTTGAATTCACTGCGCATCTTTCAGAGAGTGAAAGTACTCATGGTTGTATTAATTAGGACCATTTTTTCACCGATTTAAAATTGATATTTTTATTTGTTTGCTATAACCAACACTTAAATATGAAAAAAAAAACATCTGGCCTACACATTTTGATCGTATTGTAGTGCTGTTTCGTAGGAAACGGTTGGTTGTATTCATTAGGGCCATTTGTTTACTGATTTTAAAATTGCTACTTTTCTTTGTTTGTTAAGAACAACACTAAATTGAGGAAAAACAAACCATCTGGTCTACACATTTTGGATCGTGTTGTAGGGCTGTTTTGTAGGAAACAGTAGTTTTTTTTTTTCATATTTTAGAGTTGGTCCCATCGTATAGATTGATCGTTTTCATGAGTACGTACACGCCCTATAAGATGAACAGTTAATTATAAAGTCAACCTGTATATTTCTTGCTACATTCCAACCTACTATTATACTATTCTATCTTATACCTATCTTCCTTTCGTCCTTGAAAATTTAAATCTCAAGATACTGTTGTGCGTTAAATCTTTGCCAAGATGTGATCAAAATTTATAGTGAAATGTAAGAAAAAAAAATTGTAGTCAAATGTTTTATTAAAAATATTAATTAAATGACAACTGAATAGGTATTTGAAATATTAGTCGAGCATTAGGTATGTTGCCTTTCGCTGCTCGTTAAATCCAGTTTTATGTAAGTAATTAGGTGAATATTTTGTCAATTTATTTGTTAAACATATCAATTAAGAGAAATCCAAATTTTAACTTCGTTGTAGTAAAGTAGCCTGAGACCGAATCAGGAGAATTTGTGTTTTAGCAAAATTAATTTAAAAATCAGGTCTTGGGCAGTCTTTTTTGTTTTTAAATTGAAGTATACTCAGGTTTAGTATGACATGTTTGCTGTACAAAACAAATGATTTGGTCAATTTCCAAACAAAGCAAATTTAATTCTAAATATTCACAAGAATAGGTACGTATTTTATTCAGATTTCCAATTCAAAATTGTGACTATCGAAACGATCACACTAAAATACTGAGTTCAAGACTTTTTAAAAATGCAAAAGGTATCCGAGAATGATTTAACAGCATCCTTACAATGCATAACATACTTTTATAAATAAACACAACTAGTCAAGTTTAAAAATAAATCAACATCGGAACAAATATTTTTTAAAACATCGCTTTTTTAACCTATCACCTTTGCAGATAGCAAATCTAAATCAGCTTCAATTTCGTCAATTTAAATAATTGTCTGTCCTTTTATAAAAATTGTAAACCAATTAATGAATATGGTAATAAATATTTAAAAAAGTCGGAGACTACAGTAAAATCTCAGTATGAGTAAGTCAATTTTTTTTTCTCTCCGTTTATTTAGTAATTTCCCTATTTCCCCCCACGCCGCCCTCTTTCTAAGGTTGTTCTATTGTAAGTCGTGGAGTATCGCTATCAGTGACCAATCGTTGGTACTTATATTTTTATATTCTCGGTGTTGTGTGCTTCGCTGCTTGTATACAAAGGCATCGCGAGTGAAGTTGAGATCCTATTCTCTTCGTACACGACCTCTCCTAGTCAGTTAATAGTTTAAATAACAACTAGTGTAATGTAGCGTCAGTAGGTAGGTAGTTTACGAGCAATAAATAGAAGACAATCGTAATGAAATTTGACAAAAGTAGTCGAATAAACGTTTGACATTAAACGATTGCATTTGCATACAATTTTACAAAATAAATTGTTGATAAAAATTATTAACGCATCTTATTGATGGCTTTAATATTCTACTTTTGTCAAAGTTCTATTGTTTTAATTAATTATTTATTAAACGAAGTAGTGTTTTAGACAAAACGAAGTGTACTTGAGGTTTTTTACTAGTGGTTGTCGACGAGACACTCGAAGTCTCCCGAGCGTGTTCGAAGCGTCTCGCCTGCGTGTGCGCATCCCTCGACACACGCGTTTCCCGCCACAGTTTGTCAACAAAATAAACTCAGTATTTTAATTTATATTTTTGGAATACGATATTTCATCTAGGCACATATTTACAGTATCACAAACATTATTTTTCTGTAAAATTACTTACATCAAAAAAATAGATAAAGACTATTTCGGAACGTAATGAATTGATTGTACAGATGTTATTTTGTCATAGCGGTCAAATTAGTTTGTTGAATATTTGAAATGTTAATATTAGGAATATTATTTGTAACTGTTTACTTGCCTAAATATCAATTATTTACACGAAATATATGAATTACTGGAATCACGTTTTGTATAAATAGTTATTTAGGTCGGCGAGTCAAGACGTTAGTCGCCCTTGTAATACCTGTGTAAGAATTAATTAGTATACACTATGAGACACTATGAGTAAAGACACGGCTGTGCCGAGGAGGGGCAGTCGGGCATAGTTGAGCACATAGCTTGCCAGTTGATAGTGACCCAACTGTGAATGATGAGAAGCTTTACATCCGCAGCAACGAGTGGCCACTCGTCACCCTGTCCTCTTTTTAATATTAATAATTTTGTAAATTAAAAACGCAATAATTTATCACACTTGTAATTTAGTTATTTTTAATAATTTCGTAGTTTTACCTATAGCGTTTGAAGATGTTGACATTCCTGATTTGTAGACGTTTAAGAGGAACATAATCTCACGTTAATTTGTAAGAGTTATCGTCTGTAGGTGATAATGATGAGCAATATGACAGTATTTAATACTACATAACTTAATGATTATGATTGTTTACGAGGTTACTTTGTGACAACTGATGTTACGCGTATTTGCACTTATCTTGGTATTATTCATAGTAATTGACGATTATTGATCAAAATTCTCGAGCTGTAGACGTTGAAGAGATTATTAAAGTTTATTTGAATTCAATTCATGTGTTTTAATGCAATTACCGTGTACCCATATAAAATCGGAAACAGACTTAACACGCTACGCCACGCTACGTCAATGAAGCCTACTCATTAGCCACATTTCATCTCGATAAGTAATCCAGAGATTGCATCTTACAGACACAACAAAAAGTATCAGCCTACTGTTACCTACTATTACGTCTTACGGACGGGCAAAGGGCTCTTCTGGATGTCAGACAAAAAACCAAAAAAAATACAAACACACTTTACCTTTTGATAATATTATAATACACCGTATAAAATAATTATAGAGATAAAATAAAAAGAAGCAAAATTGACAATTTTCCTCAATTTTAAGTGGACGCATTCTCTTTCCACATTAAATAGCTACCCTAGCACTTAACTAATTCTATTATATTTTTAATACGCAAATAGTAGCAGTGGACGTCGCAAGACCTACATCTGAAAACTGATACAAATATGAATAAACTAGTAAAAATAAATGATCACAAAGTAAATTTTGGCAGTATTGATAACAGCGGGTCAAGGAATGTTTACGTGACCCACATCAAGGGCTCTCTTACTTAACTCAACGAGATGCCGCGACCTTGCCGCTCTTGACTTTATCTGGATACGAGCGCTCCCTGCGACTTCGTACAAGTGTTTTTTTTTCACCCGTGTTATGTTACGTCTTAGGTTACTGCTCCGCTCCCGCAGGTCGTAGCGTAATGTCATATAGGTATTAGGTAATATTATTCGTCATGAGTCTGGCTATCATTTACAAAAACATTTTGCGCGTTTAAACAAACAAAAAATCTCTTTAACTTTATTTTATTATGACAGTAGAGATTACAAGTGGTTGAAGCTGTGTTGGTAACGTGTCTATTGCTACGACAACGAAAAGTAATCTTACTCACATTATTTTTATTTAATAATTAAATGCAAAATGTTAAACGTTGCGTAAAATTGCGCAGATGCGCAAAACATATTCCACGAGCTTAGCGAGCAGGCTTACAACGAATAAATACGTTATTATGCATTTCAGTTTAACTAGGATAGGTACCTACATTATTTTACACACAGACACTGATTACATAAGTATTTATTAAAAAGAAATATCATGTGCGATTAAAACCACAATTTAAATAGCATTTTATTTAAGTTAGGTTTCATTTTGTCGAGAAATAAAATCAGAATCTTGAAGTCTTCGTTTTGAGCCGTATTTCAGTTTTTTTTAATAAATATTCTTCTAGGATTGAGAAAACACAACTTGAGTTATTAAAAAGCTTGTTCTATTTCGACGTGTGTTCATTATTACGTCACGATACCTAATGCAATAGATATACGATTGATATTTTTTAAACAAAACCTGTCAAACCGCCATATTTCGAGTGATCTGAAGATTGTTAAAAAAACCAGTGGTTTTCCCCAGTCTCAATATCGAGTTTATTTTTATCACCCTTGACCTAAAGCTGCGATTACTTTTTAATCTTGGTAAAGGCGCTTTCAATACTTATATGTATCTTTGTAGTCTTAGGACTTTCCCAGCACCTTGTGCGCCGTTATTACTGACGTAGGTAGATACATCAGACATGCATATTCAAAAGTAGACTTTTACACGAAATAGGTATGGGATATCTATTAATGGTCTTATTATAATTGACTGGTGAGGTTTTTTGAAGTGACATATATCTGAACATAGAACACGATAAATACGATATCTATCTTCAAAAGTCAGCCATAGTAAAATAACGTGGGTCTGGCGACTCTAGAATAACATATAGGTAAGTAAAACAATACGTATAAGTAAAACAGCTGTCAAAACGAAGGGTTGCTAATGCGTTTGGCGAAGAAGGTAATAATATTCTCCACACCGATTTTGGTCTCGGCACGGCCAATCTCAATGGAGACTAGTCAAGTACGCTAGAGATAATTATTATTTTGCACAAGTGTGTGCAAACACAGGTGCACTCCCTCTTCCCTCGCTTCGCTGTCCAATGGGACGGCAATTCTACAAAAACGGGGAAAGTTTAGGCGCAGGATTGACATGTTTTTCGAGGCCCAGGGGTGGTGTGACAACCCTGAGCCTACTTCTGAACTCCAGGAACTGAGAAATTTCTAATGACTTGGCTTAGTAACACTTTTGCCAGACCTGGGTATCGAACCCAGAAGTCAACGCTCAACAGCCTCGGTTGCGGCCACGAGATCAACGGGACAGTAAATAAAAAAAAAGGATAGTCAGAAAAAGGTATCCAGGTAAGTTAATAATACCACTCACTCAGCTGATTGCCATCTACGGAAGACGGTTAAACGGAGGACTTCTGACAACCTACGTCACAACGTATCAGATAAAATTTATGGATATAGAAGCGGACGTCACACTTCCACCCGCATTAACTGAATACGTGAGAAGAATTAGTATAGCAGGAGGCAGGCATGGGAAACAATAAGGACACGGTATTTTTTATAACAATTACCGCCTTTTTATAATCGGCATGAACAATATATTATGTTTGTATGAGACTACGCCGTACCATGTTTATAAAATTACCAGAATCATTTCTTCATGATCATCATCTGCCGAACCGTTCAACAACTATGTTGGGGTCGACTTCGACTAAGCGGATGCAACTGAATACTGGAATTATGTCACACTATGAAAATGTTACTAATATTACAAATGCGATTTGGATGGATAGTATGTCACGGATATTAATGTTTGGCGCAGAGACACATTATAGTCTGGAATAGCACTAGGCTAAATGTGGCGGAAAAATTAAGTTGACGTCCTAGGTTGACGTGCGAGATGTCCTTTCAATAAAAAACAGTTTGTCTGTCTGTTTCTTTCCTCATCACCAGCACTGAATTGATCGTAAGGTAAGGTAAGGTAAAGGTAGCCATAGACCCAGAGAAAGACATATTTTTATACATATCATTCCGTTTTTCTTTCCTAATACATATCTAATTACAAAATTTCAACACATAGACAAAGTAAAAGAACCACTACTAAATAATATCAACTTCTGTATCATACTCTTACCTATACCTTCCAATATAATCACAAAAAAACTACATAACACAATTAACAAAGGAATTAAGAACATTTTCCTACCTACAGATATAATTAACCCGTGTGCGTTGTGAAAAAGTTGATACTACCCGCATATGCTTCAGTTTTATCTATTCATACGGACTGTACAATGGCAAGGTGAAGATTTTCGTCAGTTTGCTGACGTCAGCGATCCCTTATTAACGTATTACTAACTTTATTACCACGACTCTCTGGAAAGCCATTAAATAGGCATTAAACGGTAAAAACAAGTTCTATAATTTAAAGTTATGAAGTAGCAAACTATTATTATTCACTTATGATCAAAACTGTATATTAGGTACTTTATAAAAAAATATCTTAACACAAAAGGTTAGGTTAGGTTAGGCAGAGATGTACTCATTACTACACCCACATTTTGCCAGTTATGTTCAAGTCCGGGTAATAGGGGGCGAGCCTATTGCCATCAACCGAGCACAAATCCAGACTTCGAGGGTTTGACTTCCGGTAATTTAGTAAAATTATAAAGTATGTATGCCCAATTTATAAAAAAGAAAGGAGGAAGCTTAAAAGGCATCAAAAAAACTCGTCCGCAATGCTGTCAATGGGGGCAAGTGCCCAAACTTTTATTTGCTTTTTTTGCCTACATTTATGTAATCTGAACCGTTGTTATTGCACAGAGTCGATCAGTAGCCTACAAGGTGCCCAAGACTGCGTAGATCTTTTTATTTACCTGTGGAAATAGTGCCATTATGTGTAGGGATCTTTCAGATGTCTACTGACTAATGTCACGAAAAATCATTCCTTTCGACAAGGGCGGACCCATATAGGGTCATATAGTCAAGGTCTAGTCAGGACAGGCTCCAATTCGATTAAAATAATAAATATAATTAAAACAAAATAGTATTTTGCTGCTAAACATACTTATATTCATACAATTATAATACACCACATAGTCATTATTATACATGTGTATTTGTTTGCCTTAACCTACCTATATTAATAAACTTATCAATGAGATTAGAAAAAATATCAAAGGTTTTATACCCAGCCCAGGGGGATCCTGAAACCGCCCTTGTCACCCGAGCCAGTTTTTTTATAAAAATCATAATAAACCATGTATATCACCTATGAAGCCTTCAAATTAAATAAATAAAAAAGAAGGAATATTTCCAATTCTAATTATTTCATGAATTTTCTTTACTCAAGTCGTGAATCACTAACTTCTGATTCATGGTTTATTCATGGAACTTAAAGACTATCAACAAGTTTATAAAAAATACAAGAGGATAACATCTCACACAGTAGTGGATCTCGCACAGTGGTTTACCATGATGTAACCTTTGTTAATAAGAAAACAGACAACGAATGTGCAAAAAAAACCCTAATTCTTATTATGGTTTATAATTTTCCTATTTTATTTAATAACTAGGTCCTGCTTCCAGCTTCGCGCGCATGGTTAAGTTACAAGTCAAAAGTCAATCCTAGTAAATCTGACTATCATATATATATGTCACCGGAAAATAACAAGATCCGTAAGTTTATCAATTTACTAGGAAGTTTATAAACTTTCGTAAGATTCTAAACGGGAGATAAATTGTAATATTTTACGTCCACATTTTCGTAAATTGATAAACTTACTGAACTCACTCGTAAAATAATAAGTAAGCAGTAACCAAACGCTACGCGCGATCTGATTGGTTGGCTGTCACGTGTCACTTCTCCTTCCTCGCGGCCGCCATTGCTGGCCACGGATCATAAACAAACCGGTTTGCTCGTGCGTTTTTATTAGTTTTGAATGTTGAACTGTGTTGCAACTGTGAAAAATAGCTTTATTTTGTTAAGATTATCTAGCAGTACCCATAATGAGTGACCTACAAGCTGCGGACACCCAAAAGCATTGCCACTACGAACATTGACCAATAAGAGAGCAGTGTGTTATTTTACGTATTTCAAAGATCGTATAATTAAAAGAGTTTCTGTGATTGGTCGAACCATATAAAATCTTACGAATAGATATTCGTTAGTTTATAAATTTACCGTATGACGTCGGAAATTGATAAATTTACGAAAATGTGGACGTAAAATATTACAATTTATCTCCCGTTTAGAATCTTACGAAAGTTTATAAACTTCCTAGTAAATTGATAAACTTACGGATCTTGTTATTTTCCGGTGACATATACAAAAGCAATGTTTCCGACCCGACTGGTAGTTCCAGATAGTTAGATTAGCACGTTTCAACTGACAAACAAACAAACAAAAAAACTTTTAGCTTTATTATATAAAATGATGATGAACGATGAAATCATGGCCTGTTCAATTTCAGTTCTCTAATCATTATTTAACTATGGATTATGTTATAGTACCTACCTACCTATGATTCGGATTTTCCTTGAATGTAGGAAAAAACTGATTAATAAACATAAATGAGCTATTGAAAAATGAACAGGGATATAGATCCATGCAAATAATTTAGTCACCTTTGAGTGTATTTCAATGATTCTTCTCAGGCTATGAAGTACTTAAAAACAAACCGCACCCAAATAGGTTCATCTGTTTAGGAACTACGGTGCGACATCCGGCCACCGTAGGCGCGGGCTTGCGGACGGCGAGTAATGGGTAGCTCGCCGTCCGATCAAGGACCAAGCCCGGGTCGACGGCGCGTTCTGTTCGCGCGCGCCTCAAAGAGCTGTCAGCACAGGGACGGGGCCCCCAACGGGGCCAACGCCTGCCGGGGTTGCGGGACGTCTTAACAGGATACCGTGGCCCCGGAACGTAAAGGGCAACAGAAGGAACAGGGTGGTTTTTTAGTCAGTAAAAGTCTGACAGTCCCTTCCGCCCCACCCAGGGCGGAAGGAGTCATTTGATGATTTTTACCACCTCAAAAAAAAAAAAAAAAAAAAAAAAAAAAACCCAAATAGGTTCATCTGTTTAGGAACTACGGTGCCGCAGACAAACACACATAGCGATTAAACTTATAATAACACCCCTTTTTTTGTGTCAGGGGTTTTAAAAAGTGATTAAAAAAAAAAATAGATAAAGTAACTAGGTATTAAAACCTAGCTGTGTTTTAATAAAACCTCTTAAGCACTGAAGTAACAGTTTCATAAAGTACTAGTAATCATTATTATCTTAAAAAAAAAAATATGTTCATTGCTTGAGTCAGGTAATTATTTAAATAAAAGATTTGTTTTTCTTTCACATTCTATAATCTAGGTTATTATACCATGCACTAACACAAGTAATACGCGCTATTTTAGTTCTATGCATGCTAAAAAGCATTTTTACCGCACTCATACAAACATTAGAGTTTAAAATCTTTAAAAAACCGATTTGACTCGAAATCATTTTTTGAAAGATTTTTCCACAAAAGTTTTAGACTTGTTGTTGCTATGTTGTTGGCGTATACTTGCGTAAACGTCTCAAGTTTAATTAAATTCTGTTAATTATTATCCAATGTTTTGAACTTCTACATTTGTATGAGGTACAGTGCGGCGTAAACGCTCCTTAACACTTTTCAAACTTCGATGCATTTGTCACGAATATACGAGTATTATAATAATGAAACCCTTAACGAAACCATACTAGTTACCGGCAAAATAAAAAACTTACATAAATTCTATAATCTGATTGATAAATGCGTAGCTCGTACGCACGTAGCGCGTAGCCTCGTAGCCCGTAACCCTTAACTTTGTCCCTACGCTAACGCCTACGAATTATATGGGATGAGAACTTTGAACTTATAATTGGAACGAGCATTCCTATTTCTTGATTAAACTATTTTTATTTTTATAATTATTCTAAAACACGAGATCGTCGTTAAATAACAGAAAAGAACGTAACAGTGTAATAAAGTTGCAGGTAAGGTAGTTAATACCTAAATAAAATTAAACAAAAAGAATATTTTATGTTCGAAGTACTTATAATTTCTAGAAACTAAATTAACAAATACAGTTTCCAACTTAATATCACATATTGAGCCATAAGAATCTTAAGTTATCACCACATAAACCAATAACTTACTGCACTTAAGTTACTAAAAGTAATAATGATAGCATACGTCAAGTTGTGTGATGCGGCCGAACCAACTAAAGATTTACCTATATAAAGTGTTGGTGTTGCGCGTACGCATACAAACTCCACGATGTTCTCAAGCCGGCTGATTGTGTGTTCTGCGCTTGTGGTTCTCGCGGTCGCGGCACCGGGTGGAAACGACATACAAAAAGTTGTAAAAGCACGTGAGTGACTTAATTTTTGTACTATTTTTATTTTTACCATAATTATAAATAGGGCAAATAAAATGTGTGGCAATTCAAAAGTGAAAATGTATGTCGATTTTTTGTGATATGCAGGTAAGACTAAAATGAAGTTATAAAATATTTGTTCAAAACTTCGAAAAAAAAACGGTTTCTTTTTTATTGATTCAAGAAAAGATATCGACCGATAAAAATTAGTGACGGTTTTTGTGAATACTTAGTGCGATAAAACAAATCCTGATTACATATCAGTATTTTTCTATTCCAATGAAAACAGTACACAACAAAAATGTGATAGTGATGATTTAACGTAAGTGTAATTTTGACAATAATTATTTAGTAAACAGTGAAAAATGCAGTACTGTACGAATAATAATCTTTTACTATTTTTTCAATTAATATTTCATTTAAATCAGACTTCTGCCATTGTAAGTTGTAAGTACCTACATAGACAATTGTTATTTTAGGTTGGTAGGTAGTGTAAAGAAGGTATTGTTATAGATTTACTGTTCATTGTTTTTGTATGAATACCTAGGTCTTATTTTCAAAGAAAAGTGCCTAGCCTTCTGTCTTCAAAGAGTACAAGCATGACGCTAGGTAATGTTTTTTAAATAAATTAATTAGACAATGCGTAGTCTTGGGTTTCATCATTTCATAGCTAATCATAGCAGTACAAGGTACTGACAGTTATTAAGTTCTACCACGAGGATCTCGAAAGTGTGCAAAGAAAATTGATTGTCAACTGTATAATATAACACATGTAATGTAATTATACTGTCTTAGTAAACTAGTACTAAATAAACATGGATTATTTATTATATTTACTACTATATATTTCTGTGTGGGTTTTGATGTATTCAAGAGGAAAATCAACAACCCTTTCCTTTTTAAATGGCTTATTAGGTATGTACTTATCTAGCTAATTATTGTTTTTTTTAATTATTATTATTTCATTTTTAATTAATTTAGGGTTCCGTACCTCTAATGGAAAAAAGATGCCTTGTAAAGAGCACGTTTTATCCGTCTGTCCTAAAAAGGTTTTTTTTTATTTAAGTTCAATGCAAAGTAGTAAATTAAATTTTAGTAAGTACAACGTCAGATCTTGATGGTATGCAGACATTTTTTTTTTTTGATTCATTTTAATCTAAAAAATATTAAATCGCTTAAGTTAGACATCATAATAAAACAAAATATGTTTGACGGGCCTGTTGGTCTAGTGGTCACTTCGTGGCCACTTCCCACGTCGTGGGTTCGATTCCCACCCAGGACAAACTTTGTGTGATGAGCATGATTGTTAGTTCTGTGTCTGGGTGTGATTTATCTATAATATGTATGTATTTATAAATTATATAAGTATGTATATCAGTTGTCTGGTTACCATAACACAAGCTCTGCTTAGCTTGGGATCAGATAGCCGTGTGTGAGCTGTCCCAAGATATTTATATTTATTTATTTATTTATTTATACATGGATAATTGTTACTTATTTTAAAACACTTAATAATAAGAAAGAACCATTGATTTATTGAACGTCACTTTACTATAAAAACAACGACAGTATGTCTATTGGCATTCGTAACTAAAACAACAACGAATGCAACAAAAACAAATAAAATATTTGAGAGAGATGTCATTAACAGAAATAAATGGCTTTATCATAACGTGTTTGGGTGTTTTTTGTCAACAACCACCATAATGTACCTATTTATCTTAAGGCAGGTACCTAAATAATATGGTATATACCTAAACTATTGTAATTAAATTTTAATTGCGTTACTAAAGCCACCACTGTCTGAATTAAAAGTGAAATAAATGTTGACACCTAAAAAGTCAGTCAAGTCACTCAAATAAATTGAGCTTTAGAGCACAAATAAACGCTATAGTCTGAAATATAAAAAGAGTATTAATAAAAACATTACGAGCATGTTATTGTGACCTAGTTTTTTAAATCTCTGGCTCCTGAGCTTGTATTAAACTGTATGACAGAGACCATGGGCCTACCCCCATCGCTTAAAACAGTATTATTTTAATATTAGGTACTTGCGCACAGAAACGACAAAGTAATATTAAAATGGTACTGTGTTAAGAGATGGCGGTAGCCAGTGCATCCAAAAACAAATCATTTTCAAGCAAACAAACCAGATTGCTCCATTTCTAAGAACAAGTCTTATTTATTATTGTGCTATTAGAACTAGTCATTTTCTTATTCCTGTAATGTTGTTTTATTCTTCACAATGATTAAGACCAAGGTTGAACTAATTAAAAGCTTGTCACTTATTAATAAAGACTTTTTTATTCGCTCCAATAAAATAATTGTAAATACCCGTTAGCTATGTCCCCAATTGGTCCATGAAGTATATCAATGAATGAACAGTGGCTCAAACATAACAATACCCTCTTGACCGATTAATGCTAAGCTGATTACCTTCAATAGAATTTGAGTGCCGTTATCATCAATAACCCGGATACGATTTGTAACACTGCGGTCGCCTAGCAATGGAGCAAATGTGTTACCGAAATCCTAATTATATCAGGGTTAAATTATAATCAAGATTAAGAGTTAG
This sequence comes from Hoplodrina ambigua, assembly GCA_949774945.1. Taxonomy (NCBI): domain Eukaryota; kingdom Metazoa; phylum Arthropoda; class Insecta; order Lepidoptera; family Noctuidae; genus Hoplodrina; species Hoplodrina ambigua. The sequence continues at coordinate 11,740,905 of OX458975.1, forward strand.
TGACTTAACATAATAATTTGTATTCTTAATATACCTTATTGAGTCGCGTTCCACTTTTCCGGCCCGAGTTCACTTCAGTTTTTAGGAAGTATTTTTTCTATCCTCACATCTGCAGCAAATAATCTTCATAATGTGTGAGTTTGTTTAAAAATCATTTACTCGAAATCAATTTCGTGTATGACGTTGGCACCTATGTTTTTGCTAAACTACCCACAGAAACTACAAATCAAATCATGTCATAGATAGTAATTCCCCAACAGAGCATGGTCAAATTCGCCATTATCTACTTATACTAGTACTATGACTGACCTTTACCATGAAACATGATATAGTAGGTTGTACCTATTCAGGAGCTATCAACTGAAACCAATTCAGTTTCCCATCGAAGTTACATAATTGCCCTGACGCATGGACATGGTAACAATAAATTGCTCTGATCGTGTTGTGAGCAATTTGTGTCGCTAATAACACATAGGTACCTAGTACTTCAATATTAATTGTCATAGGGAAAACTGAGGTATTTTTCTTAGATAAGATTCCATTACATCTAGCTATTGTCATACTCGTAATTATTTATGCCATTAACTAATGTCATTTTTACAAATACGTGTTATTTACAGGTTGTAGTTAAGATATCGAAATATCTTTTAATTATTATTTAATTGAGAGTTAGTTTTTCAATAGTCAGATAACTTTTATCTGACTAATAAATGTGACAGTTTGTCATATTTACTTCTTCTTTATGAATTATAACTGGCAATTAAAAAATTGGTCTAAGTCATCCAAAGTCTCAAAGGAATAAAAAATGGATGACCTACAGAAATAAACTCATTGACCATTTCAGATATTTAAATGGTAGAAATATTATTTTGATTGTTGTACATAATTGCAGTCATGATAGATATGGAGAATCCCATAGCGTTACTCACCTATTATGTGAGGAATATTTAAATGTCAAAGTTATTATATTGTGAATTTTCCTATTAGTTCCGATTTCACGGTCAAAGCTTTTAATATCATTCAAACGATCACCAACATAATTATTTGCCCTTTGCAAGTTAAAACTTCATACAAGACCTACCTACCTATACCTAGTCAGGTAATTTTACAGTATAGGTGAATTGGTAGACTTCACCTCTAAGAAACCTGCACAAGATAATAAAGATTTTAAATACTTTTTCACTTCTGTTTCCAGCCAATGTACCATCAAAAGCTGATGCTGATGCGGACCCAAAGGCCACCGTCGCCGTCGCTGCGACCACCGACCCTGCAGTCACCACTCCCCCACCGAAGCCCGTAAATGAGCGGTTCCCTCACGCTGTACTCTTCGGAGGCACCTGCGGAGGCACCATCATCAGCCCCACATGGGTCCTCACCGCTGGCCATTGGTAAATATTGAAATATTATTTTATCAAAGACATATTGTTAGTTCGACAAAGCATTTTGAAAGCTACGCTAGTAAAAACTCCATTTAAGTATGAAATAACCTATTCGATAACCTAACCAAGCCGGCGTCATGTCGGCAACATAAAACATTTAAATCTTTAAAAAAAATCTAGATATCATGTTACGGCCAATTAACGAACAGCTTATGGTCAAATTACCCGTGTCTATAGTTTTTGCCGATTTCCACAAATAATATAATAATACCTATGGCGATTGGAGGGGCAGGATGTAAACAAACGAATGAAGTTTAAAGATACAGCCATCTATACGTACCTACCTATCTTCTATTGTTAAAACGACATACGACAATGTCGTAATTATTTTTTATCATCAAGGATTTTTTCTTAGATTTCCAGTTTTATTGTCGTTTACAGACTAAGCCAATTTATAACTTAGATTAATATGTTAGGGTTTTCTTTCAATTCTCTCATTCCAATAAAGCCTTTCTTAAAATAATATCTAATGTACCAGAAATGTAAATAAATTCAATATAAAAATCCATCCTCAGTTCTCCACACAATTTTAACAAATCATAATATGACACAACTGACTTGTTTATTAAAGGGCTCAATATTGTTCCTAAAGAAATTCAATTCTAAACTTATTTAAAATCAGCATACAAAAACGGTTTTATTTAATCCTCAATCAAAATCAATATCTGTCTGGTCTGCCACATACATGTAGCCTTACCATTTCCTACGCGAATACTAATAAACCATGACCTCTACAATGCAAAATATTATCTTTCTTATGGACATTCGTCTTAAAACCTAGAAGGTTAGGTGTCAATATCAGTATTTGCTTGTAACTTAACAATGAGTCATAGTAACAGCATCATGACAGTTATAAATGGCTTACCAGAACTTACTCAAAATGAAAAAAAGAATCTTTTAATTTGTATTTTTCTTAGGATATTCATTCACCGAATCTCTGAGTAAAACAAACATTGTCTGAAAGATATAAAAATACTAGGAAGTACCTGATGTCCTTACAATCTCCAAGGTCAGGATTACTCATGTGAGTGATGTAGGTATGGAGAAAACAAGTTCATTTAAATCAAGGATATCTTCTTCGCTGTAAATCTGACTCATATTAAGTTTACTGCTTGGTATACAAAGAACTACTCTTCCTATACCTTCATATTATATACCTTTCAGAGCTCGTATGCTTAGCACAATAGAATATCTATGTATCTACATTTTTTAGCTTTACGGTTGGGATAAGCTTAACGGAAGAGATGCCTGCAACCTTCTGTGGGCTTCGACTCTGCTTTTTTATTATAACTTTGATCTCATTTGTTTACTCTCATTCATATGTAATGTTTGCGTAAATTCCATCAAAGGACTGGTACCTTTTAGTTAAGTACGGTCTACATACAGCTCATAAATATGACATTAAGATGGATGTCGGCGCATGCGCATGCATAACAAAACATCTGGGTTTTCCTTGTTCGTCATATGAATGCTGTACATATAGGTAGGTTATTCCACCGATTAACCAGTTTTTATTATACATGTCGATATACAAGACAAAGAAGCGTGACATAATCGCTTAATGTTCAAAGTAACAGATAATTTTTCAGAAGAACGTGCTTAGCAAATCGCAAATTGGCCCGATCTTTTCCGTTTGTTGTTGTGAATGATAAAAAACGTGCAAAACATAATAAATTAACATGTAGCAAAATAAATGAATTCTTATCCCAATTTAGACGAGAGCAATGCACAGCGGCACACCTATTCTAGAAATATTATAATTTTAAAAACAACGTCGGAGCAGGTAGCTATCATAAAAAATGTCTTTAGGTATCACCTAAAACCGGACCACAGATTGGTAAACTTAAAAAATGCGAATGAAAAAGATATCTAATCAGCTGGTTTCGTTAATCCTCGTATAATGCTGTTAAACCAATTTTTTTGCGACTCATAAATATAAGTATTCTAAATTAAGAAGTAGATATAGATATACTCCAAAAAGGACAAGCAGAAAGTGAAGTTCTAAATCACCAAAATTCCGGTGCAAATCCCGCAGACATAATATCCACCCTGACACAGTGACCCACTTCTCTTGTGTCACACGAATTCTCGAAACAATACATGAGAACATCTAATGCGTGACAATTTAAATCCAGTCAGTAGGTAAGGTAAGTAGTGGGGCTAACTAAACATAGAACTAGATGAGGACCAAGACTCATAATAATATTTAAATAATATTTAAATTAGGAGAAGACGTATACGAACATTATTCAGTATAAATGAAATGTTTTTTCCTTGACGGCATTGCATGAAATATTTTACTAATGTCGATAGTCATATGGATTAAAGGAAAGAATCCTTTGTGTGCCTGGCTCGAATGAGCAAACCTTTCCTGTGATGTAGGTAGTCTCTTGAATCGAATAACACTTAAATCATGCAACGCAGTATTCTTCCAATAAAATAATAGGTATTGTAATCAGGGTCAAGCGTAATAATTATAATAAAATCTTTGTTTAAAATTCACGTCGTGTTAGTGTTTTCCAATAACATTCTGATTGGATCTTAATTTATAACATTTATCATTGTACCGTGACTCTTGATAACCCCAGTTCCTTGAATACGTGAAGCACTGACATTGACCAGCGATATTTTAATAGTGCCTATGTAGTTTGTGTACTTATTTACCTACTTTTGGTTACTGGAAATAGGTATAAGCAATCAGTACCTATAATGAAGTTCTTAAATTCTGCCTCCGTCCGGTCAGGACCAAACCGTGGTCAGTTAGTGAGCTTTTACCTTTCAACTACCTATGTAGTTGCACAATATGTGTAGGATGTCTCCGGACAGGATGACTGTGTACTGTCTCTAAGTGGAGAAATTCCAGAGCAAACAGTTTTCTGCTGTCATGCAAAAGAGCATAAGAAAATGAATGCTATCAGACGTATTCTCATTTTTACCTCATTTTTTTAACCCCCGACGCAAAAACGATGGGGTGTTATAAGTTTAACGTGTCAGAGTGTGTCTGTCTGTGGCATCATAGCTCCCGAACAGATGAACCGATTTTGATATTGTTTTTTTTTTGTCGCGAGTGTTCGTTTTACGGCTTCCAAAGAACTTTGATACTACTTGTGATTTGCGAGTAAATAGTGCGCAAGCTCCGAAAAAAAATGTATTTGAACAATGTGGACATCTTGTTGACGCTTGAACAATATTAATACATTGAGTAGGTAAGTGTGGGTGTACCTGCCTAACTTAGGTCTTACGTTCGAGGTATTGTTTAATTCGTTAAATATCACCGATGACTATAAAATGAACCGGTATTATATCAGCACTACAAAATATTATTCAAATGTTAAAAAGAAATAAAAACGTGTTGGTTGGCACCTACTAACATTCAGATAATCAACCTTATAGTTTTATTTGCATCCGTGTCGATCAGATGGCCTAATTAAATTAAAAATAAATTATAGATATTTTTACTTCCCACGAGTATCGGACTTCCATTTTTTAATATCAGTTGGCATTGACAAAGATCATATTCAGTATCTTCCGAAGCGACACAAGTAGGCACCCATATATTTATAAAAAATTACTGACGTCAAACTCGTCTACTTACTTCATAACGTTAATTAGGCTCCAAGGCAAAAATAAAACTTGTTTCCCGATGCGAACGATTTTTATTATTAATAATTTCACAGAATAAAACGTGTTTATTAACGAGATACTTAGAGGTATAGCATAGCTAATTTGTTATGAATACACCAAATATGTGCAAGCTAAATTGTTACCAAAGTACATAACTGCTTACATATTTTAACTTTAAAATAAAGCTGCATTGAATAGACATACACACATACACCTACAAAATTATTTAAAAAGAAATATGTATGGTATGGTAGGCATGTAATAGTTTATAAGATAACATATTTGTATTTTGTATACATAATTTTAATTCCAATGATCTACGATACAATAAGACAGCTCCATTGGTCTCGTGGTCGCAAGCACGAGTGTTGAGCGTGGGGTCTTGGATCGTGTAATAATTGGTCGTGTTATTGGGTTTTTCCATCAGGAAATTTCTGAGTAGCAGCCCGAAATTTGCCTGAGCAGTTGGTGATGAGACAACCCCGAGCCTCGGAAAGCATGTAAAGCCATTTGTCCCGGCTGTCATTTATAGATCTTTGACAGTCGTTAAGGATAGTCTGAAACCCGAAAGGCAGTCCCCTTATGCAAAACGTTATCTACTATTCATCTGCATCCGGTTTGACTTGAAATCTTGAGTCTAGCTAGGCAAATGATGATTTACGATAGATACTATAAACATAGGACACCTACATAGTTGACCCATAAATTTAGATACTGTTTTATCTAATAGAAAAGCAATATTACACTAGTCTAGGCACATAGGCATAATATAACACCTACACAAAGTACCTACCTTAGTAATAAATGTATCTATTCACGGAATTCTATGAAGTCTAGTTCTATCATGTTTCGAATTACGATGTGCGGTCAGCCGGATCTCGAAAACTCGACAACAATGATAGCAATTATTCCCCAGTAGTATAATAGGTTTTATGAAGCGATAATATTGCATCCATCAATCAAATTAAAATAAGTGGTTTGTCCCTGAACTTGCACTGCCATCAATTGAACCTAAATAGACTAAATTAACCCGATGTGTTTTCCCGTGCTGTTTTATGAATCTTACGAGTATGTATATATAAATCGATAACATTTTACTATTTATTTAAATTACACATAAGGTAAAACCGCACAAGCGCACAATTTTCTGTCAGTAGCAACTTTTTCAAATTAGTTATCCGAAATACACTCTTTGATTTCTCTATTTAATCGAAACAAAGGTACCTACCAGACTTTCAAGCCAATTGTTACTCTGAATAATACTAAACAAAACACTTTTTATTGCAGCACCCTGTTCACGGGCGGACGGTACATCTTGGCTGGTACCAACAACACAGAGAACGGGAGTGGAGTGACCCGCCGCGTGAAGAGACAAGTCATCCACCCGCTCTTCTCCGTGGGACCATACTGGCTGGACGCCGATGAGTTCAACATCAAACAGGTGAGGCACTATTTACAAACTCTTGTAAAAATACTAGCAGTACTTGCTATGCACCTATTCACGCAGGCAAACGAGAAAGATCTGAAGGCTAATGATAATTCAACTAATTAAAAACGATCAAAATCTAGTTGCAATCTTATCTCAGCGACAATCAATGTGAAAGAATCTAGGTAGGTACCTAAGTAAATTGGAGGCATTTTTGACAGAATCAAGACCGAGATTATAATGTAATCGTAACGTACCTAAAAGTTAGTTTGTCCCCCAGTTCTCAAACTGCACAACACATTAAACTTACAAATTACAATAAAAAATCATTGCTTCTATAATACAATAAACTGCAGCCATAAAACCAGTAATTTTACCACCAACTTTGCATTACAGGTAGCAGCCCGCTGGGACTTCTTACTGGCAGAGCTGAACGAGCCTTTGGACCTTGACGGCAAGATCATGACCGCCGCCAAGTTAGACGACCAGCCCAGCTTACCAGTTGGCCTCAACGTTGCATACGCTGGCTACGGAACTGACCACTTCGGGGTTAGTATCTCTTTTCTATAAATGCACAAAACCCACTACCTATATTAGGTAGTGGATAGCAGCGGTAAGTTAGGCTTTAAAACTTTTGATAATAATGCATAATCACAAATTATGATAACGCCACTTAAAGAACGAAAGTTTATAAAAATTAATCAAACCGAAGACAGCTGCGTTCAATTTTATTTATGTATCATTTCAACTAAAAGGTACCTGCAATATAATTGTACCAAGTTGAAGTTATATAAATGGACGATTAGACCAAGTTTTGATTAAGTCACTAACGTTGATAAAAATTGCAGCAGTATCCTAGAAATTCAAGAGACCGTGATGATTTCTTCTATTTTGTTTGATATCGTAAGAACTAGTTACGATAGCAAAAAAGAAGAAATATACAAGTTACTATAACCACATTCGCAACAGCTATGCTATCATTCCAATAATAATCTCAAACAAATACCTACCTAAGTAGTTTTCTAACAGTTATTACAAATAATTTATATAACTGACTTGAAATTAACTAATAAATTATTATTTGCAGATTAACTTTCTATCTTAACAGAACGGAAATCATGATTCTAGAACGCTAGACTTACGAATACACGCTCATCATATTATCATAATAACTACATAACATCCTTAAACATCACTTCCACTTCGTTTAAACATAATATCTACCTAAGCAACTCATTAGAAAGCTTGGTTACTAACCTTATTACCTTCCTCAGGGTACCATGCGCAGCGAGATGCACGGAATGGAGCTGGCAGTACAGAGTGATGAAGTGTGCTCGACCCTCGAGCAGTACAACCGCAAGGACATGCTGTGCGTGAAAGGACGACCACCTCGGTTCGACTCTGCTTGTAACGTAAGTCACAGATATAAACAACGAACCATAAAAAACCAAGTCTGCAGGACACACAGTTACCAACTACTAGAATTACTAGAGCTATTGGATACTCCCAAGTCCCAATAGCCCTAGTAAACTAGTTAAGGTACCTACAGTTTTCTCATACTTACAGTGACTTAGGGTTCAAACTTTTTTTTACAGGACCAATAAAGACCGATTAGGCACATGCTTACACATATATACTTACACTCCACGTGATACGAATAATGTACAACATAAAACTGATAACCAAGCTAAAATTTAAATATTATGACATGGCCCTGATAAACGTGTTTTTGCAATAATGGCGTGACAAAAGGTCGCTGGTATTCCCTAATTATTTTTGTAACGAGTTCGAGGCGAATTTCCTTATTTCCTATTTTACCCATTCGAAAGAATAACATGAAAACAGTTAGGGAAAACCTTATCCGTTTAATAATATTATAAAAATTTCTTAACACCATTACTATAAATAGCTATGAAGAAAAAAATGTTTCAATAAAATGTTATTATTCCAGGGTGACAGCGGTAGCGGTCTAGTGGACGAGACTGGCAGAATCATCGGCGTCGCCTCCTGGGTGGAGAACGACGCACACGACTGCTCCAACGGAGCCCTCGTCGTGTTCTCCAGGGTTTCCAGCGTACGCGACTGGATCAAACAAGTCACCAAAGTTTAAGAATACACACACACAACAATCTATATACGTATACAACATCAGATCAATAAGAAATATGTTGACTAGTCAAGTAAAGTTGTTCTCCAAAGAATTTACGTAGCACGTGATGTTTTAGATACATTTCAATACTTCAATTACCTACATGTTTATTTTCATGACAACTGTTGAGTTAGGTTCTATCGTAGCCTTATTTTGTACTTAGCATTTTTAGTTTAGATTGAAGTACAAAGTTATAATTAAGCGGTCTTGTTGTGATATTGTTTATCTGTTAGTAAACAGTTTATCAAAGAAATGACGATTTAACATAATTTGTTATGTAAACTATGTGACCATATTTTTTTTAAATAAAATTACAAATAAAACATATTTCTTACTTTGATTTCCGAAAACAGAGTCATAGGTACCTATTGTACTATCTTCTAACATTTTATTTCTGGTACAAAATACTCACAAATGAAATACAGGTGCTGAACATTTGAACAAGTCATTTTATACAATAAAAGGACTTATTGTTGAAAGTATACTTCCACTTGCACAAAATATTTATTTTTAAGGGACAAAAACCATTAAAAATTAAAATGTGTCAAAAACCATTAAAAAACCCAGGGTGGTCATAACGTAGAGCTAGAACTCGTATCAAACGTCGAGGTCATCAGGCAAGCTGTCAAAGGGTTGCTTAACTCGACCAGGAATAATAGAAACCTTACCATTCCACAGACAAAGCTATCTGTGATATCGCATGTGCTTTTAATTGCACCAAACACCCTTTATACAAGAACAACAATGCTGCGCTAATGAGTTGTAGTTTTTTGGAAGGCGGCATATCTTTTGATCGGTTATTTCCGTCTGGTCGTACCCCGTTGTCGACATTATGTCGTCGGTTCGTGAAATGATGGATCTTTTTTGTTCAATTTTGTTCCAGTTGGTTCACAGAAAGTTTATCCGCATAGTTCTACTACTACTAATAATTGAAGCAAGGAGTCACGATGTAGATAACAGGGCTCGGAAACCGGTTGAAATTCTTAACCGGTAACGGTCATTGACCCCAAACCGAAATCAATTTAGGTTAAAGGTTGCACTTTACCGGTTTTTATCGGTTTATGCGATTTATCGGTTTTCCACGAATTTCGGTTTTGATAATGAAAATTAACCGGTTAAAACCAAGATAACAACGAAAGTCGATTACCAATGTTACTTTTTTGATATAATTTAAACAGACACTGAACACGTAATGAATTGGCTTTCAGAATTTCAGGCAATAGCTAAGGGTTTAATATATCTTAATTTTATATTCTTAAGTTAATTTGGGTGTCAAAACCGTTTGTGCTTATGTTACCGGTAACCTTTATCGTTTGGGTTAGATAAAACAGTTCACTTGATTAACCGGTAAATTAAGGAACGATATTTTTACCGGTATTTGATCGAAATTAACCGCTCTTTTGAAACCGGTTCCGAGCCCTGGTAGATAATATTAATTAGTAACTTTTGATGAATTCAACCCAATGGAAATAAAATTAAATTTTCTTTTTTTTTTCGAATAAGTATTTTAGTAATTGTCAACAGCGTGGACGACAAAGGGTGACCAAAAGGGAATAACAGACGTTCTTGATTTGTTCGTGTGATACAACCTTAAACATGTAGCAAGCCTACGTTTTAAATAATATAAGCGATGAAAAAATAAAAATGTAAATAAGTAGGTCCTTACAGCAGACACTAAGGAAAATAAAAATAAATAACAGATATTTAAGTAGGTACCAGCCGAAAAATATTGTGTATTGTTGATTTTTAAGGACTAATAATAAGCACACACACGACTTAAATTAAATATATACAATTACAAAATGTTCACAGTAAAAAACTACAATCATTATTTTTTTGTTAACTATACTTTGCCTATGACGTCAATCAGCGACAGCCAACTCGAAGTGAATGTAGTAGTTTTATAACCTGTCAAAACGCCCAACTATTCCCCCATAGATTTTGTATTTGAAGTCACGTACTTTCAAAGAAACAAAAAGATCTAAAGTTAATTGAAAGTAATTGGACTTTGAGAGCAAAAAAAAATGTGTTTCTTAGAGAAGTTGTGTCTTGGATTGGTTAATAGTATCTACATCCGTATCATTAATAAATAAACAGTTGCTGCTGCAACAGCTACGTTGTGCTTGGCTTATATTCCCTGATCAGTGTCAGTCATGTCAAGTGTGTGGGCTGTAAGTAGCAGGTAAAATGAAATTAAAAACATATTTATGTTCCTGAAAATTTAATGACTTTAATAAGAGAATAACTAAATTAAAACAGCAAGATAGAAGGAAAAAATCATTCATTAACATCATCTTTATCTGATTATGTTCAAGCGAAAAGACCAAAATTAATCAATGACCTAACAAAATATACAACAAAAGTCATTAAATAATTAAGTCCAACCAATGAGTTAGTCTACCGTGGACAACGACCGAAGCGATACATAGTTATTATTGGTTCAACTTCACCACTAAAATGAACAAGTTACATAATAAAACTTACAATTTTGAATAATATTGTGATTAAAAGAAAAAAAGCTAAATAATTCTTTTTCTACTTATATGTGTAATAATATAAAGTGTCGACTACTTATAATATTTATAACTATCCATATGCTTACTTTAAATTTTCACACAAAGAGCGGAGCGGCGTGGGAGCGGCGCGTGCGGTCGCGTCGCAGCGATCCGCGGTTTGCGTAACTTTACATGACAAGCGAACATCACAAGTTCTGCTTACGTGCGTCTAAAATGTCCAAAACGCTGTATTAACAGTCCGTATACTAAACGCGCGTCAGCACAACGCGCGCGTGTCGCCGGCTGACGTCACGGCGGTGACGTCACAGCGCTGACGTCACAGGGCGGCCGCACGACCGCAGCCGCCGCGCGCTCACCTTAGCCGATACACACCACAATCTCGCTAAACACTAGGTCACTTATGCCGAATGTTAAGACAAATAAGAAAGCGACGACTTCCCAAACCAAAATAACATTACTAACAATTTGAAGATGATGTTAATTCACAGTCCGAGATGTGCTCGTCGCCGAGTGCGCACAGTCGCGAACTAATCGTTGTCTAGCACAGATGCGGCTTCGTGGAGCTCCACTACTCATATCACGTATCGAATGTTTGTCACAAACACGAGTCAAGTCGGCGGCAGCGAACTCCTTTACAATGTACAACTAGGCGATCGACGGAGAGCCGCTGTCCGGCTCCAGCATACCATTGTTACGTCGATATAGACAAGCGCGCTACGCTCTCCGTTGGAATCATAACAATGTAGCTTTTTTTGGGAGTTTTAATTTTTTACAATATATAGGATTTCTTTCTATAATTAATTATATCTAATATTTACAATGGAGGTGAACGGACAATATTCAAACTCTACTTATTATCTCAAAAAATTAATCCTGAAGTCCTACCCGAAACGAACGTTATCTACAACTTTTAATAAAAATTTAAAAGTAAAACTCTCGCCACAAATAAATCTAAATACAGTAGATCGAGTCTGTGTTTCCTACGCAGTCGCGTCGTCCAAATTGTCGTGTCAGTCGCGAGGCAAAGGGTGCTCGTCATACGAAGATAGAAAAGAAACAAAACGGAAACTGAACGAGCGACGGCGCGGCGCCGCCGGCCTGCAGTCAAAAATACATACAAAATGCAAATAAGAAACACAAACTCGATCGAATATTTATTTAGAGAAAATCATAAAACGTATGTAATGCGGTGCGGTGAGGGTGGTCACGGACAGGCGGACAGGCTCATATCTTGTGGATCTTCTGCGACACCACGACGGGGTTGTTGCGCCGGATCTCCTGCGCGCCCAGCTCCCGGTAGTCGAACGAGCACTCGTGCTTGTCGCTGTACCGATGCACCGCGCAGAACAGCCCTCCGCAGCGGCACTCGAACCCTGAGCCAATACCACCATACACATCTATATACTCACACATGCCATTAACACAAACATAGACGGCGAACCGAAACAATAACATGTCAAACATTTTTATAATCCAACAATACTAGCTTCACTTGACATCTGTGTACTACACATGTAGGTATAATTTAGGAGGTTCGCTAGCATAGCTCACAATTGTCGCTATTTGCTGAATGCACATAAATATTGTAGACTCAGTTGATGTGTGTGTGAATATATTTAGCACACAATGGTGTAACATGTTTGCTATCAGTGATACAAATGTCGTGAAATACTAAAGCATGAAGGTTATGTGAAGTGGATTTAGTAATTCGTAGAACATGATACTCAGCCTTCAAATAAGATATGCTTCGTCAACTCGTTTTACACAGAAATTGGACGATGATATCTTAATTACTTATGTATCCCTCCAAGGTTCGTGAGCATTTTTATAGGAATTTATTTTTAAAATAAATAATGTACCCTAAAACAATCCATTCTAAACGAATTTGATTGTAATTATTCTGAAAGAGGTTTCATAAAACAGCTACATATTTTCGTGGCACAGTTTTGATGTATAATTCAGAAACTACACAAAAAAAACAGTAATGGTCAGTCGAGCGATTTTATACAATACGTGGAGTACCTACACGAGTTTTTGTGAGCATTATTATGGGGCATCGTTTACCTGTGAGGCCAACCTTCTTGCGGCATACGGCGCATCTATTCTTTTTCTTTTTGTCCTTGCTGGGATCCTTGTCGTCGGCATCAGTGTCCGACGTGCCAGTGCTCGCCCCACTTGTGCCTGCTCCGCTCTCCTCTTCCAATTTCTGTAATTTATAACAATTACCATTAGCATCTATTAGATTTTAATGGAGCAACAGTAACATGCTCAAATTATGTAGTGATATGAAGTGTGAATTATATAAAGCGCAAACTATCCCTAAGTTAGTTGACTACAAAACTAAATATGTGGTAAAAATTCGAGCCGCATCATAAAAATTAGGCAGTTCATTTCATTTCTATATTATTCGATATTGAACGCACGCGTCCATTTACGCAAACACATGGCCTACAAGTAAAACTCACTGGAGCCTAGAGAACATGAAACATAACTTTAAAATTGAGCAAACTATTAGAACAAGAGCTAATGACGACCACTGGAAATACTAATTTGAAAACCAACCCTTTTAAGATTTTTTTTGACACCTTCTACTGTTTCCGAAGGCCGTTCATCTCTTATCTCAAGCTTCGGAGAAGTTATTTTAATGCCCTTCCTGTTAGATCCAGAGGGCGTCTCTTGTTTCTGATTAAAAGTGTCCTGTGAGCCCACGATGCTTTTGTTCTGGCCCGCATCCGTGGGCTGGTCCTGGCTCGTTAAAGCACATTCCTGGTTCTGAGTTTTGTCTTCTAGTTTTATTTTCTGACCGGCGTCTACCTTCTCCTTGGTGCCGTCGGGCGTCGGCAGTGGCGCGCTGTCGTTAATCTCGATGGAAACACGTTTATTTTCGAAGCTCTTAGATCGTGTCACGCCGATGCCTTGCTCTAAGGCAGAGTTCTGACTGCTGTTGGTGGATTTACTATTGCGACGAATTGCTTTCTTGAATATCCTCTTCCCCTTCGACTCTTTTTTGCTAGGGTCATTTTCCATTATTCAGATTTTTTGTCGACTTTTGGTTGGGCATTTTGACTGCAAACCAACATCGTTGACAGAAAGACCAAATGGATTTAACGCCGTACAATTTTTTTGCTTCTTTTTGGGTGGCCAACGTTATAACAGATGAATATAAAATAATTAAATTGTTATTGCTGCGTATTTTTAATCGTTCGGAGTGTACACTTTACCAGTTACGATGTAAAGGTGCCCCTCATCTCAAGTCAATGACATGGGGGGACTAAACAAGTAAAATATGTTACATTTTAAAAGCTACGGAACGACAAACAACTGTTTTCATGAAAAAAATAAATATAAATTGAATTTATTTGTGTAAAATTAAATCAAAGCAATATTTTTTGATTTTCCTTGCTGTAAACGCAATGTCAACTTGACGTAAAAGTTTTTGTTTTAAAAAAAAAATTAGGCTGGCCAGTGGTTACAGAGCAAAAAGTTTTGATATTTATATTAAGTCTTGCTTTTGCGCGCAGCTTTGTCAGAAGATCAAGGGCTCGAGCTACCTCATTGCTTTAGTTCATTCAGCAGTTTTGCCGTGATAAGGTAACTGACATTACTTTTTAATATTAGTATGAATGGTTTTGAGTTATAGAGCTATTGAGTAACATCACAGAGACACAGACCCACAAAACGTCTACTATTCCAAGTATCACCAAATTCAGATCATATCTAGGGCCCTTCATACATTACGATACTTGTGAGAGATTCAATGGTTATATCTAAGACTAATAAAATAGTTTTCGCAACTCGAGTTACGGCCCAGGGGCTCCGACTACGTGGTTACTCGCGAGGCTTCAGCAACCTCAAAAGGTAGGTCTTTGAAATGTAACAGACATGAGCACCCACGGTCTCTAAAAACCAACTCCCCTGGTTTGGCTATCTACTAACATTAGGCTATCTGAGATAAACAAAATTACAATTTTAGCGTAGGTACGCGTTAGAAACGCGTAAGATAGTGCGCAGTGCGCAAAACGGTATTTATTTATTGAAACTTTATGCAACAAAAAAAGAAAAAACTTAATGCCTTACGCATTCAAATATTGAAATACTCTACTCTACTCTCAACATCAAGACTCGCGCGTATGACACCAGTCGCCTGCAAGCATCGATATGTGTGAAGGGCAAGCATGCAGCGTGCAGTGTGGCACCAAAAGCCTGAGTGGCCATAACATACGTTAAACCATGCGTTGCACTTAGTACCTTTACGTGCTTCCACCTCACTTTTTGGATGTTTTGATTATTTATCTCAGAATTTGGTTCAAGATGCAATATACGGGGTTCTTACGAGTTCTAAATTTGACTTGGAGATTGATAGAGTTTCAAAAATCTAGTGATATTATACCGTTTCAGTTTTCATCAAAATTGTTCCCGAGACTCCATTGAGTTTTTCTGTTATTTCTCATAGGTAGTTTCGGATTTGGCCATCAACGCACATTTGAGAAATTCTCCCTTTACGAGTCCGTAAACAAATTGGGAATAGCCGAAAAGATAAATATTTTTTGTATTCACTTTAGTTAAAACATTGGATGCATTCTGTGAACTACTCCGCAAATCAAGGCGACATACACGTATTATTGCAATGGACACGTTTGATAATCGTAAATGGTGTCACGTCAGCTTCAATAATATTCTGAATCTGACATTAAAGTGCACATACAAAACGTATTTATTTGCAATAACACTTTTTCTATTTATTTGTGATAAAAAAGACATCATATCCTCAAATTGGCCAAACAATTGCAGAAAATAGGTTTCTATTTAAGTCAGAAGTTTTCTAATGAATTAATTTAATTAAGTTTTTTTTCATAAGTATTCGTAATTACGACCATGACCATAATTACGGCCAAGTTAAGTGTCCTGTGTGGTGTGTGGCACATGGATGTACAAAGACACATAACATTGCCGTTAACTACGCATAGGTACCTACTGCCGCCTATCTAGCTAAATCACATTCGAGTAAAAATTATTCCCATACCGTGCAATAAGCATGCAAAATATTGTGCTTACGGCTGCATCGAATATTTTTTTTTGCTTGAAAAGTGAGCTTGTTGTCTGCAGTTGAGGGTTGTTTATTCTTGGGAATAGTGTCTTCTTGTCCTTTATTTTGATAATTCACATGACCACACGACACAAAAAAGGATACCTAGCTAAAGCTCTACCTAAGTAATATTCCTATGTATATAAACTAAATAAATAATATCTAGCTACACAGTAACTCGAAATAATGTAGATAATATCTTACCTGTGATGCCATTGGAACCAAAATCCAACACTACTACTCAAATTATGTTAAGTAAGAAGTATATAATTAATGTTATTGTCATAGTCTGTGATAAAGAATGTAATCTAAGGCCAGATGTTTGCACATTTACTAACACCGATGGGGAAAAATGATTAGGTACTTTTTGTTTTGTTTAAACATAACACTAATAACACTTGGCGATAGAATTAGGGAATAAAAAGGATTTTAGTTTGTATTGTTGAACTACAAGCAGAACAAACATGTGTTGAGGCAAACAACAGTGGAGAGCCGCGCGGCGAGGCCAGTTGCATTCAGTAGATACCTTGAACTCCCATACTAGTAGCTTGTAACGGTGTAAATGATCTGACTGTCCCCTGGGTTATCAGTCTTGCAAGTCATTCTGAATTCCGGATATAAGTCATAATCTTTACCAAATATTATTTGATGACCTCATTACGCCACACAATGTCATTAAAACCTGTATTATCATTAGTTTCACGCTATCTATGCATTATTTAAATCGATATAAAAACTATAACACATTCAAATAATGTGTTATAATTACTATTTTTATGCATTTGTTTACGAGTAGGTACGACCAAAAAATGTATTTGTGTATGACTCATTAAAATTATCAATGCCAATCTAGATAGAAGTTTCTGGAAGTGAAATGAGTTGATCGTGAAGTTGTTTACTACAGAAAAGCATCGACTCTAGCTAGACTATTCTTAATATAACGGAACGTGTTTTATCGAAAGTTAATGCTCAGTTGAATGAAAAAGGCGTATCTTATGTGGAAGTGGTGTCGTGAATGGCGGTGCGTGTGGTGGGTGTACAAATAAGAGAAGTGCGGCCTCACATCTGTGTGGGTCTGCGGCTGGGCAGGGAGGCTGGGCACGGTGGGCGCGGCCGCGGCTAACGGCGTCGACGGCGCCGCCACGAAAGGCGCCGACACGGGCGACGGTGACGACGCCGGCGGCTGTTGCTTCTTCTTTAGAGCCTCCTGGAACGTGCAATGACAATATTGTAGGGAAACTAACTGAACGCCTCTCCAAGGCCAACCGCGCAAATGAGCCAATCAACTGCTTAACCAATCGGCGACGGAGAGAGCGGGATAACTGAATGCGGTCTTACTCTCTCAGCACGCCGCCACCGACATGGCTCGTGTGATGTGATCGCACATAAATGGCCCGACTCGCATCGGCGTACGAGTATGGCGTTGCATAAAAACGTGCATCGAGCATGGTTTGTATCAACTATCAATGTTGCTAGTTACTACACAGTTTTGGGCGATGTCGTGCAGTTTATTTTTAGACATGTCATTAATCATACCAAAGGTCACAGAAGCAATCTAGTATCGTTGGAAGCCGTAAGATTTTTTTAAGGATAATAAAAACTTCATGAAATCATTATTATACGACGGCACTTTGTACAAATACTGGAGATCGGTAATCGATCAACTTCGGTATCTGTAAAAGGTAGTTTAATTAAAATTCTCTTTTAAAATTGCAAAACTACACAAGATGCAGTCTTCACATATTATCAGTGTGGTTCATATTAATCAGCATCACTTAACATTTTTAAAGGCAGACATCTTATTACTCACATGATCTACAACACAATAATTAATTAAGTAAGAATTGGAGCCAAGAGCCCAATCTCTCGATCTCGAGCTGTAACCAATTAATCAACTGGCATTCCGTTTCTTAAGCACTCTACCAGAACAATTCCACCGATTATATATAAAATAAACAATGCTCCTGTGAACGTAAGTGGGATTAACATGGGGTACCTTAAAGCATACTGAGCAGAGTCCGTCTGTTGAGGGGTTTCCGTAGAATCCGCACCCCGAGCGGCACAACGTCTCCATCGGATTCGATTCACGCTCCATTGTTCCACTATATAATTTCACTTTTAATATAACAAAGTCACTTCACTCGAGTTAATAGTCAAATGTACGATTGCACTAATTGTATATTGCACTTGGTTGTCGTAACACACAAAGTTCAACAATAGTAACGGCAAGTATGCTGCGTTTAATAACGTTTCAATTTAGACTTGATTATCTCTGGCTTGCAGTGGCCGCGGCTTGTGGCTTTCCTTGCCAATGAGCTGTGATTATTCCGTCTATGTCAGGATCGTAGCGGGCCCTGCAACAAACAAACAGTACCATTAATTAACGTGCACATTAAAATAAAATAAAGTTATCCTAAAAAGCACAGAAATAAGATGAGAACATAAAGAATGTCCGTGTGTAACGAAAAAGAAACAGTCGAAAGCATCGAGACAACGTATCAGTATACAGAACATGATTATCACGGTAGAAAGTGGTATTAGGCGAAGTATATGATTTCGTAGAAGCAAACATAATATGCATAACGACAGGTTTGCGTAACAAGAGAGAGCTAACGCTAAAGTGGAACGCGCCCGCGAAACGGATCACCCGCGTGCCCCGCGCCCCACGCCAAGGTCGCTAAACCAACAACACTTGCATATCTTGTCAACAGTAACGACAAAAAAATAAATCGATATTGCGGTAACCTCTTGCACCAACTTCGGCGACAATCCAAGGAATAATAAAAAAAATGTTAACGTTATCCAAGTGCAAAATGCGCCGTGACAATCACGTCCATCAGCCAGCGTGTAAAATGCCTATTGACGTGCAAAATACGGATTTAACCATTGCACATAAAGAAACTTATTGAAAACACTCGTGGAAATGAATCAGGTACATAGCTACCTAATCTACTGAGTATGACTTATTGTGTTGCTGACGCAAAAATAAACTTATCACTACTAACACCGCTCTAAACATACCAGAAGAAACAGAATGCGTCAATACTATTATCTTATGACGTGTACATACTATTGTATTGTTTTCCTTAAGCGAATGTTAAATCAAAATCTACAATAATTGCCATTAATACAGTTAAGAGTGGAGAGTGTGCGGTAAGGTCATTAGCACCGGGCCAGGGACTTGGGGAGTCATCGACCGGGCTGCACGCAGGGGTGCAAAGCGTCGGCGCCCGCGCACGCCCGCGCCGCCATTATTATATCCATACCTACCGACTACGCTATGCATCACAAATACATCACATTCACTACACTGTTGATCTTCGTCCAAAGTCCAATGTAAGTATACTAAACGTGATAGAGAAACGCTGACAATACCAACTACATAATTAGTTGAGAAACTAATTCGATGGAATTCGCTCACTTTGTCATACTGAACGTGTTGTAAAATAAACATTCGTGTAGCTTGTGTGCGTTTAATATATTTTTCATTAGCCTACTTTTTAATTTTAATTGGTCGAATAATTATGACAACATATTGCTGCTCCCTGCTGCGTGTAGATATTATTTTAAAATTACCCTAGATTTACAAAATCATTGCAATATGTAATTTTTTGCATTTCAATTTCAGCATTATTAGTTGATGCATCGAAAATATCGTGAACTAACATTTCGTACGAAGAACAACTTGGTAAATTAGAGACGGGTTGCATGTAGCAATTATAATAACTTTAAGTAATATTGATACCAAATAAGTATGCCAAGGCGACTAGTATCAACCTATTCGAATAGACGGAAACGTGATGTTCAATTATAGCAATAGTTCTACTACAAGAACAATTTAATAACGGCAATGTTTATCAAGTTGCCAAATTCATGCTTTCACTGTTATCAGTTCATGCGTTTCGGTACCTATTCCGTTACAGGGTGGACGAATAAGATAAGGATAAACATTTCACGCGTAGTTTCTAGATAATATAATAATAGTGTTCTAAAAGACAAGAACCACTAAATCGTAATGATAATGTTCAGACAGAACGAATCATTGCAAATGTATTGTTGTTGTCCTGAGAATAGTGACGAGAGTTAGATAAATCCTAAGGTATGACAGTGTCCCTCGCTGTGAGGCGCGTGTGTGTGTGTGAGATAGCTACGTCGCGACGACGGCGTCGGTCGGGCCGTGCTGAGCCGTGCCCCGCTGACCCACTTGCCGAGTGTTCGCTACGCAATTCGAGCGCGACCCGCTTCGCGGTGCACCGACACACACATAAACATTGGCCATATGACGTGACAGCCCACCGATGGCACTGCACCCTTTAGTGAAACATGTGTCAACGTACCAGTTGCCACCCCTACAGAGAACAGATACCACCAGTGAAGCGTAAAATTGCCACCCGCGAACAGTTGGAACAAATACTATTTAACTATATTTTTTATTACATTTTGGTAAAATAGAGTAACAATAATAAAAGACTGACGTAAATCACTTCGAAACGTAGTGCAAGGAAACTGAATTATGTACCTACCTAGGTATCTACAATTACATACGTGCTTCAGTCGGTATTATTAATTAACTCGTTCGCCCATTTGCCTGGGTATCTACTAAAAATACAGTTTCACTTAACTTGTTGGTACCTACTACATATTTATCTTTTTCCTATAAATGATGTGAATGGCTACACGAGATAAATTGCATAAATAACATGCGTCATGTAGGCAGGTAATAGGAAATTAACAATAGCTAGTTCATTATTTTATTGTAGTCGCAAATTAGTAAAAACCTTCATGTCATCAGAGTAGTGAAGTCATCAATTGTACTGCATCAATTATACATAGGTAGGTGGGAGGTACAAACAAAACCATACGTGGACAACATAAGATGCGCGAGGTCAAGATTCACATAACATTAAAATCGCTCGAGAATTCAAATTGGTTACGAAGCTACAGAAACATTTAATCAATACATTAAATGGGAATTTTACTCAAATAACCCTTGAGTAAAAACAGCCGCAGCTATTAATGGTATCAGTGAATTAAAACACTGATATTCAGGCTACCTCCCACAGACAATATGTATGTAGGTCGACACGAGCCCCATAACACGCATGAAAGCTCAACAGTTCTATACATAGGTACAGTGCTCGAATTTACGTCTGGTTGAGACAAGATACAGGTCTGACCACTCGATCAACGGTAACAGTAACGGTACAAGACACAAAAGTCGTGCAGCGCAAGAAAAATCCTACGAAAACCCGGCATTCATTGGTAGGTAGGTACTTGGATTTGTTAGTGGCACCTAACTACCATGCTATCTATCAGCAAGAGTGGAAAGCATGATTTACTCACTCAGCTTCTCTCAACTGCCTACTTACACATTTCTCAAATTGTCTGTATTTATACCGGTCTATCTTCGAGACATTTCAAAATATCTTCCGGCTGACGCAGTCTTATTATTTTATTTAAAATCCGCTTTGTCACGAGATGTGAGTAGACGACGTACGACACAAAGACATTATAACTGGTAAACTGGATCATTGTGCGTCTAAAATGAATTTTATTTTAGAGATAGGTACCTTTGTAGCTAAACAAGTGTTATCATCAAACAAAAACAATCTACACAAAAATACGGAAACTTCACACACGATGACGCGTTAATCGAGGTCAAAGATTTTTTCCCTGGCTAGCACAATTTTTTAGCAAAAAAAAAAAATTAGAATGGCAATAAAGAAACATCTGTCCGTGATCAAGCAGTATATACATGTGTCTATCTTAGCGGAAACGGTTCTGACCAAAAATAGACTAGCCAGGGTCTTGCAATACCTTCCGCAGTTCCGGGTGGCTACACAACAAAGGAACAAGCCGGTATAGAGGCCTATTCATCATTCAAACTGGCTCGTTCAATAATCAATAAGGTGACAATGCAAATAGTCAGGACGGGAAGGACAATGACATTAGCATTTAAAGGAAGAATTTTGCGTCATCAACTTCACAATGACGCGGCGACAACGAACACGCACGGCAAGATGGCCGCCGCAGCGTCAGCTGATCGCGCACACGCAGCGCAGCTGTGACACTCCGCGAGCTCCACTCTCTTATCAACGTGAGTATATCGCTCTCTCTTTCGTCCGAGCCTATTCAACACAATGGACGCGCTCAGTCATTGTTTGAAACACAATGCTCACTACACACTTTGCTACTAGTTGCTAGTTAGCTACTAACACACGTACATTATTTTAAATAGGTACATAGTTGCACAAAAAATTATATAAAATGTATCAACAGGTAGGTACCTACAATATTCTTAATTCAAATAAATAATTAAAGATATTTCGTCCAAAAGACAAATTTTTACAAAATAATTATGACGTTTTCTATTCAAAACGTTTCAAATATTCACACGAAACGGGTTGTATAGTTATCTGGTTGTTAATATGAATTGCAATTAGGTACCTACGTACAATATTAAAGCTATTCAAATTATCGGAATCTGGTTAAATTAATGACATATGTATACGTCTAACTCTAAACAAATAATAATTATGCGCAATAACAGTTTAATAATAACATTGATACACTAACAACGTGACCGAACTTAACTATGATCAGTCAAAATACTGAGAAAATAGGTATTTGGTCATCAAAAACTAACATGACAACTAAACTTTTGATCAAGTAAACCACTCCATAAAAGAGCTCGTAAATAAGTAGCTTTAAATGAACTCAAGTCGGTACCTTCTACCTACCTAAATACACATCTATAATAAGAAGGTGCCGTTTAATTATTGCATTTAGTTCTAAAAAAAATTAGTAATTATTTTCAAATATATGTATAGTGTTTGGATAATATCTACCATGAATTATATTATGGAGGTAACGCAAACTGTCAATCACCTAAACATTGTTTGTAATATTACCTATATTACCTTAAAAAAAATATTCGACTAAGTTTTGAAACCTTTGTTGCAACATTATCAATTATTTTCCTATAAAGGTAAAGTAGGTACATAATAAATGTATAATATAGTTATTACACGAATAAATCTACCACACCGTACCCATGATTGCAAAAATAAATTAATGATTTGATTTGAAATGTATGTATCTACGTACATTTTAATAGGTACCTACATATCAGTAAACGATAATAATTATGTTCTAAACTCATTAATATGGCCCACAACCTTCATCGGTGTTAGCTTACCGAGCTATGTCGGTCCGATGCGACATTGATGAACGAACAATCACTATCCACTTAGGTATGTACAGGCTACATTGTCTACACATGAATAGCACAACTCAACCGAGACACTAATTGCTATCTCTGCATTAAAATATTTCTAAAACAATTGGATGTTACAAATTGCAAAGTTCTGAACACGTGAGGACGTTGACCTTCTGACACCAAGGTCGGGGCGGCGGCCTTCAAACAGCCTCGTCTAGCTGGCGCACAGGCTCCTCTCAGACACATCTCGAAACACAGACGCACACAAAAACAACGCACACTTAACTATATTACCTTCGAGTGGGAACACGAGCCCATGGCCACGTAGAAACTACGCTCGAAAGCGCTTCAAAGTCACAAAAACGATATCACTGACACTTTAAAACGAATTGAACAAACGCGGCGCACTAATTCGCACAATTATCTTGAAAGATAAGGTGCAATAGTAGCACCCGATGTTGAAAACTGTATTAGTAACATTAACGAGTGTATCGGCCACGCACGTGGGACGAGCTCCGACGCGCTCGACGAGCTGGCGAGAACTGAGCGAGCCAGCGAGGAGCGGCAGCGGTCGCGCCGCCCGCCGCCTGCAACTATTCGCGTCATTCCATTCTACACGCGCACGCACTCACCAATACAAACAAGCCACTGCTCGCTCGCTGACAAACACATGTCCGATCTCCGACGTGATCACCCATCTCGGCTTAGCGCTACGTAGTCTACGCAACGCACATCGTATAGCTAGACGTCGCTCGCGATCACGACCACATTCTCAGAGCACTCTTAGGCCACTTATTTTGATCAATCCTGCAGTAGTCTCTCTGGGCTTACCCAGTTGATGCATGACTCACGGTTTCATGTTGAGAAATGTCTATGAGTCAGCACTTTTCTTAAACCAATTTTAATTTCTGATTATTTAATGAGTAAGCACGATAGGTACTCTTTTCTTTGTTTGTATTTTCACGGTGTCTGTAACAGAAACTGCGCAAAACGATCACCTTGACAACACAAAACATACCGATTGTCCCTACATTCGTCTTACAAATGTGAACAGTTTTGTTAGAAATGTCAACTCAGCATCGCATTTAAAACTATATTCAAATGAAATTAATATAATCACTATTCTTAAATGTGCTTATTGGCAATATGTACAAGGACTGGAGAGACCTAAATGTCTAATTTTAATTATCTATAACTGTTCTCGCTGATTTCCCGATAACAATAATGATGCTGTAAACAATAACTCTTTTTCCCGCGCCTGCCCTGCATCTCAGAAATATATATCGGTATACCTACCTAAACGATGCTCCTCGATTCTGGTTAAATGTAACACCTGAGAACTCTTATCAAATGCTACCTGGCATAAATAGTCACATTAGTCACTATTATGAGTGCAATAACACTTAAAAAAATATCAAGTCATGGTTTATTGAAATTTGGAAACTAGAAACGTATAAACTACTGAAGATGTTCTTAACAATATAAAAATTAAAATAAGTATTATTAATATAATAGGAATTTGTTTACGAAGGACTTAAAAATCGATACTACAAGAGTACAATGCACCCTGAGATAAAAGTGAAATCATTAATAAAGATCAATATTTAAATGTCGACGGACGTTCAACCTGAAATTAACAGTAACAGACTGCGCAGATGGATAAAACGTCAGACTCAAGTCGAGGCAACAATGATTTTGCAACTGATGAAAATAACCTCAATGTGTTGAGGCGTTATTTACCTATACCGTTTTGCGCACTTGTTGTCAATGACAAGAAGTTTTATGATAATGGCGAAAAGGTCGTGCTCGTATGAAACAGACGTGTACACAAACAAAGCCATGCGTGCGGAGTGGTCGGTGCGGCGGCGGAGGCGACGGACGCAGACAAAGCCACGACGGAGCAAGTCGTCGATCTCCCCCGAATTAGTCCTGGCCAGGGCGGTGACCTCAGCGGCCACACGCGCCCGCCGCCGCCGCGCCACCGCTCCGCCACTAATCATCGGCGCGCGGGACACGCACCATGTCCATCCCTCGAAGAAAACAAAACGCCCCCCGATACCGACTATCTTCATATTTAATGTAAACAAAGCGTGACTAATTATCAGGTTAAGACTTCGACGTGATAATTGAGTCGAGTTTATAACAAAGAGACAAAGACCGAGAAAGAACATTCAAGTAAGGTCAATGAAATAAGAGCACGTGGAATTCGAAAAGGATTTCTTACCGAGGACGACGCAGAATCACATCACGTGTTTCGTAAAACGTTTCAGCAGCCGATTATTTGGCAGCCACAAAAGGTGGGTAAATAAATATACCTACCTAGTACATTCAACCAAAGGAACCAGCCAATTTACAAACGTCTATTATTAGGAACAGTTATGCTCAAAGATAACACTTTGCTGACATAATTTTCCTCGAAGACTGTATATTCTGATAACTATGAATGCACGATAAGTGTCAAATGTTTTCTTAGTCTAAATAAGAACAAAATACAAGTACCCGAATATTACAATCTTTGTTTTCAGCACTTGATCTTGGTAACATCGAGAATTTTGCAACTCATTTGCTATTAAAGAAAAACAAAGGAGAAATGTTTTAGAAACAAAGAGGAACCTTGAGATCCTTGAGGCCACAATATGTTGAAGTGATTCAGATTCAAAAGTAATGTGAGCTGTCGGGGAGTGGTACTTTCTCTTCACGATCGTAAAAACTATACGAAGCTGTGGTTAAGGGGAGTGCATACCTGATGTTGAAGTGAATTTCGTACCAAACAAATGTCTTTCCAAGTGCGCAGGCCCTTCAGCTCACAACCAGGCGACACCACGTCTGTGCGGTTGAGGTCAGCATCCACCGGCATCACAATGAATGGTCACGCCACCTGAGACAAGTAATACAATCTATCTATTAAAACGAATGCACCTTTAACGTTCTCTCATCAACTAATAGTGGTATTGTTCATTGTTAAATGCTCTATGTACACAAAACTAAGAAAATACTCGAACGCTTCTCTGAATTTGCTTATATTCCATCTTTGAGATCCGAAAAATGCTTTTAAGTCCCCTTAAAACACAATGCAAATTTTGCCCTATTAAATCGCCTATAGTTTTGGACTAAGGCGCACACGCACACAATAGGTCGAGCTACTACGAATTACTATTCTGCTTCAACTCGCTCATCATTAGACTAGTTTTTTCACAATATCAATTATTTACCGGACCGACTGCCTTCTGACCTCCGCTACTAAACTAACGCGGATCCTAAACCAACTATTACAATTCCACTAAATATTTTCAAGGCACACAGACAAGACAACCTCTACACAAAATTTGTATATAAATTCAAATAAATGATAACTATGCTATTCTACTGACAACATAAATAAGCCACACATAGTTATACTGATACGTGGATTAAACCGCAAGCTAATCCGATATAACGAAACATCGAGGCCAGTATCCATTTTTACTCGACTTCGGCAAAGTCAGAGGTGGGTAGGTAATGATCACTTATGGTTGCAGCAGGCAATGTAAGTTCAAATATTCCCCCCATTATATCTTTTATAGTTCTCGTAGCATTTTACTAAATGATGTATCGGTAGAGGCCTCACCCCGTAGTATACCTCGGGCTATAATAATAGCTTATAGCCCGGGGACCTATCGTATTTGGTAATTGATAGGACCACCAGGTATTTGATTTTTGGTGGCGTCATAATATGACGTCAAAAAAAATCAAACTGGCTACCAATTTGTGGACTGAGGACCATAATAAAAAATTGCATTAAGATATCGCGTTTAGTATCAAATTAAAGTATTAATAAGTACATTCCAAACATATAGGTTAAGTACCCACCTATAATTTCTTTTTTCTGATTATCTAAAACGGCCCTCTTAAATAATTTATGAGCAACATATTATTTCATAAAATAATATAATAATCACAGATTCACAGATTTTACCAATAATGTGCAAGTCAAAAGTAATACGGGGCGAACCGGCGAACCTTTTGCCATCAATAGAGCATAAATTTGGTGTTGGGAGAGCTACTACTAACTAAGAAATCCCTGAAGAAAAAATATATAACTAAGGGTTAGTTATATATTTTTGAGGACCACAAAAAAATAGTTAATATCTAAAACCGAAATACCTACGACAATCATCAAACTGAAAAGCAAGACACGAGAAAATAATTCTGAAATGATCTTCTAGTTGCGCTGATATTCAGGGTTAAATACCCTGAATATCAGCCGTGGTCGCACGCCGCCATGTGTTGGTCTTGCAGATTAAGAACAAAATACAAAGACCAAAAGCCAGTGACAGTAATACGGCTTGCATCCACGGCTATTATAACTGGGACTTTTTGTGATTAATTTGTTTAAGAAAAATATTGACTTACTATTCATTTGGGCGCCATAAGGTAATTTAATGCAACCTTACTAGTGAATATAAAATGTTCAACACTGTAGTTACCACGATTTCGGAGTCGGCTGACCTCAAAATGGGCTTAACAACAGAGCTTTATAGCGACTAGCTGAAATTTTAAACTACGGAAGGTGTTTGCCGATCTAGACTAATATGTATTTTATAAAGGTTGTTTGTAAGCGGTACCTAATGTCTGGAAGCACAAAAATTTTCGTGATGGAAAGTTACACTATTGCGTCGTGTTATAGGCCACGTTTTTAGTACATACTTGATCTACACGCGAACGAAGTCGGGTGCAGAAGCATTCCTAACTAATATTATAAATGCGAAAGTAAGTTTGTTTGTTTGTTACCTTTTCACGCCTAAACTATTGAACAGATCATCCTCAAATTTTGCATATAGGTACATGTCAGCTGTACAGGAACGGACTGTTTAGAAAAAAAAAAGACTGTTCTCGAGGAAAATAACAATAACCTTCTTATAATAATAGATGGCGCCACGTGTCTCACGTGTCACGATCCACGGGAGCGGAGCAACCAAAGACGTATCATATCGACGTATATTGACGGGCCTGTTGGTCTAGTGGTTAGCGGCCCTGACTGCTAAGCCGGAGGTCGTGGGTTCGATTCCCACCCAGGACAAACTTTGTGTGATGAGCATGATTGTTGTTCTGTGTCTGGGTGTGATTTATCTATAATATGTATGTATTTATAAATTATATAAGTATGTATATCAGTTGTCTGGTTACCATACCACAAGCTCTGCTTAGCTTGGGATCAGATAGCCGTGTGTGAGTTGTCCCAAGATATTTATTTATTTATTTTATTTTATATCGCGGGTAATAAAACCAAGCAAATAATATTTTTTAAACAATTTCGAGTAAAAAGAGAATCCAGCCATCACAATTGAATGTAAAAATGGTTAAGTAAGTACCAAACACCTTAAAAACGGCACAGCATTCAAAACTACGATTACATGACGTAGTCTGGCGACTCTGGGATTTCTGTCCATAACCATAATATCATAAGTGGCAGAGTTGTCGGAAAATACCGAACACGACGAAGCAGCAACGCTGATAAATTACCTTATCTATTAAACTGATACTCATTCATAAGGGAATTTACCGTTTCTCAAAGATCTATTTTATTATATCCCACTGTATTGGATGGAAAGAGACAACACCTGATTAAACGTAACATTTAACTTCTTAGTTTGAGCATAACACACAATCAGAAGGCTACTTAACAGTAACAAAAACACATAAGAAATAATTGCGTAAAAAATCATTGGTCACGTGTCGACCAGGAACGTGTCACGTCACTATCTTTCCAGTCTCCTATACTGGGCGGAAAGTTTATTATATGAGAGCAGGAGGGAAAGTATCCAAAATACTGAAGATTTTGCTGAAAGAGAACATTCCCTTTTTATTGGACCCTACCCATATACAAACTCCTAAGTTTTTTTTTTTTAAATCGAAAAAAGGCAGATATTGATAGAGAAAAACAATGACACAAATAATTATGTGAAGGTGCTGGATTTTGAAATGGATCTTCAGTTTCGATATGCTCTGTTAAGCACAGAGTAGTAACAAAATGGAGTGCATTACAAATGTCATAGTTCCTAACAAATCGCACTCACCGAAATTGTGAGGTCCGCGGGGGGGAAATACGTCTTTCATTGGACGATCGCCAGTGTAGAGTCATTCAGCGTATATCCGATTGGCGACTGTCGTGGTGTTTGTGTTGTCTTAAGCGCCCTCCTCCCGCACATTATCACTCCATTTGCTTACTACTCTGTGGGTAAATGTGAAATCTAAATATACTAACTATTAACTCACTACATTCATATAATCTAAACTACACAAGTATACAATTAAAAGAAACAGGAAACAAACTACAAAGCAAAGTGGTCTCTAATCTACATACGTAGTATGAGTCATTCAAATTAAGAAATTACTCAATTAGGCTACTTTATTTCAATGGTCATTTCACAATAACTCCTAATAATTCTTGTACCCACCTCAAAATAATGTTAAGTAGCAAAACAAACAAAAGGTATTTTGTTCATTGATCTTTGATACTATTTTTAAACCTCATATTTTTTTTGTAACTGGATTTAGTGATGAAACCAAATTAAAAATGGCTGTATTAAAACTGTTTTCATCAGAAAAACAGTTAAGTAATAACAATAAAAGCAGCTAGCTACAAGCTTTAGAGAAACTGCCACATGTTGGCAGCAAGTTATCATGCAATTTAACACACTGATAACACTACACTTATCTCTCATGTTCCTATAAAATACTTATGTGGCTTAAATTCACGAACATTTGATAGGTGACTTTCAATATGACAAAGAATTTACACACAACCAGACTGTCACGCTACAAATTTGAAAAAACATGACTTATCTCATTGTCGGTGTACAAATGCATTTATTTACCACATTTTTCACAACTTTTATGTGACTTGTAATAAAAGAAAAAAGATCTCGAATACTTACTTGTTTTCCTTAAAAAACCCACTTTTGTTAGTTTTCTATCACAAATAGTTTTGTACTACACACGTCAATTGACCTATCATTATGTATGGTATGTCTGCTCTAACATGTTATAATTGAATAGTTAGGCCACACATTTTTAACTGCCAAAAATCCTTTCCATAATTATAATGGAAAAAGTTTTAATATTTTATAAAAATTATTTTAACTAACATGAACCCCAAATACATTAAACACTCCTTGTTTTGGGGCAGTCATGTAAAAATTTTTATAATGTTGTAATAATCGATTACATTAATGTAAAAAATGTTCAACACACCTGTTTTTTGGAAGTAAAGAAACACAAAAATAAAATTATAAATGAACAATAAGTTTTATCATGTTTGTACGAAAAATGGCTTTTGAGGTTGTTATCAGCTTGGATAATCTTCATCATTTTCATAAAAACCTAAATGGAAATAGAAGTAAACATAGGACAAAAAAAAACTATACAAGATTCAAATTAGGTAAGAAACAATAATAAGAAAGCTACAAATATCTACATCAAATAGTAAAATATTTGTATTTTAGTTGATACAGCACGAATTTTATTTTAACCATGACCAGAGGTTATGATATAAATGCCATCTTTGTTCCATTGTGAAAAAGAGAGGATAGTGCTGTGGATCATTTGTGGCTTGGTCTCTCTCTCTTACACTGGAAAACATTATGGGTATTTCATATTACACAGCCCTAGAACTAGTTCAAGTTAAGAAACAACTTACTTGCTTCACCCAAAACATTTTGTTTGTGGCACTTTTACACTTCTTTTATTTTTTACAATGTAGGTATACTGTACAGAATACGGATAATTTGTACTGTGTAATATTTCAGTGTATCTGCACATGCTATGATTAAGCAGGATTAATTAAAAAATATATACAAATCTTGTTTATGCCGAGTTGTGGTACAATCTACATGCAAGTATACAGTGGGCAGCTCTACTACTATCATAAATTATTTCAGTAACAGCCGAAACAGGAAAAAATAATAAAAATTGAATATGTAGTAAACTCGTGAAAGCATGACCAATGACTGACAAAGAAAAGATTGATATTATTATTTTCTTTGGCAATTGGTACCATATTCATATTAAAAAAAATTACAATAAAGAATTCAGTTTTCTTCTCACAATAAAATGTATACTTTTTAGGATTATCTATGAATTGTTTGTGTAATCAAAGTATGGCAGTCATAATATATTGCTGTGGTGTTCAGGCAAGCAGCAGTGCAGCATGTTAGCATGCACACAAAAGTTATTTTACCCAGTACAATATACAGTTGTGTGTGTCATCACCACTTTCTGCATTGTTTTATACAATATTCAACTTTCAAATTAATACGTAGGATACGGGTTTTTCTGCTTTTACAAGATAGGAAAAATAATTTTAAAAAGGAAAAAACTGGTACATGCCACCTAGTTACAGGAAGTATAACTCGTGGGCAGTAACAAATATACGTAAAAAAAAAGTAGTATGTAGGTAGGTAGGTAGATAGGTAGGTACGCAGTTATTAAAGCGATATTGTAAACTTGATAGAAAAAAATGATTTGGCAACAGGATACAACGTGTATTGCAATTAAAACTTACAGCACGGAAGAAACTACACTAGAATGCCTCCCAAGGTGGTGTCATGCAAAAAAATGCGTACCTAGTGAACAAGTGCACTCTTAGTTTCAGAGAATCCCGTGCACATAAAAGTCTTGGGCAAAACATGGAGCTAAAGTTCTAGATCAATATCTTTTACAGCTACAGTCTCTTCACGGGGCAGAAACAAAGAAAATTGAAGAATTTAGTAATTGGCATTCACGAAGAAAATGGCGTCATATCACTAGTCACGGAACAAGGTACAATTTCGTCATATGAATGCACGGGTCACAATCACAAAAAAACACCACAATAAAACAAATACATGCTGTACAAGTGATTTTGTTCATAAAATTACTCACTTTGAATAAAAATTCCAAAGAAAATCATCCAAAAACTCAAAGGACTGATGACAAGGCACTCCACTCACCGTTTGCAAAACCAGACTGGTATCACGTGACCAATAATGTTACCAAAATCATGAAATACGTCGATTTTAGTAGAACATTTCTACCAAAACCAAATAATTATTTAGCCCAAGTGAAATAAATTTGATAAAATATATTTATTAGTAGGATATAAAATTAACACCAACTTTATCAAACACAAATTTGCCCTCTATAAAAAAATGTTAATCATTTTATCACATATCGGCTGAAAAGATGTTGATGATGAAGATGGTACTAAATTATTTTCATAATTTGGAGTAGCAGTCAGGTTTTATACGCTTTTAGTTGGATTAATCGAAGCAAAGGTTAATTATCTTCGAAGGCGCGTACGCTCCTGAGATCGTTAGTGCCGCTTAAGGTGTAAATGTAGAAAAAGAACACTGGGGTGACTGAATGATGTCTCCCATTGTGGAGGACATCAATAAGGATTTTTGGCCTCGGAACAAAAAAAAAGAACATGCACTTTTTAGTTACTGGATTGCAATCAAAGCGAACCCATGACCACTGCCTATGGGTAAGATAAAAGACACCAAATGATTTAAGTATCAAGTTTCTAAAAACCCGTGTTATAAACTTACATTAAAACTGTGTTTTTTTTTTAGGTTGAATTAAGTTAAAAATTTTCATTTAATTACTTTTATATAATTATTATAACGACATTTAAAAATAACACCTACTCTACTCACCTACTTGGCAAAGTCTAATAAGGTATTGGTTTGCATCTTGATTATGAAGATCTTTCATTTATTTCTTTATTATTTAGATCAGAAAGCTTACAGCCTGAGACCTATTAATTAAACATATATTACATAAAGTAGGCGCTAACATTTATCATTTTAAAATTCCCACAAATGGGCGACTATAATGTTAAAATAATATGTTATACTAATTAAGATGCCTTTCCCTCGAAATTAATGGAGTGCCTATTTTATAATGTTGAGATAGAACAAAACAGAAATATCTGAAAAAGTGATTGTGATATGTCATCTCTACTTCAATCAATTCTTTCATCTTATCTGAAAAACAATATGTTGTTTTTTGCTGGGTCACGATATTTTTTAAGTTCATCTATGACGTCATTCAAAAGCATCAATCAAAAACAAATACTGTGTTACCATTATTTCATCAGAATAAACTACTATCTGAAAACCGATATTGAAAATGTTGATGACTGATAAAATGATTTTGTGACGACTTGTCAAGCTGTCAACTCGATATCATATTCTCCAAGTTGTCAAAGTATGTTTGAAAAAGGTTTGATCAGAGAGAGGAATATTGTATTTTTTAGCATACAGAAAAGCACTATCTATTGTCGATTCTTTCCTGTCCTCTAAGATAAAAAGAGACAAAACATGACAAGCATGCAATATTTTATATACACTGAAAAGTAAATTATACTTGCGGCAGCTAGCCAGCTCCCAGCTGATATTTTTTTGTCAAAAAGAAACGTGTAAAGATTTTAAACAAACCAAGAATTTTAATTATTATTAATATAAAATGCCGACAATATCAGTAAAACGTGACTCTCTTTTCACTGCACTTGGCAGGGCTTACAGTTAGTAATTTAGAATTCTCGGCTAAATATACTTGTGTGTACTTCGGTTTTTTAAAGTTATAAACCATAAAATTTATATTTCAGCTGACGATGAATTCCAAGACCTTTGTTTTGAGTTCGGTTTGGAGCTTGATGAAGTGGTAAATACAAGTTTTATATAAATTTGATTTGATCTAAGATTTACAGTATAACCTAGACCACCTAGGTCTAGGCTCTAGCAGTTGGATGTAGAAGAATGCAAAAAGCTAACATAAATTGTTGTCTTTCCACTTTTGTTTAAAACTTCACATAAATAATATGTTGACGATGCAAACTCCAGCACAATGCTGCAAATAAAACATGTAAATAATTTTAAGTGTGAATATTTATTTCTAGCTTCTGCCCGCGAGTCCTACCGCACCAAAGTTATATTATTATCTCACGGAAACCATACATTTTTCCAGGATAAAAAGTAGCCTATGTGCTATTCCAGACTGTAAATCTATATGTGTGCTAAATTTCATCCAGATCTGTTCCGTAGTTTTAGTGTGAATGAGTAACAAACATCCATACATCCTCACAAACTTTTGCGTTTAAAATATAAGTAGGATAACACAAAGGCTATCTGAATTCTAGATAGCCACTAAGACTTGCACATTTATAATATGAATGAACAGATATTACTTTATAATTTCAGACAACGGAGAGGCAGATGCTGATAAAGGAACAAGGTGACCATGTCGGAGCTGGAGTTTCTGAGGAGATACTGTACAGGATAGACATCCCTGCCAACAGATATGACCTGCTCTGCTTAGAAGGATTGGTTGACGGCATTTTAGTATTCCAAGGAAAGTTAGTATAGTGTTCTTACTGCAGACACAGGCATGGACACAACATGTACACTTGAACATGCACTTAACAAAATGTTGCAACACTTTTTTTTTTGTTGAAAAATTGGGGGTTTTTCACCAATCAGCCACAATGGAGTCAATATTTCAATTTACTAACAGTATCTTACTAAAGAATTATACATTCTATTAGTTTTAGTTACAGTCACATACAAAAGCATGCATCCACATCTTTCAGCTTATGCATGATTAAATAAGCATAATATAAATTATGTATATATTTTATTCAAAAAGAGAACTTTAATATTTACCCAAGTACTGTTGAATGACTTCAGGAAAGCTCCACCCCAGTACACCCTCAAAAAGACTGAAGACTGCCACTCTCTGCACTTGACTCCTGCAACGGGACAGATCAGACCATATGCAGTGGCTGCTGTGCTTAAAGGTGTTACCTTCACCAAGGAGTCTTATGACAGCTTCATAGATCTTCAAGTGGGTAATACTTTTACTGTGATCTATACCTATAACTGTAGTATAACAGCAATAGTCAGCAAGCAGTGTTCATTGATTAATAGTCACACTGTTTACTCCAACCCATAAGGACGAATTTGACCTGACAATTTGACAGGTTAAGGAAGTTTGACAGTTTTCCCTCTAATATACACTTCCCTCAAAATACACATAGACATCTACCCAGATCCAACATACTAAGCTAAACATACTTTCTTCTTCTTTTCAACCAATGTTTATCAACCTGTACAGCTCTATCATTGGCCTCATTAAGGTCTTGGATGGTGCAGGTAGTTGTGCACGACGAGCAACTAAGGAGGTGACGCATGTCCTGTGATGGTGCTCCACACTGGCACTCCTACCCTAAACGTACTGATGCAAAAAGTACATTCAATATTTTTTAATGAATATTTCTCGTATCCACAGGACAAACTTCATCAGAACATATGCAGAAAGCGGACATTAGTGGCTATTGGTACGCATGATTTAGACACAGTACAAGGACCTTTTGTGTATGATGCTTTACCACCCAGCGAAATTAAATTCAAGGCACTCAACCAACAAAAGGAAATGACTGCACCGGAACTCATGGAGTTATATTCGGTAATGATCAACAAAATTACACGAGTGCTTGATTTTCTATGATATTAAAGTGCAGCAAAGCCAGGTCGTTGCAGGAGTCTGCCTGATCTGCACCATAAATTATAAGTCAAGTTCTGCCAGAGAATCCAAATACAGAATGCCTCATTAATTAAATTAATGTCATCAAACTAATTCAGTATATCAATGTGTTACATTACTATCCTGCAATGACAGTTCAATGTAAATCCGAAATCTAAGCTAAGAATAGATTTAAAATTCAAGAAATGGTGAACATTTTGATATGGTTTGGATTGTTTTGGCAGAACTAAACCCAACTACAGGCAATACGAGACACAGAGACCAAAAAACGTTGATAGTGCATTCTACATATGTTCAGAAATATGTATAGCTTTACTCACATACAATCATATTACATTCAATCAAATTTGAGAATACTCATTTATTCCAAATAACAAAATAAAGGTCATGATTTATACATGTCTTTCTTGATTTCAGACGCACGCCCAACTGAAGCAGTTCCTAGGCATCATTAAGGACAGTCCTGTGTACCCAGTCATCAAGGACAAGAATGGCATTGTCCTGTCCATGCCACCCATTATCAACGGAGACCATTCCAAGATCACACTAAGTACAAAAAATGTCTTCATTGAGTGTACTGCTACAGATTTGACTAAGGTACGGTCTTGATTACTGTTCAGTTGCACTTTGGTCGATCTCGAATGTTGCTAGGTTTAGGCATTCCAGATATGCTTATGTGCTCATATTTTCAGTACATATAGTGGTTTCGTCAGAAGACAATTTGGTAGTTGACACCTTTTACTTGACAACTTCTTTAAAGAAACACTTTATTTTAGTCCTGAAAACTCAATTAATTTTTCAACTAATAAAATTCTGTTTTTAATTGCTTTCAAATCAATAATTAGGACTCAGTCTATTGTGTACGCACAAAAGTGAGCTCAGAGTTGTCTTTTGCCATGAAAATTCTATGGGAGCATCGCGTTTTGACAGGTTATAAAAAGTATGACAATTGGATGTTGGTATATGTGTGTATTTGTGGCCTATCTATTGTCATTTTAGTGCAATACATACTGAATATGCATCACAATAGTACCAGGTCATCGTCAGTTGCCTAGCCTTGTCCCAACTATGTTGGGTTCGGCTTTTAATCTCACCAGAGTGACCAGATACAGGTGAATAGTTATGTTTTACATGGAGCGACTGTCTACCTGACCTTTACAACCTAGTTACTGGGTAACATTGTTAGACCCATAGACATACAATAGATCCGTGTATTGCTCCACAAATACTTAATAGGTTCAAGCGTTATTCAGAAGCTATAATTTTACAATACTTCTTTATCTTTCATATTTGTACGCACAATCAGTTCTCTTTTGACCATAAAATCCTTATTGCGTGTTACAGGCGATTGTAGTCTTAGACACGATAGTGAGCATGTTCTCGAAATACTGCGACAACCAGTACGAGGTGGAACAGTGCAAGGTGTTCGCGCCAGATGGCACTTACGAGCTGTACCCTAAGATGAAGAGCCGTGAGGAGACTATTAGCGTGCAGAAGGCCAACAACTATATTGGTATCAAGTAAGGAAAACCACATGAAAAATCATTTTTATTTGATTGTAGATTTAAATATTGTATGTTGGTACAGAACCCTTCGTGGTTAAGTCCAACTCAATCGGTTCTTGTTCATTTCAAGATTTGCATAGTAAACTCTGACAGTAAATTATCGCGATTCACATTAACTATGCTGCTTAGGTAATTTTAATTCGATTTTAAATTATAATTATTATAATTTTTATTTTTATATTTTTGACATTGTTGTGACATACACAATTACACATACATTCAACATCAAAATGTAACAACATTAATGATGTAAGTAACCTAAACGTGTAAAATATAGTGTGTTCCTGGAGTTTTTTTTGCTTGTTCTTCTCTAAAGAAAAGTACAGTTTGGAACGAGCAAGTTTCAACTTTTTCCCCGAAAATTCTATAGTAGTACCTGTAATAAGAATATCAAATAGATATAAAAAAATTATGCACCTTCGGTGGGAGGTATAGATATTGTCGTACATGCAAATTATGCTAATTAAAGAAGTTTCGGTTAATTTCAATACGTTTTTTCGTACAAATTAAACCAAGCTAATAACAAAACGTAATTGTTCCACAGTCAAAACGCCGACCAGCTAGCAGCCCTATTGTCGCGCATGTGTTTGTCAACTACGGTCATTAACGACGACATATTGCGCGTGCGCGTGCCGCCCACTAGGCATGACGTCATACACGCCTGCGACCTGTACGAGGACATCGCTATAGCTTACGGGTAAGCTATTAGTTAATACAGAGTGTTAGTGTAAACACCGTTATCCTTGAAACCAGTGGTTTGGTTTCAGTAATAGAACGTAAATTCAATGAAAAAAATTTTTTTTGTTTTTAAGTAATATCTTCATTTTTCCTCAAAATTATTAAATTAAATTATATTTCACCCTATATAACAGTGATGCAATTAGTTAAAACTTATGTAGGTAGTTACAACGAACGGCCAGTGCAGCAGGTCAACGCCCTTTGCGGTGATTACGTAACTCGGGCGCATGGTACCCATGAATTTACGGACGGTGTCGGACAGTTTTTTTTTTGAATTTTTGAAAGAAAACTTTCTTTATTTTTTTTTAAATTCAGATAAACATTTTTTATAATAAATCAAGTACCTCTGTTTTAGTGACAACGGTGTTTACACTAACAGTCTGTATATTGTCTACTAGCATCCAGCCCCGGCATCAAAGTAGATACATAAACCTTCCTCTTGAGTTAGTCGTATCTATTGATGAAAACCGCATTCAAATTCGTTGCGTAGCTTGAAAGATCCAAGCGTATAGAAAGCGGTCAGCAACTTTGTTTACTCAGCTGCATCGCAGGCAAAAGCTACTCACGAATAGCGCCTAAGCAGCTCTGGTACTTGTATCATCGACTACAGGATGACCCACCATCGAAACTAGCAAGGCATACTTTAAACTACATTATGTATACCAAGCTAAGATGACGTAGGTCTGGCGACAATGGACCTTGGACTACAACCTTCCGTTTTTGTTAAAATATATGTAATGTAATATCCAGGTACAACCGGATAGCTCGTCGTCCAGCGAAGGTGGTTACAACAGGGGGACAAGACCCTATCAACAAGCTGACAGAACAACTCAGGCAGGAGTGCGCACACGCAGGGTATACTGAGGCGCTCACCTTTACACTCGTGAGTATATCATAGGGGGCAAACATATGAAGCTATTTATTTATTTACTTTAATTATAACTGTTACAGAAGCAATTTAAATGATTAAAGACACTTAAGGCTAATAAGAATAAAAAATATAAAAAAGGTGCTATAGGCCGCGATAGCCATAAGAATGAGCTGGCATCTCCTGGGTTTGTCAAGTCAAATCATTAAAAGGCACTTTTGAACATCATAATATACAAAAATAAAAAGTATTGACTCTAGTTGCCCCTTCCAAAAGGTAGTTTCGTATGGAGAAGAATGGGCAAGAAATTCTATACTTTTTCATATAAATGTTTTACAATAAGTTTGTATACGGAATCTCACAGGAATATGCGTGAATACGATATAGTTAAATTATTACAGAAAAAGAAATGACAGCAAAATTATGTTAAAAATACATAGTGTTTACATATTTACAAATATTGGAACTAGATGACCACTCTTTAAATAACAATTGAATGGTGTGTGAGACAGAACAATGTAGGTATGACAAAGAATAAAAAAAAATCAAGGAAAGTAAAAATGTTTGTAATTTTTCATCCAAACCTTTAAAAATTTAGCATTTAAACAAAAATTCCCTCCCACAGTGTTCCCGTGATGACGTAGCGTCGAAGCTCGGCGTGAAGATAGAAGACGTGCCTGCAGCCCACATCTCTAACCCAAAGACGTTGGAGTTCCAAGTGGTGCGGACCGTACTGCTGCCTGGGTTGCTGAAGACTTTAGCGGCTAACAAGAAAATGCCGCTGCCACTGAAACTGTTTGAAATCAGCGATGTTGTGTTGCAGGACAAGAGTGCGGGTGAGCGTTTTATAAGTATCTTATTGCTTACATGAAGAAGGGCAGTGGTGAGAAGTACACCCACATTTTGCTAGTTGTTATTGTTAGGACCGTTTCATATGGTGGAGGATGTGTAAATTACAAATCATACGCTCCACACAAACCAAACATACATTTTTCAAGTAATTTTGTAATGTTATCTACTAGCTAATAATTACGACAAAACTTGTAACTTTTCTTTTTTGTGGAAATAAAATTATTATTATTATTATTATTAATTCTTCAAATAATTGAACCCCATAAAAATCCAACAAGTAATTCCAAACTTTGTACTTACTATTTTATACTGAGAAATCGTTTTCTTACAATGATAAATGATTTGAACTTGTTAAGATATGAAAACAGATCATAAATACGATTCCGAAAAAAATTGGAGTGCCTACCTACGTATTGCGAATTACACTTGCAAGTTGCGCCATAACATTTGCGTCTAGTCCGTAACAATAGTCTATGGCCCTATGATTGATTAAACGATTTACTTTGTATTTAGGACATACGGAACTAGAGCTGTCAGTCTAACCTCAATATGGAATGTAGGTGACTGTTTTACTAAGTACAAGGACAGCATAGGTATACACAATAAATACATATTTAAATTAGGTGTGCCAAAAGAGGACAACACACATTTTTGTTTTATTCATTTATGTAATGATTTGATTTGTACTTAAGTCGGACAAATCTAAAGTAATGGTATAATAGTAAAGACAATAAAACCTTAATTACTTTAGATACCGACTTCAAAAAATTTGAGTATCATGTTAGCAACATACAGGTCATTTTATTTTTTACCTTTGCAAACATGGATAAATAGCACAGGTACCTACGTACATGTTTTACAACAAAAAAATTCAGACCTCCATTTTCTACCGTCTCATGGCAAATAATAATTATTAAATTTTACTATGCAACAAATTTTGCACAGTAAAAAACCAGTCAGAATATTTCAGAACAATAATTAAATATCGGGATATTTTATTCTTTTGTTTTGTGGAGCGAGTGCGGAATGCTGG
Source organism: Hoplodrina ambigua (assembly GCA_949774945.1). Taxonomy (NCBI): domain Eukaryota; kingdom Metazoa; phylum Arthropoda; class Insecta; order Lepidoptera; family Noctuidae; genus Hoplodrina; species Hoplodrina ambigua. The sequence continues at coordinate 11,781,981 of OX458975.1, forward strand.
GTATTGACTGTCCTTTAAAATCCTGAAAAGGAACTGGAGGAGCAGGGGGCACTAGAGGAACTGGAGCAGGGGCACTTGTCAGGATAGAAAATACAAAAAGATATTTTTTATTAAGTTACTGTTTGTATAAATACTTAAGGCGTCGAGTTTGCTGTCCAATTAACATTGACATAAAAAAAATATTATAATCTATAATATTTTAGCAGCTCTCTGAAAGTAATCCTGGCGGCGCGGCTACCCATAGGTGTTTTGTTTTTCGCGATTTCAAATTTGGTTTCATAGTAAAAATCAGCAGTGTCGAAATAAAATGCTTTATCACAATCTAGCGCCTTACCTCATGTGAGATATCGGGTAGCTTATCATAAGACCAACTCGTATCGTAATACACAGTAGCGAATAAACCTACTATACTGAATCATAGCACAATTACCAACATCCATATCGAGTTTTATGTTGATTGAATGATTAAGGAAATCTGCGTTGCAGCTAGAATTATAATGTTATTAAATAAAATCATAACTTGTTCAGCACCGGCTGTATACCGAATGCTGAGTTATTTTTTTTATGTTGATCGTTTCCAGAGCCGTCATTAGAAAATAATCTAATAGCGCCAATTCTTAATTTGTGCATAATTCAATGGCAATATGCACGCACGATAGCAACAAATACAAGCGTTATGTTGTATTACCTTTTTATAAACCACTATAGCTAAACCCGGCCACGCGTCGCTGTGGCTCAGATTGATAATTAGTCAAAGTCGAAGTCATAACATTAATTTCACATAACAACATCACGCCTGTCATCCCCGCAGGGTTAGGCAAAGGTGTACAAATCAGTACACCAGAAGCGTAGCGTACCTTGGCGGGGCCCCGTATAAAAATTTGTTTGGGGGCCCTTAGAAAGGGTAAAGATTTCTCAAAAAAGAAAAAATATTTCCATAAAATTAAAAGAAATATTTATTCATCATAATTATCTATCTGTCATATTTTTAAAAACAATTCAAATTAAATATTAACTCTCCTTGCCTTTTTTTCGGCGAACTGATTAATTAAATCATTCATAGCTGATGATGACTTTAGTTTTTCTTAAGTTTCTGCATCTATGGACAATAGTGACAGGTCTGACAGGCGTTTTTGTCCCATAGAAGTTCTTAAATAATTATTTATCAGTTTTAATTTCGAGAAACTTCTTTGGGAAGTTTTTATTAATTTTTGCTTACGCACTTTGGGGGCCCCCGTAGGCCAGGGGCCCCGTATAATTGATACGGCAGATACGGCGGTAGCTACGCCCCTGCAGTACACCCACATTTCACCAGTTATGTTTTTAGTCCCATGTAATAGGGTGCGAGCCTATTGCCATCAACCGGGCACAAATCCAGACTCTGAGGCTGCTACTGAGAAATTCCTGATGGAAAAACCCAATAACACTTTGCCCGACCTGGGAATCGAACCCAAGACCTCATGCACAGCAGTCGCGTTGCGACCACTAGACCAACGAGGCAGTCCAGACATTAATTTCAATTATTAATAATTACGGCAGTTGATAAAAGTATTCTAGCGAACATAACTATAGTTATGTTCGCTAGAATACTTTGAACCAAGAAAATATATTGGTCAATTATACAAAATTGAAAATTGTTTTTTATTGACAAACTAGTGAAGGCATTTTTGTTTTTACTTTTTCACTCAAATGTAGTGTAAAAAAATTCTTATCCATCGATTGACTTCAAAATTGCCATTGTCAATTCAAATGTCTAATTGAAATAAATGTTTTGACTTAGACTACTTTCCAAAGCGACGCAATTTTTTTATAAAGATAAGGTGTTTCAAGTTTTATAAATTTTTGTTATATTAGAAACGGGTGCCCGCAACGAGCGTCGGCTATGCACGGTGCACTGCGGCCGCGCGGCTGGCTTCCAGTTCGTGCACGGACTACTCGACAGAGTCATGGTGCTGCTCAGGGTACCATGGAATAAGGACACCGGCTACTACTTACAGCAGTGCGAAGGTAAGAAAATAGTGCTTATGAATTTAATAACTATATTATGTCTTAGTTTTTACTCCACGGTTTCCGAAAAGCAGAACAAATAATAGTAAATTATGTTTAACAATGCTCACAGGCAGAGGTCTAGCTCCATAATTTTCTTAGCCCTCTGGTAAACATAGGTTGAGTATTTCCCTCTAAGAACAAAAACTAAAGTTCGCACCTCTTTGATGTATATTTAAATAGTACAAGACAGCAGCACTAACACGGCGAGACGATTTGAATTCAATATAAGCGGTCACTTCAACTAGTTTGAGCCATTTTAAAAATGTCTCCATTGTAATAGTGAGTCGTGTTACCCGCAGACCCCGCCTACTTCCCGGGTCGCTGCGCGGCCGTGCTGCTGCGCGGACAGGTCATCGGCAAGGTGGGCGTCATCAGCCCCGCAGTGTTGGCCGCCTTCGACCTCACCAACCCTTGCTCCGCGCTTGAGATCAACATTCAACCCTTCCTTTAAAAAAAAACCTACTATTTATTTGTAAAATAATTATTAAAATTCGATTTTGAGAGCTATTGGAAGTACGTTTTTTACTTGAATTACCACAACATTGACTTGTGTAATTCAACACCTTTCGACATAATTCGATCACCTAATAAAAACTATGTAGGGTTTCAATACTTACTTACACTAAAAACTAGTAGAAACTAAATCTATAACCTAGTTTAATAGCCCGTCCCATCGACAGCTATTTAGTTATTTTAAAAATAATTATGTGGAATAAACTGCTGTTAATTAAAATTTGAATGCATAGGTATACCTGCTTATAATTGTAAATTATGGCCAGTCAAACAGACTTGTGAATTATAAATAGATTGACCAGATTACTTATCAGGTGTACAACCGTACATCGTTATCGCTGGCACTATTGATTTCCGATAATTTGAATCAACAATCACTGGCAATAGCAATTTACCTAATGAGTAAGAACAAAGTAGGTAATCTTAATAACTTAATACCTGGAAGCTAATGTTATTATGTCTGCGACGTGATTTTTCGTCTACAACCGCAGTAATTAGTGTGATTGCAACCTTCAAGCTATTACGAACCTAATACTTTAGAACTGAAAGTCGTATTTATTATTTACCAATTAGTAAGTGCTAATAACTAGCGAATATGTTCACGTAATTAATAGCAAATGCCGCAAAGAAGTTATAGGTTGAATATTATCGAATTAAAGAGTTTCAGTTGATATGCAATTGGGTTATTTGTGGCCTATCTATACCTACCAATAACCAATTCAATATTTACTTGCACTATATTAACTCAAGGTTGTTTAAATGAGTTTACTGGGTCCATATACCGTGATCAAAATTGACGACACGGTTATCGCAGTGTCTGAACGATTGGTTGATGCGCTGTGTGTCGCGGGTTCGATTCCCGCACGGAACAAATATTTGTATAGCATACAGATAGTTGCGCCGGGTCTGGTTGTTTGCGTATGTGAGTTTATATGTTTGTAAACACACCTCCCGACAGCAGTCGTGAATTCGATTCTACTCTACTAACAGAAGGACAGGTACTAGGTAAACCCTCTTTTGGAAAATATACAATGCCTTTTGACACGGAAATTAGAGTAATTACGTGAACAATATTGTATTTTTTTATTTGTTCGATAGGTGAATGACAGGTCAGTAATGTTTAGGAATAGTTTAGCATCGATAAGTATATTATTAGCGGCGCGGCTACTTTATTACTGCAGAGCTGCAAACTACAAAAAAGAGTAAGAAATACCGCTTTCACCTTCATTTATTGATCCACACTAATAATATCTAATATTAAAAATGTGAAAGTAACTCTGCCTGTCTGTTACCTCATCATAGTGAAACTATTGATCCGATCGTAATTAAATATGACAAAGAGGTATAATCCACAGGCGCATAAGCTTTAATCCGCGACTTCGCCTGCGATAACCGTTAATTGTTTCACAAATGATATAACTCCTGAACATAATAATGTTAAAGATTATTCAAGAAAACAATAAAAGCTGTTCAAAATATAATTTATTATTCGTACAATAAAATAGCACAAACAAAATTAATTAACTAATAAAATCACATTTTATATAAGTAGAGAATATAAAATAAATAGGTATAGTTAATTCGCAGAATTATCAACCAATAGACATTGAATTTATAGCCTAAAAATGACATCAGGACATTTTAAAAATAAACGTAAAAAATACTTTACCTAAAGTAAATAAATAATAAAAAATACCAGTAGGTAAATTATTCTAATACTAATCATATATTCGATTTTGTCACAAAAGTATTTACAGTATTCTTTAAATTAAAATTCTTATTACTGTACAATACCAACGCCTCTGCAAAGTAAAATAATTTTAATGTTAAAAAAGTACTGAGGAGAATTATATCGGCGTTTCATCTGCACTTGAGATTTACTGGGACATTCAATTTTCATTCATTCTATTATATTGAAATATTTTCGCTGTCTGTCGAAGGAATCTCAATATCAAAACAGTCATCATTGGTTAAACTGGTAAGGCACTTCATAACGTAATTGACTATGATTCCTAAACAGAAAGGCGGAAAATAAACATAATTTAAAATTTATGTACACTGTCAATAGATGTTAAGGTCACTATTACACAGCCAATTAAATATTGATGTGCTTGCTTATTTTATTTTTGCATCTACATTTATAAATAAAGCCTTAACACTCATATTATGTACACATGTTTAGTTAAAGCCGATCAAGCATTTCTATTCATGGGTAGCCATGAGAGAGTTAGAGTAAAGGTGATTATTTTATTGACAGTGTAATAATAACTTTTATTTACTAATAGCTTGCAGTCCATAATACCTTGTTTCAGGTATCTTACTTCCTATTCCAGGCAAAACCATCTTTTAAACAGTCATCCAGCAGCTATGTACCGAAACACTAATACAATAAATATCTACTATGTAGATTTATCTAAAAGTTATGTAATACTTCTTAATTTTTAAATACTGAAGGTTTTAAAACAAATTTATTAGTTGATACATACACCACAACACAATCTACTAACTAAAATGTATTATACATTTTTTATAATCAAACAATTTAAGTTTGATGATACTACAAATACACATGGTATGGACAATTTTATTTTCATAACTTCTATGTCACAAGTTTTTTTTAATAAATTGAAGTAATAAATCACTTGATGTGAAAATGCTCACTTCACATTGTCACAGTGGTGCAATAAGTGCAATTAACAGTGAAATAAATATTAAATGTAAGTTGGACGGACCTTAGCTGCCTTCAGTGTAATCACAACTAATTCAATCAAGTAACAACTGTATTTTAAACATTTTTTCTAGCTCTGACCTGTTGAAGTTGGGGGCAATGATGAATGGACACAGGTAGAATGAAAGTTCTTTAAGATTGGGTGCACCCGTTTTTATGGCCTGTGCTACTTGTATGGTGACATGGAGACAGCGAGAGAGACTCAAGTAAGTCAAGTTTTGAAATGTATTATTAGAAAAATATGCAAGAAGAGCACTTGTTGAAAAGTAACCATGACGTAATTTTAATGAATGCAAATTCTGTAGCCTATACAAGTGCAACAAACTTGAATCGAAAAGGGTCTTGCAAGTCATTATGTGTAATACCTGTAATACCTTACAATTAGATATGTTACGGATTATATCATCATTTAAAGTATCTCCATATATATGTAAAGCTCTTAGAGTAGACTGTTTGGTTCTCAGAAGAGATTCAAGGAAATCCGCTGGAATATTCTTCATTTTCTCCATATTAATACTGACTAAATTGGTGCACTGCAACATGTTGTACAAACTATCATGGGTTAGGGCAAAATTGGACAGAATAAGAGTCTCAAGATATTTCAACCTATCAAATGGCAAGTGATAAACAAAGTTACCATTTGCATTCTCTGGATTTTGTACTATGAGTGAGTTACGAAAACTCAAAAACTTTAGGTTTGGCCAGCTAACTAGATCACCAAAGATACAGCTATCAACTTGAGATATACTTATTTCTAAATGAGTCAGATTAGGACAATAGTTTATTAAGGAAGCCCTCACTTGAGAATACAACTTGAAATACTGTAGTTTAACATTCTTCACATACTTGGCGACAAAAGGCACAATGTTTTCACTTATCCTCACATAGTTCTTCATACATACTATGAGGCGGGTCTTGTCCCAAACGCAAGGCGTCAGGCACAGTTGTTGCCATCTCATACAAACTTTAGCAACTGCCAAAAGGGATTCAAAATCTACCATTGAAAATATGTATATGAGTATTTCATTAGGCAGGTCGTTTATGGCGAGCGTGTTTGGGTATAGTTGAGCACCAGGCACGTCGAGGTGCACCATGGTGGGCAGCAGAGCGCGCCCCCGCACTTCTGGAAACATGCGACCAATTGTGTATGCTCAACACTGACACTTATTTTATCACACAGCTCTTCGGATACCACATGTTCACTGGTGGACTTCTAGTTACTCTATTACTATTTAAATTGTATTTTATTATTTATAACAGGACAAAGAATATTAATTAACCCAGTAAGGTCATGAACCTTGAACAGCCGTGATAAGTATTGGAAAAATCGACTTTAAATATACAAATAAAATGATAATACAATTGATGAAGTAATACATATAATTACCTCAGGTTTACCTTGCTTCCTATTCGGGAAAATTGTAATGTTTGCTTTAGTAGAAACATAACTTATGTAAATTTTTGATTCAAACGCACATACTAGATCCACATGGTTAAATACTCATCAAAAAGTGATACTCTGTATTTAGGCTTATATCGTTCATTCCAAAGTGTGGTATAATAGCTTAAAAATCAATTTTTAAAGAAATATTAAAAATAACTTTCATCTTTGATGCTATTTTTGTATGACGTTTTACATTCGTGTGCTTCTGACGTTTGATTTGAGTATTGACTGACATTGACAGTGACTGAATGCGTTTGGATTCTTCATGATATAACTGATTGATTGACAATCAAAATCAAACACAAATTAAACATCTAAAATTGTAAATTATTTAAAGTATTTTTTCATCTATTTCATATTTTTCATCTAACTTTCCATTATATAAGTTACTAGTTACACACTAGTTATGCGGCTGACTACGTTTATTTCTAATTAACTAGGCTTTCCATTCATCTAGGTTCTTACAATAATTAATTTGTGCATATTTTCATCTATCTACTTATCTAGCTGTTTCATGCCTTCTCTCAATTTCCATGTTGGTGTCGGCTTCCTGTCTAAATGAATACAGCAAAAATCTAGAATAATCTGATATTCATGACCTGTTACGGGGTAACATGACGCCCGCGTGCCCGAAAGCCCTAAGGATTAACTTCGAACCCCTTTGCAAATAACATCATCAATCAGCAGCCCAAAATGTGTTTTTTTTAATGCGAATATGAGTTCGCTAGAATGTTATACGCCTAAATATTCCGCAATCATTAAAAAAGAAATTGCATTAGACCATTATGAATCGAGTGTCAATATTGAGATAAATAAAACTACCGGATTGTAGGTAATTATAATTTATTGCAAATATTTTAATATATACAATCAATAAAATTAAAAAGCATTTACGTTAACATTTTGCAGAAAAGTTTTAAAAGAAGGACGGTGGTAAATATGTTGATGCAGGTGTGGACACTGTGCCAGAATTAGTTCCCGATGGTGGTATGTAACCTTGTTGCGGCCGTGGCGCAGGCGCTGGTGCCGGCTGAGCGCCACCATAACCAGAAGAGGGCGCCGGCGACGAAGGGGACGAAGCATTCGGTGGTAAATATGCAGAACTTGGTACTGATACTGAACCACCTGTGCTTGTTTGACCGCTTGTCGAAGTTGAGGTCACAGTCTGACCAGACGTCGCAGTATTAGATGTTCCCAACGGTGGCAAGTATGACTCGGAGGGAGTTCCCACTGATCCAGTTTGCCCGGTAGTGGCAGTGCCAGTGGAGACTTGTCCTGAGCCAGTAGTTACAGAAACGCCGCCTATGCTCACACTACCACCAGTTGAAGTACTTCCGCCTGTAGTACCTGCTGTCGGCGGTAAATATTTTGGAGCGCTTGTCGAGACTTCTGATGAGCCCTGGAGAGTCGGGGAGAGAGTAGGTGACGGTGCGTTGTACGGATAACCTGAACCACCTTGAGAAGTACCGGCAGTAGTGGCAGCCTGTGAGCCGGTTACTGTTTTCGACCCAGTGTTGGCAACCTGAGACTGAGACCCAGTATTAACCTGGGCTCCGCCGGAGGACGATGTGCCATAGTTGTAGCCGGCGTTAGCGTTACCAGTAGCGGAGGACTTATAGTTGTACCCGCTGCCGGCGGCGCCGGTGGGGGCGGCGGTCGCAGCGGTGGTTGTGGTCCCCGCAGTCTGTCCTATGTTGACGGTGTCACCGCCGGCCGGCACGGGGTAAGCGTAAAACATTTGCTGCGTCAGCGTCCTGTCAACATTTGGTGCTTGAGTGGGTGCAGATGTGGACTTACTCTGCGGCAAGTCAAATGATACACTCGGCTTGTCGTACACGTACCCGTCTTGTCGCCTCACTCGAACGCGTAGGCTTTCCTCCACAAACTCGCTCGCTGATTGGACAGGAACGGCCACACTACATTTAAATAATAAAGTAGGGAGCAAAAAATAAAAACTTCTTAACTTAAACCGCATTTTGTGTTAGAAGACAAGCTATAAGATTGTAAAAGACAATTTTAGTTATGTCTACTAGTATTTATAATAATTTAGAGGAAGTCACGAGACCTCGGTTTTGTTTCAAAAACAGTGTTTAGTTAACCCTTCGTTCACTTGTTCTAAACTTAACCCAACCTAACAATAACAGTCATTGTAACGTTTTTCTTCTAAAGTATGCCGGGGAGTCTGAGGAGTAGAGACTGATGGCTACTTACTGGCTTCTTTACTATCATCGAGACAGGCTTATACGAACCTTCGTTTCTACAAGTTGGTAGGTGCAAGCACAATTTTTATATCGTGGTTAAATCATAACTTTGCTGACTTTTCGGTTAAGTAGCGGAGGTTTGTAGAACTATCGTTACAGCTAGCTAGGTTGCAATCAGGATCTTTATTCGTGGAAATAATATTCTTTGACAGGTAAATGGAATTTGCTTAAAACGTTCTGTAACTCTAATGATTAATCATAATGATAAATCATATAGCTGATAGATCTGTAAGATACCTATACTTAAAATCAGTCACGGATCAGTACTTAATACTACTAATAAGTTATTATAACTTAATGTCTTGGTTTCTGTGATGGCAAAAATCCTAATTTTTCCCACAAATAGGTAGGTACTGAAATAATCACTTTGGGTAACCATTGCCCCAGCTCACTTACCGGTAATTCAGAACAATAGAAATCAATTGTGTCTCATTACGTGGGACTTAAATAATTAATAACATGATAAAACAGTGAAACTAATTAGCAAAAATAATGTTTGTTCATAAACTCCAGCGCATCGCATAAACTTCGAAGGGTTAATGTCGCACTAACCCATTATTTTGTGGTTTTATTAAATTACAGAAATGAAATTAAAGTAGGTAGGAACTTACTTTGTTTTCTCTACTTTTAATATCAAAATCACGACCATTCGTGCCTACGTACAGTCAGCATCAAAAATAATTAATTCATCATTAAAGTTACTTAACGGAAGTCTACCATAGATTTATGGTGACGTGAGAACATACAAGTATATCTTCTTCTGCCATCTTAATAACAATTGGTACCTACCATAGTCTGAAATAGCACATAGGACTTTTTATCTCGGAAAATTTTACGGTTCCCGTGGGATGATATCAACTTAACTTACTTGGAGGTAGTGTATAGTTAGGACAAATTCATTCAGTCATCCTTAATAGTTGGATTAACTTTTTCAGATAATCGAAAAACCGTGTAATCTTTTAATTTCTTGACATTCTCATTTAACAGCAAGTATAATGAGTGCAAAGATAAGTAATCTTATCTTAACTTTCATAAACATTCTGTTAGGCTCGTCTTGTAATCACAAACTCTTACATATTATTGCGTAATTCTCCGCAAACGTAGATTAAAGTTTTGTATGTAGGTAGTTACCGCCTACGATAATAAAACTGGATGTCAGATACCGAATATTCACAGTTCATTATTGAAGTCTAGCAAGTAGTAGGTACTTGTAGGTACATAACGAGCAAGTGAAAGGAAGTACTTAGTTGTTTTGTCGTGGAGGCCGGCCCTCCCAACAGTTGTGGTATTAGTTTCCAGTCATAGATTCAATTACTGTACGCTGTGCACGTTCCTTGCGGCTTTTATTACTATTTGAACCGGTAAGTATGTGCCTGTGTTTACAATAAATATATATATTTATGGATAGATCAAAATAATATTAATGTTGGTTGATAAGGTTAAAAATTAGTCCGTTATCATTTGGTTCATATCCAGATATCGAGTTTGTATCAATCTCTGTTTAGAATTAGTATAGGTATACATGTATAGGTATAGGTAGGTATATTAATTTCACACAATTCCACATTCAGACAGGCAGGAGAACTTCTAAGTGCCTGAATATGGAAATGTGAAACGGACGGAAGTCCTGGGATGACGGTCCATCATAACCATTTATTTGGCACCTATTTATTTGCTTAATTTAATTCATAAACATCTCTTGAAACATCAGAGTTAACTTACTGATAAGATATCTCTGTTGAGTCAAGGTTAGTGTCCTGCATGACCAATAGAAAGGTCATTAATCACGAAATATCGATATTTAACTGACTAACTAAACTACTAACTATCTTCTTGCCCTTTGGTAGGGAGGTAGTTAATAGTCAGTAGACGTCCGCTAAGAAAAACGTTTCCATAATTTAACCCCTAAGGGGGGGGAAATGGGTCCAGAGTTCGTAAGTAGAAACCAACTTTGACGCGGACGAAGTCGCGGGCAGAAGCAAGTTGTTTATAAAACAGTAAAGAAATCAATCGAGAGTCAAATTACCTAACAAAAAATATTCACGCGCCGTTTCACAAATAAGAGCAAAAACAACAAAGACCCAAAGACTGCCAATAGGTAACACAACAGAAGTTAATGACATAGACAATATTTTTTAAATTTCAGAAATATGGTGTTGAAGCTATACTACCTGGAGGATGGCCCGCCATCGCTCACTTGCAGGCAAGTTCTGGAGGCGTTAAAGGTGCCTTTCGAGAAGATCAACGTCAATTTTTACAATGGAGAGCATATGACAGAAGATTATGCAAAGGTATGAAACAAAAACTTGTCTCACAATGAAACAGAAAATGGGCCTTGCTTCACCTGCAATCTTTCAATAGGTCTAGGAACCATGAAGTGATAAACATTGCTGGAAAGGAAAGGCCTATATCTAGCAGTAGACGTCTTTCAACTGAATGATGATGTGGATGTGATGATAAATATAATAGTGGCAGGGATGGAGAATAAAGATTTCATTTCAGATTTCGCATTAAAGTTTGTTGTTGTCAGTAATTGTACAATACGATCTCAGGTTGACTGCGAGGGAACATTCGCTACGCCAAGCCCGAAACGCGGCTGGCTACACAGTTTGTGAGTTCGCCGCCGTAGAAAAACACAGTACGGTTGTGTGCGCCGCACTTGCGTTTTTAGTAGAAACACTACGAGTGTGTTCTCCCGCAGCCAAAGGGTTAAGAAACATAATCCTACTTAATATTACAAATGTGAAAGTTTGTGAAGATGTTTAAATGTTTGGATGTTTGTTACAACAGATTTGGATGAAAACTGGCACATAGATAGACCATTTCCTGGATTAAAACATAAGATAATTTTTAGATATCCCGGTAATGTATTCTTACCTAGTTAAAAACTTAATTGATCGAAGTTACTTTTTACGGGGGCGAAACCGCGGGCTAATCAAATATGCAAAGGCGCGGTTCAGTGTTCACTTGTAAAACTACCCAATAATTGAGTAAGTAGTTCATTGTAATTGAGGCCGAGACCACAGACCTGTCCTAGTCCACATTCTTGTATGCCTACGCAGATTAAATTGACATTGATATTGGCAAAAAAATTAGGTCTGTCGTCTTGTTCCGTTTTCGAACGGCCGATAGACATCCAAGAATACTTATATTTACATTTTAAAAAACACTATGATTGGCCAATTTGGTTTGAATTGAGTACAAAGTACATTCTACCTTCTCAATTTTCAGATGAACCCTCAAAAAGAGATTCCTGTGCTCGAAGACGATGGGTTCTTCCTGAGCGAAAGCGTCGCCATCATTCAGTACATTTGTGATAAATACAAACCTGACAGTCCTCTGTACCCCAAAGATCCTAAAGCAAGGTAAATTACTGCAGCTTTTTAGGAGACTGCCCACTACACCGTGTCATACCATGGCCGTGTTAGGAACGTGTCAGGCAGGCAGAAAAATATTCTTTGAATTGAAAAATATCTCACTCCACGCGCTGGTACGGTGTAATAGGCAGATTCCTTTATTATTATTTTTCTATCTAGCAGGCGGTTTATTTTGACGGCACATTTGGCGCAGCGGCTGAGCGAGCGGCTGCTGGGCTGCATGTCATGGGTTCGAATCCCGTTACACGCAGCGAATTAGTATTACACCACAGTCGGAATAGTCCCGACCGACTATTTATAACATTTTAATCTGGAAAAGTTTATTGTAGGGTTGTCCCTAATATTTTAATATTTCGACCTCTAATAATTCTCGCTTCCTTTTTTAAGTTTCTTTACTAGAAGTGACTGAATCGTAATCGTTTACAAACGTTACATTTTTCTTTTTGACCGACTGTTCATAACAATGTGTTATATTATGTTTGTTTTACATTTCCAGGGCCATAGTCAACCATCGGCTGATGTTCAACTTGAGCTCGTACTACCCTGATATACTTACCTACTGCGTAAGTTTTTATATTATTAAATAATAACGGCTGTATAAAACACTTAATGTAGCTAAGAGTTCTTCCCATCAATGTAAACATTTCTTGTTCTTGATCATACTGGTAAATACCTACTAAAGCGCCATTTTTTTTACAAAAAATAGTTTTAAATGTTAGATAGATCTCCAACTCCATGACCCTGCGTGCGTTACAATTTGCATAACCATAAACAGTGATATTTCACATCCAAAAAAAAAATCTTTATTAATATTTTAAATTCTTGGAATCCTTTTTTTGTTTCCTAATTTGTAGTCATTACTCATTAGGTACCTCTAATTACCTAAATTTACTTTGTCATGATCCTAAGACAATGGAACGTTATATTCTGAAAACGGTATAGAATGTAGTCCCCCCACCCCTGGACCATCGGTTGGCGGCGCCCTAGCGTGTACATAATAACCTGAATTTTTATATGTCCTCCATACAATACAGTCTCCATGTAATAACAAACCTTTTTTTTATCTCCAGATTATGCCCATTTACTTCGACTATGAGCGCACACCCGAGGGTCTGAAGCGTGTCCACCGGGGCCTGGACTTGTTCGATACGTACCTGGAGCGTCTAGGCACCAGCTACGCCGCCGCTGATCATTTGACCATTGCCGACTTTCCTCTTATTAACTCGACCATGGCACTGGAAGTCATTGACTTTGACTTTTCCAAGTACAAAAGGGTTGGTATTTTTATTTTATTTTATTTATGTACTAGCGATCCGCCCCGGCTTCGAACGGGTGCGTTGAGATACTAACTGTAGATACGTATGCACCTTCCCTTTGAATCACTTTATCTATAGATGAAAACAGCATTAAAATCCGTTGCGTAGTTTTAAAAGTGAAATTATCTTAACGCGCGGTCCAGTTAATACCTTGCAACTCGGTAATAAGGTTTTTAACAATGAAATAAGAATCATTTACCTACATGGACTCTTCAAAAACAAGGATTAAGTTTTTACACTTTTTACATTTTTAAGTCAAAAAAACGTAGGGCAAATAAAAAAAATAAACAAAAGAAAATCCAATAATAGGCTAGGTACCTAGGTATCTTCCTAATAATATAATAAGTAATGTATTTTATTATTTTTTGACAGGTTACCAAATGGTACAACGACTTCAAGAAGAACCACCCGGAATTGTGGAGTATTACCGCAGAAGGCATAAGACTGATGAAGATCTGTGCAGCCAACCCTCCAGACTTATCCCACCTAAATCACCCCCTCTACCGTGCTAGGAAAGCTAAGAAATAGTAGTATCTAACAATTCGAAAGGCAAAAAAATAAATGAATGATATATGGCAGGCTATATTTATTTTTATTTCACAAATTGTGTTGTTATTTCAGTATAATTATGTAATACAAGTTAAGACGATTTAACATAAAGGATAAAAAAGCTTGGATTTCAAAAAACGTAAAAAAGGTCATCATTTTTAAATTAAGACACAAAATCCTAACTAACTTAATCCGGTTTTTACACGACTGCCCCAAAAAAAGGAGTGTTATGTGTTCAGGGTTAATGTATGTATGTATGTATATATGTATGTATGTATGTGAGATTCTTTATTCCACCATAACTTTTAAACGCCTGAACCGATTTAGATGTATGGGGTATCGTTACAATCCTTGCATCGTTCCGAGTAACATAGGCTAGTTAAAAATAAAAAGAATCCTCTGTGGTCACTTTAAAACGTAAATTAATACCAGCCTCAATTATTTGTTTTTATGAATCTGGTCGTGTCTATGTTTATCATCTAGAATTTGACAAGTAGATTAAAAAAATATATAACACTGTAAATAAAAAAACGTCGTAAAAAAAAACTGACGAGTAAACAAAGTACAAAAATGTGCAATTTTTGCAGTCGTGTTTTTGAATTTTTTTAATTATAATAACTTGTTACGAAATAAATTACGTGACAAAGCGTACGTAAACTACTGTGATTGGTTAATGAAGTATCAACAACCAATCACAGCACAGCAGCCTATATGTGCTCGACAATTCGTTACTACTTATAATTTTTCTTTCTAGAATCCGTGGGTAAGATGTTTCTTAAATTATAATTTTAATTATTTTAATACACGAAAGAAAACACATTCAGTATATAAATAATAAATACTTTATTGTTAGGTTCACTATGATCAATAAATAGTTAAGTATGTAATTATCGACAATATTTTAAAAACAAAACGTAGGTATGCATTGCTTCTGGTCTTACTACTTGTAAAATAGGTAGATTTGAATGCAATTACCTGAATCAACTTAATACAAATATCAGTGTTCATTTTCAGGTTAAAATCATAGGGTATAATATATTGTGTAATAGCTGACAGATATACATTGAGCTCATTCACCTTCAACTAATTCCCTTCCAGAAACACATCTCCGCATGAAACCTAGACAGGCGTTCGTGCAGCAGTCCTTGTGGTTGATACACTGGAAAAAATATAAAAGGAGTGGTTAAAACAAAAGAGCATCATAGGAAATAAAAAAAACAACTTGTTACGTTCAGTACCTATGTCAAGGAACTGAGGTTACCGAGGAATATCTCGGAAGTAGTAGACCTCGTGGCGAAGAGCAACACCAAGAACAGATGCAAACAACTCTTAATTATCAAAACTAGATGTTTTTCCTAGTGTTATTGTATTATATTCGCAATAGGAAGGAAACTGAATCAATCTGTAGACATCCGTAAATAACAGGAAAAACACCAGTCTTATCTAATAAATAGAATTATGTGCATGTGGCAACCTATGTTAATGATTAAACATAAACAAAGGTTGCCACATATCGAATTAATTTAAATATTTAGCAAAAGTGAATCAGCGTTTCTATGACAAAGATTCTTCCTCCGTATACTTTGCCACTTGGCTTGCAGCCAATTAAATAAACAGTCTTTTGTACAATTAGAAAAAAACTTATTCAAAATTTAATTTAACGGACACCTTACCTTTAAAAAATCATGTTACAAACATGTTTTACGCATCGACAAAAACAAACAAGGAAAATGATTCTATACTAAAAACTTACAAATTCTCCAATTTTAGCACATCCCGTGTTCTCCGTTACACTGTTTGGTTGTACGACTTCATCAACCGGTGCCACTTGATCAATCGGTGCCACTTGATCAATCGGTGCCACTTGATCAATCGGTGCCACTTGATCAATCGGTGCCACTTGATCAATCGGTGCCACTTCATCAACCGGTGCCACTTCAGGTTCAGCAACACTGTTCTCTGGTTCTGCATCTTTCATCGGAACATCCTTCGTGGTGATGATGCTACATGTCACGCATGCTGCCAGCGCAAGGAACGAAAGTATGATAGTGAAGCGACGCATTGTGGTCAGGTGCAGGACGATACTAACGTAGCTCTGTGTTCGGGTACTGATATAGGGTCAGCTGACATTCGCATTAACGGCACCCGCATGGCGCCCGATAACGGAGGTATTGTTTACAGGCCGTTGTTTTTGTCCGAGTTGTGTGCTTTATTGGTCAATTTGTTCCGTTATTTTTTCTTTATTTACTCACGGTACCTACTAAAATAGATAAGTACCTACTTACTTAGTCCGAGTCTCGCATAGATATCAGCTACTAAGTATTTGAAAATACACTTGGCCGGTAGGTATCATAGTGCAGAATTCGCAACCTCACTGACCGAAGAAAATACCTAAGTACCTACGATGAGCTCATTGTTATTATTAATTATTACCTAGTTCTTAAAATTCACAACAAGCTCCGAAATTTAGTTAGAGTACCTACTGACAGTGTAGCTTTTCAGACTAGGTACGTTTTTTTTTCTTACTTTGTAACAATAAACAATATTTTGTTCGGTGCTTTTTTTGAACCATGTAGGTAGGTATTAGGATTCTCGTTAACCTGACTAAGGTACAATCGAACAAGCTATTTGGAATACAGGCAGCTAATTTGCAACTACTTTTAAACAAATTTTCGAGTGTTAGAATTCTTAAAAATCACTCTAAATAGTTTTCAAAATTATTAGACACCACAAGCTTACAAAGTGAACACAAAATAACAATGAATGGCAATGCAGCAAAATGGTAGTTAATTATTTATATCTGTAAACCAAAAAGCTTGTTCAATCGTACAAGGTAAAGTTCAATTCTAATAAACATCATGGCATGACATGATTTCATGAACTTGAAAGTCAATTTATGCCAAATTTAAAAGTTCCCACGATGTCCTTATAATTTTGTATGCACAATAAAGGGTCTATATATAGTCTAACACCTTGTACCTATAGTAGAAACCGGATAGAACCAAAATTTGTTGTTTGGATCGCAAGATTTATTTTTCTTTTGATCGAACGGCCAGCTTATTGTAATTCACGTAGGTACCGAAAGACGAGTTGGTAACTTCGTGTGTCGTGGCCGGATGACCGAATCTAGTTTTACACGGTGCAACTTTAGTCCCTCAGAATTATTTTCGCAACCCTTATTTATGTAAATTGGCGCTCCAGCTGTCTTTATACTAACCGGCGTGAGACAATTCAAAAGATCAGACGGGGACAAAATTCGACACTGAAGGACTTAAATGAAAAACGCTTAAATATTAGAAGTACCTTTATTCATAGGTCGATGTTACACAACTTCCGTCATCATTTGTTTTTAAAACACGTTAGACATGATATCACATTTCTAGAATGAGTAGGTAAGGTTAACATTTCTTTGATTTATCTTCGTTTTATTTAGCATCATCAAGTCACACATCTCTTTGCGTAGCCCAAGCAGGCACGGGAGCAGCAGTCACCGTGGTAAATACACTGGAAATAAAAAACCAAGTTCGAGATCATGTTTAATTTAATTAATTTTAAAGATATTGTTGCATTGCTTTTGAAATTATGATTATCTAAAGCTGTATTTTAACAAATATTTAGTTTGAAATTCTAAAGACTGGTCCTTCTGTCCGCGATTAATTTCTTGAACTGAAAGAAGATCCAACGTACTTATTATAGATCTGCTAACCACCGTAAGTTAATAAAGGCCAATTTGGCACTCCTAACGATCAACTAAACATACTACGTCTATTCATCTTCTCCACCAATTTTCTAGATTATTGTTTTACCACTGCACTTCATATAATACAATGTTATGAGAAATACTCACAGGTTCTCCTAGTTCAGCGCATTTCAAGTTGTCTGTCAAAGAATTTGGAAGAGCAACATCAGGTTTTTCAGGTACATCTATCTTTTCAATAGCTCCGACTTCTTCTACATCTTCTGGTATAGTACTAGCAGTAGTCATGACAAATAATGTCACAACAAAGAAAAGTACAAACATTGGAAGGCGACACATTGTGGAGAAATGAAGGTTGATACTAACGTACGGAGTTTCGTGATTGCAAGTAAATATAGTTTCTGATGAAGTTACATTAACGGCACCCGCATTGACCAGCGATAACGGACAGAAAATATTTATTACAGGGCGTTGTTTTTATTTAGGTATCATTAAATTAAACCTCTTCGATTACATCGAAATGCGTAGGTTCTTTGCAGTTCTTTGCTATTTGTAGGAGTAAAATAGAATATAAACTATGTATTAATAAAGTTACTAGCTACAATGTATTATCTATCTGTTTTCTATAATGTGCACATAACATAACATCACGCCTGTTATCTCGCCGAAGGGTTAGGCAGAGGAGTACCCACATTTCGACAGTTATGTTTAAGTTCCATGTATTAGATAGGGGGCGAGCCTATTGCCATCAACCGGGCACAAATCTAGACTCCGAGGCTGCTACTGAGAAATTCCTGATGGAAAAACCCGACACACTTTGCCCGACCTGGGAATCGAATCCAAGACCAACAAGGCAATCTTTAAATTACAATTATTATTATAAAAATATATAGGTATTGGTAGGTACTGTTTCTGCTGTGATAACAATTCTGATTCGACCACTATGGCCTGTCAACGATTATCATATCGGTGACAACGGATACGGCGGCGCAGCATTCGCAGGATAAAAATTAATAAATTAAACTTAGTCTATAAAACAAATTAAATTTTGAGTCGTGAATAGGAAATTATAATCCGAATGAAAATCTTTTATAAACTTTATAAACGAAAGCAACAATTTATAAAAATACTTGCCTATTCCCGCGACTTCGTCCGCGTCAAAGTTGTAATATAATCTCACGGTAACCGTAGGTACATTTTTCCTTGATAAAAAGCACCCTATGTGCTGTTTCAGACTATAAACTATTTGTTTAATTAAAAATCTATCTATTTAATTTATATATAAAAGCTAAAGGTCACTGATCACTCATCACGAAATATCCAAAACTGTTTGACAAATGAAGATGTTTGGCAGGGAGGTAGATTATAGTGTTAGTAGGCGTCCGCTAAGAACGGGTTTTTCAAAATTCATCCCCTGAAGAGATAAAACGGAGGTCGACATTTAATTTAATAATTGAAGACGCGGGCAATAAATAGTATGTAATACCTATGCTTTTGAAAATTAAATTAATTAGATACATAGGTATTTAATTATAATGCACACAATATTATTAGTAATACTGTTGAGTGCCTAACTACTTCAGTGATTTATTAAAATTAAATTACAACGTGACGATTTTTCTAGGGTCTCATACAATGAATTTGCCACGGGCCTCTTAAGGTACAGTTACACCACTTTTTCTTACATCAGTACCTACTGCTATTCTGCAAAAAATCTCCCTCGGTGATTTTTGGTGAAATGAGCTAGAAAAAGCTGCCATCCTATTATGCTAGGCAGCTCACCTCAATTCACCGAGGAAGATTCTTATAGAATACTCTAGTTAATTAGTAGGTCAACTTATTTAAATCTACAGTTTAAAATATTGTGTTCTAGAACGTAATACCTAAACACAGGTATTGACAGTTGACAGTTCTCATTCAAATAAGAATCGTGTTTCATTTGTAGGATTGCTGACCAGTTTGGAATTAGATATCTACTCGTGCTGAACTGCTGATTAATTTCTGAATTGCTGTGTTTATTGAATAAGCTACCTACTATTTTTCTTCTTCTGCAGTCAGCTGGGATGTTTGCCAGGCTATTCGCTACAAATACCTAGGTAGCGACGATATAATTTTTTTGTATTACTACCCAGTTTTTAGTGGGTATAACTGTAACCACTAAATATAACGACCTGTAGAGATACAAACAAAAACAATCAATTAACCCCATCTACATATTTCTTCAATTTCTTATCTGTTATATAGGACAGTGACATTGAACACTAACTACTTCTTATCTATCCTAAATACCTGTGTTACATTGAAACCAATGGCTGTGACTTATGAGTGTTACAAATTGACCCACATAATAAGGAAAACTAATGTTTTTTTTGCATGTTTTCTGTGAATCGTTTGACCTGGGCTTATTGTATGAAAATTTAAATCTAACGACATACAGTTGCGGTGGATGTAGAATGAAACCTTCAACTGTTTCTCGGTATCCACAAGAAAACATAGAAGACGAATATAAATGACTGGTTGTGGCCTGCAGCCAAACTCGGGATTTCTCATTATCCTCAAAAAATCATTGTACCTACTCAAGCTGTTCAACGATTTGTTTTTCCTGAATAGTTTCAAAAAGTTTTCGGCTTAAATAATAATGATCGACAGCTACTGTGGTTAAGTTTCCGAAGAGAAAAATAACATGATGAGTTGATGGCATGGTCGAGTTGATTTTGTAAATGAATGCATTTCTGATGGAAACTGTTTTGTTTTTCTACGAGAAAACGTGAGTAAGTAAAGTATCTTCTACTATCTAGTTACAGAAATAACAAATATGAATAGTAAAAAAATAAATAAAAACATAGTTAAGCTCCATCAACTTAAAATTCACACTGTGTACACTTAACAGGCATTATACTAACGGGAAAACGGTTGTTTATTTTGACAACCGTAATTTTTATTTCTGGTTTCAAAACGTGTTTCACTTACTTATTTTGGACAAAAAGTATGCAAACAGATTTATTCCAGCGGTACAAAACAATGTAGGTACCTAGATATGTAGGTGATTCCGACGATGTTATGTCCGTTGATGTTATGTACCTACTTACTTCAGAACATACTTATTGAACCTGAAATTAATAATAGTAGGACCCAGAAGTTGTGCGTAGAAAAGGACCAAAAAAAAATTAAGCACGTACTTTTACAGTTGCTTAATAAATGTCTAAAAACAACCTTACTGTTTCTTCTTCAGCTTAAGGCTTTGTAAAATAAAATTTCAAGCTACATAATACGAGTTCAACTCAGATGAGGTTCAGTAACTACACTAACAAAGTCATTAACTAGGTAATTGATTCACATCAAGCCTTAGTCATCAAGTATTTAGAAAAAAATCTGCTTCTGCAGTACAAAGTATTTCCGTAACAATAGGCTAGCAGACAAACGGATGTTAAGTACAAGGAAAAATAGCAAACGAGGATAAAAGAGTCGCTGAGAATAAGAAGACAAAATTTCGTGAGAATCACTTTAATTAATCTTTACCGATTTTCCCTTATAATATGTGATAACTATTTTTGACTTTGCGAGGTTTCTTGTTTGAAGATTTTATGAAGATGCTTTATTTGGAAGATTTATTTTAACTTGACATCTTTTGGCGTATCTGTGGCAGCTGGTGTTAGAGCAGCATTCACTGTCGGAACTGCACTGTAAACAATTAAATTAATCAGTTTAATAAATTAGTTGCTAATTCAGTTAGTAGCTAAAGTCCATATAGTATTCTTGAATCATACTAACAAGAATGTCAGAATTGTACTTGCCAATCCAAAACTAATTGAACCTAGTTGTTTAGATTGCTTATTCGATAAGGCAAATCTACAAACCGGAAGGTAATACATTCAATTACAATGTTACTAAATAAAATAATATCATACAATATAAAACCTGAATGTAAAGACTAGTAAAGGAAGGAATGGAAACTTTGAAGGAAACCCCAGTATTTTAAACTCATCATCACCATTCCAACCTTTGTCAGATTTTTTTTGTCACTTGAAAATAAAAATTTGTACTTACAGGGTCTCCATGTTGGCCACAAGTAGCGCCATCAGCAGGTTTAGGATCCGGCTTAGCCTGAGTCGTCTCAATCAAATATTGAGTGAACACGAGGAACAAAATAATAGCGCAGGCACGACGCATTTTGATCAGTTACGGAGAAATACTGAAGAAACTATATTTTGCTTCTTGATATTATTCCAGCTGCAGCTAGCCTGCTATTAATACTACTTACTACGTACGGTCAACCGATAAACCGGTTTTCCTGTTTTGACAACGTCCACAATAGGTATTCAATTAAATCTCATAGTGATAACACAAGTCAATCCTTGGAATTGTCGTTTGCAGATGTGTAAAATGGAGTAAATAAATGACGTAGGTACCTATTATTTTAATGTTAATATAGAAATAAATCCAAGAATTTGATTTTGTCATTGCTACTCAACATTTTGTGACATTACATAGCTACATTTGTTCTAAAACTTATAATAAACATGCTTCTGCCCGCGACTTCGTCCGCGTCAAAGTTGATTCCTAATCAATTCTTTACGACCTATTTTCATACATAAAAATCATTAAAATCGGTCGAGCCCTTTTGGAGGAGCGTGGCCACAAACACCGTGACACGAGATTTTTGTATAGGTACTAGCAAATAAAACAAGTGTTAACATCATTATTACTTTATTGTTCTTAATTTGAAATAATTCCTGTCATCATTTCCACCTGTCACCTTTATTATTTACTAACCTAGGTATACAGAAGATAAAAAAACAAGGAACCTACACAATTTAAACATTTTGAACATATTATTTATTTAAATAAAAAATCAAATGGAAGTCTAAAGGGTGCCTTTGTAGTTCTTTGTTTTTGAGGAGCTTTGGTCGGCTGCTTGCCAAACAGTCCTGGTACCAATGGTGCATTGTTTTGCCCTGGCAACGGCAGTGGCAGCTGGCCAGGTAATTGTTGCAGGTTTAGTAAGTTACCAAGAAGATTCTTACAGAGAGCTCCTGTTAATCTGTCTCCCATGTTGCCCCACAGACCGATCTGACAGAATCTGAAAAAAATACAAAAAATTAACAGACGCTAGTATTGAATCTTAATCGAAAGTAATTTTTGTTTCCTAACATTTATGTTTTGAATGATAATACTGTTAATGATCATACTGTTCTTAGATCTTATTAGATCCAATCCAAGATCTTTATATCTGCCAAATCCATTAAAGTTACAAAGACTTAAATTAATGCTTCAGCGAAAATATAACTAAACAGGTTATTACAAAAACCGTTTCGTTTTTGCAAAACAGGTTTTTACAAAAGATAAATGAACCCACCTGAAATCCTTATCAATAGTCAAAGATTCACCGATCTTTAAAAACTGATCAGCACTCTTAGGGAACAGACCACCAAAAGCTTTCGTAGTGTTCTTTTCTTTAGTTTCATCCGATCCATGAGCGAATTTGGCTATCAGCCCCACAAAGTTGTCACGCACTCGAGCGTCAGTACTGGAGACTTCGCCACCCATTGGCTGCCCGTCAGGGCCTAGGGGCTCAAAGATGTACGCTAGTTCGTCGCCGTGCGAGGGACCCTGCGCTTTCTTAGGCTTTACTATCGGCTCGTCACTGGGTTTCTCTGTAAAAAGTCATAGCTTTAAAAAGGCTTGTGGGCAGCGGCGTTGAAAAATCTTTATGACCTTCTCTATGATCCTCACTGAAACTGAACCAATTATATCGTGTGTAATAAGTAGCGAAAAGGACGTCCTCCAGACATTTATTTCAGCCAAATCCAACATAGATTGTAAAGGAGGTCTGGGCCGGTTTAAATATTAATTGACATTGAGAACACCAACATAAAGAAGAGATTCGGTATCGTGCTTTTCTCACAGATTTTGAAGCTTTCCAGCAACTGCTGTTGGGAATCCAATTTAAGTCCTTAATAATTGGGTATATTATAGTAAAGTTTTTAGTAAGAAATACTGACCAGCTAAAGCTACTCCAGGCAAGAAATGCCATCCCTTGGAGAGATTGCCGACGTGCTCGAAGCTGTACAGGAAGGCTTCGCCGCCATTACTCCACTGCTGAACGCTCTGGTACGCCGGGAAGTTAAACAGAGCATCACCTGGAAAGCAAAAGGTTCGTTAAAAGTTAGATCTTTAATTCAGTACTAAGTAAAACTGAACTAGAGTATATTTCAAAATCTAGCCGAGCTAAATAAATGTTACGTGGTTAGAGTCATAAATCCAGAAATTGGAACGAATACAGTTTTTAATAAAAATGTAATTAATTAGTAAAGTCACGATTTATTATTTATTTATTAAATTGTTAATTATGATACCTAATAAATATTTTAATTAAAATAGACATTAATTACCTGCATACCTATTTAGGAAGGATGGTTTTAAGTTCTACTGTTATTTGTATCATATTCAAGCAGATAAATTATTGGATTATTTTTATTCTTTCTCTCATTTCGTAATTTTTTTAAATCAATCATATATTATAATTCCTACGATAACTATCAAAATATATAGTTAATTGTGTATTGGTACATCACTATTATTACAATTCTGCTATCTATCTACAGATGTTCTGAAGAGTTGCCTATTAGCGATAAGATACTCGTTATTAGGAATTGATTAGTAAGTATCATAGCACTTTCTAGAGTACCTACTTACAACAAGTTTCTGAAATTCTCAGAAACTCAAGTACCAGAAAACAATCTAATAATCTTCAATATAATTAGTAACACAAAGTAAATATTTACTTCTTGCTTATTACGTATTAGTTTTAATTTCTGAGATTTTTGGTTTAAAAACAAAACAGGCGTCTATAAAAGTTATGTTAAGATGTTTGTTTGTAAAAAATCAACTACCGTGCGCTAGTCTCACAAAAACTCGAAAACAGCTCGTCCGATTTGGGTGTTTTTTTTTTTGTTGTTTTCGTAATTGTTAAGACAAATGATTTTTTTTTAAATATCCCCTGGAATTATTACACCCATTTTATACTTATTTTAATGTGCGATTTTTAGGAACAAGTATTATTACTCAGTAGCATCACATCAAGTGCTACAAAAGACCGATTGGTTGCTAGGAAGCCCGAACCCCAACAAAAAATCTTTACCTGCGACGGATAAAAAGGGTCCGACCCTTCAGTTAGGGGGCTATAGGTACTGGGGACCGGGAATGACGTGTTATTATTTGCAGCTGCTTCTATGCTTTTAAAATTTACAATTTAAAAATATTATAGGTATCTATTTGTTTCATACGTTAGTAGCTCGGATATAGTGCATACCCCAGGTCATACTGAACATTGAACATGTGCTAGTTCTTTATACTGGGTTTATACTTCTTCTGAACTAGCCCTAATCCCTAAAAAGTAGCCATTCGTTCTATTCCGACTCAAAAGACCAGTTTAGGTTTCCTACCAAACACTTAATAAAAGTATACATTCCTGTTCTGATTATTATTATTTTTTTATCTTACCTGTGGCCTCAGCGACCTCGGAGAGTCCATCAACGATATTGGAGGCCTGTTCGAATAAGCCCTGGTAGTAGTCTGATATAGGCAGCACGGCTTGCACGCTTGAAGCCAGAGGGATCAGACCCTCAACTCCTTGCACTACGTTCTGGAGACCTCCGATCAAGTCTTTCTTTAGGAAGTCCTTCACCGTTTGAAGTTGGTTCGTTAAGAATTTGTTGAATTTGCCTGACAAAAATAATACATAATATCATCTTAAATGTAGCCTACAGCTTCTAAACCGAGTCATATATCATGTATGGTGATGATGCTGGGTATGGAGCAACCTGAAAATTTGGGTATTAAGCCTCACCAAACACAGCTCTGGACGTCTCGGCAGAAGTGACTCCAGTGAGGAGTGGTGCTCGCTTCTTCTTCTTACTGAGTGACTGGGCGGGTGCTTCGGCGACAATAGGAGGTAGACCACGCAGGTCTTCTTCTCCTTCTACTCTTGCACCAGCACCTGATCAATATTTTAACATTCGTAATACTGTTGCTACACACTGCTAAGATAATAAGCAGTTAATAATGAATAACAGAAATATTTTCCAGAAGACTTTAATTAAAACAAACAACTCTTTAAGTACAATTTACCTGAACGTCCTGAGATCTCTTCCAAAAATCGTTGTGTGTCTACCATATCCATATTCATATCTTCATCTGCCTGTGAACAAAAAATACTGTCAACTCAACCCGAAAAGTACTCACTTACTTTGCTTTTTTACTATACACACGTAAGAATTATTGTTAGAAATATTACAGAGGATACTAAGTACCTGCACAAGTTCTTCTACAGGCAATTTTCTTAAACATATGAGAAGACTTTCAGCTGGTGTTTTTGGGCACCCAGTGCGTTCAGCCAATGCTTCAGCATGTTTGGCCGGGTCGGGTCTCACGGCTCCAGGAGATAGTGGAGCACCCGACAAAGCAGCCACACCCGTAGCGGTGCGACCCTCAGGAGACATCGCCAAGAGAGACGCAGCACTGCCACCAGAACCTTGACCCATCACAACCACTCGTTTTGCATCGCCTCCGAAAAATTGAATGTAGTCTTGGATCTAAAATAAAATGTAGTGACCTTTTAATATTTTAAGTACATAAAATTTGTACATTACATTTCTCTATCTAACTTTACGATTGGACCGCCGAAATATTACTTACTGTATGCCAATTATATAGTCAACAGTTCAACAGTTCACATAACTGTCAAAAGTACCATGGCTGTTCTGTAGAATTTACAGGAACAGCATATTGGTCCTTCGAGTCGGATAAAAAAGATTAGGGTAGAATTTCGTGGCCATCGGAGGGAATGATTTAAAGTAGGTATACCTATATCCTATTTTTGGTACATATTATGAATTTATTTATCAATGAAACTAGTTCGTAAAAAAAATTACTCTTACCCAAATCATAGCGGTATGTAGATCAAAAAGGCCAAGATTTCCTCCTGCATCTCTTTGTCCCGTACTGAGATACCCAAGTGATCCTAGGCGATATTGTGCAGTTACTAATATCGTGTCCTTCTGAACCAAATGTTGTCCCTTGAAAGAAATCGGTTATTAGTATCGTGCCTGGCATCCACATTTTGAAACATCATGTGTAATTTTAGACATAAATATTAAGATAGAACTTACACCATACGATGCCGTTGAACCAGATTTGTAATTACCTCCATGAATAAAGAAGACAACTGGGCTTCCTGCAAATTATATAACAGTGAGTCAAACTTAGTTAGCACCTTTGATTTATAAGGGAACAGTTATGAATGTCATCTGATGTCCTCACCTTCCTCCGTAGCAGGCATTTTAGGAGCGTACACGTTAAGGCACAAGCAGTCTTCGTGGCCAATGATCCGTCTTTGCTGGTAAGGGTCTGGTTGGGGACACGGAAGGCACTGTTGGGTGGCCATCATCTCGCCGGCAAGGTAGCGGCGGATAGGTCGCTGGAACCTTTGGGGACCCACCGGTGGTTCTGCATATCTGTTGAAAAAGTACAAATAACTTAGGTATAGATTTAGGAAGCAATGCAATTACATGCCTACTTTAACACACATCACATTACCACATACCACCACCATATCACCATTATCATTATTTTACTAAGGAATGCACTAAAGATATATTGAGTATTGAGTATGAGTGATTACTGAAAGTAAATAACTTGGAAAACTATAGGTGTAGTTTTTCTGCAAGCTCTAATTTCGTTAAAATTAATGTTTGAATGTTTCACCGCCGCCTATTACTTATATGTAGGTATTGTGATGATTAGACGCCTTAACAAAACATATCAACAAGTTGCTTAAGGAACAAAAGACAGGAGGATCCAGACAACTTTGAACCAGTTACCAGAAATCCTATTAAAAATTTTACTCAGTTGTTAAATACCTACCTAAAATTTGATATCAGAAATATCTATTAATAAATGTACCTACTACATGGATAATCTGTCGGCCACAAAAACAGCGGAAACTGCTATCAGCATCCGCCAAACTGTTCACTTATAATTTGATTAACTAGTGTATATTATTATTATTATTTTTCATTTTGATTTAATTTGCGTAGTCAAACGGGGTTGATAGGGATGCAAGGGCGAATCACTAGGTCAAGTCCAATCGGCAGAGCTTGTGAAAAATGAGGAATATTAGGGTTAATGGAGGTTTATGTACATTAAATATTGTTTACACGACAAATAAAACAATTCTGTAACTAGCACAGTTTTTTAAATCAGTAAAATCGCTGGCTATCTTCATTATGCGGAACCAGCAAATCAAAATTAATCTTTGAAAATGGAAAAACATTTTTCCAAGATCAGATTTTAATTTTTTTGTTAGTAGTAATAGGGGAAAGTGGTTACCCTTCGTACGCGGGGCACATTCGTACAGTTAGTATACCAAAAAAACTAAACGGCACAGAAACACGCCTTTGATTGTGTGCATAGACATACCGGCCACCATGTTGCTAGTGGAGTATCGCGACAATCGCACTACGGTGTATGAGCTGACAAGACTTAACGTGTTTTCGTGCGCGGTGAGTAAATTTTTTACCTATGTTTAGTTCGTAATTGCAAATAAAATTGTTATGCTTTTGAGAAAATGGTGATGATTAAATAATGTTAACATTGTTTATTTTGAGCTTTAATTGTTATATTTCTCAAACTAAATTAGAATTTGTATAAAGTTGTATTTTAATTTTGTGCAAGGCAATGGGGCACTTTCGGACAGCCAAACAGGGGGCACATTCGTACGCGTACGAATGTGCCCCTTTAGATTTTATTAACCACCAGTACATGAAAACTCAACTTTTATAATAAAATTATCGTGCAGACAGCCCAATAACATATTTTTCCTTTTATGAAGTATTTCTACTAACAAAATGAAATATTTTTATTATGTAGGTAAACCTTATAATTAATATTTTATTGCAGAATCATGGTGCGAAAATATAAGAAAGAGGGTACACGTAATCAGGAAATGGGTGAAGAGTCAAGCAATTGATAATATAATTCAAGGACGGTTGTCGTATAGAAAAGCCGCGTGGCTACAAATACGCGAAAGCGTTGAATTTAAAATATCATAATACAGTACATTTAAATAATTATAATGTGCAATAAGTTCCAAAGTAACCGTCAAAATACCTACCTGCTTACCTACTTTATAAACCCAACACACAGAGAGAGCGGGAGCGGGACGAGAACGGGACGTGTTCATTTGCCACGATATGTCGTGGACTAAATGGCCCGCCGCTATTGGTCAGTCTGCCGACCCGCTCACATCCCGCTCTCGTCACGCTCACGACCCGCTCCCGTCCCGCTTCCGCTCTCTATGTGTGTTGGGTTTTAAGTTAAAATTGTCAAAGACTGTACCCTGACTGTAAAATCTCATACAATATGGTTGTAGAGACCTCATTTAGACTGATCGTAAAGCTTGAAATATTATTATTAACATTTTATTTTTTGTTATTTTTCTAAGGAGAGATTTATCGACTATGAGTCAAGTCAAATATTATTAAGTAAGTTCCTTTGATAAATTATTATTTTTATAACAAATAATAAATAATTAACGACTTTAATAGGCTTTTTAATTACCCTGTATGAATCTACCCCATGGCGTACGAAAGTACCCCACCTACTGTACGAACGTACCCCATACGTGGGGAACGTTCGTACAAAAATCTTGTCGTAGAAAAATGACTATAACTTTTTAACCTTTTGACAGAAAGGTTTCGGACTTTTTTGTTACAATCTACAATATATTTGTTACACTTACGTACATAAACGAGACAAATTCGACAATTAACCATTAAGTAAAAAAATAAAATGTAAAAAGTGTACGAAGGGTAACCACCTTCCCCTATCTATGATGTTTTTTGAGTATTGTGAGATGAGCTTAGGTAATAAAGTGTAATTTACCTAATATATGATTTTAATTTAACTAATGTAATTGTCCAATGACCGTTTTATGTTAAAGTAAAATTTAAATAAATGCTTAGGTACAAAAGACTATAATCACTTGCCACTGTATGATTCTAGTAAAAAAAGGCCCAAAATGGGTATTTCTGGGAATATAGTACTTAAATATCATAGGTAAGTTAGGACAGTCACACATGACGTGGTTAAGAAAAATAAAGTCTGTTAGGTTAACTAGGTACCTACATGTAAAGATCTAAAAATATACATTTTGACAAAAATAATATAAATGTTAAAAATAATATAATCTTACTCTTAATTGAAGTCAAAATAAAAATATTGACATAACTCGTTCTTAGACTGTCAAAATATCATGTTCTTACAATGCTACCTCAGCTTGTAGATACCTAGGTATTATGAAGACTACTGAACTCAAGTTACCTGGTGTACATAATCATTACTCATGATTTCGAGATTTCATGATTCTGGGATCTTCAAACGCTCAACAAGACACACGACAAGTAAGAATTGTAGATTTACATTATAAATCATTTAGATACAGCTAATAAAAACATTACCTTATACCAAAGAAGCTGTAATATCCAAGTTTATCATCTTTAATTCCCTCGATGCGGGCACTGAACCCGTACCGCTGTGTGAAGACCACCGCAGCATCAGGTTCTGGGGGCGAAGCAGGAGCGCCTCCAACTACCGCCTGCGCCGGCGCATACCATAGCGCTACCAGCGCAAGCGCAACACACCACATCCAAAGCCGATACATCACTAACTCCTGTGATACTGGCAGTCGGGACTAGACAACCCACGACTTGTATCCGTCATCAGTATTGCTAAATACCTACTTACCAACTAATGATAAATTTTGTTGAATCCTGTCTGTGATCCTGTTTATAGATAAAAAAAATGAATCCCGGATGCTTTAATTTTAACCGTTACCTAAATTATACCTACAAATCCATGTTGCAAAACTTTTTAATTATAACGTAGATACCTACCAGCACCCATTCTTTGCCAAGGCTACTAAAGTTGGTGATGAGAACCCCAGTGAAACTTTACTAGCCCAGAGAAAGGCTTTCAATCGCAATTATTATGGCTCCAACGTTTGTGAAAACAGCGAAATAATTTAATTTAATAATTCTACACTTAGACTAGCTACGGTTGATGTTTTAAAATCTGGGTCATTTGAGGGACTGCCTCGTTGGTCTAGTAAAGCGTAATTGCTGAGCATTAGATCTTGGGTTCGATTCCCAGGTCGCGCTGTTTAAAATTAGGTATTCAAATTGTAAAAAAAAAATACAAATATTATCCATCACAGTCATTTATGACTTTCTACACAATGTATTTTGTAATAAGAAGATGACTTAAGAGTCAAAGGACTCATGTGCCTTACGACATAAAACAAGCAAGAAAAATCTCGTTGTTTTACAAGGAGATTGTTCTTGTTGTTGGTACACCAAGTTGCGCCATAGATACACATGTTGTAAGTAATCTGTCTAGAAATCGAAATACAAGGATAATTTTAAGAAATATTACACATTTAGTACCTAATTTGCAGGTTATCAAACGAATTGGTTATCGAAAGATTTAATCGTTCATGAGCTATTATAGAAATTAAATTCGGTCCAGGTTTGAATAGATTTTATACAATAAGCTGTTTTGGATTGAATTCAAAAATCTTATAGATATTGTTAGAATGAAACAAAGTCAAAATATACTTAAAAAGTCGCGTCCTGCCGTCTGTACGCTTAGGTAGATTTTTTAAACTTCGCAATAGATAGACTGATTCATCCCGTGCGATGAAATTCCAGTTCATAACTAGGTACCTATAAGAGTAGAAGACTAGAAGTAGTATTACTAGGAGTTGTTTACTCTTTCATAATTAGGGACCACCCGTGCTTTATACCTACTTTAAGACGAAGTAGGTACTGCACTTTATTTCGAGTAAACGTAAGTACTTCATACTTCAGTAGAGCAGTAAAAAAATACTTTATTTTATACATTTTGACTATTTAAGGTTTTACTCACTGCACACTAAAATAAACAACAAGTGTTTTGATTTTTGCGTGTAATGGAATGTATTCACGTATTTAGTATTTGAACGAAACCTGAAACATCAATGTCTATTGTCAACTTGACAACTTCTGTTTCCATCGGAACTTGACACTGACACGAAGGCGTCAAAAGCATCTTCAAAGGCGTCAGTGTTGCCAATTCAGCGAAAATTACCGTGTTGGAAAATACATAATTCTAATTCAAGGCCTATGGCTGCAACAACCCCACGTTCTACTTCTTCTGGCAAATTTTACGCTAGGTACTTATACTTCACATTGTTTGTGTATCCGAATTCCGATCTCGCAAAGTTGCCTGCAACATCGGATTATTTGCGAGCGTAACAGCCAGATACATTTTAATCATTTTAATCGCATTCCCGTGAAGCTATTATTTTGTTAGTTTGCTTATATCAAGGAATCAACTTGTACCAATATGTATCTGAATTAAGACAATATAATGTATTAATGCCTAACGAAATAAAGCGTGAAATAATCAACCTAACTAAAGGTTACAGTTAAGTTGATTTTTTCATACTGCTACAGATATTTCTGAAAAAGTATAAAGGTAGTAGGCTAAAAATAAACTACTATATTTTAAAGGCATCTAACTCAAATAAATAATATTCGTTTCAAAACATTATTCTAGTTTGTCTAGTTGATAGTACGTTCACTTTGTTCACGTAATTTTTTTTCTATGTCTTTTCGCTTTTTTTATGGGTTTTTAATTATTTTAAAACTACTATTTTTGACAGACAAGGAGTAAGAGTTGGCAACCCTAGTTTTATTCTAGTATTCAGTAGTAGTGATGTGCAGATGTACTTATTCGATGCTTAACAAAATTTTAATCTTTGCTTTGTAGAATACTTACATTGGAGTTCCTTTATCGAATGCTCTTTATGCTTTTTCAGTACCTACCTTATTCCACGATACTAAAACTTGAAGGTATTATAATGCTAAGGTACTAGGCGTCGTGATAGGTGGGTAATTAAAACAAGTTTATGTTGTAGTACAGTACGTTTCCTGTTATTTGGAGGCCTATCTAGAATCTAGATATTGTTTTCAGTTGTGTGCTTGTATTAAGTACTAATCAAAGACTTAATGTTTTGCCAACAAGGCTAGCGACACAATTTATTATTCCTTCCGAAACAGCTAAAGATTTAAAAATTGTTTGACCAGGGTATTTCTGATATATTAAAATCAATTATTGTTTCAAATCCTGATAGCCTGTACATCACTATGGCATTTTCCCCCCGCCCCCTACTCACAACGTTGCTGTGTCGTGCAATTTATTAAGGAGTATGCATACATAGCAATTTCATCCGGCCCGGATAGGAGGTGAAAAACACAGGACGTCTGAATATAAAAAGATGTTTTTTTTATGTAACCTGTTCCTATTGGCCATCTGCTGAGCAAAAGATTTCCCCTATAGCCTTCCACTTTTGTTTAGTCGCCTTCTCTGACCAATCTCCCAGACACGCATCATAAACGTCTCTAAATTATCACGTCACCGTTTCCTAGGCCTCGACGCCCGTGGAAATTTGAATTTAAAGGGTTAGGTTTAGGTTGAAATGAAAGAAAAAAAGTCTTTATGTGTCTCAAATTTACAATCTTAATATAATTATTTCGGATTATTACGTTATGTATAAATAATAATGCAATCATCGAGGTGACGTTTCCTATTCAGTAAAAAAAAACTCGTGAATAAATAAAGATTTAAATAATAATGTAATTACATAAAAATACATTAGTTTGTTGGTAGGTTAAGCACCATTACTTTCTGTCTATAGACTCTTGATCGATCGACTTTTTCTCAAATATCATAATTATATAGATAGCCGAATATTTAATTTGATGCTAACTATGCTGATAATGTTCATCAGCATAGCTAGTGTCAAATTAAATATTCGGCTATCAAGTTTGCCTATAAGATTAGTGGACCTTGTACGTTTACCGAGTTAACATAACGGTACCGGAATTATTGTGGAAAATAATAAATTGCACGAAATGTTTTGAAATTCTATGCGCTGGTAACACTAAAGTGATACAAGCATTAAGAGCGATCAAGAATAAACCCAACCTCATTGCGATAAGGTCTATTTTTATTTGTTGTGTCTATGTCTGAGATAGTAATACTTCTATCCCTTTCTACGCCGTGGCAAGCCTTGTGGTACAACTTCGTTATTAGTTTTATTTTGTAGGCTTACGATTTGAAATTGCAAGAGCCTTCTTCATTGATATATAGGATATTTTAGATCGTTGTGTTGTATGAATTTGAGACAGTACTAAGTATAAATAACACTATTGGGACAATAACGGAGCTCAAACTGTGGAATATGGAATACCAAGCTACCTACTGTTACGGTGATAGTTGTAGGTATGTGAAGCACATTTATTGAGCACATTTATTGATCCCTTGGAAGATTTTTGCCATAACCTATTTTGTATTTTCTATTCAGAAAAAACGCCGTAAATAAAAAAAGATTTAAAGAAAAAACCTATTTTGTAAAAAGAAAATAAATTTCTACTGTAGAGACTGGTTTAGCCAAATTATAGGTCTAGGCTAAAATAACTAAATAAAATTTATTATTTTAAAATAAAGATTACAAAAAAAAACATAAAAATCCTAATTTATAAAGGCATTGCTGAAACGACGAAGGTTCGTAATAACTGTTCAGAAAAAATAGAGTTAAAACTTATAGTAATCTAGAGTTAAGTAAATTCTGAAGACAAATACATTTTTTTTTCATTGTAAATTCAAAACAGATGTTTGCACAAAAAATGTCGACGAAATGAATTCGAAAAAAAAGATATTTAATCAAACGACATTAATTTATATAGTATGATAGTCTAAGACAAATTATCAAAACTAGGACGTCTATTCCAATAGGTAATATTCTATTAATATTCAGATCGAAATTCTGTTCTTTTTACAATCCTTTAAACAATGTACTCCTCTTTTTTACGCAGTTGGTTAACGTGGACATCGCGTCGTCTGGCTACAACACCGAACTTACTGTTCTGTGTCACCTATATTTGACTTTTGTCGAAATAAACCGAATAATATCAAGTATTTGATATCATTCATTGTGCAAATAAAAATAAGATTACCTACTAGCTTCAAAAGTAGGTAATTATTCTGTTTTTCTTCATAATCAGCCGAAAACATTTCGTGCAATTTTTCGTGCAAACCAACTCGTTGTGACGACACAGTATACGTCAATTTTGCGTCATCATATCGTGAACAGCGCTCAAACTTGGAGGACGTGTGATGGTAGCGTCTCTCGCGTTGGATTAGAAACATTGTTTTATTATTTTTTTCAAATGTTTCTAATATTGGAATTATAAAGTACAAAGTTTAGGATAGGTAAGGATTGTGTGATTATATTTCGTTGTAATATTTTGTTAGAAATGTGTTGTGATTCCGTTGGATATTAACCAAATTCTTTTGGTTTTTCAGGTTCCTTTCGGGGTCGCCGCCATCATGGCGTCGGACGAACAGTTTTCGCTATGTTGGAACAATTTCCACGCCAACATGTCAGCAGGCTTTCACGGCCTGCTGTCGCGTGGAGATCTTGTAGACGTCACGCTGGCTGCCGAAGGCAGATTATTACAGGCACACAAACTAGTTTTATCAGTATGTTCTCCATACTTTCAAGAAATGTTCAAAATGAACCCAACTCAACATCCCATAGGTAAGAAATATTTTTAACTGTTTTTACTTGTTTCTTCTATTCGTATAGTTTGCAGTGAACTAATAAATGGTTTTCTTTGTTTCAGTATTTTTAAAAGATGTTAGTCATTCAGCGTTAAGAGACTTATTACAGTTTATGTACCAAGGTGAAGTTAATGTTAAGCAAGAAGAATTAGCGTCTTTTATTAGTACCGCGGAACAGCTTCAAGTGAAAGGTCTAACCGGAAATCAAAATGAAGAAAGTTCCACGCCATCCAAACCAAAGCCGACCTCCAGGCCAGGCCCGAGGTCGTCACAACAAAGGCAATCTGTTATGACTAAGTTAGAGACTGATTTAGATTCTAAGCCCTCCACCACTCCAGTAGCGGTTAAGCGACCAAATAGGCCATCAATAGCATCAAATAATTCGTCATCTTCACAAAGTGGACCTGCGAAACGAAAATGTGTGGACCCATTAGAAGCCGGACCGTCGGGATCAGCTAAAGAAGAATTTGTAACGATACCAGACGAGGACGAAAACAACGCAGTAGCACCCAAAATGGAACCTGAGTTCGTTAACGAAAGCATGTGGGATGACGATGACGACGGCGCTAATAATGAGGAAACCAATTTCGGCGAAGACGACTCAAATATGGAAATGACCGGTAATTGAAATTTAATTTGTCGAATTAATTTGTATCTCCCGTGTTAGTACTGTGCTAATATTGGTTTTTATTTTTTATAGGATTTGATGGCTCAACGACTGGCGATGGCAATATCACTGGCGGCGGGGAGGGTGGAGCTGTAGGTGATGCACAAGGTAGGTTTGCAACTTCCTATTGTAAAGACAGTTCGTCCAAAAACTATTGGACTAGCTGTCTCGTAAAACGGCCTTATGTGACCAGGAATTATACATATTTAAAGCTAAATTAAATGGTTACATAGGTCTCTAGTTGTAGAATGAAATTTGTAAGTTAGATGTAAGTAGTTTAGTAGATTAGTATATACATAGTATTTGAGATGTGTTACAGGTAAATGTCAGGTTTTCGGTAAGGTTTTGAAGGTTCAAGGTTTGGTGAAGTTCTAGGTTGGTATGGTAAAAGGTAAAAGTTTATTGGTATGATGGTAAAGTCTACAGGTAAAAATGGTATGATGGTAAAGGTAACAGGTAAAAATGGTAAATACAACTTGCTACTGGTAAACCTTCAAAGGCAGAAAACTGGTTGAATAGGTAAGAGTAAAGGATTGGTAAGTATACTATACCAATGGTAACCACTTGAAAAAAGAATTGGTAGTAACTTTCAACTATGAAGTGGCTACTAGGTACCTACTCTCTAGAGTTTGGTGGTATGGTAATTATGAAGGTATCTGGTATCTAATGATATTGGTATGTTGTAGGCGCACTAGATAGGCACGTGGTAAGTATGATCTTGGATAGGTACTTTAGGTCTAACAGGAATCTGGTAGTTTGATTCCGAAAGTTTCAGTAGGTATCTACCAGGTCACCTAATAGTTTGGTAGGTGCTTATATGGTTAACTAGTAGATATCTGCTGGGTATCTGGTACTTCTTCAGGTATTAGGTAGTGTATCTGCATACAGGTATCTGGTAGTCACGTACCTATCTGCAAACTTACATTTCTAACTTGGTATTTACGTTACTATGCCTGTCTTAGGTATGTTTTCTATCTGCTTATTGGTATCAAGTATCTGGTAGTGACGTACCTATCTGCATACAGGTATCTAATGATTGGTATTGACGTTACTATGCCTAAGGTATCGGTTAGTGACGTAGGTAAATACCTATCTACTAAGGCTGGTTTTAGAGCCATGCTGACCGTCGGCGCTGACGGCTCAATTTGTATGACTGCGCGTAGGTACGCCGCGCACGGCTCTGCGCCGACCACCGCTTCGCCGTCAGCGCTGACACCTACGCGTCAGCATGACTTTAAAACCAGCCTTATTGGTATCGGGTATCTGGTAGTGAGTGTCGTACCTATCTGCATACAGGTATCTAATGATTGGTATTGACGTTACTATGCCTAAGGTATCGGTTAGTGACTTAAATACCTATCTACTTATTGGTATCTGGTATCTGGTAGTGACGTACCCATCTGCATACAGGTATCTAATGATTGGTATTGACGTTACTATGCCTAAGGTATCGGTTAGTAACTTAAATACCTATCTACTTATTGGTATCTGGTAGTGACGTACCCATCTGCATACAGGTATCTAATGATTGGTATTGACGTTACTATGCCTAAGGTATCGGTTAGTAACTTAAATACCTATCTACTTATTGGTATCTGGTATCTGGTAGTGACGTACCCATCTGCATACAGGTATCTAATGATTGGTATTGACGTTACTATGCCTATCTAAGGTATCGGTTAGTGACGTAAATACCTATCTACTTATTGATACCGGGTATCTGGTAGTGACGTACCTATCTGCATACAGGTATCGGGTAGTGTCAGGTTTCTGGTAGTGACTCGCTTATCTTACCGGTATCTGTTAATGTCGTAGGTACCTATATACACAGGTATTTGATTGTAGTGACTACCTATCGGCGTACAGGTATATCTGATAGTGTCACTGGTAACTAGTATCTGGTATCTGGTAGTGACGCACCTATCTGGTATCGGGTAGTGAACGGGTATGTATTGGGATAGATTTACCTCGCGCTCGTCTTTTGTCTGGTTTGGGTATGTAAACGTTGAGCGCTTCCAGATTATCTGGTAGTTACGTGCCTGTACATGCTTGTAAGTACCAGGTATCCGATAGGTACTTGTTTCAATTTTATCAGGCACCTAGAGAAGGTAGGACACCTAACCATTGTGCGTCATAGTATGCGACGCTCAGTGGACAGCACTCTACATGATTAGTATGATGCCTACCTACAGCCTGGGTATCGCTGAGTAGGTACATTATTTACTCAAGCAGGTAAATCTCTCTTTCACCATACTGGGACACAAAAATATGTGCGTGTGATCTGAGGCGCGGTAGGTACCTGTTATACTGAGAATGAGTAAAGTGAAATCCTAGGATTTAGTAGGACTAGGTTAATTTGAAAAGATGCTGAAAAATACTGGCGCTTTTGTATTTCGGTTCCAGCCTTCGTACTGCTTTCATTGCAGGGGGGTACTTACAAAGAAAAATCACAATATTGCATACTACAATTTAGTAAATCTGAGAAATTGTAAACAGTTAGTTGTGAGTTCTGAGTTTGTGTTACTTCTCCAAGTTAACATTACCAAAAAGTTAACAAGTTACTACTTTAACTTGGTTGTATATCGGTCAGTGTACGACTAAACGCCGACTGACGCTTCGCCGACAGACAACACCGACAGGGCTCATAGTAGATGTGAATGAAGGTTAATAAAATTAGGTATCTAAAAAATTGCTTAGGTTAGGTTAAAACTGTCATGCAAAATTTTTAAAAAATAACGGTACAGCGTCTTGATTTTCATTAATGTGCGGGGTGGTGGGGTCGTAAGACCTTACTGCCCACACGATAATGCAGAATGTGCGTGATGTTTTAACACATTATTTTATTATAAGTAGTTCACACACCACACGCACATTATAGAAGATCTATAAATACGGGGACAAGAGACACCAAGTCATCATCATCAGACTAAGTACCTAATGGTAAAACAGGATGAATAGGAGATACAGGGGTGACTTGGCCCGTCAGCCCGTCACTAACTACCGGAACAATATAGTTGCCTAAATATTTTGATTTAAATAAGTCATTCATAATAATTAATAAAATATGATAACATAAAAATTTACAAAATTACTTGTTTTAGTAAATAAATTATCATTTATTTCTGCTATTTATCCAAAAATAATTCGGTCTGTGACACCAACCTTTAACTTTTCACCTCCGGTTCCTACTGGCTGCTTGAGAAAATATTTTTAAACTCCTTGTAAAACAATAAAATACCTTTAAAACATTTTTTTAAATTGAAATATGAGAGGGGCTAATTATTTATTTATGTTATTAAATAAACATTCATTAATTATGTTATTTTTAGCAAAAATAATAATCCAGTCATTTGTGTTGCCTATTATTTTTAATCACCTAGGTCATGCTAGTCTCTTTAACATCTTGAATAAAGACGATGCGACAACGTTACATAAATTGTAATTTTATTTTAGTAGCAATGAATTTTTTGCATTTTTTGACGGCACGGCTGGCCCAGGGGCTAAGCGATTGACTACTGCGCTGCTGCTGGGTTCGATTACTGCAGCATAAAAGCGGAAGGGAGAAATATTTGTATGAGTACAGATAGTCGTTCCGGGTCTGGCTGTTTGAGTATGTGAGTTTATATGTCTGTAAACGTACTCACGTTACAGGAGAAAATCCTAGTGCACTAGTAGGTAGTGCCACACTAGGATTTTCTCAATGTTTTTAACAATTTTAAACAATTGTTTTTCCTCACGCTCTCGGCGACGGAGGCCACGGTTACTAGCAGTCCCGCGCGGCCGGCCTAATATCCTGGGTAAAGCACCTATATAACCCGTGTCTTGTCGATTTGGGTTATCTATGATGATACTTAGTTGTTATGTTGTATAGAAAAAAACATAACTTTTTCTAAAATTCTATATGCCGTGTATCTACTACTATACATTCTAGTTTATAGGTGATACGCAAAACAAATTTTAGAAATGAGAAGTCACGGTGTATCAATTCTCAATTAGCAAGCGATGTCTCCAGAATTGATTAGTGCTGGTAATCACGTAACAGTGTGTTTTCTACACTGTCTATCAGCAATGGCACTGCTATATTTTTAAATATTTAATAGTATATTAATTGCATTAACCCTAGTAGGGTAGCCTACGCCTCTGAGGTACCTTTACTAAAATATTTTTAAAAAGCTTTTTCGCTCTTAAAGTGCGTATGAGCTTAAGGTTTTCGACCAACTCTGTCGTTAGTCACCACTATAGAAGGACTATTGTGTTGATGCGGTAAGTGTTACAGTTGTAATGAGCCAATGCGCTTGTGAGGAGTAGGTATATTTGATTTTACAAGGTGATTGGTAAGGGCGGATCTAGCTTTCAAGTCAGGGGGAGGTCATATAATCAAGGTTTTGTCAGTACAGGCTCATGCAAATTATGCTTACTCTTATAGTGCATTAATTCGTTTTAAAAAAATACCAACAGTACGTGTGCCCGCTAGAGGGCGCTGGTAACAAGCTCGGGAAATTGTCAGTTACCAGAATAAAGTAAGTATTTTATTCGCTTTCATATAATAACCATTTCTATTAAAGAACGATTAATTTAAAGTTATTTCTTTGCAGTTTACACAATTACCTTGTTTTTTTACAAATCCGATTTAAATTGTGTAATTAAGTTTCTATTACTTTACTACTAGATGGCGCTGGGGAGACCATCACAAGATTTGCTACGACAAATTATTTTGAATCTATCTCGCTGTTTTATTTTTAACAAAAACACCTAATCGTTACAGGGAGATATTATGGGGGTTAAATTAAATCATCAATATATATTAAATTGATGATTTAATTTAATACTCAGCGATTCGTTATTTTTTTCTAATAAAAAATCGATTAAGGCATTAATTACTTACCTACCTACTCAATTTCTAAAAATATTTTGCTATAACAATAAAAGTAAGTAGATAAGTAGGTACTCCAAACATTTATCAGTTGATTATAGATATTTTAATTCCCGGATGAATTGTGGTTTTCGGACGGAGAGATAATTCGTATATAATGCTGGGTTTACACCTGCGCTGACACTTGGTAAATTCCCACAAGCCTCAACCCTCGACAAACGTTAGGTTATGTGTGTCGCCGGTAGTGTGTAAAGATATTATGGCAGACATAGATCAGGTTTCGGCTATTGCGTTTGTTTAAACATATTTAACTGAAATAGGAGCAAAAATAAAAATACGAAGCCCGAAAAGAAGGAGGTGCATATCATTACCATCGAATATAAATAGTAATTTATAGGAAATAAAACCATTTTTTCATCACAAGATCAAAAGCGTTACCAAACCAAATCTTTGATCCGTGTTAAAAAACAGACAACCCACAGATCACTGACTCAATCGGAACGGCGCAGGATAAGCTTCTTGAATCTTAAGTAAGTCAATCCAAACACAGTCAGTCAGTTCACAGGTTTGGGCTTATGGATACTTGTCGAGGTCCGGCAAGTGTGTAAACGCGGCATAAGGTTATTTGGATTCAGCGCCTTCACATTGACGTATATCCATAGTCAATAGGTATGGTATAATGGCTATTCCCATGTGTAAAATCATCTTCATCAAGAAGCCTAGAACCTCTTCATCATCATGATGCCAGCCTTGCATGCATGAATGACTTATATTTTTACATGTGGCAACACTAAAATGTCTGACAAGAAGCGAACATAATTTCCACCATGTTTAAGAAGAATGAGTATATTTTCAACTTTTTTTCAGGACCACAATAATTGAAACAATATTGTAGAAATAGAAATAACTACAAGGTTATAATTTCACGCAATAAAAAAAATTACATTCCAGATCACTCATATCGACAAGCTTTTGTGAATTGTTTTTATTTTTTTTAGCGATTCAAAATAATACGACGGGCGTTTTATTTTTGAACAAATTATTTTTCTTATATTAAAACACAAAAAAAAAATAGAAATCTTGAAATTGTTTCGAAATGGAAATTTGCATTGATGCAAAACAATATAAGTAAGTACTATGTTGTTAACTATAAAGTGCTATTTTATTTCAGTTCAATATCATTAGCACATAATAATTTTGATCGTTTATATCATAGAAATACTGACATAATGATTATTATGACTTCATAAAAAACTACCCAAAAACAGAAAAAAGAATATTCTCTATTCCTCTTGCTAAGATTGTGTTTTTTGCGTATCGTGGAACGCGATTCCGTTATTTGTGGTTGTCCGTCTTAACGCCGTGGAATCTATGGTTGCAATTGTGTCACTCGAGGATTGTTTACTATTTTGGGAATAAATATAAGTTTGTTGTGTTTTTTATTAATTATACAGGTGTATAATCAACAGACTACTACCAGTGGACTGCAGTGTCAATGTTCTGGATTATAATCTTGTGTTATTTGGATACATGTTATAGTATCGGATCAGGAAGTGTTTACGTGATGATACAAAATGTTTGGTGCCTTTTAAAGTTTTGAAATTTTGTGTATTTGTGTTAAAAAGTGTTTTTAATGCTGAATATGAATGCGGTATGTACAAATTAACTATTCCAATATCTGAGCACTAATGAAAGTAACACGGCTGTAAACGAACGCAGGTTGTCAACTAGAGTACCAGGTATTACGTTCTTATCTAAAGTGGAACAAATTCTAATAAATAGCCGTTGTTTTGCATGAAATTGGTAATTGATACTTTTCTAATATAGCTGATACTAAAATAAACATGTTTTCCACGCTCTATTTGGCAGCTTGTAAACATAACCTACAAATTGAATTCAATGTTTAGATCAAACTTTACTGCGTGTGTTTCTTGAATAACGTTGGTTAATACTTGAAGGAGCGATGGCAATGATTTAAAATTGGAAGGATGGATCAAAACTATTCTAGAATGTTTGTGTATATTGTGTGTCTTTTAAAATATCTCATCAGAAAAGTAAGCATGTAGGTACATTCACAACTTCAAAACTTATTAACGAGGTGAGTTATTGTGTATTTTGTGTAAAAAATGTTACGAATTAATTGGGGTACTTATTTATTTTATTTAGTTCATTCACCCATTCAAAAAACATGCAATTGTCTTATAATCTTTGTAATTGTCAGTGGATAATATTTAATGAGCATGATCAGAATAACTTTATTTCCTTTATATTATGGTACCAATTCAAAAAACAAAACAATAGACCTTTAAACTTTGCCCCATTTAATATAATATTGATGTGTACAAATTGCTTAACAGTATTTAATTTAGGTACTATGTAAAGTAACAACCTACCCACAACTTATTTATATTATAATAACCACACGGTGGCAACACACAAAGTGTTGTTATTAAGACTTGGATAATTTACTTAAAAAGTGATATATCTAACTAAGTGAAAGAACAAATATAAAAAAAAATGCATAGACACATGGATCTAAGGAGGTATTTAAATCATTTCAATTTCTTGTCACTTCAACATTGGTTAGCACATTATCAGTCATTCGCTGCTTCATGGGCTTAACAAGGACAAAACTGACAAGCATATTAAATTAATCATAGGTAATTGACAGTGAGCTAGGTTTAGTTTTCCTTGCAGTATACAAGTTCCTAATACTTAATTCATGTTCATGATTTAAGTATTAAACCTAGCAAAAAAGAGGGTTTATAGATTCCATCAATGTCCTCAACTACCTTGTGCGAGTGTGGTACTCCTGATCAGGTAATGGCCCAATTACTACATTACAAAAGTGTGCCAACACCTGCACTTTAGATGACGTTAACGACACCACTGTTACCCTGATAAACTTGGCCATCTACTGGGCTCTTAAATCATCAAATCGAAAAGAAAAGAAGATAAAAAGGATTTTGTTTAAATCATCATATTAAACTGGGCTTAATAGTAAACTAACCTAAAGATTTAATGTCTTA
The DNA here is from genome assembly GCA_949774945.1 of Hoplodrina ambigua. Taxonomy (NCBI): domain Eukaryota; kingdom Metazoa; phylum Arthropoda; class Insecta; order Lepidoptera; family Noctuidae; genus Hoplodrina; species Hoplodrina ambigua. The sequence goes on from OX458975.1 coordinate 11,826,208, forward strand.
TGTTTCCTCAATAACTTATTTCTTGAATAAGTAGTACATTTTCACTACAATGGCTAATATAATTCGCATTGACATATCTCCTGCAGAGTACCTTTTGCCATGACCCCCTCTATGGAAGAGGGCTTTGACTCTAATGTTAGCAAAACTTCATAGAATCAAAATTTTATTTGATACTTCCTAAATGGGCCACATTTTCATTTTTCTGGCAATATTTAACCCCTCTGCAAATTAACAGTGTGGCCTGGTCACTCTGGCAAGTATAGGTGCAACACCTTTTATATGATCACTCCATACTCCATATATTCAATACTCTTGTATGGTTCATATTTCCCAGCAATGTGTAGCTGCAATATTTAAATTGCTGGCAAAGATATAAGTAGGTATCACCGGGCCAAACTCAAAAATGTTAAGTTCAATAATGCAGTCAAAATATTGCCTGTCAAAAAGCACTTTAATATCATATAATATTTGAAAAAGTCAAGCTATTTAGAATTTGATGGAAAATGTTAACGCTGGAACGCTACACACTCTGTTTTACGTGGGCTTGCTTGATATTTTTCTGTGTTATTGGGCAACAAGTCTTAGTGGAGTTAAGTATATTAAATAGGTATGAGTAGATATGTTTAGGCATTTGGGTTTAATTTTAACATCTTTTATATTGTCTGCTGTAATGTTGACCTCTTTTGTCACTGTGTTTTTATACTATTTAAATATTGGTCTTTATTCATTATTGACTCTGCTTGGAGCAAAGTAAGTACAGTATGAGCGCAATTCGCTTTTTGTTAGTGCAGCATATGTGAGGTTGGACTAATAGGACCAGCAGTTCATAGAATTAGTAAAGCATTAAGTACAAACATAGGTAGCAGATACCTATTTCTGCAAAAAGAAAACAATTGCAAGAAATCACCTCAAACTTTAAGTTTTCATTTTATTTCTCACTTTACTATTTTACTTAATTGTTCCTTATTCTAGCAGGTCTCACACACACATGGGATTCCAACACTGTTTTCATTTTTTATTCTGTGTTACAAAATGTATAATAGTACAATAAATATTCAAATGGAGGATACATTTTATAAGAATAAACATTAAACAAATATCAAAAGTCGTATTTTATTACCTTAAAATGACACCTACACAGAAAGTAAACAAAACATAAGTTTTCAGTTTTATTAATAACACATTATTTTTCAGTAATGGGTGCATTAAACAGCAACATAAAGAGTGATCTACATTTTATTCAGACGAAAAGTGGTCATCTACAGTTGATCTATGAACCTTACATATTTGTGACAGACAGTGTGCGTAGTGGTCGGACTTTTTGGAGGTGTATGGATTATGGAAAACGCTGTCGAGCTAGAATAACGTCTAAAAATAATGTTTTAAGAGTAACTAATCCAGTACATAACCATGCTGAAAACCACATGTCGAAAATATCGCGGAAGTATGAGTTAGGTGAAGTAGTTACCTGTCCTACAGTTTAAGGAATTTCCAGTTTTTTAAAAACAAGCAATAAATTTATTGTAATTGTGTAATTTTGAGTGTGCGTTAGTGTTTTAGGCCTAATTCGGATAACTGCCATATTTTTTAATTTTCTGTTCAGTTACATTTTCTTTTATTTGTACACTAACCCCGTTTTTAATAAACTCGGAGTAAAGTTTCGCCAAACTTACGCCTCAAAATAATGTATGGTTAATATGGTTATACTATTGTTACTGTCGCATGTAAATAGAATGTTTTTATTCATATTCATATGAAAACATCGCCTTAGTAAACCTACTTAGTAGGTATTATGTATTGTATGATCTACATTGTACATGTTTCGCTATAGACTGGTATACAAATGTTTTAAAGACTACATAATAAAAAAGTTATTTAAGTAGAAATCAATAAAAACACCACATTTGGTGGTCGTTACTACTATACTAAACATTATATATAGGTAAATTACCTACAACACTTTACAAAATGACAACGTATTACATTAGGTAAATGTTGGTGTAACTTGATTCCTTGTTTTATTTATTAAGTACATGTATATGTCCGTTTTCACTAACGTCGAAGTAGTGCCTAATGTAAGGAGACATCTAGGCTAAGAAGACATCTAACCACTTACATTGCACCATTCATTTCTTATTAGGCGACTCCTAGGCTTGGAATTTTTCCTTTTTTGACATTTATTTTTTTTGAAGAAATTTTCCTTTTTCAAGTCCAATTGTTGCCTGTCAATGTTGTTGCTAGGCAATTCCTAAGAGTTTGCACATCGGCGTCTTAAATATAGACGGCGGGTCACTGAGGTTTATGATATTATTTTTTTGCGCTAAGTAATTGTTACTTGTAAGCAAGATTGGTCCACACAAGCTCAAAATAGAGGGGATTGAGGAGAAACAGAGGCCTTTTTGCCCTCCAGTTGGACCCCCTAAGACGACCCACTGATCCAACACGGGCTTTAAATAAATTCATTTAGGTGTCGCCTAGTATTAGTGAAAACAGACATAAATGCGTTTGCGCAATGTATCCGATACGGACCCGAGAAAAGACGGTCCGAACAAAATGTTCTTAATTCGAAAATATGGAATTTAGATCTAGTGTTTACCACTACCCATATAGAATTAGTAAAGTCCTTAAAAATACTAGGTACTAAGGACACTCTGAAAGTTGACTGTCATTTGTTGAATTTGAAGCGGATGCAGTGCGCAAACATTCGCCCGAGAAAAATAGACGTTAATTTAACACGTGCTTTGTCTCAGTAGGTAGGTAGTAGCGGCAAAATTTTCGCTACGGTTTGTCAAAATCACACTACAGGTATGATACTGTATTATTGACGAGATCATATGTACCCATTTCATTAACTTAAAGTTAAGCGTCACCTAGTTCAATAATGCCTAAAGTATAGAGAATATAGTGATACCTAAGCATCATTTCCGTATCACCATTATTTTCTCACTAAGCGACTAATAGGCTTCGTAATCTACTTTTTGGTCACCAAACTTTTGTCATGTTTTAAGTTTAGTTCGGTGTCAGTCAATATTGTACCTTGGCAACCCCTAAAAGTTGTCCCAGCATTACGTACGCATCGGTTAATCGGTGTCGCAAGTTTTGACGGCGCCCAATGGTTTATGTAATATGTATATTGTTTTTTTTTTTGGCGCTAGGTAAGAGCATTACTTTTAGGTATCGCCAAAGCAGGTGTTTAGTAACGTATATTTGTCTTGACGTCAGGAAAATTACCAGTACGGTAGCGATTATTTTTCACATTGTACTTAAATGTGTGTATTTTAAGTGTGACAACCTACCTATTGCAAAATGTTTTCTTTTAAGTTGTAATAAGTCTATGATTTTTTAAATATTTGGTGTAGTTCAATCGTAAATGCATAGGCGAATGTGATTCTAGTTTACGTTGATGAAATCGTCATCTAGTATTGTAATCGATAATGGTGCCGATTCCCTTGTTCACAAACTAGACTAAATTTAGAGAATTGACATCTCTTACTAACATACAGCGAAAGGAAAGGACGGTGACAGTCCGTGACATTAAAGAACTAAGTTAGCGATGTCAAATTAGTTTTGCCTTGAATTTTTCCGCATTTTTAATCCACACGTTTTTAGATATCAACTATAATTGTATGGATGTGTCAAATTGACTAAATTTGACAGCTCTTATTTACATTAGTCTCTTTCTTGTTTTATTGGATAGAAAAAGATGGAAATAGTCTAATTTTAGTTTAGTTTGTGACCAAGAGAATCGGCACCATTATCAATTTTCTAGTTTTGTCTAAACATTTGTGATCAAATAATGTAAGTACGCTAGCATAATATAAGATTTCAATAAATATTTTTAAATTTGATGTTTGATTATTTTTTTGAACATGTTAATGGCAGCGGTGCTCAACTTTAAAAAGGCATAGTACCTAAATAAAATGCATCGCATCGCTGGGCATTAGTAGAAACTTGAGCACAGTTACCACACCACAGGTAATGCTGGATTAGGGTCTGGCGACGCGCAGGTGTGTTACACAGTGACGCGGCGAGGGGCTCCTTCGCTGCTGGTGGACGGCTTCGCGTATGTGGCGCGCAACCGTCGTGGTCCGCGCGTCTACTGGACGTGCCGGAGCCGCGCGCAGGGCTGCACCGCCCGGGCTCTCACCACCGACGGCGAGCTCGTCGCACGCGCCGGCAGTCACACACATGCGCGACATGCACCGGTCCTCGACGAACATGCGCGCATCGAGAGTCTCATAGAAACTATCGCTGCAAATAATTAACATTAAATCCAATAAATTATATTGAATCATGTTTTTCTTTTCTTTTGTACTCGTGCTGTTATGAATGTATTATGTAAACTTGTGTTTATAATGCAAAACTGATCTTAACGCAATTGCATGAGCTGAAAGCATTGATTCATCAGTTACCTGTCACTATTAGAGCGGACTATCCACTAGAGCTAAGTGAGAAAGATGGAGATAAAATTAAAGAATAATCCAGCGATATGTTGCCGAACGGGAAGCTAGAACGGGAAGTAAGTTCGAAATGTAGCTAGATGCCAGCGGGGTAGCTAGATGCAGAAATCCAACTCTGGCATGTAACTTATTCGCAGTCCAACACTTGTATCGTCTGGTCACCTCTTCGTCCAGCTGTATAGCAACAATGTCTCACTAGACTACTATAATAGGTAATTTGCTTACCGTTCCTACCTCTCGTATCCCTCGTCTGCCTTGCCCAGCTCTAGTGACTGTTTGACAGTAATTGGCAATTTTTGTTGCAATATTGAAGTGAAATTATAGCTGTTTCAAGATCAGTTTCATTACCAATGTAAATATATAATCGTCATCACTTGTAGCATGCATGCTAGATCTACTCATTATGGGGTTACGGATAGTCATAGTGGTGGTTTTTTACAGTTGAATTCGTCATATCGAACCGCGGGCGGCGGCATATGCGGCTTGATGGGTTTTCCTTCTATGCGGAGAAAGTCTTTCCGGAGAAGAATAAGGTGCGATGGCGGTGCACGCGACGGACATGTCGCGCGTATGCACATACGCTGCACGACAAAATTTTCGCCATCAGCAACATACATTCGCATGAACCTCCAGTCGGGGGCCAGGCCGGGGTCCCTGCTTCCGAGAGGGGCCCGAGCAGAGGCTTCACAAACGCGAATCTCGCCGCTCAAGCCAAGGCTGTCCTCGACGAGTAATACTTTTTTATTCCACTAACAAGTTGCTACTACAATTGCTAGAACAGTTGTTAGTTAATAACTAAATAACATTGTATAACACGATAATTTGGTGTCTGATTAACTTATGATCGAATCTAATTGTAATTTGTGTCCCGAAATCAGGTCATGTTTATTAGAATCAGTCATTACTAACTTTAAGTATTAATGTAAGTGCAGGGCATGTTGAAAGTAATAAGGGCGTGAGGGCGGTTGTTACGTTGGACTGATAGTAATTAAGTAGCTAGCTTGTATTATGTTCGAGCGATGTGCACAAATAGCTCATTGTGAAATATCTTAATCTCGTCTGTTGTAAGTAGGAATCGATCTAGTCACTGAAATGTTTTAATGATCTCATTGTACATATAGTACAAATATAATTAAATTGATATTAAGTAATTAATCTATATTTAAAATAAATGTTAAGTTATGCTTGTGACCTATAGCAATAATTTTGTTAGTTAACAATAACTGAGCAATAAGTGTAAGTGTGCTTTGGTCTGATATTATTTTTCTTGTATCGAATCTTAGCTGCTATAGTGATAAGAAACCTATCATATTGTACTTTACCGATGTTGAGTAATAGATATTATTTCAATTTATATTAATATCATGTTTCACCATAATCAATGAATGCAATTTTTGTGACTTAACAAATTACAATATAACATTTTCACATTTTTCACTATTCATGTTTTTATGATGCTTGCGAGGGAGACTAACACTGGGCTTGTTGCATGTTGCTGACAGTTTGACCTCCATTTTTTTGTACAAACTTTTGACAGAATATCATGTGGTTGTTTTGCTAGACGACAACAAGTTCGTGCGTCTGTGTGTGGGTCCGGGCGGTCGGCCGCGGCTGTGGGTGCGCGGGCGCAGTTTCTATGCGGCACACACGATGCGTTCCGGCGTCGTGCGCTGGCGGTGCACTATGGGCGGCTGCGGCTGCAAGGCCTACACCCAAAAAGGAACCCTGCACAAACTGGTCGGCGAACACAACCACGCTGGCCGCTGTGGACGACGACCATCGAACATCAATCCTACTACTCAGTTAATTACCTCCATTTCAGCCCCACCGTCAGGCTCTTCCTCCCCTCCTACTCCTTTGCTAGTTCCTCGTCTGCCGAATTTTGACCCCAATGCTTGGCTAGTACGTTATTAGTACTACCTAGTAGCCTCATATCAAGAAAGTGGCAATCAGTTCCGACTCGTGGAATCTGGAATCTTTACTAGCTCTCATTTGCATTATGGTGTTAGAGAGAAAATGATTTCTTTTTTTTTTATAAGATTTTACTTCTACGTATAATGAAAATTGTAGAACAATTCAATTCCATAGTGTTAATACGTAGTGGTCTTGTAGTAAATGTGATCTCGTTATTTGAGTTCAAATGTGCCATAGAAGTAATTCTAGTGAAAACAAGTACAATGATTTACTTATTTACCAAAGATTGTGATAATAAGCTCATGCAACTACTTATAAGCTATGATCTCAGTTTGTTATTAGAATAGTCTAAATATGATGACTTTTATTAATGTGTATTAATTATGAGACATCATTAGATACTTTTCTTTTTAAAGTATCAATTTATTACCTCATAGAAAATATTTAAATAAGTTTAGATAAGAATATTTAGAATTAATTAAATTCTAGTCTTCCCTGTTTTAATTATTTTGTTGTTATTGTTTGTAATCGTGTCGGCGTTGCGAAATTTGCTCATCGTAAACAGAACTAATGCCAAATATCTGTGCCAAATTTTCTTGCTCATGAATTTATCGTTTCTCCAAGAGAAAGTATATTGAAATAAAAAGTTTCAAAACAGTGATTTTATTTATTCCTGAACAGTATTTTATGTAATATATAAAAATGATTCAAGATCTGTGTAATGTATCGTTAATGTAAGTGTAAATGTGCTAAATAAAAATATTATCACAATCAGACTTTTTCATTTCGTGATCGAATAAACTAATAAACACACTGAACTTGGTTTTATTCTCCTATTACCATTTCATCTGACATGACAGCAAAAAGGTTTGACGAGAGTTACACTCGTTTAGTCTTTGGTAAACGATTTAAATTAATGTGAATGCATGCTTAGTTTTTTTTACATCTGTTATTCCACGTGAAATGAATGACTGCTATAATACTTAATAGCAATTTGTGATAGACACACATTTCACGTGGGATAGCTAATAGGGATAAGGTTTCGATGGTGGTATGCGAATTAATTACTAACAGTTTTGTTTTTTGTTCAGCGCGCTTCATCCGCGCAGGCAAGGGCCGTCTTCTCCTCCACCGTGGTTACACTTTCCGCCTGAAGAACAACTTGGCCCATGGGAGGAAGCAATGGTACTGTTCTTCGCGGCTCACATCTCGCTGTCTAGCTGACGTGAACACCGAGGGCCCAGAAGGTCATGAGCGCATCGTACGTTCCCGTTACGCGCATAACCACGCTCCTCCAAACGTGCGTCGCTTCGCGGACGGGCGCTACGTGGTGCGTACGCCGCACCAGTCGGGCCACCGCGCACCCGCACCTCTCGACCCGCACCACCAGCTGCTGCAACTGCAGCACGCGCTGGCGCTGTACGCCGCCACTGCGCACGCCACCGCCACCGCTAACGCGACCGCCGCCGGTAGCGCGGCGCCCGGCGGGCCGCCTGCGCAGTCCTCGCCCAACGCGCTGCCGCCGACAGCGCAGCACAACAATTCTGCGAAACCGCTCCTCGTAGACACCCCGTGCAAAGAGGAGGATTAGAAGATAATACAAGAGGCATCACACGAACATCGATCGATTTTAACACGAGTGCACGATTTATTTATAAGCGATTTTGACAATGATAATCGAGTATTCGATATTTTCTAACCGCCTTTTGGCGAATGTAGCATAATGGATGTAGATTTAAATATGATAATTGTAAGTTATGAGGGGATAAGGTGTCGTTTACTTAGGATTCAGCGAAGGCTATTGTTGGTTATTCAGTATCGGTAATGTGAATGTATGTCAGCATATAAGTAGGTGTTGTGGTGTATTGGATGTACGACGACCAGTGACGGGAACACAGGAGACGACCAGTAATACGAGTGAACACGTCGTGTCGTAATAGGTTAGGCGGTCTCGTCGAGATCTATAAGGTTATCCGTATAGGTGTGGGCTATTTATCGAATCGAATAGGGCTAGTAAGGATGTTATATATGTAAGAACTTCTGAATGTATAACGGTGTCAGCTCGTATTGATGTCAGGTTTAGGCTGGTGGTTATTATCCGGAACACGGCCGCTTTAGCGTTTGATTTAATGTTTACGACCCGTGCAGTATGCAGTATCATCCAGTAGCGCTAGGCGGACATTGCGCGATATAGGTACACAGCTGGTCATGTCAGGCAGGGCAGGTTGGTGCGCCATGCGAACGCAGCCGAGTCAGCTGTCGACACGAGTGTAAGGTAAGGTCGGCGACCGCGCGCTGCGGTCGCTGACGACGCGTCGGTGACTGATTTAGAGAAAACTCGTTCGAAATTAAGCAATATGACGTCCCCTGGACTGTACTTAGAATTACTTAATTTATTTTGAGAATTATAAAATTTACACTTTTCAGAAACTTATTGCTACTTAGACATTTAGATGTCCGCCTCTTTAATCTATAAGAATTTTACAGTAGATATTCGAAAGGCATTTGTCTTGAGCGACCAGCGTTTTGCTCTTTAGGATTGATTTAAAAAGTACTTAAGCTCAATCATCTACCTCTTCACTTTTATACGGGTTTTACATATTAGTTTAAATTTTAAATTATACAATTTTATACAAGAATGAATACTCAGAAGCTTTACTCGAGTAAGGTGTCGTAGCTTAAGATTAGGTTAGCGTTAGCCTAGGAACTGGCGCGCCGGGGCGGCTCGCCGCGCAGGGTCCGGTGCGCCTCACTACCTCTAGTTATTATCGAAACTCAACTACCTCTTTACTTAGTTTACACGATCGTTCACTGTTAACGACTTTAAATTAATTAAAATTTAATAGGCTCTTTTTGAGACTTGTCTGAATATATTTTATGAATTGTTTTAACTACTTACTTTGTTGCTCGTCGAGAGATAACAAATTCAAGAACGAAGGGGATTAGAACGAGGATCCGCTTTCTGTGTATGACTCTGATTTAAGTACAAATTTTTACTAATTTTAATATTGTTATTTAGATGACTTAGTTCTACGGGGGTCTAATGTGTGTGAATTTACTTAATATTGACCATTTTATATAAGTGTTATTATAGACCGTGTCAAATTGTTAACAGAGATGAACTAAGAGAGTTGTGTCGTGGATTCATTTCCAAGCTACGTTTGCTCTGGAGGTGACTTCAGATGAAACGTTGTCCCAATGCGTATCTGTGTGGTTTTGTGAATTTAAATGCTCCTGGGGGCCGTTTCACCTGAAGCTCTCTTGTCATCAACTTTGTCATCGTGAACTGTCGGCCAGTGTTGATCATTTGGCACGCTCTATTGTACCTGATTACTGTCACTAAGCCAAATAATATGGGCGATATACGTTTTTATGAAACCGTGGCGATAGTTACTAGGTAAGTATAAATGTAATTAAAATTTAACTGTAAGTTTAATATGTATAATATATTTTAGGGCAATGACAATATACGTCAATTATATAAGATACGATTTATGAGTTGATATGTATAATGACTATCGAGAGGAGTTTTACATCTTTTGCTGTAAATATTGTTTATTATATTCACGCAATATTTACCTCGCATTTATGTCTCCTTAACTTTTTGCGAATTTTTCGGTGTTTGTATGTTTCGAGGATGGAGTCACGTGCTGTTTCTATGTTTGCTCATGTTGTTAATATTATGAATCTCGTAGGTAGTGCATGATAACCGTGTGTTGATTGTTGACCCTACCGCCACGGCTTCGTCTTATGTACCGCACATCGAACACTCTGCTCCTATTTAAAACTATCTACCTCAAAAACTCTAAAGTGTTAACTACTCATATACAAGTCTTATATAATTATTAGTGTAATTTTATACTTATACCATTATATCATAGGATTTTTAGTTCATGTACGGGGTATGTTTTTGTGAAATCATATTAAATTGTACTTATAAATAACCGCTAGTTTTATTTTACCCTAAACTTTCCTTATCCTGGGTATCCGTTACGGTCTGTTTGGCCTCAGGTCACAACACAATGTTGCTCTACTTCAGTTCTCTGACGTGTGCTTTTCCCACAGGTATTAAGTTTCTGAAGTCGCGACGTGGCAAAGTGATCATGATGGTGAACACGTTCCCCTTCTGCGAGGAGTCCAAGTTGAGGGACAAGGTCATATGGCGGTGTACTTCGAAGAAGACCAACTGTAAGGCAAGAATACATATGTTAGGATCTAATGTAGTCGCCGTGAAGGGGATGCACAACCACCCGCCGCGCGCCCTCTGCCTGCCCTCTAGACGCCCAAATGCTCGCAAAGGATCCGAGATTAACTCGGCTCCTTTAACTGTAGCTACTCCAATCACGACGCTGGACGCTCTCGCGCTGCAGTCCCCAGAAGTAGAATGACCTGTTCAGTTAACTTGTATTTAAAAAAGACATCATTACCTAATCCTCCTTACTGCTATCGTACTGAGCGTAAACTGTGGTTAAGTATAATCAAGCAATGTAGACAATAATTTACATAGCTCTTAATGTAGTGATACGAGTTACGTAAGTTAGATCGGTAGATTTGTTGACTACTATTTAGGATGATGTCAATTCCTCAATGATTCCATTCCATATCATAATCGCTTAATCTGGTGCTTTGGAATTTACAGATTTTATAATGTGATTTATAAAATGAACTGAACTATTCATTATTTCACCGTTAATGTTTAAATGGAATGTATAGATATTTAGTTATGCTCTATCGTTTAAATTGATACGTTTAGTAGATGCTCACCGAGCGGTAAAAAGTAGATCACGCAATCTATTGATGATTCCATCGACGCTGCGCTGTTATAAAGTTCTCTAGAAACGTTAAGACATTTAAATAGGTACTTTACATGCACTGTCAATGCCAACATGTGATAAGATAGGTATGATTATTAGCTAGAAGTAGTTTTTATAATTAATTAAATTTTTATGTACTTATGGTAAGGTTATAAACTCAAGTATTTATTACACGTTGATATTTGGCATATATGTTAAACCCTTTTAATTAAAAGTGCCTTGTGTGTAACAACGGGACCATATTATTGTCAATTAAAATAATTGATGTACTGAACATTCCCTATTGAAAATTTTTGCTGTGCTTTATACACGTTAGGTATTATACTGTAATTTTGATATTATGATTATATAGATATCAATAAAAAAGACATCGTTACTTTTATCGAGAGTATTACTCCTTAAGATTTAAATAATTAAAGTTTATATTTATACATTTCTTGTTTACTTAAATTAGCCCCTTAATACCCCATTATCAATTAAAGTGATCGTAAAATTTACACTCATACTCAGACAAAACGTGTAAACTTTTAAACATTTCGTCTAGTGTATTCCATGCCCTGTGTTGTTTATCATTTCCATGCTTTCCATGTTTTGCCTTGTTCGACTATGTTAAGTAAACATTCTAATAGCTCTCGTCTGTGAATCGCCCAACAGTTTGATGAAGGATGTTGTATCGTGTCATGTTGTTAATAAAACCCTTTGTCAGGTCCAAAATCGGAGGTGTCGCAGTTCAAATTTGGGAGGACCTCTCGACGACAAGGTCCAGTGATTTCTACAGGAAAATTTACATTCGTGAAGGATAGAGAATTTCCCAATGGAAAGACTAGATGGAAGTGCTCTCACTCTGAAAAGTGCCCAGCTAACATTTATACTATTGATGCAGATGTGGTACTGTTCTATGATAAGCATGATCATGAGTAACCTGATGATGGGGCCTTTCAAATGATGTAGTTTAGTTTGTGTGGTCCCAACGTTCGTTGTAAGCTCCCTGGGCATACCTACATGCCCTTGAATGCTTCAGTATACACTGTACACTGAAAAATTCACCCAAAACAAAAAAATGGTTCTCACTTTAGAAGTAACTTTCCCTATGTGTAAGCTTTTTTGGATGAATTGTCTTTGAATACAATATAATTATAGGTTAGGCGTTCCGACGTCATTTCGGTTGTTGTACAATGTAAGTCGGATGACGCTCGTAAGCGCGGCCCTGACTAGAAGTAGGCTTGTCTTACCAAATAATGTGTTTATTTTTCGTAGCTATACGCATCAGTAGCAAGATTTGATCTATTTTTGTATCCATACAATTTATTTTTGCAAGATTCCTATATTATAGATATCCTTTGGTTTAAGTAGATGTTTAATTTAGAGCTTTACTTCTTTTTAATAGCTCTTGTCTTATCAATATTTTAATGAGATTCTTCTTTAAGATGAATAAAAACTATAATGACTCCATTAATTTTATTTTTATTTTGCCTTTCAGCACGTAGGTATTCATTTATGTTTAAGAAACCGGTTGCTTCTGATTTCCTTTTTTATTATAGGCAACGTTAATGCAGCATACATACCGACGGGGAGGGGGAAAAAGAACTTGATTTTAGACGGGTTCTCTTTTTCTGAGACACCTCCTGGTTTCTGGGTGTGCGCTCGAAAGAAGAACTTGGGTTGCCGGGCGACGGCCCGTACCAACAAGCGCGGGGAAGTGATCCGGTTCGACAACACGCATAACCATCAGAAACCCAAGTTCTACAGTAAAACTACAAAGAAAATGATCACTCTTTAACTTTGATTATGTTTGTATTCAATAAAGAATAAGTGCCACAATCTGCTTATTGTTTTTATATTGTCTTGTTGATTTTGCTTGAAATGTTTCCGTATAAGAATTTTGTTAGAGAAGTGGCAAAATTATTTTTGTATTTTTGTAGCATGTTTTTGTTTACACGTATGAAAAACGAATGTGTATTTTATTTTTCAAACCTACTGAATAATCCAGTTTTTTTTTTAATCTTAGTATTTAAATATTTAACTGTATGGAGTTACACAAACATGTCACATTTCTTCTCCAGCTAGATGGCTGGTTTTATGTACTTAGGAGTCAGGAGATCAGTATGCTGTTTGAGTGCGTGGTACTTACTTAAAAATTACTGAGTTGAGCTACCGTCAATTGTGAAGAACTTTCGTAAACAACCTTATGTCTACCCAACGAACATGACACCATTGTTTATGTATGAAGGTTTCACCTCTCCGTCGCCCTGTGTATCGCTTTCTCTCTTTTCTTTAACTCTTACTTAGGTAATAAATCTCTTCCACAAAAACTATTGAAGCAGAGATGGGAGCTGAAGTTGAATACATTGTTTTAGATGTTGTCGACATGCCACCACTAGACCGAAACAGAAAACGAAGTAGGAGACGATCGGGAGCTCGGAGCTATAGAAACTATACAGAAGAGAAGCTGCAGACAGCTGTAGATTTAGTGAAAAATAAAATTATTTCTTCTTGCGCCGCGGAAAAGCAATTCTGTATACCAAGACGTACAATTGAAAACAGAGTTAAAAATCGACACCCTAATAAACCCGGCCGTAGTTTATATTTATCCACAGAGGAAGAAACGAAATTAATAAAAATGCTGATAGCAACAGCAGATGTTGAATGTCCATTATCTCCACTTGACATTCAATCGGAAGTTTGGAATTATTTGAAACAAAATGATAAGGCCTACGTCTTCAACGGCAAACCTCCTAGTTATTCGTGGGTGAAAGATTTTTGTAACAGGCACAAGGAACAACTCAAGCTACGGTCGTAAATCGTGATTTATTTTTCTTAAATGTTCAGTTATAACAAAAGTTCTTGAAAGCAAAAATGTTGTGAATTTTTATAAGTTCTAAAGTTTATATTAGGAAATAATAATAATAATGTTTATGTAAAGAAACTTAGGCATAGGTTACAAGTTATTTTGACAGGCTAATTTAGGTTAGATTAAGTGGTGTAGTCATCTGTATCCGAACTAGGCAGAGCCTGTATTTCGGATATCAGCGCCAACCCCTTCGAGTATTATACATGTATAGTAGCCGTTACATAATTTCACTATAATTTGTGTCTTATGCATATCAAAATAAAAACTTACAAAACATTTGAGGAAAGTTTTAAAAAAATAACATTCTTCGTTGTAAGAGCAATTGAGCACTTATTAAACAGGGCAAATTCCAACACTTGAACGATTTTAAATAAGAAAGTTCAATATTCATTCGTTCGAATAAAAATTATTTATTGTTTTATGTTTTTATTTTTTAACAATTATTGCAATTACCTGTATAATATATTGGCATCGCCAACATATTATTTAGGTACCTAGATAAAAAGGTAATGTGTTGTACCTAATTGTTCCTAGTCTTGATACATCTTTACCACATGTACCTGCCGATATTGCAAATACAAAAATGAAATGTGAATGCTCTGAAACCAATATTAAAATCATCGATATTTTTTGGGGAGCACTGGCTTATGAGTTTATGGTCTCGGAATTCAAACAAGCATGCAGCTTTGTACCATCCATTATTTCATCATCACTATTATAAAAACGGCCAACCTCTCAAAAAGATGACAAAACTGTTATTTTCTGGTACCAAAAATCGACTACTGGTGGCATCCGTCGACCCGCACTGGGTTCGCGTGGTGTATAAGGCCCACTGCCTCTCACAGACAGGAAAACTTTGTTCCAGTGAAGAGAACATTATAGGTCCATTATGCTACTGATATCTCATGCACTACATAATTATTCGAATGTGGCCAAAACCATGATATATCTTTATCTATCCATGGCATGCATTTCATTGAACTTTAACAATCATATTGTATTTTTTTTTCGTATAGATACTTCATATTACCTAAGAAGACAATTTTTTAAGATTTTCAATCATTTCAACCTGTGTTCTGTTTTCATAAAATCACAGTAAATGTAATGTTGCTAGTTGACGGTAACAATTCAAATCTGATTTCTGTATTAATGTTACGTTAATTTTTGCAGAGGCCTTCTTTTTACCGTCCAGGGCTGGGAAAATGGTTTTGATATTCCGAAACAATAAATTCTGGGTGAACAACCAATATCGGGACAAGCTGAACTGGGCATGCCGTGATAAGGACTCCAAGGGCTGTCTCTGTAGAGTCCAGACTACAATGGAAGGTCGTTTCGTCCGCGTGAAGGGCCATCATACACACAAACCAAATTTTACCCCTGACAACTTTAATACCTCTGGTCTAGTCGAGAGTAAGTTTAAAGAATGGAATGCTCCTCTGATGGATAAGCTTCGCCACAACCTTAACGCTTTTGAATGACAAATTCTGTAACTGATTTAATATTATATAAAGATAAGCAAATTAATGATAGAATGAAGTAAGTTTTTGAAGATGTTTTTTATGTAAGCACCGTTGATCCCTAAATGTCTACAAAGAAAGGGCATTGTAATTTGGAATATCCATCCTTGTATGCTGTTATGTGGTATCGACATTTTGGCAATAATTGTTCACCCAGTTTGTGGCTTTAGTGGCTGTGAAAAACCTTGACGTAGTAATAGTGATATTTATAAAATGCATTCCTTTAGAAATTTACGTATTTTGACTTAGTTAAGATATATGACAATATCCTTTATCTGGCATGGAGGAGAATTTCGAGAACCACTTGGTTGTTAAGTCTGACTGATGTGTATTTCATCTTACTTTTGAATTAAAGCTTGATATAGGGAGAAAGTTTTTGGTAGACTTATGTTGAAAATTATATAATTGTATTAATTATTGAAATATTCGTGGGGGCTGTTCAGTATTAATTTTATAAATCATGTGTACAATAGCCGACTTTTATTTATGGGCACTTTGCAAGAATTGTGTTCAGCTAAGCACAGTTCACTCGCGTTACCTTCTTAAATGGGTTTAATTTCTATTATAACCTAATTAAGAAGTTATGTATCCCTTAAAATTATAAATCAATTAAGAGTGTATCTATCAAAAAGATTATTTAAAACAAGAGAAGTATTAAAATATTTTTTGCAGCTGTGCTTTTTTTTATCTACTCATGTATTGTATTTTGGAACTATAAATGCATCAATCATTGCTATTAACAATGATTCGTCTAAATAGCTAGGCTCTCAAACATTTACGTTTATTTCTTATATTGTGGCTACTTGGTTGGTCAGTATAACTTATGGTTATTAGCTATTTTATGTACCTACATATCTCGTAAACCTTTTTCCTTATGCTGTTGAATAATAATAGAGAAGACCCTAAATATAATTTTTACCTCCGAACTCTTACGTAATTTGAATATTCTGTTTTTGTTATTCAAGTAGCTAGCTACGTCAATCTAGTAGAATATAGAATCTATTAGAAACCGTTCAAGATATTATAAGATCTCAGCAGTATTTTTAAAAGTGTGTGTTTACGATACAATTATAATTTATACTCATTTAGTTTTATTTAGATGGTAAAATATTTTGAAAATGTGGTGTAAGTAAATATAAGATATTTTTGTACGCGGTTGTTTTATTTTAGCCAGGGATCAACCTCGATGTGATTCGATTAGAGTGGTAGTAAAAGTATGCTTTCAGCGCAATGGAGTGTGTCTCGATATGGGAACCCGGTTCTTGTGGTGGACGGTTGGCGATTCAGGAGGAACGGAAAAGTGTTCGCTGGCCGATCCTCCTGGCTCTGCATCAAGTCTGACCTCGGCTGCAAATGCTACGCCGTTACCAGCAACAACCGCATCATTGCCATGGGCCACCAACACGAACATGGCACCACCAAAAAGCGTAAACGCTTAAGGAAAAAACGTGGTTCCACCGTTGAAATCAAAATGGAATTGGTTAAAACCGAATAATAATAAAGTAGACATTGTATGTCTTACTTATATTTGTATTTCCAACTAATCGTAACTTCGTAAGTACTCCCTTATATGGTTTATTACAAAATTACTGTTGAGGTGCCTGAGGTTGCTATAGTTTTAGGCAAATATTTCATCGTGCAATATTGAATTGTGATTCTAATTACAGATAGTAATAATTAAGTGCTTCTTATCTTTTATAAATAAATGAAATTATTTCCCAAAGGGTGACTTGTCAATAAAGTTTTGTTTCATTTGTTGTTATTCCTGATGTCATGCTGTGAACTTAGTTTTATGTCGGGATAGTAGCAAGACAGATGTGAACTATTATCATGTTTGGTTACAAAACGTAGTTGAAATCAGTTTAACACAGGCAGACATTAACAGTAAGTTGATTAGTTGCAGGCACGCCAGCCCCGGAGGCGCCGCCGACGCTTGGACTGCCGTTTCCGTTCCCTTGCTTCCCTGGACAATTCCGCTACTGCTTGAGCAAGAGGGGCAAGCCTGCTATAGAAGTGGGAGCGCACAGGTTCTGCTTCAACGGGCGCGCGGCGAGCGGCAAGGTCTGGTGGCGGTGCTCGCGTAACCCGCGCTGCCGCGCCGCCGTGCACACGTTCGGGTTGCGCGTTGTGCAGATGAACAGCGCGCACACGTGCGGCGTGCGCGCCACGCCTCTCACGCCCATGTTCTGAGCTCTGATGCTTAGGAACAAGATGGGCAGATCTGATTAGTCAATTTGTCTGTCATCGAAACGACCACCGGCGAACTAAACGAGGTAGGACACGGCACAGATTTTGATCTCAACGCTAGGTGCGAACGGAGAACGTAGGTTACGAGTAATTATTATATATTTGATGAGGTGTTTGAAATGTTGAATGTCATTTAGCTGGACTTAACTATTGTTTCGAGTGGAAAGTCAAATTGCTCTTGTGCCTTTCTGCCGGTGGTCTCGACTTGAACATTGTATACGCCTTTTGTCGATTACATACATGTATACGCAATTGAGATTTTGCAAACTATAGTTTGCACGTTTACTCTCTTATCTGATTCTCCAAAGAGATTATTATGATGTATAACCTATATTATTATACTGTATTCAGTAGATACATTTAAATGGTAGATATTTTTGCGCTGTGTAAAGTATACGAATATATAATAAGTTCTAGTGAAGACCGTCTGGGTTCAAATCATTTGAGACTGAAATATTCTTGTCTTGTTATTTGTGGCCTCTACAAACGAAGGTAGCTTTCAGTGAGTTAAATAAAAACAAGGTTTGGAAAGTTTCCACAGCTACTCATAGGATTAGCCGCAAGATACTCTCTCAAAGTAGATAGTTAAGTTAAAGCCAGCAGAGGCCGTATATCTCAGCTCCGCTCTTCCGAACCGGACGGTCTAGTTGTAGTGTACTGTACAAAGTGATAGTTCTCTTATGATATCCTAAGTATTTTTATACATTATTTTTTACATTTATTTTTTTACAATTTTATTCGTGAATTTGTACATAAAATTTACGATTGTTGGCATCGGAGCGCGGTCTCCGAAATGGTTGGTTTCTGTTTGACTATACGAATGTCAGGTTATGTTGTCAGCGGGCGCTTAGGACATAAAGGGAATGTTACGAAGTCATGTCATGTATACGATTAGGAAAGTAATGTATAACAACTTGTTAAAGTAGGAACTGCATTTATTGAACAATTGACTAAATAATAATACTCATGTATACGTTGTAGCTGTAAGTTTGTTCTTTAGTGAGATCTAAATATTTTAAGATTTATTTTACATATTTTTTTATTTTACATTTTTTATATTACTTTTTGAGTACTTAAGCGTTTATTAAACCGTTGGTATTTGAAGTGTTGTCACAACAATATAAGTTAACCTGAAAGTTAACCACATCAGTTATACTAAGTACCAATCATACAAAATGTATACGATTATAATTATGTTAACCTCGAAGTATTATTTTTAAAGTATTATTTTTATTGTGATAAGATATTTTAATGCTATTATTATATTTAGTCGTGAAAGTATTATGGAATTATGGTAGCTATAAGCGGCGGTTGTCGATCGGAGAATGTTAATGCTGTGTAGCTGGTAGTAGAGAGATGCGTCTCTTGTGTATAGGTACAAAGAAACTATTATATTGCGCTGAAGTATCAATGGACTTTCATTTTTTTTGAGACCTTACTTCCATTTTGTTTTGTAAGTCTTGCAGTCTATTACCAGCAGACATTGTAGATACTCCTAACATAATATATTTTTCAAACAGAGCTCACCGTCCTTAAAAACATGAAGAAATAATTAGGCCTGTTGGGAACACGGTGAACATTCTTTTGTAAAAATGTGAAGAAGATTTTTTTTTGATAAAATTGAATCTATCGGTACGAACCTCTGAATTTACAATATTGAAGTAAAAAACATTCTATAAAACTGTGATTTTATTGTGTTCGTCGTCCAAATTAGCGTTATAGCGGTTGAGTGATTTCGATGTTTCACCTTAATTGTGTTAAAAGCGTGGAAGTCGTTGTAGTAAATATAAACATCGGTCCAACTTCGTTCATTCGGTAAATGTGTTTAGTAGTTCCTTCCTTAATATGGCTACTGTAATCTGTTAGATTGGATCAAATTCTTTGTTCAATGTATTCCTCTAGCACGTCACGTTGCACCACTTGTGCTGGAGTACTCTCGGTTTCACCAAATAATAATACTCGCATTACCTTCCTACACTGGCATCGTTTTTCAGCCCTTTTTCAGTATTTATTGATCATTAAAAGTAGCTTGGAAAACTGAAATGGAAACACAAAATGAAGATTCCTAGCGCTGATCCCTTACCCTATAAATTTTACTAATCTTTTGCCCCTGCTTTTGGCAAAAGTTTACATCATCCAACATCCGTGCAGCTTTCGAGTTATTCCGTTTAACAGAACATCTGTAGTAAATTATCTTGCACCTGCAGCCTCAACCGACAAACCGTTGCCGGCATCGACAGAAGAAGTCTAATTTCATTAAGAAATATGAACCAAGTATCTTCTGCGCAAACTTCAGAATTAAGCCAAAGTTCTAACTTATTTTACGGAAACACCAAAAATGTAAAAATCGTATGATTCGATCGTAGATTTAGTTCCGCTGTTTAAGCTTGAAAAAGTAAGAAATATTTATTCATCCATCCATTTATTAATCTATTCATCCTCATAAACTTTCGCGTTTATAATAGTAGTAGAAAGAAGTTTAAGTAAAACAACAAATCTTAAACTTGAATTTTAAAGGACACCGAATAACTAAGCTATGCACCCGGATTCCAGAGCTCCATTGAAAACATTTAACACGAATAAAGGCCTACATTTTAATAGGTATACCTATATTACTGTGTTCAACTGTACAATGGCCATCCAGCACGGAAGATGGAATTAACTGGTGTTTACAACTAATTGCACCTTTCTTTAGTATCTAACCATTTTTATAAAATCAGTTCATTAGATATTTGTTGGTCCTTTTAATAAAATGCCAAAATATGCCGTTTGGCATTTTATTACTCATAACTAGTCGAGGCATTCTTGCCGAGTGGACCTTTACATCTATACGCTACCTACAGGTAAGACGAGACAAATTGATTAACCTTATAGAACACAATGAACAGCCATCTGGAAACGTCTACCATTTTATACCGAGCCATCTAGATTACAAATAAAAGAATGTCAACTAGAAAATTGCTAGAACATATTAACTGCGTACACTTGAGGTTTTATAATCGGAAGTATTGATTTAAAAATTAGCTGAAACGATTGCTGAGGAATAGACCGGCGGCAATTGAAGGTATTTTTAGTGAAATTAATGATTACGCTGTATTTATTTTTTCGTACCCCGTACTAATTTGGTAAAAATACCAAATATAAAGATAAATTTAACGCAACTAGGTCTAACTGTGTCGTCGTTTCAGGATGGTTCTACATCCGATCAGCGCGCGGAGGACTGCATTTAGTGGCCGACGGACATATATTCTACGAGGACGGAGGATCACATCCTCGCCGGGTCACCTGGAGGTGTGCGAGGTCCTACCAGAAAGCAGAGCGTTGTCAAGTTGCCTTATGTTTGAGAGACGGACGTCTAGTATACTTCCGTGGTTCACACAATCATCCGGCTACGTATAATCCTGCTAAGCATGAATCGAGGCGTTTCCAAGTGGATCCGATGGGCAAGTACAAGATCGTAGCTAGCCCGGCGCCGCGTGTGGGGGCCGTGGTGGCGGCGCCGGCGCCGCTGGTGCCGCCGGCGCCGCACGCCGCGCTGCTGCTCTAGGCCTGGCGCGACCTCCTCGTGCGCGGCCTGCTGGACGGCAGGCACTGACGCGCACCTGGAGCGTCGCACCACGTACATGTGCGTCACTCGCGTGACGACCATTTGTTATTTAGTGTTCTTGTGTTACGAAGGAACAAAATTGGCTCACAAGGTACAAGTACCCCAAATAAGGAATTGAACCTTAGTTTTGTTTCTTTGTAATATCGTAAGCCTTATTCTTTTTACGTAGTTATGCCAAAGGTCAATGTAATTCCTTTATCTTTGTATACTATTAATGTTAAAGTTCGGTAATATTTTATACTACGCCGGATGATTGGTTTCGAATAATTAAAGTAGAGTGGGTCGTTCTCGCTCTTTCAACAGTTAGCTTTGACTGGATCTCGAATACACGCAGCGCAATGTCGCAACAGATTCGTCAAGATGTCTCTTGGCGTTCATCAATCTTCCATTAAACATAGATAGGAACCCTTCGGGTTCGTGTGATATCAAACTGAACGTTGATATAGATTTTTGAGCGTATTTATACTTAACTATTTGGAAACTATTGGAATCAATAAAACAGGTGGCTGTAGACGCTTTAACGTCGCCTTGTTATGCCTTAGCGGCTATTTATTAGGAAACTATATGATAGATGATAGCATATAAAAACAATGTATAACGTGAATGTGCAATATTCTCTTACCAAAAGTTTAGAAATTATGTATACAAACTGTATAGCTTTAATGATAGCGTAGCCGTCTTGTTGATGCTTTTTTATAAAAATTCTATTTATTGACCGCGATGTAGTGTGCGGAACGACTGATAGACGATGTTACGAAATACTCCAATATTTATGATTTGTATTGTATTTAGCCGTAGAGGTAGACTGTGTAGACATAATTATACCAGCTTATGAACAAATAATACGAGCATAGTTTTTATATTAGAAACTTATACGACCATAATATAATTGTAGATATATGTACAGTAGGGTGGGGAACCGTAGGGCACTGTAACAGGTTTTCCGTAGTAACGTACGTATATTGTATTTACGAGACATAATTAGGTAAGAACTTATTATTATTTAAATACTCGACTGGAATTTATTACTTAATTAATACTCAGTACCTTTCAAAGATCTTATTTCCTATGCCAAAGTATGTTAGACTTTTTAGTTATAATAACGTTATATTTTTGTTGTTGAATTTAGAGTATTATTGTACCTATTGATTAGACATTTATTTATTAACTAAGTTGATTATTGTGAAATTATTTAATTTTTGTTTGTATTTATAAAAGACGTATACTGATCATTACGTTTTTTTATTTCTACTCGAAAGTTTTTCCGTAACACTTCCTCGCATCTATTGAGCGCAAACAGTCATAAGAATCGATTTTGTCATCATTGCCTATAGGCTGCGGGTCCCCATTGGAATCGACTTCAATGCGTGAATTTGGGATTCTATAGTACCTATATTGTAATAAGGATACCGCGTTGTGTAATGTGATGTGTACACTGGAATGTCTGAATCTGTAACTTGTGTACAAATTCTTGGGCAGTTTTACCTTCGACGCCGATTTCCTTGGACTCAGAGGCCGAGTTGCTAAAGATCGGAGGGTACTGGTACAAGCTGGACGGTTGCTACAAGAGCAAGCGGCGATGGATGTGCGCGCGCGGCTGCGGCGCTCGCCTGCACACCCTCGGCAAGAAAGTTGTGTTCACAGAACTGAGACATTTCTGCAGGACCAATAACTACACCATTTGATGTACTCACCATTTTTTGGTTTGGACTGTCGATTTCGGAAATTAAATTAAGCTCTCTTCTTATTTTACCTCGTATTTATCAGTATAATGTTGTGATCAAATAAAATGATTTTAGTGTTTGTCTTGTTATAGGATATTAAATTAAGTTTTTATTAGTTAAATATAATTAATAGGTATGAAAAAGAAATATGTATGTACTGTCACCCACCGGAGTAACTATAACATTTTATATTTTAGTGTTGAATTTTAAGAAAAATATTAACAGTTAAATACTTGTGTTTTATTTACAAATCTTTGGTGTAAGCTGATTTGAAGGTAATTGTTTCTAACTCTTATTAGATATGTAGCTAGTGTAACTGTCGAGTTAACTGACAATATTACCATGTTCCAGTGACAGTCATACACACGCACACTGGTTACCCGAAACTGTCATTGAACGGTTACGTGTACCGTCCGCATAACGCGTATAGGAACCAGCCGAGGGTGCTGTGGTACTGTGCAGCTAGGAACAAGTTCCAATGCCCGGCTATCCTGCGGACGTACAACAACGAGGTGATCGCTGTTTCGGGCGTGCACAACCATGAGCGCTGACAGCAACTTGCGCGGGCGCCGAGACGCCCGCGCATGCACGATGTAACGGCGCACCTGCGCAGGATTTTCAGACTGTATGGCGAACGTCTCGGTTTGAGTAGCAATCAAAACGTTGTATAGAACACTATTACAGAGATAATGGGACTAGTTAAAACCTATAAAAGGCTTCCGTTTTGTTATAAGTGGACCGGGCTACGGTTATAATACGACGCGCGCCCTACGGAATGTAATTCGCCGCATAAAGAAATATACGATTACAAGGAGCGTGAGCGAACTAAAGGCTGCTTTTTGGGCGCGTGCCCTGGACTCATGCCACAACTAGGAAGTTCCTATGTCGTTAAGTTTCATAAGTTTCGGTTCATTTACCATCAAAATATTTTTTACTACCAATTATAAACTAATACTAGGAAAGTAGACTACAGTCAGCATTGAAGAAAATAGTACCTACCTATGTATGTGAAGTGGATTAGAAAAAAGCTTATAAAGACAGAACATAGTGATTTTTTGAATTTATATTGTAATAATGATCATGTTAAGTAGAAATAAAAAAAGGAAGAAAGTCAGTTTAGATCTCGGAACTACCTTTTTTTATGTAACATGTAAGTTGAATTACACGTCTGTTTACAGACTAATCAGATTTGTTTAGTGCAGTTACTACGTAGGTTTCAATTTTGGGTCATATTAAGAGTAAGTTCCTAAATGCCATGTTATTTCTTGTCACGTTAATTATTACGTAAATTTGTTAATTCGTTGCTGTATAGTAGGCAGTCTTATCAAAACGAATGCAATAAAAATGAGGTGCTGCAGTGCCATGTATCATCGTCAGTGCCATCGCCTCTCAAAGGTCGAGGCTGTCTCGCTAAAAGCAATAAAATTAGATTAAGTAAACATTTTTATTATTTACACTACGTTAAAACATTGTAGTTTTATTAAAGCGTGTTATTGTGCAAGTAAAGTTATTCAGCTGTAGATGCAGTCTGCGAAAGTGTATCTTGTGTATGTAATCTTAGTCTTGTTAGACTGAAATAGCAGAGTTGCTACGAAATACGTCATTTTAGCGTGGCTGTCATTTTGAGGATAGGTAGAGGAATATTTATTTATTTGTTTAAACATACACACACACACAATTATAACATTTTGCTAGTAAAAACTTTACAGATGCTAAAAGTAGAGTATTAGAGCTATACTATAAAATATTATAACAAAAAAATTTAAGTAAAAATATATATATTTATTTAAAACACTTTCAAATACCATCTAAAATTAACTGTACAGCTTTGAATATTATGTCGTTAGGAACGTGTACGTATTTGTTTCAATACTGGATCCTCTTCATATTTCAAGTATAATGAGGCCACTAACTCAGTTATTTATATTAAGGTTTTTGTATATGTTTTAAAGGATATTTAAAAAAACCATCATTTGTTATTCTAGACACATTCCGTGAGCCAAATCTTCAGCTAGACGCTTTTAAAGACAGAATTTTAGAGCGTCTAAAACTAGCCAACGTACTTAAACGTAGCTTGAGGACCATTAATTTGTACTTGATACCTGAAAAAAATTCCAGCATTAAAGTTAGCACTTATCCATCTTCAAAATTACAGTCATGCTAAACAGAAGTCGGTCTAACGACTCTGAAATCTTCAGCCATTTCGTCAATATGTATAATTGTATATTATGTAGAGCTAAAAGCAATTTAACATAATTCCTCAAAGGAATGAACTAATATATCAAAATATAATACTATTTCGTATTTAAAATGTATCAAAATATGAATGTAATCGTAGCATAATAATGATATTGTGAAAGTAACAAAATGATAGAATATAATAATTATATTTAATCAAACTAATACTGAGATAGGTTTTGAAGTATTTTTCCCTGTTATTAATTTTAAATAATAATCAGAACAAAATTATTACTTTTCTATTTTCTACAGCTTTACTCTTTGTAAGTAACGTTGATGTGTAAATATTGATTAAATCTTATACATACTTGCGACTATTATTCAACTGTAGTAGGAAATGTAGCAATCTTTGATTAACAAAGTAGCTTAACACTTATAATTTTAATCGAAGAAAGTTGATGAGAACTTAGTATCTCCTTGTATTTCTGTGAGCCTTCGAACGTTCATGCTTGCGCGACCTGGTTGCGGTTTGTTCAGTCGGAAGTTCATCGGTACATTCGGTTGACGGTGTTCTGAACGCCGTCGACCGAATGTCGGTGGTCACATGTTGGGTTTTGACGCAGTGCCAGCAGTGTACGTGCCTTCGAGGACTGGCAAGTCGCTGCTGCTGCACGACGGGTACACGTTCTACTTGAAGAACTTGCAAGCGCACGGCAGGAAGCAGTGGTACTGCTCCTCAAGGGACATGGCAGGCTGTCGTGCTGACGTCATCACTGCGCCAGCGCGCACCGGCACTGGAGATGTCCTATTTCTTGTGCGCGGGCGCCACATACACGGCCCCCCCAGTTACTACTTCACGCCCGATGGCAAGTACGTGAGAAAGAAGGACGTTTACCACAGGTATAGGTAGCGCATATACGCGATATGATTTGACTAAGTTTTACTTTAATTTTTTTAAGTAATCAATTTTTATATTTTTTTATTTTGTCTAATCAATCTTTTTTTTTAAATATTTTTTGTATTTTCTTTTTTTTTGCGATTACGTTAAGGTTTTTGTATAGGTTGTTAAAATTTTGGAAACTATAGTTCCTACACTTAGGATGTCACGAGGGATTTTTGTAAATTTGTATTTTTTTTCGTACTTACTTAGCTACATACCTATAACGAACTTACAAAAAAATGTAGGTACGTTGATGTTAATATTTATGCCAGCACGGCGATTGTTTTATTAATGAGTCGTTGTATAAAATGAATTTTAACGGTCAATTATAAAGTTAACTAATTGAAAAAAAGAAACTTATATAAGTAATTTTGTCTGAAGCATTTTTAACGCGATGAGTATAGTTAAACATAGTTGTCTAGGTTTATTTTCTTAAAATAAAAAAGAAGACTGGTCCGTATTTTAATAAAAATTCTACTAAGGGCAGACTTTTCAATCATCAGAAAACTTTTATCTGAAGAAAAAAGAAGTTTGCCATTATACAACAGCTTTTTTATATAAAAGCTGTCTAAACTGACGTATTTATTCCTCGGATGGAACTTATTTGATGATTTATATATCAGCCCTTACTATACTGACAGTATCTACGCTAAGTTTGTTGTAGAGAATGTTCAGGAAGTAGGTTTACATAAGTATCGACATTATGATAATGTATTAAGAACATGTAAACGTACTCATTGAGCATTCTATAAGCCCGTTGATGGGTATTTTTTTGCAGTGTTAACTTGTCTAACAAATGTTTG
This sequence comes from Hoplodrina ambigua, assembly GCA_949774945.1. Taxonomy (NCBI): domain Eukaryota; kingdom Metazoa; phylum Arthropoda; class Insecta; order Lepidoptera; family Noctuidae; genus Hoplodrina; species Hoplodrina ambigua. Next base: position 11,853,263 of record OX458975.1, read on the forward strand.
TTATCCTGGATGAAGCCAGGCTTGTATTTTTCTTTCTTAGGTTTCAATGCAATGTTCTGACACTGAGCACCTCTCTATATGACCGACGTGTATTCGAAACGTTTAGCAGTTTGTTAAGTATAATATTACCATTTGCCCTTCATAGAATTTGTATTTTATATTATTTAGCAAGACAGATGTCAACATCGTAGTATGTAAGTAATAAACAAACAGATGACTCATTATTTAATATTCAAAATTCGATTCACAGTTTGTCATTAATGAATTATTATATAATTTATTTACATTTGACATTGAATCTCATGATATAACTTATGAAATTGATGACTTAAGTAGCATCGAATCTCGATGGTGGATTTCATATAATTTATTTTGTTCTAAGAACGGTTTTGCTTCCTACATTAAAAGCGTTCTTTTACTGTAATCCATTATGACCTTTAATATTTTATTCAAAATTTCAGTGGTTGTCTTTTGATGCTTTAATAAATTAATTTTATTTTATTATTGTTGCTCTTTCACAACTGAAACGAAACTCAAGTAAAATAGAATAGAGTATGTTTAAACTAGCGACTTCCCTTAGTGAACGACAGCGATGCGTAGTGTCGAGCATATGGAGCGGAGCTCACATTAAAATGCCTATTAATTTGTGTTTGGACAATATAATTTACTTTAAGTAAAGTTATTTAGTAACGACGAAATACTCTGTAATAGACTAGAAAGTTTTATTAAAGGGTATGAATGAATGAACAGTGTTTCCCTTAGGCCCACGCAATAGAACGTGATCGGGGGTGGAGTGGGCGGCTGACGTAGTAAGGCCCTACGACTGCGTATTACGCAAGGAACATGGTTCGTTTTGTTTGTATACAATGCTTGGAAATACAGAAATGTTTCATGAACCTTTTCAGGTGGGACTAAGATTAATTTGGGTAATTAAGTACTGTCATCAGTGCGGGTTGAAGTTTACAGTGTCGTATTTCTCATGTATTTAAATTAATTCAGAATCAGTATAAGTTTTCTTTTGGTTTGTACCTAATATGTAAATTACATTTTCAGTCAAAGGAAATGTTTTTCAAATTATACTTATTACCTAAACATATTTTTTTCATTAATTTATATTAATCAATATGACGTTGTACAAACGAAATAAGTTCGAGTAATTATATTATTTTCTTTTTATCATCCTCCCAAATAAAGTCACAAAAACCAGCGGTACCTATAATATAATACGCGTGGGCCGTTACTATTGTTGCAATATCGGATGTATTCGGGAATCGAGAGGACATGAATTGCGCAGTTGTGACGGATCAATACCTACAAAGTTATGAAAGAAGAAAGTTCCGCAGGGCTCGGGGAATCGCATGGGCGTGCCCTCCATCTCCCGCGCTATAGCCTAGTTACGCCCTGTATGCCCTAATTTGACGTACTACCCCCTGCCCACCCCACGCCGGCGCCCGCTGCGTGCGGGGTGCGTGAGTAAACAGCGCTGCGTAGTAACTCGTGACGTAGCGTGTTTTGATACATAATGCTACTATGATTTATTTATAGATTGCCGCTCTCTACTACCGACTGATATTTAGGCTTATTAGTTCTGTTGTGGGAACGAAACAGCTTATTCTCAATTAACGAAACATAATAATGAGCATCTAACGGTGCTGCGACCTTTCCGGACTGCATTCGTCCGGCTACGAGTTTTAGGTTTATCTGGTTACGTGAGCGGGTTTTTGAATTCATGTTATTTACATTAATGCTAAGTAGTCATGACATGGCATGGGTGCGCTCGCGGCGCGGTAAGTGGGGTACCGGCGCACACAATCGGGGCTGAGGTCGCAGGCTTACTCACAAATTACAAGCTATGCAGATTTTTTTACATCGTGATACACGCAGCTACTGTAAAATGTTGGTCCCCGTGGGGCTCGGTTGGATTGTAAGTAAAGGTGCTAGGTGCGTGTGTTTGCGTGCCCTGGGCGAGGAATGTAGCGGGTATGGAATGTCTGCGCTAGGTCCCGGGAGCACGCGAGCGCGCCCCACGCGGCCCGAGCGCGCCACCACGCGGTACGCGCCACGCTCCAGACATGCGCGCGGCGCCACTCGCATCCTGGTGATGGTGCCCCAATCGATAATGCCCCAGAATCTCACTCCGAGTGCCCCTTCCCGCTCCTCTCCCAGCCCTAGCTCACCATACCCGTCAAATTATAACATCCCATTGTAGTAATAAGGTCGTTTTTACATCCCCGCTTCCGCTAATGTTTCCGTTATGGTTAATAGTCGCTATAAAGAATCTTTTGAAGAAAACGATGTTTCTTTGTGTTTCAGTATTTTTAGAATAGAAAACGGCTATGTACGTTTTATATGTGCGTATGAATTATTAATGTAATGTTTACTTTTGTAGATTTTCAAAGGAAATGTTGAGTTTGTGACTGTATAATGTAGAATTATAAGTTTTGGAACGGAGTTGTTTTTGTTTTCCTTGTATATGTTTGTTTATTGCACTATAGTATGATAATGGTTGGTGTTAAGCGTTTAGTGGAGTTGTATTGGTTGGGTTTTAGCGTGGGAGTCGACGTCGTGGTGTGTGCGGGTCCGCGTGCCGGCGTGGCGGAACAGAAGCGTGTCCATCTTGCACGCGCCCTCCTGCTACGTCACCGTCCACAACAGACACCTGTGCGATTGTCTACTGCGCCGACTTTGATCTACATTATAAATATGCTTATTTTTTCTTTAATAATGAGAGCAATTTGAATAGATATTTGAAAATCTCATAACTTGATGTGATTATTTTGTAAACATTATTGGAAAAAGAATGTGTATTTGAATTTTTTATAGTACAATTATAAATTTATAACAATATAGTCCATTATCATGTTGTTTAAGGTAGATACTTATTATTACTAGGAAAAACACGAGTAATCGAACACGCACACTAGTTACACGTAGGTGGTAGGTATAGGTTAGTAGGCAGTACCTACCTACGTTCCATGATTAGCTCGTTTTTAATGGAAACATCGTACCTACTTTGTTAAAAACAAGTTTGTGTTGTTTTCAAATCAAAAATATAGGTAAACAGTTCAAGTTAATCGTAGGTACCTACTTTATTTTATAATATAAGTTTCCGTGTTTAAAGAATTCCTCATGTTAAATTTTTATCAGTTTCCTAAACAATGTTGTCATTAATACTTCAGTCAGTTAATTATTTATTTATAATAGGAAGCAACGATTAAAAAGTTGGTGTTACATGTGATTTAATTAGTCCCCACGAGGTCGAAGGGCCCTTTTAAATACCTATTCTTCTATTTATATGAAAAGATTTAGGTATTTATCTAAAAATAATTATGATGCGGGTCGATTTTGTGGGTCGAATTGTCCCACTTTAAAAGATTTTAAACAAACCTCGTTTTTAAATACGGTTTAAAAATAAGCCCACCGAGCCCGCCACGTGGTTTCAAACGTAGCAAATGCTACAAAATACGTGCCGTAAAGTAGGTACCCACGATCGGCACCGACTATCTGTATCTACATACCACAGATTACCTAATAGATTCTACGATGCCGCCCATTTAGGTACCTCTATAAAGGTTAAAAACAATTGAATTGTGTAAATGTTTAAATAATTAATTAATATGTATTTAGTTGTTAAATTATAGATTTTCATTGCTCTACATAAACCATGTGCCCAGTATTATTTTTTAAAGTAAGATATGTTAATTCATTATTTATTAAATAATGAGCCACAACAAGTTCAAATTGAAACAATAAATACTTAAGTTTAGTTTAGTTTGATGAACCAATAAGTACTGTGAAAAAAGACAATATCTGTGAGTAAGGTCATCATAATTCATACAATAAAATATTTGAGTGAGAACCAGGCGCGCTAATCTGTAAGATACGCCAAGAGGTCACAGCACAGTCCCTACACGCCCTTAGTTCAACGTTCTATTTTTAGTACAGCTACGTACAGTCGACTCGTACCATACAACCGACTGTGGTAGATACCTACGCACTGCGCACGTCTTGCTATCAATGAAATTATTTCTGAACATTTTTTTATAGTACTACGCAGGGCTCCGGACCTGTTTTTCTATCCGTTACGTAATCCACGACTATCTTGTTATTATACAGATGAGTTTTGTAATGTTTAAACATATTTTTCTAACCTTAGGTTGTAGTTCTATCAAACCGGATTTCGGTGTAACTGTAGGTTTGATAAAGCCATGACATTATATTATATGCATTCCTCAATTCTGTTTTTATAGTTTGAGTTTTACTTATTTAGTTTTACATGTTAAATAAAATATTAAACACAATTGTATCAACATTCAAAATACTTTTACACGTTAGAAATGACATCGTGCCACAAACTTGTACCATGGATTCAGTAGGTCCATGATTCGAGACACCCCAGCATTAAAACTTGACGGGTTTTAAGAACAGTGTCAGCAATTCCGTGGGTACTATATTGCAATGCTACAGGATCAAAATGTATGGATCAGCTGCTTATTTTAACCAACAAAAAATTTCAACTCTAGTCGGCCGTGGATCGTGTGCCCTCACCTATTTAATCCATGGTATAAGTTTGTGTCACGATGTGAATAAAGGAAAACAGGGTGACGATGACGACCCTTATTTATATTCTAGAGTTCATGCTGTAATAAACAGGACAAACAAGATCGTAGTGCCTGAACACACACCATTACTACAGATAGAATGTATGTTTGTTTGCGATAGAAAAATCATAGATAGCACTGTTAGTAAAAAACAATCGCACTTAATTCACAACCAGCAAGTGATTCACCAGATATCGACAATCAAAGTTTTTATAGCGCTCCTTCCAATCAAAACATACTTTATTTTCACACGTACTTTTCCGCACCATGATTCATAATGTGTGTAGTAGATGAATAAATATTTTTTGTTAAACTAAGCTGAATTTTATTTCACCATTTAATTTTGTGTCCCCTTCAACTGTAGTCTAACGACTAATTTGTTATTGTAAGGTGCTCGGTACTGGATAACGTCGAGAGGAGGTCGCCAGTTGTACCACATGGGGAATACGTACTACGTCAATTCTAAAAAAACGCAAGACAAACCTCGTATCTTGTGGTACTGTTCGAGTAGAAGGTCCAGGGACTGTTTCGCCACAATAGTGACATACAATGACAAAGTAATTGGACAGCCGCCCGAACACACACATCCACCAAAATGTTTCATAAAATAAGAACTGTATTTTAAGATTGGCAGTGGGAGCATATTTTAGAAGTCTTATAAGTCTCGAGTAATGCCTCAAAGCATTTTTTTCCTAGGGCGTTTGAATATCAAATCGGCTTAGGTACTTAAACCAGTCGACAAAGACATTTTATAGGCGTGTGACGTCGGGGAAATGTAATAAAATTGATGCGGGGCGCCCAACATACCCACCGCACCCCACCGGTTATCAATATCTTCCTAATGCCAAATCTTTTTACCAATTACCTCTCATTAGGGGAGGAATAAGTCGGAGTTCGAGAATATTATGTAAATAAATTAATTTGATGTCAGTATCGAATTATTCTCAATCATTAGCTATATTATAGCTACGTCTGTGACGGGCTTTTTTATGCCATAGTCTATTGCAAGTACATTATTACATAAAAAAAATACAATTAATATTTAAGGGATTTATTTATTTAGGGTGGTAATTGTTTGTTCCCTTGGGTTGTCCCCATGGGTCAGACGATGACCTGCTTCGATGATAAAAATACAAGATAAGTCTAGTCATTTTGTAACAGTTATAATGTTGTAAAAATCGAACTCATAAAAATATGTACTGTAGTCCAAGTATGTATTTATATTGTAAAAGGAATAAGTATTGATATTACTTAAGTTATTTATAAAACCCGACATCAAATTCTGCTTGCAACGACACGTACTAAATAAAGCGTAAACTCTTGAGAACTAGTCAACTGTAGAGAACTAAAATGTTTTGTACCATATTTTTAACTTAAAGTATCAATAAAAGTTTTAAATCCGAGCAGCATTTCTAGTCCGTAATAATACTATCTCGACGCATCGATCCGTACGTCTTTGTACAGATCCCTACCTGCCCGTTCTGGGAACTAAAAAAAAGAACGTCTAGACGTCCTGCCTTTTGATGCTTTTTCTATTTAAAACATGTTTTTATGGAATACTTTGATTTCTTTCAATGTTCTAGAGCGCCAGGTGCAGGTAAAGGAACCGGCTTCCAACACTTTTATTTGGATGTAAAGATATCTTTCGTTAGTTACACGTGCCTAAAGAATTCTAAAGCGTTATTTTTTTATGCTAGTCCTTAAACCAGTCCCTTGCTTTTGAATTGTAATAATTCAATAGACGGAATACATATAGGTTGGAGAATTTTGAGTCAGTGTATTGTTCCCAGAGAGGGGTACGGTACATACTTTGACAATATGATTCACATAATTATTGCAAACGGTAAATATTCTTATGCCCTCAGAGATTGTAAATAAAAGCAAAAGCATAAAGATCAGTCAACATACAAAGAAGTGAAATGGCACAACGCACAACATAATAAGAAAATGGCGTGCTTAGATAACGGAAGTTAAACATTTGTCTAGCTAACAGTTTGTTATTGAAGGAGATATTGTGTGTGTCGCATTTTCCTCCTCTACTCAACAGAGCTTCAAGCGACACAAAGTCATGAAATAACTGTTTACAGATTGATTAGTGCAAGTGATTAATTAGTTGAAGGAAGAAAAGCATTACTTATACCGATAAAAGCGTTGTGTGCAACTGTTTAATTTATTTAAAACACTATTTTGCTCAAATTCGCCCGCACAGATTGGTGTGAACTAGCCCTAATGTTACCTTGAGTTAATCCAAATCTTTTGAAGTTCAAGCAAGTATGTAACAACTATTCTCTCACACAATAAAATTGTTTGAGATAGTAAGCAGCTGATGTTTTCTATGCTTTACTTGCATTCTTAGATTGTATTCAAACATCGAGATAATCGCTGTTCACTGAGAAAGAATTTTTAGAAAGCGCTCCGTAATGTACTAGAAGAGTATTATTGTGATAAGGGCAGACAGTATTCAATTATATGTACAGTTGTGAAGCTTAATAGCGTGGCATCTCGAAGTAGTAGTGGAGTACCTCAGAACGATTTCGTCATGACCCTATTGCCCGTCCAAGTAGTAAACACCTGAAGAAGTACCACAGGCATTCTCCGTACCGTTACGGTGAACAAACTGGACAGCCGACCACTTGTTTAGTTCAATTGAAATGTTAACTTGATTACATTTTTTTCTCAACGGCAACACTGATGACTTGCTATCAAAGAAAAGTTCGATTTTGATCTCTATGTTAGGAGTGTTACCGCCTATCTGCCTCCACGAATATATTTTTAGCTCGCTGATTCGAGTTTAATGTACTAAAAGTTGTTTACTAAGGTATAGTATATATCTAGAGTCATCGTACGCCGAATCATGGGTTTTCCGCTAACGCACGCGTGTGTATTATACGAGAAGTGTAGCATTGACCTTAATGATTTTCGTTACTCTAATAGATTTTTTTCTGAAAGTGTATTTCGTATGCAGATTTATTAGCTCTTTCAATTTTAACGAGGTTTTATTGTGTTGTCTATTGACTGTAATGAAATGGTCTTTTAATGATCTTTGACGTATGAAGTAGTTCTGTTTACAGTTGACGTATGAAAGTACAGTAAGTACGTCGTTATTTTTTAGAAGAGGCTACAGTCGCATGTTTGTCATTTATTATCTTCAGCGTAAAAGAAAAGCAAATGCGTGGGCGGCAAGCGATATAAATTGGTAGAAACCCAAGTTATGTGAATAAGTTATTGCTTATTACTGTTCCGTCTTGACAGTTATTAATCAAATATTGAAGCGCTGATTTACATGAATCATTATGTAGATTGTCTCTGATAGTATCGTTATTTTGTTCTAGGTCTAGGGGGAGAAGCAGATGTTCGTATGAAATTATATGGATGTAGATACACCCACTGTTTCTCGGGTGGCGCTGGTTGCTAGGCAAGCCTCCACCCTAATATTTTTGTTCACGTTAGGGAGCGTGGGGGCACCATGCCAACCGTCTGCATTTAATAATACCATACATCATAAATACAAATAGTAGCGAGCTTTAGAAGGATCTTGGTTTAGATGATGAATGAATGCCAAAGACAACAATTTGACTAAATAGCTGAGTTCATTTCGCAAATATTTGTATTTACCAATTTCATAACCATCTCAGTTTGCTTGTTTTTTTAAACAAATACTTGTATAAATGTGTCTTTGTTGTCCTGGGACCTAAAGTTATGTATCCAAAATATCTTTATAAAAAACTCAATAAACCATTCTTAACTATGGAAGTTTTAATACTTTTCGAAAATACTACTCGGTCTAGATTTTGAAGACGATGGACCTCTAATTATTCGGCCTAACCAATGTGTCGGTACTTTGGAGTTAAGACGGATGTGAGTTGACTGTATTATATACCTACCTAGTTTATTTTTTGCCGCGTGTTTTTTAACACTAGATTTAATTGTAGGTTGCTGTGCTGGCTAGTTAATATGCAGAAAGGCTAATTGCATTGACGTCACTGAAATAGCGTTAGGTTTACAAGTGCTAACGACCTTTTATAAAGACGAACTCTTATATTTTTTTATCCTTTATCATGAAGCATTACAGCGGAGATAGGCTTCTGATAAACAATATCCGGCCTTTCCTATTGTATTGTATCCCATCAAAGGTTGCTTTCTTCGTCTTTATTTAATGGCTCCCGTGCACAATGACTGATGTTGTCCCAACGTTAATTGATGGTTGATTGTATCTACGTTGATAGTCTTTTTGTACGTACTATAATGGCATGGGGGATGTTCTAGTGTTGCTAATTTGGAATGGTATGTATAGCAACCATAAATTATTTCATATAACCTTACAATTTCAATTTATATATTAATCAATATTGATATGGGATTAACGGAGACTTTTCCTTAGATACGAAAGCGATAGAAATCATTTTTTCTTTCAATAACAGTAGACCGTTAACTACCGCATGATTTGTCGTTCGGTCACAATTCAATAATCCAATAATTACGATTTCTATGAAGCTAATGATCTGTATTATTCTGTACACAGAAATGGCCGCTTTCCTGGTCGCGATTTAAATGGATCAAAGAATCATGTCTCCTATTATTCCGACATTGTAAAGACAGAAGAAAGCAATAAATTATTTATCATGGAAACAGTGAAGACTTGTGTATCGTTCCGTGAGAATGGTCGTGTGCCATTAAAGTCAGGTAGCCGCCCCGTTACTTATTGTTCTGCCTGGGTATCATCTAATAGTGCTTGCCTACATTGTCTCCCATAATTGCATAGCTGAGTTAGGTAGTTGGCCGTTGAAGAAGTTTTTTTGTTATCTGATTCAAAGCTAAATTGGTTGGTTTTTAACATACGCCCAAAGAGATACAACGAAATTGGGGAGTAAAATAGAATAATAATTAGTTAATGGTTTTAATTTAAAGTCTTGTAAGTCGTTGTTAATTTGTCTGTTAAATGCTTACCTCGGGGCCTTTGGTCCAACCAAAGCGAAATTAAATATTTAAAGCAACAACCTCGGTAAATATTCACACCGCATTGGCGGCACTGCATTACAATCAAAACTTCTGAACCCAAAACATCAATTATTCAAAAGAAAGTAAATTTTCCTCAAGCTCAGAGCTAAAAAAACAGGTCAGCTAAAGACGCGGTTCACCAAATTCCATTAAAGAAACTAAAGAGCTGCATCTGTGACGGTCGTTAAGTGAAGCATAAGGTATGATGGTAATCTCTCTAACGGTAAAACTGCATTTTTTCAACTTGTTTCTCGTTTACTACAATCCGCATGTCGGTCACGTAATCCAAGTAATTATAAATACGCTGTCATGCAGGCATGTAACATTCGATATGAATAGGAAATCTTGATATTAAATACAGATGCCGATATAGGACATAGTTGGAATATTAAGGAATTTGAGACACTAGCGCCCTCAGACGCCGCGGTGTTACTAGCTCGAAACTGAACGGAGAAGTCTCTTCTGAGTGTCTTAGTATTGCTCAAGGTTCAAGTGTAGATGGCGTTGGGTGTTCGGAAACCCTTAGTGCGTTAAGACACGGTTCAAGTTTTCAAAGATGTTTTGAAGATGCGTGGAGTAATTTCGGCACTGCTTTACTTTTTTACTGATGAAAAATACATGCACGAATGTTTTAATACTCTTTTATGGCTGTGGTAAGTATGTGGGGAAAAATATGCCGATATAATTAGCAGGCAATGAAGAAAGAAAAGAAAACTGTTTACATGAAAGTAGGTACATCACAGTTTTAAACGTCGGTAGATGGCGGTACATCCTACTATTTCGTGTAAAGGAAATTAGGAGGTAAAGGTGTAAAAGGTATTAGGAAAGTGTGCACATAAAACTTAACAACATATATTTTAACACCATTTTAGTAATTTTTCGTCAATTTAATTTTATGAAGAAATGAAACATGTTTTATAGACAAGCCAGATGCTTAATATGATGACGCTTATTTGAGTATTCTGATCGAAGAAAAACAGGAGAAAACGAAAAATTTACAGCAGCCGTAGAGCAGAGTCCAGCAAGGAGTAGAAGACCATTACGAAATATCGTTTTCAACACTCAGTATTTACATTTGATTGCCTTCTTTGTCTTACGAGACACAAGCGTGACGTTTTGGGTTCAATGCCCAGGACGGTAACAATATAATTGGGCTTTTCATTGGGTTATTTTTTAGTAGCAGCTCGAAGTCTAGATTTACGACTGGTTATTTGTATGGATCGCCCTTAATGCGTGGGCTCCTGTAAAGAATACAAGTATGAATTTATTTTAAACAACACATCAACTCTCCAATCCACTCACCATTGCAGGTACTCGGTTCGTCATGTCCCGTCGAGGTAACCCCATGATCATTTACGAGGGTATGAACTTCATCAGAGAGAGGTCGCGGGGTCTGCGCACGCGATGGGTGTGCGGAAAGAAACGACGGCTGCAGTGCAATGCGACGCTGACGACCTACGACGGAGACGTCATCAGGGAATATGGTTGCCATAATCATAGTTAGCAGGGCTCACTGGCATCTTACATCCGGTGTCTGTAAAACAACAATAAAATTAAGTAACAGAATTTTAAATGGTGGATTTGTGCCCGGTTGATGGCAATAGGCTCGCCCCCTATTACATGGGACTAAAAACATAACTGGCGAAATGTGGGTGTACTGATTTGTACACCTCTGCCTAACCCTTCGGGGATTACAGGCGTGATGTTATGTATGTTATGTTATGTTGTAACATGTAGTTGACTGACTAAAAAAACATCAGCCAATTAAATAACATGTTGATTAACCTTTCAGAGCCCGGTAGCCTAATTGTGTAACACAATCACCTTTCATTTTGACAATTCAACAATATTCATCAGATTATTAACGTTGCCTAGCTGGTATTTTTATCAAATACATGAAGCAGTTGATTGTGTACAACTGTCAAAATGATTGTGATGGTAAATGAGTTACGTCATTTTGGTGCGGGTGTGTCTATCAGGATAGACTAGGTACAAAGAATGATGAAAGCTGCAGTATTGCTCTTAGAATTATACCTACTGAAAGTGATGCAGTGAGTCTACAAGTATCTGTTACAGTTATACAGGAAGACTTTTTTATCACGTGCCGTTTTTTCTACGCAGTAGGAAACTTTGAAAGACACAATTTTTGAAAAAGATTGGTGCCTATGTAAAATTATTAAAGTAAACAATTGTTAAAACAATATTTACACTTTAAATATGAAGAGAAAATTTACAATATATTTTCAACAAAGGTCATAATATTAAAATATGGAACCTGATAAAAAAATCTTCCTGTATTATAAAAAAAATAATGACGGTTTTCTTTCATAATACTATGTAAATGTTGGTAATTCTATAAGAGTGACAAAGTCTTTTTTTATTTTTTTTTATAAATTAATTAGGTAAAAAATTGTGCTTATTTTTACTACTACTGACAGATCATAGGGAAAAACAATCACATCAAAGTTTGATATTTTTACGGAGATGTGGTCAATTATACTGTATATAAGTGTATAGTTTGGATAATCTGTTATTATTTTTACAGAGATGTGGTCAATTATACTGTATAGATATACAAAGTATATAGTTTGGATAAAACCTGTTAATTATCTATAGTAGACTGATATTTATAATTACATCAGTCTTTTATTTTGTAATTAGATCCAAGTTAGTATTATTTTTATTAGGTTTATCTAGTAATTTTTAACGGTGCTTAAATTAACGAAAATACAGACTTGTTCTGAATAATGTGTGTTAACAGGCCTATGATACGTAATAAAGTTAATTGTTAGTTAATGAGATGCCAATTTAATGAAAAAGTGTTTAAATAACGACTAACGACTAAACGACTGGCTTCGAAGCTCTTATAAAGGGACTGATACCTGCACGAACAAAAAAGGCTAGGTACAGTCGTCAGCACATCTTGTTGTAAAATCGCTCCTATTACAACCACATAAGAGTCCGCAGTGTAATCTATCTAAGGGATCCCACACAAAACCGCGAATTCGCATCGCATCGCAAATTTCTGCGAATTCCTGTGAAGTTAAAGTTCCCGAAGTTCAGGCAATGCGGAATCGTATCGCATCGCATCGTGGTTTTGTGTGGGAGCCCTAAGTACGTAGCTAAAATTAAGATGTTCTACATCCCAAGACCTTGGACAAGTCTTACATTATTCAATAATGATATACTTTGATCAACGAATATAATTTAAGTTTAACAAGATAAATTATCATAATTTAGCTATAATAGTATTTTATACATCCTCTGACCCAGTGATCTAACAGCGCTTATCAAAACTAGTTTTATAATACACGTGTCTGTTTTTTCACACGTCCTTGAAAATGACACAAGAGATAATTTGTTTAGGTTTATTTATCAGCCCTAAAGTAGTATTCATGGTCCCTATTATTTTAAATTAACATATTAATAATTCTAATGTGCGTAAACAAGGACTTTGAATATTAATATGTTTATGAAGTAGGTATTGTGTTTATTCAGTCATGGTTGTTAACTCCAGTGTTTGTATATTACTTTGTATTAAATAAAGGTTGCATAACCTAAAAATGACGTAACGGCTCCGTGGTTAAGGCACCCGCTTCTCACACATGAGGTTGTGGTTTAAAAACCGAGCAAGTGCCAATGTGGATTTTTTAATTAATTGTATGCACTTTCTAAGTTTATTTTGGACATTACTGATATTCGAGCAAGTGCCAATGTGGATTTTTTAATTAATTGTATGCACTTTCTAAGTTTATTTTGGACATTACTGATATTCGAAGGATAATATCATGAGGAAACTTGGACTTGAAGTGAATATAAGTCCGCATACAATCCGCATTGAGCAAGCGTGGTATTCAATGCTCGTGCCTTCTCTGTATGAGAAGAGGCTTTTGCCTTGCAGTGGGAAAATAATAGGCTGACATTGTTTTAACGTAAAAAGACTGTTTGGTCAAGAAGGCGGTAATAGCGTGCTGTAAGTGCTTAGCCATAATTTTAGCTAAAGACTAACTGATTGTAGGTGCCACTTTTATTTACTCAGAAAATAGTTCATGTACCTACTGGCCTATTATGTTGGTGACAGCAGAGAGTGGGTTAGTTAATTTCCTATCTGTCATCGGCAGGCGTTTTTGCCGCTGAAATTAGAGAAAAAACATAACTGGAGTTATCAACGAAAAAAGAACAAACTACCTAATTGATAACTGATATTTAACAATCCTAACTAAATTAAGTACCTACTCATCGAAACTTAAGTATAGTCTACTAACCTGGTCTGGTCAAAACTAATTATAAATAAGCGACAAATGTATGCTTCAAAGTGCCTTATATGGATTTTTCTAAATAACCTTAGAAAGTATGAGCTTAGCCGTCCGTCCATTTTGCCAGTAGATTGTGCTCAGTTATAGATAACGCTATGTTTCACTTTATTCTTGCGTGCAATTTCATGCAATTAGTAGCATATTACTTGCATGAACTTGCACGCTGCAACTGCGTAATACGAGTAACGTTGCACCTGCAAGTTGCACCCTTATTCCTGTTGATATTTTTATTTAGTAAGTAGAATATAATTAGGAATAAAAATAACAAATAAAAAAAATTGAACAGAATTTCGGATAGGTCAATTAGGTTTAGCTTTTCGGTCCAATTAGGTATACATAGATATATTTAAACGTATCTGTTGTTTACATAAAAGACTGAGTTAACAGTGAACATAAATATTTTATTAGATATTATAATAATTAAACATAACTGGCGAAATGAGAGTGTACTAATGGGTACACCTCTGCCTAACTCTTCGGGGATTACAGGCGTGATGTTATGTATAAACCTAAAATATTTATATAACACATTTCATTATTATCTACTTGCTAGTTGCTAATTACGTAATTAATGTGCGGTTTGAGGACCAGTACTTATAATGCAAAGTATTAGGGCCAGGAAAAAAAATACTGTCAACAAGACGCTTAGCAGATTGTCTGATTAGTTGAACAATAGAGTTTGTCAATATAATATATTTACAACGTGTTATTACAATAAGGAGATTTTGCAATGATTAATATTGATAATAAATTCTCATGTACAGTATAATTATTTTATCTTGTTATGTTTAGAATAAAGTATGTATATTTTATTGTAAATACAGAGAATAAAGTATGACAAACAATTTGCTACTTATTATACGATATGAGAAATAAATAAATTGTTCTAAGTGTAATACTCAATATAAACTGTAAAAATGCAGGACTCTCCTGAAATGTTATACATACGAGTATGTATTGATTGTTCCTTAAATATTTTCAAGATACCCTGAATATCTTCGGAGTTATTATAGGTACAGAGTGTTAAAAGACACATCCTCATAGCCGTTGACTACACATAATGCTGAACAAACTAAGTTATATTGAGCTTAAATATTTGCTTGAAAATTAAACCACTAAAAGCCCGGCTTGTATACCGGTATGACAGAACAATAGATAATAATCAATTGTGTCTCATTACGTGGGACTTATTATTATGTTTAAAGTGTGAAAGATTACTGTATCTGGTTTTTGTGGGTGCATACAATAAAACAGATTAGTTTTAACATTTAAAACTTGTTTTTGTAAAGACCTATAAAAGGATGGTTTAATTTTGTCCTTCAGTATCCTCGTAGCTGCCTAGGAATGCTCCAAACAAAAAAGTATCGTAATGATGAGAAAAACATTATAAAATTCCGCCTCATTAAGTGTCTTTTTACACCGGTTACAGAATAACTTGTTACCTAATTAAGTACGCACTGCTTTTACAAATTAATCCAAAATTATTGTGAACGAAATGTAATGATTATTTTATTTATAACGTTAAACAATCAAGTTTGTTATTTTAATTAGTTATTGTTTTCATTGAATTGGAAAATTAATAATGTTGTAAAGAATAAACTCAAATAATTATGAATAATTAAAATTCTTTTTTGGTGTTTTTTTTTTTCAACTTTAACAACTTAGTACTTAAACTTTTTTGAAAATGTAAATATTTTTTTTATTTTTTATTCTTACAGATGACATAGACGGGGGACCATTTCGCGGCAGATTGTACTCATTCTATGATCTCGAAATTGCGTTACATCACTGTTCAAATGATTAGCAGTGAGCTCTTGGACTAAGTTACAGCAGATTGCAAGTATCTTGTAAAGTGAAAATATTAAATTGCATGCAGGAAACTGTTATACTATACTATATTATTATGTAGCCCCTTTGTGTGGTATGTCTTACTTGATTTGGTAGATACTTGAAATATGCAGCTTACGTCCAAGAATCTTGTAGCAATGTCGATAACTTGCATTTGATTGCAGCCTACACGCTGACTTTTGTAGCCAACGAAAAGCTTTTAAGTAGGTACTATTAAGTATGACTCATAAATATATAATGTTTGAGGTACTTACTTTTAAATTGTAAAAGATATATTATGGGTAAATGATACAGACAATAAAGTAGATTATTTTAGTGTACCAAAGAGAATGGCTCGACAAAGTACTTAGTACGAGTGGTAATTAATATTCATTGATAAATCAGTGATAGCCATGATTGTTTATACTTTTGTTTTTAGAAATTGATGTACTTTTTAATTTAACGATTTTTTTATTTAAATTTGGCAACTCAATGGTATCCATGGTGCTGTTTGTTTTTAAATCCGTCTTAGGTAATGTATGTTGTTGAACTGTCAAAATTAAAGTGATTGCCATTATGAGCTCAATCAGACTACATTTTTCTTAAATGGATATTATTATGGAAAGATAGATACACGAGCAAGTATACGTTTCTTTTTATGGCTCGATGATATATTTGCCAAAACGTCGCCATTAAAAAATCACGTATATTTACTAAGGGTGACATGATGAGATGATCGTCGATCCATAAACACCTACACTTACTGACTCATGCTTCTACCAACCATTTTAAGTAGGACATTTTTTAGGTCACTGTAAGTAGGTACAAATTTTTTCTTTACATTTTAAATTTTGTATTAAGGAGATAGAATAAATATTGTCCTATAGTTATCCAAGCCAGTGGCCATAAAAAGGTAATTTAGCATTTAATTAGTATTTTTCGATATTTTCGAACTCATTGACGTCACATTCACATCATTGTTTTAAGCTTATAAAGCTTTGTTTAATTTTAATTTTTATATTTTCGTACCTAATGTCATCACATCTATAGATTTTGAGCTTTTAAAGCTCTATTTAATCGTTTTGTTAATAGTCGTAATAAAAAATAGTAGGTGACATAATATTCTTTTCTATATTCTTATCTAGTTTAAAAGTCGTTTCGCATTTTTATCGTATTTTTTACGATTCAATTATAATGGTAATATAATATGATAATTATTATATCCTTAAATGTATTATTTAATACAGAAGTCATTTATATTACATTTTAAGCTGCTATTATTCATTCAAAGTGAAGTGGAACCGAATTAAGTTTTTACAAATGAGACAGAAGTTGGCATTGCAAATTGTAATTTTAATAATAAGGATATCCTTATTTCCTATTTGGGTTGTGAGTTTAACGAACTTTTAGCTGTATAATTATTCATGATTATTATGAATTAAGTTATCCATAAGATTAGTGCCTAAATGCCATTAAAATGCCTTGATTAATTATCATACAAAGATTCTTTGGCAGTGATATCATACATATAAAATAAACACAATTTACTAGTATAAGTAATAATTTGATAAATGTTGCTCTGAGTCTGAACAAACAGTAAGGTTCATTTTTACCATTATAATAAATACGGTAAATGTACAGAATCATAACAATTATTAATTTTATAAAGGCCAAAATAAAAAAAAATGTATACTAGTAGCCGGTCTTTATTAATTGCTATAGCTAACTATGAAATATCTAATGAACTAATTTAAAAAAAAGAAAGAAAACATATTTATTGACACAGGCCATGTACACACAAATATAATAATAAAAAGGTAATAAAAACCAAAAAATAAAAAATTAACATTGTGTGCCGCGCAGCTGCGCCAAACAGGCCCAGTTCAGCATAGATTAGCAATATTAGCAAACTCATGCATACCTATTTCAGATTATGTACATACAGTACATAGGTATAATAAGTAGGTAATTAGTTTATTCATATATTTTGTCCGAATTAGAGATAGAAAAACGTGCTTCCATTAATTTTATGTAATACGTTACACATAATAATACATATGTGTACGTGTATTAGTTATTATTAAATATCGTGATATAAAACATTGTTCCTGTCAATTCATTAAATAGGCTAGATGACACCACTAATCAATTGACGTACTTTTTATGACGTATCAAAATGCGATTTCTACATAGATTTTGTATGGTGAAATATAACTGTGACGTCATTTTTGCGCAGACTCAATTGACTGATTATTTATTAATTAGAAAACAAAAAACAAATCGGGTGTTTAAAGCTAAAATAAAGTGTTTCTTTAGAGAAGTTATGTCGTGGAATTATTGGTTAATGGTGTTAACTGCCCAATTGTAGTATTTAGATATGTTTTACCTCTTGTTGTGTGATTTTAATAAACGCTTGCCATAATATCTGTATTTTATTTCTGCACCCAATATTGTTTTCAGTTCAGGGTGCAATTTGGACCTTCAAACCAACCCAAGTCTTTGTGTTACGGGACGCCAGCTGTTGCTACCAGCATGTTCGAGTTCGATTCTCGTGTCAGAAAATGTGTTTAATAAGAAAATAAAATAATTTTATGTCATGAGCTTCAATAGTCTTGATGGTGGGTAAAAAGAAGATTTATAGAAAAAAATGGAAGCTTTACAATAAATCTATGACAGATCAATTGCATTATAGAGCAAATTAATGATAATGAAAGTAATGTTTTAAGTAACTACTTTGTCTAACGCACTGTTCCAATTATAAAGCTTGGCTCAGGGCCGAGAGTTACCTACCTATTAGGTTAAAAAAAACCTATGTGAATAAAACTGGCGCTAGTCAGCTTGGCGGAAGTCTGGCCGCTTTTTGCAAGATAGACAGGGCTATTGTAAGGTATGGGAGCTCATCTTAAAACTACTAGAGAGGCAAAAGTGGACCGCGCCTGTAACAATACCACGAGATTCTTTTCACGCAGTGAACGAGCTTGAAGCAAGCAATGGCGTGCAAGTGATTTCAGGCCATTCAGTCTGGACTTTGTGTTACTTACGAAGTCTCTTACTTACGATGATGGTTTAATTAAATCACATAATTGACAAAATAAAACAATTTTATATTTTTTATTATAATTTTATTTCGTTCCTAAGACACAGAGTGACTTTCTAAAATTTAATATACATATCTAATTTCTGCTCTAGGGACAAACGGTTTCATGCCAGTACATACCTGTTTCAATTTTCGTTTCTTACCGAACTGGTTCAGTCATGCAAATCAGATTTAGGTTTATTGTTTTTGTATTTTTGTTTATCTATAATTTTACTTAACTGGCCATTCTGATACAAAAGCTTTGTCGGAATATATTTGCAGTACTAACTTTTGAATAATGTGATGCAAATTAATTCTGACACAAACGAGGTATTTCGGAATTAGTTTCTAAATGTCCCCCTGTTACAGACGTCCAGTTCATACCCACGGAGAAGGGAAAGTATATCCTCGTGCTTCGAGGCTACACGTACTCACAAGTTGGGGGCCGGTTCTTCTACTGCTCGTCGAAGCATATGGGCTGCAGAGCTAGGGTTCGGCTCATATCGGGGAAACTCGTGGCATCTGCTGACGAACACAACCACGCGCCTCCGTCACATGCGCGTTGCGGTAATGGCGCCTTTGTCCAACTCCGTCCCAGAGGTCTGTCCAATTTCTCGAGTCTATCCTCAGCTATCCTCCCTTCCCCTATCACTTCCCCAACCGTAGCAGCTCTAGCCCTTCATGCCCTGAACTTCCCAAGAATACTTCCCAAAACAGACTTATGGCAGCGGACCCCTAATCCTGAAGATAAAAAGGATCCTTAATGATAAGTTAAGAAGATATATTGAGCAATAAATAGTATGACATAGTGTCGATGTTCAGTGATGCGTGCCGGAACCGGGTTGTTTTAAACTGTTTTAGATGATACGATTGTTACGGAACTTTTATGATAGTTACTTAATGTTGATGACGCTAAGGCCTTAAATACGTATATGTGAAAAATATTCTGCAGCTAAACTTCCTATCATATGTGGCAAGTGTATGGTATATATTGTCTCTTCGTTTTAAAGTTCTTTATTACTTCTATTTACATCTTAGATAGATATATTTTTCTATGACCCATTTTATTTATGTGTCCTATCACAAGCGAACTGATAGATACTTATAAAGTTTAAAAGTCTGAAATGCATGATTTTTAGGCTAAGCATATGAAATATTTCTCACATAATGAAAAGGTCTTAGAATGAGCTGTGAATTATTTAAGTTGTATCGATACGCATCAGTTGACATTGACGTTTACTTAATATTAGACTAAATCGTTATAGAAATCGAATGTTTCTTGAATTGTTGATCTCTAAAATGTATGTACCTATATTTCGAAAATTGAATGTTATAAAGCTTCGCTTTCAGTGATAATTCAACGCGATACGTAATTCGGTGATATTTTCTAAGTAATAATTATAGTAATATGAGCCTTATTATATCTACGTTAATTCTACTTATCTACATGTTAATTATTAATATTTCGTTTGTATATAAAATCCTATTTTTAATTATAGACTGCTCCTTTATGAATTATTATATTGTGCTTAAATAATGTTGATATTTTTATTATTAATCCTCTAACCTACTCCTCTTATAATACTATTTATATTCCTTGGGGATTGGAGTGGTCTAACACTCATCCATTTTATAGCGATCACTAGCTTTTGCCCGCGACTTCGTCCGCGTAAATGTCGGCTGGCTATGTGGATGTAAATAGACTCACGCATTTAAAAGTAGCGTGTGTCCTTTCATGGAGTTTAAGCTTAGTCTAAATTGCGCATTTATAGTATTGGTAAGTATAACTGGCGAATGGGCAGATTTTTCCTCGTAACCCTGTAAATATCAGCTTGATCGATATGTCTTTGCTTATGTGTCTATATACCGCTACTATTGTCGAAGTTACTACGGTTCTACATCAGTAAAATATAAAAATACAAAAACGGCTGATGTATTGAATTTTTCAGTATTTGCTTTAAGAAGGAATTAGGTTCCTTGACAGGTCTGGTAAGGTTAGTTGTAAAAAGTAATTGAAACTACTTTAATTTACAACTAACCGTCTGAGTTCTGATAAGCAATAGCTTCATACTTTACATTTATAATCTTACAAATAACTAAACTGTTGAATGAAGAAGTCTTTAGAAATCCATCCAATTCGACACTTTTGCAGACCTGACACTGAAGGGACAATGAATGAATGGCCCAAGGTCAAATACCAGTGATAATATACACAGCCTTGATTTAAATAAACTACAGCACCTTGTTAACATATTAAGGTACCTAAAAATACAACTCCGTTTATGCCATAGGTATACAGTATTCAACGAACCGACTGGGTTCCAAGAACTTGCTCCTCCGCGGCTACAGCTACAGAAAGGAATACACCTCTGGAGCCAGGGTGTCGTGGAGGTGTTCCAAGAGAGGCTGTCCAGCGACCGCAGTCACGGTCAACAATGACCTGCTAGCCACCAGATATCAGCATACACACTGACTGCAATGGCTGCTAAAGACAGAATAGAAGTTTGTTAGGAAGGTTTAAACAGGCCTTAATTTCTTAACGATTTTATTAAAACTTAAAAAAAAGGAATTGATTTTATAAACGTTATTTGAAATGAGAAACTCTGGTGGATTGAAGGATGGACTGACCTTGCCGATCTTTTGTTTCCAAACTTTATTTTTTAAAGTATTTTTTATCACAAGGTGCTTTATGTTTGTGCTTTACTTTTTAATAAAATTTGGTGAGCAATCATTTTTATTGTATATGACTATCTCAGTCTAAAATTAAATAATTTATTAAATTAATTAGACTTTATTAGTGAAATCAACAGGGATTGAAATTATCATTATTTTATAATATTTATTGGATTGTACATTGGTGTAATAAAGACTTTATTTTTTTTAGTACTATTATGTCCTTTTTATTGAAGCTAACTTTCGTAATGACTGTACCTTTGAGATTAGTCATTTGATAGTCAAAGCTAATCTGATAGTTTTGGAATTGTAATTATAATATAAATGTTGTTATTTTTAGAAACGGTGCATTTTTACGCTACGGGTCGAGGTCAGATTGGGGCTGTTTACAATGGCCAGAAGTTCTACAAGAACTACCAGGGAAGTGACGGAACGGTGTCATGGATCTGTCGCAACAAGCATCTTTGTAACCGTAGGATCAAAACCCGAGGACGTAATGTCATCTCCATTTCTGAAAAAGGACATTCTCTTGAATGTATAGAGTTGGATTTACAAGCCTATGACGACGCTCAAAGCGAGGTGTAACTTCCACTATTGGAATAAGTTGGTTCACGTATATGGGCATTGTAAGTCTTGTGTTTTGTTAGGAACGTCATTCATATCATAATGAATATCGGTGACTGTGTGCGATATTGTCAAAAATAAATTGTGCACAATGCTTTAGGCAACTCGGATTGGGTGACCTCCAATTAAATTATTAATGACTTTGAAATCCGTGTCGGGGTAGATTATAACTTAGGTACCTACTTTTTTCTTATGTATATTAAGCATTATTTAGAGGCATTAATAGTAAATAATGTATAAAACCTTATTAAACTAAAATTATGATATTTATTTGTACATAATGTGTTTCTTGATTGGGTTGAATAGGAAACTCATGTTTTGACCCACAGATTTTATTTTTGTATAGGTTCATAATGTAACAAAAATATTCATATTAAATTACTCGTATATTAAATTGTAACAAGATCTGTTTAGCCATTGGATGTATATAGTTAAAAAAAAAAATCTGTGTAGAAAATTCTTATTTGTTAATTTAATTATTAATTTATTAACTTTGTTGTAAAATTGATATAGTTTTAAAATAATATCTGTGTTACGTTGTAGAGGAATATTTATGTTTTTACGGGAATATATTAAAACACGAATCGATTTTATCTTATTCTATAAAAATAAACCAAAACCTACATATCTTCATTCGATTCGTAATTGTCAAAGGAAGACTTAATAAAAAAATTACAACAAAAAACTTTTAGGTATCGTTAAATTCTTCACGACGATCAGGGGGCAGCTTGGAGTCCAGTTTGAGGGTAAGAGGTTCAACAAGAACTACCAGGGGAAGAGCGACGTGGTTTCTTGGATATGTCAGTATAAGCCTTGCAACCGGAGGATCAAGACTCGAGGACCCTACGTCGTCGAAATCTCGCAGAAAGAACACTCAGAACAATGTTCAAGGCATGTGTTCGAAGAAGAGTGATTTTTGTGATACGAGTATCTGCCCGATCAGACTTCTTTGCAGAAGTGAATAAGATTTTGTTAATGAGAGTTAAAATATAAGTTAATGCCAATTAGACCAAAAATACCACTATCCTAAGGCGAAGGTGAAGGACGGGTTTCCGCGGACTTTTGTTTGTTGAGGAGAAAAAAAAAAAGACTTTTGTTTTAATTAACTTTGCAATGCGGCTTGTCTTGTCTGTTGTAATTAGTAGCACATTTTTGAAGACAAACTGTTAAAAATTAATAGTCCAAACTTTTCTAGTCCAATCGATGTGCAATCCCAAATACTAGATGTTATTATTACGTAATTGTATTTGTTAGGACTATCGTTACATACGATTCTATTTTGTGTGATATGAAGGCATTTATACGAATCAGTATTTTAATGATAATTTAGTTCATCATCATGTTTGTTAATTGTTTGCTTTAAATTTTTCGTAATAACTAAGTACTTAAAAGTAATGGTATGACATCATGCCGCCATTTTATTTATGATTGTGATGAAAGTGATTTCAATTAAACTTTTGTTGATGGGCTTGTATTGTTTGAATTTAAATAAATTCTATTTCTTTTTTTCATACGGCCCATACGAAAATTTAAATCTAGAGAATATTTTTTTCGTTTTCTCTGTCAGTGCCTGATGTATGAATCAATCTAAAAGTGATAACTATCATTTTCAGCTGCATTTATACAGACGCCAAATGGGTCTACCATGCTCGTGTACAACGGGATTCGTTTCTCCAGGAACTATCAGAATCGCGGCAGGGTGTCTTATCGGTGTAACAAGTTGGGCTGCTTAGCTCGTATCAGCACCATCGAAAATGAGATCGTAATGGTGAAGAATGAACATAATCACAGATAGTTCCAGGTCTGCCTGTGAATGTGAAGTGCATAATTATGATGTTTATAATAGGTAACACCTATTTGTAAAAAAATATGTATAATGCTCAAATTCTTGAATGAATCTATATCGTTCTAAAGTGTTTCGTGTTTAGATTTGGAAGTTTTTGTACATAAATATTTCTTGTAGTCAATGTCTTACACAGATATTGTATTGTGTATTAAGTAAATACCTCATGTGTAGAACAGTTACCTTTAATAAAATAAAGTAGATTAATAAAACATTCGATTCTTATGCCTAATTAAGACTTTTCAATTTAGTAGTAGATTTGTATCATAATTTATACCAGTATTACTTACGTGAGTATCTCTTCTAAATAAGAAAAATAATAAATAACAAATTAGTTATCAATATTAGTACCTAATTCAGTGATTTTGTTTACAGATAGAACCCCATTATTCTGTGTTTCAAGGCTCGGGAGACCTCAGCTGTGTTTGGGATCTCACAAGTACTGCACGATTTGGATGAAAGGGGCTGTGACCAAATGGAGATGCACGAAGCAACCACGTGGCTGCAAGGCTAAGGTTACCACTTACAAAAAAGTCGTTGTCTGGCACCTAAATGTACATAACCATTAGAGTAGTAGACAGTTAGTAGTTACATATTTCTATAGTATCAATTCATAATTAATTTCTTTGACGCAGTACATTTTTGGTGGTGCTGAAATTTTCTTCATATCTAGTCATTTTTGAAACAAGTCTTAGGAGTAAATGTTACTTATAACTGTCGGCACAGAAGTAAAGTCTATTTACATAATAGTGTGAGTAGAAATATAGAATTTAATAGAGTATAGATTCACTGTATACAATATAGAGGCTCTTTATATATGAAAGACGTTTCGCTGTTGCTATAAAATCATTTTGTTTGTTGTAGATCATAAGGCAGAATTTCATTTGTCTGGTCGCGGTTACCAAATACTTACGATAGGACGAAATCGTTTTAAACGAGAGAAACTTAATGGTATTAAAACAAGATGGATCTGCTGTAGGGTCCACAGTGGATGTCGAGCTTCCGTCACTACTATTGGCGACGATATTGTTAAATTTTTTAGAGATCATAACCATTCATAGAATTTATTTTCATTTTGAAAATTATTATAGTATACGACTTTGAATTCTATGAATAATAAAGACTTAACTAATGTTATCTTTTCGAAGTGTTATTTTCTGCAAAGAAGTCGAGAGTAACGCGTGGTTGGTAAACTTGGGATTCTGGGTTAGGTACCCACGTAATTTTTATTGACTTTTGTTAACACGACTTTTTCCGTAACAGGTCGATTTTTTGATTCGTGTTCGTAATAGGTTCGTCGTCTTTTGGATCAGGATTTGAATATACCTAACTGAGGAAATCCGGTTTAAGATACAATACAACTTTGCCTAACTCTTCGGAATAACAGGGGGCCAACCACCACCTCTTAGAACAATATTATTTTAATATTATTTTGCCTTCAGCACTGTTTGATTTTCAACGCTTGGCTCAGCGCCGAGAGTTGAAAATGCAACAACAGAAATCACAAAGTAATATTTAAATAATAATGTTATAAGAGATGGCGGTAGGCGTCCAGGAGTGAAGTAATGTTGTGGAAAGACTTAATTTGCCTGAAGGCAAAGTTTTTGACGCTCCGACCATTTTTTATTAGGTTCGGAGTCAGATGCATCCGAGCATACAGAAGAATATTATTTTGCCACAAGCAACCGTGGAAACCCAATACTGGTACTATCCGGCCATCGTTTTAAACTGATGAAGAACAGAGGAAGGTTAAGACGATGGATCTGCATCAAGACGAGGGAGCGATGCAACTCATTTATAGTCACTGAAGATGAAAATATTGTTAAAATGAGTATTCGTCATACTCATGGATTAAAAGTTAAAAAAATATAAAAGAAACTGTGTTGTGAAATTTATTTTGTTTATTGATAATATTATCTTCAGCCTAATTGCGTAGCACGTGATTCAATGTTTTAATTTTGACACTTGTTAAACATTCATTGCGTCTTTTAGTTTGTCGAGCAGATGAACTATCCAAACATATAAAGCAATGGGTTATTTATTTATGACAATTATTTTTTCGGATTATCTTAATTCTTTAATTGACCTGTGGGCTAATTGCATAACATACTTGCTATCTTAGCAAGTGTGTTATGCAATTAATCCACAGGTGTATTGTGATAAGTATACATTATAGTTCTCTGTTGACTGTTAATAAAAGTTGACCAGTAATACTGATTTTAGCCGGTCAGTTTGATTACTGGCCAGTGTTGTGAAGATTATGAAATGATATTTACTTATATTGACAACAAAGTGCATTTATGGTTGTTTATTACATAAGTGATTGTTTGACATAGTAATTTGTTTTCAAGGATTAAATTGTTTTAATATGTGATCTTTTTTGTCGTGTTTCCGTTAATGATTTGGTATTTGGTAATCCATCATTATTTAGGAAATGGTTACAACTTTTATTGTTGTGTGATTATTACGGTTCCATATTGTTTCATTTATATTGCGTAATTAACATTTAGTTATGCTTTACTAATGAATATTACACATGAGTTCTGAAGAAATGTAGATTAAACTATTATTTCTATCCATGTTACAGTAGCATCAACTGTAAATCCACTTGTATTTGGGACTACAAAGTTCGGTAACCCTATCATTACTTGGGGCAACTATCGGTTTATTAAAAAGCTGGCTCGTCGCGTGAAGACTTGGTGGGAGTGTACAGCGAGGAAGAGCAGTGGGTGCCGGTGCGTTGCTGTCACCATCAACGACCGACTGGTGAAGCTCAACGGGTGGCACAACCATTAGTATACCTCCATTCTGGAGTATTCCCGTTTGAGCACCTAGAGCACCAATCAACATTTTAATGTGGTTCTCTAAGGGCAACAATGGTGCCCTTAGAGTAACACACCACCTTCGGTGCTCAATGCATAGGTGCTAAAAAAATGGGTGCTCTAACGTGAATACGGGAAGTATTCACGTTTGAAGTGAATACTAGACAGTGCAATAGGCAATGGATTTGGAACGAACTATGGTAGAAACATCATGATATCATCATGGTTACATTAGTGACGTTTTATGTTATTGTTTTCTATTGTTATAGTTTTATAGTGTTTATTATTATTCCTGTATAGGAAGGGCTTCGGTGGTCAAACTTCAATGTCTTCATTGAAGAGTTTTGACATCGGGATTGTCGAGCATTATGTTTGTCTAGTAGTCGCAATGTTATGGTACGCATGTTTTGGTCATCATTAGTCGGTCACGTCGCACGGTCACCGTGCCTTGTGAAAGCTCTTATTGTATCGTGCCGTGATCTTATACACATAAAAAGGGTCATAGTTGTTACCACTAGACAAATAACGCGATTAGTAATAGTTGTTCTTGTTTTACTGTTTCTGATAGAAACAATGTCTATAGGCATAGTTTTTAGTTAACTGCAGAAACACCAACTAATTAATTAATAGTGGACTTGTAGGTAAAATTCAGGTATGAAATATATTATTGTTAAAAATAAATAAATATAGCAATCAACGGCCGATTGGTTAATCGTTGATGAAGTTCTGTTAAAATGATGTTTTATCAAATTTTGATGAAATACTGTACTTTGTTAAAAGAAAATGTTTCTCAATATTAGAAAATTGCCCTTTGTTAAAGTGCCTACTTGGTACTTATAATTTTGTATTTCTTTAGGATAATGTCACAGTCAAATAGCAGTTTCAATTGATTTCCTGAAAGTTATTTAATTTTGTTTAACTTACTTACCTTTTAATAATTATTTTGTATGTTAAAGGTGTGTGGTATTCTTTATAGATCATGAAGTAGTTTTTTCCACAGGAGGTTTGAGATTTAATGTTATTAAATTGAATATTCGGTGATTGAGTTATTTTTCGTCTTTGCTACACGAACACATTATACAACTGATAAATGCATAAAATACAAACAACTTCGGTTTTGTTAACTTAACATTAACTCTAAATGTGTATCGTTCAAAAAATTGCTGTACAGGCAAAGGCGCATATTTATATTCTGAGAAAAAATTGTATTGGCTAGATATAAAAATCAAAGTTTTATTTAATAAATTATAATAAAATTATTATGTGATCCGTATTTTACATTATGACATTATGTTTAACAAAAAACAAACATGTTTAATTTGTAATCTTTATTATTAAAGTTATTTAGACAAAATATAATTTTGGCATTATTATTTATTTTAAGTAGGTAATAACTTAAGTATACAATATATTAACAATAATGTAATATGTAGTAAATCCCTTCCAGGTGTCACATTACAGCAAGTTAATATAACTGAATTTATAATTCGCTTGATCAAAGAACAGATTAACCATACCTAACAAAACCTAAAAATGTAACAAAAGATGGTAATATTTATTTTTTGTACATTACAGAGCCAAAATTTGACTTGTCCCAACGCGGAAACCTTGTCGTACAAATAGGACCGTGGCGGTTCAACAAGCACGCTTGTTGGGGCTCCAAGGTGCGCTGGACCTGCATCAAGAAGAAGAACGGGTGTACAGCAGCTATCACTACTGTTGACAATGTTATCGTCAAGACGCTTGGCAAACATAATCATTAATTGTTAAGTTATTTGAAGGTTGTAAACTTGTAATAAGGATAGCTTTCAGGTGATGAGGACTTACCAGGTAATGGTAACAGACCTGTCCCATTTCGAATGACAATCTTTTTCATTTTGGCGAAAACAACGAAATTTGATTGTTTCATATATTTTGAAAGATTCGTTCAAAAATATTGTTGGTCAAAAAGTAAGAGATTGATATTCCGAGTTTGCACTTTGGGTTCCTTATGTAGGTAATTTATACCCACAAAGGCTTTCTTTTCTTTTTCACGTCTTCCTTCAATCCTAAATAAAGACCTCGAAAGTGATTCTTCTTGTAACCTTCAAAATATGGAATTGTTTCCATGTTATAGAGTACAATTATAAAGCAACTAGCTTTTACCCGCGGCTTCGCCCGCGTTGGTTTAGAATTTGACAATCAATTCGGGCTGTACTCGGCTTGTTGCTCGGCCAGATCCAGAATTATTAAATACCTACGGACCAACAGACTGTGACTCATAAAAGTCGGTCGGCGTCCAGTTTGCATTTCTGCAAGAGAGGTCCTTCTCGCCTGCGTCTGTTCTGGAGTTTCAGTCGCTGTAATGGCTGAGCTTCTTCTCTGAGACGAAGTCGTGTAGTCATGTGTGTTGTGTGTCGTGTGTGAATAGGCGTCTCAGTTGCTCTTACAGCTCTCTGGCTTTCGGCTTGTTCCTCCAAAAGCAATTGCGTTTAGAAGGGCGTCTCAGTCACTCTCAGAGAAGCTTGGCGGGCGGACGGTTTGGCTTTCCAGTCTTTCCTGGCTTTAATAAAATATCTCATCAGCTCTCAAATTTGCTTGTCGCTCCGGTTGTGCTTGCTTTCTTAATGCGGTACGAACGGAAGATTCCGGGGATTGAGCAGTAATTTTTGCTCGGGCTAGCAAAGACCTTTTGCCTGACTTGGAGCTGTGAGACAATTTAAAAAAAAAGGAACCTACCTACCGTCATTAAAATACACCGAACATACCTCTAAAGAAAACATAAACAGTACTGAGGGACAAACTTAACTTTGCCGTTGGAAAACTGCTGTCTACACATCTACATCGACATAGGTCACGGTCATAGTTTAGCAACTAACCTCTTCCTTCAGTCAGTCATCGACTAAACGCATTAAACAAAGCAATTTTACTGTTACGACAGTTCTGCTGTGATCCTGATCCCATGAGGAATTCCGTTCCATATCTCCGAAGTTTATCATCAGATCATGACAGTATTTATATGGGACCAATTCGGAAAAAATAATCAAAAAAAAGAATCATCCAAATCAATTCACAATTGACGGAGCGTGTTATAAGTTCGCCTTAATTCTTCCATGCATCCTCTATGAATGCGTTTACACCTGTCAGTGTCAGTGACGACACAGTGATGACAGTGTCAGTTACGCAGTTTTTCTGTATCCCTGACAACGTATATAAAGTGGGTCCCAGACAAACGCGAAATGTTGTGGCGGCCGCGTCAGTTGCAAATTTTAACAACAGACCGCGTGTACTGCTTTGTAAAATGACACCAAATATGAAAATTGTAATAGAAATAGTTGAATTTAAATAATAATTTAAATTTAACCCACACTTCTCCATTCCTTAGAGTAATATGCGATGCTAATGATAATATAGGTAGAGATAAACTACTATAACCTCACACCACTCACCACCTCAAGTGTTTAAATAAACGGTTTTTTTTCTACCTTTTTTCTCATCATCTGAGAGGGCTAATGAGTCATGTGAGTAATAAGACAACGTTACGGTTAGCCATATTGACTGACGTCCGATTGTGGCACAAACACCGCGCTAATGACACTTCAGGCCGCCACTGTGACCGCGGTGGTGTGTTTTTACAGCGGTTGGAGCCGCGGCCTGCGGTTAGCCGCAACCGCAGGTCGGTCCGTCTGGTAGCCACTTTATGCAAAATGTCAATATGCTCTTCAGCGGTTTTGGGCATAAAAAATGATTGAGCAAACAACTCCGTACTCCTAGGTTGTATACTTGAAACTGGTCTATCGACAGTCTAGACTCAAAATGTATTAGATGCTTAAGCTTAAAATTTGATCATGATTCGATAGACACGTGGCGCCATCTACTGTCATAAGGACGTTATTGTGATTTCCCTCGGGAACAGTACTTTTTTTCGGGATTAAAAGTACCCTATGTTTGTCCCTGATCACCTGGCAACGTTTATGCTAAATTTCGGGATGATCGGTTAAGTGGCTTAGGCGTAAAGTGGTAGCAAACAAACAAACAAACTTACTTTCACATTTATAATATTAGTTAGGATAGCTTATTTTTTTTAGAATCTTAAAAGGGAAACGTAACTTGTAAACAGAATTATGATAATACCTAGTTGCTAGTATGTAGAAATGTTAACACGGTAAACGTGAGTTTTTTTAAAGTAATTAATACAACCACAAGAAAATATAAAATAGGCTAATAATATTCTTAAGAATTTATATTCGGGAATTCTTTGCAAATTGCTATAAATTATCTGTTGTAGTAGATGGCAAATTGATGTAGTGTGTCAAAGTGTCAATCTGCTTAACAATCAAGTTCCCTGCTTGTACGACATGTTCTTCCAATAATTGATGTACTGATTCTGCTATATCCAAATAGGAGCTGGGTTCGATCAATGTGTAATATTTATTATAGCAATAAAGCATCCAGGAATAAATGTTCCGATGCATTTATACTAAAATTACTTAAAGTTGATACGTCTCATTCATCGTAGGTACTCATTTTTTTATATTTTAGGATATTTTTGACTAGTGGTAGCTTTTATTAACGTTGCTGCTAATTAAAAAGTGCATCTTCTTTATATATATAACTGGTTAGGTACTTATTTTAATTTGCAAACATATATGTGATGATCTGTAATACAAAATAAACTGCCATGTAGCAATTTTAGAGCCAATATAGTCTTGTAAGTGAAACTTTAATAATTCTGTTTAATTCATAAAATGTATGTTGTGTACTAGTGTTATATATATCATTTTTAAGTACTTCAGGTTGTATTTCGAGATTTCCTTGAATATTGTTTAGTTTTATTTTTTGAGCTTACGATGCATTTGGGTACATGCAATTTTTGGCCATTATGTTAAATATGCCTTCTAGGCAATGTCGAGCAATTGAGTACTTTTAAAAATTGCTGTACTTGTCTGGATAAGCGCAACTAATAAGTTTGTGTAGATTCGCTTGCGGTATTAGTTTTTCTAAAGTTCCTAAAATTACTAAATTAATATTGGTGATATTTTTTTTTATGAAACTGATTTATGAATTCCTGTTGTTTTTATTAGTAAATAACACAAGTTTTATTAGAAATAACCTGGTTAGTGTTTATATATGAGGTAATAATTTTTATCTGATTTTTAGCACATTAGTGACGTAGTTAGGCTAGATAAATATTTTTTTTTTATTTTTTTACAATAAAGTAACGAAAATTGTGTACATTAAGTATTAGCTTTTCGGATATCCGTGATTTTTGCTTGTCACAGTGCAAATGCGAGAAGTAATATACATAAAAAACGTTTAGTTTGTGTGGGAAAACTTTAATTTTAATGTGAACAAAGAGTTTTCCCAGTGGTTAATCGACCCCTCACCTGTCTCGCTACGTCACTAATTAATATTATGCATAGGTACTGTAAGATTAGCCTTAGATTATGTAGAAACTTACATAATCATAGAGTTTACGCTTTATTTCTTATATTGATAAAACTTTTAATTTTAATGCTAATAAATATTTCATTTTCCAATTGGTATTTTATTTTGTACTGATTTTCGAAGAAGGTTTTCCGGTCCGCTTAGTCTGTAACTCGAGAAGTTTGATGAAGAAGAAGTTAAAGCCTTTCATTTATCACCAGTAGGTATGTATGGAGTTTCTTGCCCATTCTTCTCCGTACGAAACTACCTTTCGCAAGGTGCAACTAGATTCAATTATTTTTTTCTTGTATATGTCGTTTGAAAGTGTTTTTTATGACCTAATTGGAATAAGTGATATTATTTTGACATCTAGCTACATCGTAGAGGTACCTAAATGTAGGTTGCTAATATTTCCCGAAGCCATGTGGTGGGTTGCTGGGTATACCATCCTGAACAATAGCGACATCTGATGCGGCAGCTGACAAACATTGATGCTCGAATTTATACATACTCACATGAGGAAAAATCTTTTAAAAATAATTGGTTCGGCATTCCTGGTATCCCTTACATTCCAGCTAAGGTCTTCAGTTTATCGATGCAGCGGTAAGCTTCCAGACTGTGATATTTTATTTGCATGAAAATGACGAATAGATTTCACTTTCATAATAGATATTGCATTTCAATTGAAAAATTGTAAACAATATTTTTTGTAAAAAAAGTTAGACTCTAAACTAGTTATTATTCTTTTCTTTTTTTCTTCTTATTAAATTGTTTATTAAGTTACTAAACAATATTTGTTTCCAGAACTCACCCCCGTTTATGTCAAATCTCAGCGAGGTAACCCGGTCATCATGATTGGTCGGCACCGATTTAACCGAGTTAATAAATATCGCAACAAATGGGTGTGTGTCAAAGCTAAGGCTGGCTGCAAAGCGTCCCTTCACACCATGGATAACGCCATTGTCCGAGCATGCATGTACCATGACCCGCAAGCTCACACTAGTGCAAATAGATTTTAAATCATTACAGATAATTCAAACTCATCTCACTATAGCTAATAAATTATGGCTTACCCGTAAGCTCTGTCAAAATTAACGTGATTGTAACGTTTCCTTTATTCCCAGCTAGCACTCTCCCCGCGACTTCGTTTGCGTTTTTTTTCTTAGGGATCCGTAATTTTTGATAGTAAAAAATAGCCTTATAGCACTTAGGGATAGCGTAGCTTCCAATTTCCTAAAGAATTTTCAAAATCAGTTCAGTAGACCTAGACGTTACCCCTTACAACTTCATGAACTCACAAACTTTACCTCTTTATAATATTAGTATAGATACAGATATCATCGATGTTGATAGTATGGTAGTTATGGTAATTATTTTAATACAATTTCATCCCCTATTCCACCCACCAGTTAGATCTCAAAATATCCTCATTTATTCGTTGTGTACATCTAAAGGAAACTCCTGCACATAATTTCACTTTTCTTTTCTTTTCTAGATCCAAGGTTTTGGGCTTGGTGTTGATGAGTTAGTAATAAGTGAGTGCTAGTCAGTCAGGACTTTCTTTTTAAATATGTGATTTATTTATATGTAGATAATGTAGATAATGATAAAGGGTTTCAAGTTAATGCAAATAAATATTGCATGCTCCATTTGGTATTTTATTGTGTACTTCCATTGTTAACGTAACTTTTCCAAAGGTTTTCTTTCTTAGACTTTAACTGGAAAGATTTGATGAATGCATATTTGACGTGGAGGTATGATTTATCGTCTAGCTAGATCGTACAGATTGCTAATATTTCCCTAAGCCATGTAGTGGGTGGCTGTGTATACCATCCTGTTCCTGAGCAACGTCTGATGCAGCAGCTGACAAATATTGATGCTCGAATTGATACACACTCATTTGAGGAAAAAATCTCAACAATAATTGGTTCGTCATGTTTCGTATACTTTGCACTTAAGCTACAGTCTTTAGTTCAATGATGAAGAAGCTAGGATGCGTTCCTGACTGTGATTTTTGAATTGCAAAAAAAAACGGATTAATTGTGATTTTCGTAAATCCACACTTTGAGGGAAAATTGTTTTCAATATTTTTTTATGTATAATATTAAGTTATGATTAATAACTTTTCTTTATATTTCTTCTTTATTTTTACTAATTTACGACCATGTATTAAAACAATTATTATTTTCAGATCTGAACCCTGTTTTTGCCCAATCTCAGCGAGGTAACCCGGTCATCATGATCGGTCAGTACCGATTTAACCGAGTTAATAAATACGGCAGCAGAACGCGGTGGGTATGTGTCAAAGCTAAGGCTGGCTGCAGAGCGTCCCTCCACACCATGGACAACGCCATCGTCCGAGTATGGGGGTTCCACGACCCGCTAGCTCACACTAGTGCAAATAGATTCTAAATCATTGGAGAGAATGTGAATTGGACTTGGTCGGGGTTACCATTGTGGCCTCAGATTGTTAAGACATGCCTCATTTTTGCAATAAATATGCAATAATTCTTAGATCGTAAGGAATTGCATCTCTACGTAAAGATAGGCGTTTTTTATATACCGACACTGCACATTCCAGTTTCGGACAAAAAGTGACGATATGGTAGCTCTAATAAAAAAAAACGGCCGTGACTTAGCAAAATTTATTTAATTGCTTTTCTGACGATATTGACTCGGGAGATATAGTTCTAGTTATTTTGCATAATTTGAGCGTTAGATCTTATTGTTTTTAGAAAGCTCGCAATGACACTGCCATTGTCTGTGAACTTCAACTAAGCTATACTTACAATTATTGATCGTTCCTATTGACGGAGAGCAGAAGCGGATCTTAGATCTCAGATCAAATTCAAAAATGAAGATATCTTCTTGAGTTCAAGCCCCAAAGGTTAGGGGGTTTG
Source organism: Hoplodrina ambigua (assembly GCA_949774945.1). Classification (NCBI taxonomy): domain Eukaryota; kingdom Metazoa; phylum Arthropoda; class Insecta; order Lepidoptera; family Noctuidae; genus Hoplodrina; species Hoplodrina ambigua. The sequence goes on from OX458975.1 coordinate 11,888,349, forward strand.
AAACTTAGCGTAATTTAATCGTTTGTTAATTTATTGACTTAGGGCTGATTTTTCAATAGTCAGATAACTTTTATCCAAAGAATAAATATGACATTTTGACATTTTTTTTTTACAAAACCTGTCAAATCGCCATATTTATCCTTCCGTTATGAGTTATTTGACGATTTCAAAAGTAGCCCTTAATGAATGACGATCAAAGTCTAGACATGACTTGTCCTGTATTCCCAGAAGTTGCATCGAAAGCAATACTTCTCGAATCAATGGAAATATGACAAAAGGTGCTTCCCAATAGATGTTGCTTAGTGCAAAAGTTTCCTTATTGAGGCTTATATTTTTGTTTGGTGGATGAAATCAAAAGAATTATGATTGAAGTTTATATTATAAGCAGTATTTTTTATTAAGTTTTAGGGTGGGTTTTAGTAGATAAGTGTTACAATATAGTTTTAAGATGAAATTGTAGCATCGACTAACTTCGTCAGTATAAGCTCTCGCACTACAGTTACTAACATAAATATTACTTAGGTTTTGGTGGTGGATAAAATAGAGCATCTTTTATTCAGTATTTAATCATGAGTAATGTTTATCTTCAATAGTTTACTACATAAGATAAGATTACACGTGTATAATTTATGATTTTTTACTTTGTCGTTTTATTCAGTCCTCGGTCCTTTTCACTGGAAATCTAATATCTAAATAAATCAACAATAAGATTTTGATAACTTCATAGTTCTAAAATTGATTTAAAGTTCCTAAAATGAAGTATACAATGATGAAACCGCTTAATAAATATTTAAGGGGAAAATAAGTTTTTTCTCTTCTTGTAGGTATACTATCACTACCAAGGTGAAAAAGTTTTGTAATATTAAATTTTGCGTTTCAGTCCGGAAGGTTTACACTAATAGAGGTACTGTTATGCTTATGGTTGGCGACTACAAGTTTTCTAAAGGTGTGACTACAGGGCTCAGAACTAGATGGCAATGCGCTACCAAAACTAGGACTAGGTGCAAAGCTGCTATCACCACTGTTGAAGATACAGTTGCTAGAATTTATTTGGCACACAACCATTGAACGTTGCCATAAGCTGACTCCCCACGGGGAGTAGGGCTACGTCTCAAATAGCTTGGAGTCGGCTACAGCATAGGCGTGGCGCAAGTGCGACACGTGATATTATTACGCACCGTGGCCATCTTTACAGTTCCGAAATTACGGTAAGAAAATTGAGGAACTCTTCGAAACTTATTTTATTATGCTTCGTTAAACTCTCTTCTTACGTCAAATAAATAATTTATTTTTAAATGAATTTTATTTTTCACCTTAAGAACTATAATTTATGGTCAAACAATTTTTTTGGCAGCTGAGCTCAACTAATTTTTAAATTGATGTATAAAAATTAAATAAAAAATAAAAATAAAATAAATAAAATAAATATAAATTTTTGTATGTATATATATTAATTTTTTAATTTTAATTTTATGTTTTACTAAAAACAATGCATATACCATATTCGGAAAGGGTAAAATCATATTTTTGTTTTACTATGTTTTTATGCGGGTACTATCATTATGTTAGTAATAAGAAACTTCTTATAATTTGATAGCAATAAAAAATTGTTCTGTCAAAACTAATATTAAATTTGCGGAAACCTATAAGCACACAACCATGATTAGCTTGTAGGCTTTTAATAAGGCTATGAAGAAGGCAAAATAATGAATAATAACTTATAAGGAAAACATAAAACAAAAAAAAGATGTGATAGTCGGTATTAATTATTCCGTCTTTTTATTCCTTGTAAGGTGTTTTGTGCGGCGTTCCGTGGCGTCTACCTAATCTCAGGTGTATTTATGTATGTTATGATTATGTGCGAATGACTTTTTTAGTTTGACGTAGTTAAGACTGTTTTTTATCAGTTTTAGTGGAAAAAATATTTACGAAGAGAGGCGCTACTATCTTGGTGACTGGTGGAGCACACTTCTACAGACAGAAAGTAAGGGGCTCCAAGACACGTTGGCAATGTAGCAAGAAAAAAAACTTGAAGTGTAAAGCTGCGATCACGACTGTAGGGGATACCATCATCAAAGCTTGTCTGGAACATAACCATGTTGAGTTTGACTTGAGTGCTAATGTTAAGTTTGATGTTATACAAAAACGGCCCATGAAGCATTTGTTCTGTTCTGGAAGTTGATAATAATGTAAAATATCTTTATTTATATGTCTTTATTGCCCAGCAATGGTGACACGTGCAGCAAGGTACATAGTATAACATTATATGTATAATCTTAAATGAATTGTAGGAACATAGTAACTTAATAGTATAATGTTGGTACTGTATTAAAATATTATACACAATTATATTTGTTTTTCCTTTTTGAATCTGAGCTGATGTCCACTGGCCAGGCAACGTCATGATGCAGCGTGCAGCGCAGCGAGGTGAGCAGTGGAATTTTGCACGTTGTGGTAGATTTAACGTTAGTTCAATAGAAAATTCTAGACATTTTTTAATCTTTTACGGAAATAGGAAAAATCTGTAGTTAATTTCTTTGTGACGATAGTCTGTTTAATTTATGATGAGCCCTAAACTTTGCCAACATATTATGTAGATGTAACCTACTCAATATTCACAAGTAATGTGCGTCATCGGGCATTGCACGTTTACTAAGGCGATTAAAATGTCGATGTACTCGGTGGTTGTATGAATTTCTAACAGTATGGTGTGTTTGTAGTGCAAATGATTACTTCGAACAGGGGCACTCCGATGCTCGTGGCTGGTGGCGTTCGCTTCTACAGAGAGAAGACATTCGGCTCAAAGATAAGATGGCAGTGCTCGTTCAGAAAACTTTACAAGTGCAAAGCTTTTATAAGAACGATAGACAGACACGTGGTGTGCACAAATCTTAGACATAACCATCGCAAACCTTTACAGTAGTTTAACTGTTTTTTTAGCTATATTCTAGATATCGTTGCCTGTATAAAGTACAAGTTAAATTAGGTATAGTTTTAAAAAATGGTGACCTGTTCAACGGTTGGGATACTTACCTGGGATAAATTAACCAGAACTTTTCCGGTTATGGTAGAACAGGGCCAAGTTAAATGAAATAAATTCAGAAAGACCATAATAATTATAGCTAAGAAAAAAGGGGAGGTAACTTAGGCTGTTTACATTTTCAACACACATAACAACATTTTTAAGGAAATCCCTTCGAGAGTTGGTATAGGTTGGTACACCTATATATTTCTGTAGTTATGTTATGAGTAATGGTAGGAAACAGGGAACTTTTTGAATTATGAAATCACAATTTTGACAACGAATAATACATAGTCATAGGTATGACGAAAGCATGTACCTACATAGGTTTTGCATCATGTTTATTGAATAAACTTAAGCTAAGTATGAATGTAAAAAAAGGTTCAACCTATTTATGCTTACCATGAAACATTCTTCTGTATAATATTTTAATATTTATTCGACCATGGTTAAAGTCTCTGGTTTAATGGCAAGATTATAATTTTACCTTTTTATTGTATTGATAAAACGTTTGAGGAATGTACAGCATTTTATAAATTTGAATACACCGCCATTCAATAAATAAATATTTGTTTCATTTAGACACCGAAAAATGCCTTTATTTATAACGTTTGGTGTCCGTGAAGCAATAACATCTTTTTAAACGGTGAAAGTTCACCTGAATAAAAGCATAGGTATAACTGAAATGTATAGCGGAAGAAAGCGTCTGTTTCAAAGATCGTCAGTTTAATTTTTGTATGAAATAGCAGATGTACTAAATTTTTTCATATATTGAAGTTTGTTAAATAACAAAGGCACATATTTTTTAATACCTCCTGGAATGATGAATTTAATTGAAATTTGAGACTGTATGTAGGTATACGTATAATATAAGCAGTATTTAAGGTAAGACATACAGTTTACTTCCTTCACAGATTAACTTACCTCTCTACATAGTACACGTATAAAACAAAGTCGCTTCTCTCCGTCTGTACGCTTATATCTTTTAAACTACATAACGGATTTCGATGCGGTTTTCAACAATAAAGTGTTTCAAGAGGAAAGTTTATGTCGCAAGTCCGAAGTCGGGTCGGGTCCCTAGTATTTAATAATAATCAATTTTTTTTTATCCTTTCAGTGTCAAGTTACTTATCAAATAGAGGCAACCCAATATTGGTAGCGAATGGCTTCCGTTTTCATAAGGAGAAAGCTTTCGGACCGAAAATAAGATGGCAATGTGCTTGCAGGAAGCGCTTCAGATGTAAAGCCTCCATTACAACTGTCGAGGGTATCATTATAAAGACCAGTTTAGGTCATAATCATACTTAACTATGTATAATCATAATCGTTCGTCCAAAACCCCAAAGTTACCAGACTTTCGTCATTTTAACATGGCTGAAAGGACCATGCGGCATTTTGGGACCATTTTTCAACCACATTCCAGAATACCATTTTCGAGCTGGGTTGGAACTCAGCTACCGTAAAAAAAAATGAAGTATACCGTAAGAGATTTTACATGATATGGTTGATATCAGTGTTGGACAATGTTGAAAAGTGAGCCTAGGGTAAATATAAAAAGACAAAACATACCAAAATACTATTTTCGCGTTAGATTTAAACTAGATATATTCTTATAATTTTACCACAGCCACTCGGGCTCACTAACTAGGATTGTTATTTTTTATTTTTTAAGAGAATGATGTTTCTTACCCTCTTTGTTGACCTGAATAACTTGTACTGTTATCAGTACGAGTACTGTTTTTTTTTTTTTTTTATATATACATACCACAATTATATAACAAATAAGTCCACTGAAAGTGCTAGTATTGTATAATTTAATATCATTTATTTCCATTTTGTAAATGTGAGTACCATGGAGCGTTTTTTTTTTACTTACTGAGTACTACGTGTTTTGACTTAATGATCATGGCAGTTGGGAGCTTGTCATGCTCACTCAAATGTCTCGCTGATGGTGGCGCGTGTGTTGGATCACTTGGCTCCCTTCGTGATGGTTGAGCTAGGTGGTGCTGATCCATGCGTCATGCTCGTGAACGAGTGCTGTCAGTTGGGATTGGTCATCTCTTAACTGCTATGGTTTACATCTTTATTTTTAGTATTTTTTACAACTGTTTTATATTTATCTTCATTGTTTTCACATATAGACTCAACAAGAATATTGTAACCACCATTTTGTAAAAACCTAATTTAAAAAGAGTGCCGTGGAGTTTCTTGCTCGTTATTCTCCATAGAGGCCTACCTCCGTTTTGGAACGAGCAACTAGCTTCATTTTTCGGACTAACTGACCGACTCCTTGACAATTCAAAAGTGCCTGTAAATGGTCTAATTGAAATAAATGTTTTGACTTTGACTTTGACTTTAGTTATGCTAATATGACGTAGATTTGGCGACTTTTGGGTCTCAATCTGTTCATGTTTTATAGTTTATGCAAATCTCTTGCTCAAGCTCTATCACCCGTTGTTAATAATAAACGTTAAGTAAAATTATGTCATAATTAAATCCCGAACAATATTGTTCCTTCTTAATACCCTTTGTGTTCAACGTCGCGGTGACTTTTGTGAACAAATTCCGCAACCTTGGGTATACTTAACCTGAAGTATTAATTATATTGATTGTCACTTTAATCCGCAATTGTTAATAAAAGGGTTAAGAATAAAAAAAAAGACATTCTCAAGTACTTTTTAAGCACTATGTGTTTTGGAATTATATGTATTTTTTTAGCCTTATGTTTGTTCGTTATAAAATACTTTAACATGTAAATTGAATGTAAAACAATGAAATAATTGAGGTATAATCTACTTATAACAAAACATCATGTTCGAATTTACAATACGAAACGATTTACAATTTCATTTCACTAATATTATCTTAAATTAAAAAATATCTTTTGTATTCAATGTGTTTTCTTTTAATTTTACATAATAAGAGAACAAAATTTAGGAAAAACATTTCACTGTCCCACTTCTGCGCAAGGGCCTCCCCACATTCCTTCCACTTCCCTCTGTGTTGTAGCTTCTCCCCAGTTTCTGTTTTATATTTAACATTAAATTATGGATGTTACAAATACGATAAATAGAAGTATAACCAAAATAAGTTATGCTTTCAGTAATGCTGAAAAAAACATCAAGAGGTACTTGGATGATAGAAGCTGGCGGCTATCGTTTCTACAAGCTCATTGATGTTGGCTGCAAGACGAGGTGGCAGTGTTCCACCAGGCTCCACACCAAGTGTAAAGCTAACGTCGTAACTATAGATGGGATACCCGTGAAGACTAACCTAAAACATAACCACTGACCCACTCATTTGTAATTTAATTATTTGGATGTTTTTACCTTCAAATCATGTAAATTTAAATGTTCACTTGCCCGAAGAAGTATCTTTCAGCATTCTTTTATTCGGGTGAAAGTTCTTTGGGTAAGTAAACCTTAGGCAATCGTGACACTCTGTTAAATTGTGGTACTTTTATACAAGCTAGTAGTTTATCTGATAGTTTTTTCGGCTCCTTCATAAAGACCTCTATATGACTAATATCGTATTAATATTACACCTAAATATATTTCGCTTCTACGGCTAAACTATTGAATCGATTTTAATAAAATTTGGTACGGAATAAACGCGACTTCGTATGCTTCCGCGATAAGCGATATTCACGTGGACGAAGTCATGGGCAAAAGTTTGTAAATAAATATACTAGAATGCGGAATAACTTCAATAAAACCTGAAAATCTGAACTATGTCGCAATGTTGGGACATTTTGTAAGTGTTTTGGTGCAATAAAGGTTATGGTATACCTTACCCGTTATTCGGGTCGTTTTTAAATATTTGCATTTTTATAGATAGTGTTTAGTAATTTTGGGTACGTTTTGTAGTTGTAGTAAAATTTTATAAAAAATAATGTGTAAATAATGTTTGATGTTAATACAATTACGTGATGAAATACTTCATTGTTTTATTAGTATCCTTTAGTATTCTTCTAATTTTGAGACAATTTGATTTAAACCTTTATTTTATCTGAAAATCACGATACCATGGACTAATTTGATATTTGTGGGACGAATTAAGGATGAAATCTCCCCCAACCCAGGGGGTCGAAATATTCCACTATGCGTAGGGACTCACAGTGGAATAGGTATTTCCCTATGATCTCATATATCACATATGTGGCAAACATACACCATTTTTGAACACTTCTTCGCTTGCCATCAGGCAGACATAGATCAAATGCGAGCCTATCAATAAAAAAACAATACCCTATGGTTTATTGACAAAAATCCTTGAAAAGAGAAATTGAAACGTAATTCTTAAAAACTATTGTTTATAATTTCAGTGACTACATTAGTAACAAAAAGAGGAAATGTTATGATAGAAGTTGGTGGGTTCCAATTCTACAAGAAAATAGTACGCGGTCTGAAAACAAAATGGACGTGTTCTGCCTACAGACAGACAAAATGCAAAGCTTGCGTCTTTACTGCCGAAGGAGTTATTCTCAAAGCTAATTACGATCATAACCATGGCATGGCTGAAACATTCACGGCGATTAGGCGAAAGTCGTAGGCAGAACGGATGTTAAAAACGTTTTAATTTTTTTTTATTAAATGTCAGCCATTGTGCAGTTTTGGGTAAAGTTGGTACATGTTTGTCTTTGGTAATGTATTATATTATTATGGAACCTTGTGGAAGTGAAATCGATATTATTAAAGACTAGCACTCTTCCTGCGACTTTGCACGCGTGATTTCCCTTAGGGATACCTATTTAAAAAAAAAAATGTAGCCTATGTCACTCGGGGATAGTGTAGCTTCCAAGCCGTGAAAGAATTTTTAAAATTGGTTCAGTATACAATAGGCTGCTAAACGCCTATTTAATGCAAACAAACAATCAATTAAATTATTTCTCTTTAATATTAGTAGGTATAGAAAACTATTTCGGAATTTATAGTTTGAGTATGTGACTTTTAATTGTTTCAATAAACAGTTATGATTTTTCAGCACAAAAGTTTTTTTATCTCTGCCTATTCCATTAAAATAATGACAAAAAAATACGTAAAAAAGAAGGATTAAAGAGCGATTTCGGTTTATTAAATTAATTTTTCTCACTCTTTTTACTTTTCAGTAACAAAGTACAGGACAAGTAGAGGTACAGTAATGTTGCTGGTAGGAGGGTACCGGTTTTCAAAGGAAAAAACTATGGGTCTGAAAGTACGATGGCAATGTTCTGTACGATCCCGTACGAAGTGCAAAGCGTTTCTCACCACCATCGACGACCAGGTCCTGAAGAGTTGTTTGAAACACAATCATTACGAATGACGATAGTAGTTACAGGCTGATCTTGAGCTCATTGACAATATTTCAGGTGTTGAAAGTATCATAAATATGAATAAGGTCCAATTTTAAAACAGACAAAAAAAGTGCAAATCATTTTTACTGATAAGCGTTGTATTTTTGTAAAGAAGTAGAATTAATAATTAAATATTTTGATGGTTGGCACCTGAAAGATTGTCGGAGAAATAACCATCAGCCTGTATAGAATGTACGAGCCGTTGGCAGTTGAAATGATGCATAGAATGAGCCTACGTCTGTCTGACTTCTTAAGACCGTACTTCTGCGGTGATTTTTATCAACAATTTTGCCAATATTTGTGATAAATTTTATTAATTACGGACATTCAGTCAAATTACGTCATTACGCCGAGCTTTTGATGCAAATGCCGATAATGTTAAGTGTCGACTTGTCAATGTACATTGTTATACTATATTTAGTGTCTCGCCTGTGCCTTATATGCGTGTTGACTGTTGACGCACAATCGCAATGCATCAACTGGTCTAAGAGCTAGCGCGCACTGCGAATTACGTAATCGTGCAAGATATTTTGTGTGGTTACATATAGTAGCTACTAGATGTTTATATTTACCGTGCGCGAGGTTCCGTAATAGTTTCATAGTCCTTAGATTTTGCGAATAAAATTCACGTCAGTTTTTATACGAATTGCCCGCTAGGTCTTAGTCAGGGATATTACGTTGTAACTAGTTTGTAACTATCATGTGTAAAAAGGGGCTTTAACGAGTAGAACTTAGTGCCTTCTTTTACCTAGCATATCTATACAAAGGTAAATATTGTTATATGATTCTCGCCATTTAAGAAACCAATTCAAACTGAATCGTGCTATTTCACTCGCGCAGTATATAAAACGATAGAGAGAACATAAGAAGCGCCGCCATTTTCAATTGGTTTCTTTACCGGCACGGGTTATACATATTGTTGTACCGTGATATTAATCAAGGACCATGAGTTAAGAACAATGAACTAGTGAATTAGATAAGTTATATTTTTATGGTAAGAGGATAAAACTAGGTTATAAAAGTTATAGTTCTATATTTTATTATGAAATTGGTTAAAGCAGTAATGTTTATACATATTTGTACGTTTGCATTCGTTAAATGAAAGAAATAAAATATTTTTTTACTTGAACTATTTTTATGACTGAATAATTAATGCCTTACCATCCCGTGTGTTATTAACAAAGCTCATTTTTCTCTTAATTATTATTATCTAATCTTAAAAACATCATGGCGCGAGCTGCGCAGGATTAAATAGGAAACACGCCACTGCGCATGCCTACCTACTCTTCTTAAATTACACTGTGCCTATTCGCGGTTTGGTGCATGGCACAAGGCACTTTTGAACGTCATATACAAAGGAAAAAGGAATTGAATCGTAATGAAGTTTCGTTCTAAAAGGTAGTTTTGTGCAGTGAAAATAGAGATTTTTATGTTCAAGTTATTAGCCGGTCAGTATACCATCTTGCACCTATCATCTACTCATTAAAATTTTTAGAATCCTAAACCGTAAAACCTCAACAATTGGGTTTGTTTTCGGTGTAACGAAATAGGGAATACATAAGACATTATTGCGCTAGTTTTTTTAATTCTTGTTTTTAATCAGTGTTTCAGTTTTTCACGGCAGGAGGGACTAAGTTCTTGGTTTTTTTTGCGGGTTCCGATTCTACAAAAATATTGGCTGCAGGACAAGATGGCGGTGCACCGTGAGATATTGGACCAAGTCTTCGTCACCACCTTAGAAGATCGTGTCATCGTCAACTCTTCTCTCAACCACAATAATTCGAAAAGTGAATGCAGACTCTTTGTTGACGTAAAATAGTTCTGTCAACTTGGTTTTATTTTTGTCTATGGTTTTAAAGAGAAATCAAAAATTAGTTTAGCTGATACAGATTTTGTATATTTTTTTGACATTGTCTCGTGCGAAGAAATAGTTTTGCTAGTAAGTACCTATTTGATTATTCATTTTATTATATCTTAACATATGTTAGGAATGACCAATTGTATATACGCAAGTGTAATTTATCGAATAGTTTTAAAACATTTTTGCCTAAAAATAAGTGTTATTCATGTTGTGTCAGGGTGCTGTAGACAAATAAGCTATATTTTGCCATATTTTAAAATGAATTACCTGAGACTAATGTACGTAAAATATTTTAATGATAGTAAAGAGATAGTCCAAACGGTTGGTTGACACTGCTAGTGACCAAGGTTTGCCTTACCTTGCCCAGAGAATAAGCATTGCCATCCAACGTGGCAATGCTGCCAGTCTTTTCGGCATATTTCCAGTTCACGGCGATGCTGAAAAATTTTATGATGCCATTTAGTTTAAGTTTCTTTTTTATTCGTTTTTTTTTATAATTATGTCTATAAAAACTGTATACCTATAGTTAATTATTTATAAAGAAAATATTTAATAAATAGTTAAGTAAATTAATTAACCTAAGCCTTCATCGGATTTAATTTGTTAAAAGGTTGACAACAGCTATGTTTTTATTCCGTTTTTTAATTTTATGATTTTTTTTCTGTTATACAGCTTTAATTATAATGACGGCAAAAAAAACTAATAAAATATCCATGTTATTTTACAGTCACAGAAGTATTGTCATGCAGAGGTACGATAATGTTGCAAGCAGGAGGGTACCGATTCTCCCAGCAGAACGTGTCAGGCCCCGGCAAGGTCAGGTGGCAATGTTCTGTCAAGTACAGGACTAGATGCACTGCTTTCATCACCACCTGCGAAAAAAAGATCGTGAAAAGCAACTTAATACACAACCATAAGAAGTCTTCTGAATACTTTTAAAACCTACGTGTTTGAAATTCTTCTGTAAATGTAGATCTCACATTCTTAGCAGTTATTACGAATTAAAAATAAATCACGTTAGTCTTATCGAGTGTCTGTCTCGCTTTTTCCCAATTACTCTTTTTTTTCTTGTGGTAAAAATCATCAAATGACTCCTTTCGCCCTGGGTGGGGCGGAAGGGACTGTCAGACTTTTACTGACGAAAAAACCACCCTGTTCCTTCTGTTGGCCTTTATGTTCCGGGGCCACGGTATCTTGATAAAACGTACCGCATCCCCGGTTTCCTAATTACGCTGAGGTAGTTTCCAGTTTAAACAGATGCAGCTGAATACCACTGTTTTACATGGAGCAACTGCCTTTCTGACCTCCACCACCTAGTTACCGGGTAACACGATACTCCTTGCCTTTTAATAATCGTGACGAAAATAAATAAAAAAATGAAATAACAAATCCATGTTATTTTGCAGTCCAACAAATATTGTCGAGTAGAGGTGCTGTAATGTTGCAAGTAGGTGGGTTCCGGTTTTCCAAGCAGAAAAACGTATTAGGTTCAGGCAAAGTCAGGTGGCAGTGTTCTCTCAAGACCAGGACTAGATGTACAGCTTTTGTTACTACCTACGGAGAATATATCGGGAGATGCAGCTTAAAACATAATCATGGGATGTTTTATTAAGTGAGGGCTCTTTGGTCTTCAAATCAACGACCATTTTTACAAGAATTTAAAGCCTTATTACGGAAAAGTAGATGTATATTCTGTTATTAAAACGGACATATAAACTATTATTTTGACACTTCTGTAATTAATTTAGTATATAAATAAAATAAAAATGCGATATTTCTGTATGGTTTTTATAAGCAATACTTTATTTATTATAAAAGATGTTTATAGTTTAAAAGATTACACAAATACTAGGTAATGTTCTGATGCAAAAACAAATCAATTTTACGCTGTTCTACAGTTTAGAAAATCTTATCAGATGGGATGGCTGGCGGCTAGGGGATTGCCATACCTCTGGCAATTCCCATCCGCCAGCAGAAAAATGCAACAAGCTACACCAAGGTTTAGGTTTAAAAACTCTGACACTAGGGTGTGTGGAGTCGTAAGACCTTATTACCCACACGATAAAGAAGAAAGACACCAAGGTCAGGTATGATGTGAAGTGACCTTGCCTGGTTGGTTGCTGGCTGGTTTCGGTTAACTCTCTTAAGGATCTGTATATCTTTTATTTTTGTCTTATAAAACCATCTAAAACGATTCCTAAATGATTTCAGTGATGGAAATGGCTACGAATAGAGGGACACAAATGCTGATAGCGGATGGGTTTCGTTTTTCCAAATCATACAAGAATGGTAAGAAGACTAGATGGCAGTGTACCAAAAGGAGTCGGACAAGATGCTCTGCTTTTCTAATAACCACCGACGGTTTAATTTTAAGAAGCAACTTAATCCACAATCATACAGATTAAGAAAAGTAATATATTTTATAAGATAAAACAGTTATAAAATAAAAGATTTGTACTTACCTAACACACGATTGTCGTGATGTTTTATTTGAACATTTGCGAGCTCACTTTAAAATTATTGGACACAAGATTTTTTCTGAGATTTTTCCTTCAAGTTATGTAGGGTTTAGCGTCTAATCCTGGATCCGTGTCATAACCCGTAAGTATGAATTAGGATAAAGAAAAATATCGAAATATCGTGAGTCATCGTGTTATGGGCAAGAGGACGTAAGTGAAACCACTTACGCGTGGTAGCATTTTGCTTACACTTCCAGTGATAACACGAAGTGAGAATAATAGGCAGCCATCCAGACGTTTTTTTGTTCTATGTATATTTGTTTCAATATTCTTCAAGTTCAATCAGTTCAATATATATTATTTTTTCAGCCGAATGGCTTCAGACGAGAGGCGGGTACATGTTAAGAGTAGGAGAAAACAAGTTTAGTAGAGCTAGAAGTTGGCGTCATAAAACTCGTTGGGCTTGTTCTCTTAAGACCCGAACTAGATGCAGAGCGTTTGTTACAACGGTCGACAATTGTATTGTAAGAAGTTTTTTGAAACATAATCATTGAATATAATAATTTAAATTAAAATATTTTTTAGTATGTGCTCTTTAAATTATATTTCTATAAGTAAAACTGATTCTATAAAATTGTTATTATGGTATTATGTAGTAGGTAAGTTGGTTCTTTCTCTTTTTTCAACTTTCCACGTTTAAGAGCATTTTTTGCTATTATTGAAAACATTTTTTCTGGAAGATTTTTGTGTATCTATATGGAATCTTTGAAAAATATTGTTCATATCACAGCCACGTCTGTCACTAGTTAAATATAATTATTTTATCACAATCGTCGTTATACATTTCTTAACCAGCTTCCACCATAGTTTATAACTAGCTCCTGCTCGCGACTTCGTCTGCGCAACCTTCAGAATTAACCTAAAGTCCTAAATTTTACCACGGGAACACAAAAACGGGATAAAAATTATATAATATTTTAAGCTAGATTTAATATAAATGTGTGTGTGCCAAATTTAAGTTTATTTCGTTTAGCCTTTGAAACTTGAAAGACTAACAATAAACATCAATTCAAACTCAGAAACAATTTTTTTTCTAAACTACGTAGGTAGAATATTGTATTTCAACTCCAGGTTTATTCCACAGAATACAAAGAAGAAAATGTCAGAAGTCATCCTGTTATGTATAAATTGCACGCAGTTGGTCGTACTTTACCCACATTTTTAGGCGTTTTTTTATTGGCGTCAGCGACGGGGGAGCGCTAACTACAACGTGTCGAAAGGAAGTGACAATATTAGAAACTCATACAGACAGTTCTTCCTCTTTTAGGCAACGCTACAAATACCTGTAATCTTTATATATCCAGTAACTGTTTATCTTAAGAAAAACCTGTTGCTTATTTGACACTAACAAGTTTTTTTTACATTTCAGTCGAATGGGTACAGAACAAAAGAGGTTTCCCGATGTTGAAAATAGGAGAACACAATTTTGGTAAGTGTAATGAATATCAGAATTCTCCTAGAGTTCGTTGGGCGTGCTCCACCAAAAATCGAACAAGATGCAAAGCTGCTGTCACTACCTACAATAACCAGATAATTAGGTGTTCCTTGGAGCACAATCACTGAATATATAAATATATCCTCACGTAAATATTTTGTATAGTAGTAGATTATAATAATCACTGAATCTAGAAATATTTACACAAATATTTATTAATGTCTATACTATCTATCTATACTATATAATATAATAAAGTTGAAGAGATTTTTTGTTTGTTTGTTTAATCGCGTTAATCTCTAAAATTCCAAGTCCGATTGGATAAATTATTGATATGTAAATGATAGCCAGATTCAAGAGGAGATTATAGAGTATATAACATCACGCTACGACTTACGGGAGCGGAGCAGTATCAAGTCGCAGGTAGTAGATTATAAACCTGCTAAGTTTGTTTGATTTTTGGTTGAACGACTCCTTTCTGGTCTGATTTTGAAAATTCTTTCTATAATAGAAACTATGCTATCATTTAGGGAAAGGATAGGGATCTGTAAGAAAACTAACGCCGACGATGTCTGTAAAAGTTAGTCCCTAGTATAAAACAAAGTACCTAGCTTTCTGTTTTAAACTATTGGACCGCTTAGTTCTTCAAAGCTAACGGGTTTTACGCTTTTTTTGTAATATTAAAATAATTTACTTCAAAAGGCTTGTGCGCTGTAGCACCCGAGACGTGGGTCACTACTGTACTGGGATATAAGTCTTCTATTGTGATTGAAACACGTATTTATTATTGACTTCGTATATTAATCCTTTAAATTATAATTATATATTAAAACAATTTTTATATTTAATATCCAAGGCTTTCCAGCCGTCGTCACACGGTCTGCCTTTTCTATTCTTATTTTAAAGGTAATATTTTTCTCTTAAATAAAATAGGTCGTCTAAGGCTCATCCAGCCAGCGTCTCTACAGTACATGCCTCCTTATATTCAACTTCAGTAAAGAATAGAAATCTTGATGTTTGACACGTCGCTCGTAAAATATATTATTTAATTTACAGTCGGTATTTATTTAACAACCTTTAACATAGTCTGTGTGAAGAATAGTGAGCTTTAACTCCATGTTTATTCCATCAGTCCACAGAATACTGACTGATAGGAAATCGGAGCTCCTCGTCGTGAATGGTTTTCGTTTTTCTCGCTCCGGGGTCATTGGACGGAACGGCCATGTGCGATGGCAGTGCACCACGAAGACGAGAACCAAATGCAAAGCCCGGATTACTACCCTTGGGGAACTAATAGTCAAGTCTAATTTGAACCACAATCATATTTACTAGCCTAGTGGTAATAGCGCAGAGGTTCACGCAAAATGATGGTCATTCTATCAGACCTGTTTTAATTGAGGTCGATTTTTTATTGGTACGGTTCGTGCTTAATATATTTTTACGATATGTTTTTTTTCTGTAAGTAAATTGCTTGTATTGTTTTAGTTTTATAGCCGATCTTATGCTTTCTCTATGATATAGCTTAAAATAGTATTTTTTTTGTTCAACCATTATATCTAAGTTTGTTAATATTCAGTTATAATATAGGGTAGTCAGAAATACCCAAAACATCTTGACAATAGAGCCTTGATCAACGTTGTTTCTATTGGCTGCTAGCTATTGCGGTAAAAAAGACGGTGTGGGTTTAGTAATAGAGTTCCATTGGCAACGAAACCCTATAGAAGACTTAATGGGTTTTGAACTCATGCATTCAGGGATGATAAAGAAGAGTGTCAATTAAGGAAACTATAATTACAAAGAATTGTTAGTAACGTACTGTCTGTTGTCAACTTTAGTTGACCCTTAACGTTACGTGTTAAAGATCAAAGTGGGTCAGATAATGTTGACCATAGACTTACCAATGTCTTTTTTTTTGGCTGTAATATACAATTGATGCATTATTCGATTAAATTATAATGTTGCATTCTGAAAATATATTTTGCTTAAACTAATATACTCGTATCAAAGATATGTAGAAGGGTTATTATGAGAATTATTTAGTGGTTAAGAACAATTGTTGACATCGTATCGATATAAGTCCAATTTTTTATTATTAAAAAATTACATTTACAATGTCGTTTTTTTTTCTTTTACCGAATATATTTTAGATATCGCTATCAAGTGCAGAATATTAGCAAAACAAACACTTGAATAAAATATTTTTGTTAGATTTTATAAAATTATGCATTTTGTGTACTGCTCCGGTAGTTTTTAACTGGCAGTATTTGTTTTTTAATTCGCAGTGCCTGTGTTCAGTGAAAGTCGATTTGGGAATCCTGTCATTGAGTTGGGACCTTATCGATTTACACGATCATCTGTATCGGCGTGCGGCCGTCGCCGGCGCTGGATATGTTCTAATAAATTGGCGTCGGGCTGTCGAGCCTCCATCATTACTTTGGATGACGTCATCGTCAAAACATCTAATGAGCACCAGCATTAGATGCTCATTTAATTATAAGTTTTTAATTTGTAAGCTCATTCCTTTTGTTAAAGTATTTTCGTTATTTTTCAAAAAATATTTTTGGTTATGTACTTAATTTTAGAAAATATTAAAATGATTCGTGTATGCATACATTTCTGCAGCATGGCGATTGAGTTTCTGTTTGATTTTTAAATAGTATAGTTGTAGAGGCTTTTATTTGTGATTAGATAAGCTTTAGTGCAAATATTGCTTAAAATAGTAAGCATTTTAGTCATGAGCAAAAATAAGTATACACATAGGAACATCACGAAGCGATTTTCCTTGAATTTATAACAAAGTTGTAACCTTTTTTTCACAAGAAAGTCGCTTTAAAATTTTGCTAAGTGTGTACTTATTTTTGCTGGTGTACAGCTTATGACAAATAAACATATGAGTACAATGTCGTTTACTCTAAGTTCACATTTGCCAAAAAGCCAAAGAATATTATTTGACGTTGATTATATTTTTAATATCTTAAAGAACTATCTTTTACTTTTTACTCATACCCATCAACATTTTTTTCATTATAACTGTTTTTTTTTCTGCTTAAAGAAATTTCGAAACCTCTAGAATTCTCATCATTAATTTCATCTGCCACATAATTTTTCTTTTTTGTTCCTCCCCTAACTGGAGGTTTTTGGTTATCATTTATTTCAGTGCCGGTGTTTGGCAAGAGTCGGCACGGAAGGCCGATGATCCTGGTGGGGCCGCACAAGTTCTGGGCGCACGGGAAGACCAGGAGGAATGGTCAGCGCTGGCACTGCAGCTGGCAGAAATGCAAGGCCACACTCTTCACCAAAAATGACGTTATAGTCAGAACTACTGGGGAACATAGTCATCCCTGACGATGTGGGCGAAGTTTTTTAAAAGGTTACCTAGAAGAAGGTTCTAAGTTTTTTTTTTATATTGCCCGATTTTTACTCTACTGACTTTTATATAACATTCATCGTTACAGATTAACTGTTTATCACAAATTTTGTTATTATTAAGTCTTAAAATTAGAAATTATTTTTTTGATTAGCTTAGGTATCGGGCTAAATTATATTTAAAAGCTCTAGGTACTAGAAACATTAGTGATATACCCATGTGTACAAATATTATCAATCAAAGCCCGAATTTATTAGCTCTGCTATACCTAAGTATAAGGCATGAGCTTATAATTCGTAAAAGACCAATATGTAACTGCCATAAATTCAAAGTCAAAATTAAGTCATTTTAAATTTCAATTTAGACTATTAAATGGCACTTTTGAACGTCATAAACAAGATAAAAGAATTTAATCTAGTTGCCCCCCTTCTGAAAGGTAGTTTCGTATTGAGAAGATCGGGCAATCCATACTTCCACTTTTAGATAAATGTTTTACAATATTTTTTAAACAGGATTACATGTCAACACGATATTACCTAGCTTAAAAACTACTATTTAGGCATACTACATTTTTATATTGATATTTTATCTAATTGTTAACACTACATTGTGGTAAATATACCTCAAGTTGTAAGAGAAAGTTTATCAATAAATCGCACGGTTTTTATTCAGAGAGAGACTTTTTAATATTTAACTGATAGATATTGACCAATATTGAGTAATTTAGGGCAACGTAATATAAGTTTAGTTAAACATTATTGTAGCTCGTAAGTATTTTCACATGTTTGTAAAACAAAAATAATGTGACACTAATGTGACGCTCAGGCAGACTTGGTGACGGTGACAGTTCGTTGTCAGTATGACACAATGTCAAGATCAGGGCAAATATGTCATTCTGGCAAGTAAAATAACCTTAGGCTTATTTAACTCATTTCTTTATTTTTTTATATTTCGTCTGTTTTTTAGTAAATTATTGTGTCTACAATATTCTAATACTTAATGAAGGTACTGCTTTTTGATTGATCGTGAAAGTTAGGCATTACATTGCATTCATATAGCTTCTACATTCATAAGTTTCTCCATGATTGGTGTCTAGAAATAGCCTTATAAAAATTATAGGTACCTAAATATCACTTGAAATTAGGTACGTATACTTTATTCGTATTGTGGTATATGGTACACATGGCTAAAAAGTTTTAGTATCAACTCTATTCGTCTCATGAATATGTAGATACTGACGGTTGCCCGATTATAAAAAAAGATTTGCTAAACTGTTTACTAAAATACTGATTTTAGAATTAGCAATCGTTAAGACAGGTAATAAAAATAATGTCCATGGCTTCTCAATGTCTCAATATACCTACTTAAATGCAAGGTTCAACTGATTTGATTCGCCAACATCAAAGGTAAGGCCGACATTGAAAAATTCACTTTCATGTTGAAAAAATAATATTATGTGAACCATATATTATTGCCATTAATCTAAAGTTTTATATTATTGATAAGTGACATATTTTTAAGTTAGTTTAAGGGTATAGTTTTGATTTTTATATCGTTACTCTATATTTGTTTCTATATATCTAAATGTCACCGTTAGTTCTTTAGTAAAGTATGTTGTGAATTTGCCATTCCTTAACCGCTTAATTTAGTCTTTGCCGTAGCGTGATACACAAGAGGCGAAATGTGCACTGGACAGTTCTTAAGATATGTGACGTCACACTGGTTAACGATGAAGAGTGTTCAGTCAACAGGCGCGGACTCAATTAGGCCGTTCAGATAAAGGCATAATTGATTTAATTATAAGACTAAATATCTAGAAAAATTTTCTAAAAGCGTTGCTTTATGTGAAATACATAGGCACTTAATCGTATCTGTGTCGTTGGATGCTGTTGCTTACGAGTGTATGACTATATGTGCTTTATTGCCTCTTAAAGACACGACGCTTCGGACTTTTCGCAAGCCGTGTTGTCTATGTGATTATTAGAAAAAAACTAGGATGGCCTGCTAAATTATATTTTTTTGCGTAGTAGATTTTTTTTGTGTATTCTTTGTAATTTTTTTTGTCTACTTCATAATTGTCTTGTAATTTACTTTCTCCTTATTTACTATTGTTCTGGCATCCATTACCTTAGGCATTATTCTTTGTCAGTATCTGATACTGTGGTTGTTGTTAACTCTTATTGTCTTTTATAAGATAATTAAAATATAATAATAAGCGACCAATGAGCAATGGTATGGTGGGTGGTTTATTTTGTGAACTGTAAACACATAGTCATTAAGGGCCATTTTTAATAAACTATTATGTGTTATGAATTAGTAGTTTTCTATTTAGATAGTAATATAGTGGACTAATTACTCGTGTAGTTGCTTGAACCTTTTCTTTTTAATGCACGTCAGTAATGAAATTTAGAATTATTATTTTATTTTTACACTTTTTACATACTGCATTTTTTACATACCGTTCTTTCAAGATCTGTATTATGAAGAGTCCAAACGTGGTGGTGTGAACCTTTGTTGTCGTGGTTACCGCTATATTAAGCATAGTCAAACCAAAAGCAACCCTCCAAGGATCAGGTGGATTTGTAACAAGTCGCGTATTGGCTGCAGGGCCACCTTAATCCTATCAAACCACGAGATAGTGAAGGTTTTGAATGAGCATAACCACTAATTTAATTCGTTTTAACAGATTTGATTTTAGTTCTTTTCATTTTTTGTTTTGTGCTTTAAAATAAAGGAGAATGAGCATCTTATATTTGGGTATTTAGTTTTGTCTTCATGTGTCAGTAATATTCAAATAGTATTTTTATAATCTCACTAGCTGACTCGGCCACGCGTTGCTGTGGCTTGAAGTAAGTAAAGATACTGAGGTCAATAATTGAGTTAAAAAGTATCCTCTTTTAAGTTTGACCAAATTACACACAGTAAGCCATATTTCATAAAAAATGGTTGAGTAGTTAAGGAGTCCATCCCCTAAACAAAGTGACGCGTAATTTATATTTACATTAAGACTACGACGTTTATGCGTTAATCATCAGAAAAAAAACCGGGTACTTGCTTTATTCGTGGACGCAAGTAAAATTTTAGGCTATAGTTATACCAGGTGTAAAGAGGTGCCATCGATAACGATTTATACTCTTTATTCAATGAAGTGATCGTTTTACTTTCCCGTATTCGTTTTGGTTTTGAATTCACTTTTGCCTCCTTAATTTGCTGAGTATTGTAGCTAAATTAACTAACTTTCTTTTTTAATTGATTATAGTAATGTCCATATTCCTTTCAAGGTTTTCACTACGAGGGATCTAAGCGTGGTGGGAAAACGCTGGCGTGGTTACCGCTACGCAAAGCATAGTGCTAGTAACCCCCCAAAGACGCGCTGGATTTGTAGCAAGCTGCATTCTGGCTGCCGGGCTACACTTGTCCTCATAAACGACACCATAGTTAGAGTTTTAAATAAACATAACCACCAATAAACGTGTTGTACGCCTTCGGGTATAACACAGCGCGCTTGAATTATTTTTATAACAACTTTTTATTGTAGGTACCTGTGTTAACAAATGAATAAATTATGACTTATGAACTAATTTAACGAGCTATGTTTCTTGTACTTATTCTTTTGTGCTTTGAAATAAAAAGACAACACGTCGTTTATATAAGTACTTAATTTTTGAAATTCGGTCATGTCCAGGATGATTATAAAAAAAGTTTAACACTCAATCACATAAAATTAAACGGCTTAATTAATTTGTATAAGTTTTGTCACACTGGTAGACCATGTCTTTGGTTAGCACATTTAATACTTATTATCCGGGTTCCTATTTGAAGTAGTTGCTTCTCCAGCATGCGCCTGCTCGTAAAACCTCGAGCGCTTAAGTATTAGTTTAGATTCTCAATAAGGGCTGTCTTTTACCACGTGCGAGCGGGGAGCGATGTAACCACTCTGCTTAAAGCTTATTGCGAAAAATTTCTATCAAATTCATAAACTTCTCCTTTTTTAATGTCTCTGTTTCACATATTCCCTTCAAGATCTGCATTACGAGAGGTCTCAGCGTGGTGGAAATACTCTTTGCTGGCGTGGTTACCGTTACGCAAAGCATAGTGCGAGCAAGCCTCCCATGACGAGGTGGATTTGTATCAAGTATCCAGTTGGCTGCAGGGCTACCATAGTGCTAGTAGAGGATGAAGTAATAAAGGTTTTAAATGAACATAACCACTAAATAATTTATTAGACTGTAATTTTTTGTCGTTGCTTTGTTGCTCTGAAATAAAAGGAGAATGGGCATCTAATTCGGATTTAATTTTATTTGAAATAAGTATGTTTTAATATCCCACAAATACTTTGAGTTAAGTTATTTGACAGGAATACCACAATACTAGATATGTTATTAGGGCTATATCTTCTTTAATGTTTTTTAATATGATTTTGAATATCTTACGTGTTGCTTTCAGGGCTAGTGTTTTTACAGTCAAGGTTTGGGGATCCTGTTATAGAGTACGAAGGTTTTCGCTACAACAGGCGCGGTAAAGGCAAGGGTCCAAAAGTAAGCTGGGCCTGTGTTAAGATCGCCCTGGGTTGCAAGGCGAGGATCATCACAATCGACAACAAGATAAACAAAATTGTAAATTGGCATAACCATGACGTACGGCGTACATAGCAACTATCCGTGTTTCTATGTTGGTTGGTGTTGATAATTTTAAGATTTGGTTATTTTTGTGAACGTTTATTATATGATTTTTGTTAATATTATGTTGTTTTATTTTATAGTTTGTATTATACATATATTCGGAATAGTTACGCAGAGCTATGGCTACACTCTTTCTAAAAGAGAGTAATAATATTTCTATGAAATGTTTGAAGATTTTTTTAACGCTGGTTTTTTTAAAGTATCGTTCTCTTGTACTAATTTCTCAAATACGTTGTTGTGTTGGTATTGTATGTGTGTCTTTCCCAATATTTCCTTAGATATGATTACGAATCAAAGGTAACTTTTAAAGTCTGTTTTACAGGTTGCAAGTTTGAGACGACACGTTACGGAAATCCTGTGATAGTGGTTGGAAAATATCGATACAATAAGTGGAGTGGCAGTAAAGGTGCCCAGGTTCGGTGGACCTGCGTGAAGAACCAGCAGGGTTGCCGAGCAACCATAACAACCATCGATAATGTTATAGTCAGGACTAAGAACTATCATACACATTTTTAATTTAAAAACTTAGAGACGTATTTTTAAATGCATTCTCTTTTTTTCTCGTGCGTATTCCAAATGGATTGCCACATTAGTATTTTGCTTGGCGGCTTCATAATAATAGTAATGGTAACGAATTGTATGCAAAAGGTGTCCTAAATCGAATGGTTTGAAGAATTAATTTAATTCAGTGCCATTTACATGCAGCTAGGAGAACAGGCATCGTAATGCCAAAGTAGATTTTAAAATGCAATAAATACAGACTGAATTATAGTTACACTACAGATCCTATGACATAATACCAGCCTATTATATTCTTTCCCAGAAACATCTCTTTGTGTTAGTAAGCGTGTTCTCCTATAAGCATATTTTACTTGTATTTGTAGGAATGTAGGGATTATTGCAATTATTATTTTAAACGAGCCGCTTTCGTGTGATAAGCAGTGATAGCTTAGGCCGGTAGATAGGTTATTAGGGAACCAAACTTAACGACTAATAGGGTGTACTCATATCTGACGGAAGATGCGCTCCGTATCGTCAGTCACATAACGCCAGAACAGTCAAATACATAATGAAATATCCAACCATACACACATAACCGATGATGACGATACATACGATGTATCTTCCGTCAGATGTGCATCGACCCATAAACATAATAGTTTCAACCAATCGATTGGCTTGGAACTTAAAAGTATTGCTTGAGCCTTAAGTTAGGTTCTGTAATCCCAAAAGTTTAGTTTGCTTAGTATTCAAAATAAATGTGATCTTATTATGTTAACAGTATTAATAATATTTAAAGACGTAGCATGGCTTTATTGTGTCAATACGTATGTATTAATAGAATGTATACATCTGACATAGAGAATAATAATGTTTTCATTGAAAAGTTGTTTCAATTTGATCATTCCTAATGGCA
This sequence comes from Hoplodrina ambigua, assembly GCA_949774945.1. Lineage (NCBI taxonomy): Eukaryota > Metazoa > Arthropoda > Insecta > Lepidoptera > Noctuidae > Hoplodrina > Hoplodrina ambigua. The sequence goes on from OX458975.1 coordinate 11,911,984, forward strand.
CTGACTGTAATTTGAGAATAGCTCCACAGAAACTGGCCATTTTAGAAGTAAGAGGTTTAGAATATTCTAGGGTGGAATTTAAATTTTACATACATAAACTCACGCCTTTTTCCCATGGGGGTAGGCAGAAACCACAGAACACCACCTGCTACGATCCTTACTTTTTTAATTTTATTTATTGAAAGGGATAACAAAACATACTCCTTTACAAAACATATTCCTTACATAGTCCTTTCGCTTCATCCACGTTCATACATCTGGTCAACAAGCACCCCGGTTTCGAGTACTGCGCACCTGATCTTTCTGAAGAAGCTCACCAATAAGGTCAGTGTAGGTCTTCCAAGGGTGTAAATTTTCTCTTAAGGAAACCACATTATGAACACAAACCAACTCTTCATTGTAAGTTTCTAAATTGCTTCAACCATTTAACAGGCACTCATATTTAATTAAATCCTAAAACATTAACATTTAATCATTTATTTACAGAAATAAGGTTCGCGAAATCTCAACGAGGTTTCCCGCTGCTCCTCATGGGTCCTTACCGGTTTAACAAATGGGCTCGCAGCAAAGAACCGAAGATTCAGTGGATTTGTGCTAGAAACAATCCGTACAAGTGTCGAGCAAAAATTACCACTATCGATCATCAGATAGTTAAAGCTATGACTGAGCATAATCATTGAGCACTGCTGGTGGAAGCTGCTAGCGCGGACAAAACAGCAAAATACTCTAAGTTTTTATTTAATGATCCATTGTGAACCACAATACAATGGAAAAAAAGTTGTAAGTTACGTGTAAGTTAACAAATGCCGCACGGTTTTCACATAATTTCCAACTCTCTTTATTATAGTTTTTAGTTCATTAGTAAATAATCATAAAACTTTACGAGAATAGTGGTGTTCTGCTTGCAGTGACGCTTAAATATAAAATATGATCGAAATTGCCAACATTTTAATTAATTGACTTGTGGTTTATAGTGTAGAAGCTTTGTATTTGATAATGGCTACCTTAAAGTAATTTTTATGTATTTATTAAATATTATGATAAGTGTCATTCATTTAGGTACATTTTCTGTATCTTATAAGTGAAGACTTGTTATTGGCCGTCCGTCAAATTTTCTGTCACTAGTCCTTTTTTTCTAGCTGTAAGTCTTCCATTTTTTTACCTAAATAAGTAGGTAATTAAAATTATCGATCAAAAGTTCGTTGTTTCAGAGAGAAAGCGTTTATGGATATTCTCACAGGAACTGTGCATTTTTACGATAGTTAAAGTATCCTACGAGTATGTAACTCAGAAATAGTGTAGCAATCTATCAATAAAAGAGTTATTGTATCTAATCAAATCATTGTTTTCAAATACTACTATTTCTAAACATACAAAGTCTCAAAGAACCTTTTTTGTTTTTTTGTTTTGACGTACAGATTGTTGATTTACAGAAATAAGGTTCACAACATCTCAACGTGGTTTCCCACTTCTCGTCATGGGTCAATACCGGTTTAACAGATGGGCTGGCAGCAAGGAGCCTAAGGTTCACTGGGTTTGTGCTAGAAGCATACCGGACAAGTGTCGAGCCAAAATTACAACTATCAACTATCAGATTGTCAAGGCCATGACTGATCATAATCATTGAGCACTGCTTGTGAATGATTGCGATCAGCACAGACAGAGCTGCTCGAGAAGATTTCATTTAAAAATCGAAAATTAAAAAAAAATATCCTTAAATGACAACCTTACTACAACGTATTTTAGTGTATTATTAATTAATAGAAAAAAACTGAGGATTCAGCATTCGAGCATATTGTTGTTCTATTTATGCTTACCGTTAAATTAAGAGTCCAAAAAATAATGTCAATATTTTAATTAATAAACCTGTGGTGTTTGGTAGCTTTAAATTTTAATAATGGTTTTTATGGTGTCGGTATTTTTGATGTATGTATTAAATATAATAATAAGTTTTCATTTATTTTCATTTAAACCTATAAAATTATCAATCGTAGGTATTTTCATTGTCACAAAGAGAGACAGCTTTCATGGAGAAAATAAAAATTCCGGGTAAAAAGTATCCTATTTAATCCGGATTTAATGTAGCTTTTTATAAGTAAGTAAAAGAGTGATAGTACCTAATCGAATCAGTGTTTTACAAACGTACAAAGCGACAAAACGTTATCTTTGTATGGGTATTGACGTACAGATTTTTACAGGAATAAGGTTTACAAAATCGCAACGAGGATTCCCACTTCTCCTCATGGGCCCCCACCGGTTTAACATGAGGGCTGGCAGCAAAGGACCAAAGGTTCGCTGGGTTTGTGCTAGAAGTGTCCCGAACAAGTGCCGAGCGAAAATGACTACTATCAATAACGAAATTGTCAAGTCTATGACTGATCATAATCATTAATGAACCCGGTGTAGACGGACAAGTGCCCAGATGAAGAGAGATAAGGAGTTATAGATGAGGGCTGGTCAAGAATGAACTTTAATATTTTTTGTGTGTAATGTGTGTGCGTGTGTGTTAATTATAAGTCCACATGAATTTTAATTTATTTCAAATCAAATTATCAATCAAAAGTTCACTTTCATGGAGAAAGAAAGCTTTCATGCAGATTCTCACAGAATCTGTGCACTTTAATGACATACAAAGTATCCCAAGTCATTCGGAAATAGTGTAGCTTTCTATCAGTAAAACAGTTATTATAATCGAATTAGTGTTTTGAATTATCTTTAAGAAACATACATAGCGACATTTTTTTTAATTGGTTCCTTCTTGGTCATACTAAAAGCTGGCCGAATGCCTAATCGGACTTTCCTGTAATGACTTAAAAATAAAAATTGTATTCCAGTCAGGGAATAAAATTTACAAACTAAGCGACTACATGCTAGTGTCATCCCCTGTGGGGTACAGACCTCGGCTTAGGACTTCGCTGAGAAGGATAGCAAGGGGACATGTTGAATCGGATCGTGACTATTTTAGAACTTTCAAGCTACAGGCTCGAGAGGCGCGGCCAAGATGGCTCGAGCAAGGGTCGAGGCGGTATAAAAAGTCACAAAGAACTTCTTTTGATGTACATGTTATTGATTTACAGAATTAAGATTCACAACATCTCAACGAGGTTTCCCGATCCTCCTCATGGGCCACTACCGGTTTAACAGATGCGCTGTCAATAAAGGACCAAAAGTGCGTTGGGTTTGCGCTAAAAGTATCCCGAACAAGTGCCCAGCAAAACTGACTACTATCAATAATGATATTGTCAAGGCCATTACTGATCACAATCATTAATAAACCTAGTGTAGACGGAGAAGGACCCAGATGAAGAGAGATAAGGAGTTATAGATGTGGATTGACCAAGAATGAAAGTGATCCGCAAAGTAATATTTGCTTTCTTCACTATTGTAACGATTTTCAACCAAAACTCAGTATCTAACCTTAACCTATTTCACCTCCGTTTACAAACTATTGCAAATAATTACACTCCACAAAAAAAAGAAGAAAAAAAAGAAAGATGTAGAAGAGGCAGTCTCTTTATAATTTTTTAATTCTGTCATGGGAATCCGGGGCGCGTACTACAGGTTACTATGTAAACTAGTTAGGACGCTAGAGCCATTATTGAATTTGTTAAAACTATCTGCTGTAACTGTAACATACTTTTTGTAATAAGTAATAATTAATACATTGGTACCTTTTATGTATTTGTATGAAACAAATACCACTTATTAACCCTGTCAAATTAAAATCGTTAGTTAGCTAAAGTCAATGACACAATGATTCCTTATCCTAAGGAGCAATTTCCTTACATTTTTTTCATCGAGCTGTAAAAATAGAGGCATTTTGTGATTTGCAGAAATTAGGTTGACAAAGTCCCAACAGGGTTTCCCGCTCCTTGTCATGGGACCATATCGGTTTAACAAATGGGCTGGCAGCAAGGGGCCGAAGATTCACTGGGTTTGTAGCAGAAGTATTCCGGATAAGTGTCGAGCTAGAATCACTACACTCGACAGCACAATTGTCAAGGCCATGACGGAACACAACCACAGACCCATATACTAAGACCGATGAAAAATACTGCCAGTATTTTAATCAATGAATATTTAGTAAGTATGTACTACATAGATAATTATACTCTGTAAACATAATACGTTGTAATATGTAAAAGTATTTATTTAATAAAAAATGTGATAAATATACATTAATTTTGATTTAATTAAAATAAATGTGTTTCTTAAATAGCTGTTATAGTGCTTTCTGTAGTGCCCGTTAGGAACACCTACTTAACTAGGACTCTGAACGAGCATTCCCATTACCCCCACTTTTGTAGTCAGTCGTACCAAGTTATTCTTTGAGATAATATAAGCTAGTTATTTATATCGAATTACTATTATTTATTTACAGAAATAAGGATCACGAAATCCCAACAGGGTTTCCCGCTCCTCCTCATGGGTCCCTATCGGTATAACAAATGGTCTGGCAGCAGGGGGTCGACGATCCAGTGGGTTTGTACTAGAAGCAACCCGAACAAATGTCGAGCAAGGATCACCACTACCCTCGACAATAAACTAGTCAAGGCCAGGATCGAGCACAATCACACACCGATAATCTATGGCAAAATTTATCAGATATAATAAAATGGGACCAATTGAATAGATGATGGCAATAGGCTCGCCCCCTATTACATGGGACTTAAATATAACTGGCTAAATGTGGGTATACTAATGGGTACACCTCTGCCTAACCAATGGAATGTTACCAATGGAAAATATTGCTAATATTCAATTAGTAGGTATACGGGTGTAAAAAAAAAACATATCACATAGCCGTTCATCATCATCTTTCTGCCCTAGTCCCATGTTACTTGGAATCGGCGCAACACGCCGTCATGCTGTCACTGACTCCCTTTCCTTCATATCATTCTTCACACAATCCATCCTTTTCTTTGGCCTTCATCTTCCTCTCCATTCATCTAGATTCATATTCATAGCTCTTTTGGCCACATGCATTTTATCCCTCTTTTAGCCGTTAACAAAGTAATATTTTCCATTAAACTCAGCAATATTGAGCATAAATAAATACATAGTTAAGTTATTGATAATGTGTAGAAATATGCATTAGACATATTTTCTTCAATAAATATTATGATAGTACTACTACTATGTTTTATTAATTATATATATAGTATTTATAAATATCAGTGTTTGAGTTTTCGAAATAACCTAGGAAACCCTATTTACTTGTTATGTATATCTAATTATTCTGAATGGTTTACAGAAATAAGGTTCACGAAATCCCAACGGGGTCACCCGTGCCTCCTCCTAGGTCCATATCGGTTTTACAGATGGAGTGGAAGCAAAGAGCCGAAAGTCCACTGGGTGTGTGCTAAAAGCGTTCGTGGAAAGTGCCGAGCTAAGATTACTACTATCGACAACAAAATCGTTAGGTCTAGAACCGAGCACAATCACGTTGCTGGGGCATGAAATAAAACCGATGAAAATACTACAATACAATCTATAATTGTTGAATAACAAGAAATATAGGAAAATAATAGTATAGTATTGGGACTGCCTCGTTGGTCTAGTGGTCGCAAGCACGACTGCTGTGCATGAGGTCTTGGGTTCGATTCCCAGGTCGTGCAAAGTGTTATTGGGATTTTCCATCAGGAATTTCTCAGCAGCCTCGGAGTCTGGATTTGTGCCCGGTTGATGGCAATAGGCTCGCCCCCTATTACATGGAACTAAAAACATAACTGGCGAAATGTGGGTGTACTAATGGGTACACCTCTGCCTAACCCTTCGGGGATTACAGGCGTGATGTTATGTTATGTATGTATTAGGCTTGTATTCAATAATACACCGCCGCATAATAATAGACTGCCTCGTTAGTCAAAATGTTATTGGGTTTTTCAATCAGGAATTCCTCAGTAGTAGCCTCGGAGTCTAGATTTGTGCCCGGTTGATGGTAATAGGGGACTTAAACATAACAGGCAAAATGTGAGTGTAATAATGGATACACCTCTGCCTAACCCTTCGGGGATAACAGGCGTTATGTGTATTAAATAATATTATTTCATTATATTATGACATAGGTTTTTAGAATTTTTAAAAATAATACGTTTAATGTAAATTTATTTACTGAATAATGTTGTAAAAATTATAATATTTTTTTTACAAACCGACGAATACATTTTTGTACTGCTACTTCGAAGTTTTTGTAAATTGCTCGTTAGAAACCCCATTTAAGTGAAAAACATTTAAGTAAAACCTTGAATGAACAGCCCTTTTTTTATTAATTTATCAAATTGTATAAAATTATTATTTAATTTTATAAATAGTTGTCATTTACATCTAATTATTGTGATTGATTTCCAGAAATAAGTTTCACGACATCCCAACGGGGTTACCCGTGCCTTCTCATTGGTCCGCATCGGTTTTACCGATGGAGTCGAAGCAAAGAGCCGAAAATCCACTGGATCTGTGCTAAAAGTCGTGAGTCTAAGTGCCGAGCAAAAATGACCACTATTGAAAACCAAATTGTCAAACACATGGCTGAACACAATCATCTACCTTAGGTACTGGGTTTTGCCCGCGACTTCTGCCGCATAGAAGTCATTGGTTCTCAGGAATCACTTAGTCTACGGTCATATCTCTTTATAATACACAAGCACTCTTCCCGCGACCTCGTTCGCGATTTTACTTACGGATCCCTAATTTAAAAAATAATAATACAGCTTATGTCGCCCGGGGATAGTGTAGCTTCCAAACAGTAAAATAATTTTTCAAATCGGTTCAGTAGTTTCGGAGCCTATTGAATGCAAATAAACAATACAATCTTTCCTCATTATAATGGTATAGTTATTAGTTCAGATTGATTTGCGTTGGCTTTTGACCCAGGGGTAACAACAACTGGTATTTAATTATATAGATCACATTATTAGTCAAGGCTATATAGTAAACACTGCTGGTAGAACATTTATTATAAATATAAAAATGTCACAAATAAATCAATAAACATTTAGAAACGCTAGGCATTATACGATAATATGTATACACCTAATAAATAACATAACAAATCTACTTTTATTTTAATTTTATGCCAATAAAAATAAAAAAAACTTATCAATAATGAAAATATATAAAAGAGAAAGTAGATTTATAAAAGAAAAAGGGGCAAACGCAAAGGGCATCAAAAATTCGCCCGCACTGCTGTAAATAGGACAAGTGCCCATTTGGGCTCTTTTGGGCGGCTAAGCTGTCACCTATTTAGCTGACAGCTTTGCCGCGTTACATGGCTACGCTCCCAATCGCCATAAGGTTTCGACCCCAAACGGCTTATATATAGATCCCAAGAAAGTTGCTATATTTGCGCCGCTTGGGCCGTTTGGTGCCAATAATATAAATGCTTTTTTTGTAATTATTGCTATACTTACAAAAAAAGCATTTTGCAAAGCAGCTTTGAATCTTTCGGAACTATTCGTTAGAAAACCCTATTTCTTATACCCTACTTTACTCATACCCTCCTACTAACCGGCGGCAGAAGCACAAAACATTTTTTTACAATTACTGATATAATAAATATAAATTTTAAACGTCAAAACTGCATGTCATTTTCATAGTTTTCGGGAGTACTGATGCCGAAAATGAAGTCAATCAGCAGCCATCCACCAGAATGTGTAATATTTTCTTCATGCTTTTCTTCATTCAATATTAACTTTCAAAGCTTCTTGACTAATTTTTATTTAACTCTTTTACCTATTATTACCGATGGTGTTTATTTTGATTGTAGAGGTATTCTTCACAAAGACAAGACGTGGATTTCCATGCCTTCAGATTGGAAGATATCGATATCGTTCGTCGGGGGGCGGCAGCAACAACCCGCCTAAGACTCATTGGCGGTGCATCAGCAGTGTTTCACATAAGTGTCCGGCGAGAACTACTACTGTCGAAGATAGAATTATTAAATTCTTGCACAAACACAATCATTAAGAGGAAACTATAGTCTCTTCTCCATAGTTTTCTGACATCTCTTGCCTGTTGATTACGGCTTTAATAGTCCCACGTAATGAGACACAATTGGTTTTCTATTATTCTGTCATACCGGTATAACGAATCTCATTTCCCCTTTCACTTTAATTTGATGTTTGTGGTATAACAGAATAATAGAAAATTCATTTTACTTAATAGAAAAATCATTTTACTTTTGAGACTTTTATGTGAATGAAAGATTTTAGTTTAAAAGTGTTTCTGATGTTTTGGAAATACGTGTTATTTAAGTGAACAAATTCATGTGAAACTACTAGACGTTGATATACATTCATCTATGTCTAATAGTTCCCATTTTCTGCATGCTGACTCATCTCAACTGATCATTCTGTATATTATTAATTATGTGGCCAATGTGGTCGTGTGCAATATTAATGTACTTTTTATGTAAAACTAAAGAAAATAAATTAGTTTTATCAGTAAATATATTAGTTCGAAATCACCCATATACGTTGTAGACGCAAATTATTATGTATATTCTATATTTTATTATAGTTTAGATAAAATAGTATGTAGACGTTTATATAGAAGGCTTATTGCTAAAAGTTACTCGAGTAGATATATTTTGCTACGTGATCTAAAGTACCTACTTCAAATACATACACATAATAGGCTAGATGATTCCACTAATCAATTGACGTATTTTATGACCTATCAAAACGCGATTCTTGTATAGATTTTGTACGGCAATATCGAACTGTGACGTCATTTATTCGCCAACTTAAATGACTTACAATTTATTGATTTCAAAGCCACAAAAAATCGAATAAAGTAGATTGAAAATTAATCGAGTTTTAAGACTAAAATAAAGTGTTACTTTAAATGAGTTATGTCTTGGATTTATTGGTTAATGGTATCAACTACCCAATTTGTAAGTAAAGTATATACTCTTATATGTATAAAGACGATTTAAAATGGCAAACTTATTCCTGTTCTTTTCTTAATAGGAATATTTTTCACAACAACACAACGCGGTTTTCCATGCCTTTAGATAGGAAAATATCGATTTTATACACGCTCTCAAAGTCGCAACAGATTTAAAAAGTATTGGCTTTGTTCGCAATTTTATCCTAAAAAGTGTCGAGCGAGAGTCGCCACCTGTGACGACATCATTGTCACGAGTATTGACGATCACAATCATTGATATACAAGATATGGAAGGTACTTGGCAATGCGAAAGACGCGATGGTAATTTAAACATTTTGTTCTAGCATCATTGTGTTTCTAGCCGTTTACCTTGATTGTATAGACGCCTTTACTTACGTACATTAAATAAATGATCGTTATATTTATAATACTATTCTCATTTGTTTATTGGAAATGTTAGTATAAAAATCTGTATTATATATTTATATTTCAGATGACTTTACCCCAGTCTTTTCAACATCTCGCTTTGGGAAGCCAGTGATATTGATAGGAAGATATCGTTTCAACAAATGGAGTGGCAGCAAGGGAGCGCGCGCTCGGTGGCCTTGTGTCAAGGCTTGCTACGGCTGCAAAGCCACCATAATCACCATGGATGACGTTATTGTGAAATATGTTCACGAACACAATCATTAAATTATCTATATGGTGCACTTTTGAATACTCATCACAGGAGGTTGTCTTAAAAAATATAAAAAAAAAATACTTGTTATTTTTAGTTATTTACGTTTAACAGTATTTCAGAAAGTATCTCTTTCAAGTACAGACACGCCCTGTTGCGTATGTGGTAGGCAGTATATGGCGGTTCATCGCCTTGCCTGCCCAAACCCAGCGTCAAAAGGACTCGGATTTGAAAATCACATAAATAAAATATAAATATAAATAAAAAACCTATTTATTTTATTATCGACTGCTGTTGAGAATCACTAGCATAGTTTCCACCTTGAATTTGACGAGGGTTCAAAATTACACCTTGTGCACCTTGATTGTGATAATTATTATTAAAATTCTGACGTGTATATGTTATATTTTTATATCGCGTGATTTATTCCAGTTAATAGAACATTGCAACACACCTAAAGTATTTGAGTGGATATTGTTGTCTACTATGTTTTGTCTCTGCATCACCCTAGGGTAGACTGGTAGAATATGCCCAAGGCATTAAGTCCGCTTTAGTACAGTGTATTTTTTTACAAGTGCATACGATGAATAAATAAATAAATATTGTAGTAAGAATGGAATACCTTTTCTTTGTTTTATGACTGGCAGCCGGGCGTTACCATACGCCCCATCTGATCAAAATCTTTGGATTGGTCAAGTGTCCTTACGTTTATTTATTTTTATTTTTTTGTATATCACGACGGCGCAATTATTATGGCGCAGGCTTCACATACGAAGTTTGTAATGATATCATAATGAATACCTCTAATAATGTGAAGGTACATTTTAGATAGTTTTGCTAATAAATGTTTTAAACAATTATGATTTTGAACTTCTTAATTCACACAGTGAGAAGTAAATCAAGGTAAAATCTAAGCAAAGAAGCAATTTGGAAGCACATATGCTATTAAGACATAGTGTTTGTAAAATTAATACGGACGGCACGGCAACTGTGACTGAGTGGCTGAATGATTGGCTGCAGCGCTACGTGTCACGGTTTTGTTCCGCAGGGAAGAAATATTTATATTGCCTATTGGTAGTGGTTCCAGGTCTGGCAGTTTGTGTATGTGAGTTTACAGATTTGTACCGAAAATACGGGATAGATTCCCAGTACCTACGAAGCATATAAAATTATATAATAACCTATGTACACATAATTGCGCTGGCAACAGAAAGGACTTTTTGTGCTTAATAATTTTATTTGCTTTTATATATCAGGTAAGTTCAAATTTTTTCGAGACATCGCTAAGCGACTGGTCGACTCTTCACATGACCAGAGGGCTGGCCTTTTCTTAGGCCAAAGAATCAGCATTGCAATACAACGTGGCAATGCTGTCAGCCTTTTGGGCACTTGCCCCATTGACAGCGACGCGGACGAATTTTTTGATGCCTTATGAGGTTCGTCCTTTCTGCTCTTTTTTTTTTATAAATTGTACATATTTTACATTAACTTTAGGGTTTTATTTAAGTTAAGGTTATTTATTTAGTTCAAATGAATGTAAGTTAAAACGAATAATAAATCTCTTTAAAGTTTTCGTATCTCATTTTATCTCTCTATTTATTATACTTTGTTTATACATTGAAAAAAATTGTTTCAGAGCCAATATTTTCGACGTCCCAACGTGGTAAACCAGTTATAATTATGGGCAAGTACCGGTACAATAAGTGGGTGGGCAGCAGAGGAAATCGCGCTCGCTGGATATGTGGCAAAGTTAACGCTTTGAAGTGTTCTGCTACCCTAGTCACGATTGAGGACGTTATAATAAAACAAACGCCTCACAATCATTAGCAGTGGCTTCTCCTGGATAGAACACATACTTTAATGTGTTAAAAAAGTACAATCGGCTACGGCTTGAATTCTTGTACCTAAAGTGAGAATGAAACTGTCAACTTCAAGGTCCATATTAAAACCTTATATCTTGAGGTCAGAGTCTAATATTTAATTCGGACGCTTTCTATTCAGTTCTTTAACTGTTAGCCTTGGTTTAGTGACGAGGTTTAGGCTTTGCTTCGATGTGTCAAAATCTACACTTGTGAGAAACCGCTGGATGCGGGCAGCGCAGGACCGTTCATTGTGGCTTTCTCTAGGGTAGGTTTATGTCCTAATATTGTAATCGTAAAACATGTAGGTATCTATAAAAAATTGTAGGAATCAGTAGATTTATAGATAAATCTTAATGCAATGCTAAATGGTTATATCAAATAATTTATTATGAGCGCAAAACCATGTATATGAAAGGTTTTATATTTATAGTACACGGTATCCGTATCTTTTATATAAAGTAACCACTTTTTTTTTAAGTTAGTCATGAGCTTAAGGCGGTGAAGGCAGTATTATAAAAGTATAAATCACATTATTAATATGCTTTAGCTTGATTTATTTGTATTAATGCTTGTGTGTATTCAAATGTTACAAATTTTTAGAAAGTTGACATTCATTGTGTAACTATGTGAAATAAGAAAATATGAGTTCTACCCTGATTATAAATGTGATAAACTTGATTATTGCTTTTTATTAGAACCTGTCACAAAAATAATTTATGGAAAAAATAAATATATTTGGCGATGATGAAGAATATTTGATTAAACTCAAATATTTATATCAATAAAAAGCCTGTATCAATTGATTTCAGTTCCAAAATATTCTATATCGCGCCACGGAAACCCAGTGTTGGAAATTGGACAGTATCGCTTCAACAAATACTATCGAAGCAAAGGGCCAAAGGCGTATTGGTCTTGTGCAAGAGCGAGCATGGGTTGCCGAGCCAGAATCACGACATTCAACGACTGTATCATTAAGAGCAATAATGTCCATAAACATTGAACAAGTCAAGGACAAATCAAATAATAAGAAATGGAATTACGAACAAGAAGAATTCTTGAAGAAGAATACGATGGAACTGCAGTTTTATTCTGTAAAACTCTCCTTCGGTAAATAAAGTGAGCTAAAACGGCGATCTGTCAGTGTCAGCTGTCATGTGAGATGACAGCTCACTTCAACCTAGATGATAAATCGGCTTATAACAAAGTGTTTACAAACGTGTTTCGAATGTACGCTCGAACAAGCTATTAGGTTTACAGACAACACCAATTTTTTCCTCCTACATTGCTATTCATTGTGATCACTTTTTGAAACCTATTTAGAGTGGTTTAAAGTACTTGCAAGTTAGCTACTTGTATAGCAAATGGGTTGTTCGACTGTACAATTGAGTCTACTGTGTGGAAATCTAAATATAGGCTTTTTCGTAATGTTCATGAGAATTATCATTGACTACATCATTTATGAAATGAGAGACTGTTGAGGTATTATATATACAAATATATAAGGATTACATAGCTTTTAGCGTAATTTTTAGTTTTATTGAATAAAATTGATAATTAGATGATTTTATATGTATTTTTTAAGTGAACAAATAATATCACGTGCTTCTGTCTATAATTTGTTGCGTAGTGGTGTTTAATAAACTATTGGTGAAGGATATTTTCAGTTTTTTATTTATGACTGTGTTAGTATTAAAATGTGGTGACGGCTTTCATATTAAGTTGAATGTTTGTTTGTCTATTTTTATTTGATGACACGGCTTGCACTGTTTCAGAATATGTTTACTCAACATCAAGGATGGGCCGACCTGTTATACAAATTGGGAAATATAGGTTTAACAAGTATAGTAAGTACAAAGGAATTAAAGCTTCATGGAAATGCGTCAGATGTTCAAAAGGGTGCCGAGCATCTCTCTACACTGTGGAGAATATAGTAGTTAAAACCACTAATACACATAATCATTGAGTAACTGAATATTTTCAAAGCTTGACGATAAAATAGGTGCCCTATTTTATAGAATAGTAATATAGGAAACTACATTGTAGCTATGTTATAGATAGATTAATGTTCTTGTACAAGTGATGACCTGGAATTAACGTAAAGGTATCTTATAAGAGAATTTACGATTTATATAAACGTACAAACATGTTAACTATTTTTTTTTGTATAAAACATCACGCCTGTGTTCCGCAAAGGGTTAGGCAGAGGTGTAAATGTGGGAATACCCATTAGTAGGTACACCCACATTTCGCCAGTTATGTTCAAGTTCCGTGTAATAGGATGTGTAATGGGTGGTGACGGTGGTAGTATTTTATATTTACCTAGTTTTAATTAAGGGAATGCTATAGGGACCAAATACAATGACGTGTTTTTTTATTAATTTTCTAATTCTTTAATAGTTAAGTCTTTTGTCAAGTGTTTTCTTTGGCTATTGATATTTCGGTCCACTAATCATGTAACTATAGCTACATAATATTAGATTTCATTAATCAGCCTTTTTTTTTAAACGGGTGTAATTAGCTTCAATTTATTTTTAAATTTATGATTATTTTATAATTTATAACAATAAATGCCTGTTAGAAAGTATTCTGCTGTGTTATGATTTACACTATTTTCATTAATAATTACTAACCAATTTAATTTATTTATTTTATTTCGAAATATTTTAATGTCCCAGCGCTAAAATTTATCATAATTATTAGGTACCGATATTAGTTGATACCTATTTAATACTATAAATATATTACAGGTCCTCTTTTTACGACTTCAAGGGCTGGAAGACCAGTTATACTGCTAGGAGAGTATCGATTTAATAAGGTCAGTCGCTGCACGGGAATCAGGGCACGGTGGAAATGCGTCAGAAGCAGCTACGGGTGCAGGGCGAGCCTCACTACCATCGGAGACGTCATAGTGGTACTCAATAATACACATCAGCATAACAAACAAGTATACAACAAACCACAATATTAGTGCCGTTTAATAAACACATGTCTTCACTATGACACACGACAGTCGTTAAGTTGCACTTACAGTATTTTATTATGTAAACTTGTTTGTAATTTTGTTTGAGCACAAAATATGGTGGACTGCACCACCATATTTTGTGTTTTAGCTTTTCAGTAAGATATATTATTAACGTGTTATCATTTAACAGTTTTACAATAATAAGATTATAATTTGACAATGTAGTAATGTATTGAAAAAGAAATGATAATCATCTTTTATTATACTTTTTGATCGTAAGGTTATGTATGAGTTCTATCAGGGAAATTAATTGTTTACCATATTGCCATAGTGGCGACCACGTACCGGAAGGCGCAGTGTCAGAAGGGGTGAACCGACGACCTGGTAAAGGTCGCGGGAAACCGCTGGTTGCGGGTAGCTTAGGGCTGATCATTGTGGTCTATCTTTAGGGGAAGCCTATGTCCGGCATTGGACGTCGTTCGGTTGATATGATGATAATGTTATTGCCACACTACGTCAGTACGCTGTTTTATAATAACCATTATGACGTCATATGACTTTCACATACAATTTGAATTTTCGTACATTATTAATTGAGATTCATATATATAGCCAATTTGCTTATCAATTGTTTTCCCTGGCGTTTAATTATTTTGACTGAACCATCCGTGCTTTTTACAAGTATATGTACCTGTACTTATGATAAATAAATGACTGTAACCTTATCATTGTGTGTATTAATACCAATAAAGATATTATATCAATAACAATCACACTTTTTTGATAATGTATATATCGGCGCAAACAACAAATCACCTATTATGACAACGAGAATAATTAAGTTTCCTAATCTGATTAGTCTAAAATTAGTTCATAAATCACCAATTGATTACTTGTAGTTGATTATGAAGTGAAATTAACGTCAAAAAGCATGTCATTATTTCTCTTATTGTAATTTCAATACTTAACCTAAAAACTTGTAAACACGTGCACGTGTGACGAGTCCTATAAATAGGGCCGCACTGTCGACATTCGGTCATTCGTGCTCGAGCCGTCGTACAGTACGGACCTCTCTGGTCTGGCGGTACTAGTAAGAAGAAAAACGGTCCACCAGCCTCTCCCCTCCCCACCGGTCACGTCATTCTACGTGCTGGGTGTCCAGGTGCATGTGGCCGGCAATGACCTCAACATGTACGCCTGCTACGCCCCGCCGAATGCCGCGATAGATCACGCAGAGCTTCGGCGGGTCCTCCAACTTCAAGCGGGCTGCCCTACGCTCATTGCCGGCGACCTGAACTGCAAGCACCCGGCATGGAATGCAAACGTGACAAACACGGGGGGGAGACGCCTTTTTGCCGACTCAGAGGCCGGAGGGTATGTGGTGTCTGGTCCTGACACCCCGACCCACTACCCAGACAACAACGCTGCGGCTCCGGACGTACTGGACATCATAGTCCACTCCGGCCTCAGCTGCCAGATCTCGCAGGAGGTGATCGTAGATGAGCTACGCTCCGATCACCTCCCTGTGCTCGTGACCCTGTCGGGGATTCCTACCCGACAGGCCCCTCCAGCGCCACGTCGCCACACGAACTGGAAGCAGTTCGGAGAGGAGATGGCGACCACGACACCGACTCGGCCAGTCGCCACCGCCGCAGACGTCGACGAACTGACGGGCGAGATCACCGCTTGCATCCAGCGTGCCTTCGAAAAGGCTACCACCACCGTGCACCATCAGGGGATCATGCCTCCCCTGCCCCGCCACCTCAAGCAAATGGTAGCCGAGAAGCGGCGCCTACGCAAGCGGTGGCAAGTAACAAGATGCCCGTCCCAGAAAGCAGAGCTGAACCGTCTCGCGGAGAAGGTGAAGGCCGAGCTGCTCGCGCTCGATACCGCGAGCTGGGAGTCAAACATCGATGCCGCAGAAGGCGACTGGCCGGCAATACACAGACTGTGCCGGCGCCTCTCGAATACCCCAGCTCCGGTTCGACCGTTGATACACGCCGACGGGGAAATAAGATACTCCGCTGCTGACCGAGCGGAGATCTTCGCCGAGCACCTGGAGCGTCAATTCCAGCCGAACCCGACTGACGACGTGGATCACGTCGCGGCAGTGGAGAGGCACCTTGGAGCATACTTCGCAACGCCGATGGCTCCCAAGGAAGACCCCATATTTTTCTCGCCCTGCGCAGTCAGACGCGCCATCCTCAACACGAAGCCCAGGAAGGCCCCCGGTGCCGACGGGATCACCAACACAGTGCTGCGCCACCTACCGTTCCGTACGGTCGCGGCGCTGGCGCGCCTGTTCACGGGGATCCTGCGCACGGGGGCCTTCCCAAACCCCTGGAAGGAAGGGCGCGTCATAATGCTGCCCAAGGCGGGGAAGAACGCGCTGAAGCCGGAGAGCTATCGGCCGATCACCCTGCTGCCAACCACCTCCAAGGTGTTTGAAAAACTCCTGCTGCGACACCTCACGTCCCACGTGAAGCTCCGACCGGACCAGTTCGGGTTCCGCTCGGAACACAGCACGACGCTCCAGCTGTCGAGAGTACTGCACCTGCTAGCATCGTCGTTGAACAAGAAGGAGCACGCGGTTGCAGTACTCCTCGACATGGAAAAGGCGTTCGACCGCGTCTGGCACGAGGGGCTTGTCTATAAGCTATCGCTGTCGGACGCGCCGTTACACCGACGACATCCCCACGACAAAGGACTCGACGCTCGCGCTGTATGCTGACGACGCCGCGTACATTACCACCTCGCTGAACGCGAGACACGCGGCCGTCAAAATGCAGCGCGCCCTCGACCTCCTCCCCGAGTGGCTGTCGAAATGGCGGTTGTCGGTGAACGTGGGTAAGACGCAGGCGCTCCTCTCCGGATGCGCCCACTACCCACCACCCCTGACTCTACACGGAGTCGACATCGCGTGGTCCTCCCAGGTGAAATACTTGGGGGTGACCATCGATCGTCGGCTCTGTATGAGGAGCCATGTCCGGCAAGTTTCCGCTAGGTGCAGGGCTGCCCGCGCGCAGCTTTATCCAGTGCTCTCGTCACGCCTCCCGCTGCGAGCCAAGTTGGGGGTGTACAAGCTGTACGTCCGCTCCTTGCTGACGTACTCCGCCCCGGCCTGGTTCGCCCTCACGAGCGAGTCATCTCGCAAGCCTCTCCGCGCGCAGCAAAGCCTTGCGCTGCGGAGAATCGTCGACGCCCCTCGCTTCGTGAGGAACCGCGTAATACAACGCGACCTGCGAATCGAGAGCCTGGATGACTTCGTCGCCCGCCTGGCGGCCACCATGTTCGCGCGTGCGGATAAATCTGCCTGAGCGCATCTCAACGAGATAGCCCCCTGGCAGACTCGCCCGCCCGACAGACGTCCTCTGCCGCGCGACCTGCTGCCGGACACAAGCTCCTCCACCCCCCGGACTTGACCTCACGAGGAGGCCGCATACACCTACACGCGGCCCTCTCACTCAGTGACACTCCACATGCACTACATACGCCCGACGTGCGCCGCGCTCTAAGTTAATATAGGCGCGACGCGCGCCGACCAGCACACATGCACAGACTCCACTACGCAATCATCACGCGATACAGGCGCGGCGCGGACGCGCTCTGTACTCGTGCCCACTGGGCGGTGTCACACAGCACAATACCGCCCCCACACACACTCCGGCCCCTCTGCCTGAACGCAACCGGCTAGACCTGGAAGCGGGAAGGCGGGGGACCTCTCTAAATCATCTGAGGGCGCGCCACTAAAGCCGACTCTCCTGTCGCTGGTCACCTTCTGCTGGACCTCCCCCAGGTAACTGGGGGTCTCATCCGGCGGAGGCGGACCGCCGGAGAGCCGTGAAGCAGGCGGCGTTGTGCGACAAGGCACAACGCGCCGGCGCTCCCCCAGACACACCTAGCATCCACACTAATGCGCCTATAAGGCAATCAAATGACGGGCCCGTAGCCACGGGCCGCGGTATAGCTTCCGCGGGCAGGGGGCCTCGCCCCGATCCCGCTTGCCGTGCCCCCGTAAGGGGTCACAGCGACTACTAGTTGGACGGACCTCTCTGGGACGTCGTTACGCTGCCCGTTGAATATACGAAGTTTACCTACAACTTGTGAAGTTTTCTTTCGAAGACCCAAATATGAGTAATCATCAGGAAACCACCAATCACACCTTTTAAAAACACTACGCAGCTTACTACTCCGTCATATATGATAATTATGATGCAACGTGGATGTAATATAGGTACATGGAATCCTTCAGACAAAAAAGACGAGATATAGTTATATAATTGTGATACTTTAAATTTTCAGATCAAGTAGTGTTTGGCACTTCAAGATATGGAAAACCGGTGATCAACATGGGACCATATAGGTACAATATGTACGGGCGAACTAGTGGTACTAGAGCCAGGTGGTATTGTGTCAAGGCGAGGTCGGGCTGCCCTGCGTCACTAATCACAATCGAAAACGTCATCGTAGCTGTTAAAAATGAACATACACATTGATTTATTAAAAAATATTATTAAGTAATAGCCGAAGAAGACAGACAACTGGGTGGTATGCGACCCTCTGAGCCGTGTACTAAAGTCTTAGTACAATCGAACAAGCCATTTGGTATACAGGCAGCAAACTTGCAACGACTTTTAAACAATGTTTTAAATGTGTCAATTATTTTAAATTACTTTAAATAGATTTTAAAATTATTAGACACCACAAGCTTAAAAAGTGAACACAAAATAACAATGAATGGCAACGTAGCAGAAAGATTATCATGGTCTGCAAACTAAATAGCTTGTTCGACCGTACCATTCAAATTCTTCAAATAATAACGGATGGCTTCGCGATCGACAGTTGTCTAATTATCTTTGTCGGATAGTAGTTGGATGTTAGTGCAGTGTTAACGTAGTCTTTGAAAATAGTTAGAATGTAATTTGTTGTATTTGGTTAATTAAGAAATAAAAAAGTTAAGTTCTGTGTATGTCGTTATTTTCTCTATTTAGAGGTTCAATACATAAGTGAGGCATGGAAGCTAATATTGCTTTTATTTCGCAATTTTAGTTGCAACTGCGAGAAACTCTTGAGTTCCTTAGAGAAGCCTTATTAATTTATTGAGAAAGCAAAAGGCGTTGTTGTTATTGATGTTGCTGCATCTTTCTTTCTTCACAGTCAAATGCAAACTCAGTCTACTCCTATAAGACTGTTTTTACAAATTGCATTTGACAAGAATTCGACACTTCCCGAAACGTACGAGTGATAGTATACGTGCACATTTTTTTGTGAAAATACAAGGGACGTGAATTCTCGATTTTAAATTTTATTAAATGTGTGAGAAGTAAAAGAAAGTACCTACATAATATTTATTCATTGTATTGTTTTGTTCCAGGACTTGTTTTCACAACATCAAGATATGGGAACCCGGTGGTGATGCTTGGTCATTATCGTTTCAACAGATACTATCGCTGTACAGGTTCGCGGGCGAGGTGGATTTGTACGAAAAGCAAGAGGGGATGTAAGGCGATGATCATCACTGTAGATAACAGTTTCTTGGCTTATAGGAACTGCCATAATCATGACTGATGTATCAGCCATCATTGCGAGAGAGATGGAGCTTTATAGCACGTAGGCCTCCTTTTCTGCAAAGGAATGGTGATCACTCAACATAATATAATAACTTTAATGTTTAACTTTAATGTTTTAGTGAATTGAGTAAAATACTACAAATTGTTGATGATATCTAAATACTTTGCCGAAGAAAAAAAATACCATTTTATTAATAAACTGTTTTGGCCTTAATTAAAAAAAAAATATGTATTTTTATTCGGCAATATTTTTGGACATCGTAATAAATGTAGATATATTCTTCATTCTATTACAAAGTATGTAATTACTGTTAAGTTTATCGCAATATATATAAAATGAAAAAAAAAAACAAACAGTTTTTTCAGTCTTATAAACAAAATACTAGAATAGCCATGAGTAATTCTTTCAAGAATAGGTATTTGTGTTTTTGAAATGACTAAAAAATATTGTTAGTTTTAGAATGTCGTGCTGAATTTACACAATCAGTCCGAGGCACCCGAATGCTTTTGTACAAAAGTAACAGATTTGGTCTCAGCAAAAGTCAATCTAGCTCAGGAAAACAAAGATGGCGGTGCGGAAAATGGTCATCGGGCTGCAGGGTGTTTGTCATTACGGTCGAAGATACTATCATTAAAGTCAACGGTATACATCAGCATAAAAGGGTACCTTCTAAGTAACTTATTATAAAATGTACAGTTTTAACTTCACTACGATTTTATTATATGTATAGATAAATGTGTAGGTATATTATCTTTTATTTGGATCCACAAAAACAATTTTAGCGGTTTGCGTCTGACGTGTCAGTGATAGGGTAAAATATCTGAAATTGAAAGGGATATCTACATATATATTTTAAAAAATTTGAATATTAACTATAAAAAATATTGGTACATTGCATCTATTATTTTTTTTATTAATCATTCAACATCTAAATACTCTGGCAATGTAAAAAAAATACTTATATTAAAAACTGATTTGTGCATGGATGAAGAAAAATAAATTGTATTTTTTTAATACAATATGCACATTGAAATAAATGTATTTTGCGCATAACTATTGTTTTTGTTGTTAAATTAACTGAAACGTACGAAAAAATACTGCTCATTCTCAATTGTTTATACAAAACCAAAATACTATAACAGTAGTTGGTTATTTATTCAAGAATATTGTTTGACCCAAAACAAATAATGAAAAACAGTACATCTTAATTTACCTACGAGTTTATCACAGACTCAGTTTGTTTTAGATCGTGCTCAGTTTATAGTATCGTCCCGAGGGAACTGGATACTGTTGTATAATGACAACAGATTTAGTCACAACAGAGGTACGATGGGCTCTGGAAAACAAAGATGGCTGTGCAATAAATGGTCACTAGGGTGCAGGGTCTCCGTCATTACGGTCGAAGAGACTGTCATCAAAGTCAATGGCACACATCAACATGAAAGAAAACCAAAGTATACATAACATTACGCCTGAAATCCCCAAAGGGTTAGACAGAGGTGTACCTACACCCACATTTCGCACGTTACCTATGTTTAAGACCCATGTAATAGTTGGCGAGCCTATCGCCAAAATCAAAAATCCAGACTCCTTATGGAAAAACCCAATAACACTTTGCCCGACCTAGTAATCGAACCCAAGACCTCATGCTCAGCAGTCGTGCTTTGCGACTACTAGACCAATTAGACAGTCAATAAAAACCAAAGAAAAGAATATGTAGCTTATAATGCAATAAGTATTCTCTTTATCTTTAATTTTATTGTAACTTACTAATACAATAAAACTTGCTGTAAGTTTACGTAAATAAAGCGATTTAAATCAATGCATTTTTGATTCTGTTATCAGTAAAACATATTATATTTTTAAACTATTGTTCTATTGTTTTACACTGGCCGACAGAGACTGACCCCCGCGGCACAGGGTATCCTAGTGTGGGGGTCAGTGTCACATAAATGATGGATGTATTCTTTTATGAGTAATAAAAATTTATTATTATTATTAAACTTTAATGCAAACTAAAAGTCCTACGAAGCAGGAATTCGGTACCAGTTAACTGGAGTGGTGGAAAGACAAGATGGCGGGTGCATTTATTTATTTACAGTATGAACTAAGATTACACATATCGCACATAAAGCAAAAATAACGCTACGTTCCTTTTTTTTAGATAAACTAATTTTTATAATATCGAAACGGGGTAACAAGATGATTCAATACGATGATCACAACTTTAGCTTTAACAAGGCCACCATAGGAGCCAAGCCGAGGAAGAGATGGGTGTGCACGAAATGGAATTACGGCTGCAGGGCTGCCATCACTACATACGAAGACCAAATCGTCAAGATTCAAAACAAACATTGTCATTAAGGACCATATTAGTTTTAGATGAGTTAACAAATTGAACTGACTTGCTGTGGATAATTTCTTTACGAACAAACCTTATTTGACTTCACGGTCTTTTTACCATAATAATGCCTATAGATTACACAGCACGTAAGTAGTTATAGAAGGGGAGGCCAAGAAGGGATTTTTGGATTTACTCGAACTCGGCAGATTAATATAAGGGGGGACATATTTGTCAGATTAAGGGTCAGCACGTCAAGGACATATCAATCTGACGCGCTCGAGTATTTCAATGTCATAATTTTTTCTCCCATTTTCAAACCCTTCGTACGGCCACCCCATCATGCAAACCGGCAGATTAATATTCTTCCTTTTCAGAAACACGTGAGGCGCATACACTATTAATATCTCACACGCTCGAGTATTTATTTGTTTTTTTTTTTTCAATTTTGTAAATCTTTACCTACTCGCGCCCCCCTCACGGTCACTACAGTTAATAACGGAAGTGAGTACCTGAATGAAGGTTATTCATATAAATTAAAAAATTGTATAGAATGTAAATCACTGGTAAAATTGTTTTTTAAGAAATAAAGAACAATACATTTTTCGTAAAGATTTATTTTATATCTATAATCTAAGTACTGCCGACTAGGGATGTCGAATACAAATACCGTCAAAAAATACTGTGTTAATAATGCATACAAGTTTGAACTTAGGACAAACATGAAAGACGTAATAAACTTATCGCTGTATCGTTATAAACCCCTTTTTAGTTCCAGTTTATACGACCTCATGTCATGGCAATCCTGTAGTCGAGTTGGGCGGCTACAGATATTTACGGAAAAGCTCAGGAAAGGGTGACACTAAGAATTTATTTAGGTGCAACCATTGGGGTCGGGGCTGTCGTGCAATCATCACTATCATAGAGAAGAAAATTGTCAAGATCAGGGATGCCCATAATCATTAAATATCGTTTACAATACGGCCGATGTATCTTGGCGGCCCTGGAGTTAGCCAATTGCTGCGCAGTAAACAATTTCCTTTCTATAAGATCCATTGCGCAGCCAAACAGCTATCTTCAGACCGCCAAGATACGTCGGCCGTAGTATATGTTTGTAATCTGCCCTGCTAAGCCGGGGGCCATATTTTATATGTATATATTTTTTTAATGAGAGCTAAGTTAACAGAGAAAATAAAATAATACTTTTTAGACATTGTTAGTTTTACTTTA
The DNA here is from genome assembly GCA_949774945.1 of Hoplodrina ambigua. Taxonomy (NCBI): domain Eukaryota; kingdom Metazoa; phylum Arthropoda; class Insecta; order Lepidoptera; family Noctuidae; genus Hoplodrina; species Hoplodrina ambigua. The sequence goes on from OX458975.1 coordinate 11,935,518, forward strand.
AGATAAAACTTTTAGAAAACCAATTCTTTCTTTTTAGCGTGTCGATGACAGTCTAATGTAGTTGGTACAGAAATTAGCCATGAGTTTGTTGCTGTCAGTAGTACATCTATTTTTAGATAAGGGTAGTAATAGTGTTGTAACGACATGATAAGAAAAATAATCTTAAAAGTATAATATAAAGTACATTACACATTTTGGTAGATATTGTAACAGAAACTAGTAGTGCTAGCAAATTAAACGCACAACTCACAAGACATTCATTTTAGAATTCAAACAGGTAATAATCGTACTTATCTACTTGTTTATAAGGACCAATTTTGTGTGAGCACGCAATTAGCTAATTTCTTCTTTTTTCAGAGCCATTTTTCATTTTATCGCAGAGAGGAAACAGAATGATATATTACAAACGCAATCGATTCAGTTTGAAGGATACAAAATCGCCCGTCAGACAAGTGTGGAGGTGTATTAAATGGAGCAGAGGTTGCAGAGCGAGGATCCTAACTCTTTATGGAGAAGCATGTTCTATTAAAGCTAAACATAACCATTAAAATATATATTACTAGCGACCCGGCCCGCCTTGCACGGATGCAATGTAGATACATAAGCGTTCCTCTTGAAGCACGCCATCTTTTGATGAAAATCGCATTAAAATCCGTTGCGTAGATTAAAAGATCTACGCGCACAGACGGCGGGAAGCGACTTTGTTTTTATATACTATGTAGAGATTATGTATGTTAGTGATACAAGTGCCTTATATAAAACAAAATTTATTAGTTACCTATTACTGTGTTCTTATTTAATTTCTAATAGGAAGCCTAAGTAACCTTTGGTTTGTGCTGAAGTTTGATCTACACACCATCATCAAGCCTGTAATCCCCGAAGGGCTAGGCAGAGGTGTAACCATTAGTACACCCACATTTCGCCAGTTATGTTTAAGACCCATGTAATACCTGGGGGCCAACCTATTGCCATCAACCGGGCTTAAATCCAGACTCCAAAGCTGCTACTGAGAAGTTCCTAATGGAAAATAGAGTGGACACACAAACAGACACTTGCTCCTACCTAGCATCAAGGCATCAACACAACGTCAGTAAATGAAATGATTAGTGTAATTACTTTGATTGGATTGAAAACGATGATATTTCATAATGCCATATGAAAATGTTGGTATTCTTATAAAGATTAGATAGTCCCATATTTATTATAAACTTAATTATATTATAAAGTGTTTCATATTTCATTTAAATTTTTGTTGAGATACGACTTCCAAAAAACATTGTTATTCATGAGCTGTAAAACAACATATAACTACTAACTTAGTGAAAAGAATAGGCGTGGGAAAAGTAAAGAAAATAGTTTCAATTTAAAAAAAGTTATCAATATGTAGTATCTCTGCTTTTTTCAGATGGAATATTTGTGAAGTCAAGACTCGGTAAGCCGATTCTAGTGTACCGTGGGTATCGATTTTACAAGGAAATAAATTCTAAATATCCTTCAAGACCCAGGGCTAGGTGGAGATGTGGCAAAAAAAACTCCGGCTGTAAGGCCGCGCTCATACTTAACAAAACCAAGATACTCAGGATTGTCAATGATCATAATCATCCGAAGACTTGGGGCGTTTGAAGTTGAAGGTTGAAAGGTGTAGGGCTCGAGGTTGCCTCATTCAGGGACAATGTAAAATTGGGACGAGGGGGTTATCGACTGAACTTGAATTGTCGCTGTGTCACAGCGTTTCGTTCAGTAATAAATATTGATGGCTTTAATTTATACCAAATTTCAAGAAAAAATCATGTTTCACTTCACTTAAATTGAAGAGATACTTTCTTACGTAAAAATAATTAAAAAACGGCTCTATCCGTATCTCTCAGTATGCGTTTCCTAACATTTTATTGTGATTTTTATTTCCAGAAATACCGAAAACAATCCCATTGTTAAAAAATCAATAGATTGAACTACTTATGTATTTTTTGTTTTATTTTGTATTCTCAACCTGTGTCTATTTTTAGTTACTGAAACGACTTGGAGCGTAGCTAGTTAATCTAAAAGAGCTCATATTGTCCAGCCAGTTGCGTAGGTATATTGCTTTCTTTATGAACTCACTTTACCCAAGGAGAGACGAGCAAAGCACGTTTTTTAAAGGGCTTGAACAAGTGGAATATCTTATATGGTATATAGTCTCTAGGAGACGCATTGCATACGACTCTATACTTGCAGCTAAGCAGAATTGTTAGAATACGAACTTCAAAGACTTACAAATCTGCTAAAAGTCATTACTGTCCAAAAAAGCAATGGTAAGGCATAAAATAATTGTAAATTTTAATATTTCATAAATTGTGTAATAATTAACCAAATTGTTTACAGAAGAATTAATACAATTTACGACGTCCAGGTATGGAAGGCCGCTTGTACTATACAATGGACACCGATTCCACACGCATTCTTCTCCCGGCTTTTACAAGAGCCCGAAGACACGTTGGATATGTAATAAAAAAAACTTCGGATGTCGGGCCACCCTCATACTTTATCTTAATAAAGTTATTAAGACACTCAATAGTCATAATCACCTGTAGACTTATGACAATTAAGGCTACAATAAGACTTGGTTCACATTAGGTCGGACCGATAGTTTTATCGGACCAATAAGCAACTCACAACTGCTTTGTGAGTGTGAGTTGATTGTGGTAAAACGATGGTAACGACGGTGGTGTTCACATTAAATCGGATCGTCAACGGTAACAATGTCGGATCGACCTAATGTGAACTAGGTCATGAATTTAATCTGGAATTTTTGTTTATCAAGCTTTTGTATTTTGCTTTGTGTGTATTCAAAATTCCAGTTCAATCGAACACCGGGAAGTGGGTCAAAGTGAACTTGTAAGATTTGATTAACCTCAGACACCGGGACAGGTGATAGTAAATAAAAGCTTGTAAAAACGTAGAAATTTTAATTATAACAACTTCAAGTAAAATGGTTACTGTCTAACTAATGTGCTCCAAAATTCGGTATTTTTTTTGTGTTTTAATTATAAATACGGATGCAAAAGTGAAAAACAATTGCCTAAATAAAGCTATTGATTAAAAATATTTTTCTTTTTGCACTTCATAATGTTTGCGTTCATACCCTTAGCTTTTAATTATGGATAACCAGATTTTAGTTCTTCAGATTGACTGCCAAACTATTTGTCTAAAAGTTAATGTAATATTCATATGCTTTATAGAAATAATACAATTTGAGACGTCCAGACAAGGTCGGCCGATTGCTGTGTACCGAGGATATAGATTCAACAGGCAGATAACCTACAACGAGAAAACTTGGTGGAAGTGTAGCAAAAAGAACTATGGATGTAAGGCCACGCTCGTTCTTGTTCGAAACCATATAATTAAAGAACTCAATGTTCATAACCATGTGAAGTCGGAGTTTGATTAAGTAAAAAAAAAATGAAAAGCAAAAAGATTTGAATATAGACAGCGAAATATATTTTTCATGTTGTTTTTTAGGATCTAGTTATTTTCAACCGACTTCAAAAAGGAGGAGGTTCTCATTTCGACGCATATGTTTTTTTCGTATATTTGTTCTACGATTACTCCGCCAATTATGTATCGGTTTGGATGATTCTTTTTTTGTTTGAAAGAGTATAGGTCCGAATAGGTCCCATAGGAATATTGTCATGATCTGATGATGGTCTTTGGAGATATGGAACGGAACTCCTTATAAAATCACAGCAGAACCGCCGTTACAAGAAAAATTGCTTTATTTATACGTGTAGTCGATGACTGACTGAAGGAAGAGGGGAGGGGGTAAGTCAACCACTTTCCAAAATTAAATATATCGTGTGTATTGTTTGAAAGGGCTTTATGTAAGGATTTCAAACATTAACGCACAAGCACTAAAAAGTGAAAAATAAAAAGCTTTTTTACAAAAAAAGATGACCGCCTTCAAAAACTACAAAATAAAAAATAACTTAAGCTTGAAATTCGGTGGCAATACCTACATAACAAGAAGCAAAATCAAAGCCGCCGACTTCCAAGCTAAAGTTATTTTTTATTTTGTAGTTTTTGAAGGCGGTCATCTTTTTTGTAAAAAAGCTTTTTAAATATCTAACTCTAGGTCTATGTAACTCGAATAGAGAATAATTAATCAGTTATCATTACTAATAGGGGGTAGGCAGGGGCGTACCAATAGAAAATGGCGCTTAGGGCACACATCATAGTTGCACCGAGAGTTATTAAACAAAAAACATACATTAAATAAAACAGTCCTAGAAGAGTATGGGCATTTTTGTTTAAACTTTTTCTTCAATGCCCAACATGACGACGTGATGAAACCCTTGTCCAATACAAATAAACCAAAAGTTTATTGTAGAGTATTTTAATTATAAAATTGGCGATTTCTGCGCCCCCGTTAGATAGGCGTCCGTTGATCGTGCCCTACTTGCCCCATCCTAGATACGTCTCTGGGGGTAGGTACTAGATTTTGTAATCGTTATTAAATTACGTAGGCATATACGTATATGTAGTTAATGAATTATATGTAGTTGTTTATTAATATGAGTCGATCCTATGTAAGTACTAATATAATATATGTAGAGTATATAACGGGTGTATAAAGACACTTAACGTATGCGAAAGTTACATATTTTTGTTTTGGATCTGGGAGCTTTTTGGTTACGGAGATATTGCAGTTCAAAGTTACAATTATTTTTAAATGTTTTAACTTAACTTTAAATACACCCCTGTACTATTGGATGCATCGTTTCATTGTGAGCAATTTCCCAGAAATTATTTTTGTTCAAAGTTACTTAGTCTGATAGGCAGAATGCTTTAAAGGCTATGTGATGTGTCGTTTACACCCAGTAAATAATTTATTCTAACAAATAAATAATATAAAGTGATTTATTAATAAAAACGTGTTAATTTGTAGATGTTTAAAATAATAAATGTATTACCTATTAACAAACAAAGTGTTGTTATTAATTTTTACATCGTGAATTTTATGAGACTTAAAGGTGAGTTCAGTTATTTAAAAGTGTACCTACATAGATTACTTTGATCAAGAAGCATTGCAAGCAAGCAATGCATTTTTCCCTGTCATAATACGGTTAAGACAACCATTTATCAAGACACAATATTTCTTATAAAAAAACAAACTATTTAAGCCCATAAAACCCGATTAACTATTAATTGAATGAAAATTTAAGCTTCTTTGAAATCCTTTGATAATAAGCTCAAAAACGTGATGTCACAACACACTATTACCATACAAACTCCGTGGGAGGAAATGCGTCTTGTCAGCTCTAGGCTTGTCAATTGGATGGTTGGTGATGTCTACACCCGTTCAGGGCTCACGTCCGATAATCAGCGACCGATGTTTTGTCGGAGGGATACAAAATATATCCGATAAGCGGTCCTACAAAAAGTCACGTGGGGTAAAACACAATTAAACTGGGTAAATTTTCGTACTATTGAATTACTCATCATCCTCTTTTTTCAGACTTAATTTTCGCTACATCCAGGTATGGTAAACCAGTGATTTTGTACGATGGGTTCCGCTTCAACCACCACAGTAACAGTAAGGGGGACAAGGGCTACTTCGTCTGCGTCAAGTGGGGGACGGGCTGCAGAGCTGCCATACGAACACATAGCAATGAAGTTATTAATATCAGGAACTTGCATAACCATCATCCATAATAGAGTGAACTTGAATTAATATGAACTTACGGTAATAAATCTAAGTTCTTGTTGGCCGCATGCGCACAGCCAGGCCGTGGATGCGGTAGGCGCTTTAAAAGTAGGAGAACATTTGTTGTGATGAATTGTTTCAATGTCCGGATTCTTCCTCTTAGCGTGTTGATGACGGTTCAAGTAGAGTCAACCTAGGCAACGAGTTTGGAACTTCCAGTAGCGTCCATCTGCTCCCGTGATGAGCAGATAACAGGACAGGCAGGACAGGATATCAAGTGTCCCATCGTTTGCGGGGCAGCACCACATTTACACACATTTCAATGTTCGGATTAAAATGGCCCAATAGAACAAAAAGTGTTTGAACTTATCTTCCAGATACTTTAATAGGGCGTTGGCCGTCTCTTTGAAATGGTAACGAAGTGCAGGGAAAATTTTGGATATACAAATGGAAGCGGAGGTCGCCATGGGTGGTAAAATGCTCTCGTGTATGTTTTTAATGCGAAACATGTTATGAATATTTCAAACTGTGATTGTATGTATGTGCATTATAAATCTAGTTTTAAATATGTATTTTAGCCCTAACTAGGTTTTTTTACGATTCTCATGTGATGAAGGTTCATCATTTATCTGATAGCTTACGGGATGTCAAGTCCTTAACTGGTGCCATTGTTCAGTGGTTAGGTTAAAAATCGTACCAGATTTAAAAATCGTTATCGTTTTGTAACTAAGATTATTTGACGGGAAACTGACTAATAGTGCCTAGTAGCGTAGATAGTGCCCTTATCCTATGTAGGAGATTTTATAGAGTTAATTCCCTCATTGAGCAATATGACAATACTACATATATTAAATTGAGCGCGCTATCAGAAGTATTCTGTTTAAATGTATTAAAAACTGCTTTGGTTCTGTTCTATTGGTACATCATTATATTTTTGTTATATCTTTACATTTTTAATTATTTTCCTTAAAGAGGTATTAAATAGCAATAATTTTTTTTTTCAAATTAAATTTGGTACTTATTTTAATTTTAACAGTAGTTTTATTTTAATACTATTAATTTGAAAACTTAACGACGAAAATATAATACAAGAAAGGCGACGTTTATATATTAAAGTGTTAATATTATATAATGCTTAATCGTTTAGACCTAATACTGAACTCACGATATTAGGGCTGGCAACACTGTGTGAGCCGGTCGTCAAAAACGATCTCTTAGATTTAATTTTTAAATTAATTGTTTAAAAGTCTTCTAATTACGTTAAATTAGTGTAATGTTATAATAACTAAGTGATTAATATTACGTACAGTGTTTGTGCAGTGTTTTTGTCGCGAGAACTGCGACAATAACCTAAACCAAAAACCGGCTGTCAAGTCATCGTCCCAACGGTGAAGGATTTTAAATATCATCGAAACCCGGGGAGTATTTTGTTTTATCTTAGTTGTATTTACATACTACTAAACATCACAAATACTGCTCAGGTCACTGAGCCACGTCCAACACACACTGGCACGGTTTATGTCTCCTTTTGCTTGACAAGTAGTGGAAGCAAAATCGATGACGAAAACACTCGCCCATACAATCAAATCACTACATACTTACTACACAAAATAGGCGCATTATATTTTCTTTTTGCCTATGTAATATATAAATTTAAATTCAGATAAAACTTGTAATTTGATATTTTGCCATAGACTTGTATGTCATTGAGTTAGAAGTCTTAGTAACTATTTTCGTTTTGTTTACTTTCGTTTAACATTTCCATTTCATTCTAATTAACTAAATCTAATTGTAATATCTATCAGTTAACAACTCATAACTTATTTTTTGAACTTTTTATGCCTTTTGTTTTCTTTTTATTTTATTTTTTTCCTACTACCTCCTACTTCTAATAGGTATTGTCAATACATCCATCCTTGCATTTTTATTTAGCTGCACAAATACTATATTCCAGGTGACCAACACTAAGAAAATGATGACCCGCAGTGCTGCTCTTAAGGAGATGGAAGCGAAACTTAGATCCACCTTAAAAGAGCTCGAAGCTTCTAAGGCCTTATGTAAACAGCTGCTCCAGGAAAGGGACGACAGTGAGGTGGAAGTCAAGAATATTGTTGACAAAAACACCTTCCTGAAAAATGAGCTGGCTGAACTACATATACAGCACATGGACTTAGCCGACCAACATACTCAACTACAGTACAAAGTGTCAACTTTTCAAGAGTGCAGTGATACCCACGAACTTGCATTGAATAGGATTTCAGAACTGGAACAGGGATTATTAAATGCCCATAAGGCCTTGTCTCACTCAGAGACAGTCAAGTTCAGCGGACAGGTCGTTTCCACCAACAACCTATTTAATGAGTTAGTAGGCAGTAGGTTGACTACAGTGTGTGAGTCAGGTGTAACTATAGATTTGACTGGTGATGATACCATACCATTATGTCCTGTTATAATGAGTCATAATAAATTAAAAAAATACATAAAAATTAAGAAACTAATTAAACGGTCACAGAAAAGACTACAAAAACAACATCTTCTTAAATTAAACTGTTCCCTTCGAAAGGAACGTATGATGTTAACACGAGAGTTGAATACCTGTACAGTTGAGTTAGATGACTGTAGAGAGAAGTATGACACTGAGACTCAGCAGCTCCGAAATGATTTACTGTATAAGGAGTACTTGCTGAAAGACATTTTCGAGAAATATCAGTTGTCTCAACAACAACTAAGTGAACGCTTGTTTGAGGCCGGTGAACTACTGGACTTGGTAAAGTACAATGCTGAGAGGTACGAGTCTCTGACTAATAATCCTTCATGCAGCTGTGCTAACCAGCCACCTTCGCCTCTTCAGTCTCAGATTAACATATCCCCACCAGTAGTGTCTCTTCCAGCTAAGACCTGTGTAAGTGTACAGGAAATTAATAAAACTATTCTGTTCTGTGATGAGCTAGGGTCAGGCTTTGGCAAAATTCTACACAATTACCTTAGCCATAGTTTTACCAATCATAGTTACCACAAAATAGATTTCAAACAAATTATTAAAAGAATTATAGACTCAGATTTAGATAATTACTTCACAATGGTTCTTTTACTAGGTAATAGTACTGGTATTACCAAAAAGGACATACTGGATGGTGTGGACACCTTGTTAAAGCTTAACATAGGGAAGGTAATGTTGTGTGCTTTTCCTTACTCTGATACTCTATCAGATTATGAAAATAATCGTATATTTAAGTTAAATAGGACTATTTGTATGTTGACAAGTTGTCATAGTGACAAATTATTGTTTTTTGACACTAACAAATTTATTAGTGATTTGAGATTAACTCAGAGAAGTTTATCTCTGTCTGGAGAATCTCGACATTTAATTGCTATGTTGATAGCATATAATATTAATATGGTTATAGCTAATATAACTAATTGTAGGTTAAGTGACGAAACTGTATTGTCTAGTTCTGCTAACAACACAGTGATGGATTATTCTTTAAACTAAGTTGTGAGACAACAGAAGTTACCCCGTCAGATAATCAGATGTTATTACTGAATAATAAAAAGGTATCTTCTGGCAAGTTAGCTTATAAGGGAAAGCAACATACTTTAAAATTATTCAATCAAAATATTCAAGGTTGCTCTTCAAAATTACTGGAAATAGAAATGTTTTTAGAAAAAACCAAGTTTGATATTGTTTGTTTTACCGAACATTGGCTAAAAGATAACCAAGTGATGTCTATTAATTATGAAAATTATTGTGTAGTTAGTCATTTCAGCCGGAAACAGATGTTACATGGCGGCTCGTTAATACTTATTAAAAATTCGATTAAGTCTAAAGAACGTAAAGACATTGTAAGACTATCGGTTGAACACACTATTGAACTGTCCTGTGTTGAGCTTGATAAGCATGTTATTGTTTGTGTGTACAGACCTCCAAATTACCAGAATCTATCTGTGTTTGATTCTGTAATGGAAGATGTGTTACGAAAAGTTAGTATTGGTAGTAAATCAATTATCATATGTGGTGACTTTAATATTAATTTGTTAGAGAATAACTCTAGTACTATCAGATTATTAAGTCTTTTCAAATCATTTGATTTGTCAAATATTTTTAGTGAGCCTACCCGAGTGACAGCTTCTTCTGCCACTTGTATTGACAATATATTTTGTAATTGCGAATACCTTCATAAGGACATTGTAAATAGGCTGCCATCAGATCATAGTGGACAAACAATTACGTTCTGCGCCTACGTACCACCACAAAAAACCCAAATAAAGTTTAGGCCGATAACTTGTAGAAGCTTAGAGCAATTTAATAATTCTTTATCTAGTAAATTATGTATTCATAGTTTTAATAACATAGGTGACCCAAACGAGTTTTATGCCGAATTTTTTTCACTTTTAAGCACGCAATTTAATGACACTTTTCCGGTAAAAACAAAAAGTATTTACACAAAATTCTTATTTAGCGATTGGGCGACTCCAGGTATACGTAAAAGCAGAGAAAAACTTTTTGAACTTTATGGACTGAAGCAACATACAATTAATACAAGTTTTCATAAGTATGTTTCCAACTATTCAAAACTTTTTAAAAATGTGTGCAAAACAGCAAAAGCTCTTTACGTTAGTAATAAAATAAAATCAGCAGATGATAAAATAAAAACTACTTGGCAAATAATAAATAATGAAACAGGTAGGAAAAAACAGCGTATTACTGAATTTAATTTAGAGACTGCACGTGGCCCTATTAATTCAGATTTGGAAGTAGCCCAGGAATTTGAAATTTTTTTTGCTAATATTCCCCTTCAAACTACTGAGGCTTTAAATTCCTCCCCCGCGCTTTCTGCTGCCTTACTTAAAAAAAATGTTAAGGCTTGCCCTTTGGAATTTAGATTTCAACATACAAACCCCCAGGCTGTCGTAAAAACTTTTAAAGATCTTAAAATTAAATCAACAGAAGATCTTTGGGGAATGTCTGTAAAAGTTAGTAGAGCTATCATCGAAACTATTGCGCCCTACTTAGCCTTAATATTTAACACCAGTATAGACCAAGGAGTCTTTCCCGATCTGATGAAACATAGTAAAGTCGTGCCATTATTCAAAGCGGGTGATAGTAAGGAACCCAACAATTATAGGCCTGTGTCGATTCTGCCAGTTCTCAGTAAGGTATTTGAAAAGTTAATGCTCAATCAAATGTTACGTCACTTTAATAAAAATTCCATCTTTGATGAACATCAGTACGGTTTCACCAAAGGGCGTTGTACAACTGACGCCGGTGTCAACCTACTAAAGAACATATTTAACGCCTGGGAGGAAGCCCAAGATGCCATTGGAATCTTTTGCGACCTCTCAAAGGCGTTCGATTGCGTTAACCATGATACCCTTTTGCTGAAGCTCGAGCACTACGGTATTAGTAAAACATCTCTTGCTTTATTAAAATCATACCTGATAGGAAGACAGGCTAAAGTTCATGTTAACGGCGTAAACTCATTGGGGTCTGAAATGACAATGGGCGTGCCTCAAGGTTCGATATTGGGTCCATTTCTATTTCTAGTTTACATAAATGATTTACCTCAATTACTAAAAAATCAACCGAGGATGGTGTTATTTGCAGATGACACCTCATTGATCTTTAAAATAGACAGGCGGTCACAAAATCTTGACGACGTAAATAGCTCTATTCTTCAGGTTCAAAATTGGTTTACAGTAAATAATTTGGTATTAAATGAAAAAAAAACCAAATGTATTAGATTCAGTTTACCAAACGTTAGAAGTAGCAAATGTGACATCATATTGAATGGACAAAAACTGGAATTTATTAATCAAACGGTTTTCCTAGGAATCACGCTAGACGACAAATTACAATGGGGACCTCACATAACATCAATTGCGGGACGGTTAAGCTCAGCAGCTTATGCTGTTAGAAAGATAAGACAGTTGACAGATATAGAAACTGCGCGACTGGTCTACTTCAGTTACTTTCATAGCATTATGTCGTATGGCATTCTACTGTGGGGTCGGGCTGCTGACATTGAATCCATTTTTATTTTACAGAAGAGAGCTGTCAGAGCCATTTATAATCTACCTCGTCGCGAATCTCTTAGGGAATTATTTAAAAGGATTAATATTATGACAGTACCTTGCCAATTTATTTATGAAAATATTATGTATGTGAGAAAAAATCTAAATCTTTTTAATAAAATAAGTGATAGACATAATATTAATACTAGAAATAAAGATAAAATAGCTCAACCATATTTTAGGTTGTCTAAAGTAAATACATCTTTTATGGGGTACTGTGTTAAATGTTACAATAAAATTCCTTCTGATATATTAAAATTAAATGAAAGGAAATTTAAGACACACATTAAAAGTACACTTTGCAAACAAGCATATTATAAACTAGAGGATTATAATCAAGATAAGAATGCTTGGAAACATGCTGGTCCTGCTCCATGGGACAATGACACATTCTAGACAAAATCAAACTGGTTATTATTATTATTTTTTTGTTTTTCATTTTTCTTAATACTTAATTTTGTTTTATTTTTGATTATTGATTTTGAAGTGTGTTATAGATTGCGCGGACTCACACACTATTTCATGTTGGTTGAGATGTTATGAGTGGTCGTCTGTAGTTCCAATATTTGTAAACACGTGAAAACTATGTATATTTGAACATATTTTAACTTTTAAATTCTTAATTTGTGCCTTTTAATTATTATGATTAATAAGTTTTTTTTTATAGGGTACATACATTGCTTTCACGTGCCATGTCGTGTATGATTTTGTAAACAAATGTTGTAAACATTGATTTTAAAAGAGTACGTATGGAGTTTCTTGCCCATTCTTCTCCATACAAAACTACCTTTTGGAAGGGGCAACTAGATTCATTCTATTTTGTTTTTTGTGTTTGACGTTCAAAAGTGCCTTATTGGCCTAATTGAAATAAATGATTTGACTTTGACTTTGACTTTGACTTGACTTTGACGATTACTAACTACTTTAAGGGATGATTCTCATTAGAGCGTGCCGTGCCCGGGGCGGGGCCCGGACGGGGCACGGTTTTAAATCTGTTATATATATTTTGTATGAATCAATTTATATTACACAGTGCATTATCCGTGTCCCGGAGAGGGCCCGGCCCTCTCGACGCACTTCAATACCACGTCGGCTCGTCCACACCCCGGCCCGGGCACGGCCCGCTCTAATGAGAATCATCCCTAAATCGTTACACGATTTCCTATTATTTTATATTTGGTTATTTTTAAGATTTAATTTTTTTATTTATCTAATCAGTTATTACAAGACTTTTACACTGATTAAGGTTAAAGTTTTATTAAATTCAGGTATTATTTTCACAGAGATAACTTTTACCGAGTCGAGGAGGGGTAAGCCAATGCTACAGATGGGAGAAAATCGATATTACAAGCACAGCTCCAACCGGGAAGGTAATCCCAAGGTGTTGTGGGTCTGCGTCAAGTGGTGTTCCGGCTGCAGGTCTTCAATCAAGACCTTTAACAATGAAGTTATCAACATTAATGGCGAGCACAACCATAAGGGTCAGCGAAATATTCATGATTATAATTATTTTAACTCGTAAGACTGAACTAAGGATGTGGATCGATTCTGCATACACAAAATGTTCTTTACGATCTTTGACGTATCATTATGTTGTTATTATTTATTTGTGACCTACGACTACGTTTTAAGCTATTTACATTTTCAGTAGATGCTGATTCCTCATTTAAAAGAAAATTTTAATTTTTACAAATTATACAATCCGAGATCAGATGAAACTCAAAATCTTGATCTTGAATATTTTGTTATGTATTTTCACAAAGTTTTAAATGATCACGCTGTCCAGCAGTCATCGCAAACAGAGCAGCATTTCGCTCAGTGTAAAATCAAAGTTATGGTAAGACGCATCATTTTCTCGAAATCTCTGTTGATCATTGTTCTTGTGATTGAATTGAATTGTAATTGAAGTAACACACACAACTACGCACCTCACCACCAAACACAAAGAAACAAATTCATTACTTAGAACGTTTTTTTCTTTCAGTTTTAGTTATGCCTATTTTATTATTTTGTAGTTACCTGCCTTACTTGTATTAGGAAGGCTAGTTTAACCTAATTTTCTTGCGGGGTATGGTGCCAAATGGTGTAATACGGGCTTTAAACCTAGTTGAAACTAGAACCTAGGAAATAGATGCTTTCTTTAAATAATTACCATAAAATATCTTGCCCTTCAGCAATTTTGATTGATTAAATTGATAATTTACTAAACATTGCGTTGAATCTTGCACTCAATTTATTATCTAGTGCGGTCCGACACTTGGTAGGCTTGTACTGATTTTAAGTTTTTGATTACTGTAACAAAATCTAGTTTATATTTGTATGTTGAATATGTCTACGTATTAAAGGACACGTCGCACGGTGGGCTGGAATTTTCAAGTGTGGACTTAAGGATTCAAATGAGTATTTTTAAATTTTATGTACTAATACAAATGTTTTTTGTTATTTGTAATTTTTTTATACCCAGTATTTTTCGAGTTATAAACCCCTAAAGTTTGTATGAAATATTAATCGGTTTTTGGTTTATTCTGACATGTTTTAATATTGTATTACAGAAATATAGCAAAAAAACAAATTATTGGTAAACATTCTACACCACCCTTATGACGTCATTTATTTTTCACGATACTCACACCACCCTTATGACGTCATTTGTTTTTAACAATACTCATTAGCGCAGCAAAATGATGACGTTTCATTATGTGATTGGATGATGAATAGCAGGTAAAAAAATGACACGGTTACATTTGAAAAACAACCATCTTCAGTACGTTGTTACACATCGTAATAAACGCACTATCCTATCTCACATTTTCGGAATACTAATACTATTTATTACGTAAAAATGTTCGATTTGGTGTCAAATATTGATGCCCTTCCTACTACAAGGTGCAAACTGCAAAACAAGAATGCTACCCGCCAAAGGATGATATCACCTTAACAGATACAACTGCTAGAATAAAATTGCAGGCTCTATTAGATGTAACCGCCAAAAGGATATTCAAAGCAATCAATATTGATAGCACAGATTGTAAGGAGTTGACAATGATAAGCAAATGGGGAATGGATGGTGCCTCGAATCAAGCAAACTATAAGCAAAAAATGACAACGGATGACAAAGAGGACAGTGTTTCGACAGATGATTCAAGTATTTTTATGGGTAGTTTAGTACCAATAAAAATTGTTTCCGAAGAACAAATTATCTGGGAAAACGACTCACCAAATTCAGCATATTGGTGTCGTCCAATATTTTTCAAATTTGAAAAAGAGAATAAATCAACGATTTTAAGAGAGAAAACCGAAATTGTAACGGAGATAAATGAATTGAAGGAAACAGAAATTGGAGACATAAAAGTCTCACATTCATTATTGCTTACCATGATAGATGGCAAAGCAACATCAATCCTCTGTGAAACTTCAGCTCAACGATGTGACATATGTAAAGCTGTTCCTACAGAAATGAATAACTTGTCTTTGTTATTGACTAAAAACATTGATACCGACTTGTACAAATATGGTTTATTATTGCTACATATATGGATACGTTTTATGGAATGCATTCTTCACATAGCCTATAGACTGAATTTCAAAACATGGGTTGCAAAAGGTGAAAACAAAGTTTTGATGGAAAATAGAAAAAAAAGCATTCAGGAAGCTTTTAAAAATCAAACAGGCCTTTTAATAGATGTTGTAAAGCAAGGACATGGAACTACTAATGACGGGAATACTGCTCGAAGATTTTTCTCAAATACAGAGATTGCTGCTGCAATTACTGGTGTCGATGAAAACTTAATAAAACGGTTTTCAATCATTTTAGAAACAATATCTTCAGGTCATAAAATTGACACAGTGAAGTTTAAAGAATATACGGAAGCCACCATAAAATTATACGTAGATTTATATGAGTGGTATCCCATGCCCTCCAGTGTGCATAAAGTTCTTGTTCATGGAGCAGCTATCATTGAAAACTTGGGATTAATTCCGATTGGAAAGTTATCGGAAGAAGCGGCTGAATCGAGAAATAAAGACTTTAGGCGATATCGCCAACACGATTGAAAAAATTCTGCAGAAGAGCTAATAATGAGGATATTTTGAATAATTTAATAATTAGTTCAGACCCTTATATATCATCAAAACGTCATAAAATGATACGGAAACACAAACCATTTTCAGAAGAAGCGAAAGCCATGCTTCTGTTATCTCCAACATTTGAAGATGATGAGCGCGAAAATATAGAATTTGTAAATTTGGAATGTTTAGAGAACGAATCTGAATCAGAATCTGATGAAATTGTATAAGTGATAATTTTGTGAGTGCGTGTGTGAGTAACAGTGTGCGTATGAGTGGATTAGGCCTCCTGGGGACACCACTGATAAAAAAAAACGCGCTTAGTTCTCTACCTCAAGGGTGGTGTGGAAAAGGGAATGAAAATCAATTTTCTCCAAAATCGAAGAAAATCGAAGCAAGTGATATATCGGATAATTTGCCTAAAAAATAGCATAATCGAATACCGAAAGCCGTTTTTTGAGAACTCTTGAGAATTAAAAGTTATTCATATAAAATCAAATTTCTCCATACAAAAAAAAATTCAAATCGTTATAACTTTAAAAATATTAGGTATATACAAAAATCGTAGAAGAAAAGTGTCTTGTATTTAGTGGTAGATCGCAAAGCCGTTATTATTTTTTTTTAAATTGCTCATCTATTTTCGTGAATCCCTAAGTCCATGAAAGCTTGATTTCGGCCCACCGTGCGTCGTGTTTTATTTATTGTTAGGTTCATCACTCATTGTCACGGTTCCAACTCGGCAACTAATTAACGGCTTTATGTAGTGAGCGTTAGCTTATATAGCTTATATTGACGGCATAAAAATTGAATTGGGTGAGTGGATTTTTCAGACGATTCTGGCCAATAAGCGATGACTAACTGTTATATAAAATTAATCTTTATTTAATGCATTTGTTTAGTTTCGGGGTTGGGCGCCAATAATGGTCAAAAATCAAAGTTTCTGTATTTTTCTATTTGTTAATGTAATAAAAATAAAAAGTATTTTATAAATAATAATATATGCAGATGTTATAAATAAAATAAAGAGTTAATTTGGAATTGTTTTATTTCGTTATAATATTTTGTTGGGTATCGTACCGCCGTGTTTTTGTGTTGAAACGAATCATATAGAAATAAAAGCCAATATTTTGGTATTATGACTATTATTTTATTCTGATGGGTTACAGGAATGCAGGCAATTAAAGTGTATGATGTAACCGACACTACCGAATGTACTTATAATAAACGTTTACGTGATACCTAAAGGACACTTTAAAAAAGTCATCTTTCAATTTATTATCGACTCTTTACTATACAATAACTTACTTTACAAATTAAAAAAAATCAGCAAAAATCGTCTTTATTTCAGGCATTATACGGACTGTATCTAAACACGGGAAGCCAATGTTACAAATGGGTCCACATCGCTATTACCAACACAACTGCTACAGAACTGGACCTAAGGGTCTTTGGCTTTGTATCAAGAGGCATCATGGCTGTCCCTCTTTCATAAAGAGTGTTGACGAGCTTGTTGTTCAGTTCAACGATAAGCATAATCATTGAATCCTTCCTTGTTTCCATCATCTTTACCAGCTGCCCAATGTTGGACATAAGCCTCTCTATTCTCACGCCAATTCATTCGACGTATGACAAATTTAGCTGCAAAGTCACGTTGCAAAGCTCTCTTTGTCAAGTTGTGTTGTCTTGCAACACAAAAATGCTAGGGTTGAACTCCTGCACACGCCTATTTTGCGATGAACCAGTAGTTTCTCGCTCAAATGGAGCTACACTTTAAGCTACACTTTATGAACTATTTAGCCAGATACAAGTAACACTGTCATCATGACTGTGTATCATATTATCTAGTCAATAGGTAAGTAAATAATGCTGCTATTATACAGTGTATAATAATAGAAGTAAACGCTTTGTATTGTCTGAAATGTGAAGTTTAATTATTAAAATTAAAAATTCCCCAATTATTTGGTTTACTCTCAATCATCATCTTTCACACCATTTGTTTTATCGGAAGAATATATGGTCTACTGATTAGCTAAGTTTGCAAGTCTTCGCAACAGGCAGCATCACCGTCTGTGACAATATTTTTTCAATCTACAAACACTACTGTTTTTTAAAATCATTAATCATTTCAGTCCTATGGTACTCCGAATCTCGGTGCGGCAAGCCCGTCTTGAACATTGGCCACCACAGATTCAACCGGCACAGCAACAGTGAAGATCTCCGAGCCCGGTGGAGATGTGTGAAGTGGTCCTCAATGCACAACTGTAGAGCAACCGTCACTACGTATAATAACGTTATCATCAGCACTTCTGGGAAAGGACATACTCATCCATAATTTAAAATGATATTTCGGCAAGACGAAATATTGTTGTCATCTGCTGTGAAACGCCGTCCGAAGCCCCTTTTACACATTCTGTATGCCCTGGTAGCTGATACCGCGTAGAGATAAACTACAGTAACATGACGCGCCCTTCCACAATTCAAAACGTTTGAAAGTGTTTGTAATAGTATTAAAAAGACTCACAACGCATGTGTGCGTATTGAGACGGCTCTCGAAAACAAAAACAAATCAGCGATTTGTTGCTCGACTAGCGGCGTCAATAATTACTCATTATTATTAGTATGGGGCTGCACTGACATTCTCTATAAAAATGACAGGTGCATCGCCTTGCGCGGTTGGCTATTTATTATTTATGATTAGGTGACAAACAAATATCCTAGCCTGCTACTGAAGACGATTACTCACAACTACATACAAACTCTTTCATACGAATGTGACTACACACATCGTAATGGCAATATGGAATGGAGCGTCAAGTTATAGTAGTTTATCTCTAGCGAAGAGTGCCTAATAGAAACTGGAAGCATTGTCCTGATTTTGTAAAGTCTGTAGTACAAATGTTGCTGCTAATGAAGCAATACCGTTATTAGATTTTATTGAGTTATTTTGTTTATTAAGTACCTAAAATATTGACTGCTTTTCTAAGTACAATATGTATAATAACATATGAATATATTGATCTTCTATTATAAATATGTACCACGGTATTTGTAATGAGAGATCACTATGCAAAGTTGAGGGCATCTCTCATGGTGGATTAATAAAAAAGTTTGAGAAGTATAAAGTATTCGTTTTTTTATGGTAGCTATCATACCGTGGGATTTTATTTTGTAAGATTGGTAAGAAGTCCGATATTCCCCTCCATTTTTCATATACAAAGGGTATCTCTGAAGAGTACCCTCAAACACCACTGGTCTATAACGTCACAGGCATATGGTATTCCGAATCTCGGTTCGGTAAGCCGGTCTTAAACCTCGGCAACTACAGGTTCAATCGCCACAGCCGCAGCAAAGGTCTCCGAGCCCTGTGGATATGTGTGAAGTGGTCCTCAACGCACAACTGTAGAGCCACCGTTACTACATATAATAATGTTATCATTGGCATTTCTGGGAAAGGACACACTCATCCATAATTTGATTTGTCTATCCGAAGCATCTTTATCAAGAGTTCTAAAACACTTATGGAAGTCCCTTTTTCACATTCCCGGACAGATAACGTCGTGTTCACGATGGCTAATATTATAGATATTTATAGACTAGTGCTGATATGTATGACAGCTTTCACACTGTATCCAGCTCCCTGGATCTGCAAAATGAGGCTTATTATTTTTGTACATTTATACAAACAGTTATAGGCTATCGTCTTTATTCCGAAGTCGTAAATGAGAACTTAAGAACTGTGCCTAGAGCTCCTCAATTTTATTTCAATTTGAAAGTGCTGACTTATTTTAGTTATTTCGATTTGTTATGGCAGATATAGTTTATTGAAATAAATAATTTATGGATAAAAAGAGATTTGATTTATTTATTCTTCAAAATGACTAGAATTATGTAGACAATCTTCACTCTAGTCCAGTTCTGGTATTGCTGGGTTAGAGTGCTACTGGAATAATGTGAACCAAGTATATCGACCTGCTGCGTGTTTTACCAAATAACAATAACTTTGACTTCAGGATTAAGAAATAACCTCTAAACTCAGCAACTATGCATTTAAACATTCTGTATTGACTCAATACGTATTTTGTTCTCTATTTTATGTTTTAAAAGCTTGTCACATTATTATTTACATTTAGTTATCTTTCCCAGGTCCAATAATACTCACAACGTCTAAATTTGGCAAGCCTGTAATACAAATAGGACAGCACCGCTACTATAAACGGAGTAACTCAAAAGGACCCTTGGCCTACTGGGTCTGTTCCAAATGGCAGTCGAAGAAGTGCAGGGTGACAGTTACTACTATAGAACAGGAAATTATTGGCACTAGGAATGAGCACACGCATTGAATTTTGTAAAGTGTAGAATACAAGTATCGTAGCTAATGGATTGATAGTGTTTTTAGATTTTATAACGTTATTTTGTAACGTTTATGTAGTAAAAAGGTATCAGAAGATGATTGGATTTGTTTTTTTCTTATGGTACCTAAGTATTGTACCGTGGGATTTCGGTAAGCGTCTGATATAACCCTCCGTCCCCTCTCTTTTTGGATTTCCTCATGAAAAAAAGATATCTATATATCTACATTTATTTGCCTGTATTGGATGGGTAATAATAGGTAGCACATTCTTTGCGTTCTTGAAAATAATCATCACAATCAATTCGTTTACTATTTAGGGGTAAGTGATAAATGCCAGTATTTGGTTTTCTTTCTATTCCTAGAGTTAGGAAATATCGACATTACACATTGCTTTTATCAATTTTATCATGTAGTAAAAAAGTTATAGTTAATCACAAGTATTAAACATTTTTTTCTT
Source organism: Hoplodrina ambigua (assembly GCA_949774945.1). NCBI lineage: Eukaryota > Metazoa > Arthropoda > Insecta > Lepidoptera > Noctuidae > Hoplodrina > Hoplodrina ambigua. The sequence continues at coordinate 11,956,143 of OX458975.1, forward strand.
TTACAGACGTAAAATTTACTACTTCTAAATTCGGGAAGCCTGTTATGATAATTGGTGAGCACAGGTTTTACACTCGCAGTAAAAAGAGATATCCGAAAGTGCAGTGGGTCTGCATCAAGCAGACTTCAATGAGCTGTCGGGCTACGGCTACCACGATAGCCGGACATCTTATCAAGCTTAGGAATGAACATAATCATGGTTAAACAAGTCTTGTATTGTCATTTTTTATCTTTCACATGTGTTTTTATCGTCAACTTTAAAATCTTTTTTCTTTATCGTGTGGGCAGTAAGGTTAGACGACCCCACACCCACACACATCCTAGTGTCAGAGCTTCTAAACCGCCTCAAAGGCCTCCGACATTGTTGGAGTGGGACAGTACTAGGCTGGTATAAGTCCAGGTTTCCTCACGACCAAAGAACTTTTTTTTTTTTTTTGAGGTGGTAAAAATCATCAAATGACTCATCGAATGTAGGACCTTATGTCCAGCAGTCGCGCTTGCGAGACCACGAGACCAACGAAGCATGAAAAATTATAGATAAAAAAAAACATTTTTAAGTTCTTCGATCGTAGCTGAATGTCCCTTCCGCCCCACCCAGGGCGGAAGGGACTGTCAGACTTTTACTGACTAAAAAACCACCCTGTTCCTTCTGTTGCCCTTTACGTTCCGGGGCCACGGTATCCTGTTAAGACGTCCCGCAACCCCGGCAGGCGTTGGCCCCGTTGGGGGCCCCGTCCCTGTGCTACGATCGAAGAACTTAAAAATGTTTTTTTTTTAATCTATAATTTTTCATGCTTCGTTGGTCTCGTGGTCTCGCAAGCGCGACTGCTAGACATAAGGTCCTAGATTCGATTCTCAGGTCGGGAGTGGTGTTAAGAATTTCTCAGTAGCAGCCCGCAATTTTAAAGATGGTGGTAAGACATTTACAAAGCTTGTAAAGCTGCTGTCCTTGTGTTTGATCTCTCCCTGGTCGTGTCCGATTGCGGTCGGGAAAATATATGAAGGGAAGGTATATCTTTGTGATATTTTTCTTTGTGCCCGGTTGATGGCAATAGGCTCGCCCCTTGTTATGTAACAGGAAGTCCCATGTGGGACTTAACATAACTGGCGAAATGTGGACCGGGTGTTATTATGAGTACACCTCTGCCTAACCATTTTGGGGAAAACAGGCGTGATGTGTTAGTTATTTTTCTTCCATACTAATAACAGAAGAATCTAATATTTATTTTAATGCCTATAGTTAATTTGACTTTTTTTAAGGGGGTGACCTCCCTTTCATCTTTCAGGCGGGACACCAGCTGGTGTGCTGCCATATGACATAATAAAAATAGGCTTTATAAAAGCGTGTAAAAGTAAACATAATTTAATGAAAGTACCTATTTATATATGTAAAGTATTATTTTTAAATCTAGATATTATTATCAAAATTATAAATATTTAAACCTAGAATGTGGGAGTCGAACTTGCATACTATAGGGTACCAAAGCGATTACTGATTTGTAAAAACACGCATTTTATAAAAAATACTACAAAATAGTGCTAAAACAATAAAGCTCTATGACAGATAGATTGATGGACGGACACATGGACAGACTGACGACTTAGTAGGTTCCTGCTTTTACCCTTATTATACAGAACCCTTAAATATTTAATTAGTAGCCTAGTCAAACAAACCAAAACGGTTTAGGTGTATGTAAACATTCAGCTTATTATGTCTCTGTGGTTGGATATTTATTTGTGTTAGTCCAGTACAAAATGTATACCAAATAACTTTATCATTTAATTAATTAATTAAGTATTTTATTTTAAATAAATATTAATGTTTGTGATAAAAAAGAACTAAGTAGTCATGCACAAAAAAAAAAAGATTCCATACAAGATAGAACTTAAATTATATAGGTAAATTATGTGAGTAGTATACAGTGGAAAAATGTGTTAAAAAAGAAAAGCTCTTTAAATAACACGTAGGGAGCTAAGCTTCGACGAAAATAAAACTAAATAGTAAAATGTTAATATCTATTTTTGTAATAAAAAAAATCTGTCTAAACATTGATAATATGCATTCACTCTGTAATTCGATGTTGTACCAATCTAGTCGATAAGAAAATTATTATAAAATAATAATTATACATACAGAGCAGAGGGGGGGAGGGGGGAGGCATCGTAACGAAAATTTTCACCATGGATTTCTAAACCCACGATATATGAAATATTTATAGGTCTCTCTAAAAGTTTCACCATCTCTCAGAATTATGTAGGCCTGTACTAAATCCATAGTAAAAGCTTTCGTTACGCCCCTCCACACGTTTACGTCTAGTAGTCGCGGGCGACTAGTCGATGTTTTATTAATATTATTGCTGTATATTAAAAAAAGCATTAAATTAATATCGTCACACATTTGTTTTTCTATATTTATTGGTATCCAATTAAAAAGATGATAGTCAGACATGGCGGTTTTCACTTGGTTTTCAAGTAACCTACAACTTGGCAGTAATTTTGATACAGGGTGCGCACGCGCAATGCCTTGGTTACACGTCACGAGTACAGTCGCGACAAAAAAATCGGCCTCTTGTAATCAAGGGCAAAAGTTTGTTATTGCCGTAATGTTTTTTTGTTACAGGTCCATAATTCTTATAATTTAAATTTGGTAAGTCTGTGATAGGAAGGAACAGTATTGGTACTACCAGCGGCACAAGGGTCTCGAAACACTATGGCGAATGTCGCGCGTCATTAATAACATTTCGTCACACTATTATTGCAATTCAAAATAGCCATAATCATTGATCTAAATTATAAGTGCACTGAAAAGAAATTTGGTTTTTAACCGTTTCGCAAAATCTCTAGTGTTGCTTTGTCTCTAGATACTAAATTAAAGATTCACCTATAAGCGTCATTATCTGATCCGGTTCACAATGTCTAGAAGTTTTATATAAGTATTCTATATAACGTTATTTTTATTTTCTGGTCTTTACTTCCTTAACTTAAGCTTTGCACAGCACTGATACTGGGTGAAGCTCCCGCTGAGTCCATCCAGGCATTCTTTTCCCACGTCACCTCAAACCAGCTTTCGTGGTTTCAGGTCATCTCCCCACCATTTCTGAGCTGGTCTCAGTGACACCGTCCGTCTTTAAGCACCTATTGAGTGAAGACTGTTCTAAATTCCATCAAAATCGTTTTTTTTGGTTTAGTTGTGAAAGCGTAACAGACAAACAGACAGACAGAGTTACTTTCGTATTTATAATATTAGTATGAATTGTAACAAGTTTTATTGTTTTCGATTTTATTTTGCTTCAATTTATTTGCTTATTTATAATTGTATATATTTAAATGGGGCTTCTTAGCAGGTGCTGTGTTCTCTACATCCAAATTTGGCAAGCCAGTGATCTTATTCAACAATTATCGGTATAATTGGTACAAGCCATATCGTTCGCGGAACAATAGCCTGTCTAGCAGTAGGAAGCAATGGCGTTGCTGCAAGTGGAGCAGTGCTCACTGTAGAGCAGGTCTCGTCACCGTCGATGATATCATTGTCAAATTCATGCACGAGCATAATCATGGAATGTCAGCTGATGATGATCTGAAATAACATTTTAGAATTAATGATTTACTTATAGCGCAACGTGTGAAATAAATCCAAACAAATTGAATAAGATTTTTCAATAATCAGATAACTCATATCTAAAGGTAAATAAGTCAGTTGAACCGCCATAATTATCCTTCTATTCTTCTAAGAAGAAGAAGAAGATCCTTCTATTGAAAGTTATTTGACGAATGAACAATTACCCCAAAAGAACGAATTATTCAATCTATACATCGATTAAGATTAAATACTTTTCTTTATACCTATTATGTTTTATTTGTAATTCTCGCCTTGCCTTTAAAGTTAACGTACATGACATAATAATATGACGTGTTGAGTTGCAGTACTGTTAGCAGCCTTTGTCTTCAAAAGCGTGATCATATTGACGGATATATACATCGTCATACATGAGATTAGTATTCTACCCTAACTAGGCATGAAAGTCTAGATTCTAGATGGCCTTTTCGCCTCTTTTATATAATTTTACCGAATATTACTTTTATTATTGACTAGCTTATGCCCGCGACATCATTCCGTGACGTCATCGATATACTGTATCATTTAATTGGCGATAAATATTCGAAATCGGACCAGTGGTTCCTAAGTTTAGCGCGTACAAACAAAAAAAAAAACAGTCAAACTCTTCATATTTATAGACACTATTAGAAAAGAATACATGGAAACTGACTATAGAAATAAAAAATCTTGAAAATTAAATAGGTCATCATGGACTTTACACATATCATAATAGGGTTTCAAATGCTATACCTAACATTCAAACAGTAATATTACCTAACTATGAATGAAACTAATGTTATATGCAGTAATATTTCTAATAATTCTTATTTATTCGTAGAATACGTCTTATTCTTTTGCAGCTGTTTTCTCGACGTCTCGTTGCGGCCGACCTGTCATAATAATGGGAGTCTACAGGTTTAACAGGAACAACAGATGCCGAGGCCTCAAATGTTTGTGGACTTGTAGCAGGACCAGGAGCAGTGGCTGCAAGGCCACCATCACCACATATGACAACGTTATCATCAGGAGCAAGGGAAACCACAATCATTAATTACTCAAGCCCCACGTAATGAGACACAATTGATTTTCTATTGTTCTGTCATGCCGGTATGAAAGCCGGGCCTTGAGCGGATAAGGATAGTCTGGAATCATTGTTTATATTTTCAGTCGTTTTTGACGATTGTATCTGCTTTGCAGACAGTACTGTTGTTTTACAAATTATGCTCTAAAAAATAATGGCGCTGCAAGTATTCCATTTTAGCTTTTTTTAGACATGTGTGCACCTATGTAGTTTGTTATTGTTTACCAAATATTTTTAAGTTTGTACAATGTAAAATAAAATTGTTATATTAAACAGTATTATTATTGTACTTTTGTAACTTTTGCTCGCGACTTCTTCCGTGTAACTTACGAATCCCCGTTTCATCCGCATATGTAGGTGGTGAATTTTGGAAAATCCGTTCTTAGCGGATGTCTACTAATTGTCAAGCGGCTTTCGATATTTTGTGATGAGTGAGTGAGTGTGTGAGTGAACTTTGGCTTTTCTATATATTAAGATTTTGGATCAGTATAATTAATACAAAATCAAACAGAAGGGATAAAGGTATTCCACAAAGTATTAATTTCTAACGTTAATATACATAGATACTGTCACAATTTCTGTTCAGGTTTGCATTCTTTGGGAGACCTCGAGCCCAGGTACGCGTGGTCAAGAAAGGGTAAGCCAGTGCTGGATATAGGCAACTGTCGCTTCTACAAGAATAACAGAAGCCGAGGACTTTCATCGGCATGGTTTTGCAGCAGAAGAAGGCTCGGTTGTCGAGCGTCGCTCCTCATAGTTGATGGAACTATAGTTAGTGTTAAGAATTCTCATAATCATGATGTTCTTATGAGTTGATCAACTTCTGGACCTTAGGACGCGGTCATGTTTCCTACCTCAGCTGTGTGACCATACATGGATGATCAAAAGACAAAAGTGAACAGCTATTAAACAGAGATTCCTTAAAACATTTTGATTAAAGTTGAATAATATTTATTGTTTTATTGATTGTGTGTTTAAAGCTGAGAATAAATCATGGGATCTTTATAGCACTGATAAACCCTTTGATACCAAAATCCGTTTGTGTATGAAAAATTTTGTCGGTAGGTATGTCAGACCACAATTGGTGAGATGGATATTGTAAAGTGTTTTGTTTTGCTATATAAGCTATCAGTATAAATATTGGTCATCGGCTGTTTTAATTAAGGTGAAATAAATAGTTTTAGGTTCATTTTCAAATAAAGGTATCATTTACATTTAAAGTCTTTTCATTTAGCCTAACATTGACTAACCTTGGTTTGGACACTAGTCATCTCATTCGTAATTGCAGCGGTTACTACGAAGTCCCGGTACGGCAAGCCGGTTATCTTGCTTGGGGAGCATCGGTTCAATCACGCCAGGAGCAATGGCTACAGAGGCTGGTGGCGCTGTAGCAGAGCCAGTAGCAGTGGCTGCAGGGCTACTATCACCACATACGACAACATTATCACAAAGGTTAAAGGGCCACATAATCATTTAAGAGACAATTAAATGTAAGTTTCTGATAAATTTAATTTTTAATTCCATACCGCATTGAATATGTGTCTGAATTAACTTATTTTACAGCTAAGTATTGTTATCTTTGAATAATTTGAATATAAAACACCGTATCTTCGTTAAATGAAGCTGTTTTTCGTCTTTAGCAAGTATTATCAACTCTAAAGTAGACCGGCAATTTAAGTGCAATTCTGTGCAAAAAAAAAATAGTGAAAGTTTGAAGTAAAGTATCTTCATCTAATTAAGAATACACAATTTAGATGCCATATTTATTTACAGATATCCAGTTTTCACAAACAAAGACAGGTCGACCAACTTTGACAGTAGGCCACTATCGCTACTACATGAATAATAGATGCAGAGGAGCTGGACCTAAAGCTACGTGGTTCTGCATGAGAAGCAGCAGAAGAGGTGGAAACAATCTTGGCTGTAAAGCATCTGTTACTACCGTGGATGGGATTATTATTAGTTATAAAAATTCTCATAATCATTAATTAAGAACAAGAATTTTAGAATCTACATGTAAAGCCGGATTAAGACTGCGTTTCAACCAGAGACGAGGATGCGCAGCGACGGATGTGTGTGAAAGCGCGCAGCGATGCCGTCGTCCATTTTCACAAATCTTTTAGGCTGAAAACTCGTTCTTACAATGTACTTACGTAAAAATAATAACCATTCATGAAATAGATAGATTATAGGTATTTTATTCTACTTCAAAATCGTGAAGCAGTTTTCATACAAGGTATCTCAAATGAAAGTTCATATTTGCATAAATTACGGTACAAATGCAACCAAACTGAGGGGCGCGGGGGATATATCCATCGCTTGGTTGGCTTTTAAGGCTCCGGTTTCAAAGACAGCGGCGCGGTAGGTTGTGCACCAGCGATGCACTCTAGTCAACCAGAGCTCGTGCATCTTAAGTGTGTGGAAAATTTTAATTTTTGATTTTAACGAAGTTTCAAAATGCCAGACGTATTGCTTAATGCCGGACGTATTGGATTACACTTTTTCAGTGATTTTTGATAGGGTACCGATATCGAACAGCAACGATGTACATTATAAAATAGGAGGATAAATGAGCAGTTACTAACCAGTTATTTTTGTTTGCTGAGCTGTTATTCGCTTTGATGACTCGCGATCTGCCCGCTAGCTTTGAGACCGGGTCCTCCGCGCCGCTCCGCGTACCTCTGCGCCACTCCCGGCGCCACCGCGCCGCCGCGCCGTCCCGCAGCCCGCTGCCTACGCGACCGAGGCCTTAGGAATTCAGTCGGTATAAAGCGTTACTCGGGAGCGGACCGCACGTTCTGCGTGCGAGTATTTTTTTAAATTAGTGATGCAGCTGTAATGAGAAAATTTTGCTGTCAGCGTGGTTTGCATAATTTAAATGACGCGGTAACTTATTCGGAAAAGGATCAAACCGTTTGAGGAGATCGTTTTAACACTATACAAATTAAAGACCAAGGTCATCAAGAACAAACAAATACGTAAAGTGTGCCGAATCTCTCTTTCATTACACCGAAATTTACAGAAAGACCTTGAATCGCACGTTTACAAAACCTTCAAGATACTAGTCATAGGGGGAGCTGCCCGCCCTCCCCAACCGCTTTTTGGCCTTTTAGCCATATGGACCTTATTATGGGGATATGTCAAATCTAAAGTGTATTTCAAAAATCTGACTTCTTTGGTGCAATGGCAAGAAAATAACCGTCGCAAAATCGCAGTCATCTTAAAATCTACGGCAGCTGTCATATGAAATTTTGACGGTCGTTTACATGAGTACCGTGAGCTTGATGTATTGTGACATTATTTTAAAAAAGTAAATTCTTCATCTGTTTGTAAATAATAAATAAAATTTTTATCAATAGACATCAACCTCTTTTCTATAAACTTTCTTTTGAGTCACCATGTCCTACAATACCGTTAATAGATTATTTTTTGTTTTGTGCTTTGTTAAAGTGAATTATTATATTTTATGACATAATCGTGTTGTTACTCCTGATATTTTATTAAATTAGTTTGCTTAGTCTAAGTTTTTGTCAGCTAGATTAACACACCATATTTGTTCGCCTCCTGGCATAAAATCTCGCTCTGTTTATCAAACATGATCTGTATTCCTTTACCTATGTTCACAAATAAATGAATTATATTCTATTCTAAAAATATACTACTTTTTCGAATGCAGATAAACTTCCTCGCCATTATTTTCTGTTCAAGTTTTAACCCTTTTTATTTAACGTTTTTAGTTCTGATATATACTAAGACGCGGTATGGTAAGCCGGCGATCCAGATGGGGAAGTACAGGTTTAACCGGAACAACCGCAGTTCTGGCGCCAGGTCTTTATGGATCTGTTGCAGGAACAGCATGGGATGCAGAGCAACGATCACTACTTTTAATGACATCGTTATTAAACAGAAATGTGTGCATAACCATTAAGAGAACTTTCCCGACAGCACGCTTTATACAAAAGTAGATTGATTAATAAAAGTTTTTTATAATTTATTACGAGATTTTGAATCACGAATTCTATTTAGAATATTTTTTTGACCGAGACTGATCAATCAAATTTCGTTGAGTTTAAGTATTGATTGACCTAAATAGTGATTACTTTAATATGGAGCGCGCTGTCGGTATAGTAATAATAATATTCACAAATAAATACATAGGACTGCTAGCATAGCTAGTATAGTTGCTAATAAGCTAAAAGTAAAAGCAAAGTCAACATCAAAATAAAAGAAAATTGATACATGTAAGTTAAGGCCGGGAAAACGCTGGATGCGGGCAGTGCAGGACCGGTCATTATGGTGTATCTTTAGGGGAGGCCTATGTTCAGCAGTGGACGTCGTTCAGCTCATAATGATGAAGTTAAAGTCATTTGTCCAGGCGATGGTCCAGCCGTGCTTCTGTGTGCTTACGGCCAAACATTTTAAAACGACAGATAACATTTATCTGAACATCAAATCTGACAGTTTGACAGCTTGGGTATAAATATTATGTCAAACCGCCGTATTTATTCTTCATATAAAATTAATCTGACGATCGAAAAATCATCAGGGAATTGTCAATTACCATAGATTATATTTAGAACAGAGAGTCGCATATTTTACATAATTATCATCTGCACTAGTTTTTTTTTGGTTTTGTTTTGTCTTGTCTTTGAAATATGCCGTCCTCAAAGAGCAATAATGATTGCTTCCTTAATAAAGGTATATTTACTCATCGTATTTTAGAAATTAGTATATTAAATATAACGTTATTCTTTTATTCATCTTTTAAAAGTAATATTCATTTTTACCCGACTGTGGTTGAGCCTAAAAAGAGGGTGTTTTTAATTAAAAAATATATCTTATTATTCGGATAAGCTTTTTTATTTTATTAATAAGGGTATTTTTCTTACGTATAAGTGTTGGAAGTTTATTTCTTTTACCAGCTTAGATATCGTTTCTAATTAATAAATATATCATTTTAGTTTGAAATGTCTATTTTATTTTTATAGGTCCAATAGAAATTATATGTAGCCATTTTTTTTAAAGCAAATAGAGAATGCTTTTCAAGGTAAAAAAATGTAGGTAGGTACATCTGATAATAAAGGTTATATTTGTTATAAATATGCTTTATCGATGTGATCCGATTACTTACATGCAACGAAACACTTAACTCTTTTGTATTCAGTTTGCGTCACGCCGCTAACCATTATGTACTTAAAATCAAAGTCAGCAAAGACCACTAAGTCTCTACTGAACTTAATTTTAAGTTTGATAACCATTTCAATAGATTGATAAATAAATTATTATTTAATTCGCAATTTTAATTTCTATATTACACAATACAGTGTGAAATAAATCTTTATGTCACAATCTATCAAAATATTTCAGTACCTATATGTTTCTAAAACTCGCTTTGGGAAGCCTGGGTCTAGGTAATGGGGGTCAGAGATCCCAGGCATAAGTGTGAGAAGGAAACACCGAGGTGATTTCTGTAAGTCGTTAAGAATCTTTAAATCTGAGAACTTTAAGTCATTATTTTTAGAAATGTATGAACCGATATTAATTAACTATAAAGTTAATTGAGGTCATTTAAAAAAAATGTGTTACAGCTATATTCGGCTGAATTTAAGTTTTCCATAGAAACATATTTCCCTTTTTTGTTGTTAAATAAGACATTTTGATAAAAATAGTAGCATGGAAAAAAATTGAATTATCAAAATGTCGTAAAATACTGATATTCAGCTGCATCCGGTTAGATTGGAAGCTGAGCTGAACGAAGTTGGTAAAAAAGCAAATCAAGATGATGATTTGTTCAAAATGATCTTTTATTTTCATGATCTGAAAGTTTAACGTTCTTTAAAGGACAGTATGGTTTTCTGAGATTTTCTTTTTTTTACAGGCGCTAAAATTTTGCAAACGCATAGAGGTACTCCACTTCTTCAGATCAAAGGGCACAGGTACAATTGTAAACGGAAACTAGGTGGAAGAATCTACTGGGTATGCAATAAAGCCCCCCAAGGTTGCAGAGTCTCCATCGTCACTTATGATGACGTCATCATCAGAGTCAAGAATGAACATAACCACCCATAATCACATTTTTTTTTGTAAATTATACCTATGTAGATATGTAATTGATATTTTTTTACGTGAATAATTTTGATATTTTAACGTGATTTCGACAAAATAATTAGGTTATTGCTTATTTACTAAGGTTTCTAGAGTTTTATTATAATATAGTTCATTAGGGTATCGTCTTACAAGCTTGCAAGATAGACTCGGAATCCGCATGTTTCAATAAAAAAGATGGTTATTAATACATATACATATTTAATGCTATCAAACATAATAAATATAATACATGACTAAGCTTTATCGTAGCATTCGTAGCACAGCTACGACGTAGCAGAAAGCGTAGCCAGATGCTTTCCATGATCTACGAGAATAATAATAGTTCTCAATATAGTATAGAATTCAATTAAAAAGCAAACAACATATTTATTCAATTTGTTTTTAAATCAGGTAAAATATAAAGTGATTGGCAGAGTGAATTAGCAAAAGAAACCTATTTTTATCGTAAAATGTAATGTCAATGTTAAAATTTCCTATTACCGTGTATATTTTCCACCTTCACATAGTTTATATCTAAGAAAATAATGCGTTAATTGAGGTGTTTTTATACTAATAAATATTATTATTCTTTTAGATTTTTAATGTTCATAGTCATGGCTGTCTCTCGATGTTTTTGTAATCTTTTTACAGACGGATCTGCTTCCAGTTATTAGATATAAATATTTTACAACAAACAAACTTAATAATACAAAATCATTAAGTTTTAGGTATGTCCGTTATCTATTAAAAAGTTAAGAAAATAAATGAAAAATCCAGTAAAACGTTGGTATCATTAGCACCTTGGTTTATGAATCACCGTAAATTTATTATAAATCCTTTAATATAAAATATAATTGAATAGAAGCAACAGTATGTTGTTGCTTCTATTCAATTATATTTCATATGTAAAATGTGTATATGTTTTTTATATGTAAAAGGATATGTATTACCATGTGGTATAATATAAATTTGAGGAGCAACTGTTATAACAAATTGAATTTGAGGGGGATTTGCAGTAGATAATGCAACTTTAATTTGATTTTATATATTTCACTTTCTGTAACCTTTTATTTTTTTAATTGGTGTTTAGTTAAATGGTTGTGGTACCGTCATTGTCACGTTGTATTTATTTGAGAACCCATATTATGTTTTCTTATTATCAAAATTAAATTACAGTGACCGCAGGGCCTTCACGTGCCTCAACATGGCCTGTACCGAATCAACCCAAACCAGGGGAATGGAACGGTAAAATTATATGGACTACGCCAAAAAGCACGTGTTCTTCTGAAATGCAACACCTCTGGTTATCTTGCAAGGCAACTCAAGTAAAAACAGCAGACGAAACCCCACGGATGGTTTGGCCGAAGACCTTACGTTTGCACTTGATTACAACAAGATTGATCAGCAAGCTTCATAAAGATGTATTTAATAATAGGCAGGAGTTTTTAATCCGAATTGAGCCTTCCAAGGCTTATGAAAAACTAGAAAAGCACTGTTGGGTAGGTGGTGTGATATGTATCGTGGAAATTCCCCCCCCGCCTGGCGGTAAAATGAAGCTTATGCTGATGATTAAGCTAAGTAGCGACATCCTTGGAATAATACCCAATAACCAGACTCTGATTGATAAACTCTGGGGGGAGATTAAAAAACATTCACCCGGCAAAGTGGTAGACTTGTCTTGAAAATGGTTCTTTTTTTTTCATTTATTTGTTTTTTTTTTTAGTTTCGTTAAGTTTTCGTCATTGTAAGTTATACATAACATGTTAGTGTGACCAACTAAAAGTAAATATTGATAGTATTTTTGCCAAATAAATGAATGCAGCATAAATATGTTTTTATTTATTATTTACACTTCGGTTTAGATTAGTAATATAATTAATATTTATTTATTTATTTATTTATTAAAACTTTATGCACATGTAAAAAAATACACTGTACAAAGGCGGACTTAATGCCTTAGGCATTTTCTACCAGTCTACCTTAGGGTGATGCAGAGACAAAAACAAAGTAGGTGCACAGATACAGAAAATTAAGAGAATATATTATAATAATAAATACATATATACATACATACATACAATATATATATATATATATATATATATATATAAATAGTGGGGAGAGAGATAAAATACATAGATGAAGTACAACAAATTAATTGTGGGACGAGTCTGCCAACTTATTATGTAAGTGTTCGCGAGCTTTAACCTTGAACATGAACCGACTGGAGGCCATCCTGATATTCAGAGGGAGTGCATTCCATAAGAAAACCGCCTGGACAGGAAAAGAAGATTTGAGAAAACCAGAGCGATGGGAAGGACATCGCAGAAGACGATTATTGGAGGAACGAAGGTTCTTGCTGTGCGCAGAGCATAAATATTGAAAGTGAGAAGTCAGATAAGAAGGAGAACTAGGTTTGTCTAGGAGAGAAAATAAGGTTGTTAAAGCCCTTAACGCTCTGCGCTGTCTGATGGGTAACCATTTTAAGAGTGACCGATGCGCGGACACATGGTCATACTTACGGAGATAAAAAACGAATCGAATGCAGTTGTTAAGAAGTCGGTCTAATTTATAATAATAAAAAAATAATTAATTAATAATTTATAATTTTTTTTTTTTTTAATATAAACACTATCAGCGTGATAGTCACCTAAAACGATGATATTGATATTCTTGGATACCTTACTTTTTTTTGTTATACCTAATTATTGAATAACTCATAATATTTAGTGTACATAGAGAATTTTATAAAATACATGAAGATTTGCCCCAACAAATACATATTGCAGCCCCTGTTTTAACAGACCTGCCTACTTAACGCATAGGGCTGACGAAAGTATGGACAGGTGTAGTACAGTGGATGCGGTATCCCAAATCATCAAGGCCTTTTTTTTAAGTAATCAAGGCCGTGACAAGCATGGTTTCGCCTTTATATTGTTATTAAAATACTATCCTATGGAGTAGCTAGTTTCTAGATTGTTTTTTTGCTACGAACCTTCGCGGGAGTACTCAAAACATCCGCCAAAGTTACATCACAATCGGATCAATGGTTTAAGACCGCATAGAGGACAAACGTAAAAAAACTTTTTTATTATATTTAAATAATAGGTAGATCTTTTACAAAACATATTTTCAAAAACATTATTTGTTAGTTGCCAGACACTTTCCGTGGGTTGTAACTTCTGCCTGACGCTTTAAAATTCTGACTTTAAATGAAATGAATGATCTTGATCTTGAACCAGTAGTGTTTAAGTGGTGCATAATTTACCACCGATTGTACCCCAAATAGTACAGTAATTATACCACTTGACCCCAGTTTACAGGCCACGTTTATTGCCGTGTCGGAAGCACTGTTAAATTAATCAAATTCTTAAAGATTTCTTGGTTACAAAATCATTTTTGATCGATTGCACTTCCGTGTTATCCTTAAATAACATCATTTTAATGCATTGCACAGGTTTAATATTTACCCAAACATGGAAGGGTAAGCGGCTTCTACAGTTTGGTGGGAATCGTTTCAACCTGGTCAACAGCCACGGCCCGAAGCACTATTGGTACTGCAACCAAGCGGCAAAAGGGTGCCGAGCGTCTGTGGTTACCCTCGAAGACGTAATCATCAAGATGAAGGAGCTACATAACCATTATTAACCAGTATTATATTGTAAATAGGCCTTCATATTCCATTATCATTAATAGTGTGCAAACGAAATAAAGAAAAACAATTTTGATGTTCTTTTCTTCATAGGTGTACATAACTTTGAAAATAGCTATTTGTGTCTAGATTTAGATAGAAAGATTGGATCTGGAATAAAAATTACTGTTAATAAGTGCGCCTGCCTCTCATACGTTTACGGTTGTAGGTTCGCAACAGGACGTGGACAAGTACCAATGCGGCTTTTTGAATAGCATAATGTACTTTCTAAGTTAATCTTGGACATTATTGATATCGCTGAAAGGAAATATTGTGAGGAAATCTGGACTTTATTATAAACTAACCTTAAAGCATAACTTACAATGTCACTCGGTAATGCCTACTGTAGCTTTCTATAAGAGAAAGAATTCTTCTATTTGAACTCTTACTTCCAGATATTACCTTCCTTGAGTAAATGTGGTGATCACTGCTCATGCCAATCTGCATTAGTATAAGCTTTTGCCCTGCAATGGGACAATAATAAGCTGGTATAAAGAAATTATATTATTAACATATCTATAGTTTTCTAACGAGTATTTAAATACTCGCTATTAGTATTTTAATATTTTTGCTTTTTGAAAAGCAAAAATCAAATATTACATTCATTTTTGTAAGTAGGTATTGACTGTTAACATTGGAGATGATAACAATATACAACACACAACACATTCCACAAATTACATTTTTAAAATCTCCACAAAAAAAATTGATTTTAATTAATAAGTGGTTTCTTTAACAGAAAAAGCGGCGTTTTCGTATACTAGACACGGCACACTGCTGCTAGATATTAACAAACATAGATACAACCTCAAACGCATGTCCGGTGAGCGACGGTACTGGATCTGCAACAAATCCTGGCGAGGCTGCAAGGCTTCTGTCACCACGCTCGGCCAAATGATCATCCAGACTAGAAACTGCCATTGTCATGTTTAGATCCTTCTTAAAGCTCAAAGTTGTATTTCGTCAATTTCTAGTTGGTCTAACCAAATTATAAGCCTTTGGATTTAACGGGTCTTATTTTTGGATCGTACTTATGACTAAATGGAGAATTAAACTACAGTAGCGGTCACAAGTGGAGTAGCAATCTCACAAAACAATAGTTTGTAATTTTTTAACTTACGACCTTTCGCGCCGTCTGCTAATTCTGAGGTGTTCGTAGGTACTATGTTATTACATAATCACACACAGATGTAGGCCTGTATCGCGTGTTCACAGAAATTCAAACCTTAGCATGCTACTGCACTTATGACCGCTTACTGTATTGTTTAATGTCTTTAATGATTGTAGTGTTAGGAGGTAAGTCAATATTATTTATTAGGCTAGACCGTGCCTCTCGATGAGATATAAGGGCCAACTGTTCATGGCTTGAACACGGCCTGCGCAATACGAATTACAAGCTAGTGTAAATTGTTTTCCTTTACTATTTGAAACCTCGCATGCACGCCACGCATGTTTAGAGTTCATTAAATTGCAGAACTCCTTAGTGGATATTTGATATGTAAATGTCACTTTTTTGTTAATTAGTTCTATCAGACGATTCAGAATCCATAACCACAGGAGCATACGTTTTTTTCCAGTATCTCTTGTCATCACGCAGACGAAGCATGGGAAGCCACTGCTGCATATAAACCATTACAGGTTTAATTTCAAGCACATGTTCGGTGATCGGCGGTACTGGGTTTGTAACCAAGCCTGGAAGGGTTGCCGGGTTGCCATCATCACTAAAGGCAATGTCATTCTCCAGATAAAAAATTTGCATAATCATTTTTGAATATTTGACGATTGTTTCCGATCAGTTTTTAATTAGCATTAGCACTGCATAATTTATTATGTATTAAATACATTTTTCTCTTAGATATCATTTTGTTTTAATGTTGTCCTTAAAACGTTAGTTTTTTGTATGTTGACATTTAATTAGCCATCCAGCTTATTGCGATTGGAGGAAACTTTTAATTTCTTATGCTTTTCGGTTTTTCCCTTCTTCCAATCTTCTTGAAAATCCAGATACTAATACTTGGAATCTTGCCTCTTCCTTGAGATACCTACTTGGAATTTATAAATGCATGCTCTATGATGTAGCTCTCATCAATCAGATATGCCACTGATGGCGTATATACAGACCTGACATTGTCAGTTTTTTGTAAGAGATATCTTTCTATTTTATTTACAGCTACATTTACTACCCAAAAAAGTGGAGCGCAACACTTGTACTACAAAGGTTTTTTTTATAGAAAAAACTCTGGACTGGAAAATGGAAAAAGATTTTGGGTTTGCAAGTTGCGAAAATCACAAAAATGTAAAGCTTCTGCTGTTACCTTCAAACATTCCGTTCTCAAGTTACGTGGAGAACACACGCATGCGTATTTTAAATAACATACTGTTTTTTTGCACTTTTTGATATTGTGTATCTATTTAACCAAAGAAAAAGGTCTCTGAAGATTTTGTGTTAATAAAAGAGTAAGGGATCATTAGAGGTTTTTAAATATTGTGTGTGTAATAATTGTGATTTATTTATTTTATTATATTACCTGATTTTATGAAAGGTAGTTTAAATAATTCTATTGACACTAATTATCAAATCAATCTTTTGATTCCTTTTAAATAGACATATCTCAGCATTTTTATCTTAAATAATAAATCTGCCAACTATTTTGTAATTTTAGTATATCGTGCCAAATGAGTAGAAATAAGTGATTTAGTTAATATTGTATACATAATTATTGTAAGTGTGTGATAAAAGTATGTTTTCCTACAGATTAAAATGAAAGCACATTCCATCATTATTTTTAAAATAATACAATTTTTGAAGTGTTATTAAATTTTTTCTAATACCCTGCATGGTATACCTTTACTTTACTCAGGTTTTTGATCAAATAAGGGACCACTTAGTCAATGTAGTTTGTGCGTAAGTATGGTAGTTTAATTTCTGTAACTGTAACTTGTAACTAAAATAATTTGAGTAACACAGAAAATAGGACTCTATATAGAAGTAGTCTAAAACTATTTTTACCTCCAATACATCAGTTTCTTTCTATTTTTGCAGTTTTCTATGAGAACTGCTGTGGTAGAACTTATCTGTGGTACAAAGGCTTCTGGTACCGAAAATACAGAGAGTCGGGGACTACCATCTGGTGGGTCTGCTACAAGAGATCGTCGCTGAAGTGCACCGGTTCCATCATCACAGATGCAGGGGAACTGGTGAAAACTGTACCCCGTCATTCTCACGAGCAGAACATTTGGCAGAGAGCGTTCAATGGCCTCCTCAGCTGAAGCTTAGTATGAAATGTATTAATGTTAAAATAGTTTTGCGAATTATTCTACAGTTGTGTTTAGAGATTAGTCTACTAGTTTCGGACTCTAATAGAACCTTTGTTTATGGTGGTTCTGATGGAATCGGAAACTAGTTCGCGCCTGCGCATACATTATATAGCGCAGTATTGCATTTCTTAAATATTGTTGCTAGTTTTAAATAAAAGGGTAACATTTTGATGTGTCTAGTGAATTCATATACCTACCTTATAATAGTTAAATAGGATATTTTACAATTCTTCCTGATATTTTAAGGATTTGGTGTTACCGTAGAAATAATTCGTAAAACTATATTTTTGTCTGTTGAAATAGCCTTTAAGTATATTTTTCTTAGGTACAATTACAATTTTGTATGTCTCGTTAGTACAGCAAATATCTTTTTCTGAACATGTTTTTATAATAAGTAAGCGAAAATGTTTTAGAGCCCTTAAGGTAAGTGGAAGCAGAGCAGCAATGTACTCGAGAAAATTTTGTTAATTGATAATGAACTAAACTACTTCACAAATAGGGTTGAAAATTGAATTATTTAAAACGCTGTTGCTGGAGTGCTAAATGTGAGTTTTTTCACTCACGTTCGATTGCGAGCGCGTTAGTATTTTGTATGGGAAATAAGGTTTTCTTAGTGACCAACAGATGGCGCAATAACTTTTTCCCATATAAAATTCTATCGCGCTCGCAATCAAACGTGAGTGAAAAAACTCACACTTAGCACTCTGTTGTTATTTATAATTTAATGATAACTGATCGAGATTGAACAATGAAAGCTGCTTTGCCTGTGCTGACTGTTTGGCTTTAATGACAGTTAACGCTAGTCAGGTTAAGTGTTAATATTAAAGAATTTGAAATAGTGTTGGCTGTCTGTACATTGAACTAGACTTTTTACATCACTCAATTTTTATTGTATCAATTGCCTTATTAGTTTAATGGTCGCAAGGTACGACTGCTGAGCATGAGGTCTTGGGTTCGATTTCCTGGTCGGGCAAAGTATTATTGGGTTTTTCCATCAGGAATTGCTCAGTAGCAGCCTCGGAGTCTGGATGTGTGCCCGGTTGGTGGCAATAGGCTCGCCCCCTTTTACATGGGATTTAACGTTAACTGGCGAAATGTGGGTGTACTAATGGGTCCACCGCTGCCAACCCTGCGAGGATTACAGGTGTGATGTTATGTTTATATATGTAATTTTTGTTTTGGCGCTTGTCCTTGTGGCTAGGTTTATTCTTGGAAACTCCTTGGTGATATGAAGTCAGTTTATTGTCCCAAGGACTATACAGGGTGGTAGGAACATTAACACACACCCTGTTAATGTGGATGCGGTACATGATTCTAGACTACACTTAAAAAATATTTGTCGCTCATTAAAAACTAGCTTCTGCTTACGACTTCATCCGAATAGACGTCAAAAGTACTATAAAACATATTCGAAGTCAAATTCAAAACCAAAGCATTTATTTTAATTAGACCATTTATACGCACTTTTGAATTGTCAAGGAGTCGGTCAGTAAGTCGTAAAGTTGAAGCTAGTTGCCCGTTCCAAAATGTAGGTAGGCTTTTGTGGAGAAGAACGAGCAAGAAACTCCATGGATAGGTATTCTTTTCAGTTAGGTTTTTACAAATTTTATTCTATAGCACTTGGAAATAGTGTGTAGCTGTCTATCAGTAAAATATTTTTTGTAATCGGTTCAGGATTTCGAAAGTACATTTCATTGAAACAAACAAACAATTTAGTCTAGAAAACATTTATCCTTTACATTATAAAATGCGAAAGTAACTCTGTCTGTCCGCCTATTACTCATTCACGACTAAATTATTCAACCGATTTTGATGAAATTTGGTACGGGGTAAGTTTGAACCCCAAGGAAGGGGTACTTTTATTCGACTACTTCGTCTGCGTCCGCGACATTTGTAAGACGGGCAAAGTCGCAAAGCTGGTTCTAAATATTTTTAACCTAGTTGGTATTTTTTAGTATGGTTTAAGTGACACTTTGGACGCGGGGATCTAGAACCATGTACTTCGTTCATGGCTAAAGTTTTCATGTAAATGTGCCTTTCACCGTGTATTTTTAGTATTTTATGAATGTGAACCATTAAAGTGGTGTCTTCTATCATCTAGGTTGTCAATGAATAACCTAAAGCTATACCTATGTGGCTGTAATTTAAATGTTTACGTTGTTTTTCGCTGTGTGTGCTAATTGTTTGCAAGCGCTGGGATAGAAACATATTATTATGAACTCTTTACTGTAGTTCCATTGAAAAATAGACTTGCTTATTAAGGAGGTATGGTTTGTGTTCTGAAATACCTAAAAGCTGATTTAGACGGTGCGAGAAATATTGTACAAGTTGTGGTACATTTCTGTCTATGATAGGTGACTTTCGACACGGTAGCCGCGCGGTCCCGCAATGTACAACAAATCGCACGTAACTCGCATCATCTAAATCAGGTTTAAGCGTGAATCTCGATTCAAAAGTGAATGATATCGTAATACCTACATACTTTTCCACGTTATTACATAGGAATCATGCCCTCTACGTCCAGTTTACAGCTTTCTTTCCATTAGCTATTCTGCGTAGAGCGTATGATGCATCAACTTTTAGGTACCTACTTTGGGTCAGCGCAAAGAGGGCGCAGTATGCTCAATTATTTTTTATAAATGAATTGATATTGAACTAAAATACTTAATTACTTATAATGTTGAAAATTGTAAGTAAGATAATAATTCCACGCCACGGTTATTACCTTACTAGCTTTTGACAGCAGGTTCTTTTTGTGCATGTCTTTAATGGTATTTGGTGCCAAAACCAAAAGTCCTTACAATTCCTTAGAAATCTCAAATATTTGCTTGTAAAACTGACCATTACGTCGGATTTTGTTTGCAATATCATGGGTTTATATTTTACGCAGAACGCCTATTCTTTATCTAAAATAATAGTGAAAGCTCAAACATAATCGGTTCAGCCGTTTAGGATTTCGGTCTAATAGTACCGTGGTAGCATTCATTTATTTAGTAAAAAGCAGTTATTTTGATATAACAAAAAGACACTTCAATTTAATTTATGTTCAGTATAGATATTGAAATCAGTTACTTTTATTTTCAACACTATTTCTATAGTTATAAGACTATTAATTGCTGCTCTTTGCGCTGACCCTTACTCAAGTTTTAAATAAAAGTGACATGCTTAGAGAGACATTTTCGAAAACAGACTTAAAACTCTGTATGTAGACATTCTCCATATGCTCTGGATCTTTCAATTTACTAGTTCAACCAATATAATGCACTCATTATAACAATATTTTTATTAATTGTATGTTATGAATTTATCGCAATAATGTGTACCAATAAATTGTCTGTAAATATTAAAAGTGTGAGGATTAATAAACTTTTTCGTGTTTTTTACTGTTTTATTGTTATTTCAAACTGAACTAGAATTAATTTGAATTTTTTCAGGGGTTGATTAATAAAAAAATCATATTTTTCAATTGCATGAAATATTTTTTATTGCATTTTTACATTAAAAATATTTCATGCAATTGCAATTTGCCTTGTAAGGCAAAGCCTATTCTTAAGGTAGAGAACGCATGAGCATTGATCATCAGTTTTACTCAAGGCGGATTGACAATAAAGAAAGTACATACGAAATTGAAAAAGCTACATAACAACGCTACATAATATATTCAATACAGATGCACGATACACTTTCTACATGCAAACATATATAAATTTACGCCTTTTCCCATGGGGGTAGGCAGAAACTACAGAACGCTACCTGCTACGATCCTCACATACTTTTTACATCTTCAGAAAAAACCCAAATATATTTTGATTATTCTTTAAGTTAATTACTGTGATCCACAATCAACCTGTTTATCCTTTCAGTTCTTACACAAATTCCTTTCAAATGTTTCATGTATTTTTGCAGATTTTGAAGCTACATGCGTCGAGGAGAACGGAAGAGCGTACTTATATTACCATGGTTACAAATACAGAATAAACAATCGTTCTGGTGACAAAGTTTGGTGGATATGCACTCAAAGAGCCGCTAAGACGTGTTGTGGGTCAGTAGTCTCATATCGAGGCCGCGTTTGCAAAAAATCTGCGCACACACATTGAGTACATCGACAGTTCTCTTCTGTAAAAACTCACGATTTGATTGATGTATGTTTAGCGACAATAATCGATTCATAAATGCGAAATAATACAATTTACTTCTTAGATAAAATCAACTCCCTAGTAGCTAGTAGGGAGTTGATTTTATCTTTATTTTATATCCATTTGATAACTATTACCTTGAAATGTTATCATCTATGTGTAGGGACAATACCGCTTGTCTGAGTGTTTTGCCTAATGCGAGAAAGAGATAGAGGTATATAGTGCTAATAACATGACATCTTTTTGCAACGGATCAATGATCGCTTTAACAGTTTCACAGTTTTTGTTTTAGTAAGTTTTTTTCAGAATGTCAAACATGCTTCTAAAAAAAAAATGGGTAAGGTAAAGTTTGTATCTTAGACTAGTAACTATATTGTTGGATTAAATTAGATAATATGTTGACTTTAAAATAATTATAATGTTATCAAAATGTTTAAGTCTAATAAATAATTGAGATAAATGAAATCTGTTTTTATTTTTACTATAATATGAATAAATATTTTCAACCGACTTCAAAAAGGAGGAGGTTCTCAATTCGACGCGTATGTTATTTTTTTTTTTTTTTTTTTTTGTGTGTTTGTTTAACGATTACTCCGCCAATTATGAATCGATTTGGATGATTCTTTTTATGTTTGAAAGAGTATAGTCCCGAATAGGTCCCATAGGAATATTGTCATGATCTGATGATGAACTTTGGAGATATGGAACGGAACTCCTTATAAATCACAGCAGAACCGCCGTAACAAGAAAAATTGCTTTGTTTATACGTGTAGTCGATGACTGACTGAAGGAAGTGGGGAGGGGGTACGTCAACCCCCCTCTTACCACTTTCCAAAATTAAATATATCGTGTGAGGTATTGTTTGAAAGGGCTTTATGTAAGGATTTCAAACATTAACACACAAGCACTAAAAAGTGAAAAATAAAAAGCTTTTTTACAAAAAAAGATCACCGCCTTCAAAAACCACAAAATAAAAAATAACTTTAGCTTGGAAGTCGGTGGCAATACCTACATAACAAGAAATAAAACCAAAGCCGCCGACTTCCTAGCTAAAGTTATTTTTTATTTTGTGGTTTTTGAAGGCGGTGATCTTTTTTTGTAATTTTGTATTCGTTGTGATGGCCCAGTGGTTAAAACGTTCGCCTCTCATGGCTGTGGGTTCAAAAATAGGCCAGTACCAATGTGACATTTTGATATGTACTTTCCAAGTTTATCTTGTACATCACAAAAGGAAACGTATAGACTTATAACAAGTCTATAACCGCTAATCCACCTTCAACAAGTGCGGTGATCAATACTCGCGTCTTTTCTGTAGAGAAGAGACCTACGTCCAACAGTGGGACAATTACAGCCTGTATTATATTTTAACAGAATATTACAGTTTTTTCAATTTTACAGCAGTCTACATGACCAAAACAAAAGGTAAATTATACATACACCACGATGACTACACTTATAGGATTAATAAATCTTCTGGTGGTAGAGCATGGTGGATCTGCACAAGTAGATACTCCAAGAACTGCTCAGGGTCTGGTGTGACATATGAAGGATATTTCACAAAGAAATCGGAACATTCACATTGAAATTAGGTGTAGTTTGTATGATTATTGTAATTGAGTAGTTGATAACATTAAACATTAATTATAAGTTATATCATCTAAAAAAACATGTTATTTCAGCAAAATCCCGATTAATTTTCGATTTACTGTAAAATTAAATTTTCAGTGGGTTTGAAATCAATAAATAGTTACTGGGTTGTGGAGGTCTGATTAGCAGTCGTTCCATGTAAAATACTGGTATTTAGCTGCATGCGGTTAGACTGGAAGCCGACCCTAACATAGTTGAGAAAAGGCTAGGCTGATGATGATGTTATATTAAGATAGAACCTACTGTATTAATAAAAATGTATGAAACTAATTCTGATCCATTTTCTTTCCCTCTTCTTTTGATTTTAGACCTCTAAAATATTGAATTAATAAAAAAAAAAACGGTTCTCTTACAGAGGCGACCTATGTTACTGCAGAAAATGGTAAAACATATCTTGAATGCGATGGCTACCGTTACAGAAAGAATAAAGCGAGACATGGGAAGGTGTGGTGGATCTGTACCAAGAGAGACTCGTTCAATTGTTCTGGCTCCGGACTTACTATCGGCGAACTGTTTTTGAAGAAATCAGAACATTCACATTAACTTTCTGCAATTACAATTTTTCTGCCATCATCAAATGAAGTTGCAGTTATTGTAGCTAAACCGCTTAATTGAGTCTTTACCTGTGAGAAATAAATAATTTATACCACTTTGACGTCACATGTCTTAAGAACTGTCCTGTACACATTTCGCCTCATTTCTTCCTTCTTCATTTCTCTTGTGTATCACGCTACGAGCGCCTGCCGCCTGCATCACTCTCAGCCCTGTTCTCTCATAGTATCTTAGTATGGTTTTTTAGTAATCTTGTAATCATACTTTCGAATACATTTTAATTTTAATTGTCTGTTTCGTTTCTTCAGAGATTCTAAAGAGATTTTTCTCGCAGTGTTCTAAAGGCAAATAGGTTATTTAAAATCTCATTTGAACGAATAATTACATAGAAACTTGTCTTAAATACATAGTCAAGCGTCTTAATATTTTAAAACGCGTTGTCTATGGCGCTATCTGACATAAATGTCAGATAACTTCAATTATGTCTTTTATTGACGTGATTTTGACTCTTTTGTATTAAAAAAGAAGTAACTTTTGCCTTTTTTTCTGCAGCTGATAACGTGGTAATGGAAGATTGTGGCGGAAATTCATACTTATGGTTCCATGGGTACCGATACTCAAAGAGTACCATATCTGGAGACAGGGTCTGGTGGGTTTGCAGCAGACGGAAGTCTTTGAGATGTCCAGCTTCCATCGTCACCTACGACGGCCATCCGATAGAGATCAGTGTTAAGAAACATACGCATAAGAACTATTGAGATGTATATCTGTAAGGGCACAACCAGACTACGACTGATTGGCGACATTTTGACATACGGAAAATTATGTCAGATAGATACGATTTGATATTTTGAGGCGTAATGTGAAGGTCGACGTCAATCGACTGCAGACTGGTTGCACCCTAATTATGTGAGTTTTCGGTGTTTCTTTTTTATGTTATGACATGAATTAAGTATTTTTCTGCGTCTTAACGTGTTGTCTCATTAGCCCATATTGATTGTTTTCAAGTCTCATATTACTTTAAGTATAATTTGACTTTCTATTGACAGTTTGAAATTATTATTATTATTTATTTATATAGAAGAAGAGAAATGATTGTTATTGTTGTTAGTAATACTTATACAACTATGTCAGTAATATTTCTCATCAAAATAACAAAAAAAAAATGAGATGAGAACATTGATGTTATTATTTACCAAAAAAACCAAAGCGTGTTATAATATTGAGTAGGTATAATTAAGTGTTTTGAATGTGCTGAATAATATAATGGTAAGCTATACATATTTTTAAAGCGCACAATTTTTTTTCTCGTAATATTAAGCAGTTATTGTTGTTAATGAATTAAGGGCATGTCTCCTATTAATTGTAATTACTAATCCTAGTCATCAAATCTTGTTGTTGTTGTTGAGTCCGTTTATTAATGTATAATAATGCATATCTGTTGTGATTGCCAAAAGTTTTGAAATTACATATTTTTATCAATTGTTATTGTTGTGTTGTTAAATAATAAATGTTTACAAAGATTATTTATTTTATTTAGCAAAAATTTTAATTTAAATTTTCTTGTAAAAAAGCCACGATTATGGTACCAGATTATAATCTGGTATCACAACATCAAGATTTATTTCTGTACATTAGGAAATTGGGTTCCGAAATGGGAATTAACTCGGTAACTTAAAAGCGTCGCACACAGGAGCTACACGCCATGTGTGTCCTTTCACAAATGGTTGTTTATTTTTTACTTGCCTTTACTGTCCCACTTCTGGCCAAAGCCCGCCCCATTCCTTTCACTTCCCTCTATGTTGGTTCTTAAGGAACCCATCCAAGGCGTCTCGACATTTTGCCTTCATAAATGATGTTTCGCAACAATCGTAATGTGGGTACACACACCTCTACCTAATCCTTCGGGGATTACAAGCGTGATCTCATGATATGTTAATTATAATATTAATGTTTGTCTTGTGTGCGGCTTTTCTGTCGTAAATCACACACAAAAAAAAATGATTTTTTAAAGCGTGTGAGTATCAACATTGTTTGCAAAAATCAAAAAATATTTAATTGTTTTTTACAATATAAACACCAGAACCCACTATTTTATAATTATTTCAGAACCTCGATTCGGAAAGTCTTTAAGAGGAAATCCAGTTATCTTGGTTGGTAATTTCCGGTTTAACAAGGAACGCCTCGTCGGCAATAAGATCCGCTGGTCTTGCGTCAAGAAGAGAACTCTCAGATGTACGGCATCCCTGATGACTATTGACGGAGTCATTGTCAAAACAACTGGAGTACATAATCATCAGTAATTATAGTATATTATTATTATAGTAACTAATTGTATATAAGATAATGCTTATTATAACTATATGCTTAAGTGACCGATATAAATGACTAAAATGTTTGTTGATAGTGACGGTGGCTAAATTAAATTGTTTGGATATTTATATTTTATATTTTTTAAGAACGAGAGATATAAAAAAAATCAAGTTAAAATGTTTGATTTTTGGAAGTCTACCAAAATTCGTAGGTAATTATTCATACGATCGGTAAGCCTACGGTTATTCCACCGCCCGATAAGGACCAGGTCCGAGTCGACGGCGCGTTAGTGTTCCACGCGCACCTCAAAGAGAGGTCAGCACAGAAGACAGGGGCCCACTAGGGCCAGTGCCTGTCAGGGTTACGGAAATTGTTCGAAAGAGTTACCGCGGCCCTGGAACGCAAAAGGAGCACTAGAAGGAACACGGTTGGGTTTTAGTCAGTAAGAGGCTAACACTTCTTTCCGCTCCGCCCAGAGCGGAGGAAGTCATTTGATGACCCATCCTTAAAAAAAATGATAAGCCTATGGTTGTGCTGCGTTTAATAGTTTGTCACATTAATGACCTTATGTTTGTTAAAACTGACTAATGACCTATTGCTATTATTGTTGCTCCGTAATGTCGAATATATGTAGTATAGTATTATATTGTGTAATAAATTGTTAGACCAAAGAAAAGATGGATAGATTGTGTGAAGAAGGATATGAATGAAAGGGGAGTCAGTGATTGCATGACGGCTGACAGGACAAAGTGGAAGAAGAAAACGTGTTGCGCCGACCCCAAGTAACATGGGACAAGGGCAGGAAGTTGATGATGTATACATTGTTTTAAATATGTAACGTATTTAATTAAATTGAAATAAATTTTAGGTAAACATAATAAATACATATTATTGTTACATTAAAAGCTGTTTATGCTATATAATATTAAACTCTCCTTCTAGTGCCCCTTAGGGCGACGCAGAAAAAAAAGGTAGGTTTAACAACATAACGCGTTGTTCAGACAGTGGTAGCGGCTACTTGTCAGTTTGACATAATTGTACTCATCTGACAGTTATGTCAGATATTTTTTTTTTGTAATCTTTGCTACTAACTAGGAATTTCTCCTGTATCCTCTCTGTCTGAACGACGCGTAAATAGTCAGCCTATCATCAACATTAATTATTTGGTTAATTATTTAATCTATTTTATTCCATCTTTTAGGTTGTCCAAAACCCGTCTTCTCGACGACTTATTGCGGGAATCCCCGGATGATCTTAGGATGTTATCGTTACAACAAAAGAAGTTATAGTAAAGGACCACGACTCAGCTGGGTGTGCGTCAAGAAGGAGAGCTGTAAGGCAACTGCGATAACCTTGGACAATAAGATCGTATTTCTCAAAAATGACCATAACCATTAATTTTTGTTTTATTTTATGTACTTAACACACATAATACCCATAATAGAGGTGTAACTCGTTAGAATACCTACATTTCGACATTTTCGATTATTTGACTGCCCCATTGGTTTTATGGTCACAAGCAACACTGTTGAGCGTGGGCTACTGGGTTCGATTTCCAGGTTGTGCAAAATGTTATTGGGTTTTTCCATTAGGAATTGCCCACTAGCAGCCCGGAGTTTTGAAGTTGATGGTGTGATAACTCTCTGCCTCAAAAAGCATGTAAAGCAACAGCCAACAGGTTCTGCGCTTTATCTTTTCCCGGTTGTGACGGATTGTCGTCCCATCGGACTATGAGAGTGAGGGAAGGAGTGCACCTGTGTTTGCGCGCACACTTGTGCATTATAATATAATATAACATAACATAACATAACATAACATCACGCCTGTAATCCCCGAAGGGTTAGGCAGAGGTGTACCCAATAGTACACCCACATTTCGCCAGTTATGTTTTTAGTCCCATGTAATAGGGGGCGAGCCTATTGCCATCAACCGGGCACAAATCCAGACTCCGAGGCTGCTACTGAGAACTTCCTAATGGAAAAACCCAATAACACTTTGCCTGACCTGGGAATCGAACCCAAGACCTCATGCACAGCAGTCGCGCTTGCGACCACTAGACCAACGAGGCAGTCAAATAGGCATTATAACATCTCCTGCGTTATTGGCTAGTCTCTATTGAGATTACCCGCTGTGATCGAAATCGGTTTGGAAAATGTATTGTGTTGTTGTTGTTATTGTTGTTTATATTTTAGTGATCATTCAAGTATCTATAGGTACTAAGTAGCCCTATCAAGTTTGTTCTTAACGAAGCTTTATAAGTAAGGGCAAACATCCCCAGGGATCTTTGTCTTATGTGTATTTCTATTGGTTAATAATCATAAACTATATTTTAAATTGAAATCGTCGTATTTATTTCAGCCAAAATAAAATAAACTAGTGTATTAGCTAGCTAAACAAATAAGTTGTTTTATTAGCTGTTTTATTCCCCGCCCAGATGCCATACTAAACAAGACACGTGCACCTACATCTATCACAAAAGTGAGTGTTTTGACGATTTTCTTTGTACTTTCCAGATTCAGAATTACTTCCCGTGTTTTTGACATCGAAGTTCGGCCGTCCGGTCATAGAACTAGGAGGGTATAGATACAACAAGCGGTCAGATAGACCTGGTCCTCGCGCAAGCTGGCGGTGTGTCAAGAAACGAAGACTGCTCTGTCCCGCTTTCATCAAGACTTTAGATAAAGAGGTCATTGACATTAGGAATCGTCACAACCATAGTTAATATGTTGCAGCACTCTGCTTAAACCCGTCGAGCGTCGATCGCGCGTTTATTTATACCAGGGGTGGCAAACCTTAAAAAAAAGTAAGATCGACAGTTTACTGGCCAGGCTCTGTCGATCTACCAATTATTAAATCAGTAGGTACTTCTTCAAAGGCTTGATTTTGAATTGTATTTCATATAATTAACATACTTACAGGAGACAGTTTACGAGTAGTATTTTTATTTTATTTTATTATGATGGGAAATACAACTAAATTGAAGATTATTTTAGTAACAACATATTTTTGCATTGCTTCTGGGGGTCGATTCAACTAATAGCCGCGACCGACTGGTTGGCCACCCCTGATCCCGCTTACTATACGGTGCCATGCGACACTCGAGGGATTAATCCCCAGTTTAATTGCTATGACGGCAATTAAACTTTTATTATGAATTGTCATGGTCATAATTATGAATTTTATCAATTGATTAACCTTAATTTGCTAAATATTAGTTTTAAAAATACTAATAAATACTAAATTTTACCATATTTACACAATTAATTATAGATTTCTTGTCGTCATATTTAGGGTAAAAATTGACCTATTCTATTATTTGTTTATGGAATACAAGCGACCTACCCCGGCTTCGCACAAGTGCAATGTGTATAGATTAACCTCCCTCTATAATCACTTTATCTATTGATGAAACCGCATTAAAATCCGTTGCGTAGTTTAATAGATCTAAGCGTACAGACGGCGGGAAGCGATATTGTTTTATCTTATATAGAGAATAACCCTTTTGTTAATAAACTCGGAGTATAATTATTCCAACCTTAACTTTGTAAATATATGGTTACACTGGATTTATCTGTCTATTTATCTATCTGTACGATTTAACTACTGAACCGATTTTAATGAAATTTGGGGGAACGGGGTAAAATTTAACCCCTAGAAAGGACTAGATTACTTTCATTCCGCGACTTCGTCTGCGATAACCGGCATTTATGCAGAAGAAGTTACGGGTAAATGCTAGTAATTTTATTAATAAATGACACTATCAACACAGACAGATCTGGGGGCTTACCGCCATCTCTTAACACAATGTTATTTTAATATAACTTGTATTTTCTGCTGTTGGATTTTCAACTCTCGGTGCTAAACCGAGCGTTGAAATTCCAACCTTGCGGAAGGCAAAGTAATATTAAAATAAGATTGTTTTAAAAGATGGGGGTAGGCCCCCTTTTCTTTAAATACTTACAAAATTTTGTTACACGTTGCACTGACAATATCGATAAGAAATATTCAAGTTACTATACCCCGGTCAATTGTGAGATATTCTAGCAAATTCTATAATGTATCACAACTGTTTGTTAAATCGGTAAGTATTAAAGATAATAGTATTTTTTTGAAGTTAAATATTTGAGTTTTATTTAACCCATCCAACAAGTTATGGAAAAACTTTTCGGAAAATACGTATCTATCTAATTGGCCAATTGGTAACGGGAACGATTCAAAATGGCGCCGGACAAGCATTTCAGTGTCATCTCTTGTGGTAGTTATCTCAAAAGCTTTCATTTACTTTCACCTGCTCCGGTGTCTGTGGCTAATCAAATGTTACAAGTAAAATTTGACCCGCATCTCTATGTTCTATTGAGCTAAAATTCTGCGTAAATATGTAATTTGCATGACAGTGTAACACAGTGATGTCACACAGGTGGTCTGATGATTGAGCTGGAATGTGAACATTGGAACTTAATTATAAAACTACGAGTTAAATTTGACCTACTTACGGATTTGATTGGGCTGTTTTGATAACATTATGCACATTCTTTTCTATTTTCAGCTTTTTTTTTGCCTGACAATACAAAAAAATAGATTTATTTTCTTTTTTTGTTATATGTTAGGTACGTTAGGTAGTTCACACAAAAAAGTGCGTTTTGCATGTACCGTTTCGAGTAATATATAAGTTCGATTTTAAAAAGTACGTCACGCCTCGGTTCAAACCTACTTTTATTCACATTGGTCGTAATAAAAAAGTTGCTAGAGATTTCCATTTTTATTTCAGATGCCATAATGATTCCTACTTCAAGAGGAGCCATGAGACTGTTAATGGACGACGCTGTGTTCATCAGGAACAAGAAATGGGGCGAAAGTGCCTTCTGGGTTTGTCGCAGGAGAAATTATGGCTGTAGAATGACCGTACTTACCTATGGCACGAACGTTACTAAGGTCAAAGGAGAACATTCTCATCACGATTGATTACTTAAGCAAAAAGAAATTGTGACTGAAGAATTTGTTTTGAAATGGCGAACTCATGAAGTGATTTTTTGTCGAAAAGAAAAGTTGATTTATATCTAAACATGTACAGTCAACGAAAGAGATGGTGTGCAGGGTCGTCAGATATAGTTGAAGTTTTCTTAGAAACCGATGGATGTTTTCAAATATAATTCAATTTGAAAAGTTCATTAATAAAGTTAAGTTTTAATCTAAGACATTCATCAGTTTCTAAGTAAACTTCAACTATATTTGACGACCCTACTTTCTTTTCTTAACGTCACATATTAAAGTTAATTTTTATTTAACTGTTAGTGAACCGTAATTGAAAGGTTGAAATCTTAAAACATTGTTATAGTTTTTGAGTCAGTTCTTAAAATATAAGATTTTTATTATGTGTGTTCCTGTACGTGTTAATTATTATGTAATATTATTATGTAGCGTTAATAAGCAACGTCCTTTAGAGAAGATTTTTATTATTATGGTTGGGTTATTTTTAAATCTAAGTAGCAAGTATTGACGTTATAAAATATAGTTATTGATATCTATGCATTTTATATGACTGATTTTTTAATAATAGAGCTACCCCTGTATTTTAGTAAATTTTCCCACTGTGAAAATGTACAACTTAAACGATTAAAGTTACAGTTGGTTCTACTAGCATAAAAAAGTGACGTCATGAAAATGGATCCAATGTAAGGTCTATAAGATGTGTCATGGTAACCAGTTAAAATATTCACGGAATAAGTGTTTCTCCTCTATATCATGGAAAATACAAGGCAAACCGGTTTTAGTGAAAATAAAATCATCTGGGAGCGAGTTCCTCGCACTTGGTCGGTTTTTGGAGAAAACCTTGTAATATTAGTTTTATTTATTTCTAGAACATGTAATGATACAAACACCCCGAGGAGGATTGAAGCTTTTGATCAACAATGACATCTTCTTCAGGAACAAGACATCGGGCGATCATTCTTACTGGGTGTGCCGGAGAAAGGCTCGCGGCTGCAAGGTTACCGTCCACACCAAAGGAACAGAACTCATCACAATTAAAGGTCAACATAGTAATCACTGACATGTATACCATATTCACACATCATTCGGACAAAAGCAGTGGCGGTCACTTGTCAAGTTGGCATGATTATAATATCTGACATATCATTATGTCAGGTTAGAACAGTTATGTCAGACTGACGTTAAAATGATTTTAGTTATGACCAATTTGGCATTGTTCCGTTTAATTTTAATATAACACCAATATACATAATAGAAACAAGGTGTGAAAGCCTATTTCGTTGCTTTTTATGGTTTTAAAATATATAGGTTACCAAATCACCACTGATTGGTGTACGACTGACAGTATGAAATAGGTATCTAGCCCAAGAAAATAAGAATTCATTCGTGAAATGAATCCTAAGATTTTCAATCAAGATTATCTTTATTTAGGTTCTGCACGCGACCGCGCGTGTATGTCAAATATAGCATAAAACATAGTCAATATTCCTAGCCTACATTTGGCAATGTTATATGATATTATATAATGAGGCTTTCTATCTGTAAAATACAGGAGACTTTTTTTTTTCGCGTTCCAAATTGTTTCTAGACATTAGGAGGATCTTTCAAAGACACCATTTTTAATCAATGTTTAGGGGCAGCGCCAAGCTCGCGAGTCGAGTCAGAGTTCAACGCGGCGCAAAATATCCACAAAAATTTACTTTTTTGGGAAAACTATGTGATCATAATATTTTAGTACTGAGTGATACTAAAAGAAAAAAAAATATTTCGAATAAAGATCATAAATAATAAAATTTGGTACCTGATAAAAAAAATCTTCTTGAATCGTCTTATTATCTGGCTGAGTCAC
This sequence comes from Hoplodrina ambigua, assembly GCA_949774945.1. NCBI lineage: Eukaryota > Metazoa > Arthropoda > Insecta > Lepidoptera > Noctuidae > Hoplodrina > Hoplodrina ambigua. The sequence goes on from OX458975.1 coordinate 11,989,403, forward strand.
TGCTATACAGTGACCTTTTGACTAATGTATGACGTGATTTCTCAACTCGGTACGAATTATGATAATAATATAGATTATTGTAGATAGAGTAATTAAAGAATAATTTTAGTAAGTTATAATAATATATTATATATTGTTAAATTAAAAATTGCTTAGCATTGAGATCTTTTGTTTCTTTTTTATTTATAATAAAACACTTTTTTTTTAAATTTAAGTCTTTCTTTTTTCTAGCCTATATCTTTTATAGCTTTAATAATCGAAAGATTTTCTTGCGAATCAGCAAAAAGACTGGTAAACATGAAAAAAGAAACGGAAGCTAATTTCAATTTTGCACATTTTTTGTGTTATAGTGCTGTGTATACCTGAATGCTATACAAATACATATTATTATTTATTTTTGCATTAAAACATTCGGTAGTGTAAGTTTTTAATTTTTACTTCAAAACCGTCTTAACCGCTCAAGTCGCCGTGTCATACCGGTATAACAGAACAATAGAAAATCAATTGTGTCTTATTACGTGGGACTTGAGTAATTAATAGCATCATAGTTTTTATGTGTAGCTATTGAAATAGCCTATTTATATACACATATGAAGAAGGCTTTACCGTCTATGCACAGCCTTAATCAATTTACGTTTTGTAGATTTATGTATTTTTTTGTATTTTTTTACAGAAAATATTCATTTCGTGCTAACAAGCCGTGGTCGTACGTCTCTGTTACATGATGGAATACAATATTATAGAAATAAAATACGAGGATGCAGGGAATACTGGATTTGTAAGAAAAGAGGTGATGGCTGCAAAGTGACCGTAATCTCAATGGATAATACCATATTAAATATTAGGGGTGAACACAATCATTGAGTATTTTAAGAAATTAAAAATACCTATCATGATTTTTATCTAGTTTGCGAATAAATGATATATTTTTGTTTTTAGTTGTCGTTATTAATAAACTTTTTAATTCAAATAATTAAATTGAATACTAAGGTATTTAATTTCATATATCACTTTATCGTTGTGACATTTTTAAACTAATAAACAAAGTTTTGTTAAAAAAAAAACAAAACTTATAAAGCATTAATTAAATAAACATGTAAGACAGTAATTAAAAAAAATAATTAAAGAAATTATTATTATTGATTTTTAAGGTGCGGTTTTTGTAACAAGTCAACAAGGCAAGCCAGCAATCATTGTTGGGAGGCACCGCTACAATAAGCGCAATGACCGGAATGGGAGGCGGGTTACATGGCGGTGTGTCAAGAAAATACATAAGTGCCCAGCCCACGTGGTCACTTTAGATAATAAAGTTTTAGGCGTAGTTAATAAACACAATCACGATTAATTTTATGACCATATTTTTATACAAAAAAAAAGTAACGCACGTTATGCACGGTATGTTTTTATACAAATATTAAGTGTGAGTAATTTTTTTATAAGATTTCGTATAAAATTAAAATACATGATATTTGTTCTCCATACAAGGGAACTTTCTGGTTATGTATTTTGACGTAAATAAAATTTTAACTCTGTATTTATTAATGGATGTACCATAAGCGCAACGTTTTGAATGCTTTACATTGCACACTGCCATAATATACAGTGATATTTCGCACCAAATATACAAACCATTTCCCAGCAATCATATTTGCTAAATGATACTTAGTTTAATGGGAAATATGCGTACTTAACAGTTATGTGAAAGACATTCTTTTTACACTCCGTTTGGGTAAAAAAGATTTGTTTATGTAATTATTATTATCATAATGTTACTTTGTATTATGTAAATATTATAATTATTACGAAAATAAATGAATAATAAAATGATTTTAGTAAAAACTTGTTTCAGAAAATGGGTGTTTAAATTAATTATTTCTAATTCATCGACTTAACAATGATTTTTTTAAAATTTTATTACAATAACTAAATATTTATATTTGCAGCGTTTTTCGGGACTACTACTTACGGCAAGCGTTGCTTGTACGTCGGGTTAAATAGGTATACTGTACATCAAAACGAGGGTCCGAAGACGAGATGGAGATGTGTGAGGAAAAACAACGGCTGCCAAGCGTTCGTCATGACAATCAACAATATCATCATCCGACAACGGGAGGATCATAATCATCAGTAAATTATGTAATTGGAATCAACGATCGCTCTTTGGAGGAGGCCTACGTTCAGCAGTGGACGGCAATAGGCTGATATGATGATAACAAAAATGATAGAAATGGCAATGTTCTGTCTCGTATTAGCAATCGCAACCGCGACAAGAATAGTCGCGTCGTGTCGTGGCACAAAGTATTGACCAGTCAGCTGGGTGATAACGGTATTGATATTAACCTACCTCTGACGGGGACTAGGGACCTGTTGGTAGGTAACTAGGTACTTTCAAATAGTCCTATAAGTGGAAGAATTTTTTCACTGGTTATTTTAATGAATATTTATTTATTTTGTTTTGTAAAAATCCAATCTGTTTTTATGTATCTATCAATTGTTATTTTGTTATCAATCAATTTATTTGTATATAAGGTCTATCGAATTATGATTATTGTGGTAAAAACGAAAATAAAGTAAGAATGAAAATAAATATCATCTCATAATAACTTTTCTAAAAATTAAAGCGGAAGCCCTCAATTATCAAAAGAATAAAAATTAAAAAATTAAAATGTTAAAAGCTTGTAAAATTCATTTCAGCAATAAAAGTAAAGCCATGGAATTCTGTTTCCTTTATTTTGCCTTTTTTTCATATTGAGTAAATACGTTATAGACTCTCTGACAAATGCATTTCATTTTATTAAAGCCTTACTGTGCGGTGACGTAGTATGTGAAACATATTAAAGTACTATCCATCATTATTATCATTATATCAACCGGAAGATTGATTTAAAAAATTCTTTTAAATGTTTTATTAATTACATAATTAAGGACAAATGGTATAACTAGATACATGATACATATAAATCTTTATATGTTACTTCCTTTAGTCTCATTGCTGCTTACTAACATTTTAATATCATCAGACATCAAACTGATCCTAATTTGGGCCTGTTTTGTTACAGAAAAAGAAAAGCAAAATGTTAAAGTAAACAAAGAAGCAATTACCATACAAAAGGAAATTGTACAAGTGACAGAACTGGAAAAACACCCAACACCTCACCCTCTAACCCTGACATACACTATCACCGTTCCGTCGTGGGTAAAAATGAACGACAATCATAACATGACAGGAACTGGAAATGTTACAATAAATGAAAAGCAAAATGATAAACCAAACACAGAACCAACATACATAGACAATGAAACTTTATTAATGATAGAACAGGAAAAAATGAAAGAAATTGATAGAATGATAGAAATTGAAAAATATGTGGAACATAAAAGGATAGGATTTGAAAACTTTAAAAGAGAAGTGGAAATACAAAGAGCAATAAAAATGAAACAAGAACAAATTGAACTTGAAAAACGTAAAGAAATTGAGAGATGGAGAAAAATGAAAAAATTAAGAGAAATTGAAAAATTAAAAGAAATTGAAAGATGGAAAGAAATTGAAAGAATGAAAGAAATTGAAAGAATGAAAGAAATTGAAAGAATGAAAGAAATTGAAAGAATGAAAGAAATTGAAAGAATGAAAGAAATTGAAAGAATGAAAGAAATTGAAAAATTGCGAGAAATTGAAAAATTGCGAGAAATTGAAAAAATGAAAGAAATTGAAAACTTGAGAGAAATTGAAAAAAATAAAGAAATGGAAAAAATGAAAGAAAATGAAAAATTGAGAGAAATTGAAAAAAATAAAGAAATTGAAAAAATGAAAGAAATTGAAAAATTGAGCGATATTGAAAAAAATAAAAAAATTGAAAAAATGAAAGAAATTGAAAAATTGAGCGATATTGAAAAAAATAAAAAAATTGAAAAAATGAAAGAAATTGAAAAACTGACAGAAATAGAAAGTAAGAAACAAGAAGATAACAAGACAAATGAACCAAAACAAGGCACTAGCCAAGACAGAGAACTTGACGTAGAAGGATTGGAAGATGAAGATGATGAAGATGTAGACATCCAAGAAGGAATCATTTTAAACAGCAGACATGGACGACAAATGCTTATTGTCAATGGCAACAAGTTCTTCAACGAGAGGGAACGCGGCTGGAAGATTGAATGGAGATGCTCTAAAAGAGCCTCGCTTGGTTGTAAAGCTAATATTGTGACTGTAAGAGAGAGAATTGTTCGTCGTCAGGACATACATAATCATAGTAGCGACCCTGGCTTTATGAAGTATGGTAATAATAAGTAATATGATTGTAAATGAGCTTTGTGGATTAATTCGAATTTTACTTAATTTAAAAAAAAAGGTTTTTGTATTACCTATGTATTTCTAGTCAGTTGACATGATTAATTATGATAATGTGCTTTAAGTAGTTGGGTAGGGCTATAGATAGGTTTTTTACCCTCACAATAATTTGTATAATCATCCAAGATAATTGGACAACAAGGCCTAATCCACGTTCTAATATATTCTTAAATATTCACTCAAAAATCTGATCTCATAATAAGAATATCCATATGATATGTAGATTATAGTATAATTTTACAACTAATTAATACTTAATATCCAAAAATAAATGTTAGAATTTACTATGTATGTGATCTCTTCGTATAAATTTGATGCAGTGGAGTAATTTTTGTAGGTATTTATTTAAGTACCAACACAACACACACAAAACACCCCTTGTCTTAAAAAAGTTTCTTAAAATAATACATTTAAACATCAGACGTTAAGGACGGGTAAGCAGACGTTAAACATTCCTTATTTTTAAGAAACGTTAATAACTAAGGGGGTAAATGTTTAAAAGTCAAATATTTGTGTCACGTATTTTGTAATGACAAATCAGTGTATTTTATAATAAGATTGTATGTTTAAGAAAATATGTTATACTCATGTATAATTTATCTCAGCTTTAGTATTTCTGATGCTTTGAGCATTTATGTTGCAAAGAAACCAAAGATTAATTTGTTTTAAATTAAATAATGAATGTACTTATAAACGTTGCTTAATGTTGACACATTTAAGAGACCAGAATGACCAGAAACGTTTATAAGTAAAAGTGTAAAAGTTTAGTCCAGTATTTGTATCTCGTATTTTATAGTGGGAAATAAGTGTATTTTATAATAATATTGTATGTTTAAGAAAAAATATTATGCTAATATATAATTTATCTCCGCTTAAGTATTATCTGATGCGTTGAGCATTTATGTTGCAAAGAAACCAAAGATTATTTTGTTTTTAATTAAATTAATGTATGCTTAATGATCTCATATTTAATAATAAATATAGAATTACGGAATCTTTCATGACTACATCTCATTATCGACCATTCAATTTCATGCTGTTCAAACAAATCTTTGACAATTTATTTTTTTATGTTTTGTTCATTTTTAGATTACGTGGTGAAGACGTCTAGAGGCTGCTTTCTGATGGTAAACAACCATAAGTTTCATAAAAAAAGGCAGAGAGAAAATAGAGTTGAGTGGAGATGCTCAAAGCGCAAGACCCTTGGCTGCAGAGCTGCTGTCACTACGTTTTTTCAAAACATTATAAAGAGAGCTGATGCGCACAATCATGAATAGTTTACAAAATGAGAAATATTTGTTTTTTATATTAGTACTTAACTCAGTTATACGAAAATAATTATCTATTGTTGTGAGAATCTCGGGCTCCGGCGTCGCAAAGTGCGTTATTATATTATCTTCTGTGAAGAGGCAACTGACATAATGGTCTTATAAAGCCTAACATTTTAAGAAGTTTTAGTAAATAAGTATTGCATTTACTATTCGAATCTATTATATTTTATGACAGTTTAGTCGACAACAGTATTCAGTTGAATGGAATTTTATAACTTTAGAAATCAACGTTTTTTTGCCTTTTAGCGTGGTGCAACAATTGATAATAATTGTATATATTTTATATGACGTGAGTTTTTTGTTACTATTGCTTTATATTATAAGATTTATAATTTTGATGTGGGTATAATAATATGTCTATTTCGCAATAATGATTGAATAGATATTGACCTACACTTGAAAATCTCGAATTGTATTGCATTTGTTTTAATTTTATTTCATTACTTGTAATATGGTGGTTGTAATAAATTAAGTATAAAATTAAATTAAATATATTTCTTTTAAATTATATGGGTAGGTGCAATAGTTAAGACGATCGCTCGGTACATGATTTTGTGGGTTCAATACCATGAACTTTCTAAGTTTATTTTGGACATTACTGACATTAGTGAAGGAAAATATCATGAGAAACGCTGGACTTATAACTAATATAGGTCTAAAATCGCCTTTCCACCTTCTCTGTTTGAGAAGAGGCCTTTGCCCTACAGTGGGCGGATATTATTATTTAATGTTCGTCAAATAGCTGAAATAATAGAATTATTTAAAAGTAGATGAATGCATGTATACTTTCCTTATTGCAAGAACTTGAATCATAAATCGAATCAAGTGACGTAGTGAGTTAATTTTCACTTATTTCATTTTCAGACCAGAACGTGCTGGTCTTAGGTGACGTGAGATACAATAGGTACAGGGAAGTGAAAGAAAAGATCTTCTGGAGATGTGTGAAGAAGCCCCAAGGATGTAAAGCATCTGTCATTACTGCGAAGAATGAAGTTTTACAGTTCAAGAATTTTCATAATCATTAATACTGCAACGTGATTTCAACTATCACTAGTTATTAGTATCGTTTATTATACAAGGTGCAGTTACCACCCTCGTCAAATTTAAGGAGGTAAATATCCGGAGTTGCGGGACGTCTTTACAGGATACCGTGGCTCCGAAACGTAAAAGGCAGCAGAAGGAACAGGGTGACTTTTTAGTCAGTAAAAGTCTGACAGTCCCTTCCGTCCCACCCAGGGCGGAAGGACCCATTTGATGATTTTTACCACCTAAAAAAAAGGAGGTAAATAGTGATTCTCAACACGAATGAAATTATAGGTGATTTTCGAATTTGCACTACTTATCTTGCCGCTGGCTTTGGGTAGGCGGAGCGATAAACCCGTACGTACACAGTGATATATGTAGTTGTGTGACAGTGCCTACCGTATACGCAATGGGGCGATTCAGTAGGTAATTCAGAATACACCTTTGAAAAAGGTAAACAAAACAAACATAAAACAAGGAAAAAAACAAACAAAAACAAACATAAACAAGTAAAAAAACAAGTATTTAATCATATTGACCAGGTGTCGTATTTTTATTTGATAACTTCCTGAAAGACGAGGATTCAAAACTGCATCTTGTAATCATATCTTATGCTCTTAAATTATAATCGTCTTTCTAGTTATCTAAGATTTTATGGCTCTATCTTCTATCTTTATTCTGGAATTGTCAGTTTAGCTTTTTAATTATCTTAGGCGTTTTCAGAATATTCAATCTCAGTATTATTGTATAAACTATAAGATTATCAAGAAATCCTTATCCTTATAAATTCTCAATATAGGAATAAGTAATAAAATATCTGCAATAAAAAATATACAACTTTGAAAAAATATTACCTTTTCATTGGTAAAGAACTTAGTGCTTATTTTAATATGTGTCTAGTTTATAAGATTTATGATTCCTAGCGATCTCAATGTAAATGAATTCATGAGTTGTATTTAATACATATTTATTATTAGGTTTATTTGTGTGTTCTAAGTCTAAGCCCCTTTTCACAAACATGGTCACAGCACGGTCGCCGTGGCGACTAAAGTAGTGTTGATGTATGAGCTACAATGTGAGCTTTCACATGGCACGGCGACCGTGCCGTGACCTCATGCATACATTTCTACTTTACACGGCACGACGACCGTGCCGTGACCATATGCACGGTAAAGGGTCTTATTGTGGCCTACAATGGCCTTGATGATTCTATTTACATCTAGTCTAGCTTTATTGTATTATTCAATAATATTTTTCTCAAGGTAGTTTTTTGTAGGTATTTTATGAATATTATAACGAGAAATATTTAAGTGCTAATTTTATTTCTACCTTAAATACTGTTGTGTTTTTTTAACTAGGTATATTTTCAGGGTTTACCAAATAATATTCCTTTATTTTAGTGTATTAAAATACAATAGGTAAGTTATAGATGCTTTCATAAATAAATTAATAAAAAAATTGAACTTTTATTTTCTAGCAGTATATTATGTGGAAAATCGATACGGTAACAAGTCCTTGGTTTTTAACGATCAACGTTACAACAAGAGCCATGATCGCGATGGACGGGTGTCATGGCGGTGTGTCAAGAGGAACAGTGGCTGCAGGGGTGTGGTCATCACTTTTATGAACAGAGTCATACAGTATACTGATCATAACCATGTTGTCTTAAGTTATAAAGAAAAGGAATGAACAAGCTGGCTTTAGATAGTATAGAATTGGTTTTAGTTAGTCCGAGTCTGATTGTGAGCTAAATTCGGATTTCGAAATTTCGGATTTGCAGAAACTGTTATAATTGTTTAATAAAACAATAATAATTGTTATGGGATTTGATCAAATATTATTACAAAATACAAAATAATTTAATTAAAGATAATTTCTTAATTAAAGTATGACGTCATGCAAAACTCCGACCCACTGAGGAGCTTCGCGTGTTTTGTCAAACGTGTGCGTTCGCGTTACGTCACGTTTAACTCACGGTTTGGGTAACTTTTTAAAACTCTTTACTGTATGTTGATTTTAGGGCCAGAAAGTCACGTGAAATACTATAACAAAACCACTACTTACCTACTTGAAGCGCGTTTCATACAGAGTCAGTTTGACATAACTATCCTATTTGGCATTATGTTAGATCATCACAAGTATGTCAATCTGGCAAGTGACCACCACCGCCTTTGAACCGCACTTATAGCAAAAATAAGAATAGTTTTGTACATTTAACTTATTTAATGGACAGGCCAAATTTTTAAATTGCCTTAAAAATACCTTAGCCAAAGGGCAATTTTTAAATTGCCCTTTGGCTAAGGTATTTTTAACATCCTGTATGTAAAAGTGTACTAGTGGAAATCTCTTAAACCGCGTTGAGCGAGATGTTTTTATGGGGCAAAAGTTACAGGGTTGCATCACCGACATGCTAATGTGACGTAAAGTTTTTTGTTCTGTCTACAGTTGTACCCTGTATACAGTTAAAAGTGTAATAGTGAAAACTTCTTAAGCCGCGTTGAGCGGGATTTTTTAATCGGGCATACTTACGGGTTTGCGTCACCGACATGCAAATGTGACTAAGGTTTTTTTTATTTCTACAGTTCCCATGACTGTCTAATTTCTTTTTATTTAACCTTAGTAAATGACTATTAAGTGTGCGTAGCATTATTGTGCCAAGTATATTAAGATATTACATTTTATTTTCATAAAAATAAGAAAATAATTCTTACACTTTCTATTCGTGTTACATGATTTAAAAAAATATTAGAATATTTTTATGTGTTATTAAAGATATACGTAATTATTAAACATAATTTTACATGGGTAAGGCATCTAAGTATATATAAATAAAGAGGTATTATATGGGTATATATGGATTGTTATAAGACACATTACCTAGTCGTTAACTACGCATACTGCCCATTAAACTAAGTAAGTTTTAACTAAAATTATTCCTGGGAAACAACCTGAAAACCCACTAATACCATGCATTGTAACACCCGCAAATTATTTTGCACACAACAGAGTGATAAGTGTGAGTTTTTTCACTCAAGTTCGATTGCAAGCGCGTTAGTATTTTATATGGAAAAAGTTATAGCGCCATCTGGTGGTCACTAGAAAAACCTTATTTCCCTCACAAAATACTAACGCGCTCGCAATCGAACGTGAGTGAAAAATTCACACTTAGCACTCAGTACAGGGGTCGTGGGAATATTTATAGTTTCGTTGAACATTTAAAACTTGTCTTCCATATCTCCAAAACCAGTAGATTCCAAGGTATGTGGTTTTAGGAAATGTGATGGGGCTCTCAACACCCAATGGAATAAATTATTTTTGTATGAACAATCTGATATTTTTTTCATAATAAATAAATAAACAAATATCTTGGGACAACTCACACACGGCTATCTGATCCCAAGCTAAGCAGAGCTTGTGATATGGTAACCAGACAACTGATATACATACTTATATAATTTATAAATACATACATATTATAGATAAATCACACCCAGACACAGAACTAACAATCATGCTCATCACAAAAAGTTTGTCCTGGGTGGGAATCGAACCCACGACCTCCGGCTTAGCAGTCAGGGCCGCTAACCACTAGACCAACAGGCCCGTCAAAAAAATAAAGATAATCCTGTTTTTATATTGTATGTTATGGCATCTATAATATAGATATACACAAAAATATATTATAATTTTGTAATTTAGTAATGTGCATGTAACAACCTACAATGAAAAAAAAAAATCAGAAGACAAAAATAAAATATTAATTCTGTTAATGAATTTTGTAATTGAATGCACTAGTCTCAGTGGATAGTAAATGTGAGTGTTCTTGTAAAAATAAAATAAAATGTTTTAAATCACGTTTGTTTTAAAATCAACTAATTTTCTAATTCGAATTCGAATTCCGATAATTTTCTTCTGCGGCACGGGGCCACGTGCTTGTAATTAGCCTAAACCGTGTAAAAGTCACCAAAGTTGGTATTTCAAGTAACTACCCAGGGGGTTCAACCAAATAAATTTACCCGAAAGCAGAGCGAAAGGTAACACAACGTAGCGCAAAACGACGCCGACACTTCGTGTAGGTACAATAGTTTCTATTAATATTTTATGGTTTTTATAAATATGTATAATAGTCTGTAAGGTACTCGATATTATAGTTATTCTATCAATCATCAATTTGTGATGAAGTGTTTTAATTGATTTTCTATTATTCTGTCATTATGACAGACGGGCTCTGGGCGGTTAAATATAAAAATAACCAAACTTTTAAGGTGCCTCAAACATTCATAATTGGTCTGTTAAAAATGCTTAATTACTTACAGGTCCAATATTTTTTAAAACTGCTCTTGGAAATCCTGTTTTACTTTATAAAGGACATAAATTTAACCAAGACTATCTGAGTAGAAGCAACGGTGTATCATGGCGATGTAACCAGAAGCAAATAAAGTGCAAAGCGACCGTACATACTCAAGACAATGTTATCGTTAAATATAGGGATAATCATAATCATAGTTAATATATATTTGATTTGTTTTATTTCTGGATGGTAAAGCGATGATTCTAGATCTATCCGAGAACGCATCGGCAAAAAAAAAATGAAACTAGATTGTTGATGGCTGTAAAAAACCTTAAACGGCGTAGGAATAGTACCCTTTCTGGCCGTTCGATTTTCTAGCCGTTTGGGGTAGAAACCCTCGGGTCGTGGGGTCCGTGTGCCTATGGCCTTTTCAAGGAGTTTGCCAAACGGTTGATTGACACTTCCCGTGACCCATGGGCTGGTTATTACCGTGGCAAGAGATTAAGCATTGCCATCCAACGTGGTAATGCGGCCAGTTTTTGGGAACATATTCAGTGAACGGCGATGTGGATGAATTTTTTGATGACATTTAGTATTAAATTCCCTTTTTTTTTTACTATTATATTACATTGTTTGGTCTGCTATGTTTCAGAACGATTATATATTATAAATAGTGAACAATATGATTTCAAAAACCTTCTTTCAATGATTAAGACTAAATACAATTGGGATGTCTCCTGGGTTAAAACAACAAGATTCTAATTAGTCCGTTAGATTATAGAAAAATACTCGATACGTATTTTTTTATTTGTCCATACGAATAATATTGACAAAGATACAGCACATTCAAATTCAGGAGTAGGGGCTCGTGACGTCACTCTTTAGTAAAAATTTTACGAAATAATGACGTAGCGCGAACTTTCGCCGCTCTGTAACTTTGTTATTTTAAGTTTTAGAAGCAAAAGAAAAAATACGTATCTAGATACTATTTTCTGGCGTTCTAAAAGATGGACTAATTATTATTTTTTAGTCATCATCCCTATTGCTTTATCCTTTCCGTCCGTAAGGTCATCCCAAGTAGCTATGCTGATCTTAGTGTAGATACTAGTACAATAGATATTTTTAGTGTAGCCTAACACGAGTTTAGATCATACTTAAGACTGTACTGGGACAAAATTTATGTTGAATCAAAGACAGAGCCAGTGCCAGCGTGAGCTGGACTTATACAGGATGAAGAGTACCTACTAGGTATCTCCTTTTTGCAAAAGGTCACATTTATTTAATTGATCTGAAAGTATAGCTCATAGAGTTATTGTGCTTTTTACAGAAGAAGCTACATTCGTAAAGAATTCGCGCGGTAATATAATGTTACTTTATCGGGGGCAGAAGTATTGTAGGGATCGTGCGAAGAAGAATTGTCAAATCGCATGGAGATGCAGTAAGAAAAAGGCTGGATGTCGAGCCACCGTCACCACCGTTGACGCTTTCGTTATTGAATCATACGATGTACATAATCATAAATAAGTAAAATTACATTTATATTTTGTGTATCGCCCGACTGATTTCGAATTAAGAAGGAAAGTTTAATGTTTTGTTATCTTGAAGGAGTAGATCTCTGTGTTAAGTTTAATTTTTTCTGTTGGTGAAAGCGACTATGTTTTTTGTGTTTGGTTTTTTATTTCGTTTTTAGTGGTTTTGTTTTCCACCATGTTTTTTTTTTGTTTTTGTTGTTACGAAGGTGTAAAATTTTTATTTGTTGAGAAACAACCCTCGTTATGTTAATTTTTATTTGTTTATAAAGAATTCAAGACTGAATTACGTAATAAATATACCCCAGATGCCTAGTAAGAGAAGAGTGATTTAAAAACACAAACAAAATAACTTCGTGATAGGAATAAACAATAAACGTATTTTGTTACGACCGTTTTTTATTATATTATAGTCCAATGAAAGTTATCAAGCTTATAATGAACAGAGATGTGATTTTAAACCTTATTTATATCTGTTTACAGTTCACTTCATACCGAGCCGATACAAAAAAAAGAACTTACTCGTGGTAAATGGGTTTACTTTCTCTGAATACTGTCCTAATTTCTGGTACTGTACTAAAAAGAAAATGGGATGCAGAGTCAGAGCTCGCAAAAACAAAGAAGGATTTTTTGAGATGTCCGATGATATACAGCATAACCATGAGCCCCCGAGGTACCATATCACTAAAGAAGGACAGTATGTCAAGCTCAATTAGAAAAGTGCTACAGAAAATTATACTTAATTAATAAACACTTTTTTTATTTCACTTTTGGTTGTAATTATCCTATTACTTTATTTGTATATATTTCTTAATTTATTAAAACATATTGTTCATATTCAAAATCGATCTGAGATCACGGAGTTTCAATAACTTAACCATTATCGGATTTATTGAATTCTCTAAAATAAATGTAAGTAGTCTTAAAAAATATATGTAGCACAATGTGAGCCAATGTTTTATTTCGATATCTGCTTACAGAATTCGTAGCGTCGCTCCTTCGAGCCAGATTTTGTACCAGAGAAACTACGAATATATATATTGGAGGACACAAATTCTTCAGACATTCGCGATCCCTCGTTGGAAACAGGATAAGATGGACGTGCGCTAAGAAACATAAACACAAATGTAAAGCCTCTGCTGTCACTATTGATGGCATTGTAGTATCTACTACAGGCTTGCATTCTCATACATAAACTGTAATACATTGCCTGCTTGTCGAATCTTCATCGATTCGTATTTTGTAAAAGAATCCTTGTGCTTGATGCACTGTTATACGTTTCTTTTAATGAAAATGATAAGAAAATGGTGCCGATTCCCTTGTTCAGTATTGTGTTGTTTGTCTGTCCAATAAAACAAGAAAGGGGCGGGAATATATGAGACTTGTCAATTTTGTTTTAATCCGAATCTTCCATTCAATTTTAGTTGACATGACAGAACGTATTGATTAGTCAGAACGTATTGATTAAAAACACGGAAAAGGTTCAGGCAAAACGAATTAGTTTTTTTTTTTTTTAACTTAGTTCTAAAATGTCACCGTCCTTTTCTTTAGCTGTAAGAGATGACAATTCTCTAATTTTAGTGGTGGACTAAGGAATCGGCACCAATATCGAATATATGAATCTTATAAAAAATGTAAATGAACTTAGTCGAAGCTGAGTATTAAAAATGTAACTTTCTATATCAAAATCATTATTCGTGAATCATCTACATATTATTATATTGATAATTAGGACTAAGTGAAATTTAAATTTCACCTCTCGGTGCGTGTGCGACTTTGTTAAGAATTTTGACGTGCCTTGAAATGTTCTGAAGTATTTATGAGAAAAATATCAAAATTACATTATTTGTGTAGAATTTGGCAAATATTTAAGATATTAACTACAAGCTTGGAATTTTATAATATCATCAAAACCTAGAAAACCCTAAGGAGATAGGTAGTACCTACCTTTGTTATTTTAATGTATATAATACCATTTCATAATGGTACTTTCGAAGCAGGCAATTACTTATTAGGTGTTGACGTAAGAATCACAGTGATTTGATCTAAATGTCTAATATTTGAATATAATATATTTTTATAATATTTAATGTATAAAATTGCACATTCCAATTACCTAAGTACATAATCTATGTAAGTTTCGTTAGATGTTTGAGAAAATGTAATCGTTGTTATTAAAATGATAAAGAAATGTTACCAAAGGAGCTTTGAAATTTAGGTACTGCAGTGCTATTCTGAAGTCTTCCGTAGTGAATTTGGGTGAAGTGCGCTTGAAGAGAGCTGTCTATCCCTAGCATTATCAGGCCCCTCTTCTCTACTGGGCACTCTGGGCAAGTGTCCAAGGCCAAAGACGTCGGGGGCCTCGGCCTGCCCTCAAAAAAGCATTATTAGTATCTAATTTAATGACTATTTATTTGATTTGCAGTGAGATTTACCTAAGTTTCCAGCCCCAAGTTTATGAAATATTAGTATTATGTTTCTTTAATTGATTGAATATATTAATTTTAAATATCGAATATCGTAAAATTGAACATTGAAATAAAATCAATTTGTCAATTATCAAATACTTTACACATCTTTATGTGCTCAGGGCCTACATAGGTAAAGACGGCTCTGAGTTTCATAAGAGATGACAGCTCATCTGAAGCCTATCTCACCTAAATTCATCGAGAGACATTTTTACAGAATAACCGGCTGGTCAGGTCAACAGACTCATCATTGTCTTTTTATTTGTTATGTATTTAACAGTGTCTAGTATTCAATGTATATGAAAAAAGTAGTATTATTATTTATAAAATTAATATCTTGTAATGTTCTTCATCTTATTCTTTCTAAGAAGAAGAAGAAAGGAAGAGAAGAATGTTGAGAAATCTGGAAAGTATTGTTTTATTAAATTATCTACCTGTTGGTATTAAGTGATTCTAAATAGATTTTAGTAGGTCGTGTTATATTTGTGTAAAAATATGTTTACGGTTTGTCTTTGCTATTGTTTGTTTTTAATATTTTGCACTTTTGTTTTTTGTTTTAAATGGTGCTTTTGTTTTATTGTTCGAGTAAGGGTCAATTTATACTAGCGCAGAGTCGAAGCGCATCGAAGTGTCTTTCCAAAACCAAACATAACAAATTCAACCTTAACTCCACAGCGTAACGCACTCATTACTTGTGAGATTTTAAAAAGTCGCGCGCATTCTTCGGAATTCGCGCGTCTGCGCGTGAACAACGCTGATTAGTGCGCGCGCATTAGTGTGTGCGTTACGCTGTGGAGTTAAGGTTGAATTTATTATGTTCAGTTTTGGAAAGACGCTTCGATGCGCTTCGACTCTGCGCTAGTATAAATTGACCCTAAGACTACATTGATACATGTTTCGATGATATTAATGTTTTTTACAAAATCCTCTGAGTATTTTAAAAATAAATCTTTTGAATCGTCAGTATTTTTTTTGTTATCCTTTTTTTGTACTTTTATCTAAAGGCTGATATTTCAATAATCAGATAAGTTTTATCCAAAGAGAAAATAATGTATAACAGTTTGACATATTTTCTATACAAAAGTTATCAAATCGCTATATTTATCCCTCCTATAAGAGTTATCTGACGATTGAAAAATTTTCCCTAAGTCGTACAGTAATAATTTGACGAGGTGAAAAAAAGGAAAGGTCATTGGCTTCGAAATATTTATCCAGGCAAGCGGGTATTTTTAACATAACATAACAGCCTGTAATCCCCGAAGGGTTAAGCAGAGGTGTACCCATTAGTACACCCACATTTCGCCAGTTGTTTTTAGTCCCATGTTATAGGGGGCGAGCCTATTGCCATCAACCGGGCACAAATCCAGACTCCGAGGCTGCTACTGAGAAATTCCTGATGGAAAAACCCAGTAACACTTTGCCCGACCTGGGATTCGAACCCAAGACCTCATGCACAGCAGTCGCGCTAGCGACCACTAGACCAACGAGGCAGGGTATTTTTAATTGTTTACATATTTTGTCTTTCTGATTCAACAGAACACTGTCTTAGTATAGATTGTTTTTTTTTCAGGCAAACTAATAAAAATGACAAGAGGAGCTCTCTTCCTGTATGCTCTTGGGCATATCTACAATCGTAAGCACAGTGCAAAGGACAACAAATTGCGGTGGTACTGTACGCGGTACCATCAAGGCTGCAGGGCAGCTGTACTCACTACCTCCAGCTACCTGGTTACGAATATTATCGCCGAGCATCAACATGACCCGCCGAAGTTAATCTGTTCCGCCAGCGGTATTCATCACATTATAGGCGAGACACACTATTTATAAAGTTGCTTAGAATACCGTGGAGAGAATAGATGACCTTGTACAAACAGGCAAAGATTGAACATTTAAAAAGTATGTGAAAAACTTTAAGTTTAAATTCAAATGATCTCTAGATACTGGAAAAGGTATTTTTCCATAACTAAGCCATAGTCGTGCTAGAACAAGTTATATATAAGATACTATCTACACTTAATATTATAAAGCGGAAAAAAATGTATTTTTGTTTGTTAGTGATTGATAAACTCGAAAACTACTGGACCGATTTAAAAAATTCTTTTATCATTAGAAAGCTACATTATCTGCGAGTAACATAGGCTATTTTGTTTTATTTTTGCGCGGACGAAGTCGCGGACAAAAGCTAGTAATTTGTAAAAAGAATAATGCTATTACTTGTTTATAAATAGAAAAATATTCTTTTTTGATAGCAGATAGAGTAGGAAATAAATGGGGCAGTCCATCGCTTTCAAAGGATAGCTACTTTAATAGTATTTACTAGCTTTTTACTTGATATTGGCCCGGTATCGAATCTGTATCCTCATGCATGAGAGACGGGTACCTTAGCCACTGGGCCATCACGACCATTTAGGTAAACTTTTAAGATGATGGATTGCACATGTTAATATTAAATAGCAAAATGTGATTATTGATGATCTGCAATATTTTAATCAGATAATTAAGGGTAATTTATTACAAGTTTTAATGTATTTCAGACATAATATATAGCGTATTTTTTACATATACCATATTTAAGATTTAATATAGTTAAAATGAATTGAGATAAGTACATTCTGGTTAGTGGTAGTTTAAATTATATTAATTTTATATTAGCAATAAAACACTTTTTGTTAGTTAAGGCTTTTAATATGTCATGAATATATTGTGCTTCTTACCGTTTGTTGTCATTATTGCCTTTTGTGTTCACGAAGAACACGACATAAACACCTACAGACAGACCTCGAATTTTGTGAACGTCTTAAGTAAGTAAGTAAGTAAGTCATTTATTTTGCAAATATGGGTACAATACATGGTGATAGAGTGATAACAGGTAGGTTCAGCCACATTTTACCAGTAGGCATGCAAAAGAAATGAATTATGAAATGAAATGAAATGAATTATGAAAATTAAGAAATGAATTATGACGTTATTACTCCAAAGTGACATTTTTATTTAATTTTTCCTTATTGTCTATTCTAGGTACTTGAAATTGAGACTTAACTTTTTGATTTTTATTTCGTCTTTGCATGCAAAATATGCCTCTATAAATGCCGCTCAAAATTATAATATCTTGCATACAATTTCATCCTTATGTGTGGCTGTCCAAGCATATTACTACTGGACTTGGGCTGGCCCATTCACATGCATTCACGGCACGGTCGCCGTGCCGTGTAAAGTAGTAATGTATGAGTACAATGAGAGCTTTCACATGTAACGGCGACCGCGCTGGCTGTATGCATGTGAAGGGTTTTAGGGTGCATTTAGATTACTGACCGTAAAATTTTTTGATAAAGTAATCTTAGAATAATTTGTATATAAAATTAAATAAAAGTTAAAATATTTTTTTCAGGATCATGCATGTTGTAAAATGCTTTCCTTAACCTTTGCTTTTTGTTGTTATATAATTTGGTTCTAATTCATTATTCGTTATCAACTTAAGGAACGATTTTTTTCAAACATCAGATAGCTTTATCTGAGTTATTACTATTGCGGTTTGTACAGCTTTTGTGTCAAACCAGCCATACCAGTCATCAGCTACAAACAATTCTTCACATAGAAATTATGTAATGATAGAAAAATCGTTCTTAATTTATGCTTTCGACTGCTGATGGTGATTTGGTCTACTGGCATGATTGATCCAATCGTTGAGCTCCTTAGTTACGTGGAGCTACTAATTAGGTGGACCTAATGATGTATTAAGCTATAGATCTTGATGACTAATCTAATGTTCGTTGCTTTGATCCAAACACACGATATGTCAATATTTTTAAATTGAATATGTTTTCAGGCGAACCCATATTCATCACACCACGTTATGGTCAACCAAAAATACTATTTGGACCCTACAGGTTTTTAAAGGATCGTGACAGGGGAGGCAAAACAAGATGGCGTTGCGTTAAGAAAAATAATAACTGTCTTGCTTCCATCACGACAATAGATAACGTTATAGTTAAGATTGGGCGTGAACATAATCATCCTTAGAAAACAGAAATTGCTTTTGTCTTATTCTAATCTACTTCATAAAAACATAAGTGTAAAAATTTCAGTATTTGTGAAAGAAGACTGTCTTCGTTAAATCCTAGTCATCGTTCTTGTTACGTATTTGTTAAAAGACATTTATTTATGTTATTAAAATAGTAAATAAGGACTTTTTGACGTAATTTTTTCAGATATCCTTTATCAACTGAGGGTAGGAAGATTGTAATGCTGAAGAATATCAGTCTACATGATATAAAACCAATTTTCCTAACCAAATGACCAAAGGTACAAGTGATCTAAACTAAGACTAAAATAACTAAAAAAGTATGTTCTACATTACAGGCAAGATCATAAAATTGGGCAGAGCTGAAGCCCTTTTTGCTCTCGGATACATTTACAATCGCAAGCAGGTCGCAAGGGACAGTAAGTGGCGTTGGTACTGCTCCCGGTACCACCATGGATGCAAGGCAGCTGTCCTCACCACCGAGGAGCTACTCGTCACCGACTGTTTAGGTGAACACGTACATACGCCTCCGAAAATAATCCGCTCCGCTACAGGCTATTATACGATGCCTTAAATAGTGTGGTAAAACTTCACTACACAGTACATTTTTCGTAATTGGTTAAAACATACTCCGAAGACCAGTTCGCGCGGTTTTGGAAAAGGGATCAGCAAAGTGTTATTGGGTTTCTCCATCAGGAATTTCTCAGTAGTAGTCTCGGAGTCTGGATTTGTGCCCGGTTGATGGCAATAGGCCCCCCCTTTTACATGGGACTTAAACATAACTGGCGAAATGTGGATGTGCTAATGGGTACACCTTTGCCTATCCCTTCAGGGATTACAGGCGTGATGTTATGTATGTGTACTTGACACACCCAAAATTGTCCAGCATTTTTGGCTTTACAATAAGGATTCTAAAGCAATCTATTGATGCTTTAAGATTTTACGTAAATCTTTATATTAGTTTTAAGTAGGAATAGGCACTTATTATAATTCGTTTGATTGATAGAATAAATATTTTCAGCTTGACAAGTATTGATGTTTTTCATAGAAGTTACTTCTACTTTGACTTTTATTACTACTTATACGAAGGTACAACTCTCAACTCACTCAATATCAACTATATAAAATATTATTAGTTTATTATTTTGATTTTGTATGGTTAAATAAAATGAGCACTTTTCAGATGCCCCAAGATTAACAACGACTTCGCGAGGACAGCTTCAGTTACAGCTAGGACCTCATCGATACGGCAGGGACTACGTGACGGGTAGAAAAACAAGATGGCGTTGTGTCAAGAAATATAACAAATGTCACGCGGCTTTGTATACTATAGATAATTCTATAGTTAAGTTTGCGTCTGACCATAATCATGACTGACTTACTTTAGTCGTAATTAAGTAGATCTGACTTGGTTTGGTCTTTTTTTGAATCGCGTTTTATCTTGACTAAGTGCGGTCGAACAAACTATTTCTAGTCTAATATTATTTAGAGTGATTTAAAAATAATTAACACACTGGAAACATTGTATAAAAGTAGTTACAAGTCAGCTGCCTGTATACCAAATGTCTTGTTCGACTATACTTACTCATAAACTAAATGAAATAAAAACATTTATACTGAATTAGATAGTTTTAGAAATTTCTTTAATATTAAATATGATTTGTGCAAATAAACTAGTTACCTATATAAACCTATATAAAATATAGTTTTCATTTCTGATTTATCACGATAGAAGAGACAAGCCGTGTATACCTATTCCGTGTCATCCTACCTAATGGGCTAAGGTTCTTAGCTCACCTCAAGCTTACATTAGAGATTTTACCAAGCACTGCTGAATAATTGTATATTTGTTATACAGTCCATTGGTATCGGAAGATGAATGGGAAGGAGGTAGCCGTGCTTCAAGGATACACGTTTTATCGTGGCAGTCGTTACAAGTCAACCGATTCATATTTATGCTCCTTTGGAAGGAAATGCAAAGCTCGGTTCATCATCACAAAGGACAGGGAAGTCATGAAATCTTATCATCTGGAACACAATCATCCACCCCATAAATATATAATAAGCGATGGTGTTTATATTAAAGCATAGGAAACTTTTAAATAATATGTTCAATATGTTAAGGCGTGAGTTTATGTATGTAAGAAAATAATATTTTCCCAAATTTTAATTCTTAGTATTTTTATAGAATAATATACCCCACCAGAAGACTGGTAACGGTAACGGTCGAAAGACTATTCATACAAACAGAGAACAAAAAAAAATTCAAAGACAAACAAAATATTTATTTAATTTGTTTTGTTTACTGTCAATTTGATTTTTGTGGCTATCAATTGCATTTCATTCTTATAGATCTTTAAATTATATTTAAACCCCTGTTTCAGTTTTGCTTTTCTTGATTTAGAATTCTAGAAGTTACTTTGTAATTGTTTCTGAATCTCTTGAACATATTTTTTTGTCATTTTCATCGTTTATTTTTCAACAGTCGCATGGTATCGAAAACACAATGGGAAAAAACTGGCTTTGGTGCATGGATACTCATTCGGTATTGACGCTCGAAATAAGACAACTATTTCCTACAAGTGCTTCGTCAGCAGGAAATGTAAAGCACGCTTCTCCATTAAAAAGGAGGGAGGTCTTATCAAAGCAAGTTGTCTGGATCACAATCATCCACCCCCTAAATATGTAATACGTAATGGTATTTCTATTAGAGTGGGCTAAATAAACATGTGTTATTTTTTGGCAATTCTAACAAATTAGTTTGTGGAATTTAAAACACATTTTTGAAATATAGTGTCGGTGTTCGTAGATGGTAAACTTAGTACATAAAACAACTTTTCGACAAAAAAAAAATAAGATGCATTGTGTTTATTGGCATCGGTGAAGAAAAACATCGTGAGGAAACCTTGACCTACTGTTCCACTCAATCCATGTCAGAGGCCCTTGAGGCATTTTAGAAACTCTGACACTAGGGTGTGTGGGCTCGAAAGTCCTTACTGCCCACACGATAAGAAGAAGAATAAGAGAATGCAGTTTTACATCCTCGTAAAATTCAAGGACGTTGCTAATGCTAATCAATAGAGTTTTTAGTTTTATGTTGGAATAGAGCTCAATTGTTCCTTTTTATTTTAGATTACTTAACTCTTTCTCAGTGCAGTGACCCTTAAAGTTTTTTGTTTAACCGTGTGTATGGCTTTGGTTTTTTTTAATTAATTTTATTTGCTTGTCTATTTGAGTCCTATTTTGTTCTGAATTATCATGATCTGGATATTGCTTTATTTTTCAATTTCATTAACATTGTTTGGCTGTTAATTTAAATTAATTACTCAAGTCCCACGTAATGAGACACAGTTGATTTTCTATTGTTTTGACAGCCGGGTCTTGAGCGGTTATAAGTTAAAAGCACAAAGATTAAAAACATTAAAGGTTGGAAAAGTGGTTTAATTTCTAATAGAATAATGTATTAAAACATTTTTTCAATTATCTATATGCATGGTTTCATATTAATTTACAATAATTTCTCAATTTTAGAAAACTTTATCGTTTATCATTATTCTTTTCTAAACATTTTAAACTGAAAATCCATGATCACTAACACGATTTTTTGTAATAATTATGTTCAATTAATTTGAATCTTGTAATTTATCCGCTGCCATAGTCCAAGATACCATATTCTAGATTCTAGATAGTGCCTCTCATGTTTCAGACTTCAAAATAATCCTTTGTTTTTACGTAAAATTTAATTTTCTGCAGTCCATTGGTACAGAAAGCAGAATGGGAATGAGATAGCCATGATACGAGGATACACATTCAGTTTCGACCAGAGAAGTAAAACGACCGAATTGTATAGCTGCTCCTTAGGAAGAAAATGCAAAGCCCGCTTCATCATCACAAAAGACAGACGGACCATAACATTCCGTCATTTGGAACATAATCACCCACCCAATAAGTATATAATACGTAATGGTTTGTATATGAAGATTTAAGAACCTATTAATACGTTTTTATATCGACTTTGGGTAAACATCCCGTTGACTACGGGCGTTTTGCTTTTTATAATTATAATTTTCGATGTGTGTAAAATCAAATTCAAAAAATATAAAACATTAAAGAACAGATTGTTTTATTTTGCGCAAAATAAGTTTTGCAACATTTTATGTTTTTTTTTATTGTTTTAATTCATGTGAATTAAAATAAAAACAATAAAAAATTAGTATCATCAGTATTCAAAATAATAATTATCTTTGCAATAATTATGTTTAATTATTTTTCATTGAACTTGTTTCTACCTTGTTAATAGGTTCATTAGACTTATCATGTTCTTGATAAATTGTCACGTTTTTCAATCTCATAACATTATGTTCTCATTTCTTTTCCCAATTATTAGGTTTTCTTTATTAAGTTTCCCTTAATTACTCAAGTCCCACATAATGAGACACAATTGATTTTCTATTATTCTGTCATCGGTATGACAGCCGGGCCTTCAGCGGTTAAATGATAGAGAGCGATATCGACCTAAGGACAATTGATTACATTGTACAATTATTAACAATAACCTTAATAATTTTACATTTATTGAACTTTTATTGAACGGTTCAAGTTCAGACTTTCTATTATCGACTAACTTGTTTGTGAACATTATATTCTGTATCTTTTTCTTACATACTTAATATATATTTTATCTTTATTTTCCACAGTCAGGTGGTTCCGAAAGGCGAGTGGGAAAGAGATAGCCATGCTACTAGGATACACATTCTGGTGCGACAATCGAAGTAAAACAACGGATCTATTTAAATGCTCCTTTGGAAGGAAATGCAAAGCTCGGTTCATCATCACAAAGGACAGGGAAGTCATGAAGTCTCATCATCTGGAACACAATCATCCACCCCCTAATTACGTAATACGGAATGGTTTTTATTTAAGAATTTAATTTTAATGTTACAAAAATGTTGTTAAAGTTAGGCCTGGGGGCCTACCGCCATCTCTTAAAACAGTACCTACCATTTTTTGTTGTTGGATTTTCAACTCTCGGTGCTGAACCGAGCGTTTTAAATCCAACAGGGCACAAGGCAGAGTAAAATTGAAACAATACTGTTTTAAGAGATGGGGGTAGGCCTCTAGAGGGTTATTCCCATAATTAAAAGAACGTTTTCATTCTAATCTCAGCGTAAATCTGTCAAAAATGTTTGTATGTAAAAGCGTATATATACGGTGCGAGAAATATCGTGCAAGTGGTGGTACATTTTCGTCGATGATCGGTCACTTATGATACGACAGCCACGCGGTCCCGCAATGTATTGAAACTCGCACTTCTCGCATCGTCTAAATAAGGCTTTCTTGTCAACATTTTAGAGGCATTTTTGACAGTTTGAGATTGTAATAGTTAATAGAATTGTCCTCCTGATTTCATGACAAGCTATAATGTGTCTTAATATAGCAGGTAATGGGTAGAGTATCGTTCTCCTAGATAGATCACGAGGTAACCTTTTAAGAAGAAACAGTTCCGGATTTTGGGAACAAAGTTCAAGTAAATGTAAAGATGAGATGTAACTGCGTCAGATTTTTTTCATATATTTGTTTAAGAAGATAGACTTTGCAACTTACAAGGCCTTATAATAAAACAAAGTTTAACAATTCGGCAAATTTTTGCATTACATACTTTATCTTTTTCGAAATAAAGTTCGAAATTTCAAAAACTGGCTCGAAGATTTAAATCTAGTTTGAGCAAAGGCTTTGTTTTATAATAAGGCTGACAAAGTCGACACAAAACCTTTTTTAAATCTATAGACTAGTATAATGCAAAGAAGCTTTTCATGTCTGTCTAAGTGTCCGCTTTGGGTCTACTTCCTACTATTTAATGATAGATTTTGATGCGGTTTTCACTTTTATAATATAATTAATGCATTCCGGGAAGTTAGTGAGTATAATATACTACCATCTGCCCGTGTGGGTTTTTTCACCTGACCTAAGTTACGTTTTTGGTTACTGCTGCACTCCTGTGGGTCGTAGCGTGATGTTATATAGCCCATACTATTCTTCATAAATCGGCTATCGAGTTTTTTCCAATTCGATTGGTGGTTTAATAATTTATCCACATATATAAAAAGTGTTAGCTCATTCGGCAGTTTTAAGTCTCGGCTATCCAAACTAGTAATGAACGAAAACTGCTTTGACTAACATTTTAAAATCGAGAACTGGACTACCGAATGAGTATAGAACATAACTAATTGATGTTTTTAGACTAGTTTTATTTAATATAGCACAACACAAATACTCTGTTAAGAAAGGGTTACCTAATATAAGTTTACTGTATGTTTCTCGCATGTTCTCATGCAAGTGGCTTTATTGTCTTTATGATAATAAATGATTTAAACCTAGTTCCAGAGATTAGCGCTTTTAAACAAATACACAAACGAACAAGAAATCTCTTTAACTTTATTATATTCTATAGAAGAATCTCAATCTTTTGTTATCGCATCTGAGCGATGCAGGAACGGGTTGTTAGTTAATAATGAGTAAAGGTTTTTTTTTCTTTCGAACAAATAATGTAGGATAATTGTATGTTATTTTTATGTCTAAACCAGTGTTGTCTTTTAGGATTTTATATTCTATTTATTGTTAATTACGGCTGCTTTTAGCTATTATAGTTACTTTTTGTATTGTCTAACGTAATTTTTATGTAAAATTTCACTAACATAGATATAAGGATGCTTTGAATTGAAAATAAAGTTTATTTTATTATTTTTTGTTTATTTATTTTCAACACGCTTGCTCGTAAAGTGGGTCTTTTTGAACCGCTTTAACGTTCATAATACAATGTTTAATGTGCACGTGCTTTTTACTTTACCATTACAGCACTAATGCTTTATTACAATTTTTAAAGATTTATAATCTTAGCGAAGTTTTAATTGTTTTTATGCCTGAATATTTTGTGAAGAGATTAAGAATGTTAATTAATATAACATGATTAATAAACGTTTTAAGCATCCAATTATTTATTATTGATAGTAAAGTAACAATTTATTTATGTACACACAGCAAAACAGATAGGTATTGCGGGGTCGTCAGATATAGTTGAAGTTTTTTTAGAAACCGATGAATGTCTTTGACTGAAACTTAATTAATGAGCTGTTTATTATCTACATTTTAAATTAAAATACATTCGAAAAAATCTATCCGTTTCTTTGAAAACTTCAACTATATCTGACGACCCTGCATACCTATCTGTTTTGCTGACTGTACCTATTAAGCAAAAATACCTATTCAGTTTGCGTTTCACAAAGTACCATCCTATTACTTTTAATCTCTTTGTTGATTGTACTGGCAGTATGTAAAAATCTCTTGTTGTCGCCTTGACAGTCAAGAAATGATATAATTATCATCATGATAAATTAACTAGCGAACCACCCCGGCTTCGCACGGGTGCAAATTTCCGACATACCCGGTGGATTTAAAAAAACAAATCTTGCATAAAAACCTTGCCCGGAAAATTACGAATACAACAAAAAAAGAATCAGACAAATCAGTCTAGCCGTTCTTGAGTTATGCGCTTAGCAACACATTTAGCGACTTATTTTTATTATATAGAAGATGTGTTCCGTATCATTTTCAAAATAATCTAAACATTTTGTTCTCGTTTTTTTTTTACTATTCACAGTCCTATGGTTTCGAAAGCAGAATGGGAAAGAGATAGCCGTGCTGCAAGGATACACTTTCTATTGCGGCGGTCAGAGTCACACAACCAAGGTGTATAGATGCACGGCTGGAAAGAACTGCAAAGCTCGCTTCGTCACTTGTCAAGACATGAAGTTTATAAAATCCTCGTCTCTGGTACACCAGCATCCAGCTCCTAGCTATGTAATACGTGATGGTGTCTATATTAGAATTTAATATCCGTTTTATCGGGTTTAATTGTTGGTTGAGATGTTAAGAGTGTTCGTCTACAGTCCTAATATATGTAAACGTGAGCACTATGTATCTTTAAACATATTTTAACTGTCAATTCTCAATTTCTCATTGATTTTATAGGGTATGTATGATCTTTTGCTCATACAAAATCTACGAGTTTTGATAGCTCATAGAAAGTATGTCTAAGACCTTGTCCAGAAGGGGCCATTTTGCCGCAAAACCAATACGTTGTGACCACAGGCACCGCGCGATTTCAAAATACGCGCGTAAATCGCGAGCAGTTCGTCAGACTCTCGACTCGCGCTTGATTCGCGCTAGTCGATACTAGAGACTCCTTGTTGCGTTCAGTTGACGCGCGGACTCCAGAGCGAGTGCATGCGTTTAATGGAGCGCCAAACGTTTGATACGGATTTGTAATTCGTGCAATGGGCGCGCGTAATACGCACGAGAGAATCGCGGCGACTTCTCCTTTTCTGGATAAGCTGTTAATGATCACGTCACATTAATTACGTCAAAATGATAAGTAACCGCCATCGCTTCTGATTTAACGGCAGCAGCGCCGACAAATCAATATATCAGCGCAATTACGCAGTGAGCTGGAAAATGTTTGTAAACATTGATGTATACATCATTATGAAAACTATCTAATAGAATACTTATTTAGTTAATTAATAGATAAATAAATTAAAGTATATTTTTGTATTCTGTTTACTGAATCATATTGTATGGAATAACCTAAAGCTCGACTTAAATACGAGTAATAACAGGTAACGAATAATAATACCGACCGCTTTTTTCAACCCTAAGTTACATGCAACGGTTGTGATATTTTGCAGCTGTCACTCGTATTACAATGAAATGATTAGTCCACTCGTGTGTATAAGCGATGCAAAGCGGCATGCGCAGAGTTTAATGTTCAAAGAATAAAAAGATTTATTCTTTCTTTTCAAAAGCCCTATTGACCAAGTTAAAAAGTGTAGTTACAAGACAGATTTTTTTTATTTTATACTGTAAGAAAGTAGGTTTATTATTTTAGTTTTAGTTTATTAGATTTCATTTTAGTTTTAAGTTCATTTAGTCCATAAATAAACGTATTATTGTGTGTGTATTATTGTGGGCTTCTGTACCTACTGACAAAAACTTATGTTCTTTTATGATTATTGATTTTTGATGAAAGTCGTTAATAAATGCGTAATTATTAAATTAGTTGTTTTATCAACAAAATAAACTTTTAGTTTGAAAAGTGTGTGTGTGTTTGTTCATCATATTTGGTAAGTTAATAACTCGTGTAAGGCATTAATAGAGACCAAGAGACGGTTGTAATGTGCTCTTCACGACAAGTTGAACTGACTCGGGCCGGGGCAGACGACGGCTTCGATTGCGAATCAATAATTCTAGTGGAGATAAGTATATTTGTATATCGTAGCACCCTCGGGGCGAGGCAACTCAACTCGAGGCTGCTCTGAGCGTACGACTTCATTTGAGCAGCCTCAAGGTGAGCAACTAACTTGAATACCTACGAATTATTTTTGTAGAACTATTTACTTTTTCATAAATAAATTGGCACATTTTTTATTAATTTAAATGTTTAGGTGTAGTTTATAAAAAAGAAAGTTAGCACCTGTCGTTGATGACGTCACATTGACGCCGCCGTATGGTATGCAAAAAAAGCGGGTAATAGGGAGGGGTCTTGCATTCGAGAGAGGTATAAACTTGGCTCAACTGGGTAGTACAGTCGAACAAACTATTTGGTTTACAGACAACAATCATAATCTTTCTGGTACATTGCCATGCATTGTTATTTTGCGTTCATTTTTTAAGCTTTAGGTTTCTAATAATTTTGAAACCTATTTAGAGCGATTAAAAAAAATTACACATTGGAAAAAATATTGTTCCAAAGTAGTTGCAAGTTAGCTGTTTGTATCTATACCAAATGGCTTGTTTGACTGTCCATATGTATGTTGTAAAATAATGGAATACATGGTAATAAGTAAAAGCTTGTAATGATTAATCAATTATTAAAAGCTTTTATTTTTTCCTGATTGTAATGTGGACTGCCTCGTTGGTCTAGTGGCCGCCAGCGCGACTGCTGTGCATGAGGTCTTGGGTTCGATTTCCAGGTCGGGCAAAGTGTTATTGGGTTTTTCCATCAGGAATTTCTCAGTAGCAGCCTCGGAGTCTGGATTTGTGCCCGTTTGATGGCAATAGGCTCGCCTCCTATTACATGGGACTAAAAACATAACTGGCGAAATGTGGGTGTGCTAATGGGTACACCTCTGCCTAACCCTTCGGGGATTACAGGCGTGATGTTATGATGTTATGTTATGTAACAAAATTATACAATTTTTCAGTGCAATGGGCGAAAAATACGAGAGGGAATTTAGTCGCCATTATTGACAAGTTTACTTTCTACTGTAACTCGATGAATGAGTCTCACAGCGTGTGGAGGTGCAGTCGCGGGTCCAAGTGCAGGGCTAGGTTCACCCTCAAGGACAATGAGATCTGCCGAGCTAACCTCACTCATGAGCACGATAGAATGAACTATGTTATTCTAAATGGTATTATTCATAGAGGTTAACTGTTTTTGTAAAATGGGTTATATTTTAATTGTTTACTTCATGTTTTTTGACCAAATTTTGTACGTAATTATACCTTTGTAAAAAAAAGACTACTGTTTATTTCTGTGGGTTTAGTTTAGTTTTACATACATGAAGTCATGCCTTTTTCCCATGGGGGTAGGCAGAAACCACAGAACGCCACCTGCTACGATCCTTACATACTCCTTTCGCATCGTCCACGTTCATTCATCTCGTCATACAAGAACGCCGGTTACGAGTAAACACCTGATCTTCCTGACGAACCTTACCAATAAGGTAAGTGTAGGTCTTCCTATGGCGACTCCTCTCTGCGTTGCCACTCACCTCTGCCATATAAATACCTTTTGTTAACCGCCTTTCACTCATCCTCTCAACATGACCAAACCATCTAAGCATACTCTTTTCAATATTTGTTGCTACATCCTCTTTTCATCCGCAACAGTCTCGTACAACCTCATTCCTCACTCTATCGTTCAAAGTTATACCACACCAGTTAGTGGAAGTTAGTTTAGTTTTATATATAGGTAATTACCTGTTTTATTCATTATGCCCTTGTAAGTATTGTGCTTTTGTGTGGAATAGCACAAATTTTTGAAAAGACACGAAAAATTTCGACTAAAATTATGTTCTTCTGACTCCTTGATAACAGGTGTGGTGTAGTTGTCACACCCTGTTTTTCATGTATGTAGAATCTTATTTTCAAAAAATTATAATACCTAAAATAACACTGCTTTTTCAGGACCTATATTTAGTAGGACGAGGAAGGGCAATCCTGTCATCAATGTTGGACCCTATCGGTACAATCGATCCAGTGGGTACAGAGGGGTCAAAGTACGATGGGTCTGCACGAGGTACACCCTGGGATGCCGCTCCACTATAATAACCGTCGAAAATGTCATTATTGAACATAAGAAGGAACACAACCATTAACAAAATGTTGTGCCTAAATATATGATGTACGAGTATAATAATCTAGTTTTGTGACCGATTTATTTATTTAAAACATTAATTTAAGATATGTGAACATAGGCTTTACTTTTTGTAAAAGAGTTTGGAACAGCCATCACGCCTAACGTGTCAAAGTCAAGACTCAAACTTAAAATTGAGCTTTGTTATGTCGAAATGTATGAACACTGAACACTCGACAAAAAAACTCCAATTTTTGTTCTATTTGCATTTTTATCTAACTTTATTGTAGTAGCCTCGACCTCGGAGCCTTGACTGCCTCGTTGGTCTAGTGGTCGCAAGCGAGACTGCTGTACATGAGGTCTTGGGTTCGATTCCCAGGTCGGGCTAAGTGTTATTGGGTTTTTCCATCAGGAATTTCTCAGTAGCAGCCTCGGAGTCTGGATTTGTGCCCGGTTGATGGCAATAGGCTCGCCCCCTATTACATGGGACTAAAAACATAACTGGCGAAATGTAGGTGTACTAATGGGTACACCTCTGCCTAACCCTTCGGGGATTACAGGTGTGATGTTATGTTATGTTATGTTTATTGTAGTAGGTTTGTTGTGATTTTAATTATGTATAATAATTAGTCTTCTTAGTCACTATATTTCTTAGTTTGTATGTTCTATTATCTGTTAATCTTAGTCTGCGAGCCTCGTATACACCAATCCATTAATATTCTGATCAGACAGTCGCGACCATAGCTCTTGGTAAAAGCAAATGGCTTGAATTCAATTATATGAAATATGTTTTTATTAATATGTTAGTAGAAATATTGTAGAAGACCACATTTAGGGTAACCTGTTATGTTAGTTGTGTTGTGAAAAATAAATAAATTACTTACAGAAATCGTCAACATCTTTATTCCAGAAAAACCAGTTTTCAGCACAACAAAACTCGGGAATCCTGTAATCATCCTGGGTTGCTACCGGTACAATAGAGCTAGTGGTTGCAGGGGGGCTAAAGTGCGGTGGTACTGCACCAGGTACACGTTAGGTTGTCGGTCCGCAATTGTCACGTGTGACAATGTTGTAGTTAGCCACAGAGCTGAGCATAACCATTAATACACCTACCTCATCATCATCTTCCTGCCCTTGTCCCAAGTTATTTGGGGTCGGCGCAACACGTTTTCTTCTTCCATTCCGTCCTGTCAGCCGTCATGCAATCACTGACTCCTCTTTCATTCATGTCCTTCTTCACACAATCCATCCATCTTTTCTTTGGTCTTCCCCGTGCTCTCCATCCATCCACAATCATATTCATAACTCTCCTGGTCACATGCGTTTCATCCCTCCGCTTCACATGCCCATACCAAGACAAACGATTCCCTTTCAACTTTTCTGTCACTGGCGCTACTCTCGGACTTCCTCTTATGTACTCATTCCTGACCTTATCCATTCTGGTCACTCCGCACATCCATCTCAACATTAATACACCTACCTATCTACCCATCTATCATTAATACACCTACCTATCTACCCATCTATCATTAATACACCTACCTATCTACCCATCTATCATTAATACACCTACCTATCTACCCATAAAGATTTAACAAGTTAAGTAACGGGTGTAAAAAGAAACTTAACAGTGCTGAAACTTATATGTTCAACCTCTTAAGCGACATTAATTTTATTCCACCACCAGTTGGTTATTCCCGGACCACACCTGGGAACGTATATACATTGGTACTGGTTACGGATATATTGTAGATCGAATTTCCAACTATAATCGGCACAAAAACCAGTAATACTTCATGTTTTGTATCGATATTTATTGGAAACTTGATCTAATACAGTATTCTATTAGTAATGTAATAAGGAATAGTTTTAAATTTAATAACTAAACATGCATACTGCGGGTGCATGCTGTCTGCACCTAATGTTTTATGTTACGGACACGTTTTAATGCGCATTATTATAAACCGAATTAAAACGCGTTTTCTACATAACATCACGCCTGTAATCCCCGAAGGGTTAGGCAGAGGTGTACCCATTAGTACACCCACATTTCGCCAGTTATGTTTTTTAGTCCCATGTAATAGGGGGCGAGCCTATTGCCATCAACCGGGCACAAATCCAGACTCCGAGGCTGCTACTGAGAAATTCCTGATGGAAAAACCCAATAACACTTTGCCCGACCTGGGAATCGAACCCAAGACCTCATGCACAGCAGTCACGCTTGCGACCACTAGACCAACGAGGCAGTCTCGCGTTTTCTAGCAAATTTTTTTGCCCAATGTTACTTAGCTTGAAATGCAGTATGCGTAGTTAAAGTGTGATGAGTTTTTTTACACCCGGTATTTCCAAAATAAACTGACTTTTCTTTGTACGAAAGACAATGTGAGGTCAGGTTATACTGGGAATTTATAACTTGATATGTCTTCTGGCAGAAATTTCTTAAAAATTAACCAGTCTTTCTATTCTCGTGTTCTTTATCTGTTGTGTGTACAATGTTCATACATACATATATTTTATAAAAAAATACCTATTCTTGATTAATTTATAATGTTACTTTGCGTTTGCGTTTTGAAAAGTTTATTTTGACCAAACAGTGTATTTAAATATGTATTAGTATTATTGTATAGTACGTATTTTATTTTTATTTTTGCAAAATATCTGCCAGTATTGTGTTCTATGTTTATTCGGCGAAGATGCTGTGTATGAAATGTGTTTTTTGTTTTTCATAAATGGAAGGAACAATTACTTTTGAATAATTTTAAGTAGTGTGTATTGTGTGTGCCATAATTATTAAGTATAAGAACATTTTTTGGAAATAAGTTGTTTTTATTTAACCAAGTTCAAGGTCCTAGTTTAATTATTAATTCAATAATATTACCTATTATTTTATCTAGTAGCGTGCCTAGGGGCAAGCCCGACAGATTCTATACGATTTAAAAAAAAAAAAACAGTAAATACAGACACTGTTCCAACAGCTAAGAGTTATTAAAAATGCAATGCCTATTTTTTGAATCGTATAAAATCTGTCAGCTTTTGTCCAGTAGATAATGTTATTATTTCTTTTGATTTCATTTACTTTAAGTATAAGCTCATCTAACACAGTAAAAACTTTATACACCTACAGAAAATAAACTACATTGTAAATAAGTACGTTACAAAGTGTAAACATTTTATTTTTATTTTAGAGCCTTTTTTTAGCACCACGAAAGCCGGCAACCCAGTTCTCATCATAGGTTCCTATCGGTACAACCTGACTACGGGCTATAGAGGACCGAAATTGCGCTGGGCCTGCACAAAAAAGATGAATGGATGTCGAGCGAACATCTTCACATTTGATAAGGTTATCATTAGCCAAAACAATGACCATAACCATTGAAACCAACGAGGAAACGATAATTTTTCAAGATTAATTAAAATTCTTACCGCCATTTTGATTATGTGCTGTGTGCTGTATCTTATTGTCGCCTTTGATAAAAAATGTTTTCTGTTTTCATCTATACTTGGGTCTGATTCTACCATACTCAATTATAATAAATTACGATTTTGAAAATGTTTTTCGGAGCTCGATGTCCAAGTGTCTTTTTGTTTTCACGAAATTTTTAATACGGATCAGTGAGTACTAAGTAATTATATAAATCTCATTAGCGTCAATCATTTTTCTTTACTTTTTGTGTAAAGTTAGGGAAAAAAAGTGATGTGGCTTGTAGTAAAGTACCTAGTATGTAGAACTACATATTTGTAAACTAAAATACCTACTTAAGAAGTACGTAGCAACACAATAAAACGTATTCTACTTCTTAAATGTTTTATTTTCTTCAATAGACAATAGAACTATGTATGAACATGGACCAGGCGAAAGGAGTATAATTATAAGATTCATAGCAGGTGATCTGAGGGTTCTGCCTACCCCAATGGGAAAAAGGCGTGAGTTTATGTATGTGTATAATAAAAGAACATACATTAATCAATTAATCTTATAATTAATTATTGCAGGTTTGTTTTTCGGTAAAACAAAATCCGGAAATCCTGTTATCTCAACAGGCTGCTATCGGTACAACCTGGTTTCGGGCTATAAAGGGGCCAAACTTCGTTGGTTCTGCACTAGACGGAATAGCGGATGTAAAGCGCATATCTACACATACAATAACATGTTTGTTAAACAAACGAATGTACACAATCATTGAAAGAAGAAACCGTTTCCTTGGTGAGGGACAAAAATAGGCTGGTGCTATTATTAATATGTTTTTATTCAATGAGCCGAACTTTACAGTACGTCCTTAAATATTATATAATGGTGCCGATTCTCTTGGTCACAAACTAAACTAAAATTAGAATATTTCCATCTTTTTCTGTCCAATAAAACAAGAAAAAGACTAATGTAAATAAGAGCTGTCAAATTTAGTCAATCTGACACATCCATACAATTATAGTTGACATCTTAAAACATATATGGATTAAAAATACGGAAAAGTTCAAGGTAAAACTAATTTGACATCGCTAACTTAGTTCTTTAATGTCACGGAGTGTCACCGTCCTTTCCTTTCGCTGTATGTTAGTAAGAGATGTCAATTCTCAAAATTTAGACTAGTTTGTGAACAAGGGAATCGGCACCAATATATATTTAAAAGTTTATTCCATGACAAAGTTCTTGTGGATCTGTGTTAAGTTTGTCAATTTAAGAAGTTTAATAAATGTAATCTTATTCTCTACGTTTGTTTTATTATTTATTTATTTATTGAAACTTTATGCAAATGTAAAAAATACACTGTACAAAGGCGGACTTAAACTAGCCCTGGCTTCGCACGTATGCAATATAGATACTAACTACACGTACACAACATTCTCTTGAAAGTCTATTTGTTGACTTATTAAAATCCGTTGCGTAATTTAAATGATCTAATGACATTGACATTTCGTTTTTTGTATTTTGATTATTAACATAGGTTTAAGTCAATTTTTTACTAACATTATGAGTTATGTTACTTGATTAAATATTTGAATTATTATAAGCGTACAGACGGCGGGAAGCAACTTTGTTTAATACTTTGTAAAGATGAACATCCATATTTTGTATTCAGTAAAAGGAAGGAAGGAAGGGAGGGGTCGCCCTAGGAAGACCTACACTGACCTTATTGGTGTGGTTCTTCAGAAAGCTCAGGTGCGCAGTACTCCTAACCGGCTAGCTTGTATGACGAGATGTATGAATGTTGATGAGGCGAAAGGAATATGTAAGGGTCGTAGCAGGTGGCATTCTGTGGTTTCTGCCTACCCCCATGGGAATAAGGCGTGAGTTTATGTGTGTATGTATTTAAAAGGAAAAAGTTTTAACTTCTTTTTTTTGCAGTTCCAGTTTTTAGTAAATCAAGGTGTGGAAGACCAGTTCTACTCCTTGGCATTCATCGGTACAACCTGACTTCTGGTTACTCAGGGGACAAATTACGATGGGTGTGCTGCAGGAAAACTACGAAATGTCGAGCTATTGTCTACACTGTCGACAAATATATTGTTTCTTCCAAGCATGAACATAATCACTGAAAAGAGAACAATTTTTTCAAGATATAAAATATCAGCCTGGTCCCCCTGCAGGGCAAAGGCTTCTTCTCATTCAAAGAAGGCGCGGCACTGATCACCATGTTTGCTTAAGGTGGATTGGCGATTTAAAACTTATATAAGTCCAGGTTTTCTTACAATGTTTTTCTTCACTGATGTCAGTGATAAACTTAGAAAGTACATATGAATTAAAAAAGTCACACAGTGGTATTTGCCCGGATTTGAAGCCACAACCTCATGTACAAGAGGCGGTCGCCCTAACCGCTAAGCAATCACGAATGTTTCAATAGTCAGTGTTATTTCAAGAATAAATGAGACAGATTGATATATTTTCTGTACTAAACCTGTTAAACCACATTATTTCTCCGATAAAAGTTATCAGGAAATAAAGATGAACTTACCTAGACTGTTTCTTTAACTTTGTAACTTTGCTGTGGTATTAATAAGTAGGTATTTTATAACTATAACTTAGTTTAATATAATGTAATAATTAATTCTGTTTTAAATGGCATTTTACGAATTACAGAATGACAATTTAAAAACAAATAAAATGTTAGATTGTTTACTTTATTTCTACTCATGCATTTATCTTTAATGTGTTTTTAACCGACTTCAAAAGAGGAGGAGATTGTTTTGTTTTTTTTTTTTCATAGTCCTTTCATACTCTTAAGCAAACATATTTTTATTTTATGAGTATCTAAATAAATGTTTCGACATTTTATCTTCATTGTTTCCATTGAAGTTGACCACAATAATCTTCATTTTCTAAAATACTTAAGATCAGAGCAGTTACAGCAAGCAATATACGAGTATTTGAGCAGTTATCATTAATTGAACCAAAAATCCATAGCATTAGAGTTGAATTTGGCGTGGCAGGTATAAATGCCGCGCGGAATTATTCAATCATATTATTATCAACTAGTTTCTGCCCGCGACTTCGTTTGCGTGAAAATTGATATATTATTCCACGAGAACCGTACATTTTGCCGGGATGAAAACTATTCCTGACTATACAAACTATGCGAACTTAATGCTTTGAGCATTTTCTACGAGTTCTACCAGATGCAGAGACAAAACATAGTAGGTAGGTGCACAGATACGGAAAATTTCCAAGAATAAAATATAATAATAAATAGGTACATTTAAACATACAATCAATCAAAATATACAAAGTAGAGAGAGAATAAAATACATAGATTGAAGAATAAAACAAATTAATATTAAATTATTATTTCAGGTCCAAAGCCAGTTTTCGGCTTGACACCCTGTGGTAATCCTGTAATCACACTGGGATCGTTCCGGTACAATCGAGCAGTTGGCTGCAGAGGAGCTAAGGTCAGGTGGTACTGTACCAGACGCACCAAAGGATGTAGATCAAATATCTTTACAATAGATGATGTCATCGTCAGCCATAAGTCTGAGCACAACCATTTTTAATTAGCTGTAAGGTTCTTCAGAAAGGTCAGGCGTGTGTATGAACGTGGACGTGGCGAAAGTATTATGTAAGGATCGTAGCAGGTCCTGTGGTTTCTGCCTACCCTCATGGGAAAAAGACGTGAGTTTATCTATGTATGTACTGTGAAAAGAAATCATGAAAATCACGAGTAGTTACCAAAAGTTAGTTATAATATCTGAAATGTATATTTGTGATTGATTATTCTCTCTTCTATTTAAGTCTCATTAGTATAATAACTGGTTTCAACTCTAACTGTTGTAATTGATGTAAAAGTAAATAAATAAATAAGTGGATATAAAGATAAACCAACCGTTTTTTTTTTCTGTAAAGTCTTTTTTTTTTGCATGTTGTAATTTATTGTTTACAGACTTACTTTACACATTTTGGGGCTGATTTTTCCATAGTCAGATAACTTTTATCCAAAGAATAATTATGACAGTTTGAAATATTTTCTAGATGGAATCTTTTATTTCTTCTAATCCCTAGCACATCCAAGGTTATAATCATATTAATTATTTGCCTGTAACACGTTATAATAGCCATACAAAATTACCTAGTTTTTTTTTACTGTATAAAATGTTAAAATGGGCGTGTGCTTTGTATTTTTTTTTAAACACTGCTTATATTAGTATCTATGCTGCATTATATACGACCAAATGACGTAACAAATAACAACAATAACTTGTATTTTAGACTCTTATGTACTAACATTAAAGTTTCATTTCAGATGCATCTCCAGTTTTCAGCACGACAAAAAAAGGGATACCCGTGATTATATTAGGACCTTACCGGTATAATAAGGCAACTAATTGTAAGGGGCCCAAAGTGCGTTGGTATTGTAATAAATACGCTAATGGGTGTCGATCAAGTATCGTTACTTTCGATGATGTCGTAATTAATCATAAGTCCACCCATAATCATTAAACTGCAAATAATTTAAAAATAAAAAAGAATATTATAATATATTATTTCCATTACAAATCCTTTGTGAAATTATCCACCTTATAAAATTTACCAAAAAAAATAGGCATTAACTCTCTCGTCTCGTAAAGGTCTCTTCTTATACGGAGAAGGCATTAGCATTATCACGCTTGCTCAAGACAATCTGTCTTTCAGATTTCAGACCTATTTATAAATCCAGGTTTCCTCACGATGTTTTCTTTCACTATCGTCAGTGGTGCTTAAGATAAATTTAAAAAGGAGATATCAATTGAAAATGTCACTTTACATGCCCGTATCAAACCCACAACCTTATGCATGAGAGGCGAGCACCTTAACCATTGAGCTATCATTCATACGACAACAAAATTAACTATGTATTCAACGTCTTAGAAATCCCTCAAAATAGGCATTTTAACTTCTTAAAACTGACTTATTTCAGATCCAATGCCATTTATAACCACGACAAAAAATGGAAATTATGTGATGGATATAGGATCCTACCGGTACAACCAAGCAACTAACTGCAAAGGGCCCAAAATTAGATGGTACTGTAATAAGTACATCAGTGGATGCCGATCGAGCCTCGTCACTGTTGATAACGTAATAATTAGCCATAAGCCTGATCATACTCATTAAAGTCATCATCATCATCTGCCTAGCCTTTTCCCAATATGTCGGGGTCGACTTCCAGTCTAACTAGATGCTGCTGAATAATAATAATAATTTATTGTTACAAGTCCTTACAATATGCTTCATATCTAGCTATGCTTAATATTTTAAGTAATTAAAGGCGTACAAGAAAAAGAAACTGCTTCCTAAACTAGGAATACCTGTGACTTAGGAATCAGTGTTCTACCACTACTTGGATACTATAAATAAAACCTTGTAAATTAAGTTGTGAGCTGGTATTCTGATATTATACAATAAGAACATTGTGAATACCAGTATTTTACATGGAGCGATTACCTATCTGAGCACCACAACCTAGTAACTATATAATACGATACTTCTTGGTAAGACTGGTTGTCAGACTTTGGGCCTTCTGAAGATCCGTAACGACTGTCAAAGATCCACATATGACAGTTGGGACCAACGGCTTGACGTGCTTTCCGAAGCACGGAAGAGTTTCGTTATGTAAATATGTTCATCCATCCACGGACCAACCCTGGCAAGGTTAGCTTAACCTGATGGATCGACCCGTGCGGCTGTTATTACTGCCGCACGGCTGTTGCTGCTGTGTTGTGCTCGTCAACGTTACAATTATGACTGTCAAATTTAAAACCATATAATTGTTTGTTTGTAAGAGAAGTACTGATCTGATTGCCAAAAAATGTGTTCACTGACAGAAAACTTATTGATGCCATAGAATATGTTGTAAGAGAAAAATACTGATTGTAACATCACAATATTGTACTTACTTTCTGTGCAAATAAACAATTATTTTATTATATTCTGTAGTGCTAGAAGTCGCGGTCAATGTCGTAGCTTTTTCTTGTAGTTTTCTATATAATAAGTTCAATAAATCCCATTCTTTGTTTGATAACCCAAAAAGAATTCCTTGTTATTATTATATGTTCTAAGAAACATGTTGTGTAATGCTGGTAAATATGAATTTTGCTGCCTAAAATCTAGATGACCTAGTTTTATAAATAGATACGCAATCCTGCTGTTTTTATTTATTTAAGCCTGTGTATAAGGGTATTCCGACAAATATAATATTAATAATATCACCTGTATTTTCATTTATTATTCCAATTTACTAAATGTTTACCCCGGTATGTTTGGTTTCTCGTCAAGATCATTGGCGTTACCAAGCCCCTGAAATAGATAAAGTTTATCAAAAGCTATACTTTAAAAAAAAAAAACGTTTCAGAAGTCCTTCAAAGTACGGGGTGTAAATAGACACATTACATAGCTGTTAGCTACGCATACTAAGTAACTTTCAGTTTTTTTTTGCTGGGGAACGGTTTTTTTTTTTGTTGAGAAAATTCATCCTTTTTGGTAGTGCCAATGTAATGCACGCAAAACATTGTTCATTCAGGTGCATGCAACAGTACTAAACTGTAAAGACCCTCATGACCCCTATCATGGGGGTATTTAAAGTTTGGTAATTACATTTTAAACTTGTTTTCATAAAAGACGTAAATAAAAATTAGAACTTTGACTTTCAATATCTTCGTAATCGGAAAATTCCCAGGAATGGTTCAGAACAAAAACAATATCAAAGTCAAAGTCAAAAAGTTTTTTTGTGAAACATAGGTATACAAAACGTCATACGTATTAAATAGTACGATATGTTAAGTGTAAGTCATACAAATATTGTTATAATATTTGTATGACTTGCACAATAAATATGCTACAAAATTAAATGAAATGATAAAAAAAAATATATAAAAATTACAGATATTACTTTAATGGAAACAATGTGTAACTTTCGGTTTTACTAAGTATGTTTTACCGCTCGATATTATATATCTAAGGCGATTGACATACGGCACCACGCACCGCGCACCGCCGCGGTTGGCGGTGAAGTGGATTTCATGTCGCATTGACCTTTAAGAAATCAGTTGCTGCCTAACACACGTACAATCTTTGCTTTACCGCCACCGCCCTCCGCAGCTGTGCGCGGTGCCGTGTGTTAACCGCTTCAAGACCCGAATCTACTAATTCTATATTAGAATCTACTAATACTATATTTTATTTCAGACATAAGGCCAGTTTTCAACACGACAAAAAATGGAAACCTTGTATTGTCTTTAGGTCCGTACCGGTATAATCAGACAAACAAATCTAAAGGGCCCAGATTGCGGTGGTATTGTAATAAGTACCCCAGCGGGTGTCGATCTAGTATCATTACTTTTGATAGTGTTATCGTTAGCAGTAAGTTTAATCATAACCATTAAACGCCTGTAATACATACATTTTAATGTATCGAATATTTAAATTCTGTTGCAAATTCTTTATAATAGTAATTCTTTATATTTTTCTATTTTCAAAAGCCTAGTTTCCTATTAAATGGGACTTAATTCTTTGACTGCGGGAAAACACACACGTTGTGTTTCGACTGAAAACGCAAGTGCGGCGCACACACACCGTATGTGTTTTTCTACGGCGAACACGTGAACAGTGGTAGCTAGCCGCACTTGCGTTTGGCGTAGCGAATGTTCGTCCGCAGTCAAAGGGGCATAGCTGGCAAAATGTGGGTACATTAGTATACCTACATTTCGCCAGCTATGTTTTAAATGGGTAGGCCATTAGGGGTACACCTCTTCCTAGCCCTTCTGGGATTACAGGTGTGATGTAATGTTATGTAAATTCTTTATATAGACACATGCAGCAATCCATAAGGTACATATTATTATTTGGAGTAAGTACGACTATGTAGTTTAATTCGATCAATATGATATGATGTGGCTTGGTAGCTATTTAATACCTATGTCAACAAAGATAAGAGTTAATATAACTTAATATAATAAACATAGAACATTTATAATTTAAATGATTATCACTCGTATTCTTATCTTTTAATTTAATGATTGTTAATTTTAATTTGTAAGAAATAAAAGGCTTTTTTATTTTATTTTATTTATTTTAAATGATTATTACTTGGTAAATATATACATAAAAGTAGATACTAATTTGCTGCTTTAAATGTAAGATTTTAGTTTCGCTTGTAGTCAATTATGTGTATTTAGTAGCGCTTTTGTTTTTAATAGATTACATAATGGGCTTCTGTATTGAGTTTTTTTTTTTATTGTAGAATACTAAGTACCCTTTTACAGGTGATTGGTAATTTAACACATCCCTTGAAATGTAATAAACTATAGCTAATTTGCAACTTTGATCCCGAAATCCGAAACCTTGATGTTGATTCTGAATTGATTTTGACTTTTTTTTCGATCAAAAGCTTAATCAATTAGTTTTTGCGGGATTAATTCGTTTATGAGCAAATAAGTAAAATGAAGTCTAGAGTTTAATAGATTTATTGAAATTAAATCAGCAGATTTTGGTAAACTCAAAAAAGTACTATAACTCAAAATCATAGCTTCAAACTGACCCAAACGTTTCTAGATCACATATATCGAATTACTAATTACCCTGTACATGGTTTCTTAAAATAAGTACATTTAAACTTTAACGTCCTGATCCTAAGGTTTATTTTTGAAATTAAATTCTATTATTATTAATTAGCAGAATAAAATGGTTTAAACTAACCCTAGTATTAGTTTTTCTGATCGATATCATAGAACAAATAATTGTAGCGAGCTTAAAGTTCGATGTTATAGAACCAAGAAAATACAGAAAATGTCGATCGAATATATTTACAGTCAGTAATGACGTCATTAGCCATAAGTCTATGTATAACCATTAAAATATTTGCCATGCATTTCTTTTTTTTTATTTTGTGATTTATTTTTGCAGCTGTCTAACACTATTTGAAAATCTACCGATTAATTCGTAAATGCTCCCTACGACTGATTTCTCTATACAAACTTTGTACCCCTATTTCATTCCCTTAGGGGATGAATTTTGAAAAATCCTTTCATAGCGGACGTCTACTAACTAAAGTCGTAGTACGTCAAGCGGTTTTCGATATTTTGTGATGAATGAGTGACCTTTCGCTTTATATAGTATTCAAACTTTTTTTACCAAAATGTACTAACATTAAAATTATATTTTTTAGATACACTACCAGTTTTCAGCACGACCAGGAATGGGAATCCCGTTATAATACTGGGATCGTACCGGTATTTTCGTGGGAATAATTACAAAGGGCCTAAAGCTCGGTGGTATTGTATCAGGAACAACAGAGGATGCCGCTCGACTATCTTAACTGTTAATAATGTTGTGTTCAGTCATAATCCCGAGCATAACCATTAAGAAAGAAAGAGAGAAAGAAAAACTGTTTTATTCACACGAAAATGACGCACATAACATAAAAGAAAAAAATAAATATTGAA
The DNA here is from genome assembly GCA_949774945.1 of Hoplodrina ambigua. Lineage (NCBI taxonomy): Eukaryota > Metazoa > Arthropoda > Insecta > Lepidoptera > Noctuidae > Hoplodrina > Hoplodrina ambigua. Next base: position 12,032,736 of record OX458975.1, read on the forward strand.
CAAAATATTTTCGATTTATTCTTTAATTAATGAATGAATTAAACTACTGTTTTATTTGTGTAATTATCTCATAATATGTTGTATTCATATAAAAAGCATTGTCCTGAATGACTGATGGATCCACGCACAGCCTAAACCGCTGATCGTAGAGACCTGAAACTGGGAAGGTGTGTTCTTTATATGACGTAGGCATTCGTTAAGAAAGGATATTCTGAATTCTGAAGGGAAAGTTTGTATGGAAAATCCAACTTTGACGCGAACGAAGTTGCGGCCAGGAGCTAGTCTTTTTATATATTCCGTACATTCTTGTAATATGACGGAAGAGGCTGGACATCACGACACAGAGTATCCTAGTGTGTGGTTCAGAATTTTATACAGAACAAACTTTTACCAGTGACTTCGTTCGCGTAATGTCGGTAATCGCGGACGAAGGCGAAGTCGAATAAAAAGTAGTTTAAGTCCTTTGTTAGGGTTCAAACATACTCTGTATCAAATTTTATCAAAATCGATTCAGTGGTTTAGTCTTGAAAGCGTAACCAGACAGAGTTATTTTCACATTTATAATTTTGTATTAATTAAGGATGTACCAACTATTATCAATAAATAATTATTTTATCTTATATTTACGATTAATTTCTTGATTTAAATATTTATTTTAAAGGCTTTATAGAATTCTGCGTGTGTGATTATAAACCCTTACCAACAAAATGTTCTGATTGTTTTATTTTTTAGGTCTACAGCCAGTTTTCAGCACAACAAAGAATGGGAATCCGTTGATCATTTTAGGATCCTATCGGTATTTCATGCCACATCTTCAAAAAGGACCTAAAGCTCGATGGTACTGTAATAAGTACAACAAAGGATGTCGATCGTCTATCGTAACTGTCGACAATGTGATCCTGAACCATAGGTGTGAACATAACCATTAAAATATCTTCTATTCATTCAAATGTTTCATTTTTTTTTGGGACAAGCCCGCCACACTGTTCCTACCCACTACAACTCCTGAAAGCCAGAATCATCATTGGAGGCCACCAGAAAGCGCCGAAGCAATGAAGCTCGACGAGTCCCAGAGAAACGATTAACTGTTTTGGGTCCCGCAACAAAATTAATCAGAAAAGAATAGTGGAGGAGTAAGAAAAAATAATAATATCATAAAATAAAATATAATTGTTTCATTTGTTTACAAAATTAGAATAAAATAGCAGCAGTGAATGAGCGCCAAAGCTTTTATTAAAAGTGAGGTACTATTTATTAATTATTTTATAAAAGTATTATTTACAGCCTACAATTTTAGCAAAATCTTATTTTTTACTGTTTAGTACATTTTAATATTTTATTCCTTAATAAAAGCTTTAAAAAATATATATATTTTAAATTTATTTTATATCATTTCATGATTTTAACTTTTATTATTTTGTGCTTATAAATCTTTATCGTCAAAATTCTCTGACATTTAAGTTATATTTTTCAGATCTAATGCCAGTTTTCAGTACGACCAAGCATGGGAATCCTGTGATAACAGTCGGGCCTTACCGGTATAATAAAGCAAATAACTGTAGAGGGCCTAAAGTGAGGTGGTATTGCACTAGATACAACAGCGGATGTCGATCGAATATCTTTACTGTCGATAACGTCGTCATTAGCCATAAGTCCGAGCACAACCATTAAAGTATTTGCGATATGTTCAATAGTTTAAATAACATAACATCACGCCTGTAATCCCCGAAGGGTAAGGCAGTGGTGTACCCATTAGTACAGCCCCATTTCGCCAGTTATGTCTAAGTCCCATGTAATAGGGGCGAGCTTATTGCCATCAACCGGCTACAAATCCAGACTCCGAGGCTGCTACTGACGAATTCCTAATAGAAAATCTCAATAACGGGAATCGTACCCGAGACCTCATGCTTAGCAGCTTCGCTCTTTGCGACCGCTAGATCAACGAGGCAATCGAATAGTTTATTTTATGTTTCTGTATATACAAATGAAATGACGTGTACAAGCCTTACAAATAAAAAAACTTCAAGATGGCTGAAGCGATATTTTTGTTTGTTTTGTTCTCTAAAATGGGTTGGATTACCCGGAAACGAAGTTTCAGGCAGCTGCAGCTAGTTGCCATTATGAACTGAGGCGCAAAACTGAACATAAAATATTATACATTCAGTCCTTGGAATTCTATGTCCGAATAATTACTAGAGAACGGATAATTAACATCATATATAGGTACCTAAACTTCAGGTGTTGGCTTTATGGAATGGACTTTTGTATCGCGAAAATTCCGAGATTCTGATACTGTCGAATATAGACTAAATTAGTGTAAAATTGATGTATCATGTGTTAACTATTTTGTAATGTGTTGAAAAGTTACCCTAATTCTGGGGCTGACAATTAACGACGAATAAAATCATAAAAAAATGTAAGGAATTTGTTTTATTACTAGCGTTAGTGACAGATAATCTATCTTGGTACCTTTCAAAGGCATACAGGCATTAATTCCGCCTTTGTACTTCTTTGTTGCATAAAGTTTAAGTAAATAAATATCAAGATGTTATTGTAGCGTGCTGAACGGTAAATAATATATGTAGTTTCATAATAATTTGTCCGGAAACCGGTAACCCGAAACCCGGATATTTCTATAAATTATTTCTTCACAAACCATTATCACTAAAATGTTTTAACACATAAGTCATATATTTCCAGAGCTACTGCCAGTTTTCACATTGACGAGAAATGGGAATCCTGTAATAACACTAGGACCCTACCGGTATAACCGGACAAACAATTGTAATGGTTCCAAAATGCGGTGGTACTGCAACAGATACAACTATGGATGTCGATCGAGTATCTTCACTATCTCTAATATAGTCGTTAGCCATAAGTCTGAACACAATCATTAAAATATCTCTGATCCATTTGAAAGAGTTCTCTGTGTGATCTATACATATATAATAAAATCGTAGCGAAGTCAAAACTGTACATCTCTCATAAAGTCGTTAGCCATAAGTCTGAACACAATCATTAAAATCTCTGTTCCATTTGAAAGAGTTTTCTGTGTGATTCTCAACAAAATAGTTAATTTATTTACCATTTGCTTTTATGTGATTGAATATTATATTTATTTTATTACAATAAATGTAGCACTGTAGCTCATATGATACGTCGGTATACTATTAAAAGAATATCAATATTATTGAACTGTTCTGTTATCAAGCTTTCCTCTCCACTATCAGCAATAAGATTGCTCTTAAGAATTTTCATATATTTAACTATTGAGATATCGCCAAAAGACTTACACTAGGTATATTTTTCAGATTTAATACCAACTTTCGGAACGACCAAGCATGGGAATCCAGTTATTTTTTTGGGAAATTACCGTTATAATCGGAAAAATGATGGGCCTAGAGTGCGGTGGTATTGTACGAGGCATAACAGCGGGTGTCGATCTAGTGTAGTTACTGTTAATAATGTAGTTATTACCTGTAGGGCCGACCACAATCATTAAATGATTAGTGATGCTTTTCATGTTTTCATTTTTACTTTTGCTATAATTTTTTTGCTTGTGTTTTAATTTTTAATCAATTTTGTTTTTAATGATCTCTTAATAGTTAATAAGGAACATGAAAGGTGGTTGTAGTAATGAATATATTGTATAATACCTAATACGTCAAAGGAAAATACCTAGATTATGAAGAATAAATGTGGGAACAATTCGATACTGTTGACAACAAACACTTGTGTTTGAAATTATTAGGTAGAACATAAATTGTTACCTACACAAATCTTATGAAGATCGTTAAAAATGGGTTATCAATTGAATAAAACAATTAAGAACAGCAGAATTGACTGTAATTTATAGAACTTATGTTATCAAGCTTCCTTCTACACTATTAGCCATAAGATTACTCTTAAAAATTACCATACGTTTAACTATTGAGATATCGCTTAAAGACTTACTCTAGATTTTTATTTCAGATTTAATACCAGCTTTTGGCACGACCAAGCATGGGAATCCGGTTATCTTTCTGGGACCCTACCGTTATAATCGGAAAAATGATTGTAATGGGCCCAGAGTGCGGTGGTATTGTACGAGGCATAACAGCGGGTGTCGATCAAGTGTTGTTACTATCAATAATGTAGTTGTTACCTGTAGGGCCGACCACAATCATTAAAATATTGGTGATGCTTTCCAAGTTTTCATTTTTATCTTTGCTATATTTTTTTTACTTTTTTTTTACAATTTTTAATCAATATTGTTTTTAATGATCTCTTAATAATTAATAAGGAACATAAAAGGTGGTTTTACGAATGAATACTTTGTTTCCTAGTGAAGGAAGGTTTAAAATGACTCAGAAACGGAATTCTGTAATAAAATCCTTTAGTGAATTTAAGTGAATGGGCGTTGAGGTAGGTTGCTTACTGTCTCTAGCATTATGTGGGATGCCAACTCACCTCACGCTCACTTTTAGAGTCAAATTTTGAAAAGTGTGTATTGTGTGAGTTTTTTAATAAAATTACTGTAATCTTTTTTTTTTGTTTTATTTGTTATTCATAAACATTTTCATCCGTACCTTTCTCTATTTCACTGACATCATTGTGATCGGTAAAGGAAAACACCGGGAGAAAACCTGAATTGTAATTGTTCGTGCATTCTCTGTATTGGCTTTTCTCTGAAATGGGGCAATAAAAATGGCTGGTAACAAAAAGGTCTGATTAAAATTTTTTCATTACAATACTTTATATTCTAATCTTAATTTGTTGTATTTTCAGAGCCTATTTTCGGCAAAACCATTAATGGGAATCCTGTGGTTACTCTAGGAGCCTATCGGTACAACCAGGCTTATAGGTATATGAGAAAAGTATCCCGGAGCAAAATGAAGTGGAAATGTACCCGATACTCGTTGGGTTGTCGGGCTTCTCTCGCCACAGTTGGCAATAAGATTGTTTATAAGACCGACCATAACCATTGATATTGCTTTTTGCATTTATATGGTAAAAGTTAACGATGCATTTTTTACTCTTGCTTAAATTTGTTTATCAACTGTTCTATTATTAAATACAGTGTTTAATTTTTTTTGTTTTTAATTTTACATCCAGTCGCTCAGATTGACTGGTAGTCAGAGAGAGTCATACTCAAATATGTACTAGCATGTCAACAAATATATTTAGGTACCATATGAATCTCTATTATAACTGTGATTGAGTATTTTTTCGTTTATGATTGTATTTGCTGTACTGACTAAGCTGACTGTAAAATGTGTAAAGGTCATGGCATATTATCCCAGCACCGCAACGGCACCGCTCTAAACCAGCAATTTACTTGTTATTAAAATTAAAGCATTAAATCGTGTTTAGCATAATATACATATTTCATAATGTCAATATGAAAAGTTCAACGGCGGGCGGTCAGCGCGCTTGCCGCTACCACACAACTCGCCTCGCAGTCCGCCCGCTTCCAGCGAACGGTCTGCAGTGCTATTCTCTAAGCATACAGCCTTGCGCGCAGCGCTGTCTCAGCGACGAATCAACAGAATGGTATTCACTAAGCTGCTAGTAACTACACTAGCGCTCAAGGCTGCGACGGCTGTGAGTTGAACTACTCACGGAGGGCTTGGGAGGGCCGATTTGACAGTTCTTCATACATTTTGGTATTCTCTAAGAAAAAACAGCGTCGACGACGCTCACAGCCTCGCCTACAGCCTCGATTTCATCTGTCAAATCCAAAAGCTACGATTTTTGCGCGTATCTCTCAATATATTTGTTTTACTCTAAGGATTTAGTTAGTTCATTTAAAGTTTTATAAGTTTTAAACGTTTAATTAAATGAAAAAATGACAGCTCGATGAATTGTAAAGCTATATTTATAAGAAGAAGCAAAGAAAAGTGATGTGGTAGAGAAATCTCGACAGGCGAAACAACTAAGAAAGTTTAAAACAATATCGTGTGATCGTAATTTCATTGATATTTACAGACTTTCTGTGAATTAAATAAATATTTTGCTAAGTGACTTAGCTCCTTATTTACGTCCCCGTCGATCGTTCCAGCGGTAATAACCAACCAACCAAGGCTAAAGGTTTGTTTACAGTTTATAATTCTAAGTTTTAATGAGTTATGGTGAGTAACCATACACCAACAAAAGCTCAATGAATTCATGATGTTTCAGATAATAAGTACCTAGTTACTTTTTTAATGTAAGTAAAGGAACTAGGAAGTTATGGTACTACTAAAAAATCTAATATATCTTTATGCTTATTTCAGATTAATGATGCCGATCTAAACATCTTGCATGTGGATGTGACTTTTGGGGGTGCAACACATGATAGTTTTGTTTTTTTAAACACACAAGGTTAAGGAGATATTGATAAATCTCAACAATGATGGAGAAATAGTATACTTAGGTACTTGGTAATTTTCTATTTACCTAGTAAACAATAGTCATTTTATCACAACTCAGGATTGTACTAAATTACTGCTTTATTCAATGATTTCAGGTGACTCAGGATATCCTTAAAGGCCTTATTCAATGACTCCCACTAGTAACCCAGAAGCTGGAACTCTAGAGAGCCATAACAATGATTTACACAGCAGTGCATTACAATTGGAATACTGAAAGGGTGAATCAGGCGTTTACTGGTACACAGGGTGTTGGATGACTTAGTGAGCGGGCAGATAAGTAGGCGAGATTTAGTTAAGCGAGTATGTCATGTATGCTTTCCCTTTTATTTCAGAAGTGGAAAACATGTTTAGATAGGATATAGTCACCATAATTGATTAGACGATCATGAATTTTCACTAAATAGGAATTTCTGAAAGAGTTTAATTAGGTATTTAATGTTTAGTTATGTGCAGAGTCAGAGATAAATCAGTATTCAATTTTTAGTTAGTTTAACAATGTATTATTTCATATTGTTTAAGGTGTTTATTATTATTGTTTTATTTATATTCAACCTGTTTCAAATTTTACATTTTTCTTACTAATGATGTTATATTTGTGTGTGTGGGCATGTGTATACAGAATCAGACAATGAGAAATAAAGAAAAACAGTAATGTAGTTTGTTTTTTATTTATATACATAAGTAAAAGTCAATCTTATTGATTTATTGACCAATTTTGCACTGACACTTGACACTCACTACTGGCAAGTCATAGCCGAGCAAAAGATATAAATTAATTTATGACTAATCACATGAAGCACTAGACAAAGTCAAAATTAAATCAAAATCTTGTATTGTTTTAAACAGTACTTGAAATCAAAATTTCCTAACATCTATCTAATAATTCTATGGTAGATCCATGTCAGAGGCATTTAACTCCTTCGTCTGATAGATGCACATAAATCCTGCAGTGTTTGGGTCTGCCTTGACCATGACTCGCTTATTTCTTCAAAAATGTCTAACATCTGCTGGTTTTCAACACACAACATCGTAAAAGCAACCAAAGTTTTTCAGCTTGAATACTCATGTCGAGTACCTAGTTTAAAAAAAAACAGCGTCGGTAATGATTCATTGTAAAGCACCCAAAAGTTTTTAAAGTTGAATATTATCAATAACAAGTGGTTTTGTATACAAAAACTAGCGCTGCGTCGACTCGTTAAGTGGCTCACGTCAAATGTCACAGGTGTCACTGTCAGTGCGAGTAATCGTCATTTAACCATAAATTGTTTAATAAAAAATACAATTAGCTCTTATAATTATGAAATTCGTATATAGTAATATTTCATTCCTTAAAATTGTTAAAGATAGACCTTATAATAATATTTCAAACGCATAAAACCCTCAGTCGAGATTGATCGATTATGATTTAAAGACATTTGTTCACAGGCCTAATTCGTCTACGATACAGCGACGGGAGGTTTACAGCCTCGAGTTCGACGACGACCATATTGCGTTAGAGAATACCGTTTAAATCAGCGCTGCGCGCTCGGTCGATCTCAACGCTGTCTCGACGACGAGTTCGTCGACGAGTACAGCCAAGACGTTGTCTCTTAGAGAATAGCATAGCTGCAACTTGCGCCTCGCGGGCGGCTAGCCGTAGCCTAAATTCGGGGCGACGCCGTGCTGGTGCTGAGCAGTTGCGGTAATGAGATAATGTGCCATGACGTTAAGTCTATCTGTAAAGTAAATACAAAACTTACGCCAAAGTTTTATTTTCAGTGCCAGTTTTCGGTACGACAAAAAATGGTAACCCTGTGATCAACTTCGGCCCCTATCGGTATAATCGGTCCAGTGGTTACAAAGGGGCCAAACTGCGGTGGACCTGCACCCGCTACCCGTTGGGATGCCGATCGACTATTATAACTGTCGACAATGTCATTGTTAGTCATCAGGTTCAGCATAATCATTGAAGTTAAAGGTGTGACTACGATTGCTTTAAAATTACTCATTGCAATGTTTCTGGATCTCTTAATTGATAATTAGTTTAAGTCTGTATTTTATAATTGCTGGCAACTATTTAGTAAATATTTATATCTAAATTATGTCTTATTTTTGTCCTTCCTCCATGATGATCAATATAAAATACTCATAATACTACCATAGTTTTATTCTTCTTCTTTATCGTGTGGGTAGTAAGGTCTTACGACCCTACACACCCTAGTGTGGGGGTTTCTAAACCGCCTCAAGGGCCTCTGACATGGTTTGAGTGGGACAGTAATAGGCTGGTATAAGTCCTGGTTTCCTCAAGATGTTTTCTTTCATAGTTTTGTTTATTGTTACTATAGTTTAAGTTAATACTAAGAAATGCATGGAAAATATTTCTTATTTAAAGATAAATAAATAAATATGAGAACCAAGACAAAATTAATCAAAATACACAATAACTTTATGTTTTGTTTCAGATACAAAGCACGTGTTCAGTACGTCAAGGTGTGGCAACCCCGTCATCATCTTCGGTCCCTATCGATATAACCGGGTTAAATCATCTAAAGGGACCAAAGTACGATGGAACTGTACGCGGTACTCAACAAGATGCCGATCTTCTATCGTAACTGTCAACAACGTGGTTATAAGTCATCAGAAGGCTCATAATCATTAATACGGTTATTAAAACAAAAAACATTTATTTCTAGCAACACAGTAAGAACCTTAGGAAGATATAATTATATAATTAAAATAAAAAAATATCCGCCATATCTTATAACAATATTATTTTAATATTACTTTGTAATTTCTGTTGTAGCATTTTCAACTCTCGGCGCTGATTCGAGCGTTGCATATCCAACAGTGTGGAAGGCAAAGTAATATTATAGTAATACTGTTTTAAGAGCTTGTGGTTGACTCCCAGATCTCAAGACGAGCGTAATAGTTGTTAGAAAGTAATTCACACTGACCTCCGTACTAGTCAAAACTGTATTGCGGTAGGTCAGTCTTCTTTGTTCTCCAATACTCATACACTTAATCACTGACCTAGTATAATATTTTAAGGTATCTAGCAGGTAGTTCAGTATTAATTATTATATGTCTATCATTATCTAAAACTAGAAAACATTAAGTATATGCAAAATATTCAGACAAAAAATTGTTTAAAAGAAGATATTGTATTGATGTTTGTATGATGTTGTGTTTATGTATTTGGTGTATTTGACTGAATGCGTGTGGATACGAGCAGTGTGTTTGTATTTATGATAGCTTTTCTGTGTTAACACATTCAATTAGAAGTAGATATTCATAAAATCTTTTTGCGATGATAGCTTGACAATTCAATACTCAATACTCAATTTTAATTGCATTCCATTCCTTGAGAATCTGGTTAGTTGTATAATTTGTAACAATAGGTACGTATTGTAGTACATTACATGACGATTTTAGGTACATCGTCTTTATAGTCGTATAATTATAGAATTTATGCACTTAATTCTTATTGAAAATCATATAAATGTATTATATTTTTAAAAAGAGTGTATAGTGTATGTAGTTTCTTGCCCATTCTTCTCCATACCAAGACTACCTTTTGGAATGGGCAACTAGATTTAACATAACCAATTTTTTTCCGCTTGTAGATGATGCTCAAAATGCTTTTAAATGATCTCATTAAAATAAAAATAAATGTTTGACTTTGTCTTTATTAATACTTTATATTTTTCTTTGTGTTTTCTTAAAGGTTACAGTAAATATTTTTATGTCAGTGTGACAGTGGCTGGCAGCGTTCATCAGCGTTATAGCTATGTCGCACCAGTGGCGAAGCTTGCCCTAGGCAAACCTTGTATCAAAATCTGTTGGAGGCCTTTCTGCCTTACTGAGGCGAAACCCTAATGGCAGGTAAAGATGTTTCGCAAAAGAAACTTTACGAATGTTTACTCACACAGGTTTCGAGCCTCTGTGCCTGGGGGGTATCTTTGATACAGCGGTAGCTAGGATCCTGTGTCGCATTCCGACCAGCAAAATAACTAATAAACATGGGAAAATTTACCAAAAAAAAAATACAGCTTTTATTGATTCTGTGGCAGTACGCATATCGGCAGTCAGCAAGTAATGAACTAAAGACAAAATAATACAGTATGTTTACCTTTTATTTCAGAAACAGATCCTGTATTTAGTACATCAAGACTCGGCAACCCTGTGATCATCTTTGGTCCTTATCGATATAACCGGGTCAAAGCTTGTAGAGGGGCCAAAGTGCGATGGACGTGTAGCCGGGTATCACAAGGATGCCGGTCTACCATCATAACGGTCGACAGTGTCATTGTGAGCCACAAGACTGAGCATAACCACTAGGTTGGTTACTGTTGTGTGTGTGTGTGTGTGTGATGATGTTGCTGTGTTTTATGACTTGCTTATCTGTAATTGTAAAATATACTTGTATAAAAAAAAAAAACTTTTATTTCTCTTGGGTAGTCTTCAAAAACCATGGTTTGCAATGTTTATATATTATGTATTTTTTTTTATCGACATATCGACTCTTTCTGTTTTGTCGACAAATAAAACGAAATACTTAACACATAAATAAAAATAACTAAAAAAAAAAAGTTTTTTTTACCAATAAACTATTAAGGATATTCAAAATGTGTGTTGTGGGTGTTTCAAATTCATTTGTAAATTACATAATAAAACATCACGCCTGTAACTATCCCCTAAGGGTTAGGCAGAGGTGTACCCATTAGTACACCCACATTTCGCCAATTATGTTTATGTTCCATGGAATAAGGGGTGAGTCTATTGCCAATGAACATTTGTGAATTAAATTCCAATCAATAAATGTCTTTATTTTTACTAGTTCTTCAACCTATAGTGTCACAAAAATATAGTTGTAAAATCAAATGAAACTAATACAAATAATATACTATTAAAACGGTACATTTATGTTTTATTACAGAATTCGAGCCATATTTTAGCACCACAAGGAGTGGTAATGATGTCATCATTTTTGGTCCCTATCGGTATAATAGGGTTAACAGTTGTAAAGGGGCCAAAGTGCGATGGACTTGTACTCGGTACCCGGTAGGATGTCGATCTGTCATTATCACTGTCAACAGTAAGATTGTACTTCATAGGACTGAACATGACCATAGGACTCTCCATACTACTTAGCTCGATTCTCGGCAACTCTCATTCAGGTGCTACCAGCTATCACGTCGCTTCACCGAGCCTGAGGGCGTCCATATGCTTGCTGATTCGCGGTCTCCACTCAAGAACACGTCTACCTCGACGGTTATTGGTTCTACGGCTTATTCTATAAACTGGATCAAATTATAAAATGAAATTAAATTTAAAAAATGTAACCAGTATTTCCGCAACTTGGCAAATATGTAGAGCCATCAGCAAAATTACATTATTTTTTAATTTGTGTTTCTTGTATTTTTTTTGTTTGCATTAGTAAATATTTTTTGGAAAATAAATGTTTTTTTTTAATTTTTTCTCTAAACTTAGGTTTATAAAAAAAAATTAGTCTATTAATTTATAAAAATAAGGTTTATAAAAATAATTATGATTGTATTTGTGTAGGTATAATTTTTTTTATCATACGTATTGGTTTGTTAACGACGTCTAATACTCTATTTTATGCGAAATAAAGTTGTTATACAGAACATTTTATGTTTTGTTACAGATAAAGCAGTTTTTAGCACGACGAGTAGTGGCAACCCTGTAATTGTCCTGGGTCCCTATAGATACAACCGGGTATTAAGTTGTAAAGGGGCCAAAGTGAGATGGACATGCACCCGGTACCCTACGGGGTGCCGATCTACTATATATACATTTAACAGTGTAATTATTATCCATAAAGCTGAACATAATCATTGAGATGATTCCTTTAAACCTAATTGAATAACTGAAACTTAAAAATAATTAAAATAGTTATCGATTCATGTTTGCTTTTATTAAATATTTATCGCCTTAAATAAATATATTTTTCTTATATTATATCATCCATTTGTGTCTTCTTTACTTAAAACATCAAACAGTCAACCCTGGGAGGTTTTCGTTGTGTGACAAAAATCATTAGAATGTAAATTTTTGTATTTTGTAAATAAATAAATAAAAATAGTGTCCACAATTGTTTACTGCAACATTTAGTCACTGCCGAGGCTAGCGGTGGCAGCAAGGTTTTATGCTTAGGTTTTATTTTTGTTTCTTTTAGTCTGTTTTTGACAATGAAATGTTCATATAATCTGCTTACATTGTGCGTTTTCTGCTCACCCAAATGGGCTTTATAGATCCCTCAATATCTAGTACGAGTCCTGTATTGTAGACCACGCGATGCTCCATTTATTACTGTGTCCAAAGTCTCCTTACGTACCTTAGAGGCCTAGTAACTTTCGGAGTTGCGGGACGTCTTATCAGGATACCATGGCCCCGGAACGTAAAGGGCAACACAAGGAACAGGGTGGTTTTTAGTCAGTAAAAGTCTGACAGTTCCTTCCGCCCCACCCAGGGCGGAAGGAGACATTTGATGATTTTTACCATCTAAAAAAAAGAGGCCTAGTAACTTGCTACGTTTATTAATGCCCATTAATAAATGTGGCCACTTACTAAGGCTAACTAATTAAAAAACAAAATGAAAACTATAGCCGTCAACTCGAAAAAGGATGTCCCACTAGTGGGGCATAGGCCACCCGTACGCGTCACTGCATCACGTGCACAGTGAGGCTAAGTGGACGTCACATAATTTCAGATGTACTGGTTCCTTCATGTAGTTAGCAATATTATATAATGCATACATTTTATTACAGATACAGATATGCAGCCAGTTTTCAGGAAGTCAAGAAGTGGTAATCCGGTGATCGTCTGTGGCCCCTACCGGTATAATAGGGTTAATCGTTGCAAGGGGCCCAAAGTGCGATGGGTCTGTACTAGGACCGACTTGGGATGCAAATCGGTGATTGTTACAGTACATGATATCATAGTTTGTCATAAAAACGAACATACTCATTAAATTTGAATAATAATAATAATATAATATCTTAGGACAACCAACACATTTCCATCTGATCCCAAACTAGGCAGACCCTGTACTATGGTAACCAGACAACTGATAAATATACTTATATATTTCTAAATACATACATATTATATATAAATTACACCCAGACACAGAACAAATCATCGTGCTCAACACACAAAGATTTGTCCTGGGTGGGAATCGAACCCACGACCTCCGTCGTAGCAGTCAGAGTCACTAACTACTAGACCAACAGGCCAGTCAAATGTATGCTGGTCAGTGGATCGTCTTTCCTTTATATTTTAGCGTTCACAATCTTCGTAGTCGAAGTCTAAAGTCAACAGCTTTGAGATTAGATAAACAACAGAGGGCTTAATAACTGTGTTTGGAAAAACTTTAATTTATAGTGTATGCATTTTCTACAAATTAAAATAAATAAGGGTATTCAAGTGTGTTTTGATATTTTTTTAAAGAATACCTTACATCGGTAAAATTAATCATTTATTTTAATTTTGTGCATTAAATTTTTCAGTTGCCTGCTTGTTGCTGTTTTTGCATGTTTTTTTAAAAACGACTAACATTTAAATACATTAATAATACAAGTTCTGTTACAGTTTCAAAAGTCCTTTTTGCAAAAACAAAAAGTGGCAACCCTGTACTCATCCATGGACTATATCGGTATAATCGATCATCTACTACGTCTACTGGAAGCAAAACAAATTGGAGATGCACTCGATCGCGCATGGGTTGTAAATCTGTTTTAACAACAATTAGCAATGTCATAGTTAAGATTCAGAATGTACATAACCATTAGTTTTATTATTGTATAAATGTACATAACCTCATTGAAAATGGAGAAGAACGAGCAAGAAACTCCACGGCACTCCCGTGGAGTTTCTTGCTTGTTCTTCTCCATAGAGGCCAACCTCCGTTTTGGAACGAGCAACTAGCTTCAGCTTTCGGACTAACTGACCGAGTCCTTGACAATTCAAAAGTGTCTGTAAATGGTCTAATTGAAATAAATGCTTTGACTTTGACTTTGTCAATAAAAAAAATTGACAAAATTGTCCTTAATAAATTGTTGCAATGGAATTTGAGTTTTGGCATATTGAGTTTGATATGATTTTGGCGATGCGATATCGATGCACGATTTTGTAATTTTTGCTATAAGTTTTTGCTCTTATTTTTTATTAAATTCAAAAGGCCATGGTTACTAGAAAACTACTACATGTATTAGGATAAAAAGTATTCCATGTTATTCTAGAATTCTATATCAATGTCTACCTGTGTGTCCCATGGCATCAAAATCCATTTAGCTAATGACGAACATTCATGTAAACACACCATGTCTACATAAAATCATTTTTCATATTTGTAAATTACTAGTTCTTAGATTCAAATTCATCTGTTTCCCAACATGTCTAATTTTAATAATAACGTGATTTTCAATAAATAAGTACAATACATGTTATACTTAAACTATGGTTGATACGGCCCAGCTTCGACCAACCCTCATCTGTTATTTGTTATACTATCCATTGTAATGAGCCCGTATTGTTCCACTGCTGGGCAAAGGACTCCCACCATCTCCACCACTGGGCTCGGTTGTACGCTATTTACGTAAAACCGTTTCAGGAAGCCGTGGGCTCAGGTATAATTACAGCCATATGAGATATGGCAATATAGATGTTTATATTTTTTTTTGTAGGTGGCAGTGCCACTTAACATTAAGGTAATTCAATTCGCTTGTATTGTAACGTTACAGATTTGAGCATTACATCAGTGATGGAGGAGAACCGAGCATTACAATGCGCACCTTGTAATGATACAATGTGTAATATCTTGATACAACTTGTAACATCAATGCGCTCCACTACCAATGTAATGCTCAAAGTCGAATCTATATGTTACATTACACGCAAATGCTCGTTAGTCAGGGAGGTATTATTGTAATGTTATGCTCAAAGTTGAATCTATAATGTTACAATACACGTGAATACTCCCGGTGAGGGAGCACCTTTAGGTGATATGAAAAAAGGTGACACTAAGGTTTTTTTTTACTTACAGACTATACAACTTTTACTACGACGAAAAATGGAAATCCTGTTCTGAACTTTGGTGGTTATCGATATTACCAGGCTGCTCCCGGTGCTAGCACTGACACCAAAATGCGATGGAGGTGCAGCAGGAAAGATAATGGATGTAAATCCGTTATCATAACAATCGACGGAATTGTAGCTCTGACTAAAAATACACATAACCATTAAATTGATTTTCTTCATTTTAACCGACGAAAAAGCGGAGGAGGTTCTCAAGTCGACGCGTATATATTTTTTTTGTATGGCTTTGTTTTTTGTATTATCACGAATACCTTTTTACGGTGTAGTCCGATTTATTTCCTTTTATATTTTTTTTTATTGTCTACGTTAGTTTTAGTACACGTACAGTTTTAGTACACGATAGTGTTAGACGTTTAGATTGTGTGTTAAAATAGCAATATCTCCTGAGATATTGCTATTTTAACACACAATCTAAACTCCCAATTTAAATGGCAAACTAGGTATTTGCTGTTTTGGAGCAGTGATGACTCAAAGTTGATTCCCGTTATGGCACTTTTGAGTTTTCTTGTAAAACATCGATTTGGTAATAAATATTGACTCAAATGCCATGACACAAAACGGCATGACGCTGTCATACCGTGATGTCCTATTTCACCGCTCTTGACTTCCTTGTGTTCTAGTATTAACTAAGATTAGAGATGTTATGATATGATATTTCGGATATGGACATAAGAATAAAATTACATCGGTTTCGGATACGAATATTAGATTGAAGTTAAATATAAACACAAATATCATGTAATAATTTTGTTTTATTTATAAGTTTTACCTAGTCTGGGTTATCATTTGGTATTATATAATCAGTCATATAGGTAAGTAATTATTTAGAGCAAGATGCACGTGGCGCGCGATCGTAGACACAAAAACCTACCGAAACATGTCGTTTTATTTAGACTCCGTTCTTATTCGAAACTTGTGAAACGGAAACGCTTACAGATATATTTTTATTTCGGATATATCCGATAGTTTCGGTTACGGTTATGTAGCTCCATAACATCCCTGACATAGATAAAGCGCGTAATAAAACAAAAGAGCAACGATTAATGTTCAAGTTTTGTTACAGATATGATACCAGTTTACAGTACGACGAAGACTGGGAATGACGTCATCATCTTAGGTCCCTACCGTTACAATAGGGTAAATAGGTACAAAGGGTCCAAAATACGATGGCATTGTACTCGGACAGCTGTGGGGTGTAAATCAGTTATAGTCACAGTTGACCACATAATAGTGTCACATAAGAAGGAACATAATCATAATTAAAAAAAGAAAAAAAAAACAGGTTTGTTTTACTTTCAATCATGGTTTTTACTGCACGGTTAGGAGTATGTACTTACTTATCTCACTCACACATATTCGCACGCCTTTTTTTTTTTGAATGCTTATTACACCAAGAAATTTTTCTCATAGGGGTAAGCAGAAACCACAAAACGCCACCTGCTACGAACCTTACATACTCCTTTAGCCTTTTCTTTTACTTTTAACTAACTCAGTAAATACTATTAATAAATAAAATTGAAGTGTCTGTGTGTTATGATAAAATAATAGTTTTTTACTAAAAATAGTTTATAATGAAAATAATGTTTAAATAGTACCTATATAAAAAAAACAATTTCTAGCTCAGTCTGTCTATCTGTCAGTTCCACCTAATCTTCAAAAAGGCTGGACCGATTTTGACGGGACTTTCACTAGCAGATACTTAGCTAATAATAAAAGGGGTAACTTAAACTTAAATTTCAACAGACAAAGGTAACTTGCAAAAAAAAAAGACCCGCAGACAACAGACATTTTCGTGAACAAAGATGTGGGCAAAAGTTATAGCTTCATATAGAATATTTGTAGCGAGTAGATTGTGTAGCGTGCATATTATGTATGTAGAAGGAATACTGTATATAGACGATGTATTGAACCGCGAAGGCGCTTGCACTGTAACAACGGTCCTTTTTAAGGCACCTTAACCCTTAAAATAAACGTTATAAAGTTCAAGTTTTGTTACAGATATGGAGGTAGTTTTTAGCACGACAAGAAAGGGTAATGACGTGATCATCTTTGGTCCCTATCGGTATAATAGGGTTAACAGGTACATAGGCCGTAAACAACGGTGGCATTGTACTCGAACAACAATGGGATGTAAATCAGTTATTGTAACATACGATAAAATAATAATTTCACATAGAAATGAACATAACCATATTTAGAATTAGTAAATATATATACACGTTTTTGCGCGGAAATGTGCGCTCACGCTTTTTGTAATACTGCATTTACAAGGACTACTGAAATTACGCAAATTCTATTTTATATCGGTGAAGGAAAACATCGTGAGAAAACCTGGACTTATACGAAATATAAGTCTGTAAGCGCCAATCCGCCTTGAGCAAGCGTGGTGATCAATGCTTCTGCCTTAGTATGAGAAGAGGCATTGCCCTGCATTGGGACAATAATAGGCACATATTTATATATATATATTTTTTAATTTGGAATTGCTGTACCTAAATTGTTTTTTGTTGCCATGACGATGTTGAACAGAATATGAATTGTGCAATTGCATCGTCTGTGAAGAGCACTTCGAGATTGTATGAAACTTGTAGCTTATTTGTGTGCCAACAACGTAGAATATTCTAAATTATTGTTTTAACTATATTTTGTTTGATATTAGATGGTACTGCATGGACATGTTAATTTATATTGCATGATAGCATATTTTGTTACAATGTTTTTTTAGTAACATAAGCGCAATGGATGTTTAATTAAACTGTTACATTATAAAAAGTTTCGTTTCTTAATCTTAATTAAATCAAAGATATGGGGAGAGCTTGATACAGAAAGGCGAAGTCATTCGACGTCTATCGAGCTGCCTTCAAGGATGAGTAGGGCAGAGGGTGAACGCCCTTCGATCGATATCAACGACTGATTATGTTTCGCGAGAAATATCGACAGGTTAGTCTGTCACCTGTACTCTTAGAGACTGCTCGCATTGCTTGGAAGTTCTCTCTCTAGTACATACGATGCGTCGCGACTCCCCAAAGCAAAGATTTCATCGTGTTTACCGCAGCGGCGGCGACAGACGGCCTTCGACTGCGCAGACAACGGAACGGAGCCCCGGAACGGAGTTACTCCGGTATCGCAATGCGTATACCCCCTGCCCGCCTCTCGTCTCGCTGGCTGCAAGTCTGACGTGCGTGCTGCGCGGCTCCGGTGCGCACCGTGGGACATACCATGAATATTTTCTACGTAGGAGTCTATGTAGGTCGGCCATCTTGTTGTCCAAGACAACTTAATAAAAGCACTTTGTTTTAGCCTTGCAAATCCGATTTAATATCAATTGCTTTAAAATCAATGAATAGTAGGTTAATTGAGTTTGCAAATAAGTGAGGTCACAGTTTACTATTGTCATACAAGATTTACGGCGGAATCGCGGTTTTACAGGTCATAAAAAGGAGGTTTATTGATTGGTGGTAGTCTATCCAATTGAATTAGCGATACAAATTATCTACTTACACTATTTTTTCCATTTTAGTATCAAAACACATTTTTGGTGTGACTAGAACTGGCAATTCTGTGTGGAATATAGGTAAAATCTGGGCCGCAGATGCAAGAACACTGGCAATCTAGGCTTCTCCCAGTTGTAAACATCCCTTTGTGCCTATTGGCCTAGTTTTGCCTCCTACTTGTTTGGAGGGAAGTAGAAATTATATTTTTCTTACTCCTCCGCCATTCTTTTGTGATTATTTCGTTGCGGGATCCATGACAGTTGAATCGTTTCTCCGGGCATTATCATGCATACATTGCATCGGCGCTTATCTGTCGGTCTCCAGTGTGGATTCTGGCTTTCGGGAGTTTCAGTGGATGGCAATGAGGCGGACTTGTCCCGATGAAAATAAAAGCCAATCATTGGAGCTTACGCGTATTTGACAAGATTTCACATTAATTTTGCGTTGATTTTTTTCATATCTGCTAATTGTTTTACATGACACAATTTTTAAAGATCTGAATGCTATTTAATGGTACCTATTTCTTTAATTACTATTTATGCAGGTAACAAAACATTTAAAAGGTAATAATAGGTATGTTATTTTTACGTGCTGACTCGTTTTATTACTTCGTGAAAATAAAAATTAGAGCACGTACAGGCTGTTGTATTTTAATACCGGTATCAGTACCGGTTATTTATAACCTAGTGACCCGCCTTGCCTTCGCACGGGTGCAATGTAGATACATATTATAAACCTTCCTCTTGACTCTACCTATCCGTTGCGTAGTTTAAAAGATATAAGCGTACAGACGGCGGGAAGCGACTCTGTTTTCCTAACTAATATTATAAATGCGAAAGTAAGTTTGTTTGTTTGTTACCACTTTACGCCTAAGCCGCTGAACCGATCATCCTGAAATTTTGCATATACATTGCCAGGTTTACAGGTACAAACATAGGCTACCTTTCATCCCGAAAAAAAGTACTGTTCCCGAGGGAAATCACGATAACCTTCTTGTGGTGATAGATGGCGCCACATGTCTTTCGGAATCATGTTCGAATTTTAAATTAAAGTAACTAATATATTTTGCGAGTTTTGAGTGTCGATAGACCAGCTTCTACTAGGGAATCATAAAATCGATTATTGATAATTCGGGGTTATTACAACCAATATACGATTACCCCAAAAAAAAAAGTACTAGGATGTCATAAAGAAGGTATGGCAGTAGAAATAAGAAGTTTTAGTCAGAGTGGAAAGGTCAACATTCTGGGTTTATCAAAAAAAGTACTAGGGTATCAGAAAATGAAGGGTTCACTCATGCACTCAAGCAAAGTACAACCCGAATTGTTTGGAAAATTCTAAATTAACGTGAGCGAAGCCGCGGGCGAAAGCTAGTATACTATAAAATAAAGATTCAATTCCATGTTAAAACTATTTTTGTTTCATTCAAATTTTGTTACAGATACAGAAATAATGTTCAGCACAACGAAAAGAGGTAATCCATGTCTCAACATTGGAAGATATCGGTACAATCGAGGCTCTAGGCATAACGGTACGAACATGCGGTGGCGTTGCGTTCGGAGACCGTCTGGATGTAAATCAGTTATATTTACAGTCGATAATCACATAATTCTCAATAAAAACAAGCATAACCATTAAACGTTATTGTTTTGCTCAAATTAAAAGCTGGTGCAGGTAACACCGATAATTAATCATTATAACTAAACCGCTTAATTGAGTCCTCGTCTGCGAGGTACAGGGGTGCGGTGGTAGGACGAGAACGGGGACCAGGAGTGGTGCAGGCGGCGGGCGACCGTAGCGTGATACACAAGAGGCGAAATGTGCACGGGACAGTTCTTATCAAATATGACGTCACAGTGGTTAACGTTAAACAGTATAAGCAGGCTAGGACTCACTATAAGCGGTTAAGCTATAGTACTTTACAGAGAAAATATTTATTTTTAGAAAATGCAAATAGTAACTATAATTGCTGTAGAAAAATAACCGTTCGTATGATTTTTTGTTTTTGTTTGTGTAGTCCTAGAATAACAAAATTGTGTCTTATTTATAGGGTCACTGTCTCCTGTGACACAGTTTTTATTAGCGCAAGTGTCGGGTAATTCTATTACATTGTACAGTTTTTTTTTATGTCAATAAATATTATTTATGTTACCTTTGTTTATGTTTTACTGTTTTATATAGAATTTCTGTACCGAAATAATTCCCGGTTTTTAAAGTGATACGTTTGTGTTAGGTTCTTTAATATAACTTTAATGTTTTTTTTTTTTGTTTTTTTGTAAGGTGTTAGAATAATGATTCCAAATTATTATTATTTTTTTACTTACTTTTTTATGTAATTTATTTTGCCAAAAAAACTAGCACAGAAGAAAAAATTAAAGAACTGATTTCATTTCAGTGAAATGGGTGTTAAAGAAGAATGGGAAAGAACTAGCGATGGTGAACGGGTACACCTTCTATTGTCACAAGAATAACGCGAAGACGAAGATATGGACATGCACCAATGGATGGCTGTGTAAGGCCAGATTGATCACCTGCAACGAGCCTGACCCTTGGAAGCGGGTCGTTGTATCTGCTAAGCTGGAGCACAGGCACCCACCGCCGACCTATATGATCATTGATGGGTTTTATGTTAGGATATGATATGCAGCAGCTTGGGTACAAAGGGTCAGCTCACAACGAGACGCGACGCGACTATGCTTGAGCATAGTGAAGCCGTGAAAAATTTGCTAGGTCACGTTGTTCTGTGAGGCGCTGTAAGGGCTTAGCGGGCTTTTGCACGTGCGCCTCGCCTCGAAGCGTAGTACGTCGCCACATGCCAAATTCGATTTTTTTTACATAAATGTAGTGTACCTTTGTGTGTAGTCAATAAAGTTCTTTATTGTACGCTATCTTTAAAAGTCCGCGTCGCGTCTTGGTAGGAGCTGACTATAACTACTAGGTTATGATTGTGGGAATCCACTGTGATGAGAGGATTAGTCGTTGTCGACAGTGGAAGATCCAGGATTGTCGTATGGGGGAGGAGGGTGACCCCGCTGAGGGTAGATTTTTAGCAAAAAAGAACACAATATAATAACTTACGCGGGGTAATGCTTGGAAAAAAGTTTAATTTATTAATATCAAGTTCATTTTAAGATTTGTCTCGGAAAAACTCTGATGCTTTTGAAGGTGGTTTAAGCCCCTTAGCCCCCCCGCCCCCGTTGGATCCACTACTGGTTGTCGCAAAGCTTGGGGAGGCGTAAGTCTAGTTGTGGGTGTCTTTCTTTTAAAATGGTGATAATGACTGTATTCTTATGCCCCCGTTACCGACATTAGCATAATCTGTGGCATTCATTCTGAAGCATTCTTTTAATTATACGTTTAAAGACATTTTTTTCGAATAGGAATGTGATTACGTTTTAATTTTAGTATCGGTTCCGATAGATCTGATAGGTTAAAAATGTTAGAATTTAAGTTAATATTATTCTGAATCTATAACTGTAAGATCATTATAAATTAATTAAATGACTTGTGATGGTAAAACCTCATGTTTTGTGATGCTTTATAATGTAATATTTAAAAAATGAGTTTTTGTATTAAATAAATATTCCTCTTATTTTTTTTTTGTTTTTTCATTTAAATCTTACGGTTCGATGTATTATTATTTTTTTCTTCCAATCCCTAACACATCCAAGGTTATAATCATATTAACTGTTTGCCTGTAACACATTATAATAGCCATACAAATTTTACTACTCTTTGCATGAGTTTTGTGCATGAAAGAAACTCAAAACTAAGGTAAAATATTTCCAATATTAACAACTATAAAAATGTTTACAGTAAAATTCGTGAAGCGAGTCAACGGAAAAGAAGTGGCTTTAGTCAATGGCTATACGTATTACTGTCGTAAGCAGAGCTTGAAGAAGTCCACGAAGGTCTGGAACTGCACTTATGGAGGGACTTGCCATGCCAGGATGGAGATCACCAATCACGTGAAGCCATCGAGGCGTATCGTGCTGTCAGCAAAACTGGAACACAAACATGAACCCTCCGAGTATTGTATCAGTAATGGATTTTACGTTAAGTTGTAATTTGTAGTAAGATTTTCAGGGACCCCACTCCTATCTCTTAAAACCGTAATATCTTAATATTACTTTGATTGGCACTGATGGATTTTCAACGCTCGTCTCAGCGTCGAGAGTTGAAAATTCAACCACTGAAATTGCAATGTTATATTAAAATGTTACTGTTTTAAGAGATAGTGGTAGGCGTGTGAAATAAGTAGGTAGTACATATAAGGTGTAAAAAGACGCATCACATAGCTGTTATTTACACATACGTATTATAACTAGGTAAAAATTATTGCTGAGAAACGACATTTTTTTTTTGCTGTGAAAAATTACTCTTTATGGTAATAGTGCGCTAAGTAACGAACGAATAATATTGTACTTTCGGGTGCATGCCTCAGTATAGAAGTCGTAGCAGTATTTAAAGTTTGATTACCTATAACCTTTAAATTACTTAAGCCCCACGTAATGGGACACAATTGACTTTCTATTGTTCTGTCATACCGGTGAGGCAGCCGGTGCTTGACCGGTTGAAACCGGTTTTCGTAAAAAAGCATATCAAAAAGTTGGAACTATCTGTAACCAGAAGATTCCCAGATGAAAAAAATGATTGCAGTCATGAAAAGGACATCTTACTTTTAGCTACGTTAACGTCTTTTTACACATGTTATTTGAGCTTTTTCGGAAAAATGGATGGTGTTGTTTGTGAAAGTTTGGTTTATAAATGGTGCCGATTCCCTTGTTCACAAACTAGACTAAATTCAGAGAATTGACATCTCTTACTAACATACAGCGAAAGGAAAGGACGGTGACATTCCGTGACATTTAAGAACAAAGTTAGAGATGTCAAATTAGTTTTGCCTTGAACTTCTCCGTATTTTTAATCCACAAGTTTTAAGATGTTAACTATAACTGTATGGATGTGTCGTATGGACTAAATTTGACAGCTCTTATTTACATTAGTCTCTTTCTTATTTTATTGGACAGAAAAAGATGGAAATACTCTAAATTTAGTTTAGTTTGTGACCAAGGGAATCGGCACCATTGTCTAGTTTATCAGCTCAAAGACTAGTAGGTACTACTTATTCTAGACGTTTCACATAGACATTTTAGATTAGATTATAGGTTAATGTAGATATGGCACTTGTGTATTGCCCCAACGCGCAATAGGCTTGTTAAATTATTATACCTATTAGCAACTAGCTTATATCCGTGACTTCGTTCGCGTAGTAGCTAAGTATACAATAGATGAGCATATAGCTCTCGGCAGTAGTTTAGGTTTTTATCAGTGAGAGCTTTTTTTATAGCCGGACCAATATTACCAGATACTGCCTCAAACAAACAAAAGAAAAACAAAACAATTATAATCAAACTTTACCATTTTACCACAATAAAATAGTAGGTACATAGTATAGTTTAGACGCAATTACAATTTACCACCAAAATTTTATCCTACATTAGAAACACGAGTTCTTTATCGTTTTAAAGCAATTAATGAAATTGCTTTAGGGAAAAGTTTATGCTAGTAACAATACGGATTTCAAATAGAAAAAAAAACACAAAATTAAAAGCATAGAAGACTCTTTTTTGGGAGAAGATAATTTTAATGATTTTTGATGTTTTACGCTAATTAACTTTAAATATATTTTTATCGCATAAGTTTGGTATGTACTTTGAATTGTCACAGCTAAATAGACTTGGTTGATTAATTTTTTGCGGGTAGGCTCATTTTTTTCTATTAGACTAGCAGAAAAGCACTTTTGAACGTCATTTACAAGAAAAATAAATTTATATTCAAGCTCAAATGTTGAAAGAGGAAAGCGGCGCTAGTGTCATTTCTACTTAATTATTCCGTTATAGTAGTGTCGTGAGTTTATCTGTAGTTAGTAGCTGTCTTAGGTTAAGTAAAGATGTTCTAGCATAGCAAGTATGTATGTATGTTACGTTTACACAGTACACATCACGTTTTTAGCGTGATGATTAGCAGAAACTCTAATTTTACTAATTAAAATTGTTTAAAATCTAATCGCAATCTCAACGACAATTAATATTGGATTTTGGTTTGCTCTGTATTTTAAGAGCTGATTCAGAAGAGCGTCATCCACATAATAACTAACCACTCAAGTCCCACGTAATGAGAAAAAAATGATTTTCTATTGCAGCCTTGAGCGGTTAAAATAGCTTAAATTAAGTCGAATTCTCTTGAGTTTGTGTCATCCTATTGCAACGACAATATTCGCATTGTGTTAAACCGAACACAACGATACTTCGGCAATAGTGTAATAGTACCTAATCGGACCAGTAATTCTAGAGAGAGAGATTACTTACAAGCAATAAAAGACAAAAACAATCAAACTTAGTACTTTATAATATTATAATTAGTATAGAAGTACTTATAGATAACCACATTCGTAGATATGTTAAAGAAAAGTCAGATTGTCTTTTTATAGAGGAAAATGCTAGTCTTATTTTCGAAAACTATTAGCTATAGGTATAAAACACAAATGTATGTTAAATGTTTGAAATAAAAAAGTCTACTTAATAAAATATTCTACTTAATTACATGTACCTAGAGAAAAATCTAGTCATATTTTAAAACTATTTTGGCTATATTAAAGTACAATTAATGTTAAATGTTTGCAAAATACTATTTTAATAACGTGTAGAGGAATAATGTAATCGAATATTAAAATCATAATTTTAAGCTATATTAAATAAAATACCGAAAAGTTGCAAATAAGATATTTAAATTACGTATCTAGTCAAATATTAACGTATAATTTTAAGCAATATTAAAAACAATTTAACACACCAAAAATAAATGTTTGCAATAAAATATTTTAAATTACATGTGTAGACAAACAATCTTGTCATATTTTAAACTTATTTTAGCTATATTAAAGTAAAATGTACGTTAAATGTTTGCAAAATTACTATTTTAATGATCTCACATTGTATGTTATTGTGTGTTGTGTTTGTGTGTGTGTGTTTTATGGATTATAAATAAAAAATGTTTGGAAAATACAAAATATTGTTTTAAGTAACCATAATTTAGGTCTAAATATGGTTTCTACTAATTGATTGAAAGGTGAAAATTGAAATGGTAAGACCAAAACTGATTGATACACTATATTTTTTTACGATTCAAATTGATTGCTTCATCTAAATTGTGACGTTAAAGTATGATTCTACGAAAAATCTAGCTGTTGTGTATGTATTTATTAAAATACTTGAGAGCGTTTATGCTGTACGGCATTAACTACAAACATTCAGGTCCTTATTTACTGAGAAGATTTTCGAGAAATTGTACTACAGCTAAATTCGACCGAATTTAAGTAATTATCTTTTTTTAAATAAGATATTTCGTGAATATGTCTTATTTGATATGATCCCGCAAAAATAAGTTACATTGTAAATGCTACTTTGATACTTTACAATAAAACAACATTTACAGTTTCAGTAACCTGGGTGAAAAAACAAAATGGAAAAGATCTTGCTATTGTTAACGGGTACACTTTCTATTGCCATTGTCATAACGCTAATACTGACAGCTGGACCTGCACCGCTGGATACACCTGCAAATCCAGGCTGATCATCACGAATGATCTCGATGAAGCGGACCGACTGGTCGTTTCGGCCAAAATAGACCACAATCATGCTCCACCGCGTTATGTTATTAAAGATGGCGTTTTTTTCAAAATAAATTCTAATAAATGCTCATAATCTTTTATGTTTATTTTTTTATTTTAACAGTTTTTTTGTTATGTGCATTCCTTTCAAGGGAATAAATAGTTGTCTTTCTTTCTTTCTTTATTTATTTCTTTCCTTCTTTCTATCTTTTATTCCTGCTTTATTTCCTTCTTTCTTTATTTTTTTCTTTATTTCATAACCGTGTTGCCTGGATTGTTCACAAGACAAAACTAAATTGAAGGACAGAAGAATTGGCCTCCCTTTTCCACACACTGTCCACAGTTATTGTTAACTAATTCTATCAGCAGGAGTCAAGGTCGTCTCTTTATCAGATCATTACAGACCAACTGGCGAAATGTGGGTGTTATGATGGGTACACCTCTGCCTAACCCTTTAAGGATTACAGGCGTGATGTTATGATAAATCTTAGGTGGCTTCACCTTAGGTGAAGTCATCCTACGATGTTCACTTTACCTAAGTAAACTGAAAGAGATTTTTCCAGAACAGCACTAATGAACGGTATTTAATTTATTTTCAGTGAGCTGGGTGGCAAAGGAGAACGGGAAGGTACTAGCAATACTGGATGGATACACCTTCTACTGTCGTAGATATCATCCGATTAAGAGTACCTGGAGCTGTACTCAGGCTGGAAAGTGCAGAGCCCGGTTGATGGTTACCAGTGAAGATCTTGCTTCGGAGCGTACTCTAGTATCGGCGAGACTCGATCACAACCACCCACCTCCGTCATTTGTTGTCTGCGATGGATTATATATAAAGACTTCTTCAATGTATCCGCAGAATTGAGATTCTCTATTGTTAAGCTCTAAACCTTGATTTGCACATATCAGTGAAGACACAGTTCCGGCACATAGAGAATGTGTGAAACAAAAATTTATCACTGATACGGTACGGTGTCGGGATTGTGACTTCACTGATATGTGTGAATCAAGATTAAGTGTTTGTGTTTTGTTTTAATAAAAATGTGTTAATTATTAGAATTATGTAGGCAGCGGTAACTGAAACTTATTTTGAATGATTGTTAAATCTGGCTCGCCCCCTATTACACGGGACTTAAAAACACAACTGGCGAAATGTGGCTGTACACCTCTGCCTAACCGTTCGGGGATTATACGCGTGATGTTTAGTTAAATCTGTGTGTCTATTTGTTGAGCAAAACTTCGTGCAGATAGATGCATGTATAGCTTATGTAATAGGTGTGTAATTTAATAAATAAGCAATAATAATAAATGATTACCTCTATATGTTTGAGCCGTTTGGGATACTAGGGCCATGGAGTCCGAGCGCTCACCTTATTTTTCGAAACATAGCCAAAGGATTGCTCGACTTTCACGTGACCTTTGCTGGCCTTTTCTTAGGCCAAAGAAACAGCATTGCCATCCTACGTGGCAAGTGCCTTTTGGCCACCTGCCGCATTGATAGCGATGCGGAGAAGTTTTCTGATGCCCCCTAATTCCTTCTTCCTTGTTTATAAATTATACATTTTTTTTTGTAATTCTATTATTATTTATAAGTTTTGTGTTTATTTTATTTATTATATATATATTATATTTTTTTTATTATATTATTTATTTTAGAAGTTATAAAATTAACTAATTAAAGCTTTTTTAAGGGACAAGGGTGTTAATTAAGTTATGTTTTAATTTATCATTTTAATAAAGATTTTACTTATTGTTGAGGCACTGTACTTTATGTATGTTAATAAATATATACATTACACTGTTTGTCGCTGTAACGGTTTACTTTCATTTTTCCAACAATCCTCTTATGAAATCTCTTTCTTCTTCTTCTTTATCGTGTGGGCAGTATGGTCTTACGACCCTACACACCCTAGTGTCAGAGTTTTTAAACCGCCTCAAGGGCCTCTGACATAGTTTGAGTGTTACAGTTCAAGTCCAGGTTTACTCACGATGTTTTTCCTTAGCCGATGCCAGTGATGTCCAAGATAAACTTTAGAAAGCACATATGAATTGAAATATTCACATTGATGCTTGCCCGGATTTGAACCCACAACCTCATGCATGAGAGGCGGGCGCCTTAGCCGAATTATATTATAGGTACATCATATTCAGCTTGAGGCTTTCCCAGTGGTATTAATAAAAAATGTTTTGTTTTTCAGTGCAATGGGTAAGGAAATCCAACGGAAAGGAGCTAGCTATTGTAAACGGTTACACCTTCTACTGCCACAAACAGAATATGATCAAAAGCACCTGGACTTGTACCAACGCGATGAGGTGCAAAGCTAGAATGATGATCACAAACAGAGCCGACCCAGCACACAGGATGGTTTTAACGTCCAAGTTGGAACACAACCACAAGCCGCCATCATTTAAAATTGCAGACGGGTTTTATGTCAAGACTACTTCACTTTTTTATTAACACGTAATATTGCGCCGGTGTTTCTCAAACGGTTAAGCAGAAGTATACAGGACTAATAATTTACCAATAATATTTTTAAGTCTCATTACAGGCAACAGGACATCGTAATGGCAACTTTTACTTTGAATTTATCAGATGATTCTAAAAAACAGCTGTTCTATACAAAAGTGCCACACATACACGTTCAAAACGTGTGAATCAGCTATTTTTTTTTTTTTAATAACGTTCTAAAAATTGTATCCCTTGGGGGTCTAGAAACATGTACAGTACGAGGTCATAAGTGTAGTAGCATGCTAAGGTTTGAATTGCTGTGAACACGCGGTACAGGCCGTACCTACATCTGTGTGTATAAGTGATATATTTACACAATACCTACCTACATACACCTCAAAATTCACACACGGCGTCGAAAGGTCATAAGTTGAACGAAAGTGTCAATCTATTGATTTGAGAGATTACTAATCCACTTATGACCGCTACTGTACCTACCTTATCCAGGATAAAAGTTTTCATTACGAATGTGCATCTAATACATAATTATCTCGAGATACGAACCATAGTGATTTAGTGAAGTAGACATTTATCATTAGACATTGATTCATAATAGTATCTAGTATTCTAGTCACTGAGCTGTCTTCCTTTAAGGGGTTAAGCAGAGGTATTATAGGTACCTGTAGAACGTACATCAATATCTCGCCAGTTATAGTCAGTTGGTGTAGGTGTCGTAGTTTCAATAAAACTTACTTAGTTGGTCTGTCTAGTCTCAATTTTGGCCAAAGAATAAATGATTCCATTTCATATTTATTTACTCTTAACATTTAATGAAATAATAAAATTGTAACCAACATATTGTTAGTGATTTTTTATAGATTTTCAATGAATATATTCAGATGATAAGTTTAAGCGTAACGTTGTGGTTTTTTTTTCAAATAACCTACCTGGTCTTAAAGCTGCCGTCTTGCGGTCTGTAACTGTATACGGCGCGGCCTGCCAGTTAACGTTCTCTGGGAACATACAAATATGGTATTGCGCAATTGCGATTGAATTATGATAGAAAATAAAGAAAAAGAAACGAAGAAATATCGAAGTCTTTTATTTATTTGCTTATTCAGTCCCACTCCTGAGCAAAGTCAAGTGTCACATTAAATTACATTAAATTAAACAGGTATATTTTGTTTTCAGTAATGTGGGTGAAGAAACAAAACGGCAAAGAGCTTGCCATAGTAAACGGTTACTCGTTCTACTGTCACTTCCGAAATCGTTCAACGAACACCTGGAGCTGCTCCTCCAGCCACAAATGCAGAGCTCAGATGATTCTCACCAATGGTGATAAACCGATCCTGTTGAAAGCTAAATTAGAACACTGTCATGCGCCTCCAAAATTTGTTATTTCGAAAGGATATTATATTAAGGTATAGAGTTATTGTTAGGTCTAGTTTTACGTGTTGTACTAAGTGAATAAAAAAAAAACATAGTTTATAAAAAAATAATACATTAAAAATTTTACACAATTCAAAACTGTTATTATATGAAAAAAAAAATAGTATAAGTACGACTGACTAATTTGTAAATGATAAATTAATATAGACTTATTTTTTATCTATTTAAGTGGATTATTAAATATTGTGAGTAATTTAATTTATGATAATTACTTATGCATTGACTATTACTCCGTACTGAGAAATTTTTAATTTTTGTTTTTATTAATTTATCATAAGTTTATTATTTTTGTCTTACCTACCAAATAATTTGTGTTTAGCTCTCGTATTATTTTTTTTTTTATAATTTTGCATGCATTCGTATTTGTACGCCACTTGGCGTAATATAGTGATAATTATACTTTAATTGAAGAACTGTATTAATTACCTATGTTACACAAATAAAATTATTAAGAATATGAAAGTTGTTACAAACTGCTAAAGCTGTACGCCCACTATGCGGACATCGGAGTATCCGAAACGTTGACATTTGCTTATTTACGTTTTCTAAACGCCGGCTTCGAGCTTGGCGTTGCAGATGCAGTTTTATATAAATAAATGCAAACTAAGCAAGCTTGCCGAATGGAAAAATTGATGCAAATATATTTAAAACGACAGAAAAACATTTAGAATTCATCTTTTCTCTTTTTCAGTGACATGGGTAAAGAAACCGAACGGCAGAGTGCTTGCTATTGTAAATGGATACTCATTTTATTGCCACAGGCGACGCCAGCTCACTAACACCTGGAGCTGCACTGCTGGGAGTTCCTGCAAAGCTCAGCTGGTCATCCTCAACGATAATTCTCGTCTCCTGATAAAAACAAAATTAGAACACAAACATAAACCTCCGAAATTTGTAATTTCTGAAGGAAATTATGTTAAAGTGGGCAGGTAATAAAGTTGTTTTTTGAGGTGAAATCTTATGTCACTTACTGGTTAACATTAAAATAACTCTTGTGATTTTGCAATGGTTTAAGGTCGTCATTTGTTTTTTTTTTCGTTTTCAATGCCGACGTAGGTTTGCTGAATGAACGAACGCAAATCAATGGAAAGCAAGCAAATACGTGTGCTTTGTATGCTCAAAGGCCGACGATGTGGACGCGCAGCTTTATACGTTTTGATATTTTTATGAAAATAAAATGATTTGATTACAAATTACATAATTTGTTTTTTTTTATTCGGTGCAATTTGCACTTAAATACTTTCCGTTGCACCTCAGCTTCTATTAGCTGAGGTGCAACCGACATCTGGTATACATTTAAGACTAATTCACACATATCACTGAAGCCACAGTTCCGGCGCAGTTCAGGCACCCAACGTCCCGAATCTGTGATAATATTCATACATTCTTATTTACGCGCTGGAACTGACACTGAGAGCATTGTGTCGTCACCGACACTGATAATGACATGTACCAAAGAATTATTTATCACTGATACGGGACGGTGCCGGTACTGTGACTTCACTGATATGTGTGAACCAATTAGACACAGTCAGTGTCACTGTCATGTTAAGCAGGAGACGTTGTCTATGATTTTGGTACGAAGACTCACTTCCGTCGACAACGCATCTTGTCTATGTCAATTTATTTTATTTTTCTAAAAGAATAGCTAAACCTCTTAATCCAAAAATCGTAAATCGTTACTTAACTCTCAAATAACGCCGTTACCAGTTAAAATGATATACGTGCAATAATTAGTAGGTACCTATCAAATGTGTATTTTATCCTTATATGAACTGTAAATGCCTAAAATAAAGATATTATTACTGTCTGTCCCAAACCTGCTACCTTATTTCAATTATTCATTTAGTAATGGTTCTTACGGGAAAACAACCACAAGAGTATGATGTAAAATATGGCCACAATATAGTTCACACGAGAGAAAAATACTAAGTCTTAATTTTTCTCTTTTACAGTGAGATGGGTAATGAAACCGAACGGCAAAGAGCTTGCTATTGTCAATGGCTACTCATTCTATTGCCACGGACGCAATCGGTTCACTAATATTTGGAGATGTTCCTTTGGACGTCCCTGCAAAGCACAACTGATTATCACCAACGATAATAATCGGGACCTTGTAAGGGCTAATTTGAACCACACTCATGCACCTCCAACATTTGTCATTTCTAAAGGATGTTATGTCAAAGTCTAAACTATAAAGAGCTAGACGTTTTTGTACACTTGGTTGAAATCTTACGTCATGTTTACGTAAGTACATAACGTTTAGACTTATACGTCGGCTAGAGGGTTATCTGAGATTTATTTTGAGATGTATTAAAAAAAAAATGTAACACAATATTTCGAAAAAATGTTCTAGACCAGCGGTCGGCAAACCGTGAATGTTTTGTTTCGTATAAAATTAGTTACCTAATTAGGTACTTTGTAGTTTTTTTTTTCTGAATCATTTACAGTGGTTATTTTTCTAGCTATAAAATCCAAACATACCTATAAACATAATGTAAGTATTACGTGTACGAACTCAATCCGTTTGTTTTAATAATTTTTTAATAATTAAAACATACGGATTTTACCAAAAGGTTGCCGACCCCTGTTCTAGACCTTTACCTATTCTACTAATGCGTAGGAAGTTTAATTAAAATTTAAAAATTATATGACTACAGTAATAATTTGTTTTTTATTTTTATTTTAAACGCCTATAATGTACCTGGATAGAGTTGACTGGATATTTAACATCTCTAAAAAGGAGTTCCCATGGCGATAACAGGATTTATTTAATGAAGTATGCCCTAATTTCTGCAAAATGCAAAAAGGAAAAATTCTTTTAAAGATATTCTTTCAAAAGAAAAGTGGATGAAATTGTTCTTTGGAAGACATCTTAAAATAAAATTGTAAATATGTTACTACTTAATTAAGTTACTCATTAAATAAATGAATGAAAAGTTAGATGAAGATGAAGAATTTTAGGGAATGAAAGATAAAAACATTCACAATTCAAATATTTGAAGACACTCATGACACTTTCTGTTGCAGTACATTGGGTGAAGAGACAGAATGGAACGGAACTTTGTATCGTAAATGGCTACACTTTCTATGGTCAGAAGAAAAACAGTCGCACCAGAAGTACCTGGAGGTGTACCAACTCGGCAAGGTGCAAAGCGAGAATAGTAATCGTTAACTCTTCTGTAGTTATTGCTAAATTGAAGCACACACATAAAGCACCTAAATTTATTGTTACTAATGGTGTTTATTTTAAAGTTCGGTGAAATTCAGACTTATTGTAACGTACACTAGATGATTTATTAAGCTATGTATTTCCATTATGAAATGACCTCTAATTGTGGGAAAAACCTGTGCAATGCGAGGTCAGGAAACGCTATCGTATCTTTAAAGAACTTTTACATTCTAATCTCAGTCTGAATCTGTCAAAAAGTGCCTCCTTTTACCTATTATATATTGTTGACATTGATTGTCATTGAGATTAGATTGCGACTACATTTTGAACGTTTTTAATTAGTGGGATTGGCCGTCAGAAAGGTAATTCAGTAATTATAAACTCTCAAAATCGGGATTGTTCTTAAAAGGGAGTAGAAGTGAAGTCAAAAAAAAAAACATACGTGTCGAATTGAGAACCTCCTCCTTTTTGAAGTCGGTTGAAAATTGAATAACGATCTTTTTTGATTGATAAATAAGTATATTTTATAAAGCCCTAAGCTGGCCAAATTGGTAAAGGGAACCGTCCACTTTTGCTATCATGGGTACATGATACGTGTATTTTTGATTGTTTAATAAATAAATAGTTTTTTACATTGCATTTATTTATTTTTTATTTGTTTTAATATACAGTTTAGTTAACAATGTTCTTTATTTAGATACCACAAAGTTTATGCACAAGGCATGTCTTATTAGACTTGGTATACTTATAACTTGTTTTTAAACATCCGACCTTTTGTTCTGGTAGGGAAAATCTTCAGAGTCTTACTCAAAAGCCACCCTGGTGTTCCCTTCCCACACTTACGTCGGGGACCTTGGAAACGTACACGCGTTCCGCGAACCCCGACTGGAACCGCCTCTGCGGGACTCCTCAGGCCCTGAAGCACACTGATATTCCTCTGAAGTCATTGAATAAATAACCACGCACTACATGACATCTGGTACCAAAACCTTTTTATTTAAAAGAATTAGGGTTACCACTCATTGTAACAACAGGACTCCGGCATAGCAAATAATTTCCCATTGAATTTAGGCTTTATTTCGGGTCCGTCAAAATACTCGTATATTTGTAACAAGATGAAACAATGGTAACAGCTTGCGGTCGGCGCGTTAAGCAGAGGTGTACCTATAGAACACTCAAAAAATTTGGAAATTCCATAGGAATTTTGAAATAGCAGCCTGAAGTCTGAATTTAACTGGTAAAATACTAATAAACTTAACTGGTAAAATAACATAACATCACGCCTGTAATCCCCGAAGCGTTAGGCAGAGGTGTACCCATTAGTACACCCACATTTCGCCAGTGTTTTTAGTCCCATGGGCGAGCCTATTGCCATCAACCGGGCACAAATCCAGACTCCGAGGCTGCTACTGAGAAATTCCTGATGGAAAAACCCGATAACACTTTGCCCGACCTGGAAATCGAACCCAAGACCTCATGCACAGCAGTCACGCTTGCGACCACTAGACCAACGAGGCAGTCAAATAAGTAAAATAAGTAATTAATCTTTTACAAACATTTCAGTGCATTGGGTGATGAAAAGAGATGGGAAGGAGCTTGCTATTGTGAACAAATACACATTTTTTCGCAATAAGTAATTTTCGCGGACTAGTATCTGGTACTGCACTCGCGGAAAACCTTGTCCAGCTCGGCTCATCTTTACCAATAGCGCTACACCTGCTGAACGTAAAATATGCTCAGTAAGGGGGAGCCATACACATAAACCTCCGTCGTTTGTGATATCTAATGGATTTTATTTAAAAGTTTAGTGTTTTTGGCAAAGGCATATGAGTCAGTGTAGTAAGACGTTGCGTGTAAATTAAATGCAGTTATAATACCAGCCTATTATTATCACAAAGCAGACATAGGCCTCCCCTAAAGATCCCCATAATGACCGGTTCTGCGCTGCCCGCAACCAGCGGTTTCCTGCGACCATTATAGCAGTTCGTCAGTCCACTTCGAGTGGCGACCACGTACCGGAAAGCGCAGTGTGGGAAGGTAACAAGGTGGACTGACAAAACATAAATATTTTTATACATTTTTCTTTTATCTTTCTGCTGCTATGATTTTTGTCCCTTGAGGCGGTTTAGAAACTCTAATACTAAAGTGTCGGGGTCGTAAGACCTTACTGCTCACACGATAAAGAAGAAGAAAGAGAAGCTATGATTTTAATGAGCTTATTCATTTTCAGTTCAATGGGTAAAAAAATGTAACGGAATCGAACTTGGTATTGTAAACGGATACACGTTCTACTGTAGAAGAATTCGACCTCGGATAAATACCTGGTACTGCACCTATGGAAGAACGTGTAAAGCTAATTTTACGGTCTCTGGTGACGTCACACCTTCAAAACGTAAATTAATGAACATTAAAGATGACCACACACATGCGCCTCCAACATTTGTCATAACCAACGGAATATATGTTAAAATTTAAGATTGGTATTAGTGGTCACAAAGCGCGAGTGATGAGCATGAGGTCTTTGATTCGATACTAAGGTCGGGCAAAGTAGTTTAAGATTTGTGAATCGGGAATTTTTCAGTAGCAGCCTCGGAGTCTGGATTTGTGCCCGGTTGATGGCAAAAGGCTCGCATTATAATTATGAGATTTAAACATAACTAGCGAAATGTGAGCGTATGGGACCTTAAGCTAGCCAACTTAGTAAAGGAAGCCGTCCATTTTTGCTAACATGGGTACATGATACGTGGATTTCTAATTGTTTAATAAAAAATAGTTTAACACATAACATTTGTTTTAATATACAGTTAACAATGTTTTTCACACAGATACTATCAAGTTTTATGCACGAGACATGTCTTGTTGGACTAGGTATCACTTATAACTTGATGTGATCAGCAGCATTTTGTTCTGGTATGGAAAATCTTCAGACTCTTACTGAAAATCACCCCAATGATCCCTTCCCACACTTTCGCTCGAGATCCCAGACTGTGGTGCTTGCATGCTGCGGGTCTTGTCATGCCCTGAAGCATCCTGGTATTCCTCTGAAGACAATGAGTAATAACTTAACGCACTACGTGACATCAGGTACCTACGCCTTTTTTTTTAAGAATTAAGGTTACCACTCGTTGTAACAGGACTCGACGGCATAGCAAACAATTTTTCATTTAAATTAGGGCCTAACCCTTCGTGGATTACAGGCGTGATGTTATGTAGTTAGGGTTTTAAATCAAAATATTTTATAATGACAAGAAAAAAAAAGATGGCAGCTAAACGGTTAGCTTTTCAGAGAAATTTCGGCCGGAACAAAGCTATAATAATAAGTGATGTTTAATCAGAGGTGTATCTCGAAATATCAGCCACAAGTTTTAATTTGTGTCCTAAAAAGGCTGGCCCTCTATAAACTTAACTTGTAAAATAAGTAATTAATCGTTTATAAACATTTCAGTGTATTGGGTGAAGAAACGAGATGGGAAGGAGCTTGCTATTATGAACAGATACACATTCTTCTTCAAGAAAAAGTTTTTGAAGACGAGTGTGTGGTACTGCACCCACGGAAGATGCTGTCCGGCTCGGCTTATCATTACCAATAGCACTACACCTTCTAAACGCAAAATATGCTCAATTAGGGGGAGCCATACACATAAACCTCCGTCGTTTGTGATATCCAATGGAATTTATATTAAAATTTAGTTTTTTTGGCTCAGCAAAGGCATATTATGAGT
This sequence comes from Hoplodrina ambigua, assembly GCA_949774945.1. Lineage (NCBI taxonomy): Eukaryota > Metazoa > Arthropoda > Insecta > Lepidoptera > Noctuidae > Hoplodrina > Hoplodrina ambigua. The sequence continues at coordinate 12,070,185 of OX458975.1, forward strand.
CAGTGTAATAAGACATTGCGTGTGAATTAAATGCAGTAATAATACCAGCCTATTATTATCCCAAAGCAGGCTTAGGCCTTCCCTAAAGAAACCCACAATGACCGGTTCTGCGAACCAGCGGTTTCCCGCGACCTTTAGCAGGTCGTCAGTCCACCTCGAGTGGCGACCACGTATATGGGAAGGCCACTAAGTGGACTGATAAAAAATATATGCTTTTAAATATTTTTATTTATTATTTACTTAAAAATGAAATAAAGAAGCACAAAGGCAACCAATTGTGGTGAAGAGATAACATGGTAGGTGCAAATCTTTGTACAAGAGTAAAACAACCTGTGTTATGTTTAAGGCCCTACCCCGACCAAAACCTTGCGTTTAGTCGTTTTTCAGAGGCTATTGGTGCCGATTCCCTTGGTCACAAACTCAACTAAAATTAAACTATTTCCATCTTTTTCTGTCCAATAAAACAAGAAAGAGGCTAATGTAAATAAGAGCTGTCAAATTTAGTCAATCTGACTCATCCATACAATTATAGTTGACATCTTAAAACGTATGGATTAAAAATATGGAAAAGTTCAAGGCAAAACTAATTTGACATCGCTAAATTAGTTCTTTAATGTCATCGTCCTTTCCTTTCGCTGTAGGTTGTTAAGAGATGTCAATTCTCTAAATTTAGTCTAGTTTGCGAACAAGGGAATTGGCATTACTATCTCATTAATTAAGGGAAATAAACGACATCTAAAAGTACTATATTCATATTTGATATCCTATCATCACATTGCACGTTCTAATTTTGTTAAATGTGTTAAAAATACATTCAAGACCTCCTTGAAAAATAATGACTAAAATTATTGATTATAATATGCTTCTTTTGCTTTATGCAACGTGCTATTAATTTAAGAATTGCACTAATCATTCGATAATTAAAAAATCTAAATAATACACGTTTTATTTTATTTTAAAAGCTCGCTTTGTTTTTTATATATTAAAATAATTCAGAAAATTGCGTGAAAACAAAAAAGATTAGATAAAAAAGTGGCGTGCGGCAAAGAGGGAACGAATGCTCAAGGTCATTTGGTCAGGGAACCGCCTTAAGTGTACGTTGATCTAACCATGTAGTCCATGATTATGATGCACGGTAAAACTCTAATGAGTTTATGTTTGCGTCATCTCAAATATGTATTACTTTTGTGTGTTTAACTAGCAAAAAAATAAATAAAGAAAAAACCAAATAAGTGAAAAAAAAATTTGAACAACCTAAATAAATTTAAATTTATTTAGGTTGTTCAACTTGTGTTTTACTTTTAAATTTATTATTTAATATACAAAAACTCATTTAAACAAAATATATATGTCTATATACATATCTTTTTCTTTTAGGTGGTAAAAATCATATGAGTCTTACCGCCTGTCAGACTTTTACTGACAAAAAAATCACCCTGTTCCTTCTGTTGCCCTTTACGTTCCGGGGCCACGGTATCCAGTTAAGACTTCCCGCAACCCCGGATATACCTTACGAAAAGAATAAAATACCTTTTTACTGCTATGTACCTACGCTATGATTATAACCAGATTATTTATTTCCAGTTCGGTGGGTACAAAAATGTGACGGAAAGGAACTTGCTATTGTAAACGGATACACGTTCTACTGTAAAAAAATCCGACCTCAGCTGAATACCTGGTACTGCACCTATGGAAGAACGTGTAAAGCTACTCTTACTGCCACTGGTGACGTCACACCTTCGAAACGTAAAATAGTGACCATTAAAGAGAACCACACACATGCACCTCCAATATATGTGATTTCCAACGGAATGTATATTAAAGTTTAAGGTTTTATGGATTCCTGATCTAGTGGTCGCAAAGCGCGACTGCTGAGCATGAAGTCTTGGGTTTGATTCACAGGCTAGGCAAAGTGCTATTAGGTTTTCCGTCAGGAATTCCTCAGTAGCAACCTCGGAGTCTGAATTTGTGCCAGGTTGATGGCAATAGGCTCGCCCTTTACTATAGGGGACTTGAACATAACTGACCAAATCGGGGATAAAAATGTCTGTTGTAAAGTCAATAAAAGATGTATTTATTTGTCTATTATAATGTATGATCCTTAATAATATTATAAAGCTGAAGAGTTTGTTTGTTTCTGTTTCAACACGCTAATCTTCGGATCTACTGGTTCGATTCTGAAAATCCTATCGCTAATGGGCAGCTACATTATATCTGAGGGTTATAAGCTATATATATTTACTTATATTTATTACTATTACTATAGGTATATATTACTATAAAAAAAATACGAATCTGTAAAAAATGCAAGCAATCAAAGACACGGGGAAAAGCATGTATTTATATATATTTTCAGTTGAATCTGAATTTATTTTGATTGCATCACATACCAACATAAAGTAATATTTTCTGTAAATATTAATAACATTTTTGTTTTTCAGTTAAATGGATAAAACAGAATGACGGAACGGAACTAGTCGTAGTAAATAAGTACACCTTCTACCGCAGCAGGATTAGTCGTCGAATGAGTATATGGAGCTGCCTACACGGAAGGCCGTGTACAGCGACGGTGGTCTCCACCAATCACGACATACCTTCTAAGCGCCGCATAGTATCAGTTAGACAAACACATACACATGCTTCTCTCAAGCCTGTGATACTTAGGTATTACAGGCCAGCCAGGCAGAAAGTATGTGTATAAGAAGTAGAGGAAAATTATAATCATTAAGTATCTATAAGATATACAGGGTCATTGAAAATTTACCAGAAACCTGAAATAAGGTCATTGTACTCGTCATTATGAACAACTTTTACTATAGGACCAATCCTAAAACCATGAACAAAACAGCTGTTTCCTACAAAAATGCTACACAACACAATCATAATGTATAGAACAGCAGATTTTTTTTTCATTTTAGGTTTCTGGTATCTTAAAAATGACCCTAAGTAAGTGTAAACCCAGCAAATGCAAATTAGTTGAGAGTCGCAAGGCACCGCATAGAGTATCATTAAGGCTCTCCCACACAGGTGCGTTATTATCGGTCAATATTACCAAATGCGTTATTGCGATATTGCGTCCTGATTTCTTGGACTCAACTGCGTTTTTACCGTCCTATAATGCTCTTTCATATTCATGTTTTTTTTGGCAGGATTTTCTTTAAATTCCCGGGCAGATTTGCCATTTTAGTGATGGTTTCATTGTACAGTTTAGATGATTCTTCGTGTGATGATGAATCAATATCTGTATTAGAGATTTTTAGAACATTTGTAACCGTCAATACAACCTTGATATACTAACGAGACCACAGCTTTATGTGGGATCGCATGCGTTCCTTTCTAAGAACTTATATCGGAATATCTCAGGACGGATGATCGCAAGCATTCTACTTATATTATTGCGTCGTTATTATCACATAAGGTGTAACTTTGTAGCTGTCCTAATACATAATGTAATCAGAAATCATTTATTTGCCAATAATGTAGCTATACATTTAAAATGGTTATTTTGTGGACAATCTCAATTCTAAAACAGATATCTCAATAACGCATGCGGTGTTATCGACCGATAATAACGCACCTGTGTGGGAGAGCCTTAAGCGTATAGATAAACGCACGATTGGCGCTCGACAGGTTAAGTGAATCTCTAGTCTAGTCTCTAGTCACTAAATAGTATTAAGCAAAGTCACCGTTTTCACCTGTCTATTTGTCCGCGTATTGAAAATTACTTCTGGAAGGTTTGTAATATGCATGTAGGTAATAAGAATGTAAATAAAGTCGTGGTGGCCCATTGGTTAAGGCGTCCGCCTTTCATGCATGAGCTTGTGCGTTTGAACCCGGGCAAGTACCAATGTGACTTTTTCAATTTATATGTACTTTGTAAAGTTTATCTTTATTTTGGACATTACTGACATCGGTGAAGGAAAACATCGTGAGGAAACCTGAACTTGTAATTAACCGGTCAAGCCCCGGCTGACTTACCGGTAAGTCAGAACAATAGAAAATCAATTGTGTCTCATTACGTGGGACTTGAGTAATTAATACTATCTTTCTCTCTTAGCTTTTGCTCTCAATTTCTTAATCGTTGGCTGTCGCGGACTCAGACGAACTCACAGATTAAATAGTAGTTTGTTATTTCTTACCTTTCATTAACATCGGTTCACTAGTTTATAATAGCATTTGCATTTATAATAATATCAGTATGGATGTGTTTAAATATTAACTATTTCAGCTTTTATACAAATATGATAGCTTTTATGTCATTAAATTAAAAGATTAGAAATCTTCTTTAAATGCTGTAATTATTATTTTTTTAGTTTTTTTTTGTTTCAGATTTTTGTCTTGTTTTAAAATTCGCCATCTCATATTTTATCAGTTTCTAAGTCATGGTCGTTAAACACATATTATAATAATTAGATAACTTATTTTTCAGTCAAATGGGTAAAGAAAACAGATGGAAAAGAACTTCTTATTATTAACGGCTACACGTTCTTTTGTAAAAAGAGATCACTGAGGACGATCGTCTGGTACTGCACCTCTGGTAATCCGTGCAAAGCCAGGCTGATCGCTACCGTGGACGTCACACCCTCGAAGCGCAAGATTGTTTCTTTTAAGGAAAACCATACGCATGGACCTCCAACGTTTGTGATTTCTAACGGATATTATGTTAAAGTTTGAATTATTGTAGCAACTTTATGTTATACAAGTTGTAGTTTTTCATGCTTGTCAAATTTTAGGAGGCTGTCTTAAAAGATAAATAACAATCAAATAAAAATACACCTGGTGAAGTATTTAATTAATACTTTTTTAATTTGACAGTATTTCAGAATTCACCTCTTTCAAAGAACAGAATAGCCCTGCTGCGTATGCGGTAGGCAGTGACGCGCCAGTATATCACTGTGTGCGTGCGGTTTTACCACCCCACCTGCCTAAACCCACCGAAAAGATGTCTAGTTTTACTTCTAAAAAAAAAGACCATAGTTATTTTATTATTGCTTCGTGTTGAGAATCATTACTGCCTCCTTGAATTTGATGAAGATGCAAATAACACCTTGTATATTCGGGGTATGCTCTTAAGAAAACGCAAGTGTTCAACGCACGGGTTTTAAAAGCTGTCGCACAATTTTACACGTATTTACATTATTCTTAATTAAATAATAATAAATGTTAAGGTATGTCTAGACCTGGCGAATGTGCCGCATGTAGCTCGTGTGCGGTTACAGCCTACGTTTGGACAGCGCAAGGGCTGCATATGAACATGAAATGCACGCGCGAGTTTACAAGTGGTTCGCGAGCGGCGCATTCGAGGTGCATTCGCCAGGTCTGGACACACCTTTAAAATTCTTTTCTAAAGAAACTTTTGCAATAATAGTGAGGCCTCGACTCCTGGGTTGACCCCATCTTTTAAAACAGTATTATTTTAAAGCTACTTTACCTTGCGCGTTGTTAGATTTTCAAAGCTTAGCTCAGCGCCGAGAGTTGAAAATCCAACAATAGAAATTACAAAATAATATTAAAATGACACTGTTTTAAGAGATGGCGGTAGGCCTCCTGCACTAGATATAGAACCAGTGTTTTTTGTACCAAATACAATTGTGACTAACTTAATTTATTTATACCACATGTAACACACCTTAGTAAATAAATATTTAAAAAAAAAATTGACGCCTCGTTCTTTTTCTTATTGGTCATGTTTAATTTAGATTTTTGGGCTTTTTTTTTTAATCCCGACATTCTAATTGACGTGTGATTTTAAAAACTGTAGCTTTTTTAAAATAGTTTTATTTTACTGTCACGGTAGTCTTAAACTTGAAACTATTTTATTATAACCAGTTTTTTTTTTAAATTCCAGTTCAATGGGTAAAAAAATATGACGGAAAGGAACTTGTTATTATGAATGGATATACTTTTTATTGTAAACAGAAATCTATAGAGAAGAATATCTGGAGTTGCACCTTCGGACAGTCGTGTAAAGCGAGGCTTAGCATCACCAATCAAGTGAAAACGTCAGAACGCCAATTGCTATCAGTTAAGGAGAACCATACGCATGCACCTCCAACGTTTGTGATTTCTAATGGTTTTTATCTTAAAATGTAAGATTTTATTGATCTGATGCAAGGCTGGCTTATATCTTGGCCAGAGGCTAAGCATTGCCATCCCTCGTGGCAATGCCGCAACTGGCTATTGCTACATTTTATTATTGGGCACATTTCTAGTTGACGGCGATGCGGAGGTATTTTTTAATGCCATATAGTTGGTCATGCCATCTAATTTGTAAAATCTGTCCATATTGTACACAAAATAATAAACGATTGAATTAAAGTAAAAAAATAAATGAAAGTCATTGAATCTTTTTAACTCGGTTTTTTAGGGCTTCGCAACAAAATATAAAACAAAAAAAACATCCTTATGATGCGATTAGGAACTCCTTTCTTTTTTTTTGCGGTGGTTATTTCAGCAACTAAAAACTATATTAATTCAATCGACTTCTTTGGAATAGATTAAAATTGGTAACACTTGCCCTACTATGTATATTGTAGATGTATTATTAAAAACAAAATTCTTTCAAAGTCAAAGTCAAATCATTAAATTCAATTATACCCTCCAGATATCCTACAAGAAAAAATAATTGAATCTAGTTGCCTCATCCAAAAGGTGGTTTCACATGGAGAAGAAGGAGGAGAGAACGAAATGCTATACTGACTATTAAAATGACCGTTTTACAATATTCTGTCGCTGCAACAAAAGCCGAAATGGGGTATTGCTTTGAAATGGGATAACTTAGTCAAGTGTGGCATAAATATGAAAAGTTTTTAGCTTCAAGTGTTGTAACTAATAATCATTAAGCTACCTTAGTGTGGACATAGCCAGTATTTTATTCGTGTATGTCTAGTTTATCTGTCAATTTATCTTATTGATGGTTAAAAAATAAAAGATATTGGTGCCGATTCCCTTGTTCACAAACTAGACTAAATTGAGAGGATTGACATCTCTTACTAACATACAGCGAAAGGAAATTAAAGAACTAAGTCAGAGATGTCAAATTAGTTTTGCCTTGAACTTCTCCGTATATTACGTACTTCTCCGTAATCCACACGTTTTAAGATGTCAACTATAACTGTATGGATGTGTCAGATTGACTAAATTTGACAGCTCTTATTTACATTAGTCTCTTTCTTATTTTATTGGACAGAAAGAGAGAAAATAGTCTAATTTTAGTTTAGTTTGTGACCAAGGGAATCGGCACCATTGTAGAAGAAAATACTAACTTATTTCAATACTAGTCTAGAAATAAATAATAATTATTCTTATTTAAGGAGTACCTATGTAAGGATCGTAGCAGGTGGCGTTCAGTAGTTTCTGCCTACCCCCATGGGAAAAAGGCGTGAGTTTATATATGTATGTATGTGTATTCTTATTAAAAAGAAATAAAGTTTTCGTGATTTGTATTTTTATTTAAATAAGCATCATTTGAGTAACGACCTATGGCCACCTTCCAGCTCCATCATAAGATAAGCCCCAAGTCATAATAATATTAAATTGTTCTACGGTTTACTCATGCACGCCAGATTAAAAACTTATAAGTTTTGATGACACACAAAGTGAATGTAAATAAAAGCTTGTAAAAAAGGTACAAAAGGGAAAAAATATAGTGTCGTGATGGCCGAGTGGTTAAGGCCCGCCTCTCATGCATGAGGTCGTAGGTTCAAATCCGAGCTAGTACCAATGTGACTTGGTCAATTAATATTTACTTTCTTAAGTTTATCTTGGACATCACTGACATCGGTAAATGGAAACATCGTGAGGAAACCTGGACTTACTGTTCCACTCAAACCATGTCAGAGACCCTTGAGGCGGTTTAGAAACTCTAACACTAGGGTATGTGGGGTCATAAGACCTTACTGCCCACACGATCACAAGAAGAAAAAAAGAATCTTCGTCGTGGGGGTTACGGAGAGGCGTGCGCGACTCTTATCAGCGAAAACCACTGCGGTGTTCCACCACCCATAAAATCTAGGACAGCTTAAAATGTCTACCTTATTTCCAGTACTGCAGTGGGTGAAAAAGAAAGACGGCAAGGAACTAGCCGTGGTTAATGGCTACACGTTCTATTGTCACAAGACCAATGTTAAAACGAAGACGTGGAGCTGCACCAAAGGGGGGTTTTGCAAAGCAAGGCTCATCATCACCAATGACGTCAGAGCTTCGCATAGGACCGTGATATCAGCTAAGCTGGAACACGTCCACGCGCCACCAGCATTTATCATATCCAACGGATTCTATGTCAAAATATAAAAGTATCTATTTTTGAAACTCGTGCCAATCAATTTTAATCTCTGTGTATAGTAGTGGTAGATACATATACCTAAGCATATTTATTGTACTTAAATAATAAATAGAGACGTCAACATTACCGTGTAGCTGAATTTAGAAGGGGCAATTTAATTGCCCAGTGTAATTTAATTAAATAAGAATAGAAGCAATAATATAAATCAAATTAACTACGTGTAAATTGTCAGTGTCACGTATATAATACACACACACAATACATAATACCTCAATAAATCGAAGATTATACTATCTAATTAATATAACCCGGTCAGGTTCAATTGCCATCTAGTGGCAATAATACACAGTTCAACCGAAATACATTTTGGCATGATGAACATTGTATCATTTTTTTGTGTTTTTGGTTGCTTCATCCAAATTGGCAGGCATGCTTGTGGACTGCACAACTGCCGTAAATATAAGCTCGAATCTTATTTTATCTATCTATACCTACCTACTAAATATAATAAAACAATGAAGTTAAAGAGTTTGTTTAAACTCGTTAATATCTGGAACTAGCTGTCGAGTTGAAAAAAAACATTTTTTTAACATAACATCACGCCTGTAATCCCCGAAGGGTTAGGCAGAGGTGAACACATTAGTACACCCACATTCGCCAGTTATATTTTTTAGTCCCATGTAATAGGGGGCGAGCCTATTGCCTATAATTTTTTTAATGACAGCTATATTCATGAGATTGCCTATATACCAGGCAGGTAGGTACCTATTGTTAGTTCTTTTTAACTAAAAAAAAAATATTTGTGGTAATTATAATTTATTGGAACTTAATTTTTTAGTGACACTGACACTTTCTATTGTAGTTTAATCATGGCGTCTAATATATTCTTGTACTCATATATAACCTAAAGACCTGTTGTAAATATTTCCATATCAGGTCTTATTATAATTCGCTTTTGATGTGCTTATTAAGTATTGACCATTTTGGTGAGTATTATTACTATTTATTTTACTCTGTATAGCGTAAGTAACTTATTTCGTAGAATGTTGTCTTATTTAACTAGGAATGAAACTTAAACTTATTGTAATTTGTACTTAAAATACATCGAAATCTCTCATAAATGTAAACTACGGTAGAAAAACCTTTTCGTATGATTTTTTTCGAGACTTAAGCTGTTGTTTGTGACAGATGTTGCACGATCACAACAAAAATAAAATGCCAAAGAATAACAAGAAAGAGGATTGGGAGTCTCTAGTTGTAAAAGGCGCCTAAGAAATAATGTTAGTAGCTGTTTCGAATGCGCTTATATATTATAATACTACGATCTCTAAAGTGTTTGTAAAAAATTACACGCGCTATATAATTGCCGCGAAAATATCAGCATTCCTTTGCAAATGCTGTTTTTGTGGCAAAAATACACGGTTCAACCAAATTGATTCACATTGATGGATATTTTTTCATCATTCATTTTGGTTGATTCTTCCAAATTGAAAAGCATACCTAAGCGAACCGTGTAGATATAAATTAAGGATATTATTTGATGTTTACAATTGCAAGTTAAACATGGCCAAAAACTTAAAAATATGTAGTGAATAATCACTTTGCAATCAAAATTAAGTAGGTAGTAACAAGAAATAAAAAGATTATAAAAAAAATAGTTTCAAGTGAAAGCATAAAATCTTCTTTCTTTTACAATACATTTATGAATTTAAATTAACTTTACTTCAAGGCAAACATACAGGTACCTGTGTTAATGATTAAAAAGTACATACTTATTTAATTATGTAATAAACTTGTGGTGATCATTTCTATTGTTTTTATTCCGATTTCTTTTATTTTTAATTCAAAATTATAAATAAATGCAAATCTTAGTTTGTTATGTCAATAAAGATGATGAATTGGTTCACAGAATGCTAACCTTTTTACAGTCTACTGATAGCACTGATGTGTATTTCAAATGACTGTGCCAGTCTCATGGTAGGTATATTAAAGTAAAGTAATATACTGGCAACAGTAGTAATAGTGGCTAATAGAACCATTTTCGGCATCCAATGCCTAAGCGTTAGGCTCTAACCACCGGGGTTGCGTGACGTCTTAACAGGATACCGATGCCCCGGAACGTAAAGGGCAACAGAAGGAAAAGTCTGACAGTCCCTTCCGCCCCACCCAGCTCGGATGAAGTCATTTGGTGATTTTTACCACGTTAAAAAAAAAGCCGAACTAACCATCCTAGTCCTAAATTATAATACAAAAAAAAATTCGTTTATCTGTCAGGGCAGACTTCAATCCGCGTTCTAGGGAAATGGCTATGAAAATTAAGTTCAGTCAACAGAAGCGGTAGGTATCCAGGTTCGTCAGATAAAATTGAAGTTTTCTTAGAAACCGATGGATGTCTTCGATTGAAACTTAACTTAATTAATTAACTGTTAATTATCTTAAATTACATTTGCAAACATCCATAGGTTTCTTAGAAATCTTCAACTATATCTGACGACCCTGCATACCAATTCCTTTTGTTGAATGTTACTAATCAAAGATCAGTTCTAACCAGTTTTTCTTTTCAGTGATTCTACTGGCAAAATCGCGGTACTCAGGTAAACACCTGATCATGTTCAACGACTACACTTACTATTGCAAGAAACAATGCAAGAAGACCAAATTCTTCCACTGGTATTGCTCAACGCATAATTGTAGGGGATGCAATGCTAAGCTAAAGCTCAATGACAAATTTGTCATCGTTGGCTCTGAGAATGAGCACACGCATCCTCCTACTAAGTGCTTTATCCACAAAGGGCAGTACGTGAAGATGTAGCATTTGTACTACAGACAACGTCATAAAGCGTTGCGAGTTAATATATCTGTAAAGACGGCTACATACGTAACTACTTGCTTGTCCAACCTGCATGAACCATTGTTTTACTCATACGGGCGAATAAAACCAAAATTGTTATAATCATTTAGAATATCTTCGCTTTTATTGCTAATTAAGTGTTTACGTCTTCCCTTATTATGTATTTCTTATGTATTAAAAGATTTCTGGCGTACTTTGGGTGGTTGTCTCCACCATTGTCCACTAATTGCACCATGGAGTGATAATTGCTCTTATGGAGTTCCTGCCGGTAACAGTTAAAAGGATTTTGGTGCAATTTTGTCTTCACCATTTTGGTGTGATTCTGTCTTCTCTTCCTGAAATGCTTTCATATTTTCTACTACTACTCTGTAAGTTATTTAGAAAAATGCTTCTTTAAAAAGATAAATGCTTCTTTGAAAATCAACTCATTCATACAAGTATGTATTGCGTATGTGTCCGCTATTGTCCCAAAAACATCTAAATCTATTAGTTTGGTTTTGCATGTCTTTTCTTTTTTTATCACTAATTTTAAGCTGTAGAAAATAGATTCTTGCAATAAAAATACCTAGATGATTTTGGATCTTGCTTTATGAAATTTTATGAGAGTGTTTGCTTAAATGTTTTAATATTGTACATTGTAGGAGGATCGTGATACAAATTATTTAAATAAAACTATAGACTCTAGTAATAGTTATTTTGTGCCTACATGTTATGCAGATACTGCTTTTATCAATTTGTATTTAAATCCAAAGGCGTCAACAGAAGTTGACACTGGTGCCGATTCGACAGATATTTGACATCTCTTACTAACATACAGCGAAAGGAAAGGACGGTGATATTCCGTGACATTAAAGAACTAAGTTAGAGATGTCAAATTAGTTTTGCTTTGAATTTCTCCGTATTTTTATTCCATACGTTTTAAGATGTCAACTATAACTGTAGTCTAATTTTAGTATAGTTTATGAGCAAGGGAATCGGCACCAATGAGTCGCAACGGAGTTTCTGCGGTAAATCGAACATTATTTTTCGAGATTCGAACTTAGCTGTTGTTTATTCTGAATACTGCTTGTCATTTAAAGACAGTATTAGTGATTTAAGTGAGAATAAGATTTGCCTTCTGCCTTAGACGATCATAAGGGACATTGTTGATCTTATTTGTAATTTTATTTTAGAATAAAGGGAATCATAATGTTTTAGTGTTGTTTTATGAATAGTCTCTGGCGTAAAATTTTTATGCTGATTTAGGTTCGGTTCACATCTGACGTAAGATACGCCGCGTATCGTCAAATATCCAACCATTCACACAAAACCGATGATGCGTCGGCGTTAGTGCGTCGACCATTTTAAAGACGATACGTTTTACATATCTTCTGTCAGATGTGAACCGACACTTATGAAGAAGGTATCTAGTGTAACGTGGTTTTTCACATAAAAGCTATTAAAATAAGGTAAAATGTACGGGTACTAAATGTTAGTCGTTTTTTAAGGTAGTTTTTTATGGATGTAGTGGGAGTACATTAGAGGTAGCTAAGGTAGAGTTTGTAAGTTTATCATGGACATCACCTGCATCGGTGAAGGAAAACATCGTGAGGAAACCTGGACTGTTCCACTCAAACCATGTCAGAGGCCCTTGAGGCGGTTTAGAAACTCTGACACTAGGGTATGTAGCGTCGTAAGACCTTACTGCCCACACGATAAAGAAGAAGCAGTTTGTAAATTGGTTAATTGAGTTTTTTTACAGGAATACAATTCTTCTGATGGAGCTTTGGATCAATTCTGATGTGGTATCGAAAGTACAGTTACAGGAAAAGTTACAAAAACATAAATCAAAACACCTCTCACTATTGGTGTTCCCGGTACACATCAAGTGGATGTAGCGGTCGTGTAAAAGTGCTCCAAGAATCGCCACATAACCACGAGCCTGGAAACTTCAAGAAGATTAACCTCATAGACATGTCAAAAACGTCACAGAAGACCACTTAATAAAAAAATAAAGGCTCGCCCCTTATTACATGGGACTTAAACTTATCTAGCGAAATGTGGGTCTACTAATGGGCACACCTCTGTCTAACCCTTCGGGGACTACAGGCGTGATGTTATGATGTTTATTAAAAAAAAAACTTCACTGTAACATTTTCTCTCTCTTTCAAATAAACGTCTATAAAAAAATAGTAATCTTATTATATTGTTATCACCCATATTTTCTTTACACCTTTAGCATGTAATGTAGAAACTGGTACATTTAAATAGGTAAACAGGTTTTTTTCATCAGTATTGAAACTGACTAGGAATTTTGTTACAGGTGTTCAGTACGTCAAATCTAGAACAGGCACAAGCATGATTCTCCTCAACCACTATACTTACTGCCTGGTGTGGAGGTCTCCGACCAAAGGCACGACTCATTGGCGATGCTCCTCTCACAACGGGAAGAAGTGTAAAGCAAAGCTGATCACTGATACTACTGGAAATCTAAGCGGGAACTTGGTCCATACGCATACTCCATATAAATATGCCGTGCACAAAGGAATGTATATTAGAATTGGATAAAATGATGAGCCTACTACCAGATCAAGTTAAGTTGGAAGCTCCACGGTAGCCCGCGAAATTCAAATTTTCTAACGTTTTTTTGCAATTTTCAAGTTTGTATTAGGTTTAATGTTAATTAAAGTATGATTCGCGGGCGTAAGAAGTATGTATTTTCAGAATTACAACCATTAAAATCAGTATAAAAACTCCATAAGCCAGTATAATCCTAAAATGTCAAGATTTCATGAAATAGTCATTCCTTCGGGTTACCTGGTCCTATGCAGTTTTGTAAATGGTTACAATTCAGAAAATACATACTTCTTACTCCCGCGATTCATACTTTAATCAACATTAAACCTAATACAAGCTTGCAAATTGCAAAAAACGTAAGAAAATTTGAATTTCGCGGGCTAGCGTGGAGCTTTCATCTTAACGGTAGAAATTTATAATTGGTTAGGTACTTGACACCGATCAATTGACACACTTTTTAAGAGCTGCCAAAACGAAATTCTACCCGCCGTAGTCATTTAGTTAGTAGTCACTTATTAACCAATTCAATTGATTAACTATACATTGATTTTAAAGAAACTAAAATATAATTTTACTTGAAAAATTAATAGGCTTTTCAGGGTTAAAATAACGTGTTTTTTAACACAGTTGTGTTTTGGAATTATTGGACAATGGTGTCAACTACTCAATTATCTTGATGGGCAAGTATGTTGATACAAACAAAAATAAATGTTAATAGGACGTATTAGTAAAATAAGACTGCCTCGTTGGTCTAGTGGTCGCAAGCGCGACTGCTGTGCATGAGGTCTTGGGTTCGATTCCCAGGTCGGGCAAGTGTTATTGGGTTTTTCCATCAGGAATTTCTCAATAGCAGCCTCGGAGTCTGGATTTGTGCCCGGTTGATGGCAATAGGCTCGCCCCCTATTACATGGGACTAAAAACATAACTGGCGAAATGTGGGTGTACTAATGGGTACACCTCTGCCTAACCCTTCGGGGATTACAGGCGTGATGTTATGTATGTAGTAAAATAAGTTATTGTAGATGGTTGAAATTTTTGATTCTTGTTGTGTAAAAATGTTGACGTAAAAATATTTTAAAGTGCTTTTTTGCTAAGCACACTGAGGTGTGGGGGGTTCCGGAGAGTCAATTTAATAAGACGTGTGTTTAGCGCAACGTCCCATTTATTACTGAGTAACCGATATTAGATAAAACAGAAATGCCTTAAGCTAACATACGCGACAACATAAAGTTACTACTAGCACTTAACAATTTTGTATTTTTTACAATAAGATTGAATTTGTCAGGGACAATGGACGATACAACGAAATTAAAACATGTAAACATAGGTAAATCATTCAATTTTGGTTATAAAAAGAATCATCCAAATCGATTCATAATTGGCGGAGTAATCGTAGAACAAATATACAACAAAAAAAAAAAACATACGCGTCGAATTGAGAACCTCCTCCTTTTTGAAGTCGGTTGAAAACGGTGATGATTTCTTTCAATGAAAGTGAACCAATTTTGTTGAACCGGGTGATATGGTCACTACAGCGCTAAGCTAATCCTAAAGGTCGCGCCACGCGGTCGCCTTGCGTTGTTTATTGTTCCATATAAATTCATACTAAGCGCAGTGAGTCGAGCGATCCGGTCGCGGTCGCATGTCGCGGTCGTCGGTCGCCTATCGTGGTCGTCAGTCGCGGTCGCCTGTTGTGGTCGTCGGTCGCCTGTCGTGGTCGTCGGTCGCGGTCGCCTGTTGTGGTTGTCGGTCGCCTGTCGTGGTTGTCGGTCGCCTGTCGTGGTCGTCGGTCGCCTGTCGTGGCCGTCGGTCGCGCTCGCCAACATCGGAATGCTACCTTTAAAAATTGTCACGCTCGAGTTTTAACTAATGCCTTTTGGAATCATCTACTAATTTACAATATTATAAGGTGTAAACATCGAAGAGGACTTTTTGAATACTTAAGACATAATATTTTAGGGAGTTAAGTATGTAATCACTGCTTTATTAATTACAACAGATATCAGAGCACACTGTTTACAATTGTTAGAATTGTTTAAGTATCACTATACTCTTCTGTTTGTAGTACTTACGTAGGTGTGATAGTGTAGTATCATGTTTAACCTTCTTAATATAAGCAAAAAGCTTCGAATTATAATCTCATTTATATTATATTAATTTCTATTCTGTATGCCTAGATCTAAGTACAAATATGAGATGTTTATTATCCTGCCTACTTTATTTTGTAACAGTATAAAGACAACATGAATTTAATAAATATCAATGTGTTTATTGGAACAGTAAATGCTTTTATTGTTACACTAGCGTCTGCCCGCGACTTCGTCCGCGTCAAAGTTGACCTTGTTGACCTTTCCATACAAACTTTGGACCCCTGATTCATTCCCTTAGGGGGTGAATTTTGGAATATCCTTTCTTATCAGATCCGTACGGATACAAAGAACACACCCTCCAAGTTTCAGGTCTCTACTATCAGCGGTTTAGGCTGTGCGTTGATCCGTCAGTCAGGACAAAGCATTTATGAATCACAGCAAATATTTCAAATTATATGTTTTTCATCATTTTTTTTTGATTTTTTGAATTTCTGAGGAGGTTTTCAGATTGACTAATAAACCATTGTCTTATTTTTCAGAGGCTATAACATACGTACAATCCCGGACAGGCTCACAGCTGATACTTCTCAAAAACTACACATACGCTCGCAGTCGACTGTTAAAAACGAAAAATTACTCTCGTTGGAATTGTTCTACTCATGTTAGTAAACAGTGCAAGGCTAAACTCGTCATTGATACCAAAAATAAAATTATTGCCGCCAATTATGAACATAACCATCCCTCGTGCAGATATGTTTTAATTCAGGGAAAATATATTCGACTATAACTCAATCAAATTCAATTTAATATTTAATGTACTCGCATAGAAACGTAAATAATAAATAGGGATATATGACCCCATCAAACAACTATCCACACACACACACACACCCTCATACCTCACATACACCCCTCACACATATATATACACACATACAAACGCACTTTATGCTTGTTCTTCTTCTTTAATTTTTAAGGTAGGTACTTGTCTACTGTAATATTATTGCTACTCATATTGTTAGTCTAGTAAGTCTCATCGAAAGAGCGAAGCTTTCTCAACACAAGTATCATTAATTATCATAATCATAATCAAATTTTGATTACTTTCTGGGAAACCCCGGTAACTTATTTGTAAAGATTTACTGAAATAAATACTTTTTTTTTTACTCTATCTGCTTAGCCTTTTCCCAACTACGTTGGGATCGGCTTCCAGTCTAACAGCAGCTAAACAGCAGCTACATTGAGGCAGCCGCTCAATGTAAAATACCAGTATTTTACATTGAGCGGCTGCCTATCTGACCTCCACAACCCAATAACTAGGTACGATACCCCTTGGTAAGACTGGTTGTCAGACTTTCGGGCTTCTGAATACTCATAACGACTGTCAAAGACCTACGTATGACAGCCGGGATCAATAGCTTTCCGAGGCACGGAGGAGTTTTGGTGTGTAAAGATGGTCACCCCATCCACGGACTAACCCCGGCAAGCGTAGCTTAACCTGATGGATCGATAACTTATATTCGAATATAACTATTTTATTAATATTTTTTCTTTTAATTTTCTTTTCATTGTATCTTTGTCAAGTCGATTACCTAATATAAGACTACATACATATATAATTATTCAGATACTCTTTGTTTCTTAGATATCTGATTTTTCATAATATTCGTGTTTTTGATCGTTTGTAAGTATTGTTTCTCTAACAGTCTTATTGTGTCTGTAAACATGTATAATGAAGTAGGTAGGTACCTAAATAAAGTAGCTGTGTTGTGAATTTATCATTTCTACTTTTTATCATTATCTTTGGGCGCAGTTTGTTTACGTATTAATAAAAGTCTCTGTGTATGAATAGCCTTTTTATATTTACTTTAATTTCCATATTTCTTTTCTTCTCACTTCCACTATGTTTAAGGCCCATTAAATCCCATGAAATATCGATAGTCTTTGGTTGACACTGGTAAATTCATAAAGGTAGAACTAATGTTTTATTTTCATCTTCATTGTTTTCACATAATTTAATGGATTTTCATCTTCTGGCGCTGATCCGAGCGTTGAAAATCCAACAACAGAAATTTCAAAGTAATACCTTTTGTAAATGGTGGTAGCCTTAGAGAGAAGAAGAGGAGAAGAAAGGTCAGGTGTCACTGTATTACTTATTAAAATATTTTTTTTCAGAAATTCAATACGTTACCTCTCGTTCGGGCAAGGCGATGGTGATAATAGATGGATACACTTACTCTCATTGGGGTCACTCAGAAGCTAAACAAACAAACCGATGGAGATGCTCATCACATCACAGCAGAGGATGCAAAGCGAAACTTGTTACAGAAATGGACAACTCTATTATTTATGAAAGATCCATAATTGAGCACGACCATCCGCCTTATGGATATACAGAAAAATGAATACCCAACGTTCTGGTTCTCTGAATATATGTAATTGTTTTTAAAATAATAATAAATCATTTATTTTAAGTGTCATAGTTAGGTGGTCTAGTGGTCGCAAAGTGTGACTGTTGAGCATGAGGTCGTGGGATCAATTCCCAGGTCGGGCAAAGTGTTATTGGGTTTTTCAATAGCAGCCTCGGAGTCTGGATTTGTGCCCGGTTGGTGACAATAGGCTCGCTCATTACATGGAACTTAAACATAACTGGCGAATGAGGGTGTACTAATGAGTACACCTCTGCTTAACCCTTCGGGGATTACAGGCGTGATATTATGTTATTTTTAGGTTACAAAGATCCATAGATAAATACCTTAACTTAAGTGTACACGTTATAACACTAGTGTTGTGTAAATAAAACTAAAAACTGTGTTAGTATTACTTAGATGCACTAAGTCTTTGTGCGTTCCGCCAAAGCGGTGGAATACCACATCAAGGATAAGAATAAGAAATTTTATTAGTTGCAAGAACAAGTTATGGACAAAACTCGTAAATGATTAGGGCGAGTCGTGTATACGATTCGACTTGCCGTGACGTTGATATCGATCTTTTTTTCAACTAGTGTGAATAGGTAAGTTAAAAAAGACTCTCTGCACTCACTTCTTTCATAACTTAAAATAGTCTTTACTTTTTTTTTCCATGTAGTTATTTTATAATCCTGTTTATTGGGTCTACTGGTAATTGTACCTATGTTATCCTTTTTTACCCGAGAAAACTTGTAATTGGCCTTTTTAATGTTATCTACAACCGAACTATTGTATAAGATCAGCTGTAAGTTTTCCTAAAATTATTAAAATAAAATAAAATAAATAAAATCCTGAGGCCAAAAGCTTTCTTCCATCACCTGATTCAGGTAGCATGGTGTATTCGCACCACAGACTCCTCAAAGTTTTTGATAACATGTATACCTAACTAGCGACCCGTCCCGGCTTCACGAGGGTGCAAAATAGATACTAGCTACACGTATAAACTTTTCTCTTGAATCACTCTATCTATTGATGAAAATCGGATTAAAATCTGTCGCGTAGTTTGAAAGGTCTAAGTTTACAGATGGCGGGGAGCAACTTTGTTTTATGCTGTGTAGAGAAGTCTGAATAGGTCTGACCCCGAGTAAAGTAACTTTCAAAGGTAGAATATTTCATTGATTACGTACTCAAAGTGTTTAATCTGTTTGTTATTATGTTTTAAGGGTAGTGCCCATATTTTTCAGACTTCTTAATTTTTTTTAATATATTTTTTTATTTAGTGGTCTAAGATACCAATTAAGGCAACGATTACTTAGTAAAAAAAAACTGTTTTAATATTTGAAAAATGTTTTTGTATGTTTTTATGAAATGTAATGGTGTAGGTAGATTTTAATAATTTTCTCGATTAGCTTAAACTTTTAACAAATAACTAATAATAAAAATAATTAAAACCGTTACTTGTTTTTTTTTACTATTATACATACAAAAAAAAACTCGTCTCGTGGTCGCTAGCTTGACTGCTGAGCGTTAGGATTTCCATTAGGAATTGCTCAGTAGCAGCGCAGAGTTAGAAAGTTGGTGGTGTGACACCGCTCTGTCTCAGAAAGCACATAAAAGCTGTTTGTCCTGCGCCTGATCTCTCCCCGGTTGGGTCGGATTGTCGTCCGATCGCACTACGAGAGTAATGGAAGATGAAGTGCCTATAATATTATTTATTTAAACTTTTTAAAATTTATTAAACAAAAATAGTTGCACAGTCAAACACGTAATAGTATATTACAATTATATAACCATTAGTGTTATCAGCAGTCTTTGTATGATCTCAGCTATCCTAAGAGAGATTTAACTTGTGTCATGAATACCAGTACAGTAAAAATTAACAACTTATTCTTATGTACCTACATTCTAAGCAAATAAAGACTTATCTATTCTATTCTATTCTAAAAATACAAAGGCGGTAATATCTCCTACGTAGGTACTTGGCTAGACTCTATTGATATTAGACGCCGTGACCAAAATCGGTCTGAAGAAAATTATTATCTACTAATACTTTCTTGTTTTGTCGCAGGGCTCTTCGAGGGAAGGGTATTTGCGAGCCATACACTTGAGCGCGGTAACCAAAAAAAACGTTGCGGGAATTGTTACCACAATCTAAGACGAAATTTTAACAGTGTGCAAGCTTCTAATAAGGCCAGTCGAATCCGAACGTATTGCAGTCAATGTAAGCAATATATGTGTTTGCCATGCTTTAATGAAATACATTCGTGTTTACAACTGTTCTAACGGATGTTTTATTACAAAGCAGGGGTATCTTAACCTATTTAGCCACTTTAAAAAAAACCTTGCTCCCTGCCCAGATAATATAATTCTAGGTTAAAGATAATATAGAAAAAAATAACATTAAATTTATTTATTACAAAAAGCTAGACTGCGGGCGAACATTTGCTGCGCCAAACGCAAGTGCGGCTAGCTACCAATGTTCGTGTGTTCGCCATAGAAAAACACATACGGTGTGTGCGCCGCACTCGCGTTTTTTAGTCGAAACACAACGTGTGTGTTTTCCCGCAGTCAATGAGTTAAGAGCGTTTACATTTATACAGCGATTTCATAGGAATGAATGAACCGATTTTAGTGAAACTTTCTACACATGAGCAGGATACATAGGTCTAAAAAGTTAGTTGAGAATGTCTAATTTTAATACCTAATTATGTTAACAAGTTTATATGAAATGACGTAGGCCGATGTAAAAGCTCGTGATTTGTAAATAACTAGGTTCTTAACAAAACTGGTGCTCCACGCTTGCCTTTGTTAGTCTCTGCGGCTTCCACTTTGAAAACCCCTGTTATAAATCGTCGTGTCGTAGAACTGACTTACTGAACTAGCCTCGTAGTAAGCCACAATAATAAAACTTGTGTTTAATCTTGATTTTTTATTTCAGGTAACTGTCTAGGAGTCGTTAAATCAGAAAGGGGACAGCCTTTGCTCGTGTCTCAAGATCATATCTTCTCGTTCCGTCGCCAGCTGTCTCGGAAACAAGGCGCCCACCAATGGGTTTGTACGTCGTATTACAAACATAACTGTAAAGCGGAACTGTTAATAGGCGTCAACAAAAAAATTGTATCCAAATATGAAAAACACAATCATCCACCACCCAAGTATTATGTTTTTAATGGTGTATTAAGGAGAATGTAAATAAAAGGATTTAGTTAATAAATTAATTCGTAATGTGACTCATTTAGAAGAGGATCTCTGTGTAAGAATACTCTGTATGTAAGGTTAATTTGAGTGAATGATTACACAAAGAAATTGAAAAAAAAACTTGAACAATAAAATTAACAAACTTGAACAAATAAATTAACCAACTTGAACAAATAAATTAACCAACTTGAACAAAAAAATTAACCTTTCTGGCGATAAAAACCATGAGACGGGTTCATGATCTTTTATATGTCGAGACAGGAAATAAACAAAAATGTGCATTTGTTCAATTTCGTTCTCGATTTTTAATGTGCCAATGTTTAATGAGCATGTGTGTATTGTAAGGTAGACAAAATAAAATTTAAGAAATAAAAATAATTTGCATTTTTCATCTAAAAAAAAACATCAACACCCATAAAAACATGTCAATATTTTTGTCAACAAGTGCGACATTAGAATGAAGTATGAAATATTTCTGCCACCTTGACTTGCCCTGCTTTTAAATTGCACGGCAAACAATTATGAACTTTATGTAGTTATTTTGAGAGCGCTATTTTTTTTATATTTTGCTTGCTTTTACCGTCCCACTCCTGGGCGAAGGCCTCCCTCCATTCCTACCAAGCTGGAGCTACAATTTGTTTTTTTTTTCAGGTTTCAAGTTCATAAGATCACAAGGCAGGCTATTGCTAATGATGGATGACTTCACATACATGCTCGCTAATAGGTCAGAGGAGGGCAGCACGTCACGTTGGGTGTGCTCTTCTCGTTTCCAGAGTAAATGCGAAGCTAGAATAGTGTTAGCAGTGGGTACTAAACAAAGAATCGTGTCAAAACTTTTAGATCACAATCATCCCCCACCTAAATATTTTGTTCATTATGGGGAGTATATTAAATATCGATAAGGTGAAATGTTTCTTTGTAGTTGCCTATGTATTTATTGACCTTTGACGCAAAAACGACGGGGTGTTATAAGTTTGACGTGTCTGTATGTGTGTTTGTCTGTAACATCGTAGCTCCCGATCGGATAAACCGATTTTGATTTTGTTTTTTTGTTTGAAAGACGAATTAGTCGGGAGTGGTCTTGGCTATGTTTTCGGTTTATTTTATAAATAAGCGTTTAACTTTTGCCTTAACGGTTAGCACGAATGCTGAAGTTGTGAGTTAAAAAGTAGCTTATTTTTCATGTAGATCTCAAGCTCTTTGTGAAATTTCATCATTATTCGTTCAGTACTTTTGCCATGTTAGGTAACAAACAGACATAGTTATTGTCACATTTATAATATTATTGTGCATTATTATTGTGGAACTGGAAAAAAACATGATGTTCTTTTTAACTGTATCATCTTCTAATGGTTTATGTGTATTCTAGTCTATATGTAATCTAGTGTAACTATAATTAATTATATAAACGAAATAAAACCTAGCTATTTATAAAACTGTATGGATAACAAACGTACTTTAATGTAAAATACTTTAAATCAGCTTAAATGTGGGTATACAACACTTATAAATAATAATATTGTTAATAAATAAATAACTGCCTCGTTGGTCTAGTGATCGCAAGCGCGACTGCTGTGCATGAGGTCTTGGGTTCGATTCCCAGGTCGGGCAAAGTGTTATTGGGTTTTTCCATCAGGAATTTCTCAGTAGCAGCCTCGGAGTCTGGATTTGTGCCCGGTTGATGGCAATAGGCTCGCCCCCTATTACATGGGACTAAAAAAAAAATTCTGGCGAAATGTGGGTGTACTAATGGGTACACCTCTGCCTAATCCTTCGGGGATTACAGGCGTGATGTTATGTGTATAAATAAATAAGAGGCGAGACGGGGAGGCTAGCTCAAAGGTAATCATTCATCTGCATTGCTGTAAATAACATAATAGTTTCTAAAAAACTAGCTACTATAGCTAAATGACTTATAGGTCAAGTAACTTTTTTTATAGGTATATAGATAGGTATTTATGTATTAACCCTCTGAAGATCTCGTAATTATATGTTTAATGAATGCTGTCTGATTAGTCCAGACATCGTTTGTATAATATTCAATTTTTGTCTATAAAATACGAACTGAATAGAAATCAGTTACTAAATAAAATATAATATAATCTATCATTAACTTGTTTTTAACACCTAGTTAGGTACAGTCAGCAAAACAAATAGGTATCCAGGGTCGTCAGATATAGTTGAAGTTTTCTTAGAAACCGAGGGATGTTTTCAAAATGTAATTTAATTGAAAAAGCTGTCAAATGACGCAAGCTGATTGGTTGGAGGCACATCTCTTCTCGTCTCCGCTTTGGTGAAGTCTCGCCCTAAGTGTAAAAAAACCATTAACCTTTTGTTTATGTAATTGTTGATTCAAGACTTTAAATATACACTTTTCTTTTCAGAATTCAGGTACATAAAATCAAGATCAGGAAAGGATTTGATAATGTACGAAGACTATACTTTTTGGCATCATAAACATTTTAAAGTAAAGGGGACTCATCATTGGCTATGTACATCTAGCAGCGCAAAACGCTGCAATGCAAAGCTTGTGCTGGATGGTGACGATAATATTATATCTAGGAACCGCCATCATACTCACGATCCACCCAAATATATTGTGTGTGAAGGACAATATATCAAGATTGTATAGTCCACTTGTACCTTGGCGCTTTGCACACAGAGCAACTATTGCAGCAACTGGCAACTTGCTGGTAAATATTTATTATATAATTCCAAGGTGATATAATAAATTGTTATCAATTTACAATATAAGTAGGTACTTGTATGCCATAAATTTGAAGAGGCGTTTTTTCGATGGATTTTTAATGTGCTAGTCTATTTAATAAAAATATTAAAACGATGATAAATACCTTTGATTTTAGTCCTTAATCAGCGGGATGATTTGAAGCAACTAGACCCAAATGCAAATCTGGAATGAGTATTAACAATGACTAATGGATTTGGTAAGTGGGATGATGGTCAGTGGTGGGTCCAAATCCGGGAAACTATCAATGAGCCAATTCATTCATATGTACTTTCTAAAGCTTTTCTTGGACATCACTGACATCGGTGGAGGAATACATCGTGAGGAACTCTGAACTTTTAATGAATTTAAGTCTGGCATTACCATCTGCCTTGAGCATTTGTAGTGATCAATGCTCATGCCTTGTCTGTATGAGAAGAGGCCTTTGTCTTGTAGTAGTACGATAACAGCCTATTGTCCCACTGCAGGGCAAAGGCCTGACTCATACAAATAGGCTGGTTTTAGAATCACCCTGACCGTCGCCACTGATGGCCCGATATGCATGATTGTCATAGGAGCGTTTTGGAATTACGTGTATGTGACAGCGCTGACGGTGCGGCGCCATACATATCGACTTTAAAGCCTTAGAAAAAGACTTCCCCTGTACTCATTTTATTCAGTAATGGGAACGCTACTTGATTCTTTAAGTACTTCATTCTTTTTACAGATTGATTTATGATCATCGTTTGCAAAGATGCTAGCAACTAGAATCTTACGCGATGTACTAAGACAGATTTTGTTCTACGTACAACAGGTTTCATCCCCATTTCTTTTTTGTAATTGTTACTATATTATTGTTTAGTTACAATTTGTCGCCCTATAATTCATGCAATAGAGCCATATTGGAATAGTCTAATCGAATATAGCTGATCTGGCCCTAACCGTTTGTGTTTTTCAGATAATTTCAAGTACATCACGTCACGACAAGGCAGGCAGTTGATACTTCTTGAAAACTACACGTACTTCCATTTCAAAAGCTATAGAAGTAAAGGCACAAATCATTGGCTTTGTACTTCAAGGAGTAGTAAAAAGTGCAAAGCAAAACTTACTCTAGGTATTGATAATAAGATCATTGTTTTTAATAATGAACATAATCATGCGCCGCCACGATTTTACATTAGAAATGGACAATATATGAGGATTGGATAAAATTGTGGAGTAAACTTTTACTTCTTTTCTTGTATTAAAACTAATATCAGAAAATGCTTTGCAATAAAAAAAATATCATTTCTATTGGAAAGTTTTTGTTATCATAAGCACGATCATATGTTTATGAGCGTTTACGACCTATGACATTTTAGATAAACTTTCAAGTAGGTACTTATTTTTCGAAATAAATGAACCGATTTTAATAAAACTTCCTACAGATACAGGTCTAAACAGTTAGCTGAGAACATTTCAGAAATGTTTTATTAAAAAGGGGTTATTGGAAATCTCTGTTTCAATGGGAACTTCGCTCGAATTAAGCTGTGACACATTTATTTGAAACGTTCTCAAGTATCAATTTAGACCTATGTTTCCTGCTTATATTGAATTTCATTAAAATGCCGTACGGCGTAAAAGCTCCCTATATTTGTGTGTTATACCAAAACTGCTGGACTGGGTGGGCTTCCTCTAAAGGGTGATAGAATAGTACGTAAGTAGGTACATATATATATAATTTGTCTGAAAAACCATTTTCCTGGTCTGACAAAAGTAAGCTCGTCCTGCTTTGTGATGTCAAAGGAAATGGAACTATATATAAGTATATATTATATTTTTTTACCTATGTGTATGTTAGTTTTAGTCAAATCGGTTACGTCATCTAGTGAACTATGTGTATATGATATACTGAAATAAGTAAGGAATGAGTAACTCAGCGATAATACGCGTTGTTTTTTTTACCCGTGTTAAGTTACGTCTTTGGTTACTGCTCGGCTCTCGTGAGTCGTAGCGTGATGTTATATAGCCTATACTATTCCTCATGAATTTGGCTATCATTTACATTAAGATTTCTTCCAATCCGACTGGCGATTCCAGAGATAAGCACGTTTAAACAAACAAAAATCTCTTAATTTTTAATATATTAGTATACATTTGCTTGTACTTCTTTATTTTCTTTGTAACTAACTGAATCATGTAACTAATCTAGTCAAAGGTGCATATTTTTATGCTCATAACAAATAAAGTTTATGTTTTGGTATTACCTTATTCATTTACTTCCCGTCCCTCGAAAAGCACGTAAACCGGCTGATCTATCCCCGGTTGTGTCGGATTGCCGTCCCATCGGACTATGAGATTCAGGGAAGAGGGAGTGCATCTGTGTTTGCGCACACATTTGTACACTATAATATCTCCTGCTTAGGTACTTGGCTTGTCTCCATTGAGGTTGGACGCCATGACAGAAATCGATCTGGAGAATAAATTATAATTAATTTTCTGTCAAGTTTAAGAAAAAAAAGCTTATTTAGACGGTGCGAGAAATATCGTGCAAGTTGTGGTACATTTTCGTCGACGATCCGCTACTTATGACACGACAGCCGCGCGTTACCGCAGTGTACGGCAAATCGCACGATATTTCTCGCATCGTCTAAATAAGGCATTAGCGGTTTTATTCTTATTAGCAAAAGACATGTCAAATTATAAAGGGATTTTGTTTTTCAGATATCAAGTATATAAAATCAAAGAAGGGTAATAATTTAATACTGTACAGAGAATATACTTACTTCTACCAGCGAACTCTTCAGTCACAACCGATAGATCATTGGATATGCACCTCAAGTCGAAGCAAAAATTGTAAAGGGAAGTTAGTAATAGACTCAACTGAAAATAAAATTATTACTTCTAAACTCTTCCATAATCATGAACCGCCTGCAAAAACAATGAACGTAGCATTTGGTTCATTCTTTTTAACAAAATAATGTTTGTTTTGAAACTTCGAATACAGAGTCTCTTATACATTTTGTTATTGGTTACTGTTATTGTGATCAACCGCTCACAAAAGTTTAGTGTAATAATTCACGGTTCAACCAAATTCATATCATTTTCATGTATTAAGATTGGAACGTGTCTGTGTGCAAATCGAACCAAATATGACATGCGCGTAGTTGGAGAGCGCAGGAGTCGTGTGTATCCTTCGCGACAGCGGCGACGGTAGGCGCTGACGAAAGAAACGGTTGCGTCAGGCACTCGCTTCCACGGACTTCAACGCGACGTCGACATTCTCTAATATTTTATTAATTAGTATTTTTGGTCTAGGCGGATAGTTTGTGATTGATATAAAAAGACAGAAATATACCTCGCGCCTAATATACAGTCTTCTTTTTTAACCCCATTCCAAACAGTCTGTCAGTCTCAATCTATGGTTATCCTTACTAATAAAGTGCTTCATATTGTCCAAATTTAGAACTTATTTTTTTCCCTCAGATATCAGGTACATAAAATCAAGAAAGGGCAAGCAGTTAATACTGCTCAATGAGTACACCTACTACTGGCAGCGGGCTGTTCATTCGAAAGGCATTGAACACTGGGTTTGCACC
The DNA here is from genome assembly GCA_949774945.1 of Hoplodrina ambigua. Classification (NCBI taxonomy): domain Eukaryota; kingdom Metazoa; phylum Arthropoda; class Insecta; order Lepidoptera; family Noctuidae; genus Hoplodrina; species Hoplodrina ambigua. The sequence goes on from OX458975.1 coordinate 12,097,875, forward strand.
TCGAGTCGCAGTAAAAATTGTAAAGGGAAATTAGTGTTAGACGGTGGAAAAAATATTATTCATGCAAATTATGAGCATAACCATGAACCAATCAAATTTCACGTTTTAGGTGGAGTGTACTTTAGAATATAACGTTATATAATAACACAGTGAAGTTAAAATGTCAATTAATACGATTGTTATACAAAATTGTGTCAAATCTGCGAATAAAGACTTTAATAATGTTAATAAAACTTTCCTTTCTTGTCCTTTTAAGCTGATCATATTACGGCATTGCACGGTTCAACCAAATTGATTTGAACCAATTATCCAATTTCAACCAAATTGATTGATTCACTTTAGTCATGCACATGATACACATGGTGAAATCGTTAGCTTCGTCTAAATTTAAAATTATGTGTAGGTAAAAATTAATTCATATTTTTATCACTTTAAATACATATTCAAATTACTATTAACAACGAGTTGTTATTTTATTAAAAAGAATACTTATTTTTCCTAAGAAACAAAAAATAAAATTGTGTAGGTATACGGTTCACCCAATTTCTTTTACAATTATAATATTTAATTTGATTGATTCATCCTAAATGAAAAGCATACCTGAAACATGATAATCACCTAACCTAAATTTTAGTAATTTCGGGTGACGATGACAGACAGTTGTTATATATAAAACTATCATAAATATCACTATATTTATGATAATGTTAGTTAGTTTTAATGATTGTTTTTGAAATTAAGTAATTTATTTAAGATCTTTTTTAATATTTTTATAATTATCATTATACACAGCTCAACCAAATTAATGCATCTACTTTCTAGTTTTTTACATTTTAGTGGCTTCAACCAAATTGAAAAGCAGAAGTGAACCGTGTGAATGAATCATTAGTGTTTACTTAGTACGAGTTTAAAAGAAATTTGACATAGGTAAAATTACTCATGGCTTATTCATTTTCAGGTTTCAAGTACATAAAATCATCGAAAGGCAAGCTAAATATTCTGTACAAAAATTACACGTTCTTTCACCGAATGCATGTCTCGACTAAAAACTCGGACCATTGGCTGTGTACTTCAAGTCGAAGCAAACAGTGTAAGGCCGCACTAGTATTGGACAGCTACCATAGTATCATAGCCAGTAAGATTTACCACTGCCATCCACCACCAAAGATAAAATAAAACGATCGCCAATTATTGAAATCATTAAATGCTGTTTTTAAATAGTAGCTGTAGAACATTGATCATATAATGTGAATGAATGTAGTGTGAGTGCTTAATAAAAAAATAAAACAATTGAGTTTTTTGTAGAATCGACAAGAATAATGTAACCAATTTTGCAAAAACCTAATTTAAAAGAGTGCCGTGGAGTTTCTTGCTCGTTCTTCTCCATAGAGGCCTATCTCCGTTTTGGAACGAGTAACTAGCTTCAACTTTCGGACTAACTGATCGACTCTTTGACAATTCAAAAGTGCCTGTAAATGGTCTAATTGAAATAAATGGTTTGACTTTGACTTTGACTTTGTTGAGGTACTCGCGGCAAAGTAATTAACACCCGCAAGGGTCGATCAATCAGGTAAAGCTACGCTTGCCATTGGTCACGGCTGTCAATTGTGGATATATGACAGCCGTGACCAAAGGCTTAACGTGCTTTCCAAGGCACGAAGGAGTCAGTGGATAAGATGATCACCCATCAACGGACTAACTTTGGCAGTAAGAAGCCCAAAAGTATGACAACCAGTTGTATTAAGGGGTATCGTATTACTCAGGGTTGTGGAGGTTAGATAGGCGGTCGCTCCATGCAAAATATTGGTATTCAGCTGCATTCGGTTAGACTGAAAGCCGACCCCAACATAGACGGGAAAAGGCTAGGCAGATTGATTGATCAGATGAGTTTTTAATTCCTAATATGATTGTTGCTTAATTAGTCCCCGCCTTCCATTACATGGGACTTAAACATAACTGGCGAAATGTGGGTGTATTCATGAGTACAATTCTGCCTAACCCTTCGTGGATTACAGACGCCATGTCATGATTGTAAGGATATTTTGTTTGGTCGATCTGTTGTCCTATTTTTCAGGACCAACTAAGTATTCGCTCGCGACCCACCAGTGGGTAAGGTACTTTGGGAACATATCAGTAATGCATCAGGTACGGCTTTCGCGACATATTCAAAACTTATCTTTTTCCAGAATACAAGTTCATAACATCAGTGAAGGGCAAGCCGTTAGTCCTTCACCAAGGCTACACCTACTGTCATCACAACAAATTTCAGAAGATAGGTACAGATCTTTGGAAATGCTCATCTCGTCGGAGTAAACAATGTCAAGCGAAAATTGTAATAGACAGTAGTGGTATCATTACTTCAGGTATTTATGAGCACACGCATCCAGCGCCAAGTTTTATGGTTTTAAATGGAGAATATATCAGAAAGTTTGATAAAATTGTAAAGAGAAATAAGAAAGATACTCCTTTGTGCTTTTGATCGCTTCTATAAAGATTTGTAGCTTTTTTTTATTAGTTTCGTGGCGTTTCATAACCTATAATTAAAAATTAATATAAAGTTTATCCTCGTATAATATAATATGTGCTGTCGATAAAGTCGTTTTATTTTAAACAAGATTACGCCCGCGACTTCGTCTCCCGAAAAAATTGCCAGTGAAGTCAACCTGTATAATTTAACCTACTAAAATATCGTTATTTTTTAACAGCTTACAAGTATATAACATCAAAAAAAGGACACCCGCTAGTACTGCATGATGGATACACGTACTCCCATCATCATACGACTAAGGGCAACGCTCACTGGACGTGTTCATCACGCCGGAGTAAGACCTGTAAGGCTAAGATCACACTGGACAATAGCGGTTGTATTGTAAACATTGCACACGACCATAGCCATCCGAAACCAAGATTTCATTTTTTTAAAGGGCAGTATTTTAGAATTTGAAAAGGATTTTTTTCTCATGTGGACTCTGTCTTACCTATTTGGACTGTGAATGACAGCCGTCGCTGATCATTTTGGAACTTTAATTAATTAATTACTAACTATATCTTGTCTGGAATAATCAAATAAAATATTTTTCCATTTTCTGTTACTTTTTCTTTCCACTTAATCACTCACACACACACATGATTTTGATCTGTCTCACAATGAAATTAAAGATTAATTTTGTTTAATTCCTACTCATCATTTTGTTTCAGAATTCAAATCAACAAAACTGACAAAGGGAAAGCCTATTATGGTGTACAGAGGATACTTATTCTGGCATCACAAACATTTCCCAAAAGCCTGCACTGACTTTTGGCGTTGCAAAGCTTTTCGGAAAGGATGCAAGGCGCTGATTATCTCAGACAAGGATAGCAAGATTACTGGCAACAGCAACCATACTCACTCTCCACCAGCGTCAAGCGTTCCTGATGGAATGTATGTTATTAACGATAAGTTTAAATCAAGTGGTGACTGTGAACCAGGAAATGTGTAACAATCTTTGATTGCTGATATTAAATAAAATGAGATAGTGAAACGAAATTAAAAAGGAAAAAAAGAAAGGTTTTTAAAAACCTGCTATTAAAAAAGCACAAAAAAAATACAAGAATAATTTAATTCTGATAAGAAATAGTCTAGTCATGGGGCGTCTTTTTTAAAAAATAAAAAGAACGACTTTAGGTACTCCCTAAATGGTTTTATATTGATAGATTTGATCATAATGACGGACGGTCTGTGGGCCTAGGACTAGCGCGTAGAGTAAGCATAGGGAACGTTAAACCGATCTATTATAAAATTGAAAATATCCGTTTTACACATTTTTTTATTAAGTTTGAAGAATCAAAGAGTGATATTATTTCCTTACTTTATGCTCGGTTGATGGCAATAAGCTCGCCCCATATTACATGGGACCTAAACATAAATGTGGGTGTACTATTTGGGTACACCTCTGCCTAATCCTTCGGGAATTGCAGGCGCGATGTTATGTTTTATGTGAAATTTGATTGTACTTACCGTAAAAAAATATATTAAAATACTATAGGATAGTCGTATTTCTATTTTTATTTGCGGGCTCGTACTAGGCCTACTTTAGCTGTTAACAAGCTACTATAATTTTAAAAATTAAAAAACACGACTGCCAATTTGCACATATTTGTACTTTGTTTACTCGTCAGTTTTTTTTACGACGTTTTTTATTTACAGTGTTATATATTTTTTAGATCTACTTGTCAAATTCTAGACGATAAACAGAGACACGGCCAGATTCATTAAAAAAATTAATTGAGGCTGGTATAAATTTATGTTTTAAAGTGACCACAAAGGATTCTTTTTATTTTTAACTAGCCTATGTTACTCGGAACGATGCAAGGATTGTAACGATACCCCATACACCTAAATCGGTTCAGGCGTTTAAAAGTTATGGTGGAATAAAGAATCTCACATACATACATACATATATACATACATACATACATTAACCCTGAACACATAACACTCCTTTTTTTGGGGCAGTCGTGTAAAAAATCAGTAGTAACGTGAATTTTAGAGAGCAATAAGAATTTATTTTTTATTTTTTATTGTGAATGTAAAAATTATGTATGGTATAAAAATTATGTCAGATTATTGTAATAAAATTATTGATATAAAATAATTTGGTATGCATTACCCCCTATTATTATCAAACCGAGAGGTGCCTTACAATTAGATAACAACATTGCCTTTTTTTTAGATTTTAAGTATATTATTTCGAAGCAAGGGAAGAGGTTGGTTCTGCACAAAGAGTACACGTACTGCTTCAATAATTACTCTTACACCAAAGGAACTACACTTTACAAATGCTCTGGACGAATTAGAAAGAACTGCAAGGCGAAAATAGTAGTAGATGATCATGATTGCATTATATATCTTTATGGGTACCATACTCATCCACCACCCCTATATTAATAGTTAGGGTTCCGTTTCCAAAGGTTACTAAGGGGCCATTTTCATGCCCGTGTCACAGGTGAACATATTTACCAGACCCACACATCCTGTGTGGCGGCTAACATTTAGCAATTTTACATAAAATGGAATTATATTAAAATAGCAGTTAGAAAATTACCTATTTTTATTTCTATTTTAAATAATGAGATTTTTTTGTGTTTCGTTATACAGTTTTTCCGCGTATTTCTACTTTAAACAAAAATTAAATAGTTTTATAGGTATTAAACTATTAATAAAACCATAACATTACACAAACTTGCTAAACAGACTGCTATCAATGCCACATCTAGTAAAAATAAAATTCGTACTTACATCCATGATGTGCTAGGTTAAGTAACAATGGAGTTTATGTTATCTGTTTACCCCCATTTTATCTAGATACATTGTAAATACCTTTCCATTACCGCTAAATTAAGAAAAAACAAAAATAATATTATCAAAAATAATAGTTTTTATACCATGAATGACTGAACGAATAAATATTATATTATCGACATTTAGCATTACCAGGGTGGCTATATTGACCATATATATATATCGTGCGACTGCGCGTGTCAAAACTTTGGACTTTCTCGTGAATACACAGTTAATCTACCTTTTTTTCTCTTTCTTTCGATTTGCTCAGTCTTTTCATGCTAACCTAAATTATTGTTTTTCTTTTTTCACAGAATTCAAGTACATAAACTCAAAGAAAGGCAAGCGGTTGATTTTGCACAAAGAGTTTACGTACAGCTTAAAACATCGCTCCGTTACCAAGGGAACTAGTCAATGGATATGTAGGACGGGATCAACGACGACGAACAAGTGCACAGCGAAATTAGTTGTAAATGATCATGGTTCCATTATCTGTAGTAACCTAAACCATAGCCATCCACCACCTAAATTCTTCATAAAAGATGGCCATTATATTAGAATCTAAAAAAGAAGCAACGCATGGAGGGGTCGCCCTAGGAAGAACTACCTTATTAGTGTGGTTCTTCAGAAAAGTCAGGTGCGCAGTACTCGTAACTGGTGTGCTTGTATGACGAGATGTATGAACGTGGAAGAGGCGAAAGGAGTATGTAAGGATCGTAGCAGGTAACATTCAAATGTATTGAAAGCGCAATAGGTAATTTGCAATTTCTTAAATCCCGGCATTTAATCTTCATGTAAATTACTATAGTTATAGTTACGTGTATTATTTTTGTTTGTTTATGCCAATAAAAACATTAGAACTATTCTCGTCTTTCTTAAAGTGGATGTTGCATCATTCAAAGTCTTTTTAGTAGGTAATAGAAAATATTTTAAGGTTTTATTAACAAAAATACTTGAGAGGTTATTATTTTTATTTAGATAGGTATTCATAATAATTAGCATTTTGTAATGTATCTAGGTTATAATGTTGAAGTTGTATGATAAACAACCGGCTGCTACCGACTTTCCAAACCCGCTAGGCGTTAAGTTATGTTATGTTTTATGGGATACTTATTGTACTTACCGTATAAACTCATATTAAAATATTATAGGATAATTGTATTTCTATTCTTATTTTCGGGCTCGTACTAGGCCTACTTTAGCTGATAAAAAATCAGTTGGAACGTGAATTTGAGAGAGCAATTAGAATTTTTTATGTAATTTTTTTTTATTGTGAATGTAAAAATTATGTATGGTATAAAAATTATGTCAGATTATTGTAATAAAATTATTGATATAAAATAATTTGGTATGCATTACCCCCTTTTTTATCAAACCGAGAGGCCTTACAATTAGATAACAACATTGCCTTTTTTTTAGATTTTAAGTATATTATTTCGAAGCAAGGGAAGAGGTTGGTTCTGCACAAAGAGTACACGTACTGCTTCAATAATTACTCTTACACCAAAGGAACTACACTTTACAAATGCTCTGGACGAATCAGAAAGAACTGCAAGGCGAAAATAGTAGTAAATGATCATGATTGCATTATATTTCTTAATGGATACCATACTCATCCACCACCCCTATATTAATAGTTAGGGTACCGTTTCCAAAGGTTACTAAGGGGCCATTTTCATGCCCCCCCTTCCGTGTCACAGGTGAACATATTTACCAGACCCACACATCCTGTGTGGCGGCTAACATTTTGCAATTTTACATAAAATGGAATAGCAGACTGCCTCGTTGGTCTAGTGGTCGCAAGCGCGACTGCTGTGCATGAGGTCTTGGGTTCGATTCCCAGGTCGGGCAAAGTGTTATTGGGTTTTTCCATCAGGAATTTCTCAGTAGCAGCCTCGGAGTCTGGATTTGTGCCCGGTTGATGGCAATAGGCTCGCCCCCTATTACATGGGACTAAAAACATAACTGGCGAAATGTGGGTGTACTAATGGGTTACACCTCTGCCTAACCCTTCGGGGATTACAGGCGTGATGTTATGTATGTATGTATGGAATAGCAGTTAGAAAATTATTTTTATTTCCATTTAAAATATGGAGAACTTTTTTTTTTGTTTTTCTTTATACAGTTTTTCCGCGTTTTAATACTTTAAACTAAAAATAAAATAGTTTTATAGGTATTAATAAAACCATAAAATTACAAAAACTTGCTAAACAGACTATGCTATCAATGCCGCATCCAGTAAAAATCAAGTTCGTACAGCCATGATGTGCTAGGTTAAGTTACAATGGAGTTTATGTTATCTGTTTACCCCTTTTTTATCTAGATACATTGTAAATACCTTTTCATGACCGCTAAAATAAGAAAAAACTAAAATAAAATTATGGTTAAAAAAAAAAGGGGGGGGGTTGGCAAAGTAATTTTTCTTAACTCTAAAAAAAATGCGTAGAGTTAAATATTCAACAGTGGCACGGAACCTTGTGCAGCTGTACTCGTGCATAAGAGGTTTTTTTTTTGTTTTGTTTACTATATTTTATTACTTTTTAGTTATTTACTTTTTTAATTAAACTGTTTTGGTTACCTCGACATCGTCGTGTGTTTTACATTTTTAGGCTAATAAAATCCTTTATGTATTTTATAATCGACTGACTTTTTCGACTTTTTGACACTCACCCCAGGTTTTTCTTTTTTGTTTTGTTAAATATATTTTATTTCTTTACCTTTTGCCTTTTTTAATTAAACTGTTTTAGTTAACTCCACGTCTGCGTGTGTTTTACTTTTTTAGACCAATAAAATCCTGTGTATATTATTTTATAATCGATTGACTCTTTTTTTGACTTTCTTACACCCCTCGACCGCGTTTTAGGAACGCATGTTTTCGGCACCGTAGATGCTGATTGTTGCGTTTGTATTCAAGATGACTGTAACTGCACTTATACAAGCAGCAAAGACGGGATTCAGGATCGCTACATGTGAATATGTTACAAGGTTGCGTTAGAATCTCGTTTGAAGCGCGTACACGCGCGTTATCTGCGCTTCATCAGCGCGTTTAAAATTGCTGATTGACAAGCTGGCTTACGCTGGAAACCAGCACCCGTGGTTTCGTGCCTTCGTGCACGAGCCACGGCATTATGTTGAGCGTCAGCCCATTCGTGCAGTAGTGGCGTATGTTTCCGCTTAGGCCAATTTTTTGTTTTATGTTTTTTATACTAACTTGTTTTTGTTTTTGTTGTTATGTCATGTTATGTGCGTCACTTTCACGTGAATAAACAGTTTTTCTTTCTTTCACATGCTTGCATATTTTAACTTACTTAACTTTACGTTTTTATACCATGAATGACTGAACGAATGAATATTATCGACATTTAGGGTGCTATATTTAGGTGCAGGGTGGCTATATTGACTTTAAATATATATCGTGCGACTGCGCGTGTCAAAACTTTGGACTTTCTCGTGAATACACAGTTAATCTTCATTTCTTTCTCTTTCTTTCGATTTGCTCAGTCTTTTTATGCTAACCTGAATCATTGTTTTTCTTTTTTCACAGAATTCAAGTACATAAACTCAAAGAAAGGCAAGCGGTTGATTTTGCACAAAGAGTTCACGTACAGCTTAAAACATCGCTCCGTTACCAAGGGAACTAGTCAATGGATATGTAGGACGGGATCAACAACGACGAACAAGTGCACAGCGAAATTAGTTGTAAATGATCATGGTTCCATTATCTGTAGTAACCTAAACCATAGCCATCCACCACCTAAATTCTTCATAAAAGATGGCAATTATATTAGAATCTAAAAAAGAAGCAACGCAGGGAGGGGTCGCCCTAGGAAGAACTACCTTATTAGTGTGGTTCTTCAGAAAAGTCAGGTGCGCAGTACTCGTAACTGGCGTGCTTGTATGACGAGATGTATGAACGTGGAAGAGGCGAAGGAGTATGTAAGGATCGTAGCAGGTTACATTCAAATGTATTGAAAGCGTAATAAGTAATTTGCAATTTCTTAAATTCCGGCATTTAATCTTCATGTAAATTACTAAAGTTATAGTTATGTGTATTATTTTTGCTTTTTTATGCCATCAAAAACATAAGAACTATTCTCGTCTTTTTTAATGTGGATGTTGCATCACTTAAAGTCTTTTTAGTAGGTAATAGAAAATATTTGAAGGTTTTAACAAAAATACTTGAGAGGTTATTATTTTTATTTAGATATTCATAATAATTAGCATTTTGTAATGTATCTAGGTTATAATGTTCAAGTTGAATGATAAACAACCGGCCGCTATCGACTTTCTAAACCTGCTAGGCGTTAAGTTATGTTTTATGTGATACTTATTGTACTTACCGTATAAAATCATATTAAAATATTATAGGATAATCGTATTTCTATTCTTATTTGCGGGCTCGTACTAGGCCTACTTTAGCTGATAAAAAATCAGTTGTAACTTGAATTTGAGAGAGCAATAAGAAATTTTATGTAATTATTTTTTTATTGTGAATGTCAAAATTATGTATGGTATAAAAATTATGTCAGATTAATGTAATAAAATTATTGATATAAAATAATTTGGTATGAATTACCCCCTTTTTTATGAAACCGAGAGGTGCCTTACAATTAGATAACAACATTGCTTTTTTTTAGATTTTAAGTATATTATTTCGAAGCAAGGGAAGAGATTGGTTCTGCACAAAGAGTACACGTACTGCTTGAATAATTACTCTTACACCAAAGGAACTACACTTTACAAATGCTCTGGACGAATCAGAAAGAACTGCAAGGCGAAAATAGTAGTAGATGATCATGATTGCATTATATTTCTTAATGGATACCATACTCATCCACCACCCCTATATTAATAGTTAGGGTTCCGTTTCCAAAGGTTACTAAGGGGCCATTTTCATGCCCCCCCTTCCGTGTCACAGGTGAACATATTTACCAGACCCACACATCCTGTGTGGCGGCTAACATTTTGCAATTTTACATAAAATGGAATAGCAGTTAGAAAATTATTTTTATTTCCATTTAAAATATGGAGAACAATTTTTTGTTTTTCTTTATACAGTTTTTCCGCGTTTTAATACTTTAAACTAAAAATAAAATAGTTTTATAGGTATTAATAAAACCATAAAATTACAAAAACTTGCTAAACAGACTATGCTATCAATGCCACATCCAGTAAAAATCAAGTTCGTACATCCATGATGTGCTAGATTAAGTTACAATGGAGTTTATGTTATCTGTTTACCCCTATTTTATCTAGATACATTGTAAATACCTTTTCATGACCGCTAAAATAAGAAAAAACTAAAATAAAATGGTTAAAAAAATAAGGGGGCCGTAGGCAAAGTATTTTTTCTTAACTCTAAAAAAAATGCGTAGAGTTAAATATTCAACAGTGGCACGGAACCTTGTGCAGTTGTACTCGTACATAACAGATTTTTTTTTGTTTTGTTTACTATATTTTATTACTTTTTAGTTATTTACTTTTTTAATTAAACTGTTTTGGTTACCTCGACGTCTTCGTGTGTTTATTTTTTTAGGCTAATAAAATCCTTTATGTATTTTATAATCGACTGACTTTTTAGACTTTTTAACACTCACCCCAGGTTTTTCTGTTTTGTTTTGTTAACTTTATTTTATTAATTTTTAATTCTTTACTTTTTGCCTTTTTAAATCAAAATGTTTTGGTTAACTCCACGTCTGCGTGTGTTTAACATTTTTAGGCTAATAAAATCCTGTATATTTTATTTTATAATCGACTGACTCTTTTTTTTACTTTCTTACACCCCCACATGACCAAGTATAACAATATATTTTTAAAGATCATTCTTGTTAACATGCACGGCTAATTCGCCGTGTGTAAGCACGGCAGCCGTGACGTGCCGCCACCGTGTGTGTCAACAAGCTCTCACAGTGACCCATACAACCCTGACGACCGTGCCTACACACGGCGAATTAACCGTGTTTGTCAACAAGCTCCCACAGTGACCCAGGTTAGGTTAGGTTAGGTTAGCTGGGCTGTTTCCGCACTTAGCCTCTTTATTGGGCCATTGTACGTATGAAAAGGATATCCTTGAGGAGTTACTCCAACCATCCCAGATCCTCCCAGAATGCCAGCAGTCTTTTCAGACTATTGCAGGCTTCGGGGAGCGATGCCGGCGATTGGAGAGTCCGTGCCCGTTGATCTGCCACGCTTCTGCACTCCAAGAGCACGTGCTGTGGTGTTTCTTCCGCCTCCATGCATCCTCTGCACACAGGGCTGTCTGTCACACCTATGGTGAATAGGTGTTTGTTTAGGGGACAGTGGCCGGTTATGATGCCTATGATCTTCCGAATTTCGTCCCGTTTCAATCTAATAAGGCTGCGGGCAAGTCTTTTTGATGCTTCCGGAACTGCATTCTTTGTTTGCCTGCAGGTTACACTGTTTCTCCATTCCGTATGGTGTGTTTCCTCGGTTTTCTTACGTAGCCATGATTTTACTTGGGCTTGAGGTATGGGAAGCAGCGGTTCCGGGCCGTATACTGTTGTCTTCATACCTCTTTTAGCCAATTCATCGGCTGCATCGTTACCCAGTGAGTTACTGTGCCCTTTTATCCATTGCAGGGTTACCTTGTTTGTATTCGCAATGTGTTGGAGTGTATTATGACATTCCAAAACGAGGGCAGAGTTTATAGTGTTGTTTTGTAGCGCTTGAAGCACCGATGCACTGTCTGAGATAATTTTAATGTTGAGATCTCTGACGTCTCTGGCTGCAACTGCTTGAGCCGCTCTGGTGATGCCAATGCATTCTGCTTGGAAGATCGTGTTAAGTTTACCTAAAGTTGTTGACATTTTGATGTTTAGGTCGTTTGAGAAGACGCCAGCTCCAGTACCATATTTGGTTTTGGACCCGTCTGTGTATATCCGAACTTCATTGATGCCAGAGTAGTCTTCGGCTTCCGCCTTAAGTTGGATATCATATCTTCGATCAAAGATGTGGTGACATGAAGTTCTGTCCATGGGTGCCTCAAGGAGTGGTATTTCCTTTTGGACCCCTTGCAGAACTTTGGAGTGTGTTGTGTCTGCGTTTAATTTCCACAGTCCGTGCGACCTTAATCTTAAGGCGGCTATCTTAGCCTCTTCCTGTATGATGAGATCTAGAGGTCTCAAGTTTAGGAGGTACTCTAAGGCGGCTGATGGAGTGGTTTTCATGCATCCGGTGGCTGCTACGCTCGCTAAGCGTTGCAGACTTTGGAGTTTTGTTTTTACTGTGGTCAGTTGTGTTCTGGGCCACCACACAACTGATCCGTAGGTCAGAGAGGGTCTGATAACTGATGTGTACAGCCAAAGAGTAATCTTTGGGTTAAGACCCCATTTTTTACCAACAAGTCTTCTGCACTGACCAAAAGCTATACAGGCCCTCTTTGTTTTTGCGTCGATATGACTCGCCCAGTTCAACTTACTGTCAAGTATGACACCCAGATACTTTACTTGCGTCGATAGGGAGAGTTTGGTGTTGAATAATTTTGGTAACTGTAGTTCTGGTAACTTCCTTTTGTTGGTGAAAAGGATGAGTTCTGTCTTTTTCGGGTTTACTGACAGCTGTTGTTCGTCACACCATTCTTCTACAATCTGAAGGGCAGAACGCATTACTTTGCATAACACATTTTCTGCATTCCCGTTTATCAGAATTGTTAGGTCATCTGCATAACCAATAGTAGTGTATCCTCTTTCATTTAGCCGTTTTAAGAGGCTGTCTGCTACTATGTTCCATAATAGAGGTGATAGGACTCCCCCTTGTGGGCATCCTCTGACTACCTCCGCTCTTGTGGTAGTGTTCACCTCTATCTGGACCGCCCTTTTACTTATTAGTTCAGTGATCCAGTTTCTCACAACTGGTTCCACTCTGAATTTTTTAAGAGCGTGGTTGATGCTGTTGTGCATAGTTTTGTCAAAAGCTCCTTCTATGTCTATGAAGGCCGCAAGTGTTGATATTTTATTTGAGATGGCCGACTCTATTTTATACACTACCGCGTGTAGAGCCGACTCTGTTGATCTGCCCTTTCTGTAGGCATGCTGTTGAGGGTGTAGCGGGTTGTCCTTTAAAGCTCCATCCCTGAGATGTCTATCTACAAGTCTTTCCAACGTTTTCAGAAGGAAGGATGTTAGACTTATGGGCCTGAAGGATTTGGCGTGGGTGTAATCATCTTTACCTGGTTTTGGTAGAAATATTACTTTCGCTTCCCTCCATGCTTTGGGTACGTATTTAAACGCTAAGCAGGCCCTGTAGATTGGTAGTAAAAATTTGATTATTTGGTGAGAGTGCCATTGTAGTAGTGCTGGAAATATTCCATCCAGTCCTGGGGATTTGAACGGATTGAAGCTTTTTAGGGCCCATTCGATCCTTTCCGCAGTTACTATCTTTTCGGCAGTTTCCCATTCTTGGATTGTTGGTGTGGTGTAGTACTCGTCATGCCATCGCTGGTCTGGCGTTACCCGACACCCAGGGAAGTGGGTTTCCAGTAGTACTGCACTGGTTTCTTCGTCTGAGACTGTGTAAGTGCCGTCTTCCTTCTTGAGTGACCCCATTAGGTTGAGGTCTCCCTTTGCCAGAATTTTCTTTATTTTTGCGGCTTGGTTAGTAGAATTTATGCTGCTACAGAAATTGTGCCAGGCTTCCATTCTTCGGAATCTGATTCTTTTCTTGTAGTGTTTTTGTGCTGTTTTGTATTTATCCCAGTCCTCAACATTCCGGGTATTTTTTGCTCGGTTAAAAAGTGTCCTTAGTCTCTTCCGCAGTCGTTCAAGTTCTGGTCCCCACCAGGAACTTTTCTCCAGACGTTTGGGAGTTACAAGAGGACACGCCAATTCATAGCTTTTTACAAGCGTTGAGGTGAGGAATTGTGTGTTTGATTCGATGTTGTCTGTGCTAAGTGTCGCGTCAGTTGGTTGTACGTCACCTAGTGTTTTGGTTAAGTAGTTTTTGTACCTTGTTATATCTGTTTTGCGGGGATTACGATATGGAACAGGGTCTGTTGGCTTGTAATTAATTTGGAAGCACACGCGACGGTGATCGGCAAAAGATGGCTCGTTTGATACATGCCATCCCTCTATGAGGTTGGCCGCCGCGTGGGTTGCCAAAGTGATGTCAATTATAGTTTGATACCTGGAGCTTACAAAGGTCGGTTCCGTGCCTCTGTTTATGATGTTCAGGTTTGTTTGAAATAGATATTCGGTAAGTAACTCACCCCTTTTGTTTGTGTCCTTACTTCCCCACAGCGGGTGATGCGCATTGCAGTCTGCGGAGATGATCAGTTCCCAGTTTAGTGTCTCGCAGTGTTGCACCAGGTCGGCTAGTTCTTTGGGAGGAACTTCACCTTCACTCGGCATGTACACCGAGGCTAGAACTAGGGTAGTTTTATTTTCCGTGAGTATTTTCACTGCAGTGAGGTCTCTAGAACAGAATTGGTTAAGCGTGGTGGTTGAGATGGTATTTGGCATGAAGATACATGTCCTTGGTTTATCAACGGTAGTGTTTAAAAGTAACTTACCGCCGATGTTATTCAGACCGCAAATTCTGTTGTTTCTGATCCAGGGTTCTTGGATCAGGGCGACCGTCTTGGTGTCTACCTCCAGCACTCTGCGTAGAGTGGCCGCCGCTGTTTGTTTGTGCTGGAGGTTTGTTTGTATGACGCTAATGTTGTGGGAGTTACGGGCTACGCAGGACGTCATCTTCGTCGCTGGTAACTCCCTCAATCTTCGCCGGCATGCTTGCCTCCTTTGCACACAGACCCAGTCCAGTAGCTGGGCTGGACTGCTGTGGGATGGAGGCTGCTGTACCGTGCGCCACACATGGTTGGTCGGCTACCGTCGGTTCCTCAGGTGTGAAGAAGCGGATGTATCCGCTTCCGGACATATGGGCTACCCGGCGGTCGCGGTCCAGTATGGTCTGCTTTTGGTCCTCAGGGATCCCCAGGAGTAGGTGAACCACCTTCTCACTGCAACCGGGTTCCTGTGGTTTGTCGTTCACCGACATGTCGTAGCACTGCCAAGAGTCCACCTTGTACCACGGGTTCTGGGCACACAGGACTCTCTGCAGCGTGGCGGCTTCGGTGATCCGGGTGTGTATGAGGAGCCCTGCCTTGATCCTCTTTTTTAGCTCTGACTGTTTTACAACAGCCAGGGTGGTGTCTGGGATTGGTGATGGCATGTTTTTGACCGCCCTCTCCAACCAGCCAACTGCGTACGCGTTCTCACACCACATCGCAAGGACACCATCCAAAAGGAAAGGACGTCCGCGGAAAGATGGAGCTTGCGCACCTGGAGACGGTGGAGACAGCACAGCCTTCAGGATACTATCGTCGATAGTCTCCCGCAGCTGCTCTGCCTGCGCCAATGTTAGGTCCCTCGGCGGGACGGTGATGACCGCTACTTTCAGATGCGACAGGGTCGCGTCTGCGTAGCTCACCGCCCGCTTTGGCTTCGCGTCAGTTTTCGCGCGTTTGGTATCCCCCCTGGGAGACTGGGTCTCGTTCATACGAGAGCGCTTCGAGGAAGCGCGCCCTTTCGGGCCAATCCCAGTGCCAGGCTGCTCCTTTTCAGGAGGAGTGGGAACCTCCGCAGCAGTCCGCTGACCACGATTTCCCCGCGGCTTCCGTCTCTGCCTTGGCCGGTTGGGTTTAGGAGGAGGTGGTGGTGGTGGTATGGGTTTTACCGACAGTGCCTTCGTCGCGTCCTTCTCCGTAGAGGTGGACGGCTCGGGCTCGCGCTGCGTTTCCGCTGCTGCGGTGCCTGTCGTGCTGGAACAGGGCCGGAGAGCTTCCCTTCTCGCGCGCCGGTTAAGGCGACTGCGTTCCGGTTTGCCTTTCGGCCCCGAAGTGGGTTCCGCAGCGGATTCCCTTTTGCAAGGGCGCTTGTGAGCGACTACGGTCCAGTTTGAGGTTTTGTTTATGTTAACTACCTCGAAGTTAACAGTGGGTATGGCCTCCACTAAGCCGGACAGGTCCAAGCTGGAGCCTGGTCTAGGGCACAAGTTGCCCCCCCCAGAATACGAGGGGCAGACCGAGCTAGGCTCGGTGAGGGATTCTCCACTACTGGTGGTAGTGGTACCCTCCTGGGGTAGTAAATTTTTACCCTGTGCTGACATGTTTTTTATTCGGGCTGAGGATGAATACCACACACTATTCGCCCTTGAGAGGTGTGGTGCAATCTTTTTGGGGGGATTTAGTGCCTCAAGGCTATGCGGGCCTGGGTGTGGTTATGCGCCGCCACGGTTCGGCTATGCGGGATTGGTGAGGAGAATAAAGGATAGGATTGTGGGTGGGAGTTTGGGGGGAGACGGCCAGAGGTTTCGGTTGTACCAATTGCATAGGGCACTTGGTCAAGAAACGGGCAGCAACCTCGTGAAGGATAGTCCACTGGCCTTGTTTTAGGGGATCATCGCGACCTGCGCTACCCCCTAGAACCATTTGCCAAACCCAGCAGCGGACAGCTGCTGGGAGTGGAGAGATTGCCATTCAAAAAGTGTGTGTTGAAGATGTTTTGAATGGCACGCCCTCCGCCCCCCACAGTGACCCATACAACACTGACGACCGTGCCTACACACGGCGAATTAGGCGTGTATTTTTACGCCAAAAAAACGTGTGTAGACAAGAGGCCTCAGCCTATTCACGCGGTAGTGCCGTATATTTCCGTCTAGGACATTTTATTTGTTTTTTGTTTTTTATACCAACTTGTTTTTGTTTTGGTTTTTGTTGTTATGTCATGTTTTATGCGTCACTTTGACGTGAATAAACAGTTTTTCTTTCTTTCACATACATGCATATTTTAACTTACTTTACTTTACTTTTTTATACTATGAATGGCTGAATGAATGAATATTGTCGACATTTAGCATTGCCAGGGCGGCCATATAGACTTTATAATATATCGGGTGTCCGGTAAAGAATGGATTATCTTGAAATGGGTGATAGTAGAACTAATGGCGATTCAGAAAAAAAATACATTAAAAAATAAAAACAAGTAGTACCAAAGATATGATTAATTTAATGATATTCATTGTTTTTTGTTACCTTATTTTACATTCTTGTACACCACGACCACGAGTTAATGAATTCCGTCGGTTTTTTTACTAAGCTAATAGATAAGTAATCAAAAGTAGGACTGCTATTACACGGTTTTGAAAAAAAACAACTTAAACTGTGTTCTTTTGGAAAAAATTGTGAAAAAAATTCTTTATGAAAAAGTTTAAGCGTCCGTAGTTTAAAAAAAATGTATCGAAACACAAGTGGCCAATAATTTAAAAAAATTATGTGTTTATAGCCGATTTCAAAATGGTATGATTCAGTTTTGTACCTAATGTAAATAGTGAATTATTGCTATTCGTTTTCAAAAGGAGCGGAATTTGGTTAAACAACAAAGTTTGCAATATTGTAACAAATTTGAACATTAGATGAACCTGACCATCTGGGTTTAAATAAAAAGATTTGTAGACGTTAGTAATGAATAGGAAAGCTTGGTTAACCTGTTATGCGACTTGTGGGATGTGATATGATGAAAATGTGGTGTGACCGTGCTTTTTTTTTTATTTGGGCTGTCTTAAGGAAAATTATTACGCGAAGTCGATCCTTGAAAGACTTAAGTAGCCGTGTCCGGTCAACCACATCAAAAATAAGCGATCGACGTGGTATACGACTACTTAGGAGAGCATTTATTCTAAAATGTAAGGTCTGAATCAGAGTGGGTGGCAGACAATTTACAACGAATGTAATTTACAACGAATACAGTCTTAACATCACGCCTGTAATCCCCGAAGGGCAGAGGTGTAGCCACATTTCACCAGTTATAACACATTACCCAATAACACTGCTTGACCTGGCAATCGAACCCAAAACCTCATGCTTAGCAGTCAAAAACAGTGTCATTAATATCAAATGCTGTTTTTTATTAAACCCCAATGACCAGATACATTTAATGTAAATAAATATTCTAATATCTCAAACTTTGTTGTTTACCCAAATTTCGCTCCTTTTGAAAACGAATAGCAATAACTCACTATTTATATTAGGTACAAAACTGAATCATACCATTTTGAAATCGGCTATAAACACATAATCTTATAAAATTATTGGCCACTTGTGTTTCGATACATCTTTTTTAAGCTACGGACGTTTAAACATGCTCAAAAAGAAAATTGATCACGATTTTTTTCAAAAGAACATAGTTCAAGTTGTTTTTTTTCAAAACTGTTTAATAGCAGTCCTATTTTTGATTACTTATCTATCAGCTTAGTTAACGTAAATTACGTTAACAATAAAAAACCGACAGAATTCATTAATTCGTGGTCGTGGTGTACAAGAATGTAAAAAAAGGTCACAAAAAACAACGAATCTTATTAAATGAATCATATCTTTGGTACTATTTGTTTTTTTTTTTTATTGTATTTTTTTCCAGATTAGCCATTAGTTCTACCATGACCCATTTCCAGATAATCCATTGAAAACCGGACACCCTGTATACTGCACGTGTCAAAACTTTGAGCGAGTAGGTACCTAATTTATTTTAATGAATTCTTCATGGTCGAATTAAGTAAATAAACATTTTGGTAGTATTCAAATGTCAATTTAATCTACTTTATGTTATTACTATCTTTTGTCTGCGACTTCGTCCGCGTAAATGTCGGACCTCCATTTCATAACTTGTTTTTTATTTAGGGCTTTCTCGTTAATACACAGTTAATCTTTCTTTCTTTCTCTTCCTTTCGATTTGCTCTGTCTTTTCATGCTAACCTGAATCATTGTTTTTCTTTTTTCACAGAATTCAAGTACATAAACTCAAAGAAAGGCAAGCGGTTAATTTTACACAAAGAATTCACGTACAGCTTAAACCATCGCTCCGTTACCAAGGGAACTAGTCAATGGATATGCAGGACGGGATCAACGACGACGAACAAGTGCACAGCGAAATTAGTTGTAAATGATCATGGTTCCATTATCTGTAGTAACCTAAACCATAGCCATCCACCACCTAAATTCTTCATAAAAGATGGCCATTATATTAGAATCTAAAATAGAAGCAACGCAGGGAGAGGTCGCCCTAGGAAGAACTACCTTATTAGTGTGGTTCTTCAGAAAAGTCAGGTGCGCAGTACTCGTAACTGGCGTGCTTGTATGAACGTGGAAGAAGCGAAAGGGGTATGTAAGGATCGTAGCAGGTTACATTCAAATGTATTCAAAGCGTAATAAGTAATTTGCAATTTCTTAAATCCCGGCATTTAATCTTCATGTAAATTACTATAGTTATAGTTATGTGTATTATTTTTGTTTGTTTATGCCAATAAAAACATTAGAACTATTCTCGTCTTTTTTAAAGTGGATGTTGCATCACTCAAAGTCTTTTTAGTAGGTAATAGAAAATACTTTAAGGTTTTATTAACAAAAATACTTGAGAGGTTATTATTTTTATTTAGATATTCATAATAATTAGCATTTTGTAATGTATCTAGGTTATAATGTTAAAGTTGTATGATAAACAACCGGCCGCTACCGACTTTCCAAACCCGCTAGGCGTTAAGTTATGTTATGTTTTATGTACTTACCGTATAAAATCATATTAAAATATTATAGGATAATCGTATTTCTATTCTTATTTGCGGGCTCGTACTAGGCCTACTTTAGCTGATAAAAAATCAGTTGTAACGTGAATTTGAGAGAGCAATAAGAAATTTTATGTAATTTTTTTTTTATTGTGAATGTAAAAATTATGTATGGTATAAAAATTATGTCAGATTATTGTAATAAAATTATTGATATAAAATAATTTGGTATGCATTACCCCCTTTTTTATCAAACCGAGAGGTGCCTTACAATTAGATAACAACATTGCCTTTTTTTTAGATTTTAAGTATATTATTTCGAAGCAAGGGAAGAGGTTGGTTCTGCACAAAGAGTACACGTACTGCTTCAATAATTACTCTTACACCAAAGGAACTACACTTTACAAATGCTCTGGACGAATCAGAAAGAACTGCAAGGCGAAAATAGTAGTAAATGATCATGATTACATTATATTTCTTAATGGATACCATACTCATCCACCACCCCTATATTAATAGTTAGGGTTCCGTTTCCAAAGGTTACTAACAGAACCCTTTTACTAACGATCCATTTTCCATGTCACAGGTGGTCATATTTACCAGACCCGCAGCACCCTGTGTGGCGTCACACATTTTGCAATTTTACATAAAATGGAATTATATTAAAATAGCAGTTAGAAAATTACTTATTTTTATTTCCATTTAAAATATTGAGTTTTTTTTTTGTGTTACGTCATACAGTTTTTCCGCGTATTAATACTTTAAACTAAAAATAAAATAGTTTTATAGGTATTAATAAAACCATAAAATTACAAAAACTTGCTAAACAGACTATGCTATCAATGCCACATCCAGTAAAAATCAAGTTCGTACATCCATGATGTGCTAAATTAAATTACAATGGATTTTATGTTATCTGTTAACCCCCATTTTATCTAGATACATTGTAAATACCTTTTCATGACCGCTAAAATAAGAAAAAACAAAAATAAAATTATGGTTAAAAAAATAAGGGGGCCGTAGGCAAAGTATTTTTTCTTAACTCAAAAAAAAATGCGTAGAGTTAAATATTCAACAGTGGCACGGAACCTTGTGCAGCTGTACTCGTACATAACAGGTTTTTTTTTTTTTTTGTTTACTATATTTTATTACTTTTTAGTTATTTACTTTTTTAATTAAACTGTTTTGGTTACCTCGACTTCTTCGTGTGTCGTTTTTTAGGCTAATAAAATCCTTTATGTATTTTATAATCGACTGACTTTTTAGACTTTTTAACACTCACCCCAGGATTTTCTTTTTTGTTTTGTTAACTTTATTTTATTACTTTTTAATTCTTTACTTTTTGCCTTTTTAAATCAAAATGTTTTGGCTTTCTAACTCCACGTCTGCGTGTGTTTTACATTTTTAGGCTAATAAAATCCTGTATATTTTGATTTTATAATCGACTGACTCTTTTTTTTACTTTCTTACACCCCCACATGACCAAGTATAACAATATATTTTTAAAGATTATTCTTGTTAACATGCACGGCTAATTCGCCGTGTGTAAGCACGGCAGCCGTGACGTGCCGCCACCGTGTGTGTTAACAAGCTCTCACAGTGACCCATACAACACTGACAACCGTGCTTACACACGACGAATTAACCGTGTATGTCAACAAGCTCTCACAGTGGGTATAACACTGATGACCGTGCCTACACACGGCGAATTAGGCGTGTATTTTTACGCCAAAAAAACGTGTGTAGCCTAATCGCGCGGTAGTGCCGTATATTTCCGTCTAGGACATTTTATTTGTTTTTTGTTTTTTATACCAACTTGTTTTTGTTTTGGTTTTTGTTGTTATATCATGTTTTGTGCGTCACTTTCACGTGAATAAACAGTTTTTCTTTCTTTCACATACATGCATATTTTAACTTACTTTACTTTACTTTTTTATACTATGAATGACTGAATGAATGAATATTATGGATATTTAGCATTGCCAGGGCGGCCATATAGACTTTATAATATATTTATTTATTTATTTATTTTATTTTAATAATTTTAGGAAAACTTACAGCTAGTCTTATACAATAGTTCGGGTTTAGATACCATTAAAAAGGCCAATTACAAGTTTTCACAGGTAAGAAAGTAAACATAGAATTAAATAGGTAGTAGACACAATAAACAGGTCTGTAAGGTACTTGGGTAAAAAAAAAAAAGCAAATTAAAGATTACTGATTACTGCACGTGTCAAAACTTTGAGCGAGTAGGTACCTAATTTATTTTAATGAATTCTTCATGGTGGAATTAAGTAAATAAACATTTTGGTAGTATTCAAATGACAATTTAATCTACTTTATGTTATTACTATCTTTTGTCTGCGACTTCGTCCGCGTAAATGTCGGACCTCCATTTCATAACTTGTTTTTTATTTAGGGCTTTCTCGTAAATACACAGTTAATCTTTCTTTCTTTCTCTTCCTTTCGATTTGCTCTGTCTTTTCATGCTAACCTGAATCATTGTTTTTCTTTTTTCACAGAATTCAAGTACATAAACTCAAAGAAAGGCAAGCGGTTGATTTTACACAAAGAGTTCACGTACAGCTTAAACCATCGCTCCGTTACCAAGGGAACTAGTCAATGGATATGCAGGACGGGATCAACGACGACGAACAAGTGCACAGCGAAATTAGTTGTAAATGACCATGGTTCCATTATCTATAGTAACCTAAACCATAGCCATCCACCACCTAAATTCTTCATAAAAGATGGCCATTATATTAGAATCTAAAATAGAAGCAACGCAGGGAGGGGTCGCCCTAGGAAGAACTACCTTATTAGTGTGGTTCTTCAGAAAAGTCAGGTGCGCAGTACTCGTAATTGGCGTGCTTGTATGAACGTGGAAGAGGCGAAAGGAGTATGTAAGGATCGTAGCAGGTTACATTCAAATGTATTCAAAGCGTATTAAGTAATTTGCAATTTCTTAAATCCCGGCATTTAATCTTCATGTAAATTACTATAGTTATGTGTATTATTTTTGTTTGTTTGTATTTTCATGCTAATAAAAACATTTGAACTATTCTCGTCTTTTTTAAAGTGGCTTATTAATCTGATGTTGCACCACCCGAATTCTTCTTTAGTACCTAATAGAAAATAATGCAAGGTTTAAAATAGAAATATTTAAGAGGTTATTGTTTTTATTTAGATATTCATAATAATCTGCATTTTGTAATTCATTTAGGTCAACATCTTCCTGCCCTTGTCCCATGTTACTTGGGGTCGGTGCAACACGTTTTCTTCATCCATTCCGTCCTGTCAGCCATCATACTGTCACTGACTCCCTTTTCTTACATAATTATATCATTCTTCACACAATCTATCCAGCTTTTCCTTGGCGTTCCTCTTGCTCTCCATCAATCCACATTCATATTCATAACTCTTATTCAATGATAAATAATATAATGAGTAAGTTGTATGTTAATCTACCAGCTGCTACCGACTTTCCAAACCCTCTAGGTCTTCGCCGCTAAGTTGGTTGAGGAAGAATGCTCAGAGCTACCTCCGCGCCTTGGCGAAAGGTAATCAGTCGATAAGAGTCCCACAGAAAGGCGGAGGCAATCCATGAGGATTTCACTACGAAAGAAAATAAAACGTTCGGAAAGTCAGTAGTGATCATTTATCATTCACTAGCTTCTGCCTGTGACTTTGCCTGCGTGGTACTTTTTTACCCACGTCAAGTTAAATCTTTGGTAACTGCTCCGCTCTTGTAGGCCGTAGCGTGATGCGTTAGCCTATAAGAATAGTATAGGCTATCGCATTCTGCTACAGCCATGAATCTGGCTATTATATAAAATAAAATAAAAAATACAATCCAACTGGCAATCCCAGAGATTAGCAAGTTTAATTACTCAAGTCCTACGTAATGAGACACAATTGACTTTCTATTGTTCTGTCATACTGGTATGACAGCTGGCGTTTGACAGAAAAAAAAATTACACATACACAAAATTACTCATACATATTTTTTTAAATGTGTGTGTGTATTTTATATGTTTGTGTGTATGTAGATATACGCTTCCGATCCGGAAACCTGATTCGGAAACCAGACGTCTGCGGCCTGCTTAAACAATCAACAAATCTCTTCGGTTTTATTATTTTCTAATCAGAAATACGAAACTGTTTTTACTGACAATTTTTTCTTTTTTTTTAGGCATCAAGTACATAAAGTCGAAGAAAGGCAAGCAGTTGATTCTGTACCAAGAGTACGCATTCAGCTTCACTAAATACTTTTCCACAAAAAGGTCTACCTACTGGCAATGTACAGGACGAACCTCGACAAACTGCAGGGCGACAATCGAAGTAGATGTTAACGGTGGAATCAGATCTAGTAACCTGTTCCATAGCCACCCACCACCCAAATTCTTCATCAGTAATGGACAATATTACAGAATATTTTAATATATAAAAACTTTGTGTTAGATAATTGTAACTTGAACACCACCTTTCGTGATCGTGGGGTTTTTTTTTTTTTTTTTTGATTTGGTAAAAATCATCAAATGACTCCTTCCGCCCTGGGTGGGGCGGAAGGGACTGTCAGACTTTTACTGACTAAAAAACCACCCTGTTCCTTCTGTTGCCCTTTACGTTCCGGGGCCACGGTATCCTGTTAAGACGTCCCGCAACCCCGGGAGGCGTTGGCCGATAGGAAAAATGTATCAAGCGACAATTTGGTCGTGTTTTAAATTCAACCTTAGTATATAGAATTGTACAAAAAAATATGGTTTTTTTTCTCTTTCAATAGAATAATGTAATGTAATGATGTAATAAATAAATAATTTAATGCTTCCACATTCACATTCGCTTTCACTTCGCATTATTAGAATCAAACAGTTTATTAGAAAAGAAAAGACTTGACAAGAATAGAGTGAAGCGCTAATCATAACTTTTTGTATTAGTAAAGAAAGAAAGAAAAACTTTTTATTCACGTGAAAGTGACGCACAACTCGTATCTACTAGAATAAGTAAGTTTTATGTACCTAATATCACGTTTAATTTGGTTCACTATTGCATTTTATTTTGTTGAGTTTTTTTTTAGTATAATCTGTACATTTATATACCAATAAAAATCATTAATATTTTCTCGTCTTTTAATAAGCAAAATATAATATATAATATAATATATATATTATATATATATATATAATATAGTTTATATTGCATTTTTAGAATTATAAATCATTCACCTGTTGAATATTTAGAATTATTTCAGATTTTTGGTATAATTTTAAGGTCATAGCTCATTATAATCACCCAATACCCGACCAGCACTGCTTCGCCTCGAGTGGTTAGTATTCTTTGTATTGAGTACTATGTGTATGTAGGAGGTACTCACTACATCAACACAAGAACGCCTCGCCTGCGCGCTGACCACTCGGTGGCCATCCGTTGCTCGCACGCTTGCCTTGCGTTGCCCATGTCCTGGTTCTAGGTGCACATCATTTAGCGGACAACGCAATGTTCACTTGTTGACCACGTGACGTTCACTAGTTACCCGACCAGCACTTCGTTGCCCGATGTAACGGGTTGGGAAAATAAGCAATTTTTTTATTTTATTTTATTTTATTTATTCGGGAAAATTAAGTAGTTTATACATTAAAATCTTATACCAAGTTACAAACATGCATAAGTTATAATTGTGTAACGTACGGCATTTTCCTAAACTATTTATTATTAGTGCACTATTCTAAGCTGTTAAGCTTATCCGTTTTGGAACGAGCAACTAGCTTCAACTTTCGGACTAACTGACCAACTCCTTGACAATTCAAAAGTGCCTGTAAATGGTCTGATTGAAATAAATGTTTTGACTTTGACTTTAAGACAGTAAAATAGTTTATAGTTTAAAGCTATGACCGTCACAGAGAGTGAGAAAGAGTAAACATACAGTTTTATTAATCTGTCTATCTCCATTAAATTGACAATTTTATTCTTTTCAGAGTATAAGTACATAAATTCGAGGAAAGGGAAAAAGTTAATTCTACACAGAGGCTACACATTCGGCTTCAAAAATTTTAATCGTACTAAAAACTCTTCGTTGTGGCATTGCACGACACGGACACTGTCAAACATGTGCAAAGCAACACTAGTCATGGATGAACATGGTAATATTACATCTGGTAACCTAGACCACTGCCATCTACCACCACAATTTTTCATCAAAGATGGCAATTACATTAGACTTTAAAATTGCGAAGGAGCTATTACTCAAAGACTACGAATCACTTACGAGAAGAAATAACTACTTAAAACATAATTTAGAGATGCGTGAAGACGGTATATCTTAAAATAAAATAGGTACAAAGATTTCTGAATTGAACATGGGGTCTTGGGTTCGATTCCCAGGTCGGCCAAAGTATTATTTATTTATTTATTTATTAAGGACTTTGGAAGACTTTCAGCTAATTATAATTATTGGGCTTTTCCATCAAGAATTTCTCATTAGCAGCCTCGGAGTCTGGATTTGAGCCCGTTTGATTGCAATAGGGTCATCCCCTATAATGGGACTTAAACATAACTGGCGAAATGTGGATGTACTATTGAGTAGGTACACCTCTGCCTAACCCTTTGGGGATTACAGGCGTGATGTTATGTGTTCCGAATTAGGTAATTTAGATAAACTTTGTCTTGCGTGTTGCTAATTATAGGCGGTAGCTGTTGAACTAAAGGGACAGTTGACATGGAGTGCAATAATTTTTCCCCTTTTTATGATTTTATAATAATATGTGAAATAATAATAATTATGTTGTTTTATATTCCAAACGTTCTAAGATGGTGCGGGTGACACATGTCAATAATTCATCTATTGATGTCAGAATCGCATAATTATGTCAGTGACATTATTTACTAGTTATTTACTTATTACTGATTCCGTATTTTACGACTATGATATTAGTGTGCAGTTAAAATATTCAATCATGATTGTAAATCCCCGTAGAGATCAAGAGTAAAAAGCTACAGCTTCACAAATGTCACCGGCACCATCATAGAGTGCGAGGAATATAATAACTTTTTGAATAAAAAAATTGACTAAGCATCTTTTATGCTTGTTTCGCGAAATTGTCTCTTATTTCTTAATAGATACTCCGCTATTGGTCGGAGACAAATCCAGAAAATAAAAGTTCGTTGAAATCGGTCCAGTAGTTCTTGAGTTATAAATGGTGAATATAACCCAACATTGTTTTATGTATTAGATAAGATTAGTATAATATTTCAATGTATTTAATGAACTATGTTTAGGTCTTAATAGTGTAACGTTTCTAGTTTATTACACGACTGCTCCAAAAAAAGGAGTGTTATGTGTTTTGGGTTAATGTATGTATGTATGTATGTATGTGAGATTCTTTATTATACTAATTAAATAATGTCTTGTGTTTTTTTGTATAACCGAAATTTACACCCGGCTTCGCACGGGTGTAAATTTCCGACTTTCTCGGTCAGTTTTCAACAAATCTACTTTCATAAGAACCTTGTACTGAAAATTATGAATACAAGGAAAAAGAATCAGCCAAATCGGTCCAGCCGTCCTCGAGTTTTGCGCTTAGCAACATATTTAGCGATTCATTTTTAATTATATAGAAAGGTATCTATATTGGACTGCCTTGTTGGTCTAGTGGTCGCAAAGCGCGTCTGCTGAGTATGAGGTCTTGGATTTGAGGTCTCAGGTCGGGCAAAGTGTTATTGGGTTTTTCCATTAGAAATTTCTCAGTAGCAGCCTCGGAGTCTGGATTCAAGCTCGGTTGATGTCTATAGGCTCGCCTCCTATTACATGGGACTTAAACATAACTGGCTAAATGTGGGTGTGCTAATGGATACACCTCTTCTTAACCCTTCGGGGATTACAGGCGTGATATTATGTTATGTATGTTTATTACATTTTCAAACTAAAAAATCAGCCAACTTTCAACTTGATAATTCACACATACATCCATACATAAAATCACGCCTTTGTCTCATGGGGATGTGCAGAAACCACAGAACGCCACCTGCTACGATCCTTTCGCCTTATCTACGCTCATACTTCTCGTCATACAAGCACGTCGGTAACGAGTACTCCGCTCCTGACCTTGACTTATGAGGTCAGTGTTCCTAGGGCGACCCCTCCCTGCGTTGCCACTCACCTCTACCATATAAATACCTTTTGTTAATCGTCTTTTACTCATCCTTTCAAAATGACCTCTCAAAATGACCAATAATATTTTTTTTATAATGGTAATAATTCCTTTGCTTAATTTCAGATTTTAAGTACATTAATGCGGGCAATGAAGGCAAGCGGCAACTAATGTACAAAGAGTACACATACTTTTTCAGTAGTTACGCTTTCACTAAGAAATCTACTTATTGGCAATGCACAAAACGAAAATCAAGCAAATGTAAAGCGAAAATAGTGATAAATGATGATGGTAGGATTACATCTGGCGACCAAGACCAGCACACACATCCACCACCACGATTTTTTATTAGTAATGGAAAATATATCAGAATATAAAATACGAGTCGACACTCAGATTATGTTATAATCATCATTTTATAGGGTACATACATTGCTTTCACGTGCCATGTCGTGTATGATTTTATATACAAATGTTGTAAACTTTGATTTTAAAAGAGTACGTATGGAGTTTTTTGCCCATTCTTCTCCATACAAAACTACCATTTGGAAGGGGCAACTAGATTTAATCATTTTTTTTGTGTATGACGTTCAAGTGCCTTATAGGCCTAATTGAAATATATGATTTGACTTTGACATTGACTTTATTTAGAGATTGGAATTAGGTAGAGTAATATGTAATTACACTGATTTCATGCAGCGAAAAAATAAAGTGGATATGTCTCAAATCCCGAGATTATTTTTAAAGAGTAGAAAAATCCCATGGTTTATTTAATAAAAAAGTTTTTTTTTTTTACATAATTTAAACCATAATCATAGTGAGGGGAAAAAATAATAATTGTGAATGAATGTAGATACTAATAAAAGTGTTTTATTAGGTACATTTAAGCAGTGGAAAAAGGAGAATATTATTTAGAATTTGCAAATTGAGTTCTATCTTAGGTAGCCTTTAAGTTAAATTTCATTGTATTCGATCTGTTGAAGTTCATCCTTCAGATTGTACGCTAAAGTTTTGTAATTGCAATATAATAAAATCCTTAAAAATAATTACGCATTTGAATGATAAAACAGGCTCGATTTTACGAATTGAAATTTAAAAAATCAGGTAATTTCAACACGATAATTCCTATATTTCAGAATTCAAGTTTATTAACTCGAAGAGAGGCAAGAGGTTGATTTTGTACAAAGAATATACATACAGCTACAATAGTTACTCTTCTACCAAAGGAACTACCTACTGGCAATGTTCAGGATGCACCACGAATAAATGCAAGGCGAAACTAATAATAGATGATTGTGGTAACATTATACCCGGTAACAGAAACGAGCATAACCACTCACCACCGCGATATGTCGTCTGTAACGGACAATATATCAAAATTTAAAAATACAAATACTAGCTAAAAAGTAAAAAATATTAAGACCAATAATTGAGATAAAATCTATTCTGGGTTTCCCCCCTAGCCCGGTTCGCCCCTCCTTAGTTAACCTGCATCCCCCAGACTCCTCTGGGGGATCCATATCAACACCGGGCTTAGTGTGGACGTCCAGTCCACATGGGCCACTCAGCACCAGGACCCCCGACCTCAAACCATCCTCCGTGCCCGACCTCCGAGAAGCCGAACTTTCAAGTTAGATCAAACTGCACACGGTGTGCAAATTTGTTTAAATTCGATTAAGTACTAGATTAAAAGTCCATACCGGACAAACAACGTGACGCGTAATTTATATGTATACTTATATTATAAAAAGGTAAAGTTTTGTGAAGTTTTATGGGGTAATTTTTGGATCTAATGAACCGAGTTTTGAAAATTCTTTTGGAAAATGGAAGCTACGTTATCACTGAGTGCTATAGGCTATATTTTATTATCAAATAATTAGGGATGCGTAAGAAAAATCACGCGAACGAAGTCGCGGGGAGTGCTAGTATAATATGTATAAATACCAACTAATACCTACGACACAGCTCTATGTGTCCCGGCTATTTCACACCACGAAGGTTGAGGAAATCGTAGATGTTCATTGAAAGACCGCTTGGGCCTTAAGGGTCGAGAAGTTGAAGTCGCGCCACAACACGAATGTTAAGTCGTTCGTGGTGCGAGTTCCGTCGTATTGAAACCTTCTTCAAGGAAAAATTTTGGCTGAAGGGTGTCTTGTATCGGCGATTTCGCGGAAGGCTACGCGACACTGTCACTTCGTGTGCAACAGTTTTATAAATATTTTTGTTGTTTACTTAAAAAATATAATAATTTGTAAGGTATATAATATATGGTATAGGTCTTTGTTACACGAAATAAATAAATAAATAATATATGTTAAAACATCACTACATGCCGGGCGACCGCGGGCGGTAGCTGCCGTCTAATTGAAATAAATGACTTTGAAACAGAAAAATGCAAATCACAATGCTGGGAATCACATGTTATATTTCTTTGGCTTTCTTAATTATATTTTAACACCAGTTATTATACTTAGTTATTTTAGTCTTCTTCAGATCGAGTCATTGTGATGTGTGTAATTTTATTCCAATTAAATAAGATTAACATTACAACTATATTGTGTGTTTTAATTCTAAAATCATCCAATTCATATTTCTATTTGAAAAACGTAGTCTACTAAGCGTTTCGATGATAAATTTTATTTAATAATATTTTATTGCTGCGGCCCAGAATTTAGCTTTTCGTCTGCGTTGTCGCTGGCTGTCGTTAAATCTTTCTGCGTGCAGCTTATAAGGCACGCAGGGTACGATGTGACATAGGCCATCGTATGTACTATAAAAACTTAATGTTTACATTATTATTACAGATTTCAAGTACATTAATTCAAAGCGGGGCAAGCGGTTGGTTCTGTATAAGGACTACACATATTGCTTCAATCATACATCGGCTACCAGAGGTACTGTGCAATGGCAATGTGCAGGACGCACCAGGAAAAACTGCAAGGCGAAAATTGTCATAGATAATAATGGTGAAATTATATTTGGCAACCTAGACCATAGTCATCCACCGCCACGATTCTTTATTAGTCCTAATGGGGAATATATTAGGATTTAAAATAGAAGTGAATGCTGCTAGACATGCAGTTGTGACCAACCAGACGATGTCCAAAGAAGCTCGACTGGCTGTTCACAACGGCGTGCTGGTGCCTACACTGTATGGAAGTGAATGTAGGGTAAGGTAAACGAGGCATGAGAGTAGGATTAATGCTGTGTAAATGCGTTCCTTTGTGTAACTTTAAATTATTGAGTGAGGCATTAGGTTATACAAGACATAAGTTTATAGAACTTTAATCAACTGATGTTTAAAAATACCTAAAAATCTACATTTAACTTAATGTCCAGTGGAAAACGTGGACCTCTGGACCATTTGTTTTCAATGCCACTTTTAATAGAGACCATATATTGTTTCTCAAATGCGATGGTAGTTTATTTCATGATAGTTAAATGACTATTGACACTAACTTCAATTGAATGAAATAAAAGAGTCCTTTTGTTTGTTCCTTTGAACGCGCAAATCTCTGGAAGTACAGTCGATTAACATTTATGATTTTTAAATCCTAATTATTAAGTACAATATTAAAAGTAAAACGCAATGAATTTAAAATTAAGATATAATAAATTAGCTATGGCCTGAATTTCTGAAAGCTAGTAAGTACATTATGTGTTTAGTGTCTGTTTAAATGATATAGTATACATATCATATAATGACATAGTATATCAGGCTGATCCACAGTAGTGGAGCAGTAACCAAGTTGCGTACGAAGGTATTCTAAGATAAGTTAATGTATTTCGATATAAATTCTTATACCAGTATATAATAGGTGTCTATCATTAATAAAGTATAATTTATGTTAAATTTTAATAAGGTCTTATTTTATTTTGTGTTTTTATTCAAATAAATTAATTTAAAACCATACGCGTTTTTAATCATTTCTATTTTTATCAAATAACACTGATTTAGGTAGGTACACGTCCCCTGTGAGCCGTCGACAGCTGTGATTTCCTCGTAATTACAGCCTTAAGAAAGAATATTATAAATAAACAAACAAACAAAGATAAGCGCGAAACACATAACCCTTTCCTTGCAGTCGGATAATAAGAGTATATGTAATTGCATGCCACTGTTTTTTGCCACGTAATTTTTATTTCTGCCTTGTTGGTCTAGTGGTCGCATAGCGTGACTGCTGACCATGAGGTCTTAGGTTCGATTTCCAGGTCAGGTAAAGTGTTCTTTGGATTTACAATCATGAATTTCTCAGTGGCGGTCTCCGGAGTCTGGATTTTTGCCCGGTTGATGGCAATAAGCTCGCCTCCTATACATATATGGAAGTTGAACATAACTGGTGAAATGTGGCTGTACTAATTGGTTCACCTCTGCCTAACCCATCAGGTATTACAACCGTGATGTTATCTATTATTGTTCCAAATTTACTTTTGTTTTTGTATAGAAGAGTTTTCTGTTTTATTTTCCTTTTTTATGTTATTTTTTCGAGTTAAGTTTTTGATTTTTTTAGCCTTTTTTTGCAAATACTTGGTTATGGTGGCAAATACAAATACGTGGTTGGTTTGACTTACGTTTCAAATTGTACGAACATATATCTTTTATATTATTTTAACACCAAAGGCATACTAACAGTAAAAAAAAGCATGCAGAGAATATACACGGTGATTGTTAATTTACCAAAAACCTGAGAAGAGGTCATTGTACTCATCTTTATGAACATCTTTTACTATGGAACCAATGCTGAAATCATGACATCACCTACAAAAATGCTTTACAACATGGTCATAATGTATGAAATAGCTGATTTTTTGTTCAAGATTTTATGGTTGATCCCGTAGTAAAAGTTGTTCATAATGATGAGTACAATGACCTCTTTTCATGTGTTTGGTAAGTTAACAATCATTCTGTTTATAATTTGTTTTTTAAACATGGCCGCGCACTATATTATTATGAAGCCATAAAATATTTCAATTGGGGCCCTTTTATCGTTCTAATGTGTCGTGATGGCCCAGTGGTTAAGGCGCCCGCCTCTTATGCATGAGGTTGTGGGTTCAAATCCGGGCAAGTACCAATGTGAATTTTTCAATTCATATGTACTTTCTAAAGTTTATCTTGGACATCATTGGCATCGGTGAAGGAAAACATCGTGAGTAAACCTGGACTTACTGTTCCACTCAAACCATGTCAGAAGCCCTTGAGGCGGTTTAGAAACTCTGACACAAGGGTGTCTAGGGTCGTAAGGCCTTACTACCCACACGATAAGAAGAAGAAGATCGTTCTAATTATTTTTGTTTAATTCTTTTAATTATTTTACTTTTTGACAGATGAGTTAATAAGTTAATAAAACAATTAATAATTATTTTATTTTTCCAGGATATAAGTTTATAAATACAAGTCACGGTACGCGGTTAATTATGGCATATGGATACACATTCTGCCATCAGCGAAAGTACGCGAGGGCTTGCACAAACCATTGGCGGTGCTCATCGAAACAGAGCAAAAAATGCAGAGCAACTATCATATTATTTGATGATAATACAATCAAGATGGCGACTCATGATCACAATCATCCGCCACCCCAGTTTATTGTACGCAATGGGAAATATGTTAAAGTTAAATAATTTCGTTTTTTAGATTTTAACAGAAAACATTGACAAGTTTCTGTAAAAAAATTGTCAAAAGGGAATTGATTTTCGAGGTGCTTATAAGAATAAAATTAGAAAAAAATATTTTTATAAAACTATTAAACTAATTTCCTTGTTGGCGTAAGTAGTGCAGTCAGCAACAAAACACTTGTTTTTAAATAATCATCGATAATAATGAAATATTGAAAAACATCAATAGGTGTCATCCATAAATTACATCACACGAATTTTACGATTTATCCATGCAAGGTGGCCTCATATGTCAGCCGACTCCTCTGGTGTGACGTCACACATTTTGCAATATTATTATGTAAAATTGATTAATCTAAAACAGGCTCAAAAATAAATTTTCTTCTACCATGAATTTTTTTAAAAATAAAATCAAGCCATTTGACGTCACGAAGTTTAGGAAGCTTCCCATTCCTTGCTACACAATGTCCCCTTTGTAGACCCCCCTCCTTAAAGTGTCACGTAATTTATTGGTGCCCCGTACCTACAGATGACATTAAAATAACAATTTCTCGAATTATAAATAAAATGCTAAAAGCATAATTGTATTAAATAATTCTAAGGAAATTAAAATGATGTTACATAAAAGTTCGTATTTGACTTTCGTTGCTGACCGTACTGTTACAACCGCATGTCAGTAGTTACAATGTAACATTGACAATACCTTTATTCCGTAGCATTAAGAGTGTTTTTTGTTGTTGAAGTTAATAAAGCTAAGCTAAGCTGTAGTTGATTAAATGATGATTACAATCAACTAGATTTATATGAATTAGAATAGTTACTGTTAAAATCACCATCAATGGTTGTGAAATAAATCAGTTAAGACGAAAAGTTTTTATTAAAAATAATACCAGTCTATTACTGTCCAACTGCAGTTCAAAGGCCTCTTCTTACATAGAGAAGGCAAGAGCATTGATCACCACGCTTACTCTTATATTTACCTATTACAAGTCCAGGTTTCCTCACGTTTCTTTCACAGATGTATCACTAACATCTATGAAAGAAACTTTGAAAAGTACATATGAATTGACAAAGTCACATGGGTACTTGCCCGGATTCGAAGCCACAACCTCACGGCTTAACCACTGGGTCATTACGATTGTATTAAAAAAATTGTTATACCTATAGAAATTACATTTAAGAACGTTGTTTTTTTAAACGACTTCCCATTAACAGCGGGCGAACATTCGCTACGACAAGCCCGTATACATAGTGCGGCTGGCTACACAGTAAATGTGTTCAGTAGTGTGAGCACCGCATTAGCGTTCTTTAATAAAAACACAACGTGTGAGTTTTCCTGCAGTCAACGGATTTTAAAAAATAGACTCGAATTTCATTTGTTGTTTTTTTTTCAGAAATCAAATTCATTTCTACTCGAAAATCTCAGCTAATTATGTACAAAGACTATACATTCTCCAAAAACCATAGTTTATACAAAGGTAAAGAACGATGGCGGTGTTCGTCACACAGCAGAAAGTGCAAGGCAAAAATAGTATTGAACAAGGAACATAAAATCTTAGAAGCAAATTTTAATCATAATCACCCACCGCCTAGTTATTTGATTAAAAGTAATGGAGAATATATCAAAATGAATTGGTAAAATATTCACGTGTCTTAAACTACGTAATTATCTTCATAACGTATTTCTAAATTATTGTCAATAAGATTTATACAATGGTGCCGATTCTCTTGGTCACAAACTAAACGAAAATTAGACTATTTCCATCTTTTTCTGTCCAATAAAACAAGAAAGAGACTTATAAGAGCTGTCAAAAGTCAATCTGACACATCCATACAATTATAGTTGACATCTTAAAACGTATGGATTAAAAATACGGAGAAGTTCAAGGCAAAACTAATTTGACATCGCTAACTTAGTTCTTTAATGTCACGGAATGTCACCGTCCTTTCCTTTCGCTGTATGTTAGTAAGAGATGTCAATTCTCTAAATTTAGTCTAGTTTGTGAACAAGGGAATCGGCACCTATACCTATCGTTAATTAATAAATAGGGTCATTTGTAGGTTATCTTTTTTTTGTAAGCTGATCACTGCATTTAGAAAGAAATAAAATAAATATATTTACTCGGCACGTTATGTGATTGTTTTTGTACTTTCTTTCTTAAGCGACCAGGCTGTTGTGAATAAAATTTTTTTTTCTTTAAATAAAAAAATAAAATAACCTTTATATCGGACAAGTAATATCCATAATGGGTTAGTAAATATAAATTTTATGACTATGTTAGTAAACCTCAATAACTTAGCTTTTTATTTTGCATTATCGAAGAGTCGTATCTCTCAGCTATGATTTTCAGGATAGAGTTGAGTCTGATTTTGTAAAACCTAATTTAAAAGAGTGCCGTGGAGTTTCTTGCTCGTTCTTCTCCATAGAGGCCTACCTCCGTTTTGGAACGAGCAACTAGCTTCAACTTTCGGACTAACTGACCGACTCTTTGACAATTCAAAAGTGCCTGTAAATGGTCTAATTAAAATAAATGTCTTGACTTTTGACTTTTGACTTTTCTCCCCCGCACTCTGCAGAGCAATGAGGCAGATTACTGCCAAACGATGGCATGGAAGCCATCAAACAAAGCCACACACACAACACATCATCATAATCTTTAGCACATTGATAGTAATAACTAAAATAGCGTGTTAAGTTAATATAACTGCCATAAACGTGGCTCCTGGGCCCATCATCATCTGCATAGCCTTTTCCTAACTATGACTTGGGGTCTGTTTCCAGTCTAACCGGATTCAGCTGAATACCAGTATATTACATGGAGCGGCTGCCTATCTGTCTTCCAAAACCTATTAACTGGGTCATGCGATACCCCTTGGTAAGACTGGTTGTCAAACTTTCGGGCTTCTGACGACCCGTAACGACTATCAAAGATCCATCGTATGACAGCCTGTACCAACAGCTTAATGTATTTTCCGAGGCACGGAGCGATGTCAGCTCCTGGGCTCCTTATGTATATTATTAATAGATATATCATTGATACTAAGAGAAGAAGAAGTAAATATTAGAAATAATCCTTAACATATTTTTTTTCAGATTATCATGTGATAAAATCGATACACGGCGCCAAGAAGCTCATTATGTACAAGGAGTACACATTCTGTCATGCCCGCCTGGTCCAGAACAAAGGAATTCATCATTGGAGATGTTCTGCGTGCGCACACAGAAATTGCAAAGCGAAACTAGTTCTAGACATGAATGGAAAAATTGTCAACGTTCACGATTACCATAACCATGCACCTCCGAAATATTACTATCACAAAGGAGAATATTTTAAAACGAAGTGAATTTTTCAAACTAGAAAAAATATTTTTTTGACTTACTAAAATTAATATTAAATAACGATTCCAATTGACTATGTTTTGGGAATAAGTTTTGGAGTTTAACATGTCGTAAGGCCTGGTTCACATTAAGTCGGACCGACAGTTTTATCGGACCGAAAACTCACAACTGCTTTGTGAGTTGGCTGTGGTAAAATGACGGTTACGACTGTGGTGTTCACATTAGGTCGGATCGGCGATTTTAGTGTGAACAGCAGCACCCGACAGTCGGTCAACGGTAAAACAGTCAAATCAAATCATTTATTGCAATCCAGGATGTACACTTATAGGTGGTAATATAAAAATAGAAACAATCATGGACCCTGTCGGGCACAGCAAATTTTTAAATAAGTAGAGAGAGGAAGAGCGATTTATTAAATTGTCTTATGCTTGAAATATTTTGTATTGTATTTTATATTCCCATTCATTTACTTATTATATTACAATGCTATTTGTTCATTTATAATTTATCTAATTATCTTATATTTTATATTCTTGTCGGTACGACTTAATGTGAACCAGCTCTAAGAGTACCTTATCCATTAACATGTTATCTCGTCACCACTTTTGGTGACTTTTAGATAATGTCTAAGGCATTTTGTCCGCCTGTGTACCTACTTTTTATTGCGTAAAGTTTATATAAATTAAAGTCAAATAGATTGCCTTATAATGATTATACTGATGTATATTTTATTGTTCATAATATAATATAATGTGTATAATGTTCTGTATATATTTGGTGCATTTATTAAATAAAGATATAATAATTTTATTAAATAAAAACATGTTTTAAAATTATTTTATAAGTACCCATATACTTATAGCATTTGTTTCAGACTTTCAGTTAAATAATGTGGGAACCTTTTTGGGAACCTATTTTACATAATAAGTACACTCCGAAAGTATAATAGCAAACCAAATTAGTAAGTATTCACCACTCGTGTGAATAGGGCTGTAAAAATGCAACTAATTAACATAGCATCACGACTGTAATCCCCGAACGGTTAGGCAGAGGTGTACCTATTAGTACACCCACATTTCGCCAGTTATGTTTTTAGTCCCATGTAATAGAGGGCGAGCCTATTGCCATCAACCGGGCACAAATCCAGACTCCGAGGCTGCTACTGAGAAATTCTTGATGGAAAAACCCAATAACACTTTGCCCGACCTGGGAATCGAACCCAAGACCTCATGCACAGCAGTCGCGCTTGCGACCACTAGACCAATGAGGCAGTCTACTAATAACAACAACTAACAATGTATCAACTAATAATGTATCTTTTTTTACCAAGTTATTAAAAAGTTTTTCTAAAGTCTCAAATTTATTATGTACCCTGTAGAACCTAGTTTAAAAGCCAACAGAACGCGTAGCACTCTAAAGATAAAACGCTACAACAGCTACGGCGTAGCATATACTACGAAAGCATGGTCTACGCGGGTTTGACACTTTACCACAAACTTCAAAATTATCCAATTAGACTTGATACTTTATTTCGATATTTTCTTTCTTTTTCAGGTTTTAAATATGTGACGACGAGTTCAGGAACACACTTGATTTACAAGGACTATACTTACATCCGAACTCGTTTTACTCAAAGCAACGATTGCTGGAGGTGTACTGCCCGCTTTATCCGAGGCTGTAAGGCGAAACTTGTGATTGGCGAAGATGATCGAATCATATCTATCAGTTACAATCATAATCATCCAGCTAAAAATCA
Organism: Hoplodrina ambigua; assembly: GCA_949774945.1. NCBI lineage: Eukaryota > Metazoa > Arthropoda > Insecta > Lepidoptera > Noctuidae > Hoplodrina > Hoplodrina ambigua. The sequence goes on from OX458975.1 coordinate 12,136,622, forward strand.
TTTTAACTAACAGGCAAAATTTTTAAATAAAATTCAGTCTGTAGCAAGATAAATTAAGAGGCAAATCCGATCAAAAATTTTAGTGAAAATGTATTAACTCCGATTATTTATATTTAGGCATAAGCAATATCATATAGTCATGTGCGAAAATAAACTAAAATCTTTCACGTAGACCTACACTGACCTTATTGGTGAGGTTCTTCAGAAAGGTCAGGTGCGCAGTACTCGTAACTGGCGTGCTTGTATGACGATATGTATGAACGTAGATGAGGCGAAAGGAGTATTCAAGGATCGTAGCAGGTGGCGTTCTGTGTTTTCTGCCTACCCCAAAGGGAAAAAGGCGTGAGTTTAAGTGTGTGTGTATCTTTCAAAAAAAAATATTGCTATATATTTTTTTCGGCGGAATAGTCATCAGCTGTCATTGTAATTTTGTATAATTGTGTTTTTGTTTTTTTGGACTGTCTCGTTCGTCCAACCGTCGCAAAGCGCGACTGCTGGGCATAGGTCTTGGGTTCGATTCCCGGGTCGGGCAGTGTTATTGGGTTTTTTCATCAGGAATTTCTCAGTAGCTGCCCTGGAGTCTGAATTTGTGCCCGATTGCAGGCAATAGGCTCGCCCCCTATTACATAGGACTTAAACATAACTGGCGAATTGTGGGTGTACTTAATTGTTACACCTCTGCCTACACCCTTCGGGGATTATAGCTGTGATGTTATGTTATGTGTGATGTTATGTAAGTAATTTTGTGTACCTTTTAGCAATAAATAAACCATTATATTTAAGATAAATAAAAGCATCTTTAACCTTTGTATCTGAGCATTTATTTAAATACTTTACTACCTTCTGCCTGCGACTTTGTCCGTCTTTGTTTCTCCATATATTCTTTGGACCTCAGTTTCATCCCCTTAGGGGGTGAATTTGCCAAATTTCAGCGCAACCAATTCAGTGATTTGAGCTGTATGTTGATAGATCAGTCAGTCAGTAACGGTTGACTTATACAGGTGATTGTTAATTTAACCGGTCAAGTCCCGGCTGACCTACCGGTAAGTCAGAACAATAGAAAATCAATTGTGTCTCATTACGTGGGATTTGAGTAATTAATATTCTTCCACGACCAATGACCTGATAAAGATCGCGGGAAACTGCTGGATGTGGGCAGCGAACGATAGTCATTGTGACTATTTTTAGGGGAGGCCTATGTCCAGCAGTGGAAGTTTTCGGCTGATATGATGGTAATAATATTCATGGTTAAAATTGAAAGGCAATTAATTTGATGAACATATTTATTCAAAAATAGTTTTCTTGATTATTAGAAATAGTATTAATTATGGCTAACTAAAATACAGGGACAACTGATAACAAAAGTTTTTTTTTCAAAAATCTTTAAAACAGTCTTTTAAAATTCTTTGAATGCTCAGGCACTGATTAACAATTTTGAGACATTTGGCCAGGTACCTTCAAATATTAATACTGTTAATTATACAAAATGTATAAACATGTTATACATCGTGTATAAACATGTTATACATCATGTATAAACATTTTATACATCATGTATAAAACTAGCTGACGTCAACATTAAATATTTTCACATTAACAAACACTATACATTTTTTTTCAGGCTACCAGTTCATAAAATCACAGCAAAGTAGCAAATTGATACTCCATAAGGAGTACACGTACTGGTACGTTCGTCGGAACATAAAAAGGATGACAACTACATGGAAATGTTCGTCGCACAACAGTAGAAAATGCAAAGCTGTCTTGGAACTGGATTATAGTAATAATATCGTGTTCCCAGACACTAATCATACTCACCCCCCACCTAAGTTGAACCCGATGTATTACCAACCGATCTCATTACCTACTGATCACTTAAGTATAACATTAGGAAATTAAATAATAGTACGTGTCTTGAACATTGTACCTTTTATGCAAGGCCTGGTGAAACTTTACAGCCATGATAGGTATCAACCCTAGGAGACCTAAAATTAGAAAGAGAAGGAGAGAAAGAGAGGAAAGGTTGCCATTAGGGGGGGGGAGACATACAATTTCCCTTACGTGACGAATTCTGCCAGGTAACATGTGTTGTATGAACAACAAGGCGTGTTAAGAAACAGATTCAGGGGGCCTACCACAACCTCTTAAAACAATATTATTTTAATATTACTTAGCCTTCCGAACTGTTGGATTTTCAACGTTCGGATTAGCGCCTAAAGTTGAAAATGCAACAGCAGAAATTACAAAGTAATATTAAAATAATATTGTTATAAGAGATGGCGGTAGGCGCCCAGGTCGTCTGAAGGGGCCATAACGCTTTTTCCTTACGTGACGATTACTGCCAGTTAACTCTAAGCAAGCCAGGTTAAGGATCTTCGTTCCAAAAAAATCTAAATGTTTAGTAAACTAACTAATGACTGGGTTTACACTGCCCGTAGGTATATAGTAACTTAAAATTTAAATACTAATGATTAAATGTTTAGGTAGGTATTCTATTTACAGACACCATTTCTTAAGACTGTAAAGTTTCGCTTATTAACTAAAAAATACAAATTTAGAGTTAGCCAGTTACGTACAGTTAAGTTGTTGAATGTGAGTTGACGAAAACTGCAGACTTCACGACAATTTAGTTTATTCGTAAAAGTTACACAAAGTTATGTTGGATGCTTATCCGCGGTTTATTCGATATGGTAGCTGTTAGTCTACTTAATTATTGTTGTTATAAAACTAACTAAGACGAGTCCCGAAAAGTAGGTCGCGGCGTTAGCAATTTGCCTGTACTTACGTGAACCGCACACAAAGCCTTTTTTATGGTTTAAAATTAATAGTCTTTTTATAGAATACTAGCTTTTGCCCGCGACTTCGTCCGCGTAAATTTCGGTTATCACGAACACACACGAAGTCGCGAAAAATATTACCCATGTCATAAAATCATGATTCGAAACGACACGTGGCGCCATCTATGATCATAAGAACGTTATTGTGATTTCCCTCGGATACAGTACTTTTTTTCGAGATTAAAGGTACCCTATGTTCCTTCCTGTACACCTGGCAAAGTATATGAAAAATTTCAGGATGATCAGTTCAGTGGCTTAGGCGTAAAATGGTAACAAACAAACATACTTTCGCATTTCTAATATTAGTTACATTTTATGTTTATTTAATATGGCGGAAATGTAGGCAAAAGAATTTAACGTTAGATATTATATGTTACGTAGTGTATTGTCTATCGTAGTGCCTTCAATTTTTCTACCTAATGAAATAATTATATTGGAATTTAAATTTTATAATAATATCTAATAATAAGTAATAAAATTTTATTGAGACAAAAAGGAAACATAGTTATAACTGTAAACTTGTGGACTCCACACTAGGTCGAGGTTAGGTAGGTTTTAAATCAAAACTATTTATTTAAACTATTATTATTAGACATTTGTTGCTTTGTTATTAATGAATATTATATACAATCATACATAAAAAATATTGTGTAGAATTTTAACATAATATAATATAATACATTAATCTAAAGTCATATTTTAAGTAGAATTTAATGTTGTATTTAAAATGTTATAAAATGCTTGTTAATAAGGGTATCATGTAAAATATTTGTTTTTAATTTATTGTGACTTATTGTAAGTACCTAGTTAAACAATTTAATGATGTCATTATAATCTCTGATACAACCTACGAAGTGTCTAAATTCTTAATTAAATTTGTGTTTGTTTTTAATAACCAACATAATCCGCCTACCCTTTTCCCAATCATGTTGGGGTCGGCTTCCAGTCTAACCGGATGCAGCTGAATACCAGTATTACATGGAGCGACTGCCTATCTGACCTCCACAACCCAGTAACTGGGTAATACGATATCTCTTGGTTATTTCTAGTACATACATACAAACATACATAAACTCACGCCTTTTGACTTTGACTTTGTCATGAGGGTAGGCAGAAACCACAGAACGCCACCTGCTACGATACATACGTACTCCTTTCGCCTGAATTCTAATAAATTAGTTAATTCTAGCAAATTCAAATAAAAACCATACAAATTAAGACTTTTTCTTGTACCTAGAATTATTATAAAGGATGTAAAAAGAGACTTAATGATACCAAAAGTACACTTCTCCCAATAATTGCTATTTTTTTTTGTTCCAGACGATGCCTTGGTACTTTCTGATTACGGAGATATTAGAAGTAAACTTTTTTTTAAAGAAAATAAGCTGAAGTCCCCCACGAGGTGAACTCGCGACATGGTTAAGGTCACAAGAAACCACTGGATGTTTGCAGCTCAGAACAGATCCTTGTGGCTATCTTTAGGAGAGGCCTATGTTCAGCGTTGATCGTAACTTTCAAGATGGTTGTTATATTTGCACCGTTTGAGGTTTTCGGCACCAGCACAGCACGTCGTTCTAGGAAGATGGGATGGCGCAAGAGTTTCGAATTGCATCCCGCATCAAAGGCTTACACAACTTCCAAGGCATTATGGTCATCCCATCTGGTCTCTTCCGACAAGAAGAATGACAATTATTTTGCACCCAATTCTAAATTCTCCCACTCGTATGTCATTGATATTCAAAGTCAAAGTCAAATCATTTATTTCAATTAGGCCACTATAAGGCACTTTTGAACGTCATTACATGAAAAAAAAAAAATTGAATCTTGTTGCCCCTTCCAAAAGGTAGTTTTGTATGGAGAAGATTGGGCAAGAAACTCCATACGTACTCTGATATGATGATAATGATGGAGTTTGAAATGTTCCTATTAAACTTTATACACTGGGGGACTTTAAAATTAAAACCTGTAGTACACCTGTACTGTTGGATGCACTCGTAATCATAATGTTTTGAGTGCATTAAAAAAACATTGAATTTTTACACGAAAAATAAAAGTTTTTTCCCAGCAATAAGTTTTACTCAATGTAGTTTGTGATGGGCAGTATACGTATTTAATGGGTATGAGAAGTCTTTTTAAACCCCCTATAGTAGTTAAATGTTGAGGTGTCGGAATTAATTAGTACCTTGTGCCGTCCAAAACAGTAGATAGTGTTAATCTGTAGGTAGATAAAGAAGTAAGTAGTACTTGGATGGTAAAAACACCCAAAAACAAATGAATCGTGACAACAAATTGTTTCAGACTATAAGTTAATAATGTCACAAAAAGGCAAGCAGTTAATTCTGCTGAATGACTATACGTACTGGCATGCGAACCAAACCAGAAAGAGAAAGATAGGTCGGTGGAGATGTTCCTCTCACAATAGTAGAAGATGCAAGGCTAAATTAGAATTAGACCGATTCAAACAGATTATACAAGCTGATTTGAATCACACTCATCCACCGCCACATTATTGTATCAATAATGGGAGATATTTTAGAATCGCTTAAGGGGGGAGCAGACTAAGGGCACTTTCAATTAAAGTATTTGGCGCCGGACTGGAGCAGTGGGGGTGTTAGACTCCACGTGGCCGGTTGTTTTTTTTCATGCATTTGACACGTCAAAAGCGCCGTGAGACACGCGTAGCGTGCACATACGGTAGCGAAGGTAGTATGGCAATTGTCACGTGTAAACTGTATGAAAAAAGACAACCGTTTGTCTATAGCAAGACACGAACACTGATCCAGAGCCACAGCAGTGCGACACCAAACGCATGACAAAGAGCTTTTATAACTTGCCATACAATTTCTATAAATTGTGCTGATCGCACCTCGTCTTTTTACTAATGAGCACACGTGGAGTGATTATCATGTATAGAAAAGAACGTTGCAAGAGCTGACGCCGCGACAACGCGACGCATGCTTATCGTTGTCGCGGCGTCTGCGCTGCTCATACGTTCATCAAACGCCTAAGCTGGACAAACGCTAGTATTATGGGGCTCTTAATGCCACTTGTTATACCTGACATCGCCCCACGCGTGCTCATTAGTAACAGAACGAGGCCCGATCAGCTCAATTTACAAATGGGCTCTTACAAATGCTCGGTGAATATTTCTTGTTCCGTTAATCAAAGTTCTCATAATGGTGCCGATTCCCTTGGTCACAAACTAAACTAAAATTAGACTATTTCCATCTTTTTCTGTCTAATAAAATAAGAAAGAGACTAATGTTAATAAGAGCTGTCAAATTTAGTCAATTTGACACATCCATACAATTATAGTTGACATCTTAAACCGTATGGATTAAAAATACGGAGAAGTTCAAGGCAAAACTAATTTGACATCTCTAACTTGGTTTTTTAATGTCACGGAATGTCACCGTCCTTTCCTTTCGTTGTATGTTAGTGAGAGATGTCAATTCTCTAAATTTAGTCTAGTTTGTGAACAAGGGAATCGGCACCAATGTCTACTTGGGTGATATATTATTGTTTAATAGATATTTCTATAGTCTTTTTTTTTGAGTTAGTTGTTGTTTTTTTTTTTCGATTTGAAATAGTTTGATAACATTGTTACTTTAGTGATTTATTTTTTCTTTTTTGTTTGGAGTGAAGATGTTTTTTTTTAGTTTATTCTGTGAAATAGGCTGTATAGTTTTAGTTCAACTACAGACGTGGATTAGTCTTTAGTATTTTTTTTTCTAAGACACCTTTATCTCTTGTTGATTTAAGTTTGAATAAATCTTTTGTTACGTTTTGATAGATTTTTATTATTCAATTTATTTATACATTCAAATGTAGACTTTTACGTTGTAATATAAACATTGAGAGATAATGGCTTAACATTTACATGATTTGTTTTTAATTTCATTGATTTAGATTTTTTAGTTTCAGTGCAAGGATTAAATAGCCTTTTTGGTTGGCTTTACGTGTGACGATATTAATTACTTTGTTTTAAATATTATAACTTTGTTGTATTTTATACTATCTTCTACCCGCGACTTCGTCTGTGTAGTCCTAAAGTATCTCACAGGAACACAAAAGTGGAATAAAATTCAATGCTAAACAGCTAATTCCTCAGCCAATTGAACGTGAAAGAGCAACAAAAATCCATCCATTTTCGCATACTTTCGCGTTTGTAACAATCTCTGTTTATTTCAGGAAGAAGACGACGTTACCGAAGCCGCAAAAGGTTACCAAGAGCGTTATATCTGGCACTAAGAGATAAGGATCGCTTGGAATACTTGAGACGAAAAGCAGAACAGGAAGTCATTCTCATAGATGACATGTCTCCGCAAGGAACAAGACAGGAGAGAGAGAATTGGCGAGAGTTTCATAGAAGATCTTATCACCAAAGAAAGTATTATTAGACATAACATAACGCCTGTAATCCCCGAAGGGTAAGGCAGAGGTGTACCCATTAGCACACCCACATTTCGCGAGTTATGTTTAAGTCCCATGTTATAGGGGGTGAACCTATTGCCATCAACCGGGCACAAATCCAGACTCCGAGGCTGCTGCTAAGAAATTACTGTGGAAAAACACAATAACACTTTGCCCGATCTGGAAATGAACCTAAGATCTCATACTTAGCTGTCGCGCTTTACGACAAGTCTAGTTGTAACCAGTATTATTAGAATAAGAAAAAAATATTTAATAAGAATTTAGAATAAGTCATAATTATAAAATTATAGTACCTACTCGTATAATTAAAATAATCATAACGTAGTAATAGAGATGTAGAAATCTTGTAGTTTAATATAATAGAATGACATATATTTTTAGTTATTTGATTTAAAAACCAAACTTCTAAACCGATGTTAAGGTAATTTCTATGAAACCAATCTTATGTCTTTTCAAATAAAGAATTTTCCAAATCAGTTGATAAAAGTAACGAACATAAAAAAAGACAACCAAATTGGAAATTTTTCCTTTTTCTTTTGGAGTCGGTTCAAAATCGTTTTATTTTCTTCCTATTTCAGATTTCAAGTTCATCACATCTCAAAAGGGGACTTCGTTGATACTACTCCATGGGTACACTTATTATCATACTCGTCAGTCGAAGCAGGGGCTTGACCGCTGGAGATGTTCCTCTATGAAAAGCAAGTGCTGTAAAGCGACGATATTGCTGGATCGCAACAGGACTATCGTACTCGGAAGTTTTGAACATACACATTCACCGCCTTTGGTTAACTTTGCACAAAGGAAAATAATTACTCTGCAATGATAATAGACTTGTATAATTGTATTGAATAAAACCTCTTCGACACAGCAACGGCGCGCTGCCCGCGAGCTGTCACCTTTTCGTCTTGTCATTATAAAAATATACTTTAATGAGTACGATTTAAAGTTCTAACTTGAATGAAAAAGTATTTGCTGTGTCGGGGAGCGGTTGTTTTGTGAGATGTCTATAATTATGAAAGTTATGTTACTTAAGGTGGGCGCATATTGTCAAATGTCAAATAAAACTAGAATTCCTATATTATTAAGGTAATGGTCATTATGCAGTCATATACTATTAATGTTATTGAAATGTATTGTACCAGCTATTAACCAATATTATGCGAGTAAATGATTTAAATTGAATGTGAGAAAAGTTAATTATTACAAATTAACTCAGTTTTGTCAAATTGAGCCAACCCACAATTACTTAATATTAGTAAATTAATTGTGTCAGACTTATTCTATATGCTACATTACTAAATTGCATACAATAAACTATAAACTCTGTTTGTCTGTCTGTCTATAACGCTTTCACTACTGAACCACTAAACTGACGATCTGATGTGAATATTTCTCAAGTATACTTTTTACCTTCTTTACTATTTATTACAAAACGGATAATTGAAGTTTAAAGTTCTAAAGTCTTGACGCATTGGTACATTTTTTTCAGGTCTAACACCAATATCTATTACAAAAAGTCGGAAAAGGAGACAAAAAAGAATAAAAGAATTAAATGATATAGAAAAGGAACAACGAAGAAAGATGTGGAGAGAATACACTGCGCGTTCGCGTTATAAAAAAAGATGTCAACTAAACCAATACTAATAATATGTTTGGGTCTAATTTTGTACATCTAGGTACAACTATTTATACTCACAATTTCGATTTATAAAGTGCCATTTTTAGTAACGAAAAACGTCAAATTACCGCTAATTTAATATATCCAATCACTATGTACCTTCCTGTTCATTCTTCAAAATAAAAAATAAATCAACGTGTATCAACGTTTCAATAGATTATCACCTACCTAGTTGTCATTTTCTTTTTTTACAATGCCACCTAAGCGCCGTTTCCAGCAAAAATAATCCTCACACAGCGTTATCATCGCGGAGAGAATTTGATGACTCGGCGCTACTATCGCGACGATGCAATTACCCGTGGAGATATCCCCTTAGGGACTAAGTACTTATCCAGCTCCATTCAGCATTTGTGTATAAAAAACACCAGTTTTGTATCGTATCCATTCAGCCGCACATAAAAAGTAATATTTTCTATAAATAAAATCTGAATAAGTATCATTAGTCTCCAGTCAGCCAGAGCGCGAGAAAAGGTACTTGGTATTAATATATAGGTAATCTGTGGGTAAACGGGCGGAGGCAATATGGTCTGTGGCAAGGGACGCTCGGACCACGGACTTCCGCCCAACTGCGGCCGGCGCTCGCGCCGCCATTACATCCACTGAGACCGTGCCGTCAACACACATATTTTCTTTTTGTGTACACTGTACAAGTTATTTGCTACTTTCATATTAAACTTTAAATCCTAAATCGCATATTTTGTGCCTCACAACACGCATGAAAAGCAGTACTTATCCTAGTTTAATTCACATCGTTTTTTTTCAGGTTTCGCGTTACTCACATCGCGGCAAGGACGAACCTTGATCATGTATGGAGGCTATAGTTATTGTCACCTTCGGCGCACGCAGACTACAGGCGTCAACCATTGGCGTTGTTCTTCTCACTATAGTAAAAATTGTAAAGCAAAACTAGCTCTAAATCAACAACATGTAATTGTCTTCGCAAGTTCTGACCATAACCATCCACCGCCGAAGTTATTACTGTAGTAGAGATAAACTACTATAATATGGCGCTCTCCTCAATAAAACTATTTTAACAAGTTACTATAAGTAGTGTGGTAGTAGTAGTGTTAGTTACTATTGTTGACTGCCTCGTTGGTCTAGTGGTCGCAAGCGCGACTGCTGTGCATGAGGTCTTGGGTTCGATTCCCAGGTCGGGCAAAGTGTTATTGGGTTTTTCCATCAGGAATTTCTCAGTAGCAGCCTCGGAGTCTGGATTTGTGCCCGGTTGATGACAATAGGCTCGCCCCCTATTACATGGGACTAAAAACATAACTGGCGAAATGTGGGTGTACTAATGGGTACACCTCTGCCTAACCCTTCGGGGATTACAGGCGTGATGTTATGTGTTATAATTAAAAAAATGAAAAACCACGACTGCAAAAATTGCACATACCTATTGGTACTTTGTTTACTCGTCAGATTTTTTTACGACATTTTTTATTTACAGTGTATGTGTGTTCCGTTTTTTAAATCTACTTTCAAATTCTAGACGATAAACATAGACACGACCAGATTTATTAAAAATAATAATTGAGGCTGGTATTAATTTACGATTTAAAGTGACCACACAGGATTCTTTTTATTTTTAACTAGCCTATGTTACTCGAAACGATGCAAGGATTGTAACGATACCATACATCTAAATCGGTTTAGGCGTTTAAAAGTTATGGTGGAATAAAGAATCTCACATACATACATACATACATTAACCCTGAACACATAACACTCCTTTTTTGGGGCAGTCGTGTAAAAATAAAAGTTGTTTCCCAGATTTTTTTGCTAAATGTTACTTAACTTTATGAGCAGTACCTATGCTTAACGGGTGTTTGATATAAATTTACATCCCATAAACTTAACGATAAATCATTCATGAATCGTGTGTCTAAATGATTTGACTTTGACTTTGAAAAAGCAATAATTACTGTATTTACGGTGAAATTTGTACCATTTTCCACACTGTACCTAATGTCATAATAATCATAAATAATGTAAAATTAATACGATTTTTAAAATAGACAAAATGTTTATTATTTCTCCGACAAAAAATCATATTTCAGAATTTGTTTTTTTTTTCTGTATCAGTACCTATAACACAAACTAAAAGAGATGTAAATATAAGATCTTTCTTAAGTTCTTTAAGTATAAAATTTCTTAAGCTGGTTTGAGCGATTTTTGGTAGGTGCAAAACTTATGGGTACGCGTCACCAACATGCTATTGTGACCTTAAGATTTCATTTTTGTCGACAGTCATGACTGCCTGTTTTTTTTTATACAAAATCAACATTTATTTTTTCTATATTTCTAAATTTACTGCCACATTGGTCTAGTGGTTGCAAGCGCGACTGCTGTGCATGAGGTCTTGGGTTTGATTCTCAGGTCAGGCAAACTGTCATTGGATTTTTCCATCAAGAGTTTCTCAGTAGCAGTCTCGGAGTCTGGATTTGTGCCTGGTTGATGTAAATAGGCTCTTTAACTGGCGAATTGTAGGTGTACTAATGGGTACACCTCTGTTTAACCCTTCGGGGATTACAGGCGTGATGTAATGTTATGTGTAAAAAACATTTATATTATTTAATAAAAAAAAAACATATACATACATAAACTCACGCCTTTTACCCATGGGGGTAGGCAAAAATCACAGAACGCCACCGCTACGATCCTTACATACTCTTTTCGCCTCATCTACGTTCATACAAGCACGCCAAAAAACACAATTTAAGTTAAATAAATAAAACACTTTATCACGTTTCAGAGTTGCAGTTCTTACAGTCAAATAAAGGGCGCACCCTATTATTGTTTAGGAATTACAAATTTTACTATCTCCGTCATGCTAAGAAGGAAGGACACGACTACTGGCGATGTACTTCCAATAAGAGTAAACACTGCAAGGCGATGCTGGTACTGGACCAATACAGGAACATAATATCTTGTAACTATGACCATAGCCATCCGCCGCCATATTTTTATTAAACTATTTAAGTACAAGGCTGTGGAGTCTGGATTTGTGCCCGGTCGATGGCAATAGACTCGCCCCTTATTACATGGCACTTAAACATAACTGGCGAGATGTGGGTGTACTAATGGGTACACCTCTGCCTAACCCTTCGGGGGTACAGGCGTGATGTTATGTTATTCATTTATTTATAACTTTATGCACATGTAAAAAATACACTGTACAAAGGGGGACTTAATGCCTTAGGCATTTAGGCATTTATTTTATTTGTTATGTTTTATCATTAAAATTTATGTGTCATTATGTTATGATTTATCATTAAAATTTATTTGTCATTATATTAAAATTTATGTGTCATTAAAAATATAATAATTTAATGACAAACGGCGGGAAAGTCTTGAAATTTTGACAGGAATCTTTAAAAACTTGGTACTTACTATCAATAATATTATTTGTTACTAGTGGCGTCATCTGTTAGTTAGTCCCAGGACTTTCTGTCCGAAGTGTTACTTGCACCAATCTATACAATAATTAGTCCAAATAATATTGAATAGAAATTGTAAACAGAAATCATTAAATAAAGAGTTTAAGCAGTTCCTTTTTTCTTCTTTTTCTTTGGCTCTTTACAGCGAGCGAAAACGCACTGACACGCATAAATTAGACACGATTTTGCGCAGTGAGTGCAAATGCACTTGCGACTGACGCTCTGACGCTCCACTGAGATCGTTGCACGGACGCGTCAATTGTGCTCGCGTGCGCCAATTGTCGCTCTTTGTATGGAGGTCGCCTCCATTTAGGTCTATTATGTGCGAACTCGCGGATTCAAGTCCAATCATTTTTAATAGACGATTTGTTTTGTTTGTTACCAGATTTACTACCCAAGGACCTCGTCTCTCTAACCCATCCTCCCCCTATTTGTTGCTTTTCACAATACTGTTATAATATTTTTTCTTTCTCAGAATACAGACTGGTAAAAACGAAATCAGGCAAGGAATTTTTACTGTACAGGGGTTACAATTTCTCCCTTCATCGTATCGCGAAGAATGGCAGTCAAACATGGAGGTGTCCAGCGCATAATAGAAAGAATTGTAAAGCAAGACTCATATTAAATGACGTTGATAAAAGTATCCTTTCTGTCTATATTCAACATAGTCATCCACCACCGGAACATTTCATTCTTAACGGGAATTATGTTAAATTAAATTAATATTTTATTGTTAAATTACCCCCATGGGATAAAGGCGTGAGTTTATGTATCGTATGTATGTTAAATTATTGGAATTAAAAGGTCGTGTGTTTTAAATTTATGTATTTTTTTGTGTTAAATATAATGTCGCCACCAATTTAATAATTTAGTTTATAGATAAAATTAAAATATTACTTTCTAATAATTAATTTCGACCATGGTGAAATCTTATGATGAAACCTAATGTCTCGTGATTGACAATAATTTTGTTAAAGTTATTATTTTTAGAAATAAACTTTAACCAAAAATTTAACTCTTCAAGGTTTTAGAAACCGAGGCTAAGAGGGTGGAAAGGATATCGCCAAAATTAAATTCATTAACCTAAAATGTTTCATGGGTTAAAAAAAAACATTTTAACTAATTGAATAATGTCTTCTGCCATAAAGGGTTCAAATATTATCTTCTATAGCTATACCGCTTAATTGAGTCCTCGCCTGCTGACAATGTTCACCGTTATCCACTATGACGTCATATATATTTTAAGAACTGTCCAGTATCCAGTGCATATTTCGCCTCTTGTGTATCATGCTACGACCGCCCGCCGCCTGCATCCCTCCCGATCCCCGTTGTTGTCCTACCTCCGCGCCTCTATACCGCAGGAGTGGACTCAATTAAGCAGTTTAGCAATAACAACTGACATTGTTGCTTAATATTGTTTAATCATTTCAGCATACAACATAGTACAATCGCGTTCTGGAAAACAATTGATTCTGCTAAGACGCTACACGTATAGCTATTGGCGGCAGTTTCAGAAGAAAGGGACAAACCATTGGCGGTGCTCTTCGCACAATAGTAAAGGCTGCAAGGCGAGACTGGTGTTCAACAGTCGAAATGCTATAGAATTTGCGCATTATGAACATACACATCCACCGTTCAACTATAGCTTAGTTGGGGGGAGATATATTCGAGTTGAGTAAGAGCCTATAGCCTAATGTGCAGTAACATATAAAAAAGGCGGGCGGCGGCAGGGAAAAAGGCGTGAGTTTATGTATGTAAATATTGCGCAGTACTCGTAACCGGTGTGCTTGTATGAACGTGGATGAAGCGAAAGGAGTATGTAAGGTTCGTAGCAAGTGGCGTTCTGTGGTTTCTGCTTACCTCCATGGGAAAAAAGCGTGATGTTTATGTAAATAAAAAACAAATTACAGCGCTCAAATTGAAAGCCTACTCAACGAATATGTTGAACGAAAAGTCTCTTACCTCGAATTCTCAACGACTCTTAATTTTGAGGCGTTTTCAAATATATCTCTGTCGCTACAATACACTTCAAAGTGACAGAGATAGTATAAGATTTGAAGTTGACTTAAAATTGAGTTGCTATAGAGAATTTGGTCGTTAGATAATGGAAGATACAAAAGGTTTTGTAGCGGTAAAACACCTAGTTAATTGTTTAAACTACTTTATTTACTTGTTAAAACTATATCATGTTTTTATTTAGCCAAATATAACCAATAAACAATTTTTTGTAGACATATTTTTTATTTTAATATTGATGTTTTTATTATTACAGAGGTTATGATTAGCTTGAGAAATAGCTGGCAACAAAATTTAAATAGGTCATTCCTTATTAGCCTTTTTAATAGGATTTAATATTAGTCTATGTCAGTATTATTCATCTATGAAAATATTCAGCCAGGCTATCGCAGCCATTGCAATATTTCAGAAGGCTATTGTTTTGTGTGAGTCCTTTATAATTTATATATGTATTTTTTCATAAAACAATAAAGTTGAATAGATGTTTTATTTTGAGAAGGACTATGTCTTTTAGTAAAAATAAAGGAAACGTTATGAATTATTATTTTTCCTGTATAGTGGGTGCGTTTACAGATAAATACAGTAACATACACAAACAGCCAGACTCGGAACAATTGTAAGCCATAGAAATATTCGTTTCGTGATAATCGGTCAGCTGCTGAGCCAATGTTCAATGTGTTTAATTTTCAGATTAAGAATATTTTGACAATGTACTGCTTTGAGATGCTTTCAAAATCAGTTTAAAAATAAAAGTTTTGGTTCAAATGATTTTGGTCTCTAACCTCAGGTATTTACCAGCTATTTTACCAGAAACGCCAAGAATGGATCCCAGGGCCGCACTTGGTACCATTCTTGCTTCTATTAGTAGAATAACACTTCTATTTTTTTTTTCTTTTTTTTAGGTTATACATTATCAAGGTCACGGGCTGGCAACCCTCTGATTGTAATCAATCAGTATACGTATTGCTATCGTAGGAAATCAATCAAAAGCGGTATTGACTACTGGCGATGTTCCTCACATAACGGCAGGGGATGCAACGCAAAAGTTTTATTGGATAGCAACAAATGCATCATATTTGGAAACTATGAACATAATCATCCCCCTAACTACACACTTTCTGAGCTTGTTTAGGTGACTGGCAATGCCGCGCAGTTTTCCCGCGTTAAGTTACATTTATGTTTACTGCTGCGCTCTTGTGGGTCGTAGCGTAATGATATATGGCCAATACTATGCCTAATGAATCTGGCTATCACATACAAAAAGATCATTTCTAATCCGACTGGTAGATTCAGGGATAAGCGCGTTTAAACAAACAAGGAAAAAACTCTTCAGCTTTATAAATTGTATAGATTTAACTATTTTGTTATTACATTACTAAGCGCCTGGTCGACTCTTCATTTGACCAGAGGGTTGGTCTTTATTTGAGCTAAAGAACCAACATTGCCATGCACCGTGGCAATACTGCCAGTCTTTTGGGCACTTTTTTTGTGAACCCTTTCTCTTTTATAAACGATGCATAATTTGTAATTTTATTAGTATTTATAAATTATTTGTTTTGGTTAATTATCGAATTTAGAGGTTGTAATATAAATAAAGTATATAAATACTGATTAATAAATTATTACATAACAAGTAAGTCGCGCATACATGTATGTATGTCTTTAATTTATTGTTATTGTGGCAAATAGCCGTTTTATGTTAAAGTATAATAAATAAATATATTCCTTTAAATATTATTTTTGTGAGATGATCATTTTGTACTCACTGTTGGTGTATCAATAAATAATAAAAGAGTTTTTTTAAGGTTTTTTGCTTTTCTAGCTTACACAGAAAGGGCCACGAGTATTACTGTAATAATTTAAAAAAATATATATTTTTTTATAACTTTGAAATAAATTACAAACGGTGTTTTTTTTACTACCATACTATTTTCCTGTGTTTTACTCCTTTCATTAATAATTTTTGGTATCACTTTTTATTCAATACATATCGTTTTTAAGTATGTACTTACTAATTAAATCACTACTTAATATAAGACAGCATATCTATGATTATCTACTAGGTACGAACGTCATTAAAAAAACATTTTTTTCAGTGAAATTCATACATTCTCGGTATGGAAAGGTGCTAGCTCTGTACAAGAACTACACATACAGTTTCATCAGGACGTTTATGACGAAACAGACGACTAATTGGCGATGCTCAACACACCACAGCAAGGGGTGCCGATCCAGATTAACTTTGAACAAGGCAAATGAACTGCAATTCGGGAATTTGTGTCATACACATCCCCCTTATAATTATTATATTTATAAAAACAAGTTTATTAAAGTAGAGTAGTAAGTTTTCATCTCGTAATTCTTAATATGATTGTTAAATTGCTTATTCTTACTAATATAAAGTAACTCTGTCTTTCTCTTTGTCTGTTACGCTTTCACGACTTAACCACTGTTTCGATTTTGATGGAATTTGGCACGGGGTAACTTTAAACCCCGAAAAAGGACATAGGCTACTTTTTATTCCGCGACTTTGTTTGCTTCCGTGATAACCGGCGGACGGATGAAGTCGCGTTTAAAAGCTAGTAGTTACATAAGTTGTGATTAGTACACAGTGTTTTTGATGGTTTTGTCAAGCTAAAATATAAGTCTGAAGAAATTGCCAAAACAACCATGAAACTTCTAATACCTATTCATATATAGGTATAGGTATCTACAACGTGTATAAAAATAACAACCCATTATTGTCCCACTTCAGGGCAAAGGCCTCTTTTCATACAGAGAAGCCACGAGAACTAATCACTACGCTTGCACAAACATGTAGCGTGTATTGATTGTTAAATTATATATATTTACACGGTGTATAAAGGTCTAACCGCACACTCCCGTCCGTGTCGCTGCCGTGACCAGGCCAGAGTTTTCATATAGGACACCTACAGCTAAAATACTTGGCAAATAGTCTCGACGTGCTGTCAAATTTAATAGAAATTCTCCACACGGCAATAATTAAATGGCATGCCGCTGCCATTTCCATCGCCGAGATACTCTCGTCGCAATAGACGCCTTTATCTACCAAGGCACGGATGTGTACGATTAACCTTTTATTGGATCCTGAATAACTTAAACTCTTGTTCCTCGCATTGTATAACTTTATACTGATTTTTCAAGAGTCAGATAACTTTTATCCAAATAATAAATTATAAACGTTTGGCATATTTTCTATGCAAAAGCTGTAAAACCGCCATATTTATCCCTCCGTTAAGTGTTATCTGACGTTTAAAAAATCAGCCCTAAGCCAAATTATTATGATAAGCAATAATTACATAATATTTGTAAATAATAACATAAAAATTAATTAAATAATACGCTTGCTTTTTCTCTCTTTTGTAATTATAGATATAGAATAAGTATTAAACTATTAATCGTAAGTTTTGAAATTATTGTATAGATCCTCATAGTGGTTTTTAATCTGCAATATTATTATATATGAAACACTTTATCAATTAAATTCAATAAGTAGAAAATGATGTTGTATTTTTGTGTAAAAATAAGTACTTTAAAACCTTTTTTCTAATCAAATTATTCCTTTGTTTAATTGGCAGTTCATTTATGATCATGGTCTTATGAGTGCCACGAAGTGATACTTCAAGCGTTCGTAGACGTACGAGTATCTTCACGCACTTAAAAATCGACAACCTTATGTCGTGGTAACAGAGTACATATTTCACTTCTGCGTCACGTCGTTTTCCAACAATGTTGTGACGATTAATTTGTCGCTGGACGACTGTCTTCTCTAACGGTCCTCACACTTGACAATCTGTCGTCACTGCAAAAGTAAGTCGTGTACGACGGTAAATCGTGTCGTCCTGTACGTGAACACCTCCATTTAAATACACAAGCCACGACGATTAGGGACATGCGCGGTTTGAATTTGCGGCCGGAATAAACAAAAACACATCTGGAAACATTTTTGATTTTTTTTCTGTTAACCTACAATGTTTTTTTTCAAGCACGAAAGCTTTAATAACAGCTACAAAAATTGAATAATAATAATAATTGATTATTCTTTTTCAGAAAACAAATGGAGTTTAGAAAGAGATGGTTTCGTGTATTACTGTAAAAGGCGGAATAGCCCGCGCGTGCGCTGGTATTGCAAGAATAGGAAACTCACCTCTTGTGACGTCTCTTTGGTTACCTATGAGAATGTCACTGTGCTTTATAATGGAGAACATAATCACAATTAGATGGACACCTCAAACCTTACGTACAGTAGCGGTCATAAGTGGAGTAGCAATCTCACAAAGCAATAGGTAAACACTTTGGTTAAACTTACGACCTTTCGACGCCGTGTGCCAATTTTGAGGTGTACGTAGGTACTGTGTTAATAATCACTTATAAACACAGATGTAGCTACGGCCTGCACCGCGTGTTTACAGCAATTCGAACCCTAGCATGCTACTGCATTTAAGATCGCTTACTGTATCTATGTACTTCAAAAATCACAATCAAAATAAATTGTGACAGTAAAATAATATCCATTGCTTCTAATGTTTGCTTGATCGCCTGTTCGACAAAAACTAATAATGCAATATACAGTCGACACCGGGGCCCTATTTAACCAACATTACAATCTGACAATTTTGTAAATAAGTGACATATTTGTAAAGTTGTATGACAAGTGCTGTTTAATAAACCTTACAATTATGTAAGTATTTTACAAGTAAAATATAACAATTATTACTATTACACATTCCGTTTAATAAATAATAATTTAATAAATTGCCACCTGTAAAGATATTTTTTTATTAAACAGGAATATGTAAAATTGTAGGTACAATTTAACAATTTTGTAAGTTTTCCACCATTGTAAATTTGTAAGTCCCATTCTTTTTTATTTAACAGAAAATTGTAGATTTGTAACTTGTAAAAATAATACAATTACAATTTACAATTTGTAACGTTGGTTAAATAGGGCCCTGGTCAATATAAATAAGCACTTATGTACCAGTTGTTTATATTTGTCAGTATTTAAGAATACAGTCTTTCGAAAAACAGAATAACCATCACAAAAAAAAACCTTTTTATTTTATTACTAGTAACCTCCTTGGATTTGACTAGGAGGCATAACTGCCTCTGTATGAGTTTTTTTTTCTTTGATTAAATGTCTTTTGTGTTTGCAGATTAAAGTGACACTATTACGATTATAATGGTTTGTGTATTTTATTTATAAAGCATAAAAATATACCTTTTAATTTGTTATATTCAAATAATACATAATTATTAAGTAAGTATTATTCTGCATTTGTATAGTCGAGCAATCCATTTGGTTTACAGGCTATATTGCAACTACTTTTGAACTAAGTTTCGAGTATGTCAATTCTTTTAAATCACTCTAAAAATATTAGACACCTCAAGCTTAAAAAGTGAACACAAAATAACAATTAATGGCAGTGTACCAGAAAGATAAATGTGGTCTGCAAACCAAATACCTTGTTTGACTGTACCGTAGCAGAAAGATATTCTTGTCTGTAAAACAAATTTCTTGTTCGACCGTACAAACACTGCAGACTATTTGTTGGAAGAATTTCTATGGCATAGCAGTAATCAAAGAAAAGCGCTATTCTCAAATATTCGAACTTTATTAATTTTCTTATCATTTTCAGACTACTTACTAATCCCGCTACCCACTGGAAGCTACCTACTCAAAATTGGTCACCACACATACTCAACAAACCGGGTCAACTTTTCTGGTCATTGTACCTGGTATTGTTCTAAACGGATCAGCAAGAAGTGCCAAGTTCGAGTGAAGATGATCAATAAGGAACTTGTAGGGTTCACAGGGGAACATACACACGACCCTACTGATTGGCAAAACAAAATTAAAGCAAAAGTCGAAAGCTTAGACTCTAATAGCTGTCAGTACCTCACAAATGTTCTGAGGAAGTCCATTTAATATTTGCATTTACCTGTTAAGGCCGGTGGGGCCGAAAGGAGACCACGCACCGGCAAGCGCAGCGTAGGACGTCTACCCACAAGGTGGACAGGCGATCTGATAAAGTCCACAGGATCGGATGTAAGCGTCTTCCAACCGGTCCTATTGGAAATTTGTAGGGGAGGCCTATGTTCATCAATCGACGTCCTACGGCTGATATGATAATGATGACGATGATTTACCTTTTAATGTTTATTTTATGATTGATGAACTTTTACCAAATCGATATTTATAATATTGTGTATTAAATAATCATGTGGTATCTCTTTTCATTAAGGCGATGCAACTGAACATTGTCTCGAGAATTTCCGTGTAATGTAACGTTCCTTCCAATGCACGACGCTGTGTTCGACGTAGGTAATGCTCAAGACGAGTGAGCATTTACTTGTAACATTCCTTCCTATTTTGCATTTATCTTCTCAACGTCGTTTCTACTAGTCACGTATGCTCGAGAAGTATCCCCGTTTGAGCACCTAAGCATTAAGCATCAAAGGTAATTGAAAAAATTGAAGGTACAGGTTTGGTGCTCAATGCATATAGGTGCTCAAACGGGAATACTTCGTGCTCTATGCAATGTTACCCAAATTCGCTCGTTTATTTGTTGAATCATTTTTTTACAAAACATCGAGCTTCGTGCTCAGTGTTCGATTCATAAGAGCGTGACTCTTTGGAATGGTTTGAGATTCTGTTCCGAATGAATGCTCAAGTGTATCCTCGCCTTAAGACCAGCATATCTACAGAAACTGTTTTTTTTTTTACTAAACAATATTTATAATTATTGTACTATGTATTATACTGTGTAACCTAATAGGTAGTATTAAATAATAATTTTTAACCGCACAGTGTTATTCTGTAAAATACTCGTTGAATTTTGATAAAGTGAGTTGTTGTTGTTGCTCGCCCCCTATTACATGGGACTAAAAACATAACTGGCGAAATGTGGGTGTACTAATGGGTACACCTCTGCCTAACCCTTCGGGGATTACAAGCGTGATGTTATGTATGAGTTGTTAATCCTAAGTATTGTTAATGGTAATGATAGCTCATTCAAAACTCACTTCACCTTAAATCATCAAGGGAGATTTTACAGAATAGATCTGTGGCGGGTTTATTAACATGTGATTTGAATAAATAGAAATTAAGAAAACATTGAATGGATACAAAATATCATGTGTGCCATCATGTCGTGTATCTTGTTAAAAAGTATGTATTAAACTAATTACCTAATAGCTTTGTTTTTTTTTTAATCTTCAAAAAAGGATAAAGTGAGTTGTTAATCCTGAGTATAGTGTTAATGAAAACTCACTCCAAACCCACTTCACCTTGAATCACCGAGGGAGATTTTGCAGAATAGGTCGGTGGCGGGTTTGTTGACATGTGATTTGAATAAATAAATAGATATTAAGAAAACATTGAATGGATAGGAAATGTCATGTGTGCCATCATGTCGTGTATCTCGTTAAAAAGCATGTATTAAACTAATTACCTAATAGCTTTGTTTTTTTTTTTAATCTTCAAAAAAGTCCAAAAACTATTCCTCAATTCTGAAGTAATTAATTATTTATCTACTCCGTTATATAACATCTTAGAATTCAAAAATTTAAAATTGTGTCGCAATTAGCGACAATAAATGAAAAAAAAAAATCACAGTGCAGGTGTCTTTGACTGGTTAAGATTGAGATTAGATTGCGATCCTTCCTGAGAGTACGTAGAATTACCCCCCTAGTCGTTATGATGTGAGTATACTGACGTTACTGTCCAAATATGCGTTCACATAAGATTTTATTCTATTTTATTTATTTTCCTTCACTTATTACTCTGTTTCTTGTACCGATCAGTTAAACGTTTATTTAGTATCTAATATTTCCTGTCCTGTATTAAACATATGAATGAATAGATTTATATAATTTCAGCACAATGTTGAACATTATGTTGTACTTAGAGTTTAAAAAGATTCAATACTACTTTTTCCCGTAAATTTGTCCGCATAAATGTTGGTTTTACCTATATCTTTATCCTGATCCTATGCTACCTTTTTGTTAAATTTAATTACTATCATTTCAAGGGTTTTACCCTAATAACAAACCGTCATCATCTGCCTAGCCTTTTCCCAACTATGTTGGGGTCGGCTTCCAGTCTACCGGATGCAGCTGAATACCAGTATTTAACATGGAGCGACTGCCTATCTGACCTCCACAACCCAGTAACTGGGTAATACGTTACTCCTAGATAAGACTGGTTGTCAGACTTTCAAGCTTCTGACGACTCGTAACGACTGTCAGAGATCCACGTATGACAGCCCCCCTGATAACAAATAAATATACCAATATATCAGTGCGGTTAAACATTTAAGTGAAAAGTGGGTACACGTATCTTAATAACTTTTCTTATGATTCCAGGAATAAAATACATAAAGTCAAGATGCGGTAAAGAACAAGTTTTACTCGACAATTTCACGTATTCGTTCATGAGAACTTGTAAGGCGAAAAACTTAGTCCATTGGCGTTGTTCATCATTCGTAAGTAAGGGCTGCAAAGCACTCTTAACTGTCAACAGCAAAACCAATGAGGTTCAATTCAAGGGATGTCATACTCATAAGGCTCCAGAATTTTTTGTGAGGAATGGTACATATGTGCGTTTAAGTTAGGCTACATACATACATACAAAAGCTCACGCCTTTTTCCCATGGGAGTAGGCAGAAACTACAGAACGCCACCTGCTTGGATCTTTAAATAAAATCCTTTCGCCTCATCCATGTTCATACATCTCGTCATACAAGCTCGCCGGTTACGAGTACTGCGCACCTATCATCATAAGTTAACACAACCATCAAGGTGTCGTGATATTTTTTCAAAACTAGTGAACCGCCCTGATTTCGCACGACTGCATATTTCCAGGAAGATTTATCAAATATGTATCGTCATATAAACCTTGTCACTGAAATTACTGTCACTACAAAAAAAAAAAAACAACAGCCAAATATAGGATCAGTCGTTTCTTCGCTGGTTATTTAAAAAATCTTCCATACATGTTGCACTTTTGTCTCACTTTATATCATAATGCATAAGTTGTTTTGTGTTTATCAATACAAGATTGAAACTAGTTCGAAATTACACTTCCGATAATTGAGTACTGCGGCTTTTGTTCAATTGTCAATTCTCTTTCTAAAAACATAAGGTACGATTTTGTTTCATCAACCACTATGATGGCAATAAACTTTTAAAAAGCACAAATATCTTTTATTTATTTTACGAAAAATAGTATCATCCAACACACCTACACCAAAAAATTTGAATCAAAATATTGTAGAACATTTTACAGATGCAGTTCTCTTGCCAACGAAGAGTGGGAATTATACATTGCATTTTGGATCCTACAGCTATTGGAGTAACTCATACAAGTCATCCAGGAGATCCGACAGGCCTATCAGAAGGTGGTATTGCTCTAAGAGAAAGCTGCAGCAGTGTAAAGTAAGCGTTAAGACTGTGAGAGGAAAAGTTGTGGCATTATATGGTAAACATAATCATTAGAAGTATGTAGAGGTAAAAAAGAGGTACCAAAAAGTATCCCACGACTGATATACTTATAATACACTGGCCCATCATTCTGCTACTGCAGGATACTGCCTTTTCTCATCCTCAGAAGGCATGAGCATCGATCATAATGCTTGCTCAATCGGATTGGCGGTTTTAGACTTATATTTATTATTGATTTACTTGATATAGTCCTTCAGTGATATTTAAAAATAACTTAGAAAGTATCTATAATATGTAATATTTAAGAAGCAATATAAGAACTCGCGCGGTTTGTAAAAAAACATCAGTATCATTTTATGTTCGCAAAATTAGATAACATTGTAATGGATGTCCTGTTTTTATTTTCGCGATTTCGGACTCGGTCCCTTTATAAAACTCGTTGATATTGACGAGTACAATGACCCCTTTTGGGGTCAGACAGGGTTTTCCTTCATATTGTGTATTTTATAAACATATACTCATACTTAAAAATACATTATTGGATAAACTATTTCAGTAAAACAGCGCAGGAGAAGTAGTTTAACTATTAACTAGTTAAATTAGAAAATACGGTTAATATTTCAATCGATTAAACTTAGTGTAGGTTTTAAGATAACTGAGTTCCAAGAGAAAATATTTGATCTATTAATTACAGCAATAATATATTTAGAATTTGATTAATTGTAATCAATAAATTAAAATACTTTTTTATATTAATAACAAAGGCTTCCATTGCGGTATACCTACCAGGGATATCCGTTTTTTGTGCCAAAAAGATATTCTTGTCAAAATGTATGTGATCGTGTATGTTTAGAAAACTATTTTTATATTATTTTGTTTTATATACTTTTTATAATTCAGTTTTTAATTTTGTATATTCATGGTTATTATATTGAATTAAATAATTAAATTGTAATAAATTGTGAGTTTTTTTTGCTTTGATTCTTTAATCATTGTTAAATTATTTAATAGTTGTAAGATATGACTTTAAAAAATACAACAATTCGGTTGCCAACATTTTCTTGAATAAAACACTCATAAGCTTAATTTTTTTTTAATGTACATGTAATAAATTTTATAAAAACGTACGTCCATTGATTTTCAGAAGTTATTGAATTCACGCGGTCTACTCGTGGAAACTACATGCTACGCTGTGGAGATAACGTATTCTATTCCGATTTGCCTACTTTAACATTGGATAGAAAGAGATACCGATGGTACTGCTCTAAAAAAAAGAGCAAACAATGTACAGCCAGTATTAAAACTTATCAACAAATCATTATTGGAATTTATGGAAACCATACACATTGACAGAACTGTAAAAGAATATGACTCTTATGAGAGTTGCGCTAAGATTTAAATTTACGTTTTAACAATTTGCAGCAGTATCAGGTTGTATGCGAATAAAAAAAAAACTTACGCGACAGTAACGAATATGTTCTTATAGAATTATAATTATTACAATCGATAATATAAATCTATAATTTATCCTAATTGGCCGAAAACTTCGCGTTTTGATTACATTTATTTGGATAATTCCAACTGCAGAGTTATGTATGTGTCGGTTATATATTTTTTTATTACTTTACAACACAATGCTCAGCTTCAAAATGGCTTAAAACGTAAGACAGTTTCGCAGGCTACCCTAGTGCTTCCAATTAAATCCATGGAAGTTTTACTATTATTTTAATGAATTATTTACTGTGTGTTAAATCGTTTCCCGTCCCTATTTTTGTTAAAGTTGCACCCAACGGCTAATTCCAAATGTTTTGAATACACCAAATATTATACGTTTCTGTAATTTACTATATCTTGTTCATAAATAAATCTTGATCCTAAAATAAATATAATGGCTTTGATACATAAAAAACAGTTTTATTTTGTACTTTCAGTGTTTTTCTTAACATCCAGAGGGAAGCATGGGATGTTATATAAAAATGCGAAATACTATCAACAGATAGAGAGTTTGGGCATACGATGGAGGTGTACAAAGAGAGGATGCAGAGCGTTCTACTTCGAAACAAATGGAGTTTTAACAAGAATGCACGAAGAACATTCACATTCTTTAGATATGTCACTATAAGAAGTCATTAAAACGTGTCATAATTATTTACATGTTGACTTTTCATTCATTGTGCATCTTTCAAGGAAAGAAAATAGTCATACATATGAACAATTTTTATTGAAGAACCAACTTCCAAATATGTAAAAAAGTCAACTGTTCCGTACATTTTGAACGTGTTATGGTGTATATTTTTCATATTTCAAGTTCGGTTCAATAATGAAAGTTGTTCGTACTTTTGAGTTCTTTTAACTCCTGAAAAATGCTCAGTAAATTAAAAGTCAACCTGTATATACATATTTATAATTGCAGAAGGATATTGATTAATTATATCTAGAATAGTTATGTTAGATAATGTTTGATCGGTATTATTACAATTTAGAGAAGATTTAGAAAATATATATATTTATGTAGATACCTAATTACTATAGCACGTATGATACCTACCTGTTGTAAAGTTGCATCTACATCTAATTTTGTTACAGATAATATATACTCCTAATTCAGAGTTTTAAATTATTAAAGCCATTGTAACACCTATGTGTTTTAACTGGCATTTCTAAGTTGCGCCAAATTGAACCTTATTAGCCATGTAAAGTCCGATGTTAATTTCAAATAATCTCAGTGAACGGTATTTCCATTTGGAATCTTCATTCGGAAACCGTGACGTCATTGTCGTTTATTTAAAGCCATATTGTACGTTACGATTTAAGAGTTTTGTTTTATATTTTATAATAAATATTAATTAATTATTTTTATCATTTAATATAAATACTTTGCTGTTGTCTAGTTTAATTGTATTGTGTTGTTTATTTAAAATAAAATCTTGTTTACACGCTATAGCTATCTCTCACTTCTAGCCTAATTTCCGTTTCAGAATTCACATAATATATTCTCTCTAAAATAAATCTCTCGGTAACTTATCAGTGTAATTGGTTTTTACATTCCAGGGACAATAATTTACACGAAAAGGGGGCATAAGTTACTACTTCTTAATGGGTATACGTACAGTCGGAATAGTGTCTCTGAGCATAAGATCAGGTGGAGATGTTCTCTCAGATCTTGTTCAGCTAGGGTCCATACCATTGACGACGTTATTGTGTATGCTCTCGAAGACCACAATCATCCACAAAGGGACGTCAATAAACTTTTGGTTTCTCAAGAGGGTTTTTGCGATTCGTAAAATTTTATTTATTGTTATCTAATTATGTATGTTTTTCTATTATAATGTTGAATAAATATTTAAAAAACTAATATTCTATTTTTTACACGACTGCCCCAAAAAAAGGAGTGTTATGTATTCCACCATAACTTTTAAACGCCTGAACCGATTTAGATAAGGGGTATCGTTAAAATCTTTGCATCGTTCCGAGTAACATAGGCATAGAAAAAAATTGAAAAGAAACCGGTGTGGTCACTTTAAAACGTAAATTAATACCAGCCTCAATTTATTTTTTTTAACAATCATGGACATGTCTATGTTTATCGCCTAGAACTTGACAAGTAGATTTAAAAAATATATAACACTGTAAATAAAAAACGTCGTAAAAAAACTGACGAGTAAACAAAGTACAAACATGTGCAATTTTTGCAATCAGTTTTTTTTTTAAATTAGTATCTTGTTTAATTTGAAACACTACACTGACCTTATTGGTGAGGTTCTTCAACAAGGTCGGGTATGCAGTACTCGTTATCAGCGTGCTTATATGACCAGATATATAAACGTGGATGAGACGAAAGATGTATGTAAGGATCGTAGAAGGTGATGTTCTGTGGTTTCTGCCTATCCCCATGGGAAAAAGGCGTGAGTTTATGTTTGTAAACTTTACTTTGTATAGTGAGTCTACGGCAGGGTTTTTTAACCTTTTACTAAACGCAACACCCCGAATTTTCTTCTTAAATCACTACATCCGTTATCTGTGAGTGTTAAACTAGAAGACTTATGGCGCTTGCGCTGATTTCAGCGTCTACAACTTGCGCTAATATAGCAAAGAACTTTGCTATTGCTGAAATTGCTACCCATAGAGTCTAATTGTCAATTTTTAACCATTCAGGAATCCATTGGAATATACACACAATGTTACATCCAAACCGGCCCAGCCGTTTAGGAGGAGTTAGGTGAAAAACATAGAATTAGATATAATAAGATACCGACGGTTCATTTTTGAGTCACTGCGCCCCCCATTGGTTGTAAACCCATGGTCTATGGTAACAATAGGGCGTTATATTTTTTTGTTGCTTTTCAGGGTGTTTTATAAAATCTGAAAGGGGACGTAAGTTATTACTTCTTAATGAGTTCACGTATACTCAATGCGGAAAGCCGCATAACCACAGAACCAGGTGGAGATGTTCCACCAGGAAGTGTTCAGCTAGATGCCATACCATCAATGATGTCGTCGTATTCAGTCTAGAAGACCACAACCATCCGCCGAAATATAGAAAGAAGCAGAAGAAGTTCCGTGTGATTCATTAGGAATTTCTTTTTTATTATTTAAAGACGGTCGTTTTGTCTGTTACCGTGACCATATAATTGTATTTACTTTTATTTTTTTAAGTTTTATTTATTCATGTCATTGAATTAAAAAGAAACGATTATTATGTTAACTTGCTTTTGCAAGCGGCTTCGTCTGCAATGTCAAAGTCAAAACCGTTCGTAGCTGACATTTTCTGACGATAAACTGCCAATCAGCTTCTTACGTTATGTAGTTTTCCAGATTTTGTGTTTAGTCAGTGAGTGACGTTTCGCTCAAATAACATAAGGGTATTTTTTTCACTTTTAAGTGTATCCGCCATTTTGAGACTGTCGCACGTAGTCAAAATTTTACAGCGAGATAAATATCATTATTTGTCTGGCTACAAAATATAGAGAACATAAATTGTCCATTACATGTCCACGTATTGTCTAATTTTCACATACTTAATTTTTACAAAATATCTAATTGTCATTAGAAAACTTTGTCCTTATATCTTGCCTGTGAATATGAAGTCGGTTTGGTGACATTTTTTATTCCGTCATATTTAGGACTGACTACAAATGTCGCTAAACTGACACATAAGACTGGTATCACATCCACAATCTGCAATATTTTATTTTCAGGTCGTTTTTTTTTAAATAAACGTCGTCGTCCACTTAGTGGCGCAGAAAAGACGAGGCGTTATAGACAAAGATTAAAACTAGAACGCCCTCAGGAATATGAAAATCAAAAAAAAAGAAATTTGGAAAGAATTAAAATGAAAAAGAAGAAAGTTTCAGAACTGACACCAAAAGAAGCCGAAAAAAGGAGGGAAGAGTGGAGGAAGTATAAAAGAAATAGCCGACAGAAAACAAGGTCGGGCTATTTCGCAAGATGAAAATTCTACATCTAGTTATTGAATTTTCATCTTATATTCTTTTTATTAATAAAAAATGTAAAACAATAAAGACTTTTGATCACCAATGCTGTTTTATTTTGTATCATGTAACTCAGATTAAGGTTTTTAATGTGTCAGTTTGGTGACTGTTTGACTAATTTGTATAAAAAAATGATTTTACTTGTCGTTTTACTAAACAAATGTTTTATGATTTTGTTTTAGGTAGTTACAATATTGGACATTTCAAAAACTCGCCACTTTATCAAATTTAAATATAATAAAAAAAACGATTTTCAAGGTTACTATCTGTTTTTTTCAGAACGGTTAGGCAAAGGGGGTTTTTCAATAAGTAAATTGTTGATACTTTATTGGTCTATTTTTAACTAGCGACCAGTTCCGCTTTCGCTCGGATGCTATTTAGTTAGTATAACTGTAATGTGTGTTTTTTTTAATCTAACATGCTTTGGCACTAGGTACGAGGCTTGCAAATCAGACAGAAAACCAAAAAATCCTGAGTCTAAGAAGTATCCACCCAAAAACAATTGTTATTTTTTTAATTAATTTTTTATAACTACGGTTTCTTTACAGGAGTTTTCATACTTTCAAAAAGAGGAACAACATTATTAAAGTATCAAGATTATACGTACTATAAACATTCAGGGAATAACATGAAGGTTCGTTGGGGTTGTTCTAGTCATTACTCAAAGGGCTGTAAAGCTAGTATTGTTACAATTAACAGTCAAATTGTTTCTATGAAAAATTGCCATTACCATCCGCCGAGTTATACTCCCACAGTTATTGGACTAATTACAAAAAACATACCGTTGTTATGAGAAAAATAGTATATTTAAAAGCTTACTCCGTCGTCGACGTTGCTTCTGTCATGACCTAGAATAAAGTCAAGAGCAGCCCCATCTCAAATCATCATCATCATCATCTGCCTAGCCTTTTCCCAACTGTGTTGGGGTCGGCTTCCAGTCTCACCGGATGCGGACCAGTATTTTACATGGAGCGACTGCCTATCTGAGCCCCATCTCAAATAAAACTAAAAGCTACTGAAAATTTGAAGATTTTTTAAACATACCATGTATAAACTGCAATCATATGAAAACTGTTCTTTAATTTATTTTTTTTTGTTCAATTTTAGTTTTGGTAAAAGTAGGCAACTCATTTTCTGAAAAAAAAATTCTTTTCTCGTTTTTTTTATTATTTCGATTTTGAGCAAGTGGGGATGTACTTGCATATTATTGACTGTGTATAAACTACCCATCGAATTTATTTTAATTATACCCATTTTAAAACTAAATTAGTTAATTATTTTTTGTCATTGAGGTTTTTGTTTCTTGTGATAATTTGTACAATATAATTAATTATTAATTTAAATTTAGTTTTTTTTAAATTACAATCCTCTCGCTCACACCATATTTTATTATTTGTGCAATATAATTAAATAGGTTCTGCCCTCGACTTCGTCCGCGCGAGAGTGAAGTAACAAAATATCCTATAACACACAGCAACAGTACGGCTTTCTAACAGTGAAAGATTTTTGTAATGGGAAAATAAACAAAGTAAAACAAAGCAGATGTACATACGCGCCACGAAAGATGAGACTAGACAAGCGTCAGAGCTTGCGCAGGTATGGATGTACGAAATAGTATGTATCTATTTAGGGATTTTTCGATTACATTTAGATTAAAATCCTAAACAGTATTATAATATTTATTATGAAATAATAAAGTTTGTGTGGTGTGTCAAGTCTCATCTTTCGTTGCGCGTATTGTACCTCTATATGATGTCACTAGCTACACCCTGCAGTTCCGCCCGCGTTCCTTTCATCATATCAGCCGTGGAACGTTCACTGCTGAACATAGGCCTCCCCTACATATTTCCAATAAGACCGGATGGATGTGGCTTGCATCCAGCGCGATTCCGAGGTCTTAATCAGATCGTCTGCGTTCCTTTACGTTTTTGATTACTGCTCCACTCACATATATGAAAGCGTTTACTCCTCATGACAATGACAAACACAATTGTACAAAGATTTCTTCCAATCCAACTGAAAGTTTCAGAGATTTACACGTTTAAACAAACAGTAAAACTCTTCAGCTTTATTATATCATATTATTAAGAGAATATATGTTTTTATTTCCAGGTCTGTCCATCACACCTTATTTTTTTCGAAGCAGCCGAGGGAAAAGTATGCTTATGATTGGTGATATAAAGTACAGAATTAATAGAATCTGTTCGGATAAAACAAGATGGCGGTGTGCGACTCACGAGCGTTTCGGCTGTCCAGCAAGACTACACACAGTTGAAAATGATGTCGTTTACTTTATGAATAAGCATAAATTAAGTTAAATTAGGAGGTAGTTAGGTATCTAATATTTTCTTTTTTTTTTTATTTCTATCAATTACCTCCTCCTCCATTTAAATGTAAGTTTAGCTGACATTAGTGCCGATTCTCTTGGTCACAAACTAAACTAAAATTAAAGTATTTCCATCTTTTTCTGTCCAATAAAACAAGAAAGAGACTAATGTAAATAAGAGCTGTCAAATTTGGTCAATCTGACACATCCATACAATTATAGTTGACATCTTAAAACATATGGATTAAAAATATGGAAAAGTTCATGGCAAAACTAAGTTGACATCGCGAACTTAGTTCTTTAATGTCACCGTCCTTTCCTTTCGCTGTAGGTTGGTAGGAGACGTCAATTCTCTAAATTTAGTCTAGTTTGTGAACAAGGGAATCGACACCATTGACAGCTGTTATTTTATGTCTGTCTCTTTCTTAATTTTTTGGAGAGAAAAAGATAGAATATAATCTCAATTAAGTACAACATAATTGGCATCAATATCCACGATTTTATTTTATTTTAAACTAATCACGTGTTATGTTTATATCGTAATCTTTAAGTTTACAGTTTGTCAGCAAACAATTAAAAGATTTTTGCACTTTTCCATAAATTTGGTACGTTGCATATTTTTTTTAAGTATTGTATAATTTAACAAGTTAAGTTAACTTAAGGTTTTGTTATGTAGCTAGATTTTGTAATTTAGTGTGCCCAAAATGTGATGAAAGTGCCCATGGAATTAGATAGACGCTATTCATAGATAATTTTGAAAATCACATATCCAGACTCCGAGGCTACTACTGAGAAATTCCTGATGGAAAAACCCAATAACACTGCCCGACCTGGGAATCGAACCCAAGACCTCATGCACAGCAGTCGCGCTTGCGACCACTAGACTAACGAGGCATTTATTAATTTACTGGCTTCCGATAACTGCCGCTATAATAACTACATATTAGTACTACCTAATGAGAAAGGTATGCATACATAAACAGTACTCATATTTTTTTTGATTCTTTAAGCAAAAGAAGGTATTACTTGACATCTATAGAAAAGGGCAGCACAGGACCGGTCATTGTGGTTATCTATAGCGGAGGTCTATGTCCAGCAGTGGTTAAGATGAATACATCAGCGCACATAACGAGTGGTATTCCAGCTTTGTTGAGATTTCGTTCCTATTTTGTAGGGGATAAGACGGAAAATGGCTAGCCTTAGTAATAGTGGCATGTGTCGTTGAATTTCTCGGTCCAAGTGGTCGGTTTATGGGTAGAAACAACACTGCTACGTGACGCTGTATCGCTGAAACTTAAGACCTTACGGCTCTACGAAATGAAGTCGTTTGAAAAAGATTTCTGTGTTGCTCATGCGCATCGCACTGATAAGCAGTTTTGTGTTCAGCCTGCTTGAAAAGTTTTATATTTGTAACTTAGTGCGTAGGTATTGTGACATTTTATATAATTGTGTAAGGATTGTTAAAATAAAACGCAAAATAATATGTGATTGTTTTATTTGTGCCTGTAAGTGTTGTGGTATGCATAGGTATTACATTTAATTTACTATGATCGATAAAATCTAAGCTGGAAAAAAAAACTAATAAACCGTATTTTTTATAAATTTAATTTGAGGTTTATAACTTCACATTAAAACTCATATTTATTATTGTACAGGTTAAGCTATTTATTTCCGTACAGAATTATAAAAACCAGTACAAAATAACAATTGAAGTCAACTGGTTTAGAGAAATAATGACAGACAATTTTTATCAACAGCGTACAAAGACTAACATTAATCAATATCTCCTTTCAGACCATCATCCAGTATTCTTCACCAACAGGAAAGGATCCAGGATACTCACCATAGCTGGCAACAGGTACCGAAGAAATGGGACAGGGGACTCAATGAAGGTTCGGTGGAGATGCACCAGTCATGCCAAATACGGATGTAAGGCAGTCGTCCACACGATCAATGATGAGATAGTTTATTTTCTAGATTACCATACTACTAGCTACGAAGAAGGCATGTTACAAATGTAAAAAACAGGTTCTAATGTCATTAAAGAAATGAATTCAAAATGGCGGGCAAACATAGAAGCTAATCATGTCATTTCACTCGCACAATATTGTGAGCGAGTGAGAGGATTTTATTTTATTTATTTTTTATTGATTTGATTTTAATTTTATTTTCATTTTGTATTGTGTATTTCGAAATATTATTGTCAATTTTGGCTTTTTTGTAGATACTTATTTATTGATATATATTTCTATTACTGTAGTCTCTTTAGTATGCTCAAAGTAGTTTTTAAAACCAACAAAACCTAAATACTATTCCTAGTTATTGTTATTACTGATATAACAAACATTATTTTAATTACATAATTAATTAAAAATTATATTTGTTTAAGCAATTATTGAGCAGTTTCAACAGAATGTCAGAAAAGCTTTTCAACATCAGTATATTCTTGGTGATAAGTTTAAAAGATGCACTGGGTGTTATGAAGAAATTAGAAAAAAGCTGGCGAGTAAAGAAGCCAATAAAAAAGTAAAGAAAATTAAAGGTTTTTGTAAAAAATGTAATAAAGCATTATGTTTGACATGCTTTAATAGGAAGCATTACCTATAGTTATTAAAAAAGGAATATTTTTTTAAATAAATGCTGCTCCATGACTTTTTGTTTTTTATTTTGTAACCCTATTTTAATACTATAATCTTGGAATAAGATACTCGGTTGAGAAAGTTTTTTTTTGTGAGCCAGCCGAGGTGTTGAGTATAATTTTAGTTGAGTGAATATGTCATATAGTACAATTATGTCTAACTGGCAACTGACCACTACAGCCATCTCGTCTGCCTGAACAGGGCCTGATTCTGCTTTTAAGATCATAAAATTTACTTTTTTCTCATAACATGGTTTAACAAGTTTTACTTTTACAGGTATTCTTCTCTTGCGATCACAGAAAGGAAAACCACTCATCGGGATTGGTAGCTACACGTATTACATGAAATCGTCCCAGAAGAATAGAATCAGATGGGTTTGTTCGACACACCACAACAGAGGCTGCGGTGCTTCAATCTACACTATCAATGGAACAATTGTTAAAATGATCAACGAGCATATTCATTAATTACAACTAAAATAAACACACGATTATTTCTCCATAGAGGTAGGCGAAATCTACAGATTGCGACTGTCTGTAATCCTATCATTATATCGTCTATACATAATATAGGTCTTAGCCTCAGAACATGAAAACAAATAAGAAAATTTTAATTAAATTTTCCAAATATATTGTAAGACACAGATTGCAGCAACTGTATCATAAAATTAGGTTTCCAGTCGTTGTCTACTTTCTATATGACTGTTTGGTTACAACCCGGATTGAAATCTTTAAAACAAATTATATATTTTTTTCATTTTTCCTTCAATATGAGACTGTTAAAGAGAATAACATAA
Source organism: Hoplodrina ambigua (assembly GCA_949774945.1). NCBI lineage: Eukaryota > Metazoa > Arthropoda > Insecta > Lepidoptera > Noctuidae > Hoplodrina > Hoplodrina ambigua. Next base: position 12,171,742 of record OX458975.1, read on the forward strand.
AAAGAGATGTTCTTTTTACAAAAAGTCTATTTTTTTTTTTCATTTACGTTGTGGCATCTGAATTTGCATTAACAAATAATAATTGGAATGCTAAACAAGCACTGGTATGTGATTTTTGTGTTTTTTTATTACATTTGATGAGTTTATGTAAGAACTGCAATGTAGGAAATTGATACTTATTAGTTTATAAGTGTAACTCTTAATTATTTAGAAACATTATAATCACTTAATCCTATATACATTAATGTATTTTTAGTAGAGGCTTATTTGATAAACTTTGTACTTTATGCATTCAAGAATAATTTTTGATAAATTGATTCTAATTTGAAATTCTTACAATTAGATAAAACGGATTAAATTGTTAGGCTAATTTAAAAAGAAGGCGTCTATGACTTGTTTACATTAAGTTGAACTGATAAATTTTATTACTTACCCTAAATTATTTATAAATCGCGAATTAACCAAAATGAGTTTTAATTAAAATTATTGCCATATTATTTTATGACTTTTTACATAGATTTTAAGTGGGCATAAAAATTAAAACTACTTAATTATTTTAGTAGATATTAGTCTATAAAAACGTAAAATTTATTTTTAACTCAATGACTGATAGGAATTGACTTGATTAAATTATGCTTAGATAATGGGTTATAAAACGAATAAATAAGATAGTTGGGCCAAAATAAATATTCCTGTATATTCAAAAGTTCCTAAAAAAAAAATGGGCCATCCTGTCAATTTTATGTAACATAGTGAAGTGCGTTAAAGTGCAAGTTTTCATAATTTAACAATACTTATGAATATACTGTTTTTCATATTTAATTCTGACCAAGACATCTACATAATTTTTAGTTATCAAATAATAATTAATTATAATATACTTTAAAGTCTAGATATAATTATGTTAGTTGAGAACTATATAAATATTCGTAGAGATATCTCTGTCTCATCGGTGAATAAATATTTTTTCATCATCTGATAGTCAATTTCTAAAGTCTATTAGAGTAAGTAGCGCCCACGGTAAAGGATCCTATGTGTGGAGGGAGCTATTTATATTAAACATTTAATATAAACATTACTTATATCATTTAGAAGTGTAAAATCTTATTTTGGAACCGAAGATACAGAAAAATATAGGTCTGTACGTGTTAAGACTTCATCTTTATCAACATATTTTTTAATAATAATATGTTATTATTTAACTATACTAACTAACTTAGATAAGGACGGATCTGAAATGAAATATGGAGGCAAAGAAATGGAACTGATGACTGATGATTGTATTGTAATTAATAACTTTTTGAATAAATACTTTCTATAAACATTTTAGCTGTGTCGTCTAATTATACAGGGTCATTGAAAATTTACCCGAAACCTGAAAAAAGGTCATTGTACTCATCGTTATGAACAACTTTTACTATGGGACTAACCCTGAAATCGTGAAAAAAAAACAGCTGATCCAAACTTTACGATCTTGTTATGTAGTATTTTTGTAGGGAACAGCTGAGCAGACTGTATAGTATATCTCATATGTACCCTCGGTATCTCGAAGAAAAATCAACGCGTTTATCATCAGAAGGTAATACGGTAAGGTAGCAAAAATTGGATTGGAGTTGTATGGTAGGTACAGTCCAACAAGCCATTTGGTATACATAAGTTGTCTAACTGGCTGTTGTGACTGCCTCGCTGATCTAGTGGTCGCAAGCGCGACTGCTGTGCATGAGGTCTTGGTTTCGATTCCCAGGTCGGGCAAAGTAATATTGGGTTTTTCCATCAGGAATTTCTCAGTTGCAGCCTCGGAGAGCCTCGGTTTATGGCAATAGGCTCGCCCCCTGTTACGTGGTACTTAAACATAACCGGCGAAATGTGTGTGTACTAATGTGTACACCGCTGCCTAACCCTTCGGGGATTACAGGCGTGATGTCATGTTAAGTTGTCTAACAAAAACGATATTTCAACAGGTACAGCTGCTCACTTTCAATACAGTTCTCGAGGCAACAAAGTCTTGGTGCTAAACGACGCAAAGTTCAGATGCAATGGCTATGCAGGCAGCAAAGTAAGATGGCGGTGTGCATCCCATGAGAGAAAAAAATGTAAAGCCGTAGTTCATACGATCGACGATGTTATCGTGCATTATTATGATAAACATGCTCCTTATTACTAGCTAGCAAGAGAAGCGATGGCGGGTCACTAGGTTCAAGGGAAACTAGATAAAAATATATGTAACTAGCCTTGACCCCCAATTTTGTCTGCGTGAATGTGAAGAGTATGTATCATAAAGCATTCGGTAATAGTTTAACTTTTTATCAGTAAAAGATTTTGTGTAATCTGACCAATAGTTCCAAAGATAAGTTCTTGTAAATAAATAAACATAAAAAAAAAACTGTACGTCTCTATAATATTAGTATAGATAGAGAAAAATAAAAATAAAAATTGAGAAAATGAAAAAGTAATAAATTGGTTCCTATTTTAATTGAAATATGTCAGGTTCTCCATATTAATATAATAAATTACTATAATTAACTGCATTTAGTCATTTTACCCATCTAGTCCCCTTTATCAATAACTAGCTTTTGCCCGCGACTTCCTCCTCGTAAATATCGAACCTCCGTTTCATCCCCATAGGTGCTGAATTTGGAAAATTCTTTTTTACCGTACTAGTAACTATAAACTACCTCGCTGCCAAATTTTATCTTTATACGTCAAGCGGTTTTCGATATTTCGTGATGAGTGAGTGACCTATCGCTTTGATATACCTTTTAAGATTAATAAACATACCGACAAATAACAAACATAATTATTGTAATAAAATTTCACCATGAACAATATAAAATTAATTAGTATTTAGTAGCGAAATGTGGGTGTACTAATAGGTACACCTCTGCCTAACCCTTCGGGGATTACAGGGGTGATATTATGTTATGTTAGTAGTATTTATTAAGTAAACTTCTAACCTGTTTTACTAAAAACAAAAATCAACGATATAAAAAACTTTTCTTTTAGCTGTTTTGTTTTATTTTCAGCAACATTTATTATGTCGAGACGTGGTAAAATGCTGCTACGTGTCGGAGGTTTCACGTTCTGCAAGCAGTACATGTCGGGGCCAAAAGCAAGATGGGTGTGTTCCACACACAACAACAAGCGTTGCCGAGCGTCTGTACACACTGTGTTTAATGAACTTATTCGAATTAACAACATTCATGTACATCCATAAATTGTATGATCTTTAAAGCTTTATTAGCATATTATTTTGATTTATAATGTCGTGATGGGTTCTGCCTCGTTGGTCTAGTGGTCGCAAGTGCGACTGCTGTGCATGAGGTCTTGGGTTCGATTCCCAGGTCGGGCAAAGTGTTATTGGGTTTTTCCAACAGGAATTTCTCAGTAGCAGCCTCGGAGTCTGGATTTGTGCCCGGTTGATGGCAATAGGCTCGCCCTCTATTACATGGGACTAAAAACATAACTGGCGAAATGTGGGTGTACTAATGGGTGCACCTCTGCCTAACTCTTCGGGGATTACAGGTGTGATGTTATGTTTTGTTTATGGGTTCAGATTTGGGCGAGTACCAATATGACTTTTTTAATTAATATGAACTTTCTAAAGTTTATCTTGGACATCACTGACATCGGTGAAGGAAAACATCGTGAAGAAACCTGGATTTGGTTATTAATATAAGTCTGGAATCGCCTATCCGCCTTGAGCAAGCGTGGTGATCAATGCTCATGCTTTCTCTTTATTAGAAGATGCCTTTGCCCTTCAGTGGGGCGGTAATAGGCTGGTAGTATTATTATTTATAAGCATATTGTAATGAAGAAGTAGTATTATAAAGAAAAATAACTCTCAAATAAAAATTTACTCTTAAATCAAAGCCGTGGTTTTGTGAAATCTTCGTAACTCCTCATCATCCTTCTGTCCTTGTCTCTTGCGTGCCAGACGGGTATGTCTGTCGTCGTCGTCAGCCGCAGTTGCTGGCGGTACCGCGCATGCGCACCAAGTCAGATAACTAGATGCGCGAGACGCCGCTGACGACACTCTCAACCTCATTGATGACGATGTCGACGTATTCTGTTGCACTTTGAAAGAAAGAAAGAAAATCTGTTTATTCACGTGAAAATTACGCACATAACATAAAAAGAAAAAAATGTACACAAAATCAAAATAAAGACACGTTGGTTTGGTTGGTTGGTTTTGGGTGAATTCGAAAGAATAGCTACCTATAGAATGGGGTATGGTAGAAACAGTGGACCTATTTAAATTTTAAGTGTGCTTCAAAATTTCATTAGGTCTAGCTTGTAAGGATATTTGTATGTTTTGAGTGAATAAATAAACGAATAAATGTTACATAATGGTTGGCGCGAAACCTTTCCTTCATTCATTCCGTCCTGTCAACTGTCAAGCTATCACTAACTTCCTGTTCTTTAACATTCTTCACACAATCCCTCCATCTTTTCTTTTGTCTTCCTCTCCTTCATCCATCCCCCTAAACTTATAACTTTTAGTTTCTTTCATAATACTAATTTTCTTGCTCTTTTTTAACGCTAGGTCATATTGTTTGTTTTGTTTCCAGCAACATTTGTGCTATCGCGACGTGGTAGAATGCTTCTGTGTATCGAAGGCTTTACATTTTGCAAGCAACACGTGTCGGGGCCAAAAGCAAGATGGGTGTGCTCAACACACAATCACAAGCGTTGCAGAGCAACTGTGCACACTGTTGATAACGAAGTTATTAGGTTTAATAATACTCATGTGCATTCGTAAATTAAGTAAATTGTAAGGGCAAAAGCCCAACACACTCAGAGAGCGTGACGTGAGCGTGTCATCGGATTTTATTCCTTGTATTTATATGGATGTCCACACACTTTGGCGCTTAGCACACAGAGCAACTATTGCAGCAGCTGGCAACCAGCTGTTTAATTATATTTCAATTGGACTGCGCACACATAGAAACTCGAGTTTCGAGTTCCGGCAATCGTCTACAGTTTTCAGTTGCTGCAATCGATGACTAAGTTAGTTGCTAATTGCCGCAACTAGCAACTGTTAAATATTATACCGGTTTTTAAAGATGCCGGTTTCCTCAACCGTTATTCGCAACGCGTCGGGCTATTTCACAACCTTCCTCCCTCTTCGTGTGCCCGGCAATGCCAGTGTCGCTAAGGCAACGGCATACGGCAACTCGACTGTGAAAGTTGCTCACAGATTGCTATAAAGTTGCGGTAACCGTAAACATTATAGCAACTATCAACTTTAACAGGATACTTTTAAAGAGTTGATAGTTGCCTCAACTTAAGTTGCTCCGTGTGCAAAGCGCCTTAACGCTCACGGTTCGCTCATGTCACGCTCACGTCTCGCTCCTGCTCTCTGTGTGTGTTGGGCTTAAGAGTCGCCAGATGTACGATATTTTACAGACAGTCAGACAGAGTTACTTTCGGATTGATAATATTAAGTATGAAAGTATGGATTTTGTGCCTATAATATTGAATAGAAATAAACCTATTCCAATTATGTTAATACTTTTCAGTAGAAATATTTTTCTATTAAATGAGTATGTGCAATTTTAAAAACTATAGTAGAATATAAATAAATTACACGATATATGATATTTAATGGTGTTTTTCTTGTAAGTCCTGGCTTATTATAATATCCCGGATGAAATTTAGTAGAAATTATGAGTACTGTAAATGCAGGTATTTTTTGGCAGTGTAGGGAATTTTGACCTAACCCGGAAATAAACTTCTTGAAAAATGACAATAAACGTTATAATTCTAAACAAAACAACTGTCTACAAAAATAACGTGTAAGTAAAAAGACGACGAGACGTTTAAGTTATTGTCATACGTTTTGTTTTGAGTCAGTTTCCATACAGAGCCAAAGAAAACCTCATTAACTCGGTAAAATACGCGCCACGAAAGACTTTATTATTTCATAATAAATATTATAATATTGTTAAAAAATTTAATCTAAATGTCATCTAAATATCTCTGAATAAATACAAGTAATGGATAACTATTACGTACATCTGACGCTTATACTGACGCTTGTCAAGCCGCATCTTTCGTGGCGCGTATTGTACCTAGTAGTATGGAAGTAGATAGTCTGTTAAAATGAGAAGAGAAAGCCTTATTAAATTTTATTTAAAATTTCAATTATTTTTTTGTTTCAATAACAGTTCTTGTCCTGAATAAAAGGATGTTTCAGATATTTACTTCACAGTTTCAAGATTTGGAAACCGAAAACTTTGGATCGGCCGCTACAGTTTTTGTATGACAAAAATCTCAGGACCTAAGTATTTCTGGCGATGTGCTACACATTGCAATAAGGGATGCAAGGCGAGACTTCACACGATAAACCTAGAAATGGTGTACTGTAAAAATATTCATAATCATTAAATAAATAAAATAAATAAATAAATATCTTGGGACAACTCACACACGGCTATCTGATCCCAAGCTAAGCAGAGCTTGTGTTATGGTAACCAGACAACTGATATACATACTTATATAATTTATAAATACATACATATTATAGATAAATCACACCCAGACACAGAACTAACAATCATGCTCATCACACAAAGTTTGTCCTGGGTGGGAATCGAACCCACAACCTCCGGCTTAGCAGTCAGGGCCGCTAACCACTAGACCAACAGGCCCGTCAAATCATTAAGAATTCCATTCAAAAGTCTTATTCATTCTAGTCAATAATAAATACTGTATCTCAACATAGTAACTATTAAACAAAGCCGGTTTTCGCCGTCTGTACGCTTAGATCTTTTAAACTAGTCAACGAATATTAATGCAGTTTTCATCAATAGATAAGAGTGATTCAAGAGGAAAGTTTATGTATATACATTGCACCCGAACGAAGCCGAGGCGGATCGTTAGTAATAATAATAAAGCTAAGAGAGCTAAAGAGTTGTTTGTTTGATTGCGCTAATCTCAAAAGTTACTGGTCGGATTTGAAAAATTCTACTCTTTAATATTAGTATGGGACTGCACTGACATTCGTGCGTTGTCTTGCGCGGTCGGCTATTTATGATTAGTTGAAAAACAAATATGCTACTGAAGACGATAACTTACAACTACATACAAACTATTTCATACGAATGTTGCTACACACATTGGTAATATGGAGGGGAGCGTCAAGTTATAGTAGTTTATCTCTACCTCGACATACTTATTACTACAACGAGGGATAAATTTTTCAACGATTATCAAAAGAAAATATCGGTCAATCGACAAATATATTTATAAAAATAATAGTCGAATTTTAATAAATTGAAAAAAAAAAAATCCTTAGCGGTTCTAAAATCATGTACTGAATTAATTGTAAAAAATTTCGTTGCCTTTTAGATTAGGACGTAGTTTAAATTAATTATGCCTTATAGGTAGGTAAATTTAAAAATGAATAATTAAATTAACCACATAAATCAATTAAAATTGTTCGTACCTATAAACAAATTGTAATAGACATTTTTTGACAGTCATAAAATGTATAAATAATTCTGTTTTATGATGTTATGTCTTAAAATATTAAATAACAGTCTTAGAGACATCACGAATTCAATAAGTGCACCAAGATACTTGACCTATGATAAAATCATAATTATTATAGTTATAATAATACCTACTATTATTCCCTACTTACTTTACTTTTTTCCCCTTATTAATTTTTCTTGATATTATTATTATATCCTATTGTATTAAACAGGATGTAAACAGACACATGATATAGCTGTTAACTAGGCTTACTGTCCATCAAACTGAGTTATATTGAGCTAAAATTATTACTGGGAATGTGGGAATTTATTTTTAAGTGTGTTTTTTTTTCTAAAATATTTTGGTTATGTGTGCATACGGCAGTGCTGAAGTTGTGGGTGTAAAATTAATTTAAATAATAAAACGTTGTCACTTTGTCCTTTAATCTATAATAAATAATCTAGGTATCTTCTTAACTAAAAGGTTTCCAGTTAATTATGATCTAGAACAAAAAAAATCGCATTATTGGCTTCGCTACGTGTGTTCTTACACTAGTTTTATTGTATCTGATCTCCATAACTTCATAAATTATTCAAAGTCACTGCGCAGTACCTGTAATATGTCCTTGATGTTGTTTTTATATTAAACAAATAAAAGTGTATTGTGTAAATTTTTGTAGAAAAATGTACAATTATAGCTATCTCCACACCAGTGCGCGTTCATGATCACCTTGAGTCTTCAACATTAAATTCATCTCGCATCAAGCGCATGCGTCATCATCGTCATCTGTTTTTAACTAGTTTTAGCGCATGCCTTATTACATGCTCTATTGCGCTTCATGCATGCATCAGACGAAAAGGCTTGATGAACGTTAAAGCGCACTCGTGTGAACAAAGCATATAAGCTTCATCTACTCAACGTACTAAATAAATAAACAAATTTTCAGGGTTTTTCTGTAGAACTTCAAGACGTGGAGGTGTATTGATTCAGATGGGGCAGTACAGCTTCTGTAAGAGACTGAAAAAGGGAAGGAAATGCTACTGGAGATGTTCTTCTCACTCCAGCAGAGGTTGCGGTGCAAAACTAATCACTGTGGACAACAATTTCACTTACGTTGATAATGTTCACACTCACTAACGGCTCGAGCTTAATCTAGATAACATAACATCACGCCTGTAATCCCTGAAGGGTTAGGCAGAGGTGTAGGTACCCATTAGTATGTAATACCTAAATTCGACAGTTATGTTTAAGTTCCATGTAATAGGGGGCGAGCCTATTGCCATCAACCGAGCACAATTGAGACCCCGAAGCGACTACTGAGAAATCCTAATCAATTTTAATCTATGTAAATAAAATGCATGGTTTAATGTGTTGCTAAGCAAAAAACTCGAGAACAGCTGTACCGATTTGGCTGATTCTTTTTTGTTTTATGTTGGTCATATCCTTGACAAAAACAATTCTTGGGAATTCCACCATGAATGTCGAAATTTCGCACCCAAGCAGGGGCGGATCACTAGTCAAAAATAAAAGTAGTCATAGTACGCCCGGGTATATTAAAAATATTTTAATGTATGATAGCCATATTTATAATAAATATTGAAAGAATAACATCACGCACGTTGGTCGTAACCACGGCAGCGAAGCAGTTACCGAAGACGTAATTTAACGCGGGTGACGCCGCGGATTATAACTAGTATAAATTAATTAGTAGAGTAGATTCAACTTGTGTCTATCTACTAAGCATGTCTAAAGGTGCTCCCTCACCGGGAGCATTTGCGTGTAATGTAACATATAGATTCGACTTTGAGCATTACATTGGAAGTGGAGCGCATTGATGTTACAAGTTGTATCAAGATATTACACATTGTATCATTACAAGGTGCGCATTGTAATGCTCGGTTCTCCTCCTTCACTGATGTAATGCTCAAATCAGTAACGTTACATTACACGCGAATGCTCCCGGTGAGGGAGCACCTTTATGTGTAATGTATGTATGTATGTATAGTTCCTGTATGCAGCTAAAAAGTTTTACTCATCGTCTAATATGAAAAGTTACGTAATAAATCTCTATAAAGTTTCGTGCTACTGGATAAAAATCCATCTATACACTAGATTATAGTAATTAATTGTTTAAAATTATTTCCGAATCCACATAACATCACGCCTGTAGTCCCCGAAGGGTTAGCAGAGGTGTACCCATTAGTACACCCACACTTCGCCAGTTATGTTTAAATCCCATGTAATAGGGGGCAAGCCTATTGTCATCAACCGGGCGCAACTCCAGACTCTAAAGCTGTTATTGAGAAATTCCTGATGGAAAAACCCAATAGCACTTTGCTCGACCTGGGAATTGAACCAAAGACCTCATTCTCATCGGTCGCGCTTTGTGATCAACAGACCAAAGAGCCAAATTATTTATTAATAATATTTATTTTGGCCATTTTTTTGTGACTGTGTTAGTACTTATTTAAGTGTTCAGTACTTTCTTTTGTGATGTTGTTTTGTTCCTGTAAGCTATTGAAATGTCTAAAGTATAAAGTATTATTCTGTATTTTGTAAGTAAAGACCTATATTTGCTGTTAGTCTAAGTAACTGTTACCAATCTGTATATTTAACTTTAAGTCTGACATATGAATTAAAAAAATAAATGAATAATCAATTCTCCGACTTGAAAACCCTTATAATTAAAAACCCGTAATACTTTTAATTTGTTTCATATCCCTGATTCAAACACCAGTCTAGATCATTACGTGTACTCAGACTTCGTAGGCAGTACAGTCACGAGCAAAAACAAGTACAATTAGCAAAATTCAAAAGCGATTTTCTTGTGAAATAATGGTTGTAACTTAGATATAGGACCTTTTGTATAGTAGAATTGAATTCAAAATGCTGTACCCCTAAAAACAAGAAATATCAATCAATACATTCGAAGAAAATAGCTTCGTAATGTTGCCAAGTGTATACTTGTTTTTGCTCGTGATGTACATCATTCAGATGTACCAACATCCAAGGGCGTTAACTTGTAAAAACAAATGAGCACACAACTGATTCGAAACAAATGAACATATTGGTTAAAACCATAAATTAAAATAACTGCAAACCTCTGGCAAAATATAAAAAATGTTGCTTAGATTTATCATAAGTAAATATCGAGGTTTTCTTTTTTTTAAGATTTTACCAAATTTTATTATTACTACATGATAAATAAATGTAAAAAGATTAATTTATTGTAAGATTCAAAATCTGACATAGTTTCATACTTAAGTATGTAAAATTAAGGAATCTTCCAGTTATTTTATATATTACTATAATACATACACAAAATGACTGGAAGATTCTGAAACTGACGATACTGATTCTGATTTTGGAAACGTCTATTCTTACGGAAAATAAATATACAATTAAAAGTAAAGTAAGTAAGTAAAGTACTTTTATACTAAATAGAGCAAAAAATAAAATGGTAACATTTTTTTTTTCAGTTTCCATTTTTACGTCACAGAAGGGGAAACCAAATTTAAAATATAACGGCTATAAGTACTTCATGAAGTACAGGAACGGAGTCAAGAACTGGTGGAAGTGTTCTACTCATCACAGTAAAGGATGTAAGGCTACTATTCTGATGATCGGCAAAGATATAATTAAAATCACAGGCACACATAACCACTGAGTTAATAGCCTTCCTGGCAGACATTCGGTCATGCGCAGGTGTGTGTGCAAGGCTTGTTTCTTAAGCTCTACAACCACGCCATAACAGCAAGACTTGGGCAGGCTCTAATTTGTACAAAAAAATATAGTTCCACTAGTTTTTGCCCGCGACTTCATCCGCGTCAAAGTTGATATATTGTCACACTGGAACCGTACATTTTTTCCGGAATACGCACATCATAGGCTTTTATCCCAGTAAAAAATGTACGTTTAATACAGATTATAATCTGCCACTACGCTAAATTTTATCCAGATCAGTTCCGTCGTTCTGTCGTGATTGAGTTACAAATATCCATTTAAACTTTCGTATTTATAACAGTAGAAGAATATTATAAGAGTAGTATTATAATTGTAAGAAGTAAGATTAACATGAACAACATTGGCACACACCAAACGTCCACACTAAACCGTGTGGACGATAAAGACTACATTGCAACTAGCAGCGATACAGCGAAAGAGCGGTGACGCTCGCTCACAAATCGCAAACACACGTTTCTATAGTAACCACAAGGCGACTAGAATAAGCTGTAGCAATACTGTTCACGCAGTGCTACTTTTGTAGCGGCGTGTGTGGGTTTGGCACATGTGATTATAGCCTTAACACACGTGCACTCCCTCATTCCTTACTCTCATAGTCCAATGAACAGCAATTGAAAATGACCAGAGAAAGATCGGGCAAAGAACCAACGTTGTAACTACTGCTGAGAAACTTTTAGAAACACCAACAAATTCTGGATGACCTACAGATAAACCCGGGACCTCATCAGCTTTAGCAGCAACGCTTGCACCCAACTAGGCAGTCACGCAAATGGTTAAGGATTTTTTTTCCATTTCTTCAATGATAGTATCATTGAAGAAATGGAAAAAAAATCAAAGATCAAAATTAAGAGGAGGAAATGTATTGTCTCCATACTGTCTCCTTATTTTATATTAGTTGTTAATCTAAGGCCTACTTGTAGCAGTCAGTTTATCGGGTCTTTTAACTCCGAGTTGCTGACACGGGCCCATTAAGTTAGATGCTAAAATGTGATAAGTTTTTGGCGCAAGTTGTCCTAAAAGGCCACACAAATACGCTTGTGTTCACCAACATTTAATTTAACGATTAAATATTTAAACATTTCTAAATATATTTAAAATTCACAGCAACTGTTTAAATACGTTACTGGTTGTTTTAATGTTGGTGAATACGGGGACATAATTATCGCCATATTACTTATTTTTAGTCCTGTATGATAATATGTACTTATATCATAAACAAATACTGTAAAAATCTGAGCATTCAAGAATAGAAAAATAAATGGCATTAATCGAAATTTAATTATTCGATTAAAAAATGATTTCTTTTTAATTAAAATACGTAAACAAAAAAAGGTTTTTTATACTTTAGAATATTTCGCTTCGATTTATGCATTTTCCAAAGTACCGATTCAAACATTTTTTCTTATTTTTTTTTCCAGATTATTTCTTCACAGATTCGAAACGCGGAAATCGAATCCTTTGGGTAGGGCGCTACAGTTATTGTTTGAAGAAAAACTCGAGAGGTTCCAGAAAACGTTTATGGAGATGTTCTACCCATTGCAATAAAGGATGTAAGGCGAGGATCCATACAGTGGATCAAGAGATTGTGTACTGCATACATAGTCATAATCATTGAGAACTTGCTTGCCAGCACTTCGTTATAAAACGTCCTATAAGCTTAAGAGCGCGCTAACGTAAAAATAATCGATTTCAGTCGATTTTCGAATTGGAAATACGACTATCCTATAGCATTTTGGTTCATGTCACATGGACAATTAGAATACTCCATTAGATTTAACGTACGGCAATGAAATGTAGATGGATGCAAGCCGCTTTCAACCGGACCTATTGGAAATCTGTAGGGGAGGCCTATGTTCAGCAGTGGACGTCCTATGGCTGGTATGATGATGATGATAAATAAAATGTGGTCGTGTCACTATAGGCCCCATAAAAAAGCTCAAAGTCGCTCTCTCAGCAAGATCGAAATGAGAAGATCCGCAGAAGAACTAAGGGTAACTGACATAGCTCTCTGAATTGCGAAACTCAATTAGCAATGGGCGGGGCACATAGCTCGGAGACCAGACGGCAGTTGGGGTCGTAAGGCTCTCGAGTCACATACCTGAAGATACGGTGTGGGAAGGGCTCTCACGAGGTGGACTGATGACCTGGTAAAGGAGACGAACATACATGCGAGCAGCGCTGTACCGGTCATGGTAGCAATCTTTAGGGGAGGCCTATATCCAGCAGTCATGATTATTATTATGTCCGAAACGGGTATTTCCAATTCATTAATCGTATTTATGTACAGTCGACCAAAGAGATAGGTATTCAGAGTCGTCAGATATAGTTGAAATTTTCTTAGAAACCGATAGATGTCTTCAAATGAAACTTAATAAATGAATTGTTTATTATCTATTTTTTAAATTAAATTACATTTGAAAGCATCCATCAGTTTCTAAGAAAACTTCAACTATATGTGACGACCCTGCATATCTATCTTTTGTTGACTGTACGTTACGTTTATTTCGCGCATTAGTAGAGTACCCTTAGATTCAGAGCTGCGATATGCTCAAGCAATTATAATTAATTAATTGATAATGAACCTTAATACATCAGAAATAAAGTTTACTGCCTGTTACACGTTAAAAATGTAGTAGAAATTTCATGTTAGCGACAAACAATGTCAAAAATGTAGATGAAAAAATGTATTTTCTTGATGAGTTTGTTGATGTTTTTTTTTACTGTTGAACATATTTTTAATGTATTCAGAAACATGTTTTATGAACAGGTTTAAAGAAATAATATTGCTACATAAAATACTATCAATTCTATTGTTTGTTTTTAATCAATACAAAACATTACATAATTAGCTTTTTATTTCATTACACCGATGACAACGTTTTTTTTATAAAATAAAACATTAATATACAATGTCTCAAAAACTATTGTTTTATTACCTTCTTCTTTATAGCATGACCATAAAGGTACAAGTTGGCAGCCGACTGCACGCAGCAGCAGCAGACGACATGTCGCAGCGACACTACTGGTTTCTACGTATTTCTATGAAATTCCCTCCGTAGTTAGCGACATGAAGCTAGCGACGCGTCGTCGAGCGGCAGACGGCAGTGTCGTCCGACCGCAGATCAGTATAGCCGCTGTCGCCGGTCTTTCTTTTCAAAATGATTTCTTCCGATTCTGAACAAGATGCGATCACTATTCTCGAACACGTCAGACATTTTGTTTCTTGTAGCACTCGGAACCAACTGGATGCCATCTGCTGTTGCCGTCTGCAGTCTGGTTCGAAATCATGACTGCAGCGACATGGCGCAACGACGTGTCGTGACGACATGTCGTCTGCTGCTGCTGTCGTCGGTTCTACCAACTTGTACCTTAAAGGTCATAACAGTACCTACGGTCCCGATACAGCAAACATTATGCCATTAAAATTTGAATTTTAAATCGCGTGCGTTAGGGTATTTTTTACAATGACAAAATAAAAAAGGTGACAGCTCGCTGGCGGCGTGCTGGCAACAGACTGTTGGACTTTGCGAGATGATTTCATAGCAATGACCATGGGCGTAACCAGCGATGGGCTCAGGGTGGGGCAGCAGTCTAAAATAATACGTAACTATTATAGTAAACTATAACCGCGGTTTTACCCTGGTTATTTTTTCATACAAAATATGTTACACTTTATCACCCTGTATCTGTAGGTATAATTCGAATTATCTAAAACACTTTCTTATTGATCGCCTACCTACATCACGAGAGTCAGGGTGGGGAAAGTGCCCCACACTGCCCCATCGTGACTACGCTCATGGCAATGACCATTACTTGTAATTTTCTCTGTAATACTGCCTCGTTGGTCTAGTGGACGCAAGCGCGACTACTGTGCATGAGGTCTTGGGTTCGATTCCTAGGTCGGGCAAAATGTTTAGGTTTTTCCATCAGGAATTTTTCAGTAGCAGCCTCGGAGTCTGGATTTGTGCCCGGTTGATGGCAATAGGCTCGCCCCCTATTACATGTGACTTAAAACATAACTGGCGAAAAGTCGGTGTACTACTTAATGAGTTCACCTTTGCCTAACCCTTCGGGGATTAAAGGCGTGATGTTATGTTATGTAATTTGTCATCACAACTAAACATTACCATTTACTTTCCAGTCAGATTTACAACTTCAATAAGGGGAAAACCAATTCTGATCTACCGAGGCTACACGTTCTTCAGGAAGCGCTGCAATGGAGTCAAGGGCTTGTGGAAATGCTCGACTCACCACAGCAAGAAATGCACGGCAACCATCACGTCAATATGTAACGATATTGTTACTGTCAGAGATAAACATAATCATGCAAAAACGTTCCCACCAGCATAATAATGTAACTAGAGATAAACTACTATAACATGGCGCGCCCCTCCATATTACTATTTCAATAATAAGAATACATAACATTATTAACATTAATACATCACGCCTGTAATCCGCGAACAGTACCTACCATGTTATCTCTTCACAATTTTTGGCAGACTGTTAGAGATTGCCTAAGGCATTAATGCCACCTTTGTACTTTCTGTTGTACCTACATAAGATAACATCACGCCTGTAATCCCCGAAGGGTTAGGCAGAGGTGTACCTATTTGTACACCCACATTTCGCCAGTTATGATTTTAATCCCATGTAATAGGGGGCGAGCCCGTTGCCATCAACCGGGCACAAATCCAGACTCCGAGGCTACTACTGAGAAATTCCTGATGGAAAAACCCAATAACACTTTGCCCGACCTGGGAATCGAACTCAAGACCTCATGCACAGCAGTCGCGCTTGCGACCACTAGACCAACAATAATAAGAATAAGAATTGTTTATTTGCATAACATTCGTTACAGTTCAAGTGAAGCCGTGACTCCAGAGCTAGATATATAATATCTGTATATCAGGAGTCATATAATAATGAGTAATCAATGACGCCGCTAGTCAAGCAACAATGACAGGCTGATTTGTTTTTGTTTCGATAGCCGTCTCAGCACGCACACATGCGTTGTGAGTCTTGTAAATACTTTCAAACGTTTTGAATTGTGGAGGAGCGCGCCAAGTTATCGTAGTATCTCTAACGGTCAACGTAGACAGAGCATCTACGTCAGGGATAGCCAACTAGATTAGACCCAAGATCGATTTTGCTGACGAGGCCATGTGCAATCTAGTAATTACTTACTACTTATAAAATAATTTTATTTTTTAAAGAGAAACAAAATTATACCTTAGTTGCGCAGTCTGTTCATCATCTGCCTAGCCTCTTCCCAACTATGTTGGGGTCGGCTTCCAGTCTAACCGCATGCAGCTAAATACCAGTCTGTGATACTACTTATTTATGTTTTTCCTCTGTCGCGATCGACTGGATTAAAAGCCGCGATCGACCGGTTAGCTATCCCTGATTTATATGTTCAAGCAGTTTTCATTTAATAATTGACTATCTTGTTCTCGCGACTTTGAATGTCGGTTATTTGCAGAGATTTTTAAAATACTAATTGTTTTTTTTTTTTTTGTAATTAAAGTTGCTCATGATACTTCTTGTAATATCAGCCTGCCAGTAAAAGTTCCGTCAAAATCGGTCTAGTCGTTTTGGAGATTTGTCGGAACAGATAAATGGACAGAAAACTGTACAAGATACCGCGCGACAATTGTTATGTTGCATGCAATCACGCAATTTTCAACTCTATATCTGTTACTTTTCAGTGTATTACCAATTAATTCATGAAAATGCTTGAGCTTTTCGATCCTTTGTCTGCTTTAACCGTTACGTTGAATAAATAACAGATGGTTCTTATTTATCTAAAGATGCTCTTTCGCAGTTAGTCATAAAAAGTATTAAAAAAATAAGTAGAGTGTTGTATTTTCTTAAAATATTATAATAGCTCCTCACACGTGCAAAGCTTTGTGTGACCTTTATGTAGTTGATTGACAGCAAATAAAATATAAATTAATTAACAAAACCTTAATATTAATATGTTTAGAAACACTTATTTAAAATTAAAAGAATTACAATTTAGTTGTTTAAAAAATATTGTCTATTAATGTACTATGTGTTATGTATAGTCAACAAAAAAGATAGGCATGCAGGGTCGTCAAATATAGTTGAAGTTTTCTAAGAAACCGATGATAGATAGGTAATAAACAGTTCATCATTGAGATTAAGTTTCAATGAAAGACGTCCATCGGTTTCCTTTAAAAAACTTCAACTTTATCTGACGACCTTGGACACCTATATCTTTTGTCGACTGTACTTTGTAGCGTCTGTGAGCAATTTACCATTATTTACCTAGGGAACCACTGTATGTACAATTGTAAACGGGTCTAAATAATCTTAAGCCTGGCCGCAGACGGGCCACATGTGACAGCCACAAACGCACCCAGAAACGCCGCCATCAGAAGCTAGAAGCGACGTTGTGGCTGCCACCGACGTCAACTGCGCGCGGCTAGTCGGCTAGATATAATAAAATGTATAAAAACTACAGAAAATACGTCGGTGGCGGCGTTCTGTGGTTGACTTCGGTGGCCCGTGTGCAGCCTAATCTAGCTAGATTTTAGTCTATCTATGTATTTTAGGGTCAAATTCTCAATCTCAACTCAATTTTAAGTCGCCTTTAAGTCTTAAGCTACCTCTGTATGCTATCATTGTATGTTAAGGTGTGTTAGAGAAACATTTAAAGAACTTCTTAAAGTAAAGTTTTGACTTCTAAAGTACAGGCACCTATACCTAGTTTGTGAGTCAGAGTACCCAATAATAATATAGTGTAATGGTTTATTTTTGTGATCTAGAAATAAGCCATAGATCCATACATCCTTTCTATTCTTATTATGAAATATGTATGTATTTATGACTATGTATATATGAGTTGTTATGTACTTGTGTACGATTAAACTTGTTTAGATATTTGTTTTTAATGATTTTAAATTTTCATATTTGATTATTTCCTCATGTACAATTTTTTGCACCTGCTTTGTTATCTCTTCACCACCTTTGGTTGACTGGTAGAGAATGTCTAAGACATTAAGTCCGCCTTTGTACATTTTTGTTGCATAAAGTTTAAATAAATAAATATATTATATTCCCAGTTTTAAAAACATTTTAATGTGTTTGGCTTTTTAGGAAAATAGAAGAATAAAAAAAAGTGTCTTTTGAGGCGTCAATCTGTTAGTCTAAAGGTGTGATTATTATGTAACAAACAAACATACATACAAACTTTCAATAGGTACATATTATATTAAGCAGAATTGTGTTTTATCTTACAATAAATGTACTTTGGTGTGTGTTAGCTGTCACAATAATTATAACCGTATTAAACATTATTTATTGATTAAATTGATCGTTAGAAGCACGAAAATTTTGTATTTTTGTAAAGTACTCATACCAAACCGATGAGGGCTCGTGGTTATGTCAAAAGCCACCCAGGTGGGCTGCGTTTGCTGCAATCGATAGGTAACCATCTGTATACATTTTCCGAGACGCATCAGTCTCGGTTAGCGGCATTCATTCGTTAGTTATTTGACAATGGTAATGAGTAAAATAGATGCCTGAATATCTGCCAACCAATTTTTGCTCTAAGTATTAACTTCTTTATCGTGTGGGCAGTAAGGTCTTACGACCCCACACACCCTAGTGTATAATAATACTCGTATAACTTGTCTCTTATATTTCAATTATAATCGGTAACCAACAATACTAAGACGTATTTTTTTTTTAGATTTTTGTGAATTCACGGAGTCAAGCACTACTGGAAGGACGATGCTAAGAGTAGGTGATTACTTGTTCACCCAGAAGTCTTCCAGGGGGATGAAAGTCCGATGGGTCTGTTCCAGTCATTGTTTTCGAGGATGTAAAGCTCAAATCTACACAGTGGAAAATAACATCATCAAAATGAACAATTTTCACAATCACCCCAAGAAAAAACCGTTATTTTAAAATTTCGTAGTTAAATAAAATATTGTTATTTCGGAAAGTCTTTTGAATCTTCATTTTTGTTGAAGAATTAATTTATAAAATAAAATAAAAATAGTATTATTTAGCGAATTGTACCTAATGAAGTTGTTAAAAATCCGTTATAAAAAAATATCGGGAACAATCTTTAAAAAGTAAATTAGATATGGTTTTAACGTACCTAAAATTATTTTTTGTAAAGGAACTTCAGTTCTGCTTCAAATTTTCACATAATCTATAAAATATATTACAAATTAAACCTTATTGTAAGGTAATAGGCAAGATAGTCAAATATATTAGTTACTTAAGAATATGTATCACTTGTATAGAGTACCTGAATATTATTTTCAGTTTATTTTGTTCTCATGCTTCAAAGTCTTGAGAAAGAGAATAAGTTAAAAAATAGCCTCTCTAATACTAAACGCATCTAGACTTGTAGCAATCGGGGTCATAAAATGTGTGAGTAGGACAGTAAATAAGAATCTATCGTGTTATCTCGCTCCCACATTTCATGACTGCGGGTAATGCGAACGTTAGCGTATATTATAGACAACCGTACTGTTTTATTTATGATCTTTAAAGAATTATATAATACTAGCTTCTGCCCGCGACTTCGTCCGCGTATTTATTTCGCCTAGCTGTATGAAATATACTTTACGACCTTTTCTCATACCTACCAAATATAATACATGAAAAATTTCATAAAAATCAGTCAAACCGTTTCGAAGGAGTACGACTACAAACACCGTGACACGAAATTTTTATATACATAGATGTGTATTTGTCGTGACAAGTGCAAACACCGTGACACGAGATTTTTATATATATAGATGTGTATTTGTCGTGACAAGTGTAGTGGTGTACCAGATGTAAAGGCTTCTTCACACATTCCGGCAGCTTGTATAATATTTATGATTATTATATATTTTTATTGTGTGGAGAAAATATGAAAGATTTTCTATACCCGAATGTATATAATTCTCTACTGATTTGAAACTGCTCAGAATTTTACTATTTATAACGCTGTGAACAGAGGCCTTGTGTACAAAAAACAAAGGGGCATAGTGTAACTTTTTTATTCAGTTTAAGAAATGTATTCTATATTGGTTCAATATTAGAGAAGAAAATAGACGAGAATAAATAAATAAATAAAATAGTTTATTGTCTCAAAAATTTACAGTAGTTGGTATTACTTCATGCACAGTCTTCTGGTAATTATTACTATAAGTACTGTTACTGGATTCCAAACTAGGCCAAAGCCTGTATCTTGGGAGGCAGTGTTCAGCCGCTCAAAAGGTACATGAGTAATGTGTGTCTAGTGAATCAACCCCGAATTATGACTTTTTACTTAAGCTATTCAGTCGGATCTGCAGTTGTCCTTTTCGCACGCGGAGGCTCGCAGAGCGACAGCAATAGTTTATTCTAAAACCTAATTTTCAACAATTTCTCCGCTCACGTTTAGTCTTATAATATGAATAATTCTACGTTTAAATGAGGAGCATCCAATTCCATTAATAAAAAAATATCTAGTCGTTATTTAATTGTTGGTAATGAAAAGTTGTTAGTATTACATTATTAGTACAAGGTAATAATTATAAATAAATATATGTTGAATCTTAGATTTTTTATGTATTTTTGTCACATTTTCTCTATCGATGAATAGGTTAGAGCAGGGATGGCAAACCTTTTTTGGTAAACGTATAAATTTCGGAGAAAAAAAAAAACGATAACATGCAAAGAATCTTGACATAGTGATAATTATAATGGAGAAAAATGAAACTCAACACTATAACTCAATACAATAACTCAAAAGTTGACAACAAACAGTACTAATGTTTACTAGTTAATGTATTTATTTAAATAAAAGAAAAGGTCAGGTGTCGTTTCTGCTGTTGCGAATTAGATTCGATCAAATACATAGATATGTCAATTATTGGCGTGCCCGAATTATTTTATCGCTTTCCACCAATGACAAGTGTGCCATTGGTTTGTCATCCCTGGCTTAGAGTTATTAAGACATTGTATTATTATTGCTTAAGTCTTCCGGAATGTAACGATCCAATCCAGCTGTATAATTAATAGATCCAACACGGATAAATACATATTTTTTTGTATGTATTATTTATCAGCTACAATTGACTCAAAAAGCAATGTCGATTCACCGTTTCTCTAAGGGTTCTTTTTTCAATAGTCAGATAGCTTTTATCCAAAGAATAAATATGACAGTTTGACATATTTTCTATCTTCTTCTTTATCGTGTAGGCAGTAAGGTCTTACGACCCTACATACCCTAGTGTCAGAGTTTCTAAACCACCTCAAGGGCCTCTGACATGTTGCGGGACGTCTTAACAGGATACCGTGGCCCCGGAAAGTAAAGGGCAACAGAAGGAATAGGGTGGTTTCTTAGTCAGTAAAAGTCTGACAGTCCCTTTCGCCCCACCCAGGGCGGAAGGAGTCATTTGATGATTTTTACCACATAAAAAAGGCCTCTGACATGGTTACAAAAGCTGTCAAACCGCCATTTTTATTTCACCGTTAAGAAGGGGCCTACCACAACCTCTTAAAACAATATTGATTTAATATTACTTTGCCTTCCGCACTGTTGAATTTTCAAGGCTCTGATCAGCGCCGAGAGTTGAAAATGCAACAACAGAAATTACAAAATAATATTAAAATAATATTGTTGTAAATTGGCGGTAGGCGCCCTGATATCTGAAGATTGAAAAATTTGTCTTAAGACATTTAAATAATATTTTAGTTAAAATAAATATGTATTATACGTACCTAAAGAAAATCTCTAGCTTCAGAATAATTATCTTAAATGTTGTTGTTTATCTTATATATTGTGATCATGTTATTGTGGTACCTATTTATAAATTATTATGAATGATAAAGAACACTTCCAAACTGTATATTTTTTCATTTGTATTTTATCCTAATTTTGTTGTTAAACTAATTCCTATAGGCTGTAAAAAGACAGTTAATGAAGCCAAAGGTTACAAGTTTTTTTCTATTATTGCAATATTTCTCGTTTTTTGATCATAATATAACTGCATTACATATGACTGCCTCGTTGGTCTAGTGGTCGCAAGCGCGACTGCTGTGCACGAGGTCTTGGGTTCGATTCCCAGGTCAGGCAAAGTGTTATTGGGTTTTTCCTTCAGGAATTTCTCAGTAGCAGCCTCGGAGTCTGGATTTGTGCCCGGTTGATGGCAATAGGCTCGCCCCCTATTACATGGGACTAAAAACATAACTGGCGAAATGTGGGTATACTAATGGGCACACCTCTGCCTAACCCTTCGGGGATTTCAGGCGTGATGTTATGTTATGTTATATCTGCATTATTTGGACATCTTTTAGAGAAATATTGAAGATCAATGCTGTACTTTTTGGAACAAAAACCAGTTATAAATGTTTTAACTACGAGTATAATACACTCCAACGACCTCTGTACTGTTAGATGCACCCGTAAGTACCTACAATGTTTTGCTTACTACAATTAACATTGATTTTTCAAACCAAAACAGTTCCCATAATTTTTGCTCAATCTTACTTATTTTGATAGACAAAATGCAGCTGTCAATAATAAGTAAATAATAAATCTTTTAACAATCTTTTTCCTGTCAAAAATAAGTCTTTTTACATGCATTATAATCGTAAATGGAGGTTTTCGGTAAAGTAAAGCCCTTGTTTTATTGAGCACTATCTACAGAGGTTATTGAGACTGAGATAGAAAGAGAGAGAGAATAATACTGAATTGCTGATTCTATGTAAGTATTAGATTTCAACAGAAATATGTGTCTATACCGGCCAGACGATAACAAGACAAATGAATAACTGCAAATTTTTCAATTGTTTGATGACTTTTATCTAAAGAATAATTATGACAGTTTGACATATTTTCTATACAACAGCTGTCAAATCGCTATATTTATTTCTCCGTGAGTCAAGGCCCGACCACACTGGAGCGAACAACTTGCAGACAAGTTGCAGTATTGCAATAATGCCACTGCCCGCGTTGGTGAATTGGACCCCCCATAGAATTACTACTACAGTGGTGCCGATTCTCTTGGTCACAAACTCAACTTAGACTAAAATTAGACTATTTCCATCTTTTTCTGTCCAATAAAACAAGAAAGAGACTAATATAAATAAGAGCTGTCAAATTTAGTCAATCTGACACATTCATACAGTTATAGTTGACATCTTAAAACGTATGGATTAAAAATACGCAGAAATTCAAGGCAAAACTAACTTGACATCGCTAACATAGTTCTCAAATGTCACCGTCCTTTCCTTTCGCTGTATTTTAGTAAGAGATGTCAATTCTCTAAATTTAGTCTAGTTTGTGAACAAGAGAATCAACACCAGTATCTGTCCATGACAGCGCTCAGCCCCAAGTTGTCCGCGTTGATGTAATCGGGCTTTTATTCGACGATTGAAAAATTAGTCAAACTATTTTAAATTTCGTTTTTTATTTTTCTTCATTTATTTACCTGCTTGTTTCTATTTCAGTGACCTTAATAAGAACGAAGAAAGGAAAGACGAATATAAAAGTGGGTGATAACACATTTTACTTGAAACCTGGCAATTATAAGTCGGATAAAAAAAGATGGTGCTGCACCCAAAACAAGTATTGCAGGGCGTGCATTCATATAGTGGACAATAAAATTATTGCTATTTATAACGAACATAATCATGAAAAGAAATAAACGTTTTTGTTAATATTTCTTATTTTTACCTTTTTTTTGGAGATCTTTTCTACCATTCTTTTTTTTTTAAACGTTAACTCAATCTGCCTCGTTGGTCTAGTGGTCGCAAAGCGCGACTGCTGAACTGGGGTCTGAGGGGTTTTGATGAATGTTTTTCGCCCAGTTAATAACTAAGAGTTTTACCAATGACAGTTATAGCTAAACCGCTTATTTGAGTCCTTGCCTGCTAACACTGTCTTCCTTTAACCACTGTGACATGCCGTCCGACCCCCGCAACCCAGTACCCCACAGGTGAGAACTCGCAGTTTAGCTACAATTAGGCGATTAAGACACGGCACCGCGCACCGCCGCGGAGGGCGGTGGCGGTAAAGCGGATTGCACCACTCAACCACGGATTTCTTAGAGGCCAATGCGACATGAGATCCCCTTCACCGCAAACCGCGGCGGTGCTCGGTACCATGTGTTAATCGCCTTAGGTAAACGATTCGTTCATTAATATAGGAATTGAACAACATAATTTTTTTTTTCAGAGCCTGCTATTTTCGGACTGACACGGACTGGAAAGAAAATGATAGTGTACGGATACAATAGTTTCATAATGATCAGCACAAAAAAAGAAATAGAAACCACCGGTAAAATACGATGGGCTTGTTCTAAACGTATGTCGAAACGGTGCAGAGCTAGGCTGACTACTATCGATGATCGTATCATTTATGTCTATGATATACATTCTCATACGCATTAAAAAACTGCAGAACCATCATTAGCAAGCAAAATTTTACGTCATAAATAAAACAGCCTTAGATTGTATACTCGGCCGTTGATTGGTTGTGAGCAGAGATCGATGGACGGATCGTGTTCAGGAAGCGACTGTAAAACTATTGTAGTCGACACTGATGCTCACAACTGACCTCTTCTTTTAGTGTTTAAATTTTATAAAAGAAAAACATAAATTATTCATTTATTTATTAAGATTTTCCAACAGCTGTATCCATTAGATCTTAAGTATAACTAATTACTTATCATTTACGATCTTATACAGTCACCAATAACGGGTTGCATGTCTAGAAATTACATAGATAACACATAAAATAGTTATTCTGATCACTCTTGTTAAAATCCCTTAACTTCAAGATATATATTTACAGATATAATACATTTTGCGTAGGTACAGATACAAACAATACATAAAATTAATAAAGTTTATTAATAAAAAAACATACTTTATCCATATTATATTATTCACTTTATTCCATGTCTTACTTATATGACATTCCAACTCTTTTCATGTTTTATTATTATTATTACTACTTACATAATCTACAATAAAAAGAAAATTATATAAAAATAAATAGGTATACAATTTATTTTTGAAATATAATATATTCAAAAAAAGAGTAATAGTCTAATAAGAAACATACTTTATTCATATTATATTATTCACTTTATTCCATGTCTTACTTACATAATTCACAATAAAAAAATATATATATAAAAAGAATTAGGTATACAATTATTAATAAAATATAATTGTTTCAAAAAAAGAGTAATAGTTTTTCTTTGTCAAAGAATTTAGATTTTTCCATCTCTTTCTGATATCCCTTATGGACAGTAGGTAATTAAGTTACTCCAAGTGTGTTTATACAGGTAAGTTTACCTCAGTAAATTAACTTTAGTAAATAAAATATCTTTGCCGAATAAATGTGTAGCTAGAAGAAATTATTTCTTTTTTTTGTAAAAAAAAATCTCTAATTTGTATCTTAAACATTTTCAGGAACAAAAGCAGAATTCGTTATGTCAAAAAAAGGAAACTTGAACATAGTTGTCGGTGATTATAGATTTTACAAGAAAAAAGATTCGCGAAGGGAAGAATTTTTGAAAAGCAGATGGGTGTGTACTAAAGGAATACATATGGGGTGTAAAGCTAAACTAGTGACTATTAATGATGATACTATTGTTGATTGCTATAATATTCATTGTCATGAGCCATAGGAGGCAGGTGGTGCAATTCTTGCAAGTTTTTGGAAAGTTTGAAATGTAATCTCAGTCTCAATCTCACAAAAAAACCTTCTTAGATTGTTGCTGAGATGAGATTGCGACTGGATTTTGAACGTTTGTAATATCGAGAATTGACCTTACCTGTTGGCGCAAGCTGAACAAAACTTACCTAGACGGCTCTGAAAAACAGCGTTGTATCAAATATCGCCATAGCAAATAGCGTGATACTGTATAGCTTATAAACTGACTAGACCGGTAACCAGTTCATGTATTTCTATAGAATCTCTCTGGTAGTTTTTGCATGATGATTTTTTGACACATGCTTTATATTACTTTGTTACGTCCCTTGTATGTTTGTTACGTCCAATGTATCTTAGCGTGATGTTATATAAATAGCCTATGATACTACTTCTTATGAATCTGGCTATCATATACAAGAAAAATATTTCCAATCCGACTGGCAGTTTCAGAGATTAGCGCGTTTAAACAAACAAAAACCTCTTCAGCTTTATAACATTAATATAGATACCTGTAGCACTCCTCTCTACGTAATAACGAGGGCTCCAAATCATAATAATAACATCACGTCCTTCAATATTTTCCTCGAATCTTTCCCGGCCCGTCGCCATGAGGGGCGATACCATCACCATGACAACCAAGGGATTAACTAATAATAGCGCGACCAGGCGTATTCTATAGAACATTTACCTAGAAAAGGTTTCTGAAGACAACGCGAGCGTGGGGAGCGAACGTAAACAAAATACGATCGATATTTTTGCACGAAATACATGTTTCATCACTACATAGTACAAAAAAGTCGCTGTCTGCCATAGATCTTTTAAACTACGCAATTGATTTCAGACCTATGTATCCTGCTTATGTACTGCCTCGTTAGTATAGTGGTCGCAAGCGCGACTGCTGTGCATGAGGTCTTGGGTTCGATTCCCAGGTCGGGCAAAGTGTTATTGGGTTTTTCCATCAGGAATTTCTCAGTAGCAGCCTCGGAGTCTGGATTTGTGCCCGGTTGATGGCAATAGGCTCGCCCCCTATTACATGGGACTAAAAAACATAACTGGCGAAATGTGGGTGTACTAATGGGTATTCCTCTGCCTAATCCTTCGGGGACTACAGGCGTGATGTTATGTTATGTTATGTTATGTATCCTGATTATGCGTAGAAAGTTCCATAAACATCGGTTCATTCGTTTTGGGAAAATAAGGACTTGAAATTTTGTATGAAAAGCTGTACGGCGTAAACGCTTTTAAACAGCTCGCGGCGCATTGTGACCACCTGCACGCCTCGTCGGTCGCTCCTACCGCAGCGCCCATCGCTACGCATTCAGTAACGACGCACACTTCGCGTTCTCATGCTAGGCTTGGTCAAGATCATGTGCACCCGACGTGTGTTCATTTAAGGAACATGCGCCATTGAAAACCGACACTCTCCGTATTTTCACTGTCTACTATTACTAAGTAATATAGTCACACTGCAGTTATTTTAAACAAACCGACAATATATTAATATGTTACTGTAGTACAATTTTAATTAAGCACATAAAGAATTATTTCGCCCTACAAAAATTGACCTGAAACAAATAAAATTGAAGTGGCTTTCTGTTATGTCAAACAAGCAGCTCTTTACAAAAAAATACAAACATAAAACAATTTTTAACATTTTTGTCTGTTTATTCTGGCTAATTTCCGAAACAGCTGGACCGATAATGACGGGACATTCTCTAGCTTGATACCTAATGTTATAGAGCAAAACTTAGGCGACTATATTTTTAGAAAAACAATTAGGGTTCCGCACAACAAAACAAAAACCCCAGCGACAAACAAAGTGGCGAACATAATAGAAAATAAGTTTGTGTGTCGCCTTAAAAAGTACTTCCACGTGGCGTCGAGTCACGTTGCCTTACAGCGCACAACGTGACGTGGGCTTTTGTATTTACGTGCTAATATTACACTGACTTTTTCCAGTGACTTTGTCCGCGTAACGGTTATCGCGGACGCAGACCAAGTCGCGGAATAAAAAGTAGCCTATGTCCTTTTATGGCATTCAAAGCAGCCATCTGCCTAGCCTTTTCCCAACTATGTTGGGATCGGCTTCCAGTCTGACCGGATGCAGCTGAATACCAGTATTTTACATGGAGCGACTGCCTATCTGACCTCCACAACCCAGTAACTGGGTAAGACGAAACCCTTTGGTAAGTCATAACAGACAAAGACAGAAAGGCAGAGTTACTTTCGCATTTTAAGTATAGATTTTTAGCTTAAAACACAATCTAACCTATTAACCTAAACCCATGAACGTATAGAATCAATATTCTTTGTTAGTCAAACAATAAATATTTATATGACCTAGTGTAGCGACTCACCTCCGCTCTGTATGGGTGCAATCTATAACGATTGCACAACATTTAGAAACCTATATTGCTATCCTATTTTCAACCTAAGTAAAAAGGATAAAGGAATAAAGTTACTTGACATCTTTAACGAATAATTCCAAGACGTAACTTCTTTTGAAAAGCACTTTAGTTTCTTTAAAAATCAATAAAAAGTTGATCAACTTAATTGTTAAAAAAGTGACGTCACAGATAACTGTTGCCATTAAAAATCTATAGGGAATCGCGTTTTAACAACTCATAAAAATATATCGATTGATTAGTGTTGTCAAGTACCTAATTATCTTACTTATGGTGAAAACCGCATGAAAATCCAATCGGTCTTAGGAAATAACTAGACAAACAGACAGACTCTCGACTTTATATATGTAGACTAGCATCTGCCCGTGACATACAAACTTCAGACCCCCCTTTCATCCCCTTACAGGGAGAATTTTGGGAAATCCTTTCTTATCGCATGCCTACGTCATAATAACTAACCGCATGCCAAATTTCAGCGCAACCCGTTCAGTGGTTTGAGCTGTGTGTGACAGATCAGCCAGTCAAAAAAAGCCTTTTATATAAATATATAAAAAAGTACTACAGACCTACATAGCTTATTCATTAGTAAATAAGCTATGTAGGTAGTAAGACTTTTCTGAATAGTCCCATCTAGTAGAGCTATTTTTGGAATTTAATCAATGTGATCCGATTCCACGAACTGTCCTCGCGCATCCTTTGATAGCTACCGTTTTATACCTGTCTCTATCGCACCCGTAGGAAATCGATATTGGTCCGGGCTAGACAGTCTCTTCAGTTGCTTACAAGACGGCAGGGTGAGTGCACATGTTTTATGCACCAATTCTTCTATTTCAAAAGCACTTTTGAGTGTTATGGAAGTTTAATTTAAGACTGTGGTGAATTTGAACTTTACGAGAAGATTATGAATCAAGGTTTTGCTGCATATGATGGTAAAGTTAACAAATAGTTTCTATGTTTTACTTAAATATTGTAGTGTTGCGGTCCAAAATTTTCTCTGAAATATTCCTGTATTCAAAATTTCATTTACCAATTTACAAAACAAAAATCATGTTTTAACCTGTTACGTCACCACGTATTGTTTTTATAAACAAAGCGTGTTATATGAATTGTGTACCTTGTAAGTGATACGCCTATTATAACCTGCCTTGTCAGTAACTTGAAAAATTTGCAAGTACCTATATTGTACAGTTTTGTGCAAGTTGCTTGAACGCTTTTGTGCAAGACGCTTAGACGCTTTTGTGCAAGTCGCGTGCACTCTGTCGTCCCTGATTGCTTGCATACTTTTGTGCTGGTTCCTGGGATTTGTATTATTGACTTAACGTTAAGCTAAGTACCTACTTTGTAAAATTAATTATAAATGGGTAATTGAAAAAAAAAAAATTACAACACGTTCTTTAAAAAAACCGCTCTATTTTAGCCCTGAAAACCCGATAAATTTTCAATTTACTGTAAAAATTAATTTTCGTGGCTTTAAATCAATAAATAGTTGGACAATTGAGTTGTAAAATAGGTGACGTCACAGGCCGGTATTGCCATACAAAATCTGTGGAAGGATCACGTTTTGACAGGTACTTCAATTGATGATGGTGTCAACTAGCCTTTTATGTTGATGATAATGAGTACACGGTAAATATTAATAATTCGACAGCGCACCCCCGTATTACAAATATCGGCCGGTCGAAGGTCAAAGGTGTCTGATATTCGTTCCACAACCTGTACAGTTGCGATCGTGCTTTTAATCGGATTAAGTTTTCTAGTAGGACAAGAAATCTTTAATTCAATACAACAAAACTGAAAATAATAAAATATTTGGTTATCGTAACACAATTATGTATTGTGTTTGACCGGAGATTAAAGAAAAATTATATTTTGTTTGGAGAAAAAACGAAACGCAAGTGTTGGGGATTGCGCTACAGAAACCCGCGAAATTCAAATTTTGAAATAGAATTCGAAAAGACTCAAGTTTTTTTTTTAAATTCAGGTCATTATCAGTTATATTTCGACTTTTAATTCTATTCAGTAACTAGACAGTTAAAGGGTTACCAAGTTTTGACAAAAAAAAATAGTGAAATGGTGTAAAAATGAACGAAATTGAATGTATTTAAATAATGTACTTAACTTGGTATTAAACCATCTTTATCATTCGTTCCTTACGCAAAATCGTTCAGTAACCCAACACTATTAGCTGTAGTATGGTAACATTATTTTTTGTAGTATGGTAACTTTGATCTGTCAAGTTACTTAATAGAATTAAAAGTCGAAATATAAAATAACAATTTATTTATTGAGTTATGACCTTCAAATTGCAAAAATCGTAGGAAATTTGAGATTTTGTGTGCTCCCCCGCGCTTTCGCCTGAAGGAAAACGTTATTACGGCTTTGTCATTATTTATTAAGGTTGTTTTCTTCATGTAAGTGTCTATTATTAGGACAATAGAACATGATATTTATACTATTGATTGATCTCAAGAACAAAAGAAATCTAAGTCATAAGGTACGTAAAAAATCTTAATGTTGTGTGATTATACTTATTGTGTATTAAAAATAAGTTAAATAAATTAATAAATATTAAGAGAGCTAGTTAGTTAGTTTAGTTTTAAGATGCTAATGGCGTAAACGCAATTTAAAATGATTCGGCTTCATAAGTTATTCTGAAAAATAAAACATATCTACTAAAATCGTGTTACTATCGTGTTCTTATTTCGTAACATTTTATTGCAATTTTTTTGTGTGTTTTTCTGGCATCCTAAATTATACGTAAGTATAAAACCTTATTTTTTGTATTTGTGTGTGTGTGTCTGTGTGTGTGTGATATTTTTAAATAAGTTATTGCTGCATGGATTTTTTTTACTAATGGACATTCAAACGTATTGTCAGAGAAATACGACATAAATTGCTATGCTTTAAAATAATGCCGTGGCATTGAAAGGGATGCCTCGACATCATTTTAAAGCTTTGAATGTTTAAAATTAAATCCCTTGCCATGCCGTCCCGTTCTGCGTAGACCATAACAGTTTATTATTATTTATGTTCCTGTAGGTATGCAAAAAAATAATTTATTATTGTTGAATTATGTCAAACAAGAAGATATTGCCCAGGTGCTAGATGGTGTTCCTAGGGCGGACAAAGCGTTATTTGGTTTTTCCACAAGGAATTTCTCAGTAGCAGACTCGAAGTCTGGATTTGTGCCTGGTTGATGGCAATAGACCCCTATTACATGGGACTTAAACATTACTAGCGAAATGTGGGTGTACTAATGGGTACACTTCCGCCTAACCCTTCGGGAATTACAGCCGTGATGTTATGTTAAAAAGATAGCCCAATGGATGCTACTAAGTAAATAAATTACATCTTGAGTAGAAAATTAAAAAAAAAATTAAAACATAATTTGCTTTTTTGCACTTACGTACGTTTCTCACCTGACGCGTCGTCGTTGAACGGATGCGCGCATATCCGACCGCATCTGACAATATCCCACAGACGTAGCCATGCAAAATAGAACGGTACCAATTGAATGGACAGCTTAATTTCCTTTATCATTGAGGTAAGGTAGATACACATATTTTGTTCACTGTTTTATTCTTTCGATTTGTTCAAGTACCTACATTTTCAAATTGTAATTAAAAGGTAAGTCGTAAGATTTTTCCATATTGCAAACGGAACAGACTAAGAAAAGAATATCTAATTTCAGGTTCAGTATCGAAGCTACCGAGTGGTTTTCTGGAAGTCTCAGTTGACCCAAATCAGAGAATCATCAATGATTACATATTGATGAAATCGACACACACAATTGCCCGAAAAGATGGGAACTTGAATAAAATAAGGAGAAACTGCCAAGGATGCTACAAAAGTAAATTTGAGGAGTACGGTTATAAGTCAGCGAAAAATTGCACTAAAAAAGTGGCCACTTATTGCCCCGACTGTCCGAAGCAACCCCACTATTGCTTGCCATGTTTTAATAAAGAACATCGTGTTTGAATATAAATCAGCAACATCCGGTTCTCGAGTGGACTGCTGTGATTGGTCGTTGATAATTCAACCAACGAATCAGAGACGCTTACGCGGTCTTGAAAACGAACACGCGCATTTTTGTATGAAGCCTGTAGGCTTACTCTTGAACAAAATCGAGAATGAGATTGGAATCGACATTACATGTACATCCGATCCAGTTTCAATTCCAATAAATATAGGAAGACATTTATTTATAGAATTAACGAGTTATTTAATATTTTAAAATTTGGTAATTTACGTTTTCATTTGTATGGCAACCACATGTCAATCGCTGTAGTCAAACATGCAGTCGATTCCAATCTCATTCTCGATTTTGTTCAAGAGTAAGCCTACTGGGCCTTTTTTTAAACATTAATTTAACCCTTTAGTGTATATACTAGTAATTAACAATATTCAAACATGAATGACTGCCTCGTTGGTCAAGTAATCGCAAAGCGCGACTGCTGAGCATGAGGTCTCGCAGTCTGGCATCCACGGAGTCTGGATTTGTGCCCGGTTGATGGCAATAGCCTGGCCTCTATTACATAGGACTTACACATAGCAGGCGGAGAATGTGGGTGTACTAATGGGTATACTTCTACCTAACCCTTCGGGGTTACAATAATAAATGTGATGTTATGTTATGTTAATTTAAACCTTTAGTGTATACACTATTAATGTAACAATTTTCATGTATGAATAAACTATTTTGTACGTCGAATTTGGCAAAACATGTTGAACCAATATTAAGCTCGTCTCCATAGGTGCATCTATGTATCATATTACACATGTTTATACAAATAAATGCATCTTCATCTTTATCTAAAATGTCGCTAAGACTTTTCAATCAAAAAAAGAACCAATTTGGTTGAAAAATGAATTAAAATATCTGATTTAACCCATCGTACTTTTTTTGTAAAATGTATATTAAAGTGATACTTAATCGATGCGGCTTTTACTTAGCCACGAGCCCTCTTAAACTTTTTTTATAACTTTGTCCCAACACTAGGAATTTCTCCTTTCGGTGACACAAACTACAGTCAGACCTACAAGTATCTGTAGACCACACAAATTGTTTCGTGCGGGAATCAAAACCGCGTCACACAGCGCAGCAGCCAATCGCTCAACCACTGCACCAATCGTGCCATCAAACTTAATAACTATAAAATTATAATTATTTTTC
The DNA here is from genome assembly GCA_949774945.1 of Hoplodrina ambigua. Lineage (NCBI taxonomy): Eukaryota > Metazoa > Arthropoda > Insecta > Lepidoptera > Noctuidae > Hoplodrina > Hoplodrina ambigua. Next base: position 12,205,220 of record OX458975.1, read on the forward strand.
TTTTAGCAATATTTGTAAAATCGCAGAGGGGTAACACTATGATCAGACTGAATGGTTACAACTTTTACTTCAAGAAGACTGGCGATGGGTCGTGCGTCAAAAAAAGATGGGTCTGTTCTACCCATTTCTGTAGAGGATGCAAGGCTGTTATTTACACGGTTGATGACGTCATAGTTTCGATCAAAAATGTTCATAATCATCTCCCTATACCCCGCACTGTACTAAGCAATATAATTGTGAGTGATATTACTAAACTTGTAAGACACTAACCTTAGGCCAAAAACCAAAAATGTTCAATTTTGAAATAAATATATTTATTGTATATAGTCAGATGTCTGTACTTGCTGTAAAGATGACTGTAAAAGTTTCAGAAAAAAAATAAAATAACAATACCTGGTCATTAATAAATAAATATTTGTTTTTTTAGTTTTTGTTTGACAGTATTTTAAAACCTTTCAAAGAAGTTATTGAAAAACTTTTTGCGTTCCTATTTTGAATCATAGATGACGTTGTAGCAAAAAGATTTTTGTAATCAATCTCCGACAGTGAAACATTTTAAATTTAACTTTAATAAATAAATAATTAAATTAATAAATAATAATTATGTGCAATATAATTTTAAAATGGGGGAGCTCATAGGTCATCTAAATGAAGAATTTATTATACATGTACATTTTACTTAAAAAAACATTGTGTATGTTCAGTCAATAATTATATTTCCCTCCCTTTCTACAAAATATAAGTTACCAATATTTTTAAAAATTATGAATGTACTTTCTAAAATATTGTTATGAGATTTTATAAAATATACATATTTGATTAAATTAAATGTATCGTCTTGTTTGATTAGTCTAGTTTTATTAAAATATTTTACACTAACTTTTTTAACGCAACTTATTAGCCTCCACGAGGAGCGATACTTAACCCTTAAGTTGCCACAAATAATTTATCTATGGTAACAATTCCTCCAACGGCTATGATTGAGTCGAATGATTTTCAGCGTACTCTGGTAGTAAAGCGATTGGCACACCGCCCCGCATTACGCCTCATAGCGCGGAAGTGCATGTTCTTACGTTGTTTGCAAGTATCTGTGCTTGTATAAACCACCCCGTAGTCAAGCACACAAAAATCGCGTTCACGCGCGGTGTTACAGATCGCGGGCGGAAGGAGTCATTTGATGATTTTTACCAACTAGAAAAAAAAAAAAACATGCGGGAAACACGGACCTTGTCCTTCGCCTCTTAGCCGTACGCCTTACCTTTTTGAATGGCTTTCTTCTACTCATTTTATTGTAGTTTGTACAAACAAGGAAAACGTTAGCGAAACACTCAGATCAACTCGCTCAATAAAATAAATAAACTGTGAAATACTACTAAAGGCCGCATGTAGTACCATACTACGCTATTTCACGCGTGCTTCTTGGCCTAATGACAAAGAGTAGTTTTACGAAATTAAATGTGAACAATGAGTGCGCTTCACTGGCGTTGCGCGGCGTGTGTTACAATTCTTTTTCTGCCTTTACTGATGCACCCAAAGACGACAACTTAACATAAAAAATCATGCAGAACATGGACAGAACTTTGGAATGCTGTCAGTCAAAAATGACATATTAGCAAAGCAATAGTATTTTTAACCCCCGATGCGGGGACATGTTTGTACGTAGTTTGACGTGTATGGGTCTGTCTGTCGACATCGTAGCTCCCGAACGGATAAACCAGTTTTGATTTTATTTGCCAAGTGAATTAGTCGGGAGTGTTATCTTATCTATGTTTGTTGAAAATCGGCCCAAGATGGCCGTCGTCGGGGATTTTTTACATTTTTGATATAATTCTGCTTTTCATTTTATTCCAGTTTTAATAACGACTCGCTGTCTTTAAACGTTTCAAATTATTTATTTTATTTTCAGCTACATTTGTGATATCAAACAGGGGCAACACAATGGTTCTGCATAAAGGTTTCACGTATTCTAAAATGAAGGATAAGCGGAGGGCAACAACTCGTGTGATAAGATGGACATGTTCAAATCGAATGCGTTATCACTGTAAAGCTAAGTTACGTACTCTCTTCGATCGCATTATCTCTGCTGACGATTTTCATAACCATGATTGAATTTTGAAGCAACAATTTTGAGTGTAAGGGGCCGTTCATGGAGACGTCGCGTTGTGCGGTTAACTCAAACGTATGCCGATGCGTTCATGCAGATGCACTTGTTTGATATGAAGGATGAATGATGTTCGCGGTGAAGCACACAGCGGTCAACTAGGCATCAGTCGCAGCGACGCGTCTGCGCAAGGAAAGATGCGAGGTGTAGAATTCTCGCGGCGTCACACGCAGCGTTTAACGCGCGGAGAAATACGTGACGCACTCCCGACGCGACGCGCAACCGTCTGCGTCTGCACAAACGAGCCCTTAGCGATTTTTTATTTCGGGGTTTTACATTGGTGCCGATTCCCCCGTTCACAATCTAGACTAAATTTAGAGAATTGACATCTCTTACTAACATACAGCGAAAGGAAAGGACGGTGACATTCCGTGACATTAAAGAACTAAGTTAGAGATGTCAAATTAGTTTTGCCTTGAACTTCTCCGTATTTTTAATCCACACGTTTTAAGATGTCAACTATAACTGTATGGATATGTCAGATGGACTAAATTTGACAGCTCTTATTTACATTAGTCTCTTTCTTATTTTATTGGACAGAAAAAGATGGAAATAGTCTAATTTTAGTTTAGTTTGTGATCAAGGGAATCAACACCATTGTCAATTCTCAGACACCTGAACAGTGCGCTTTTTTAATGCACATTTTAAAAGTAACCGTGCGAAAAGCAATCAACTGAAGTTGTGGCAAGAGGGGAATGGAGAGCCTTCTTATCCGAGTCGATTATGATCAAATCACTAATTAACTTAGGTCCTGTGCATATTTAAAATGTAGTTGGTAACATAACAAGTTGTAATTCCTCATAGAGGAGGCAAAAACCCTTTTCCCACATTTTTTTATCATAATATTGTTGAATTTTAAGCAATGCTAAGCCCCACTGCTAGCCAAAAAGTGTTATTATTTTAAATAATAATAATAAACTGTGTATTCGTTGTAAATAAAATATTTTATAAAAGTAACATTGTACGTTTTTTATATCAATCTTTTTCATTAGGTACCTCTCGACCCCGGAAATCGGATAAAGTATGCTTCACCTACATACAGAACTAACTGTTCCCTGCGACTTTGGACGCGTGGTTTTATTGACCCGTGTTGAGTTACGTCTTTGGTACTTCTCCGCTTCCGTGGGTCATGAATCTGGCTATCATATATAAACATAATTTTCCAATCCGACTTGTACTTTCAGAGGTTAGCGCCTTAAAACAAAAATAAACAAAACACTCTTCAGCTTTATTACTATCTATCAGTGTAAATAAAAATGAATGACTAAATATGTTGCTAAGCGTGAAACTCGAAGGAGGTGGTAGCAGAGGTGTAGTTTACAGTTTTACACCCACATTTGATCAGTTATATAAACAAATATGTTTTTGTTACCTACAACTTGTTAATACATCGTCCAAAAAACTAATAAACCACCTATTTGTGTATTGTTTCAGGAGTAACGCGCTCCTTTTTCTATGAGAAATCTTGTATGGGAAATCAGATGTTAGTTATTGATGGATATCGATACACCCTCATAAGGAATTCTGGTATCGGTCCTAGATATCGTTGGAGGTGTGGACGCCACAGTCTTGGCTGTAAGGCTACAGCAGTTACTATTCAAAAAAAATTGGTATCTATTCACCTATGGCACGATCATCCTCGGCAGAATAGAGGCCGGATCTTTCAATAAGTAATTTGGTTTTTGAATTGTCTTAAGGATCCCTAATTTATTTGAAAATATATTAAAGCCTATGTTACCTTACATTTTATATACAGAGTGTTAGTGTAAACACCGTTATCCTTGGTTTCACTAATAGAACGTAAATGCAATGAAAAAAAAAAATATCTTTTTTTTTTTAAAGTAAAATCTCCATTTTTCCTCGAAATTATTTCACCCTATATACAATGATGTAATTAGTTAAAACTTATGTAGGTAGTTATAACGGACGGCCAGTGCAACAAGTCAACGCCATTTGCGGTGATTACGTAACTCGGGCGCATAGTATCCATGAATTTACGAACGGTGTCGGACAGATTTTTTTTTAATTTTTGAAAGAAAACTTTGTTTATTTATTTTTAAATTCAGATAAACATTTTTTATAATAAATCAAGTACCTATGGTTTTAGTGACAACGGTGTTTACACTAACAGTCTGTATAAGTGTCTGGGGGTGACATAATATGTCACCCCCAGACAGTTACATGAATAACTTAAAATGTAAGTAGGTATGACAAAACATCAGAATTGTTTTTGTGACTGTGAAGTGTTTTTAGCAATAATATAAAAAAAATATTAGATCTTAGCGATAGTCAGTCGATCATTTTAAAGTTATTGTACGGGTATGATAATAACTACCGTCGATTTTTATTATTTAATATATTTAATAAACGTTTTACAATAAAATAATAACCACATGTTATACATAAATAACAATACGTTAAACTAAAATAACTTTTTGTATTCAATAATAATTATGCTTACCTAAATAAATTGAATATTTGCATGAAATTTTATATCTCAAACTTTAAGAATAAAATCGACACACACTGTTACTGTTGTTTTTATTACCAATTTTAATGGCAGAAACTCATTTATGGCATCACGTAATACTTATTTTTCTAATTATATCTAAATTCGCATCTAGAGACTTTTTTTAAATTAGCGGTACGCACTAACGGTGTTTTTTCATTCTTTTGAAGTATCGCGTTGCCGTTATGTGCAGTCCAATTTGGGTAACCCGATGTTGGTGATAGATGGATACCGATTCTGCTTGCAAAAGAAACGCAGTGACGCGTTTAAAAAACGCTGGAGGTGCAGCAGTCAACATTCAAGATGCAAAGCTACTGCAATGACGGTGAATGACACCGTCGTCATTCTTGGCCCTGATCATAATCATTAGAAGACGCTCTTTAAATTGGATACTTGACACCAACAATCAATTGAAATCCTTTTTATGAATTGGGTTTTTGAACATTTTTTTTTGTGCTTAATAGAAAGGTCCTATATAAGTTTAATAGCAAAATTATTTTTACATTTCTTGTTTCGCATTAGTTCAAAAGTTATTTCAAAATAAAAATTTACTTTTGAATCCAGTACCGAAAACACCCGAATAAACACGAGCGCGTGTGACAGTTGTATAAAGGGCGTTTTTAGTCACGTCATATTTTTTGATTTGATTTACTTAATTAATTGATTTTTATTTTGTTTTTTTTTTTCATTGAATATCAATATTATTAATAGTGCGATTTCACTGTGGCAATTGACCGATTATTTATTATTGATTGTTTATTTAAAACTGTTTGTTGAAAAATAATTGGGTGTTTAGGCCTTTTTTAAGAAGTTGTTCTTGGAATGATTGGTTAATCGTGTCAACTACCCACTTATTCTTGTCACTACAACATCCACACATTTAAGTGACAAAGACAAAAAATAAGATGCGTTTGAGTGGAGCTGTAAACATATTCCTGCATCGATTTATAGATATGTAAGAAACTACAAACACTTCCAATAATTTTATTATATTATGTTTAAAAAAAAAAGAAAAATAATTTTACAAGCTTTGATATTACTTTTTGTGTCAATGTAGCGTAAGGTAAGAAATTTTGATTCTAGTCATTGATATTTAGATTTAAATCATATTTTAAGATAAAAAAAAAACATTCCAAAATACTAGTGATATACTTTTAGTAACGCAATAATTCAAGTTATTTAATAATCGAAGGAAAGTCGTGGGACGCTACTAGTTTTATAAAATATTAAGACTTCCAAAGACGTTAGATTTCATAATGGTTATTTTTGCAGCTACGAGTATTTTGCAACCCTGTGATTTTTTTTAAATAAGTGATGATGATTTGTGATGTGTTTGGGGTGTGTTTGTGTGCAATTGTGCATTTTTGTAAAATGATCATGAAGATCATCAGCTTAAAACTAATAATTTTTTTGCGTACTTTGTACTTACTATTTGTGAGCTAGTAGGTACGTCTTTTATGATATCAAGATGTTTTAATAATTAGGAATGTATAATCTTATTATCACTAAGATTTAAATATATGCCTAAATCAGCGTAGCCTTTGCATTTAATGCATTTACTTATTATCAGTATTGTTAGTAATTAAAAAACGTATTCTAGTCTCAGCGCCTTTTTAAAAAAATATTGTAATCTCAATAATTGCTTATTTTTATTGTGACTGATATACCTAGTCAATAAATTATGTGATATCACAGATTTTTCTTTATTGTTTTTACTCAAATTAAACGTAAAATTTATTATAATTTCTTCCTCAATTACGCTGTCCCAGTGCTGGGGGCTATTTCCTGAGTATCCAGTAACACCTCGGTACTACGAACCAGAAAAATAAATTTTATCATCATCTGCCTAGCCTTTTGCCTTTTCCCTATGTTGAGGTCGGCTTCCAGTCTAACTGGATGCAGCTGAATACCAGTATTTTACATGGAGCGACTGCCTATCTGAGAAAAATAAATTTATTGAACGTTTTATTTGTACTTGGTTTCTAACGTATAAAAATACTAAATTATACTGTAGTTAAGGATTATCTTATTCCATAACAGACACTACATATAAAACGTTTAGTTACAGATTGGCCGAGATGTCAATATGCTCATTCAAACGTCGGTAACCCAATGTTGGTGATAGATGGATACCGGTACAACTTGCAAAGGAAACGAAGTGATGAAATTAAACAACGTTGGAGATGCAGCTGCCAACATTTGCGTTGTAAAGCTACTGCTTTGACTGTCAAAGACAGAGTGGTGCTGCAAAGCGGGGCGCACAACCATTAACATGTGTAACTGTATTACTCAAAGTCAAAACATTTGTTTCCATTAAACTATTTATAGCCTTTTTTGAATTGTCAAGATGAAAGTTAGTTTGACGGAAAGTTGAAGCTAGTTGCTCGTTCCAAAAGGTTAGCTCTATGGAACGAATAAGTAACTCTATAGACACTCCTTTCAATAAAGTATTTACAAAATTCAAACATTATTCTCCTTGTATTCAATGTTCGTACGCGATGTATGTGGCATGCAAGTTAAGGCGCTTCCATACGCACGTTTAACAGCTCAACTTACTTGCACTGTGTACTTGATTAATTAAATATAACTATATATTTCGTGTTAAGTAGCATTATAGTCTCTAGTCATTCAATGTTAAAATTCAAATTCTATTTATTGGTGTGAAAACATTCCGTAAAACTCGTGATATTTATAGATGAGCTAAACATATTTTCCTAAAGTGCATATGACACTAAATATAGATGTTAACATAGCCAAAGATCGAATAATTAATTTAATTATTTCATATACATCCAAATTATATTTTTAAATATTATTAATAAATAAGAATTTTCATAAATATGAAAAATAAATAGCCACCAGCATCGGTAACAGGGTCCATGCTACCGGTGGTCGGGGCTCCTTAGAAAGGAATCTCCTAACAATACGTGCCGTGTCGAGAAGTACCACTTTCTGAATCAAGCTCTTGATTCAACCACCTCACGAGTGCCTCTTCAAATGGTTGGTCGAAGCTCTTGACTAGCTATTATTCCATTATTCCATTGACGGTCACGACTTGATTCATTTATTATTAGTATGAACATATTTGTACATACTACCTAGAACTGTGTCATCTATATTTTAGATTATGCTTAAACTTAAAATGGTTTAAAAAAATAATTATTCATGTTAAATTTCTTGACTATTCCCAGTTGTATGTTGCCATTGATAAGTATTATCAAAAAGATTTTTAAGTGTATTCTTGATGGAAATATTAATAGTATATAGTCATTTTAAGTGATTGTAAAAACGTTCTACCTCTTGCGTATTTAAATCGTCTCATAAGCTAATTGATGATGATAATGTGGTTCTCAATAAAAATAATTTTCATGATCAGCCAAAAAAAGTTCTATAACGAGCATGGGCCCGCGATAGTGCAGGTCAATTTATTAGACATTTAGGTCAGTTATGGGGTGTGTGTATGTGTGTTGGGGTTATGGGGGTGTGACGGTGTGTAGTGTTAGAATATATCGTGTGAGTGTGGAAACAAGATTTTCAATATTATATTATTGGTTGGATCATTGATGTTAATGAGTTAACATTGAATTGTATTTAATTGATGTGTTTTTGATGTTGTGATGTGTTGTGATATTAAGATACATATTCTGGTTAAGTAATGGATCATCATCTTCTAGTCATGTTATTATCTAGTCTATGAATAAAATGTTTGTGGTGTAATATTTGGGTGTGTTTTTTATTTAAATGTCAGACAAACAAACATTCCTTGTAAAATATACAAAATAATCTAGTTTTTTTTTTATTTGGTAATATTTTACAAAGGATGTAGTTATTCTAAAAAATAATACAAATAAATAAATATTTTACATGCATTATTTTCTACGTTATTCCAACTACCATCCTCATAATTTTAATATTTATAATAATAATAAAAATGTATCTTTCCGATTTTCTTTTATTTTTCGTACCATTTAAAATGGAAGACCGTTTCTAAGTTCTTCTATATAGAATCGTTGTCGATGCATGAATTATAATAAACTATTTACTTACTGTAGTCGTATAAACATGTTCTAATTTTCTGCCAGATCCCTAACATTCATTATTTGTTTCAGAAACTACCTGGACAATCGTGAAATCCAATGTGGGTAATCCGATATTGCAGATTGGAAAATACCGATATTGCTTGCAGAAATCTCGAAGTGACGCTAAAAAACAAAGATGGCGGTGTAGCAGCCAGCATATACGCTGCAAAGCAACGGCCATAACAGTTGATGAGACAGTGCTGACCCGTCTTGGAGATCACAATCATTGAAATGTACGCTTTTTTAATACTAACACGCTTTTATTAGCTTCACTTGTACTTGTAAACGCAATCTTTAATCGTGATTTTCACCTACTTCGAAACGTCGGACGAATTTGAAACTTTGCACACTTATCAAGGAACAATGACAATGCAGACTGGTATTAGTGATAAATACTTAAACACATGATTGTAGTGTAGTGATTGTGATAACAAACAGCTTTCCCAAAAAAAAATATATTTAAAAAAACACTTAAACATTAGGTACTGGCGAAATGTGGGTGTACTAATGAGTACTCCTCTAAGTCAAACCCTTCGAGGTTTACAGGTGTGATGAATGTATGTATTTTTTGTTAATTTACAAAGCGTTTAAGCCCAAACACCCCAAAGGCGAAAGCACGAGCGCGTTCCGTACGGTTGATAGAAAAATGAATAAAAAATATGTATGTAAAATATTGCAGTTTTGGAAAAGGGATAAGAAATTTTATTAAATTACAGCTGATTGTGTGTGTTTTTCTTAATGCTCAATATTCTATTGGGGTGATTGGAGTCATGCACTTTGTAATTTAAATCGTTTATTTGGGAAAGTCCACAGACACTCATTTGAATAAAATTTTCTATTTTTAGTATCTGTCACTAATTACCAGTTCTTATCCCCTTCTTTTTAAAGTTACGTCACCTTAGGAATTTCTAATGTGACGTGGGTCGACTGTTGAAAACTGTAACAACTTTTTGTAGGTACTTAATATTCATTTTGTAATAAGATTCTAGTCATTTTTTTTTAATTATTCCTAATGATGATGCATGGTAGAGAAAATTTTAAAACAAAAAAGACGTTAATTTGATGTCTAAAAAGTACATTCTAAATTCAAATATTTAAAATCTATATTTATGGTAAGTTATTTGGTGTCATAATTTTAGAAATTGATGGTGTTTTGTCTTTGTGTAGAATTAGCAGATTATTTAACATTAATATATGGGTAGGGGATTAGCACAATCAAAGCGGAAAATGCTTGAGCAATTCTCAATTGATTATAAACTAAAATGCACTACAGATAGAGTTGAAAATTGTGTGTTCACAAATTGCCATTTAGGTAAACTACACCCCACAACCTGTTTCATCAAAATCCCTTTTTTTACCCTTTATATATGTAGGTGTGTTTGTGTTAGGATTAACAATGGATATCCAAATTATATGTAGGTGTGTGTGTAATCAGTAGTGTTTGCTTTATTAATTATAAATACATTATAATCCTCATGTAGTCACTTATATTAGCTTAGTTCTACCAGAATGAATCAACCCACAGTCTCTTAATTATTAACTTCATCATAATATCAGCCGAACGATGTACACTGCTGGACATAGGCATACCCCAAAGATAGTCACAATGACCGGTCTAGCGCTACCTGCATCTAGCGGTTTCCTGCGACCTTTACTATGTCGTCAGTTCACCTCATGGGGGGCCTTCCCACACTACGCCTTTCGTTATGTGGTCGCCACTCGAGAGCCTTACGACCTCAACGGCCGTCTGCTCTACGAGCAATGTGCCCTGTCCATTAGCACTTGAGTTTTGCAATTCTGAGAGCTATGTTGGTTACCTTAGTTCTTCTTTTTAATAATAAGCTTAATAACGTCGAGCTAATTAAATATGCTAAATATGTTACATTAATATCCAGCAACAAAAATATGTAAAAATCATAAAAAAATATGCTTAAAATTGATTTAATAAAAATATGCTTAAAATTAATTTAAAATTAACATTTAAAAATATGCTTAATATTAATGATAAAAATGCGTTAATTATTAAAAATCATTACAGTAATTGTAATTATTCGGATAAGAAGACATTTAATGTGCGTTGGTTAATTCTGGCAGAATAATAATACCTCTATTGATTAGAAACATAATTATAGTAAAATTAATTTTCGTATTTCATAGTTAAGGAACATAATTATTATTAGTGTTATTTATTAACTATAAGATTCTGCCCGCGGCTTTGTCCGCGTGGAAATCACGTATACCATAAAACATAGCCTTATGACATTGACTTTGACTTTGAGAAAAAATATCTTACAAACAGACTACCTCTTTAAAATATAAGTATAGATATATTGTCACATGACGTATAAACGAAAACATTCCTTAATATTTACCTCACTAAGTAAAAATTACCTTTTCTAGTCAAATTTCTAGTTAGTTTGAATTATCGTCATACCTCGTAACATGTTGTACCTGAAATTATTATTTTTTGATCTCATAGATTTAAAGTCTGTTATAAAATAAAATGTATATCAATACAAATATATATTAAATGGTAAAACAAAACTTAAATAATAAAAAGTCTATACAGATTTTTTGTCAAAATAGCCTCCAGTTTTTTTTTTTATTGCTAAAATTAATTAAGATTCAGTTTAGCATAACGTTTTCGAAAATTTGTTTGTGTTTTATTTGAATAAAATCAAATAGTGTGCACTTAATTTTAATCTTAGTGTCCTAGTCATTTATGTATGATTTAGAGTAAATAAATTAAATTATTTGTGATTTACTTGTTTTTTTTTATTATAATTACTGGTAAGTTTTTCCTGTTACTCTATGTGTAAATATTGAGAGACATATTTTTAGTGGACAGCTTATTATACGATTTGGTGTTTTAAAATCACCCATAGGTAACAGAATATTACTAAACTAATAATTAACGTTTATAAATCAAAACTACGTATTACAATTGTGAACATAGTCGGTGAGCGTAGATGTTAAAAACTCATAAAATTAAAATTAGTGTAAAAAATTGGTTTATCTTTTTTTGTGTTTTATTAAAAATATTTATTTATTTATTTATTAAAACTTTATGCACATGTAAAAAAATACACTGTACAAAGGCGGACTTAATGCCTTAGGCATTTAAAGAACTACAAGAAAAAATAAATTCGTAGATTTTTTTAAATCGATAAGATGTTATTATTTTTAGCACTGCCCAGTGATCGATACAGATTCATAGTATCCCGTCACGGCAACACAATGTTAATGGTTAATGGTTTCCGGTTCTGTATGCGGCAGTACAGTGCCCATCAAGTAAATAAACGATGGAGGTGCAGTAGCCAAGGTCGAGGTTGCAGGGCGTATGCAGTGACAGTCAACGGAGTGCTGATCCTTCATTCTGACAATCACAACCACAAGGTGTACATATAGCAAACTGAACATGGTGTAAAGCAGGGGTCACCAAATGGCGGTCCGCCGACGGATTTTGTGCGGACCGCGAGAACACAGCAACAGCAAAAACAAGTATACACTTAGAAATATTACGAAGCGATTTTCTTCAAATATATTGATTGCAATGTCATGATTTTAGGAACATAGTATTTTAAATTCAATACTACTATGAAGTAGGTCTTATATCAAAGTTACAGCCACTTAATAAGAAAATCGCATTTGAATTTTGCTAAGTGAAGACTGGTTTTTGGTCGTGAGTGTACGTATTTTCATAAAAATGTTTCCCCCGCATTATCTTAGTTGATATATTCAAAAACGGCCGAGTGAATTTGTGCAAAAAAAATACCATATAAAAAAATATCTTTTTTCTATAAAATGTTGAGCGGACCACGATGGTCATTTAATTTCTTAAAACGGACCCCGAGCTAAACTATTTGGTGACCCCTGGTGTAAAGGATATCGAAGGGCAGCTGTTTAAACATTTTAAAGTATTTGGCGTAATTTTTTTATAGAACAGTTGATTTTTAAATTTTTCTGCTGTTTAGTGCTGTGATGAAAACAGAACTAAAAGGTTGCTAGTCGATGTTACTTAAAGAACATATTTCTATATACCTACCTCTTTCTATGTAGGTACTTTAAGTTTTGTAAGTACTTAATATTTGATTCCCAATAAAATATGTAAATAATACTGTTTTGTTTTGATTTACCTTTTTCGTTTAACAAAGAAAAAATATGTACTACTTATATGTACTCTCGGTTTCGGTCACGTGGACCTCAGTGTAAATCTAAGCAAATCCAAGTATACTTAGTATGTGTTAACTAATTACTTTTTATATTTGCTTTATTTTAGAAATTACACCTACGCATAATATTTTTGTCTTTACTCTTCTAGATTTTTATTTTATATGACGTATATTTATTTAACACAACTATTTATACAAATAAATTTTTTTATAAGTTTAAAATAATATCATTATACACTCAGCGGCACGGAATGTGGCCCAAGCGCGTTATGTGGTTTAATATCAAAATTAAAAATAGAACTGGGAGTTTTCTTCGTTGTAAAACTTAAATGTTTATTCAAATCTTAAATGTGAATGATTAATTAACGAAAAAGTGAATAAACTTTATTAAAATCCTACAAAATTACAAAAAAGACATTAAGCTCTAAGTTTCAAAAAATGTTTTTGAATAAAATTTACAGAATTAAGCTATGGCACTCAAAATTTTTAGCGGGTATTTCCACCTATGGCCCTGATGATCACCTGCATGCGATCAGACATGCCATGGATTATGTTTTTAATGTCCATCTGGGGTATTTCTTCACAGAGCAATTTTTAATTGACTGATGGTCTCTGGAGGGTTGGGACTGGATCGGATGCATCTTTTAAGCATATCCCAGATATGTTCTATGGGATTCATGTCTGGGTTTTGTGCCAGCCACTCCAATTTTGAGATTTTCACTTCCGAAAGGTAATCATCCACGCAAAGTGCTGTGTGAGGTCGGGCATCATCTTGCGTTAAGATGAAATCTTCGCTACCGATGCATCCCACGGATGGTTAAACATGTTCCTGGAGGACCTCTTCAATGTATCGCACTGCCGTTAGACAACCAGCAGCTACAGACAACTCTGTACATGCGTTTGAACAAATTTCTTTCCAAAACAAAACTGATCCACCATGGATACTGATGTTTTCCCTGGTAGTGATTGGCAGAAACCTCTCCCCATGCCTTCTTCACACGTTCGCGGCCATCTGAAACTCTTATGGCCACTCTGTATTCGTCAGTCCACAGAACTTTACTCCGTTATTCGTGAGTCCAATTTGCATGTTCGCGAGCGAACCAAAGTCGAGCTACGCGATGGTGCCGGAGCAGTTCTGGTCCTCGAGCTGGCCTTTGAATGCGCAGATCCCGTTCCTTAATCCTCCTTCTTATTGTCCGCTCACTTTCGTTGACCCCTCTGGCCGTTTGTAGCGGCTGCCGTATTTCAACCGCAGTAAGGAACCGATTTCTCAAAATTGCGAGAGCGATAAATCGGTCATCTCGCACTGATGTACACCTAATACCGCCATTTTCTGGTCTCCTTGTGTATAGGCCGGTCTGGTCGTACCGTGTTAAGGCGTACCTGAGAGTTGTACGCGGTACATTTAAAGTTACAGCAATCTCTCGCTGCGTTCGCCCCTGATTCCTAAGCAACACAGTTTGAGCAACATAAGCTGAAGTAAGAGTCATTGTGTTCCAATTCTGGAAGCATAAATGACTGCAGATTAATCACAAAGTAAAACAGTAAAGACTAAATGCACGACCATTTAAATATCGAGGTTCAACTCACCCGTGTTTTGTGCATTCCGGTAACGAACTAACGTTAAGTGTCACAGAAATTAAACAAATTAAGTTTTTTCTGTGCTTACTCTTTTAAATTAACAAAAAACAATGTCCTGAAAAACTGCCATACGAAATATTCATACGTGTTATCAAAATCGCCTGTTATCGGTTTGTTTGTGTTTGGGCCACATTCCGTGCCGCTGAGTGTATTTTTGCGGTTTACTGATGGTGTCCGCTATGCGGCCTCTACGCTTTTGTAGGTCGAATCGTAGCACTTCGTAGCGCCGCCTACGCGTCTACGCGGTAGTTTTTTAAATATTATAATTACTTTTTATTGTGACTTTATGACTGACTAATACTCTTCCCGCGACTTCTTTCGCGTGATTTTCCTTACGGATCCCTAACTTTTTTGAAAATATAATACAGTTTATGTTACTCAGTGTGAATGTAGCTTTCAAATGGTGAAGAAATTTTTGAAAACGGCACAGTATTTTTTGAGTTTATTTATACATACTCACAAAAATACAAATCTTTCCTCATTATAATATTAGTATACCTAGATTATGTTTAAATGAGTACGGCAATTAAATCACAAAACTTTTTTGTTTTTAGATTTTATAGATAGCTCGCAGTTTTTTTACGGCAAGACTCTAAGAGGCAATCCGTTAATATTGTATAAAAGCTATCGATACTGCAAAACTCGAGACAACAGACCAGATAGTTCAAGGAAGCGTTGGAGATGTTCCACTCACCACAATCTTGGATGTAAAGCAGTACTATACACCATCGAAGAAGTAGTTGTCCAATTAAAAAATGATCATAACCATTGAGGAATTTGAAACAAGTTTGATGAGAAGGCGTAAGGTGACAAAGGTATCGTCTGTAAAGTTGTTATAATTGTTGTTAAGTATTTTTTTTAAATACAGTTCTATTTTTAAACCTGATTTATTTTTATTTTTTGTTAAACTATTATTGTAAGTTAAGATATGTTGTCGCTATCAAAAATGGTCAAGTTTCGGCTGACTTAGCGGAAAATCAGAACAATAGAAAATCAATTATGTCTTATTATGTGGGACTTGAGTAATTAAGTAAATATATTTTGAAATTAGTATGTCCCTCAGGGTGCGTTTTTTTTTTTGAGCTTTTTAAAATCATCAAATGACTCCTTCCGCCCTGGGTGGAGCGGAAGGGACTGTCAGACTTTTACTGACTAAAAAACCACCCTGTTCCTTCTGTTACCCTTTACGTTCCGGGGCCACGGTATCCTGTTAAGACGTCCCGCAACCCCGGCAGGCGTTGGCCCCGTTGGGGGCTCCGTCCCTGTGCTGACAACTCTTTGAGGCGCGCGCGAACAGAACGCGCTGTCGACCCGGGCCTGGTCCTTGATCGGACGGCGAGCTACATCAGGGTGCGTATTTGATGTTGATTGTGGCCGAGATAAGATTGCTAGAGAACTAGATGAAAATCGTTTGAAAAATATCATCTATATAAGTGTTTCGGGATAGTAGAATAGCTCAAAGTAGGATGAATATTTTCAAAAAGTTGATTATAAAACAGTTCATTATTTAAGTTTCAATCGAAGAAATTCTTCGGTTTCTAAGAAAACTTTAACTTTATTTGACGACTCTGGATACCTATCTTTTTTGTTAACTCTATATGCGGTTAACTGTACAAACAATGCATTGTTATCCTATTTCATTTCAGTTAAGTATAGAAGAAAGAGACGACAACTGTCGAGAGAAGAAAAGCAACAACGTAAACGTGAACAAAGAAAACTAAGCGCTCGTCGTGTTCGAGCTAAACAGAATGAAGAAGAAGTCGAACTACGAAGGAGAAAAGATAGGGAAAGATATTACAGAAGGAAAGCTGAAGGACTAATCATGTCAATAGATGACTATAGCCCTGCGCAACAAAGAATGATTAGAGAAAAATGGCGTGAAAAATCGAAACAAAGACGTGAAAATATGAAACAGTTTTCTTAGTTTTATTAAAATTGATATTTTTATATTGTATTGCAAAAAAAAAATCAGAATAAAATAAAAAGGAACCAAAACTAAGTGGGATCAAAAAATTCATTCACATAATACGTACTAATTATATTGAATTTAAAATAATAAAATTGTATCATTTAATGTTAGAATTAATTTTAATATGAAACATGTTGTGTTAGGACTTGGTCTGCAAAAAAAAGGAAACATTTTTTTTTTGTAATAATAAGTACATATTATTGGTACTAAGTAGAAAAAATGATCTGCTATGCATCACTGCTATGTTAGACTTTCTTTCTTTATTTTTCTTTGTTTCTTAATCTACATATTACCATCCCTTTGTCTTCGGATAGATTCTTCAATACGATTCGTCGGGGGACATTCCGACCTTAACCATTAATGTTTAATAAATTGACAGTTTTACATATTTTTTTGTTTGCTTTACTTGAAGACCTCTTTTATTTATGTCGGAGTTGACATTTCTGTCAACTCCGCTATTGATTTAAAACGATTTTTTTTTAATTGCCCAGGAGTGGAATAGAACTGGCTAAATAAAAAAAAAAACGGAAATATTCAAAAATCATATGATATGGTATGTTTATTCATATACATAGTTATTTGTTAAATGATTTTATAATTAGGATAAATTGTATTTTATTGTGGAATAACTAATACATGGATTATTTCAATCAGAGTGGTATTATTTTGTTTCAGTCCTGATTAATCGGAGAAGATTCATCCAAATTTCTAAAGAGCAGCGTCCTCTTGAAATCTGTACTCACCGTTCTCAAGCCATATTAGATCTAGAAGCTCTTGAAGCGAGAACAAGAAAAGATAAGGAAAGATATGACAGGATGCAAGCGGAAGGGCAAATCAAAATAATATCTGACTACAGCCCTACAAGACAAGGTCCAATTTGATTTTTGCAAAAGAAATCGAAGGAAACGTAAAATGATGAAAATGAGAAATGTTACCCCCTATATTCGCTGTCATAGATTAGGTGATCCATTTGTAGATATTACAACTCTTTGGTTGCAAGTTGAAGTGATTAGTTTTATATTGTTCGAAGTTTAAAAGAGGATGTTTCTTCACTATTGGGTACATGAGTACCTACGGAATTGACAGGGGTATTTCGTAGAAAGAGTCATCCATGTTGCACGGGCAGGTTTTTGTCTGGGATCTGTAACTGAACAAGCACCAAATATTAATTAAAGAAAGAAATAAATAAAAACTTTTTATTCACGTGAAAGTGACGCACAATACACAATAATATCCTAACTAATATTATAAATGCGAAAGTAAGTTTGTTTGTTTGTTTGTTACCATTTTACGCCTAAGCCACTGAACCGATCATCCTGAAATTTTGCATATACGTTGCCAGGTGAACAGGAACGAACATAGGGTACCTCTCATCCCGAAAATAGTAATGCTCCCGAGAGAAATCACAATAACGTTCTTATTATCATAGATGGCGCCACGTGTCGTTTTGAATCATTATTTTTTACTAAATAATTGAAATGACAGGACATGGGTAATTTTTTCCGCGACTTCGTCTGTGTCCGCGATAACCGAAATTTACGCGGACGAAGTCGCGGGCAAAAGCTAGTACAATATAAATATAAACTAAATACATAATAGAAAATAAAAAAATCCTATTTGATAATTTATTGATATTGTGTAACCCCTTATACATGGGTTACTTGTACGGAGATAATCAATCTTCGTTGTTTCAACCATTTATACTGTGTATTTGTAATTATTTATCTTATAATATTATATTTTAATATTACCCAATAAATCTTGTCAGCCCTTGTGGCTACATAATGTGTGGAATAGTAATAAAGTAATTATTTAAGGTTAAATATGGCTCAGCCACCCTGAGTCTCTGAAGTACTTAAACAGCTTAGAAATTAGAATGTCTAAGTTCTATTTCGGTATAGACCGTTTATTCTGTAACTATAATCTCTTAATCAGCTGTGTTTTTACGAGTAAATTTTTTAAATTTTAATTTTTTGTTTTTTTTTTTTTTTACTTAGCATATCTCAATGGCCTTAAATATATAAATAGAAAAAAAAATCCTTGTCTCTCCCTTGCACTGAACAAATAGATCTAAGATAACTTTAAATACACAAAATCTTTTCTTGCGTGTTACAGATAGACTTCAATTCGTGATGTCACAATATGGAAACCGACTTCTACTACATGGAAGTCACACTTATTCTTACAAATCTCAGAATGGAGCGAGAATTATTTGGCGTTGCACCAGATATTGTTCGAAAAAATGCAGAGCTTCCATATATACTCTAGAAAATGATCACATTATTCAAATTCGAGGTGAACATAATCACGACCCACCAAAACAAAGTGAGAGGAATTGGAAGATGGTGGCACCATAAGCATTCTAGAAAGGATGGGACATGCTCAAGTAAGTCTACATAACGCCTGTAATCCCCGAAGGGTTAGGTAGAAGTGTATCCATTAGTACACCCACATTTCGCCAGTTAAGTTTAAGTCCCGTGTAATAGGGGGCTAGCCTGTTGCCATCAACTCACAAATCCAGACTTCGAGGCTGTTACTGAGAAATTCCTGATGGGAAAACTCAATACACTCAAGTAGGAAAAATGGGATAATATGTGGCGTTGTTTGTTGACACCGAAGTCTGATTACTATATTTTTTGATATTTACGATTCAAACATTGTGGAGGTTTTCAAGGGTAAACGTTTTATTATAGTATTAGTTAAAGTGAAATATAATTATGTTTTGTCATACAAATTATAATGTTTTTTTTTTTCTTTGTAAGAGTTCCTTCTGCCTTTCATAGCACCTTTGCAGCAAATATTAAACAGATGCTAAATTATTACTTATTTTATTTTCTAAGCATGTGTGTAAAATGTTCTCAATTTTTTTCATAATGTATTTCGTGTTTATTTTTGTTGCCCTAACGATTTCTCAAGATAATCACTTATTTTAAAGATAAATGCTGCTAAATATAAGAATGTCTCCACAGCGTATTTTTGTAATATTTTAATATTGACTTTTTATGCGGTCTTAGAAAAAACTCCTAGGGATGATTTTCCTTTCTGTCTCTAGCTAATTATTACGATAAGCGGTGAGGCTGCCAATTACAATATAATATTAATACATTATGATTGAAAGTCATCATCTGCCTAGCCTTTTCCAGGCTTCCAGTCTAACTGGATGCAGCTGAACACCAATATTTTTTACATTTACATGGGGCAAATACCTATCTGACCTCCACAACCCAGTAACTGGGTAATACGATATCCCTTGGTAAGACTGGTTGTCAGACTTTCGCGCAATATGATTGAAAGTAATAACAAAAAAACACAACTGTTTAGCATCACAATTTTGTTACAGTAACATCAAGATTTAAAAAGAACAGAGTTGGAAGCCAGAATTTGATAGTTGCTGGTTACTCTTATAGCATTCACACGAGGAGAATACTGGATGAAAATCTCATTAAAACAAGATGGCGGTGTTCCAAACACAACAAAGGCTGCACTGCCGTTGTTCATGTCATCAATAGCGAAGTATGTGGTGATTTACCGAAGCATAACCATCCTCCTGATTATTCTAATTAACTGAAATCGTTGGTATAGCTCGATTTAATCAGTAGTTCCGGCCTAAAAGAATAGTTAATGTTAATTGTATAAAAGATTAAATTGATGAGCATTTAAACTAAAATGGTAACCCTGATTTCGACATGGACATACCTTAAATTGTATTTTTATTGGTAAAGTGGGAATCAGAATGTGCATTTTATTCATAAATTTTTCTAAGAAATAAATCAAATTAATTTACTAAAAATATATTGATTTGTTTTTGCCCTTTTCCAACTCCCTCAGATGATTAATTCGAAAATTGACCTAAATCCGTGGTTAATCCATTATACCTTCTAATTCTAATTATTCTGTTTTAAATTAAAAATACCACCGAATATGTATTTGTTGGTTGTTATTTAAAGGTAACCGTTATCACTGGATGAAATAAATATCTAATAAAAATTCTCTATTACGTTTTGTCGAGGAAAGTTTAAAAGAGTGGCTTTCGAAATGGTAATCATAATTATTGATGATAATAACATACATAGATTTAAGTACTTATATATTGTTCGCTAAATTCACACACACATTAATTAAACTACATATTTCAAAACATTATTTCGCGGGTATAGTGTGGGTTACACGTTAATCTCATAGTTTTAAATGAATTATGTCATACTTTATAACATGTACAATACGGTCGACGTATCTTGGCGGCCCTGAAGTTAGCCGAATGCTGCGCAGTAAACAATTTCGTTTCTATTAGATCCATTGCGCAGCCAAACAGCTATCTTCAGACCGCCAAGATACGTCGGCCGTACTATAAAATTTATGTTTTATGTCTTAATAAATTAAAAATACCAAAAAAACAAAAACAAATCTAATAGGTATATCTGTTTCCAGAGCTCAAAAAAAGAACACCACTATCGGGTAAGGAAAAAATGCGAAGGTATCGGGAACGGTTAAGACGAGAACGTCCAGAAGAATACGAAGCACAGCGTAAACGAAATGTAGAGAGTATCAGAGCTAAAAGAAAAGAAATAGCTGAGTCAGAAGCTAAACAAACACGATGGAGAGGGGAGACAAGTATTAAAAAACGTCGTCAAAATGTTATTAGAGTTAATAACAATATTTTTACGTTCTAGTGCGGAGTTCTTTAAAGAAGGAACAAAATGATTCATATTAAAATACATTATAAGTACTAGCTTTTAACCTTGACTTTATCCGCATGAATTTTCAACAAAATCTTTAGCAATAAGATTTTTTTAAGGCGTATGTTACTCGTTGATAACGTAGCTTTCCATAGGTGAAATAATTTTTAAAATCGGTAGTAGCAGTAGTTTTTTTAAATTTATCTATTAGAAACAAAAATACAAATCTTTTCTTATAATATAATGAGTAAAGGTATTGATGTATGACTGTATAGTTTTTCATTGAATTCATCTTTCATCCTATTAAATTGCATTGATAGAATAAACTAAGTAGATCTAAGTTTGAGCTAATAATAAGTACATGATAACAATGTATTGGGTATTATTAGAACTACTAATACTAATTAGAACTCAAGACCTCTCTCTTCTTATCCTTCAGGCAATCGCAGGAATTTTTCAAGGTAATGACGCTATTAATAATACGGATACAAAATTATGTGACTTGTAGCTTATCACCCTTCACAATCGGTAGGGTACCTATCTCCTAGGTAATAAAACAGATCTGGTGGCCGTTCTGGTGTTCCCAACGGCACTTGCTACGCTTCGCTTATCCTATCAGTAGTGCCCTACCGTTTTGATAGTGTAATGTGTGGTGTGTGATGTGTGTAGCGCTTAATTAAAAACACGTCTTTCCACTTGCAGGTGCAACCTCCTTCACAGAATCAATATTTACCGTCACCAGCACATCAACCTACACCTTTCGGTTGTAAAATCGCTCCTATTACAACCGCATAAGATAGCTCAGTGTTTACCTTAAAGCGCTGTCTTCTGGACATTTACAGTGCTGTCTGCTGTCATTGTGGCCAATGGAAAAACGCCCATTGTCGTTTACTTACCATTCGTTAAACCTAATTTCTTTATTTCAGGGAAGATATTTATTATACCAAGATACAGACTGAATAGACGAGGTAAACAACAAATGATATTGGCTGGTTTCTCGTACAACGTTCATGTGAGAAAACGTATTGATCATGGAATGGAAAAAACAAGATGGCGTTGTACCAAACATAAGAAAGGCTGCAAGAGTGTTGTTTACATGATTGATGGAGAAGTATGCAGCCCGCTACCAACTCACAGCCATCATCCTGATCGTGAAGAATATTAAACTAATGGGTTCAAAGTTTCAGAATTTTATATGTATAACCATGAGGTCGATGCATTCATAAAGTGTTGAACACGCATAAATTAAAAGACCTTTAATAAATCATGCAGCCGTGACTAAGGTGTGTAAAAGGTTGTAATTAATTAATCCATTTTTATGTTTGTCTTTTTGTAGAAATAGGTGCAATTTTTTTTTAAGTTTTATATTTTACTTAATTTACTTAAAATAATATATTTACTACCTAAACTATAGTTATTTAGTTTGTCAACTTACACGTTTCTCGGTCTCGTAACTACTGGTTTACGGAACGTCCAATGCATTTTTAGTCTTAACTAGAATTGTATTAAAATTTTAAGTGTTTAGCTCTGATTCTTACAACTTAAGAAATATTGATGGCAAATGGTTATTAAAATAATAAATGTTTTAAAAATATAGGTAATAGCTGATTGTGGTTTTTATTTCAGGTTGGAAGTTGGTAAATGGCAAGAAGATGAAAAAGAAAGAAACAAAAATCAATGGTTGAGACAGAAACAGGTATCATTACAAACAGACGTTCTGAAGCAAGTGGTAAGTACTTGATAATTAATTCTAAAAAACTAGTTTAGCATTCCTATAAACTGCAGGCGGCAAACATGCTTTATACAAAACATAATACCGATAACACTGTGAGACTGCCCACATCCATTCACAGTAGTTAGAATTGTAGTTTCTCTTTAGTGGACATGGTAACCGCTTTCAGTCAAGTTCCACTTAAAGTTGAATATTTTGGTTGTCCGGTTAAGAAAATCTTTTTCCGTTTCATATATTAACCAACATAGAAAGAAGTATAACTTTGATATTATTAAAGGTGGTCCTAATTCAGAGTCTTAAATAAACGCCTGTCACGAAAATAATTAAGTTTATATAGATGATGTATTTATTGCTGGGAAACAAAAAGAAATTAGTTTTTTTATGCCTTCAGTTCAAGTATATACAAACAGGAGTCAATTTTTTAAGGTTTTAAGCCCGGTTTAACATTTTGTTCCCGGTGTTATTGATCTGTATAAGTATGTACTAGGATTTTCTACCCGGGTACCCTGATCTGGGTATTTAATATTTTAAGTACCTGGGTACTTTGATCAAAGAATTCATCAATATCTCGGAAAATTATAACTTACACTACAAACAATTAAAATAACTTTAAAGAAGGCGCTGATTTTTTTTAATGCATTATATTTGAAGCTGGGTTTTGTATGTCGCCGTTTTTTTGTTTTTATTTCGTCAGAGTTTAAAAAGTTTTATTCCATTATTTTCATTGGAGCGTAGAAAATATTCAGTTGGGAATATTAATATTGTTCGGTGAGCGGTGAGTAATTGAATAAAATATTACTAATTTAAAAAAATATCCACTAGATAACCTATAGTTTTACTAAACGATTGTTTACTTTTCGCAGGCAAAATAAACAGACCTGTTTCTGGAGTATGGAAATATTTTAGAAAAATAAATAATAAGAAATCAGTGCAATGTTCAATATGCTCAAAAATATTATCCTATATATGCTCCTCAACAACTAGTTTATTAAAACATTTAGATAGTGTACATAAAATGAAGATCGAAAAATTAAAATCAAAAAGATTCCCAGTACACGGTTATATGAAAAATTCATACCCGATACTCGGGCATTAAAAACAGTCGGATATCCGAAGACCCTAATATGAATCTAGAACTAACTGTAATACTTACCTAACCACGTGTTCCATGAGGAAGAAAATCAGAGAATATACTGAATTTACAGAATAGGGACATGTCTCCGTTACCAACCGCAATAAAATTAAGGAAACAACATTCCTCCGTTTGTATAAAATTAAATTATTTTGAAATTTTAATGTGGTTTTATTTGTTGCTACATTTAAGATCTTGAGTGAATATATAGCAAATGAAATGTGAATAAAAACATATTTACAAGAACAAAAGATATTCTCTATATTTTTGTTTTATTTTTTATCTCAACTGTCTGGAATAAGTTTTATCACAATATATGGGTAATATATGTAATTATTATTATATAAATTTTAGTCAATGTAATTTCTACAAACTAACAAATAAAAAATAAAATTTTGTCCCTTCATTGTCTTTGGATACCTATATTTCGCATTAAACAGCCAACATGCATAGCCTGACATGACCATGTCCAATTATAAGGCTCTTAAAAAATAAAGAGAGAAAAATACCAGTCAGCAGCGCTTACCTCTCCACCAGAACCAGAAACTGACAGTAAAAACTGCAAAAATATTGAATTCTTTTGAAAAAAATTCACAGAACCGAAATTCCTGGTCTCAGCTCGAGGAAAACCCCAGATCAGCTATCGAGGCTTCAGATACTCTGGAGGTTTAACAAATAATAACAGTTCCAAGATGCGATGGTACTGTTCTTCGCATCATGCTAAGGGATGTAAAGCATACCTAAAGACTTATAATAATCTCATAATATCTACTTCAGAATGTCATAATCATAAAATGTCGCAAAGATATTGTTATTCTTCCATGCCCGTGTAATATTGCCAATATAAAAGTTTTGGAAGTATATTTCATTATAAAATTTCTACATTTTTTTGTGAAAACATCTTTCTGCTTAAATTTTCTTACGGATTCTACTTTTTTATTATAATAAAATATGTTGCCTTCCATAGGCGAAAGCATTATTTTTTAAATTGGTTAATTACGAGTAGTTATTGAGTTTATCTATTACAAACAAAATAACAAATCTATTTTTTTAATAATATTATTTTTTTATGAGAAACTTGTCTTATCTGCTCTTTTTATTTAAATGAAAGTGTTTTTAATAAATATTTTAATATGTTATTGGTTTACGTAAATAAGTTTAATTAGATATAATTTGTATGAGCAATATAAATGTGATAGGTACTAACCAATACTATTAAAAAACCATTTGGTATTGTTTACTAACATTACTAATTTACTTCAAAATACATAAGTGTGTAAGAAATTAAGCCACAATTAGTATAATTATACAGTTGGAAGTTTGTAATAAACTATTATTATTATAAAACAATTTTGTTTAATTACCTATTGAGTGTATTTTATAAGAACTGCTATAATAAGTGATAAGAATTATGTAACTATGCGTCGTACTCCTGTAAAATTGTTGCAGTTGTTTTAGAAAGAGACAGAACATCAATTCCTCATTGACAGCTTGCTGGCTCGCTCTAACGCGCGCTTGACGGATAAATTGCTACAATTATCAATTGAAAGTTCAATATTCGCTCCGTGAAGTCTCAGCCTCACCTAAAAGTATAGATAAATGTGCTTATCTTCTTTCTAGGTCCAATGGTTTTCACAACACCTCGTGGCAAGCGACAGTTATATTATAACGGCTTCAAATATTCATGTCGAAGTCGCTATGAAGGAAAGTCGGACGTCCGTTGGTACTGCTCGTCTCATCACTCCAAAGGATGCAGAGCATCGGTGAGGACCATAGAATATAAAATTGTTAGTCTTTCAGAAATACACAACCATGACCCCACCCTACATTGGAGCGAGAAAATAAATATGTGATTAGAAAATTATTAAAATCTGAGGCTGATTTTGTAAAACCTTAAATAAAATCAATTGCTGTCCATTATTTATTATTAATAGGCATAATTATACAAATAATAAGCGGTTGCAGTTATATTTATATAAAAAATACTCGCTATTTTAGCGTAACGTAGGATAATTTTTTAAACACACCAAATTGTGATTTTTATAAATATTCTTATAATAAATGGTGACATGAGAAATATATCGAATATAGGTTTATAACAATTGAGTGACGTTTAACGCCAACTTTTTATATTTATATAAATTGAACTTGTGAATGCCAAGCATTCAAATAATATTTAATAATTTGAAGGTCCATGCTGAGTCCTAAATAAAATGTAATTTTTAATAAATTCGACCTTAATAATAGTTGATATTGTTAATTTTTAAAATGATCAGTTTTTTTATATTGTATTTTTATTAAATATTTTTTTATATTGCCGTTGAATTTTTGGAATGTCAGCAAATAGTAGCATGAAATATATAGCCAGGAATACCTACCATTATATTAACTGTTATAAAATATGTATATTAGGTACTAACGTTATAATGTCTTGTTAAGTTTATAAATTGGTACTTAATTTATGTTAATTTTGTATATTTTTATTTATCGTAATAAAAGTTGGGTTTTATATTTTATTTTGTTTTATGATTTTTTATCAAGTTTATGCAATTTTCAAAAAATACTAGTAATTTTTATTTTTATTTTTGGTTGTCAATTATTATAAATAAGTATTAATAATCATTAGCATCAACTATGTAATTCAAGTAAAGTAAATATGTTTTGTAGTATACTTGCAGTGGCGTTCAGCAGAGCTATTCTGTAAAAAAAATTCTTTCAGCGAATTTATATGAAGTGAGCTCAAGGTGAGTTGTTGAGTCCTGTCTTTTTTTTTTTTTTATTGTACTTGGGCCTAGTAGGTGGCCACGTTTATCGTATGAGGCGAGCTAACTAAACTCATTGAAGAAGATTTTTTATAGAATAGCACTATTCCTGAAACGCCACTAAAGACCTTGCAACAACCTTATTACAATCTCCAAAACTAAGTCCAAAACATTCATATTTCTATCTCTTTCTAGCCACATTCATCACCTCTCGTCGTGGGAAGCGGATGATAAGGCTAAAAGGATACAACTTCTACCAAGTCCGGGCCCAAGGCACCAGGATCCGATGGGCATGTTCTACTCATCACCGGCATGGCTGCAGAGCCGCCATTAGGACTGTTGATGACATCATTGTAGCTATCAATGAACAGCATCATCATAATATGGTGTAGGATGTGAATGTAGAATTTAAAGCTTAAAAGTTTGTTGTTTGTTGCATAAACTTTTGATGTGAATCATCCATGGGTGCACATTGGCAGTAAAATCGACCAGTTTGCCGTGACGGAAAACGGCATGACGCTCTCACTTGCCATTATGCCCCCTCAATGCCACCGCACTCCGTTGCTTTACTGTATGAGCTATTTTTTATTATTTTGCTCCAATTTTTTTTATTTGTTTTTATCAATATTAGAAAGGTCATGGCCCATAACTGACTCGTTTGGTGTAAATTATCTTACAAAAAACCAAATAAATTTTAAATAGTTGCAAACTATAAAATAATCTCTATACATCCAGCACTTTGTCATTTCTGTTCGCCGTGGGTGTTGTTTTCATACTTTGATAGGCCATGACCTTTGCATGTTAACTGAGATGTTTTACATCTGCCGTTGGTCCCGTGACGGCCATCTTTTTTCTACCTTCCATTTTTAAAAACCCGTTTTAAAAATGGAAGTAGAAAATATTTTTTATTCTTCCACACTCTCCTGTTCTTTGTCATACTACCGATCACTCTTTTCTTTCCTTTATTGTATATTATTCTCTTGCAATCTAAGTCGTAATGTCCCAGTAATTAAGGCTCCCGTCTCTTCGCAACCGTGCAGAGGTAAGAAGCAATGTAATTTATTCTATTTCATATCATGTACTTCAAAAGTTTATCTTGGTCATCGGTGAAGTAAGTCTGAAATAGCCAATCCGCCTTGAGCAATTGTATTGATATATGCTCGTGCCTTTTCTGTATGGATAGGCCTTTGCCCCTGTAATGGGACAATAATAGGCAGATATTCTAATTATCATCATTTATCATAGAACTCATCCTTTTTTCCTTGATCTTTCTCTTCCCTTTATCCATTAGAATTCAATTCATCAGTCTCTCAGGTGTAATGTGAATATTCTTTGGCATA
Organism: Hoplodrina ambigua; assembly: GCA_949774945.1. Classification (NCBI taxonomy): domain Eukaryota; kingdom Metazoa; phylum Arthropoda; class Insecta; order Lepidoptera; family Noctuidae; genus Hoplodrina; species Hoplodrina ambigua. The sequence continues at coordinate 12,233,393 of OX458975.1, forward strand.
AAACTTGTAAGTGTCAAATGCTTTCCCAATATTCAGATTTCTCATTTGAACTACATCATGTAGGTACAATTATTAAACCATGTCAGAGGCCCTTGAGGCGGTTTAGAAACTCTGACACTAGACTGCCCACACGAAAGAATGTACATATTTTCGGGCTTCCTTCAAAAATATTGTTATTTATAGATATTGAAAAGTTACCTTTTTTTCATTAGGAAGTCAAGTCGGTTTTTATAAGGAGTATGTGATTTTTGAATAGGAGATAAACGTTATTATTTTTAGCTAGTGAGAAGTATTTCATGAGATATTTTTGTGCCGTTTTATTTAATTCGTATTTTAATGTTATCGTTTCTTTTTGTGTTTTTTTTTAAATAAACATATCTAATTATAGAAAATTCTTGCTTAAGTGCCTTATTTTCAGTAAAAATCATTAATTTTATTACAGTAATTACAGCAAACCTGGCGTGACACGTCGCAATACGTAACATGTTCATATATAAAAAGATTTTTCCAAAAAAGTCATAGGCATTATAGTTATAGGTATAAATAAAAAAAAAGATACTTTGTGCAAGGAATCCGGTATTAATTTCATAATAAAAAATGTTTCGCTAATAAATACAATTCAGCACTCGCATGCACAGATTGAGTAATTAGGGCGACGTAAGAGTGTGGCGGGAAGGGGTAGATAGCCAGCGGCGCGTGCGCCGGGGTGGGGCATCGTGACGCTGAACAGTCCAGTCGGCCTCTGACCTGTATTTGGTGCATTCGCGTAAGTCAGCGTACTTCCCGTCATCCAGTGCGCCCGCGTCGCTCCGCCCTCTAGAGCGGACCATTCGTAATTGTTTAAAATGTCCTCACGTCTCGAGTGTTATTGAAATGGTGCGATATTTCATTTTAAATGAAATAATGTGACTGCTTTAAGCAGAAAGGGTTTCACGTCTTGCAAATGAATGGTTTACGAATTCCCGATTCGCAACAACACTAAATCAAATCATTGCTGCGAATAAAATAAAATCTGTGCTTGCATTGGACCAAGTAAAAAGTGATGGATTCTTTAGTGCTTTGCTAATTTAAATACAATGTGCGAAAACGTGCAAGATTAGAGTAATACTTAAAAACAAAATTATACTCTCAGTGTATGTTTTTAAAGTCTTTTTTTACCATATTAGTTGCCTATTCTAATCTCAATGAAGACCAAAAACCCATTTCAATTGATCAGTCTTAAGCCTATTCTGTGCTAGTATGAAGGGCTTTGCAATTTACAATGGCGAATGAAGATGTCTTGTTTCCTCAAATGTAGACTTCTTTTAGACAACTTAGTGTTATTTTATCTCAACTAACACTTTTCCCGACTTTGTTCGCGTTATTTTTCTTACGGATCCCTAATTTTTTTAAATATAATATAGGCTATGTTGCCCCGGGATTTGTATCTTCCCAACAGTGAAATAATTTTTCAAATCGATTCTGTAGTGTCAGAGCCTATTCAATGCAAACAAACAAACAATCAAATCTTTTCTCTTTATAATATTAGTAGAGATATATACTGAGTATACTAAAATTAGAAATAAATATTTCGGAAATTGCACCAAATAATTATTTTGTATTAAGATTGAAAATGCATCTTTCAGTAAAAAGTGACCTCACGCTTACATGAAATCATAATAATATAGTTTTGCTAAAGTTTTGTCTGCAGTGTGACGAATTAATGAATTTTTTGTCTCAGTTCTTGTTTCTCATTGGACGAATGTAACATATAAATCTATGCATTAACCATTTATCACGACCCGATTCGTAGACAAAGTACCTATTCTACAAAGGTTTGTGACTATTCTGTCACATGTACAAATTAGCCTTGTGTTAACATTTTCTCACTTAATTTACAGCACGATTCATACTTTCCCAGAGAGGAAGACGAATGATCCAGGTAAACGGATTCACGTACTCGTCATTGCCGTCAAAATCAAAGAAAAAAAGATGGCGCTGCTCGACCCATTCGCCGCTGGGATGCCACGCTCACGTGTTCACCTTGGATGACCTTGTGATCGCTGTGAATGGTCAGCACCAGCATCCCCCGCAGAATGTGAGGAAAGTTATACATTTCTTTGAAAACGCGAGGGTGGTCCAAGACTAGAGAAATACGTTTATAGCCACTGCCATACAACTAACAGACTTGTAAAGGTTTTATAATAGTTTTGTAACAGTTTTATAAAAGTGTTCAATTCGACGTATTAGTTATATATTATTTATTTTCCTAGTTGTGTAAATAATAACCTTTTAACCCAACAGTACGAAATTCGTGCTTATACGATTTTCACTTACAGAACCAACAAAAATAATGTAAATATTTAATTAAATACAGTGTCTTCTTGCTTATTCTTCTCTATAGACAACTACATACGTTTTGCAACGAGCACCTAGCATCAAAGTTCTGACTGACCGACTCCTCGACAATTCAAAAGTGCCTGTAAATGATTTAATTGAAATAAATGCTTTGACTTTGACTTTGAATGAGTGCGACAAATCGCTGGGCGATTATCTACGAGTCTCGCATTGATATTGTCGCAGCAAAATTTTACTTGACGAATAAATAATATTTTATACAAATGGATTTGTGTATTATAATTGCAGTTGTTATATTAGATAGTAGAAATATAAATTGTTTGACGTTGTATTGATGATGCTAATATTAATTTATTTTTTTCTTCCACAGCTGAGCATTATTTTCTGTTATTTCTTCTTATATTTGTAAAGTAATATAAATAGATTTTACATTTTTGTTATAAATGCAAAAAAAAATGTAAGTCATAAGTACTTAAATATATGCTTTTTTTTCCAGAGCCTGCTCCTTAATACTTTTGTTTTTTTTTTTAGGAAAACGATCTCGTAGGAATTATTTTAATATATATTTCTAAGGGGTTTGTTCTTGAACTTGACCTTCTGACCTTCTAATTTAGTTAGGATTAAATTACTTAGCAAATAAATAAATAAAAAAAAACGGTTTCATTTTTTTAAAAATCTAGAGAATAATATTATGATGTAGTGAATCTGACCCTTCATTTGCTAGATACTTTATACAATGACATTTTTGAATTAGGTATTGTGTTTATTAAATTGTGTAAGTTCAGCAATAAATGAATTTCAATCCTCTTGTTTTATTTCAACAGAATCAACCAAAAAGTTTTCAGGCCATCAACAAATAAAATCATAATAAATACTATTTCATTTTGCCTGTGTTTTATTTATCAACCCCTTCTACCTTGGCCGTATTTAATTAAACTGTTAATGGCGATATAGTTGTCTTACAGAATTGTCACATTTTGACGAAAAAAGCTGTTAAATGGCGGCGAAAACTATAAAATAAATTTAATAATTGTCGAATTGTCGCTTGTCGGTTTAACTAAGTAGGGTCCTTATTCTTGTATATAACCTTACCTAACTGATAATAAATGAAGTAATCTAGATTGTGCTGTGTGTGACACTGAACGGTCTAGATTTAAACAAAATATGCAATATTGGGCATTCACAAAATTTCGACCCAAATGGAATGAAAAGGAATGAAGCTCTATGATTATCTATAATAGAGTTTCATTCCTTTTTCTTCGTATAAAATAATCTTAGAGTAGACCGTAGTTGTATAGTACCTAGTTAGTTTCTTGTTAAAATGAATACTAATTTCAATTTTATTTTTCAGATAACGGACGTTTTAGATCTTCACCAAATTTCAGACACATGAGGAAATACTTCAAATCATATTCCACACAACCGATGACATCTACTGGTTCCCGTTCGAAGCCTCTCACATCTTCGTTCGAGAAAATCGGTAAAATAATGGAGGCATTTGGAGTATTAACGCCACCTATACGTGTGAAGGTGAAAGTAGAAGATGAACCGACTGAAGAAACGCAGCCACGTGCGGCAGTGCAGCCGCGTGCAGCGATGCAGCCACATGCAGCGATGCAGCCACATGCAGCGATGCAGCCACATGCAGCGATGCAGCCATTTGCAGCAATGCATCAGCCGCCCGCAGCGATTCAGCCATTTGCAGCAATGCAGCCAGCTGAGGTAATGCAGCCGCCCCTGCCGCCTCTGCCACCTCTGCCGCGAGACCCACCACCCGTGGAAATAATACCACCGGTACTGAAATTAAAAGAGGAATCTGAAGATGAAACTGATAAGCCAGAAGCACAAATGTGCAGGAACTATATACGCGGTACTTGTAGATTGGGTGATTCATGTAAATATCTTCATGAAATAATTTTGTCACAGCTACCAGGTGCTGTTACGTTCTGTAGAAACTATCAGAACTTGGGGTGTAATTATCCCAAATGCAAATATATACATGCATCTATATTTGAACAGGAGCATTACTATAGAACTGGATATATAAATCCATCGAAATTGCTACTAATCGCTCAAAACAATATGAAATCCCCTGAGCTCACACCGGATATAACAAAACCCCCTCCATCCCTATTTCCCCCACCTCCACCCCCACCACCACCACCACCACCACTACCACATACTATAGACCAAAGACGGCAGTATCAGTGCCGTCCAACGGCAATGTCGGACCGCACCGACCCTCCTGGTTTTTATAACATAAACTTTCCACCACCCCTGTAATTCCCAAAGGGTTAGGCAAGGGTGTACGTAAATAGTACACCCTCATTTCATCAGTTATGTTTACGTCCCATGTAATGGGGGGTGAGCCTATTGCCTGGTTTCTCTGGTGTATGTGTGTTTCTGTAAAAAGTTTTACTTACGGAAACGCACGCTAAATGTCATCGTTTACTGAAACAGCACTGCTTCGACGCAGCTAATAATTTCCCGTTCAATTAAGGGCTTTAAATTATGTGCATTACGGTAAATTTTATAATGTTAAGGTAAAAAGGTGAAGGATCGCGGGCGGCACGAACAATTGGATTTTTCGGGCCGTTAACGTGTCGAAGCAGTGCTGCTAGAGAACAATGGCCTATAGTGTGGCCAATCTCCAAAACTTATTTATTTACCTACCTAACCAGCTCATGTAATAAGCTGGTTTTTTCGAAACCAAAGACATAGGTATAGTTACAAAAAAAAAACATTAGGCACATAAGAAAAAAAAATCATCAGATAAAAATCTCATTAAGAATCATGTTAGCCTTAGTTATGAATTTGTCGTATTTTTTCTTAATATAATTAGAACATGTACGCGATATTTGTTGTATGCCGAATCGTATAAAAATTCAGTATTGTATCGTATAAGTATAATAGAAAAATCAGCAATGCCCTTGCACATTTCTCAGTATTATTTAATGGACTTTGCTGATTTTTTTTTCCGTAAATATATGCTTAAGTATGTACACCATATACCTAGATCGAATATTAAGTAAAAACATAATTGACAGTTAAGAGTAGCCGGATAATTATCTGTAATTTTTAATCTGTGTGTCTGCTTATCCGTGTATTTTATGATCATTGCATCTTACTAATATACCCTTTAAAGGTGCAATGCCTCTGTTCGTAATTAAATTATGTGTCTCATGAAATAAATCATTAATCAAGTAGAACGATTTCGTTGTTACTAATTATTTTTATGGTAACCTTTTCGACAGCCACCTGATGTTAAATGGTCCCCCGCTGCCTATGGACATCTGCAATACGAGAGGCCTCGCAATACGTTGCTATTCCGGACACTGAATGTCTCGTAGTGTGTGGGTGTGTGTACACCTACACCCATCCTTCGTACTGGAACACAGCTGCCTGACGGGAGAAATAGGTACCTTTTGGTGTGGTAGTACTCACACGGCTAGCGAGCTGATATTGCGACCTACTAACACTTAAACTGTTTTAAGCTGCATGGCCCAACACTAACCTTAAATAAATCCAGATGCTTGCAAATTAATACTAATTAAGTAATGTAAATATCTACTAAAAACCCTTACTCTGCATTTAAAGGAAGGTATACAATATAATGTACAGAAAACTTGTATATAATAATATTAAAATTAACTAAATAGTTTAAAAAGACCAGTCAACTGCGAGTCAGACTCGTGTGCTGACGGTTCCGCACATACTTACCCATGTAAATAGTTTGATTGATGAATTTCCGAACATTCCTGAAACGAAAATATTAACTGTACTGAGAGACAAACCTAAGTTTTCCGTTGAAAAACTACTGTCATCGATGCATATTACTTTAAATCGAAAAAAAAAGTAATTATTTTGTCATGTAACTACAGATTTACAGATTTTTCTTTTATTGCCATTTTCTTTTTATTCATGATTCTAAGTCAACAGGAAATTCCGTATAGGTTTTGATATTTTTCATCACCATCATATCGTCCACAGCTGTACATATGCCTCGCCTGAAAATAACTACAATGATCGCGATTCCAGATTGTTGATTCCCTTGCGAGCGTCAAAATATGCGCCATAAACGGAGCATAAACGGCCTTATCCTTAGAAGTTTCATTTTTTCAGGACACCAAGGGGGAGCTGACATGAGGATTTGATATTAATTTCAGCTTGATACAGCTTCACGAATCCTTTGAAAAACGGTTCTTAACGAGCGGGCAGACGGACAGCTAAAAAGGCTCCGGCTGCCGGCTGACATCAAACTAAGTAAATTTTTGCAGAAAAATATTACTAGGAAGCAACGTTTTCTTTAGATAAAAAAAAATTCAATGTTAATTATGCCATGCAATATACTATTGTATTGCGGGGTATTTAAGGCTTAGTTAGAGTATTTTAAACAAATTTCGTCAACAGAACGTAGAAAAATCTCTTCAATATTTCCGTAATCAGAAGCTTGTCAGTTATGGTCCAAAAAACAAACATGGTTGAAATGATTAGAAGAATACCTATTGTTACTTTCGGCTCCATGTGTCTTTATACCTGCGATATATTTTCGTAATGTTTTTGAAAAAGCTTTTATGATATCTGAAACAAATAAACAACTTGTATAAAGATATATTAACAAGAGGTCAGACAACACAAGTCTGCTTAGAACGACTCTTCCATTATTCATCCCCCGAGAGGATGAAACGGGGGTCCAATGTTTACGCGGAGGAAGTCGCGGGCAAAAGCTAGTACTATATAAAAGCGAAAAGTTGTTTGACTATTGAAAAATCAGTTCTACATCAACATAGAGTTACTAATGCTTTGAGTTTACAATGATAGGGGTTGTAAAACCTAACAGAGAGAATAATCTCCTCATAATTAATAAATACTAAAGATGAAACAAATATCCATCAACTATCCTCTATCCGGCCAATTTTTACTATCCGGCCGGATACCTAATAAGCAATAAAATACAATAATTTCTCATTACCACAAGTGACATTATGTTTTTATAATTAAATATTAGTATAAAGCTTTAATTCATTTATCTATAAGTAATAATATCTTATGACAAATAATCACTTGTCAAAAATATTATTATTCCATAATAATTTTTAATCTAATTATAGCTAAATAGGCGATCGTTTTTTACTGATGACATTTTTTAGTATTCACAACAACACCAATCGCAACAAGTGAAATAGAATTCAAACTAATCACTTACTCTCTTCACTCTGACACTAGGGTGTGTAGGGTCGTAAGACCTTACTGCCCACACGATAATGAAGAACGAATCATGTACTCGAACGAAATTAACTAGCCGCTCGTGCGCGATGACACCCCAATCTTTCCAATCTTGTTCATTCAAATCAAACCCAGACAACATGTAATGCAAGAAAAGGCCGAATATTCGGCAATTCGGCTTCGAAGCCTGCCGAATATCCTCCAGTATCCGGCCAAACTACTATCCGTTTCATCGCCAATAAATACAATTACTATGAAATATGGAAATCAAGGACCGGCAAGAGATACTCAACCAGGAACGTTTCTTAAGCTATTCACTAATAAGTAGTAACTGGCTGTCAGTTTTATTCAAATTTATACAAATCTTAAATAAATAAACATCCACGGAATAAATTCATATTTATTTATTCATTGTTTGTCAGAGGTGAAAAGACAGTTCTTGCAATTATCATTATTGTATCAAAGCAACATACTCATGGGGTGTAGTACAATAATAAAGTTATCTGTTGCTTGCGACTATAAAGCGCCTATAAACTTGCGACAGCCACAAACGCCGCCACCTGGAGCTAGAAGCGGTGCCGTAGCAGCCTCCGAAGGTCAACCGTGTGCGGCGAGTCAGTATAGGTAAAATGTATTAAAAAACTGGTGTGCAGCCAGGCTAAGTTCTTCTATCTACTCTTATGCGAAAGCTTGCGAGAATGGATCGATTAATAGATAGATATTTACTCTTTCATGCTAAAGCGACTGCACAGAATTCACTGAAATATGGCGCCATTTAGATATTGATTATTTTACTAATGGAATAGTTTTGGTGCTTGTGGTGACCTGTCATCAGGTGGGAAGACAAAACACCTCAAGCCTGCTTCATCTAAATTCGCCAAGAGAGATTTATTCAGAGTGGACCTAAGTTTTTAGGTTATAGTAGTCTTTGCTATTTATGAGCTCGCGTCATGTGTGTCTTATGTCATTGTTAAGAATTGCGATAATTGACTTTATAATTACCAAATTAAGGGGTGTGCCCGGCAAAAAAATATTATAAATATTGAAAACTATGAGGCTATGCTCACTAGACCGTACCGTGACCGAGCAACACAGTCGCATACTATGCACGGAGCGTCATCAATTGTCGGTTGATACGTTCATAGCACGATCATGGTATGCTACTGTGTAAGGGCAGACTCCTTAAAAATTGACTTTGTTAATTTACTTATTTATTTATTTCTTTCTTTCTTTCTTTCTTTCTTTCTTTCTTTCTTTATTTCTTTCTTTCTTTCTTTCTTTCTTTCTTTCTTTCTTTCTTTCTTTCTTTCTTTCTTTCTTTCTTTCTTTCATTCTTTCTTTCTTTCTTTCTGTTTTCTTTCTTTCTTTCTTTCTTCTTTCTTTCTCTCTTTCTTTTTGTCTTTCGTTTTTTCTTTTTCTATTTAAAACCCATGACATATATACCTTACAGACTATCATACATATTTATAAAAACCACAATAATATCATGTCTCAAGGTCAAGGTCTCAATACAATGAGACACAACTCGCACTACGAACGACTTGAAATTCGTGTTGTGGCGCGACTTCAACTTCGTGACCCTTATGCTCTAGCAGGCCTTCGCACTTACTCGTGTGATGTAGTCGGATCGCATAGAGCTGCGTTGTAGGTATTGCCGAACGGATCCTGGATCTTGGAAGCGCGGTCTCGCATTAGTTCTACTTTCTCTGCACGAAGCCATCCTTGTCACACGTGCCTGTAACTGCGCCTAGCTGCTTTGAACTCCTGTCGGCAGGTTCACTACAGCCTTTAAAATACATAGCAGTATTACATATTACATGTTTTATTACAGCGACTCCACCAAAATACGTTTGTCGAACCACGAAAGCTTTTGAAACAAACAGCAAGGAGCAACGACACCACATTTTTGAAGAACTCATGAAGTCTTTGTCGAAAGAAAATGTCAACTTTTCCGAGCTAGAAAATCGTATTGATGATATTTGTACAACAATTTTCGTGAAATGAGATTTTTCATTTAAGAATGTCCTTATGAAAATAAAGGTCTTCCGTTAAATCCTAACTAATATTATAAATGCGTAATAAAAGTAAGTTTGTTTGTTTGTTTATTACCATTTTACGCCTAACCCACTGAACCGATCATCCTGAAATTTTGCATATACGTTGCCAGGTGTACAGAAACGAACATAGGGTACCTTTAATCCCGAAAAAAAGTACTGTTTCCAAAGGAAATCACAATAACGTTCTTATGATCATAGATGGCGCTACGTGTCGTTTCGAATCATTTCGATTTTAACCGAAATTTACGTGGACGAAGTCGTGGGCAAAAGCTAGTAACTTATAACATTGAACAGACAAAAATAATTGCGATAATTTTCCTTTTCGCATGTCAAGAACTTCAGATTTTAATAAAGAAATCTGCAGTTGTGAACCCTATTAGGTATATAATCATAACATGTAAAAAAGTAGTAAGGATTGTGTAGCCAACCTGTAATCATATGTAATAAAGATTTTGTATCGATTTCCATTTAAACTATTAAATAAAGTAAATCTTGAATCCTTAGAAGGTATACAACTGTTTGTATTGTATGATTCCCAGTTGATATTCGATTCTCAAATATTTTGGTCCTTTTTAATAACGCTAATAAAAGTATAGGATTTTTTATGATGACGTCATCGTTACCGAAACATAAAGTAAGTAGACCTATTTCCTTTATCCTTTCCCCCCTCCCCCTCTTAGAAAATGAATCTTGTGGTTTAGCCATTTTGTCTCTCAGAACGAAAATTTTCGGTAACAGTTTCTGTCGGTACATATTATCTAGATCTATATAATTATAACAAAACATCACGCCTGTTATCCACGAAGGGTTAGGCAGAGATATACCTGTTAGTAGATTAACATTTCGCCAGTTATGTCAAGTTATATCCCATGGGGGCGAGCCTATTGCAACCGCGCACAAATCCGGACTCCGAGCCAGCTGCTGAGAAAATTCCTGATGGAAAACCCATTAACACTTTGCCCGACCTGAGAATCGAACCTAAGACCTCATGTTCAGCAGTCGCGCTTTGTGACCACTAGACCAACGAGACAGAGTCAACTAATAAGTATGACTAAAATTATCTTAACTGAAAATATAATATTATTACTTTAAGACACAGAAGCTCATTGTTTCATTTTAGTTTAGCTCCTGTTGTAGGTCAAAGACCTTTTCTCTTCTCCACTCTCTCTATCTTAAGCTAGTGTGGGCTAATCCTTTTTTCATTTGATTCTTCCCGTCTGGAGAGAATGAATACAAGTTATGTCGGAAACAACGATTCCTCCTGCTACCATGAATCGGGACCCCAGTATTCACATGATCTGCTTCCCCGGTTGGTATTCGACCGCTACTTGCAGGCCCCTTCGCCATGTGCACCTTGCCCTGGAATCATACATTTCCTTATGCGCGTACGGAACACTGCGCGCCGCCGACTCAGTCTTGGTAATCCTGCCTGCAAGCATCAAGCTGGTCCGACAATCTTCGCCTGTGTCAACCACGATGTCGCCATACGTTTTTCGGCACCTGTATTGTGTTTGTGATAAAAGCCCGTAGCCCGTCAGACATACGGCACAAAATCATTCTAACTTCATCTTATTAACCGAACGCATCCACTGGTTGACATAAGTCAAAACCAAGTCAAATCATTTATTTTAATTAGATGATTAAAAGGACCAATTTGAACGTCATTTACAAGATAATACAAAAATGAAATAATATTGAATCTAGTTGCTCGTACCAAAAAGTAGTTCCACATGAAGAAGAACGGGCAAGAAACTCCATACATACTCTGTTAAAAAAAACGGTTTAACAATAAGTAGTAGGTACATTAATTCCATATTATTATGCGAATGTGAAGACTATGTACCTAAAATAAAAGTCGTGTAAAGTACCTACTACAATACGTAGGTACCAAGAGCTACAAAATTAGAAATGAGATCTAAATCAATTATTATGTTTATAAATCATTATCAATTATACACAGGGCTCACATGTTTACAATATTGTGGTAGTAGACGAAAGCAATTAAAATACTTAATTTATAATTACAGTGGAATTCATAAGATCTAGTAATGGGAATCGTTTTATACGGCTTAGAGGTTACACGTGCTATGGGAAGGCCACTGCTAGTAAGCATTAGTGGCGTTGTTCAACCAAAGTCAAAGTCAAATCATTTATTTAAATTAGGCCATTATAAGGTAGTTTATTTTTGACACACTTACTCGTAAAGTGGTTCTTAATGCAGTGCTTTTAGTATCACAATGCACTGTATTACTCACGCGTGCTGTTTACATTACCCCACTAGTGATGTAGTGTAATGAAAAAAGCACGCCTACTGCCTACTACTCAATAGGTACTACAGTCATAATTTGAATTTGCCTAATCTTCGCCCGTAAGTAGATACGCCTTACTAAGTATTCTCTCTTTCTAGGTTCCGTTAGTTATTACTGGTACATGTAGACGTCAGGAATCACCAAGTACCGAGGACCCAGTTACTAGGTTGTGGAGGTCAGATAGGCAGTCGCTCCATGTAAAATACTGGTATTCCGCTGCATCCGGTTAGACTGGAAGCCGACCCCAACATGATTGGGAAAAGGCTAGGCAGATGTTGATGACGTATGGAAATGTGTAGACGTTAGGAATAATATAATACTAGAAAAGAGATTGAAAATCATGGCGAAATACAAGAATATAATGCAATATGGCGAATACATATAAGTCGTAATTAATTATACTCAAAGAAGATTCCGTGATCATGTCTATTCCATGATTCACGGCCTGCTGTTTTTTTGACATAATAAAGGAATATGGAAGTCTACTTTTAACAAAAGCAATACCATACTAATATTTATAATAATAAAATTATTAACAATAACAGTTTTAACCTACCACTTTATTAATTGTCATTGTAGGAATTGTATTAATAATTAAATCTTCTGAAACAAAATTGGTTTTATTTTAATTTTTCGTCACTAGTGTATCGAAAAACGTCTTAATATACGCGCGAGCATTTACCATTACGCCTTCGGCTCCATTGCGCCCCCGACTCAGCTCCGGCTGCAATTCAGCTTCGACCGTAATGCCAAACTTACCTCACTTGTTTCGTAATATACTATTAAAGTATGAAGGTTGTTAAGCATTGTTGCTGAATTGCAGTTTGAGGCTATTTACAGCATACAACTAATAGTTTTTTTTATAATTATACAAAACCTGTCGAGGGAATGGTAAATGCTTAAGCGAATCCCGCACCTCCGGCTATAGGCAGAGGTGGAACACCGCGGTGGCTTTAGCTGGTAAGGAGCCGTCTCCACGAGCGAGAGAATTGCGGCGATATTATCGTCTTGCTACGGATTTCCACTCTTCGCATCGACGCGATGACATCGCCGTGTGTAGACACGTTCTAAAAAAGTGTATAAAAATACGTGGAACGACGATTATATCGCTGCGATTCTCTCGCTCGTGGAGACGGCTCCTTAGAGTCAGGGATGCCCCTCCGTCACTCCCACGACGAAGGAAGTCCATGAGGACTTCCACCGCGCAAAAATAAAAGGGAATTTTATAACCTGAATTTATTATTACAGCTAAAATCGTAATATTAAGGATAGGGAAGCGTCTCATTCATCTTAGAGCTGACAACAACAGCTGAAAATCAACCATTAATTTAAACATCCTCTTTATTATTTCAGCGGAATTTATACAATCAAGAAAAGGGAATCGGCTTATCCGCTTTAAAGGGTACACGTACTTTGAAAAGCCTTCAAAAACTAATAAGCGGCAGTGGAGATGTTCTACTCATTTAGCGCGAGGATGCCGAGCGGACATCATTACTGTTAATGACGAAATTATAAGAATCCGTGAAGGACATAACCACGCACCAAGTATGAATGCAATGAGAAGGTAAAAGAACAATGGGAAAATTTGTATGAACCCCGTCCCCAGAAGTGTAGCACTATGGGCCATGTGTAAAAAAAATAGATGTTATTCTGAATAACTAATAACTGAAAGAAATTCTAGATATCTACTACTTTTATTAATTATTTTATTTTCAGACATTGATTATTATAATTATTATTTATTTATTTATGCATAATTATATTGCGTGCTCAAAAAAAATATTTCTTAGTAAAACGACGGCTTGTTGGTCTAGTGGTTAGCGGCCCTGACTGCTAAGCCGGAGGTCGTGGGTTCGATTCCCACCCAGGACAAATTTTGTGTGATACATGATTGTTAGTTCTGTGTCTGGGTGTGATTTATCTATAATATGTATGTATTTATAAATTATATAAGTATGTATATCAGTTGTCTGGTTATCATAACACAAGCTCTGCTTAGCTTGGGATCAGATAGCCGTGTGTGAGTTGTCCAAAGATATTATTTATTTATTTATTTATTTAAATAATTAGTTGTATTCTATCTTTAAGTTTGAATAGGTAACTTTTTCCCCTATCACACATTGACTTCCATACAATAAAATTCTGTATTTTTTAAGCTCTTTTCATTTGATATATGAGACAACGTGCTACAGGGGTAGGGACGCTTTTTCCCAATGTTCTTTGTAACTAAGTCAAAGTCAAACATGGGATGCTTTAATAGTAACTAAAGCATCCCATGACAAAACTCTGACTGAAATGAATGGTAAGTATATGTATATCAATTTGTCAAAGCTTGTTTCAACGCGCCTTTTAATATTTGACATGTAATAATAAACATAATAAGTAAACTCGTAACTAAGTCAAAGTTTAATCAATTATTTCAATGAGACCAACAATGGTACGATTGAAAGTCATTTACAACAAAAATAAAACTTGGGATGCCTCAGTAGTAAATAAGGCATCCCATGATAAAACTTTGGCTAAAATTAATCGTAAGGATAAATATAAAATTGCCAATCGTGCATCAACGCGCTTTTTTTTTTACTTGTAATAAAAAACATATGTAAAATGCATGCTATGTATGTTTTACTTAGAAACCTACTCTGTTCTCAGTTAATTGAAATGTAAATTTCTTTATGAGAATAAATCTCTTTAACCATAAAATTAAAAATAATTGTTTCATTAAAATGTAACATTAAGACTTTCAATAAAAACATACGACCAACAGGACCTGAGTTTATTTATTTTAAATCTGGCAATTATATTTTCTATGTAATGACAAAAATCTAAATGATTTGAATGGTACCTATGCTGTCATAATGAAGTTTTTAAACCGTCCGTCAGCGTGGTAAGTCTATATTATTTAGAAGCCAACGGCAGACAAGTGACGGCACTGGCAGTGCCGCCTAACAGCAAATAGTGACCGCAGTGACACGACTGGTTTCTACTGAGTATTTCTATAACAATACTACTACCTACGTACTACGTTTAGAGGATGTTGTAATAGCAATGTATTTATAAAAAAAAAAAACAAGAAGAACATCTATCATCATCGTTTCAGCCAACGACGTCCATTGATGGCCATAAGCCTCTCCTACAAATCGCCACAATGACCCGCCCTGCGCTACTCGCATCCAGCGGGCCCTTATTCCCCTTCCCATTGTTCAGAGAGCAATGGAGAGGGCTATGTTAGGGTTCAAATCAGAATAAATCTACCCATTACCTACCTAATTTAAAAGCAATGCAAAAATAAACATTTTACTTCATGACAAAATTTGACTATTCATCATTGCACTAGAGATTTTATCTTAAGATCGGAAAGCCAATTAAGCGTTCATTATCTAGTCGCAGCATTGCTGTACTCCAGTTAGATGTCATTTGCAGCATTGAACCACTGAACTGGACATAAAAGAGCATCGCAATGTGGCGCGTCGGTCCTGCCCAGGTATCGGTCAAAGTGGATGGTCCGACCTATATCGACACTTCAAGCTTTGTATCAATGATGGGTATTAGGTACGGTTGCTTGAAGAATTATCCCCGAGAGACCAACCATCAACTTGAAATCAACCATGTATTTCATGATCCCGAATTTATTATTACAGCAGAATTCATCAAATCGAGGGAAGGGAATCGTCTTATACTACTTAGAGGGTACACGTACTCTGGAAGGGCCACTACTACTAGTAAGCAACAGTGGCGATGTTCTACCCACTTGGCGCGAGGATGCCGAGCTGACATCATCACATATAAAGGAGAAATTATAAGAGTTCGGGAAGACCATAATCATGCACCTAGTATGAATGCCATGAAAAAGGAAAAGTTTTACTTTTAAAGACTACATCATCTTCCTACCCTTGTCCCATGTTACTTAAGGTCGGCACAACGTTTTCTTCTTCCATTCCATCCTGTCAGCCATCATACTGTCACTGACTCCCTTTTCTGTCATATAATTCTTCACACAATCCATCCATCTTTTCTTTAGCCTTCTTCTTCCTCTCCATCCATCCACATTCATATTTAATACTCCCCTGTGCTTTCTCTTTACTTTTAAAGCCTACAAGCCATGGTAAAACTCTAACTGATGTAAACGGTAATCATGCTGCTTCTGGGTAAGCTCACTCCATCGACGACTTTGTCACCTCTGACCTAGACTAGGGTCAAGTGTTTTTTATTGTATCACAATAGGTTAAACCTACGGTAATACAAAATTAGTAAGATATTATTATTATTATAACTAGCCTGTACTGTCCCACTGCTGGGCAAAGGCCTCCCTCCATTCCTTCCATTTCTCGCGATTTTGCGCTTCGTCTTGCCAATTCTCAAGGAAGCCCACCAAGTCGTCCCGCCATCTCCTTCTTGGTCTGCCGCGTCCCCGTCTTGTCGTTTCGGGACACCAATCTTGGGCTCTACGGGCCCATAGATTGTTCGACATGCGGCAGACGTGTCCAGCCCAGTCCGCTATTTTAGCTGGGCAGCCTTTTGTAGAGCCAGTAAGATATAAATAAAATAAATCAACTTCTAAGTGAGGCATGTATATTATGTGTGATAGGGTGTGTGTCTGTTTTATTTTTAAGAAAGTTATAATCTCAACAAACAAAGACAATTAATTAGAACATCAGCTGTCAAACTAAGTAGAATAAAACAAACTTAATGGTGGCATTAAGTTTGTTTCGGCTATAGTGTCAGTGAAAGATTTTTTTAATATTGGACCAATAATTTCAGAGATTACTTCTTACATATTTAACTATAATATTAGTATAGGTAAGGAAATGTTAATTCAATTAATAGTTTTATTATCTACTACATATTTTGCCATATTAAGTATTTCTATAGTTGTTACGAGTCGTCAGAAGCCCGAAAGTCTGACAACCAGTCATACCACGGGGTATTGTATTATCCAGTTACTGGGTTGTGGAGGTCAGATAGGCAGTCGCTCCATGAAAAATTCTGTTATTCAGTTGCATACGGTTTGACTGGAAACCGACCCCAACATAGTTCGGAAAAGGCTAGGCGGAAGTATTTCTATAAAAACATAGTTTAATACTTTGTAAACAAATAATATATGTACAATCATATTGTAGCGCATTCGGAAGTTAGTCTGTAAGTAATAGTAACACTAACAATTTGTACAAAGAGTTCTGTTGTAGTTTTGTCATGTGTATTATAGGGTAACGTTAATTAAATAAATGTAAAAATATCCGTAGTACTATTTGCCTATTCCAGCCATCACTGCTAATAGCATATGCACACGACGTTTCCTACACGCGCCGTCGGCAGTTTGCTTGCACTTAGCTGTGTCTGACTCGCGTGCCTATCGCGTCTGTAATCGATACAAATGCGCATCGACGACGGCGCGTTTAAAAAACGCGGTGTACGTAGGCTCTAAACGTAATACCAATAAATTAAGATAGACGCCCACAGGAACTGCTATAGCCCCGGCCGTGACCGACTGACCTTAAGCTTGCAAATGAAATAAAGAAACGTATAATGAACCAACGTTTTTTAAAATTTGAACAACGACCAACTGTTTAATACACAAAATAGATTAATAACCAATAGAGATAGAATTAAAAAAAAATTAAACGGTGTTGCCATGTAATTTATTTATTTATTTATTATTAAGGTCAACAATTGTTTACACATAACATTCTTACAAACTAGAGATATACATATAAAGCACGTGTAACAATTTCTTAAAGGCTAACACCTTATGCAAAGAAAACGTTAACAAATTTATACCAAAAAAAATAAACAAAAATCAATAATTTAACAATGGCAGTACATTACCTTATAGTTCAATTTGATACTAAATAACAATAAAACGCTGTTCGTGGCTTAGCCCTGAGCATGTTACCATGACCGTGGCTCCATCTTGTAGGCGTCTAGCTTTATATAGAAACACTTCCACGTGGCAAGGTTCAAGGATAACGCAGCCCGGAACAGTTTCAGACACGCGACATGAGTCATTTCAGCATGTATAATGTTTTTTTTTTTTATGTTCAGTTGGTATAAAGAAATATCCCGTTGGTCTCGTGGTCGCAAGCGCGTTGATTCCCAGGTCGAGTAAAGAATTATTGAGGTGCGTCCAGACCTGACAAATGTGTCTCGAATGTGTTGCTCGCGAGCCGCTTGCGAACAGCGTGCTTGCATTTTATGTTAGTACGCATCCACCACAGGCACCAAACGTAAGCTGTAACCGCACGCGAGCAACACGCGCGCAGTTCGCAAGGTCTGGGCACACTTTTAGAAAAGAAAGAAAGAAAACGAAAGAAAAACTGTATATTCCTGCAAAGATGTAGCACTTAACATAAAAAGAGAAAATAAAAATTGTACATAAGAGCAAAGTAGAAACAATTTGTATTAAATTATAAAATAAAAATCAAATAAACACAAAATAAATATGCGCCACTACCGCGCGAAGGGGCTTACGCTCAGTATAATGCTGTAGCAAGTGCACGGAGGCACTAAAACCACGGCTTTGGTTTTCAGCGTAAGCCCATGGGTTTTTCCATTAGCAATTTTTCCGTAGCAGCCGCATGGAAGTAGGAGTATGGAAGTTGTTGGTAACACCCCCGTTGGTCCTGCGCCTGATCTTCCCCAATCGTGTCGGATTGCCGCCCCATCGGACTCTGAGAATGAGGGAAGAGAGAGCAACTGTGTTTGTGCACACACTCGTACACTATAATATCTCCTGCGTACTTGACTAGTCAGCATTGAGATTGGGCGCCATGACTGAAATCACCCTGATAATAAAATTTAAGATCCACAAATTTACGTCCTTTTGTTATTACAGCGGAATTTATTACATCACAGAAAGGGAATCGTCTGATACGTTTTAAAGGGTACACGTACTATGGGAGGCCTCCAACTTCTTCTAAGCAGCGATGGCGGTGTTCAACCCACTCACCGCGCGGGTGCAAAGCGACCCTGGTCACAGTTGACGATGAGATTATAAATGCAAGTGATGATCACAGTCATCCACCGAGTTTGAAATGCGTCAATCAAAAGCCATATACAATGACAAAAATGTGAATGATATGATGGATTTGTAGGACACTGACTTTTACCTAAGTTTTGTCTGCGAAAACTGATATTATCTTAATTAACTTAGGGCTGATTTTTCAATAGTCAGATAACTTTTATCCAAAGAATAAATATGACAGTTTGACATATTATTTTATTTACAAAAGCTGTCAAATCGCTATATTTATCCTTCTGTTATGAGTTATCTGACGATTGAAAAATTAGCCCTTAATTAACTGATTAGTAAATAGTGTTATTATTTTTAAAATTTAGTTTTTATTTTAGTTCATTTAATAGTGTTGCTGTGCCCTAACTGGGTCCATGACTGTACTTTAGCTTTAAGCCCTATATAACATCTATAAAAACATTATGATAAGCAAATAAATAAATATGAATATGATGTTCAGATTATTACAGACGCAGACGAAGTTGTGAATTAAAAACCAGCCTACATAATTATATCTCCTTACTTGGGGTTAAAGCTTATTCCGTACATAATTTTATCGAAATCGGTTTAATAGTTTAGACATGAAGCGTCAGACAGACAGAGTTTTATTTTGCATTTATAATCAGTATAGATATAGATTGCCAATATTTGAAAATATGCGTCAAATGTATTGGATTTTATCATATGAACTATAGTATAATAGCTTTAATTTATTGCTATGTTATCTTAATTTTTATGTAATAAATCATAACACCTCTAGTACAATAAAAACTTAGTTTTATTTTAAACTAGCGAATCGCCCTGGCTTCGCACGGGTGCAAATTTCCGACTAAGATCCGGTTAATAAGAATAAAAATCTGAAAAATCCGGAAAATTACAAACACAAGAAGAAAAGAATCAACCAGATTGGTCTGGCCATTATGAAGTTTTGCGCTGAGCAACACATTCGGCCATTCACTTTTATTTGTTTATACATAGATACAGATAATTATATAGACACCTGAAGACAAAATCTTGTCTCAATCTCATCTCTTCGTCAATCAAGATGTCGCAACCGCGTGTTAATCGGGCATTACAGTACAACAAATAAAACAAAAAGTAAAACTTAAATATATACATAAATAAATTGGTCTGTTTTTCATTACAGTGGTATTTCTAAAATCACAGAAAGGAAATCGTCTGATACGTTTTAAAGGGTACACGTACTATGGAAGGCGTCCAACTTCTTCTAAGCAACAGTGGCGGTGTTCGACCCACTCAGGGCGCGGATGCAAAGCGTACATTATCACAGCTGACGATGAGATTATAGTAACAAAGAATGAACACAATCATCCACCAAAGAAATGCATCAATTAAAAGCCAATAGCAAAAAGCTTTTTTACAAAAAAGATAACCGCCTTCAAAAACTACAAAATAATAAACAGCTTGGAAGTCGGAGACTTTGGTTTTGTTTCTTGTTATGTAGGTGAAGCCACCAACTTCCAAATTTCGATTTCTCTTTTCACTTTTTAGTGATAGTGTTAATGTTTGAAATCCTTACAAAAAGCCCTGTCAAACAGTACCTCACATGATATATTGAATTTTGGAAAGTGATAGGAGGGTGGTTGACGTACCCCCCCCCCACTTCCTTCAGTCAGTCATCGACTACACGTATAAACAAAGCAATTTTTCTTGTAACGACGGTTCTGCTGTGATTTTATAAGGAGTTCCGTTCCATATCTCCAAAGTTCATCATCAGATCATGACAATATTCGGAACTATACTCTTTCAAACAAAAAGAATCATCCAAATCGATTCATAATTGGAGAAGTAATCGTAGAACGTATAAAAAAAAACATACTTAACGAATTGAGAACCTCCTCCTTTTTAAGTCGGTTGAAAATGTGAATGATATGATGGGCTTATACGACACTGACTTTTAACTATAGCCTGGTTCATATGGGAATCCTAATAAACAATAACCATAGAGTTTATTACAGACACTTTCCAGCCAATGTCAGCATTCTTAACGTTCCAGAGTCACTGGTAGACAGCTTCGATGAAGAGTAATAGTGGTTTCTTTTTTTTGGTTACTTTGGTTGTTTTTCTTTCAGCACCAGAGTACATAGTGTCAATGAGAGGAAAGAAAGTAATGAAGTTCAAAGGACACACGTACTATACGACCTTGAAGCATTCTTATAAGATTTGTTGGAAATGTTCTACGCATAGTCATTGCAAAGCAGTAGTTTATACTTTGGGGAATAAAGTTTATGGGAAAAAAGGGGAACATAAGCATGCAGATTAAGAAGACATTAATTATAAGCTTTTAAAAACAAAAAAAGTTTGAATGGATGAATGTTTGTAACTCAATAACGCCAAAACGGCTAAATGGATCTAAATAAAATTTTGGCAAAAAGAGAAATAGTCTGGAATAGCACGCATATTTATCAACTTTGATGATGACGATTAAAAATGTTGGATGCAACATTTAAAAACGGTTAATAAAACAAACATAATAAATGTTGAAACTTTGACCTTCAAAATCTCCGTAACTAGCAAATTCCCAGGTATGGTCCAAATAAATATCTTTTCGGCTTCGTAAGTGTCATTTATACAACCTTTAAACTCCTTTAAGTCAACTTTCGCGGGAATAAATAGTTTTTCTTTCTTTCTACCTTTACACTCCTTTATAAAGGTCGCTTCCGCGGGAATACCTTTTTTTTTTATTATTATTTTTATAATCTTTACACTTTCGACACACTAAGAAGTAGAAGAAAGTTTATCATGATGATTACATGTTCAGATTATTTGGAGGAGTTGTCAATATTCTCATTACCTATCTATATGTAATTTTATTGTTTTGTAGTTGTTAAGGTAACATTTTTTTTACTAGACAAATTTAATGTGTCATTTCTTTTTTAAACTATGCTCTAATCCGTGAATATGAAATGAAATGAGAAGTGAATAAACACATTATGTTTTGTACTATTCAATTAATGAATGAAACCTAGGCGCCTACCTCCATCTCTTATATCAATATTATTTTATTATTTCTTTGTTATTTCTGTTGTTGCATTTTCAACTGTCGGCGCTGAGCCGAGCGTTGAAAATCCAACAGTGTGCAAGGCAAAGTAATATAAAAATAATATTGTTCTAAGTTTTGTTTTTTGGTTGGCCCCCAGAATATAAAAATAAAAGGTTTTGCTGCAAACTTTGTTTTATTTTTGAACAATTCTAATAGAAAAAATGAATCTTTGAATCTCTTTAAGCAAAACATTCTGGCTAAAACCTAAAGTTAGATATTAAAGCTAAGCTAGACGGTATTTCATGGTCCTAATATCATACACTTCATTCACAGGTACAGACGATGAAATAGGACCAGTATTTGTCCTATCAATGAAAGGGAAGCGTATGTTGAAATTCAACCACTATACTTACTACGCTACTTCGGTGGGACCCAAGATCCGCTGGCGTTGTTCAAGTCAGAATGGATGCAAAGCGACCGTACACACTTATGAAGACCACGTGATAAGCGTGAACGAAAATCACACACATCCGCCGAAGTATATTCGGAAGTCGCGGATGCATCCACATAAGTTTAGGTGTTGAGGTTATGTATTGTTAATATCATACAGATAATTGGTCATAGCGGATTTTATTACTCAAGTCCCACATAATGAGACACAATTGATATTCCATTGTTCTGACTTACCGGTATGACAGCCGGGCCTTGAGCGGTTAAAGTTATACCTACATGGCATAGCGAAGAATTTGTGTGAATGATATATTTGCCTGAGAAATCGGAAAATATTTAAAAAGAAGTAAAAATAAAAACTTTTCAAGGTCAAACGCATCTTGTGTTGTATAAAAAGCAATATACGCCAAGAGTTCTAAAAATGTAAAGTATAAATTGTTAAATCTAAAATTCGTCGCAAACAAAAGCGTAAAAAAATACTATTGCATTAATCATGACACAAATCTTTTTTTTTCTGCGTAATGTGAAGACCCTTGGTCAATAGTTTGAGGGGTCAAAGGTGACCTTCAGAGTGCTGAGGTTATTATTATTGAAGCAAGCTTTTTGTATAAGTTCGATGCGTCTCGACGATCCAATATCAGGTGGGGACCAACCCTAATGGGATATGAACCCTCCTAGCAACCGGACAATCATAAGTACACGGATTAATTTTGTTACTACTAAGTTTTTTCATCATGTCTCGTTTTTTATAATACGACGACATAATTTTGTCGCGCATGCGTGTTTTCCCGGTTGATTGCAATATTGTTAATCGTATTAGGGGAAGATTTCTCATTCGTTAGATAACTTTTGACAGAAGAATAAATATGGCGGATTGACAGCTTTGATGTATTTTGTATCGTCTATCTGAATAAATATAAATGAATATATAAATGTGTTGTCGAGCTCAAAACTCGAGAACAGCTCGACTCATTTGGCTGATTCTTTTTCTGTTGTGTTTGTTATTTCTCAGACAAGGCTATATTACAATTTTTTTTTGTTTTTTTAAAATCCTACGCTAAGATCAGAAATTTGTACCCGTGCGAATCCAGGGCGCATATAAAATATATCAACCTGTCATATGTTAATTCCTTTGAAAAAAGAATTCTGGCTGTTGAAAAATCAAACCTGAATTATTATATTTTAGAAAATATTATGTACTGTTAAATATAAATAAAATATATAAACTTAAACTTATAAATGAGTAGCTAAGCTTAAGTGTCATGTTTCTCGTCTTCGCTATAACAGTAATTAATTCGTTTTATTATTTTAGCAAATAGACATTATTGTATGTTATTCTAGCTTAATAATGTTACTTACTGTAGTCGTAAATTGTGTAGTATTTGTACTAAATATAAAATATAAATTTAATTGTAATTCTTTCGGCCAAAAGTATAACTTTATGATTACATTCGCTTGCTTGACAACTTTGTGTTTTATTGTCCTTAAACAAGGTGCAATTTCGCAAAATTCCCCTTGTATGTGCGTTGTATACATACCTTGCTTACCTTTTTCGTATACACGGTGAAAGTGAAGTTGGCGAACAAACTTGTATTATTGCTTCAGGACATGGTGTGATTGGTACTGGTACTGGGGGTCTACAAAAGCTGTGAAATTTTGGCCACATATAAAATAAAAACAGCTGTTTTATAAATATGACCTACAAAGTCAAAATGAATGGAACAGTAGTATAAAAGACGTCAATTTATTTATTAGAAGCTAACCAGTCACAATCGTGGCTGCAGCACTCGACTGCAGCTCCAACAGTTATGCGGATGTTCATTGTTAAATCACAAAGTCTGACCGCAACTAATTGGCCGACACGTCGTGCGATCCGTTGGCCGATGCGACGATGCGAATTGATTTATATCGTTCGATATGCCAATTGCAGCACTTATTGCGAACACAGTTCAATTGTTTAATAGAGATGCAATTTTAAATTGATACATCTTGTACCTAAACATTACTTGAAAGGATATTCATCCTGTTTTTATACAGTATAATGTAGGTACCTAATAATATTAATAATACCAGCCTATTTTTGTCCCATTGCAGGGCAAAGGTCTCTTCTTGTACAGATAAGGCACGAGCATTGCCCAACCAGCAAAATAAATGCGTCGAATTGAACACTATTATAAAACTGTTGAACTGCTACGACACTATTATAAAAGCTTTACACGTCTGTTAGTTGTATAATTCTAATAGTATACAACTTTTTTTCTAGTAAGGTGATCGCCGTGAGTGACGCTTGCTCAAGGTGGATTCGCAATGTCAGACAATATAAATACATTAATTGGTATTTTGGAAATGAAAACCAAAATAAATGAAGTTTATATATTGTCTTACAATTAATGAGAAGGACATCGCGTGCTTGCCGCAGAATAGTTCTACAACGGCCCAGGACGCGCAATACACATTTTTGGAAAGCCTGGCCTAACCAGTATCATGATATATGCTATGGGGGATGTTGTATGATAAATGTTTTCTTTCACAGAATTGCTTTAGGCTTCTCCCTCCTACCCTTTTGCTGTGCCCTTTAGGGTCCGTAATTATCTCAATTATACAGAAAGAATACATATTGAGTATGATAGTAAGCGTTCAATATGTATTCCAGTTACACTTAGTTCCACGTGAGCGAAGCCGCGGGCACAGTCTTGGATAAAACTAGACTAGCTACAAATCAAAACACGTAGCGCCATCTTGTGGTGAAGTTTGCAACAAGAAATTTATTGCCAGACAAAAAGTACCCTTAGCGCCATTCTGTTTCATTATTATTTTGTTTTCTTATGGGATGTGTCAAATCTGGGGGCACGGAAATGCCCCCGCCAAGACGAGTAAACATTTTTTCTTTCTTTTCTGTACTATGATATTTCGCAACATAACATAACTGATGAAATGTAGGTGTGCGAGCGGGTACAGCTCTGCTTATCTCTTCAGGGATAACAGGCGTGATGTTATATAAGAATACAGTAACCAGGACTTTGTAAAAACCTGATTGAAAAGAAAGTCCGTGGAGTTTCAGGCTCGTTCCTTTCCATAGAGGGCTACCAAAGGTCCAATGGTACCAAAGGTCGGGCAAAGTGTTTTTGGGTTTTTTCATGAGGAATTTTTCAGTAGCGGCCTTAGAGTCTGGATTTGTGCCCGGTTGATGGCGATAGGCTCGCCCCCTATTACAGGAGTTAAACATAACTGGCGAAATGTGGGTGTACTAATGGGTTCACCTCTGCCTAACCCTTCAGGGATTACAGGCGTGTTGTTATTTGAAATAAATGACTTTAAAAATCTGTCATTCTTTACAGAAACATTTAGCTACGTTAAAACTCGTCTTGGTCAGAGAATGATTGCAATGTCAGGAGGGTATTATTTCCATCATCATAAGTACCTCACGGGACATAGAGCAAGATGGCACTGCGCAACACATAGGAAGTTGGGATGCAGAGCTACGTTACAGACGTATAAGGATTCTATAATTAAAACAATTAATGAACATAATCATCAACCTAAGGAATCTGTAATCTATTACTAATCCTAATAGTATCCTAACTATCCTAACTAATATCCTAATCCTAACTATAATATTATAAATGCGAAAGTAAGTTTGTTTGTTTGTTACCTTTTTAACCTTTTTACCGCCTAAACTACTGAACCGATCACCCTGAAATTTTGCATATACGTAGTCAAGTATACAGAAACAGACATAGGGTACTTTTCATTCCGAAAAAAATTACTGTTCCCGAGAAAAACAACAATAACGTTCTTATGATGATAGATGGCGCCACATGTCTTTCGAAAAGGATATGGGCTACGTTTTCCGCGGGCGAAGTCGCGGGCAAAACCTAGTACATAATATTTTCGAGTAACTTAGTTTACTTCTACTAACTCCTAAGTTTTTCCATACAAACTTTGGAACCCCGTTTCATCCCCTTAGGGGGTGAACTTTAAAAAATCCTTTCTTCGCGGACGTCTACTAACTATAAACTACCTTCATGCCTGTGTGCCAGTGTGATCTAAATTTATAAAAGCGAAATGTCTGTCACTCACTTAGTGAGTGGATCTTTCGTTTTTATACAGAGTGTTAGTGTAAACACCGTTATCCTTGAAACCAGTGGTTTGGTTTCACTAATAGAACGTAAATTCAATGAAAAAATATCTTACTTTTTTTAAGTAAAATCTCCATTTTTCCTCAAAATTATTTCACCAAATATATTACAATGATGTAATTAGTTAAAACTTATGTAGGTAGTTATAACGGACGGCGAGTGCAGCAGGTCAACGCCCTTTGCGGTGATTACGTAACTCGGGCGCATAGTCCATGAATTTACGGACGGTGTCAGACAGATTTTTTTTAATTTTTGAAAGATAACTTTGTTTATTCATTTTTAAATTCAGATAAACGTTTTTTATAATAAATCAAGTACCTATGGTTTTAGTGACAACGGTGTTTACACTAACAGTCTGTATACTTAATTAGATAAAAGAAGAATTAAAGGGACAACGACCTATTTTAAAATGAAATAAATAATTAAAAATAAATGTAGTCTATTCCTTTGCCAACATAGATGGCTACCAGATATTATTTTATCTCGTAAATTCACGCCTTTTACTCAGAATGGTAGACAGAAACCGCAGATTGTTTTTCGTTTCTTTTTTGTTAACAGGAGTTCAAGGTTTAAGCTGAAAACCAGCGCTTAGCTACTCTCTAGGGGGGTATTTATATGGCAGAGATGAGTGGCAACGCAGAGAAGGGACGCCCTAGGAAGACCTTATTGGTGAGGTTCAAGGTAGTATACATTACATGATCATCACTGATCGTAGCAGGTGGCGTTCTGTGGTTTCTGCCTGCCCCCATGGGAAAAAAGCGTGAGTTTTTCTATGTATGTATCACTGATAATTACTTTTTGATTTTATTTTCGAAATGGTATCTCGCAGGTAAGTCTATGAGGTTGTCGGCTGCTTAGCCAAACTTTCTTGAGGTGCCAGCCAGACTGCTAATTTCTATCATAACTGAACCTTTATAAAATCGATTCTTCTTTGCAGACCTGGCTTCATACGTATACTCAAAACGAGGAAGTAAGCTTATCTTGTTAAATGGATACACTTTCTACTGTCAAGAAACGTATTCCTCTAAGAAATCAAGATGGCTGTGTTCCACTCACCATACAAAAGGTTGCAAATCTCGCTTACATACAATGAACAATATTATAATAATGAAAAAGTTTGACCACGATCACCCGCCTAAAAGAAACTGGTTCTATAAAAGACCCTTAATGTGAACACGAGTTTACAGAATAGGGGTTGAACAGACAGACATGCAGCGCATGCGCCAGGTGACCAAAAACGACCAGTCGTTGGTGATCGCTCGCCGTAGATACACGTGTGCTTGTCTGTTCCGCTTTAACACCGGTATAAAAACCTGTTTGATCTCATGTAGTTTTATCAATTGCGAAAATAAAGTGGGGTGATATTAGTTTACTGTAAAACTAAGGTACTAAAGGTATAATATCGGAGCTACCAGATTTTTGAACCTAAATATATATCTATTAGGTTAGTAATTTAGTATTTATGTTTGTTTTTTATGACATCATAAGAAAAATAATCTTAAAAATACAATTTTCTAATATTTAATATATAGCCAAATAACAGTGTAAACTATTAAAAAGTAAATGATAGATACTCATGTAACTACCTACTTTTTTATAGGGGTAAAAATATTTAAAGAAAAAAATCAGCTGTCATAAAAAATTACAATAGGAAGATATTTTTATTGATATTTCAAACTTAGTCAGTATATTCTGTGTATGTTCTCAACTAACTTTTAAGACCTATATATGTACATATGTATTCAGCCTATGTGTAGGAAGTTTCATTAAAATCGGTTCATTTATTTCGAATATACGGACTTTAAAGTTTGTATGAAATGGCGTACGGTGCAAATGCTCTTAACATGTTTCTAACTACGTACAATAAAAACAACTGTTGAAGACCACGCGCCATGTGACTTTCTGTGTGTAGGTATAATTATATTATATACTAGCTTTTACCCGCGTATTCGTCCGCGTAAATGTCGGACCCCACGTTTCATCCCTTTAAGGGGTCAATTTTGGAAAAATCTTTCTTAGCGGACATCTACTAACTATAATAAAACAATCCGTTTTCGATATTTCGTGATGAGTGAGTGAGTGACCTTTCGCTTTTATATATTTAAATTATAATAAGTCCTTAAAATCCCACTGCTGGGCAAAGGAAGGAATGAAAGAAGACCTCTATTTCGTTCATCGGTCGTGACTTGTCGGGTCCTAATTATTTAGGGACGAATTTAAACAGCACAGACTGGCTAGGCTTACGGGGCGAGATTATTAGTTGAAATTAGGCTCTATTTTTATAAGAAAATCCCTATTCCGACTTGAGTTCTAACGATTGACGACGACTTGAGTTCCATCAACACTACGACAAGCGAACAGAGTCCTTAGCAATTGATTCGCTTCAGGTTTAATCTGTATTGAATGTATAAAAGTAACAAATCGTCTATATTTCGTGAATTATAATGTGATGTATATAATTAAAAGTATTTTTTTTTTTCAACTTATAATTGTGATAAGTAAATAGTGATCATGTAATTTTCAGTAAAATAAAATAAAAAAAAGAATTGTACAAATATGAATAAAAAAGCGCCTAATTAAAGTAAGTTTATTTATTAATTTTATTTAAGTATTTCTTTTTCAGAAAACTCTAGTAACAAAATAACAAAAAATACATATAAACAGCTACAGGAAAATTCCAATAACGCTACCCGACTTGCGAATCGAACCCAGGACTCCATGCTCAGTAATCCTGTTTGCGACCTTGAGACATGCGGAGTAGACAAACGCACCAACCCTACCCTAAATAAAATAAAAGACTTATTGAAACCACCAGATGTTTTATTCAACTTTATCAAGATGGCTACTGACAATTTTTTGTTTATGTATATTATTAAAAGAAGCCCTTTCCCTTTAGCGACCAAGTCCTAACGTTTTAATAAAAAATATATTATGAGCTTCAAAAACACCTCGAATGGTCACTTGTTCTTTGATAAACTGGTTTCAAGAACAGTGTTTTTTAGAATAAACTAGCTGACTGGAACTTCGCACCGCCTAAAAATCAATGTGGTTTTTTTTCTTGCATTTTCCTCATATTTTTATAGTTGTACTGCTATTCGGGGCGGTGACTTTAACAAATCAAAGATTATAAAATTCGGTCTAGGCGTTCTTGAGTTGTAAATAGCGTTTAATCCGTATTTGTTTTTTTTTTTTTATAGATATTATAGTACCTACTCTCTCCGCGATTTTGTACGCGTGATTTTTCTTACGGATCCCTAATTTTTTTGATAACAAAATATAGCCAACTTCCAGTATGCGAATGAATTTTCAAAATCGGTTCACGATCCTTAGATCACCACTTACAACCTCGCAAACTCACAAACTTAACCTCATTATAAAATGAGTATAGGTTAGGAAAATAAAAATGAATTTAAAATCTGGTCTAGCCGGTAACGCAGAGCTTATTAGACGTAGAATTTTTTTTTTTTTTGTTACTAACGTGATTCTTTTCTTTTTAGTTTCGAATGCTGTGAAGTACGTTTACTCTGGACAAGGCGAGCAATTTATCCTTGTAGCTGGTTACTCCTTCCATCGTCTGAGGACTTACAGTACCCGGGTGACGTCATGGGCCTGTTCTACTCATTACAAAGAGGGTTGCAAGGCTAAGGTCCATACATCCGGGGACCAAATAGTCTACAGGAAGTTTTCCCATCATCACACACCTATAAAAAATTGGACAGACGAGAAGCCGCTATCAAGATGTTTCAATAAATATCTGAATGAAGAAGATTCTGTGTTTATGGAGTAAGACAAAAATAATAATATGTAAAATATATCTACAAGGTGCAGTTACGATTCTCGTCATATTTCAGAAAGTTGTCGTAAAAGACATAAATATGAATTAAAATTACGACGACTGTGTGCGCCTTCCAGCCATCTTATAAAAGAATATTATTTACTTTGTAATTTTTGTTGTTACATTTTCAACTCTCGGCGCTGAGCCGAGCGTTCAAAATTCAACAAAGGAAGGCAAAGTAATATTAAAATAATATTGTTTTAAGAATTAGTTTAAATTTTACTTTGTAATTCTTCTTTTTGTATTTTCAAATCTTGGCGCTGAGCCGAACGTTAAAAATTTAACAGTGCGGATGGCAAAGTAATATTAAAATAATATTGTTTTAAGAGATGGTGGTAAGGAGGCTGGTTAATAATGAATAAATACTTGTTTTTGTTTAACAGTATTTCAGAATACATCTCTTTCAAAGAACGGAATCACCACGTTGCGTATGCGATAGGTAGTATCGCATGACTATATCATTGTGTGCGTGCGGCTGTATCGCCCTGCCTGCCAAAACCCAGCGGCATGATGACTATTCCGAATTTGAAAAGCAACAACTAAAAAAAAACAAAGTGCTTAGATTCTTATTTCTTTCTTTACCGTGTGGGCAGTAACGTCTTACGACCCCACACACCCTAGTGTCAGAGTTTCTAAACCGTCTCAAGAGTCTTTAACATGATTTGAATAGGACAGTAATAGGCTGGTATAAGTCCAGGTTTCCGTACGATGTTTTCCTTCACCGACGCCAGTGATGACCAAGATAAACTTTTGAAAATACATACATAAGAATTGAAAAAGTCACATTGGTACTTGTCCGGGTTTGGACCCACAACTTTAAGCATGAGAGGCGGGTGCTTTAACCTCTAGGCCATCACGACTACGACGTGTTTAGAATCACTGGCACAGCTATACCTCTGAGTTTGATGAGAAAGCAAAAACTGCACCTCGTAGATACATTTTTGCTGACAAATATTATGTCTCTTTTAGCTGTAAGATAAGATTGCATAAGATTTTTTTCTAATAAATGTTTGTAGGACTAGATTAGGCTTAAGATTTGATAAAACCCAAAAAAAAATCATTAACATTTTTTTCTTACAAATATACCGACTTATTCATGAAACGAAATGCTTCCTATAGCCGCAGGATTTGATTAAAACTTAAATATATCTAAGTACTTAAAATATTGGCTGAGAAAAATATATGACATGCAATGTCTCTATTACAGATATTTTTGCTGAAAAATAGTTCCATGCTAGAAAATGCCTGGAATAGCTCTAAGATTTAATAAATATTCTCGTACTTAGGGGGTAAAAAGACATATTTCGATCTTGGATTCGATTCCCAGATCGGGCAAAGAGTTGTAGGGTTTTTCCATCAGAAATTTCGTAATAGCAGCATCGGAATCTGGATTTGTGCCCGATTTTAAATCTAGGTTTGTTTTTTTTTCTGTCAAATACATGAATTAAAATGTCTAATTAGGTATATGTAGTTTTAAGATTTAATTAATACAAAGTAAATTACGTAAGTACTTTACCTGCTCCGCGAATCGCCACGCGTGGAAAAGCTGTCGGTTTCATACATATAGGCACTTTGCACACAGAGCAACTATTGCAGCAACTGGCAACTAGCTGTTTACATATATTATTTCAATTGGACTGCGCACACATAGTAACTCGAGTTTCGAGTTGCGGCGATCGTCAATAGTTTTCAATTGCTGCAATCGATGACTAAGTTAGTTCCTAATTGCTGCAACTAGCAACTGTTAAATATTATACCGTTAACGCTGATCGCTGCGTAGACTGAGCAACACGGAGTTGAAGTCGAAGTTGCTCACAGATTGCCATAAAGCTAGCGCAACCGTAAACGTTATAGCAACTATCAACTTTTACAGGAAACTTTTAAAGAGTTTATAGTTGCCTCAACTTTAGTTACTCCGTGTGCAAAGCACCTTAGTCGATTGCTCCACGCCACGGAGGGTGAGAGTAATGTGATCAGTCCTATACTAGATGTATGACACCGATAGCTATCCCCCGCCTGGTGACACGCGGGATAGGTAAAGTATAAACGCAGGTTAATGCAACAAAATAACTCAAAGCTGAGAGATTTGACATTTTTTAATACATACAAGAAGTACATTTTTGCTGACAAAAATATAAAATAACATGCCTCAAATAAATATAAGCATATAAACAAAAAATATATGACATGTAATGCCTTCAATAGTTGAAATAATGACACCAGCCTATTTTAAGGCCTTTTCTCATACAGAAAAGGCACGAGCATTGATCACTATGCTTAAGGCGGATTAGTACTTACAGACTTACATTATAAGTCGATGTCAGTGTCGTCATAAAGAAGATAAACTTAGAAAATAAATTATAAAGAAAGAAAGAAAGAAAAACTGTTTACTTTTTCATGCGAAAAAAAATGTATTATGAATTGAAAATGTCACATGAATACTTCCCGGTATCGAACGCGCAACCTCATGTAGGTATACATGCGCAATCGATCGCCTTAACCATTGAGCCATCACGATTTTAATAGTTTTAAGATTTGATAAATTCTTATTAGATTTCTATATATTTTTGCTGGAAGCATAATAAAACATAATAATATTAGAGATAAACTACGATAACCGGGCGCGCCCCTTCACAATTCAAAACGATCGAAAATATTATAACACTCACAACACATGTGTGCGTACTGAGACGGCTCTCGAAACAAAAACAAATCAGCGTGTCATTGTTGCTCGACTAGCGGCGTCATTAATTACTCATTATTATTGAAATAGTAATATGGAGGGGCGCGCCATGTTATAGTAGTTTATCTCTACTAAGAATCTAAGTTATGTGTGTTGTTTTAATTAAGTGTATTTAACTTAAAAGTAGATGTAATTTTGACGTACAATTTTCATAATCGTATTATAATCGTAATCGTATTATAGTCATAATCGTATAATCGTAGTACTTGTGTTGGTCTGTAGTTGTTAATAAAATCAATAAATATATATATGTGTGTGTATTTAGTGCATTTATTTAATACTAGCTTTGATTAGCGACTTCGTTCGCATAAATGTGGACGCAGACGAAGTTGCAGAGTAAAACGTAGCCTACGTCCTTCGTTGCGGTTCAAACTTACTCCGTAAATTTCATGAAAATCGGTTCAGTGGTTTTGTTGTGAAAGCATAACAGACAGACAGACAGAGATACTTTCGCATTTATAATATTAGTAAGGAAGTAAGGATTAAACCGCTTTGACTAGCAGATCTATTTAGATTTACTATTTTATTTTTAGATAGCAATCTGTCTGTTAAGTTTTCCTAGTAAAGCCCAACACATACAGAGAGCAGAAGCGGGACGAGAGCGGGACGTGAGCGGGACGTGAGCGTGACGTAAGCGGAACGTGAACGTGACGTCAAGTGTATATGAATATACGTTGGCGACGATTGAAAACCTCATAAGTGTCACAAACGAAATTTTACAAGACGAAAAGAAAATATCGAGATTTTTTTTGCATTATTTTCTCAACTAATTTTGAATATCTGTACTCTATATTTATGTTAAGTTTAATAGTAGTAGTAGTAGTGCCTAGTAGATACATGAGCTTATCTAACTATATATGTATTAAAAAAAAAACAGATTTTGGTAAAAAAAAATATTATTTACGAGGTTTTCACGCGTCGCCGACGATAAACGAATAAAAAATTAATCAAAAAAAATATTTTCCACAGGTACTGTAACTTACAACACCTCAAAAAACGGTAAACAGCTGATCCTCGTATCGGGGCACTCCTTCGGTCCAACCTTCTTTCGTCAATGGAAATCTTGCAACAAAAAAACAAGATGGCTGTGTTCCACGCATCGAAATAAAGGATGTAAAGCGTTTGTTTTTACAGTAGAGGGTCAGATAGTGTCCATGAATATAGATCATAATCATTAAGGCTGTCGTACATGTTCAATTGAACGTTTAAATTCGAGTGACCTTTTCAAAATTCGTTCAATATGCGCCGCTACGGTCTCAAGGTCAAAGTTCCTGCAACCGCTGGATTGACCACTTCCAGAAGCAAATGAATTTAAAAAAATAAATAAACAAATCTAAGTACATTTTCTCTGACAAATGTTAAATGACTCTAAGCTCTAACATTTGAATACATAATACATTATGACGACATAGATTTTGTTAGTTAGACTTCGTCCACATAAATGTCGGTTATCGCGGATGCAGACAAAGTCGTAGCCTATGTCCTTTGTTGGGGTTAAACAAACTAATCCCTTACTTCCATCAAAATCGGTTCATTGGTTTGGCGTGAAAACGTAACAGACTGACATTCAGAGTTACTTTTGCATTTATAATATTTTATTATGGATGAATAAACGAATGAAATGAAATGCTTCCAATAGTTATGAGATTTAATTAATTATAGGTATTATTACTTTATTACTTTTTACTGAACAAATAATTATTATTCTCATTTATTAGCTTAATAAACATATAAATTACATTTTTAAATATTAATATAAAAATAAAAACATTTAAAAATATAAAAAATAGTAGCCCACCGGTGGCGGAAACAGGTAATTATTATTATTATTAATTATTATAATTTTTATTTAATTTACTGCTGTATGCTATATTAATTTAATCTATTTAGCTTTTAAAATGGTTTCTTCAAATGGTGGGTATCCTACTAATTATAATATTTTTTTAATTAGTTATTAAATAATTTACTAAAATACATTTGACTATAATTTTATCCTGAAAATTCCTAAAATGTTTGATTACCAATTTAATTTTTGGTCATCAAATACTTTCTTAAAGAATTAAGCAAGAGAGTGGCTTTAATAAAAAAAAATTGTTTTTTTTTACAGGTATTGCAAATTACGTGTACTCAAAACGAGGAAATAAACTTATATTGATCGCGGGGTACTCTTTTTACCGTCATCGGACTTCCTATAGTAGAAAAACAAGATGGCTGTGTTCCACTCACCAGCGGCAAGGATGTAAGGCAGTGGTCTATACAGTAGGGGATGAACTAGTATCTGGGAACTTAGATCATAATCATTTGCCTAGAGTTAATTGGTTGAATGAGAATCCTTATTAATCTATAATTATATCGACGGGTGAAAGGCAAAATTTACTAAGCGACAATTTTGTCGTGTTATATTTTCATTTTATTAGGTTACAAACTCTTAGGTTTAATTTTTATTTTTTAATTTTATTTATTAGGTCTACCAACAAGGTCAGGAATGAGTACATAAGAGGAAGTCTGAGAGTAGCGCCAGTGACAGAAAAGTTGAAAGGGAATCGTTTGTCTTGGTATGGGCATGTGAAGCGGACGGATGAAACGCATGTGACCAGGAGAGTTATGAATATGAATGTGGATGGATGGAGAGCACGAGGAAGACCAAAGAAAAGATGGATGGATTGTGTGAAGAAGAACATGAATGAAAGAGGAGTCAGTGATTGCATGACGGCTGACAGGACGGAATGGAAGAAGAAAACGTGTTGCGCCGACCCCAAATAACTTGGGACAAGGGCAGGAAGATGATGAGGTCTACCAACAATTGTTTACACTCATATAAACAATAATAAAACGTGCATTTAAACTTAACATAGTGCAACAATTACTTAAAAGTAAAAGAAACAACAATAATAAATCACTATTCTAAACTACATACTACGCACGAGTAAACATAATGAGCAAAATTTTAAAAGCTTGATTTCCAAAACATGTTACATTAACACAATCCTAAAAATAAGAATTACAATTAATCTGACAAACACTTAAAAAATTTACATTTTTAAATTTTGAGAGAATCAAAGTGGAAATCAACCCCATCACTGCAACTATTCAAAACCTTACAAAACCTAGCTCATGGAGAGTTAGATACCAGCACCGTTCTTCTCATTAGAGGACAAAGTGGAGTGATAGGTTTGCGCGGAATCCTCGCTGGGTTGAAAAATATGACACGACCAAATTGTCGCTTAATACATTATGCTTTTTACCCGTCGATATACAAGCGATACTGACTGATCTATGAACGCACAGCTCAAATGACTGAACAGATTGCGCTGAAATTTGGCACTCAGATAGTTATTACGACGTAGGCATGCGCTTAAAAAGGATGTTTACAAAATTCACCCTCTAAGGGAATTAAACGAGGGTCCTGCATTTATGCGGGCGAAGTCGCGGGCAAAACCTATTTCTGTATAAAATGATACGTAGCTAGGAACAATTTGTTCGTGTTTTAATAAATAATTGACTGCCCCGTTGGCCTAGTTAGTGGTCGCAAAGCGCGACTGCTGAGTATGAAGTCTTGAGTTTGATTCCCAGGTCGGGCAAAGTGTTATTGGGTTTATTTACCAGAAATTTCTCAGTAGCAGCCTCAGAGTCTGGATTTATGCCCGGTGGCCTGATGGCAATAGGCCCCCTATTATAAGGGGCTTAAACAAAACAGGCGAAATGTGGGTGACCTAATGAGTACACCTCTGCCTAACCCTTCAGGGATTACAGGTGTGATGTTATGTTTATGTTGTGCAAATAATTATATTAATATGTGAAAAATGTTATGCAGCTTATACCTATATAACTAAGTGACTTATTTGTTAATTAAATAATAAATAATTAAACAACATTAATGATTTTTAATACAAACAACCAAAATACTCTATATCTAATATAGCTACACTCTTGGTTAATTGGGAATGATTAAACAAAGGCGTGATTAAAAATTTCGAAAATGTCCTGTTAAGTTATTAAATAAAATTGTATTTTTCAGATTTCGCAACTTATGTCTACTCAAAACGAGGTAACAAGCTTCTTCTAGTAGCAGGGTATGCATATCACCGGCAAAAGAATAAAAAAAAAAAACCAAAAACAAGATGGTCGTGCTCCACGCATAGCTTCAAGGGCTGCAAGGCAGTTCTGTACACCATAGGGAGTATTATACAATCAGAGCCTTTGAATCTAACTCACAATCATTTACCAGTAGTAAACTGGCTCTACGAACAGCCAAACCTTTTTGAAAGATTTTTGAAAATTGAAAATGTGTGTTCGGTACAACATAACGATTAAATATTTTCGTGTCCTGTCTTTTTATCCGTGTTATACTCGAATCCTTAACAACATATTTTTTACTTTATTTTTCTTTGACGGCACGGTTAGCGCAGTGGCTGAGCGATTGGCTGCTGCGCTACGTGTCACGGGTTCGATTCCCGCACGGAACAAATATTTGTATGGCCTACAGATAGTTGTACCGGGTCTGGTTGTTTGTGTATGTCCGTTTATATGTTTGTGTATGCACCCACAATTCAGAAGACTTTAAGAAAAATATTATTGAAGAGCAAAAAAAAAATGGAGGAGGTATATTCTGGTACAAGTATACAAGGTGACTTTTTATTCGTTGTATATCTTTCGGGGGATTAAAATACTCATGAATATGATCAACTTTTATTACGGGACATAGTACGAAAAATGAAAAACAAATCAGCTGTTAGGTACATACATAAATGCGATAGCAAATTTTATAGAACAGCTGTTTTTTTTTTCTTATTCGTACTATTTTCAAATTCATGAGTACTATCACCCCCTGAAAGATTTACAACGCATTAAAAGTCAGCCATATTTCACTTTCGAATATAAATAAAATTTATGTTCTTTTTTTTTCAGAAATGGCAAATTACCATTATTTATATCAAGGCGGTAAAGTATTTTAGCACCTGTAGGTAAATAGTACTTATAGCTTAGTAAATATATTAACCAAGCAGCCTATTATTGTCCCGCTGCAGGGCAAAAGCCTTTTCTCATACAGACAAGCACGACCATTGATCTCGCTTGCTCAAGGCGAAATGGTGATTCTAAACTTACATTAATTAAGTCCAGGTTTCCTCAGATTGTTTTTCTTTACCGATGTCAGTGATGTCCAAGATAAACTTTTCACATGCAGACGGATAAAGTAGAAATGTATGCATATATACGGTCACCGCACGATCGCATCGCCGTGCCATATGAAAGCTCTCATTATAGCTCATACATTACTACTTAACACGGCTTGGCGACCGTGTCGTGACCATGTGCATGTGAAAGGGTCTTAGGCAGAACTCTAAAAAAATAATAGTTATAAAATAATTGTTGGTTTTTCTTGTGATTTTTGTCACATATATTTTTTTACTTTCACTTAAAAATAATTTAATTAGCGTACTGTTGAAGATCAAATGAAAAAAAAAGACTGAAAAAATCTTAATCTACAACGTATTATGTATCGCTAAGTAATTTAAAATATTTATTTTTTACAGAAATAGCAAAATATATCTACTCAAGGCGAGGCACTAAACTTATCTTATTATCGGGATACACCTTTTATCGGCATAAAACCCACAACGCAAAAACGAGGTGGATGTGTTCCACGCACCGCATGAAGGGATGCAAGGCTGTGGTCCACACAATAAACGATATCATAGTCTATTCGAAGGCAGTCCACAACCATTCTCCCACACCACAGTCAGTGAAATGGGTATTATATACTAATAGGGCATATGGCCAAGCTAACGAATAAAAAAAAACATAAACAAGGTTATTTTTAAAACTCCAGTAACCTGAAACGGCGTGATTATACTAATCATTATGAACAACTTTTTCTATGGGAACAACCCTGAAATCATAAAAAAAATATCAGCTGTTTCCTACAAAAATGCTATACAACACTATCATAATGTATGAAACAGGCGCATTTTTTTGTTTTCAAGATTGGTCCCATGAAAAAAATTGTTCATCTTGATGAGAACAATGACTCCTTTTTAGGTTACTGGTGTTTAAAAAAATACCTTGTAGAAGTAAAACTCTCGTGATCTTTTCTAGTCAACAGTGTACTTTTGTACTGCAACACAAGCCTCATTAGATCAGATTTAAGGCCGATTTAAGGCCCGGTCATACAGGAGCTGACATCTAGTGGGCGCGGTTTAATATACCTCTGCACATGCGAATTCTAATAATAAAACCACTCGACTGAATTCAGAGTGCTAAGTGTGAGCTTTTTCACTCACGTTCGATTGCGAGCTCGTTAGAATTTAATATGGAAAAAAGTTATAGCGCCATCTGGTGGTCACTAGAAAAATCTTTTTTCCCATATAAAATACTAACGCGCTCGCAATCGAGCGTGAGTGAAAAAACTCACACTTAGCACTTTGTCTGTGGCATCGTAACTCCCGAACGGATTAACCAATTTTGATATAGTTTATTTATGTTTGAAAGATGAATTATCGGGAGTCGGGAGTGTTCTTAGCTATGTTTGATGAAAATAGGTCAAGATGGCCGCCGTCGGGGGTTTTTTATTATTTTAATTAAAAATTTTCTCATGTGAATAAATTATGTAACGTTATTTGTAGCTATTTTCTTTCCCTTTTACCTCTAGTCTGGTCATGTATAGATTTACTTTATTATTTGGTACTAATATTACTTGTATCTGTATTATTATGGGTAATTAATAAATACATGTTATTATCGTTATTAATTTTGATACCTATGTTGATAAAATTATGAGTAGGTAAGTACACAGAATTCATATAATCCAACTATGTGAATTCTACTTAAGCACCTATTTTACTATTTATACTTATTGTAATTGTTGGAACTTCTTACAGGCTTTAGCATGGCAAATTATATCAAGTCAAGACGGGGTAAACAGCTTATCCTAATATCAGGGTACACCTATTACAAGTTCAAGACATACCGCAATCAGAAGTCGCTGTGGATGTGTTCTACGCACCGCAACAAGGGATGCAAGGCTGTTGTTCACACTGTAGATGATCTAATAACCTGCCTGAAGAAAGGGCATAATCATCCTTCGAATGGACAGTTTGAATAGGAGTTATCTGGCAGAAATCGTCACGTGAAGAAATATCGTTATGACCCCTCCAGGCGATTTCTTTTCTTTCTCTTATTCACTGTCTCCGTGTATTACACTACGGGTGCGTGCGCATCGAGATTCAAGCAGCAAGCATTGTGAACAGCCAGCTGTATAACCTTAATTTTAAGCACGTGTAAATTTTATTTGTATGTTTGCGTGTCGTTAGTTCGGTTAATTCAAACGATGCAGGTAAGGACTCTGGCCGCGGCGGGCATAACAGCATCGTCTCTATAAACGAGCCCTTATCTGCCACAGTAATCATTCATAATCTTTGATGTACTGTGATTTTTTAAGTCGACGGAGGCACTTTTGAATGTCATTTACTAGAAAAAGGAATTGAATCTAGGGGGTAGTTTCATGTGAAGAAGAAGTTCGTAATAAGTATACCTATAATAATTATATACATAATTATAATTCGTTATCCGGGTGTCAATGCTACGGAAATAATCCCAGCTAATGCTCATTGGGAAGATACTATCTCATTTAACTTTACTGATACAATTGCTGTTTTTTTTTTTATAACAATAAAATATACAATATTACCTACTGCTTATTTCTTTGCATTCCATATTCAAAAAAGAAAAAACAATAGGGATGTTGACTATTCTTTTTTTGGAATTGCTTTTATTTTATTAGATCCTGTATAAACACGAAAAATTATATATTAAAAAAATAACCAATTTTAATAAAAAATAATATTTTAATAGTTTTTAATTAAGACGATTAAATAAGTTCTTAAAAGTTTTTTTTTTTTGGTTTTTAAAAATAGTCTTTAATATGTAAAACATAGTTATGAATTTGTAACATTTGGGTCAACATCCATATTGCTTCATTCATTTTTGCTGACATATAAAATCGGCAAGATTTGACAGCTGATTTAAAACGAAAATGTTCTATGTTCTTCTAAAAATTTTATCGTTCACAGAAATGGAGATATCAGGTTTAAAGCGACAAGGAATTTCAGCAGTCTGGCAGTATTTTCTTAGAAGTGAGGACAAATCAAATGCAACTTTTAAATTATGTTTTGTACTGTTTAAATGCAAGGCAACTACATCGGAATTAAAGAAACACTTGGAAACAAAACACAACATAACATTTGACACTGTCAAAAATATCTATTCTGATGAGTCGGAAAATGATGCTGGTTAGTATGGATTCCTAAAATCCTATCAAACTAAAACCTTGTGAAAAAAGACCCATCACCATAAAATTAAGTAACACTGGGCAAAAATTATCGTGGCAATTCTTATTGCCAGTGAAATCTCCGTCAAAATCGGTCCAGCCGTTTCTGAGATTAGCCGGAACAAACAGATAGACAAAAAATTATTGGGTCTATTTTGAATAAGTCATGGTACTAATACAAAATGTTATTTGATTATTATATTAATATTCTTTGAGAGCGGTGTGCCTAACAGCGCCTTTTTTGTGTATTTATTGTTTTTTTTTTATTAAAATTGTTGTGAATCGGAACTATACGTGAACGATGTTTTACCTATGGTCCGAGACAGCGACACACCGCCGACTACGCTGAAAACCAGTGCCGTTTTTCGCCGGTTTTCATGCCACATAATCAGCATAATACACATGTGCACGGACCACGGCATTATGCTGAGCGGCAGCCGTATCGCGCGGTAGTGGCGCATATTTCTTAATTTTATTTACTTATTTTATTTTGTTAGATTTAATATAAGCTTGTTTTTATTTTACTTTTGTGTTCAATTTTTCTTTTATATTTTGTGCGTCATTTTCGCGTGAATAAATAGTTTTTCTTATTACTCACTTTCTTTACATAACAAACAGACAATTCAATTTTAGTAATTTGTCTAGATATATATAGCTTTTGCTCGCGGCTTAGTCTGCGTAAATGTCGCAGAATAAAAAGTAGCCTATGTCCTTTTTTGGGCTTTTTACACCATACTAAATTACATCAAAATCAGTTCAGTGATTTAGTCCTGAAAGCGTTACAGACAGACGGAAACATAGACAGACAGAGTAAAGGCTGAAAAAGACTTATAACGCGCTCAGTGAACCGTACCTACTCATTGGCCTCATTTCATTTTGAGAACCTACTCTTTGTCTTTTGGCCAAAAGTTTGTTTCCGCCTTTAAAGCTGATTTAGACGGTGCGAGAAATATCGTGCAAGTTGTAGCACATTTCCGTCGATGTTCAGTGACTTTTAACACGAAAACCGCGCGGTCCCGCAATATACAGTCAGCAAAGTAGATAGGTATGCAGGGTCGTCAGATATAGTTGTAATTTTCTTAGAAACCGATGGATGTTAACAAATGTCATTTAATGCATATTTATCTACTTTGTTAACTGTACGACAAATCGCACGACATTTCTCGCATCATCTAAATCAGGCTTTACTTTCGCATTTAAAATGTCTAGTGGAGATTTTTTAGGTGGCAGAATAATTGTATTCCTTTTATTTACAGACGATGGGAAGGGAGAGTCTGACGACGAGCCTCCCAGTCATCGGAAAAACGCTTCTACTGTCTGGAATTATTTTATCAAAAACGATAATAAAAATAATGCTACATGTCAATTATGTGACAAAGTGTTAAAGTGCACTTCTGGTTGTACATCACCATTAAGAAATCACTTAAGACTTATACACAATTTAAGTTTGTAACTGTTCTATAAATTTGCCTAGCCTTTTCTTGACTATGTTGGGGTCGGCTTCCAGTTAATACCAGTATTTTACATGGGGCGACTGCCTATCTGACCTTTACAACCCAGTAACTGGGTGATACGATTACCCTTGGTAAGAGTGGTTGTCAGACTTTCGGGCTTCTGATGACCCGTAACGACTGTCAAAGATCAACGTATGACAGCCGGGATCAACGATTTCACGTGCAGCTTAACCTGACACGAGCGACTGTTATTACTTAGCTACAAGCATCTCTGAAATATTTTACGATGTTTGAATAAAATATGTTTTTTAATAATAATATTTTTTATTTTCCTAAATATTTTATTTTTAAATACACGTACAACGACATTTGAAAGACTTGACTGTTAATAAAACAACTAAAACCGTTACTCTATATCTAAAACCATACGTAGAACCATAAGATAGAAATTATAAGTTACTATATTATGTTTATTTCAAAATAATAATTTTCATAATATCTTTACAGAAATGGATTTTGTGGAATTTAAACATCAAAGGAAGGGAAGTTCCGCAGTATGGCAGTATTTTCTTAGAAGCAAGGATAAGTCCTACGCGAAATGTAAATTTTGTCTCAAAGTGATCAAACGTAACGCTGGTTGCACATCGGGGTTACAGAATCACTTGGCCAAACACAAAGCAAAAGGAGATACTATGAAACAATTTATAGTTAAAGGTATGAATTTCTAAACGTTGATAATTTTTATTTTCTATACAAACCACATTTTGTAAACTTTAGGATGAAAATCTCAATTTAATGAAAGTTACTCACTTCATGATTGTATCTTGGCTCCAATGCAATAGGAGACAGGGCTCACCGGTGGGCCGAAAATAATAATAACATAACATCACGCCTGTAATCCTCGAAGGGTTAAGCAGAGGTGTACCCATTATTACAGCCACATTTTGCCAGTCAAGTTTTAAGTCCCATGTAATTTAAAAAAATGTTACAAATGGTAGTATAGATAAATTAAAATAACATGGCGCACCCCTCCACAAATTCCAAACAATTGAAAGTATTTACAAGACTCACAACGCAAGTGTGCGTACTGAGTCGGCTCCTGAAACAAAAACAAATCAGTGATTTGTTGCTTGACTAGCGGCGTCATTGATTACTCATTATTATTAGTATGGCGCTGCACTGACATACTCTATGAAAATGACACGTGCGTTGTCTTGCGCGGTCTTGCTAGTTATGATTAGTTGACCAACAAATCTGCCGGCCTGCTACTGAAGACGTATACTTACAACTACTTAGAGACTCTTTCATATGGATATGACTACACACATAGAAATGGTAATATGGAGGGGCGCGCCATGTTATAGCAGTTTATCTCTAGTAATGGTAGGAATAAAAAATAAACTTCTTTTTCACAGAAGCCGAAGAGTTATCTGACGACGATCAGGTGAGTTCTCGGAAGAATGCTTCTGCAGTATGGAAGAGTTTCATCAAAAGCGAGGACAAGTGTCATGCTAAATGTAAACTGTGCCAGAAAGTGTTTACGTGCCACAAAGGATCCACGTCAGCATTATCGACACATCTAGCAAGGAAGCACCAAACCAAAAATCCAGCACAGCGCGACACGGACTCGCAAGCGAAAGGTTCCGTACAATATTTAACACCATTTACAAAATAACACTTTTGTTAATTTTCTAAGTTTTTTTTTATTTATAAATGTTGTTATTGCGGCCATATTAATATACAAACTGTTATTTCAACTATTAAGGTTCATGAGATACACAGCCTGCTATAGTTTGGCCAAAACCGCTGTACCGTTGCCCTACATATAGTTTGACCAAAACCGCTGTACCGCGTCTTAGGTATACGCGCGGCGCGACGGGGCGAGTATCGGCCTCTCCGTTCCGTAAGTCTGCCGCCAACGCTGAACTGATACTCTTACGT
The DNA here is from genome assembly GCA_949774945.1 of Hoplodrina ambigua. NCBI lineage: Eukaryota > Metazoa > Arthropoda > Insecta > Lepidoptera > Noctuidae > Hoplodrina > Hoplodrina ambigua. Next base: position 12,278,223 of record OX458975.1, read on the forward strand.
ACACCTCGCCACGAACCAGCGGTACAGCGGTTCTAGTCAAACTATAACTGACAGACAGACGGCAAGGCTTAGTAATCGGTCGATGTTGGCCCCTTTCGGGTACAGGTACCCGAACAATTAAAATTAGTTCTTTAATTCCTGTATCTAGTTTATAAAAAAAACGAAGTTTAAAATAATAATAAAATAAGATATGAATTTATGCATTTTTCTTTTGAACTAAGTTATAAATACAGAGTGCTACAGTGAGAAAAAAAAATCCCATTAGTTCTACCGTGGAACTGTCCAGTAGAACGAGTGGGAACAAACCATATTTTTAGGAAAAAAATATTAATAATAATCTAAACTAGAGATAAACTACAGTAACATGACACGCCCTTCCACAATTCAAAACGTTTGAAAGTGTTTGTAATAGTATTAAAAAGACTCACAACGCATGTGTGCGTATTGAAGCGGCTCTCTAAACAAAAACTAATCAGCGATTTGTTGCTCTACCAGCGGCATCAAAAATTACTCATTATTAGTATGGCGCTGCACTGGCATTCCCTATGAAAATGACAGGTGCGTCGTCTTGCGCAGTCGGCTATTTATGATTAGTTGACAAACAAATATGAAGACGATTACTCGCAACTACATACAAACTCTTTCATACGAATGTGACTGCACTCATTGTAATATGGAGGGGAGCGTCAAGTTATAGTAGTTTATCTCTACTATAATAAAAAGAAAAGATTTGTACTTTGTTTCATTTTGGCAAACTTAAAAAACTATTTAACCCAATCCAAAAATTCTTTCACCTATGAGAAGCTACATTATCGGCATAGGCTATATAACATCACCTTGCCAACACTTTTGTATGCATATTTAGAAATAAGATATCATGAAAAAGTAAACAGAACGATTGTCTCTTGAGGTAATAATAAAAACCGGCTTTTGTTATAAATATTTTTTCACAGCATGCTAATGTTTGTTTTTTGTTTTTCTCAGAAATGGAGTTCGTTAAACATACTTCTATAATGAAGCACCCATCATTCGTCTGGCAATATTTTCTCAGAAGTAAAAATAAATTTCGCGCAAAATGTATATTATGTCAACAAGTGATGTCATGCGCTTATGGTTGCACTTCAGCTATAAGAAAACATTTAGCAAGAAGACATAAGATTATTCAAAAAAGAAACATAAATTAAAAGTTGTTGGTCGTACAAGTTCAAGCTCCCCGCGTTAACTCTCTCCACCACCTCGACAGCAAAAGTAAGCAAAGCCCTAATCTTCAAAGGTTAGGCAGAGGTGTACCCATTAGTACACCGAGTTTTCGCCAGTTATCTTTAAGTCCCATGTAATAGGGACCAAGCCTATTGCCTTCAACCGAGCACAAATCTAGACTCAGAGGCTGCTACTGAGAAATTCCTGATGGAAAAACCCAATAACACTTTGCCCGACCTGGGAAACGAACCCAAGACCTAATGCCCAGTAGTCGCGTTTTGCGGCTACTAGACCAAAGAGGCAGTCTAAAAATAATATTGCTGACGTAATCATCATCCAGACCCCCCCATCCTCCATCTCATCAAAATAAGCAAAAAACTAAGTACCCTCTTAAGTGCTTACGTAATATTTAAATGAACCCTAACTTATAAAGGTAAATTACCAATTTATAGAGTATAACGGGTGTATTTAATATTAATTATTAATATTACACTAGTAATATTAATTATTAAAATGTATATTTTTTCTTATATTATGTTTTTTTTTTTTTTATTTGGTTTTTACTATTCGGTGTGTTATAGATTGCGCAGGCTCACAGACTATTTAATTGTTGTTTGAGATGTTGAGAGTGGTCGTCTACAGTTCCAATATTTGTTAACATGTGAACACTTTGTAACTTTAAATATAGTATTTTTACAGTCAATTCGTAATTTGTAATATAATTTATTTTTGCTTGTTGTCATATAGTAGTTTTTATATAAGGTACATTGCATTCTCTTGTAATTATGTAAAAGAGTACGTATGGAGTTTCTTGCCCATTCTTCTTTTAAGTCCCATGTAATAGGGGGCGAGCCTATTGCCATGAACCGGGCACAAATCCAGACTCAGAGGCTCCTCATGGATGGCCAAAAAAATACTTCATATTTTATATTGATTATTGATAATTATGTGAATGTGTCTTACGACGTTCAAATAGCTGTATAATTAATACGACTATATTATACTAGCTTTGCTCGCGACTACGTCCGCGTGGAACTTGTTTATATCGTACTTGCATACAAACTTCCACCCACCTTTTCACCGCCTTGGGGGGTGATTTCCGTAATAAAAACCATTTTATGTCCTTCCCCGGGTCTTAAACTATCTCCATGCCAAATTTCATCAAAATCGATTCAGCGATTTAAGCGTGAACAGGTAACAGACAGACACACTTTCGCATTTATAATATCAGTATGGATATGGCACCTGGACGTGGGTACTTGTACCGGGACATATCACTTTACTTGTGATTGAAAAACATATAGATTATAGACTTCATGTATTAAATAACTTCAGATAATAATCTATTTCATAGCTAGTTCTTCTTATAAGGCTTGACAGCCGTCGTGCCTTAATAATAAAATACATAATTTACTTATAATGTGTTTTTATTTATCTACCTTAACTAACAAAATTACTAATAAAACTAATTAAAAAAATATTTTAAAAAACAAGCTTTAATTTAAAATTATTTGTTAAGTATTGGACATTGTATTGTCATCGGAACTAAAGGTTTATGCAAAATTGTAGCTTAATCGGATACCAACAAATGGATGAAAAATGGTTTGCAAATTTTGAAAGGACGACTTACACGAATAGTGCAAGCTAAGCTTGTAAAAAGCCAGATTTTTGTTTTTATAGACGACGAGGTCTTTTCAACTTCTAAACCTAATCACACAAATACGAAGCCTTCTCCAGTGATATTATGTGACTTTTATTTCACAACGGAATAACAGAATCAAGTAAAAAAAAGTATTACGAAAATATTTACAAACTTACTAGTATCTTACAAATTTACAATGCTCAACTAACTGTCTTTAGAGTAATAAAAGCGGCGAATCCTTTTCTTGATGACTTTATGTCCAGCGAATGATTGCTCAAGGGGGAGGGGGGGCTGCTGGGTACCCAATACACACTCACCCCGAAACACTTCCTAGAGGCTACAACTGTATACTCCTGGTACTTGTGTACCGAGTATCATATAGTGTTTAATATTACTTAACCCTTTGACTGCCACAGTCATGTATAGGTGACAAACCAAAATGCACGTCACGGTCACGACTACACGACAGACTTTAAATTCGTAAATAAAGCTCGAAAAACAACTTTGTTTTATTTATTTCCTTTGCTTATTATGTTCCTTGAATTATCCTAATTTATATAAATTGAACTTATTTCTTTATATTTTATCTATACCCTTTGACTGCGGTCGAACATTCGCTGCGCCAAACGCAAGTGCGGCTAGCTACGACTGTTCGCGTGTTCGCCGTAGGAAAACACATACGGTGTGTTGTAGTCGAAACACAACGTGTGTGTTTTCCCGCAGTCAACGAGTTAACATAAGATGACAAAACGAATACCGATTATAAAGTTTAGAATTAACAGCTTGGCGCTTTGGGCACGTTTTTAATTTTTTGACATGGCGGTCAAAAAACGAAATGGAACTTACTCAGTATTTCTAGACCATTTAGATTTTAAGATCAAATATTAATTACTGCCTTTTATTTTCAGACGATGCGGAAGAGTTTTCAGATCCGGTACTTAACCACCCGAATACAGAGCCTTCTTTGGTCTGGCAATATTTTCTAAGAAGTAAAGACAAACGTCGAGCTAAATGTAAAATTTGTTTCAAGGTGCTCAAATGTGACCAAGGGTCCACTACAGGGTTGAGAAGACATCTGTCACCAAAACATATAAATAGTCAAAGAATAGAGGCAACGCAAACATTTAAATTTGTCAAAGCCGATGTGCAAGGTAATTATATTTTTTTTTTCAATCATAATACTTAGCTGCCATTTTATAACTATGATAACATAACATCACGCCTGTAATTCCCGAAGGGTTAGGCAGAGGTGTACCCATTAATACCCACATTTCGCCAGTTATGTTTAAAGTCAGTAATAGGGGGCGAGGCTATGGCCATCGACCAGGCAGAATTCCCTCGATGTCTTCCACTGTCTTTCTTAGAATAGAATAAAATAGCATTTATTTGCAAATATAGGTAATATATAAGTAGATAGTAGTAGGTATACATCAGAGTTCTGCCATATTTCACCATTCGGCATGCAAACTATATAATGAAATTCATTATACAATAAATTCTCATTAAGACATTAAATTAATTATTACATTCAATAAATAAAATTATAAAAATTCAAATTGTCAATAGAACATTAAAATAATTATTACAATTAATAAAATTGTCAAAAATTTAAATTATGATTAATAGTATAATTATTTAAGAATAAAAATCGTGGTCGAACAAAGTTAAACAAACAAACATTAAAATTAATAGATAATATTATGTAACATTCCTCAAGTAAATCAATAATTAATTAATTAAATATCGTCTTCTGTCTTCTTCTGTTATGGATTATAATTATGTGAATACTATCGATTATTTAAAAGCACCCTTTATTTACAGAAGAGGAGGAGTTTTCAGACGCGGGACTTGATGACATGACTGTGAAGCCTTCTCAAGTCTGGAAACGTTTTCTCATAAGCAAAAACAAACGCCGCGCGAAATGTAAAATTTGTTCCAGAGTGTTACAATGTAACAACGGCACTGTAGGACTACGGAGACACTTAACTGTAATGCACTGTCTATACGACTAACAAGTGTCGTGATGGCCTAGTGGTTATGGCGCCCGCCTCTCATGCTTGAGATTGTGGGTGCAAATCCGGGAAAGTACCAATATGTCTTTCAATTCATATGTACTTTCTAAAGTTTATCTTGGACATCACTGACATCGGTGAAGGAAAACATCGTGAGAAAACCAGGACTACTACTGTCCCATTCAAACCATGTCAGAGGCCCTTGAGGCGGTTTAGAAACTCTGACACTAGAGTGTGTGGGGTCGTAAGACCTTACTGCCCACACGATAAGAAGATGACTAACATTTGATGTAAGAACATAAATAAATAATGTTGTCTAACAATGTTTATTATAACAAAACAGGTTTTAAAAAAACTGTTACGAAACTTGTATAAATAATTTTTAATAAAAGATAAAACTTTGAGTTGTTTTATTATTTTACTTGGTGCTGAAGTACCGAAATTTTCGGCACCAAATGAAAAGTGCTAATAATTTGATGCTGTTTTCAAAGTTCCGGCAACGGTTTCTCTATAGATGTTACTCGTAAAAATTCTGTTTCTGTGTTTGAGTTTTCTATAAATCGATCCATAATGCGAAAAATTATTAAGTTTATAATGGAGAAGTTCCTGTTTTTTTTTTATTATTATCAAATCCTATCTAATTGTACGGGGGGAAAACAGTTTGTATAGACAAATAAATGTCTAATTAAAAACTAATTAAAAACTTTGACTTTGACAGATAAAAAATTTACTAAGTCTGCCCCATCTACGAAACGAGTACTAAGGTCCGAAGAAAACATGGCAGCAGCAATTGACGCCGTGGTCAGAAGGCATATGTCAATATATAAAGCTTCCATTCTATATGGCATTCCAAGGTCAACCCTCAGATACCGCATAGGTGACACACTGCCCAAGAAGACCTTGAAGCTAAAGGAAATCAAAAGTAAAAGGGTATTGCCCATTTTGGGTTACAAAACCGTTAGAGCAGAATAGAATAAAGAGAAATAAAGAACATGATTGTCGCAGACTACGTGCACTTAAGTATAAAAAAAGGTTATTTGACTAAAATAAAAACGAACACTTAAAGTATATTATAGATATTACAATAGCATTTGACAGTTTATTTATTTATTTATTTAAACTTTATGCAACAAATGTACAAAGGCGGACTTAATGCCTTAGGCATTCTCTAACAGTCAACCAGAGGTGGTGAAGAGATAACATGGTAGGTGCAAGCAATTTTTATGAGAGTAAAACAACAAAATCAGAGATTTAAAAAAAATAAAAAAACAATCAATCTTCGTTTATTGTTCAATCTTCGTAGATTCTGCCTTTAAGACATGCAAAAATTATTATTGTTTTTGACATTGAGTGTAATTTTAACTGGATTTATTACTTGGTAAAAAAAAAATAACCATCAATTGTGTATCAAATGTACGTAAAGGTTCTATATTTTTCATTTAAGTACCTATTCGAAAATTTAATACTGAATTTTCGTCGAATATGTCTCTCATTTGACTAATCTGTATAAGTAATACTTTGCATTACTATGCCTTTATATTGACATATTTGACACGACTGTCAACTTCTTGAACAAAGGAAGTAGAGAACGCTCAAAAACATTAAAAATTAAAGGTAATTTGTAATTATGGTACTTAATCTTTGATTACGAATATGGCGAAAGATGTCTTCGCACTAAAATATTTATGTACGATATTTTGTATCAGATTTGATATGAATAAATGATAATGATATTTAACTTAATTTTATTTGTCATCTTTTTTTCGGCTTATCTCTTGATAGTGCAGCCAGTATGTAGTTCATACGATGTAACTCTGGGATGACTTGTATCGTCTTGGAGCCTGTAAAAGAAAACTAAGGCCCTCTTGCTCCACTAAACACATGAAGCGCTAAAACTATTTACAACATCATTCTGTCTCTGTCAACTTCAAACAACTTGACAGAGATGCAGTGATGTTTTAAATACGTTTAGTGTTAACTGTATTTATTGATCCATTGTGAAAGTATATCTCAAGCGCTGCTCAAACGTTAGTACCCATCCAATAGCAAATTAGCACCGAAAGTGTCCAGTAACAACAAGCGGCATCTATGTTCGGTGGACGCCATTGGACACGCGTGGTGTGTCGTAACATAAAATGTCTTCCTTTGCGCAGCGCTTACAAGTAGTTAGTTTCTGGCAGACTTGTCCGGAGTACAGACAACAGGACATAATAAATATCGGTTATAAATAATTGCAGTATAATTATTCAAGGTTTTTTTTTTCTCTTTTTGCTTTGCCTCTTTTGCGTTTGTCCTTTTTTTTTCTTATCAATTTTATTTTTTATTTTTTTTCCAGCCACTGAGCCTCTAATGTTTATGATGTCTAAGAAAGGGAATGTGATGCTCAGATACCTCGGCTACACATATCATCTAAAGTACACACGACACATGAAGAAGACCTGGAGATGTTCCAGACACTGTTCGACCCGCTGTCGAGCAACCCTCACTACGGTAGAAAATAGAGTTTGTAAGTCCAGAAACGAGCATAATCATCCGACTTCGTATTTTTAGGAATTCTCGGATTTTATTCTATGTATTTCCTTATGTAAAGGATATCATTTAATTTGGCCTAAATCATGAAAGTGACGGGTTAATTAAAACAGGTACGGGGTGCAAAAAAACACATCACTGTGTGACGATTCATTGTTTATGGTAGTATACATGTCACGCACGCAAAGCATTACGCTTATAGGTTCATAAAACAGTACAGGGGTCATGGAGATACATTGCTGAGAAATGACTTTTATTTAACATAACATAACTTTACGCCTGTAATCCCCGAAGGGTTAGGCAGAGGTGTTCCCATTAGTACACCGACATTTATAATTAATCCTTTTTTTTTTGCAAAAAAAAAAACACACAGTAAGTTTGAAACTTTGACCTTCAATATCTCCGTTCTAGAAGATTCCCTGGTACAGTCTAGAACGAAAAAATTATGGCAAATTATTGCCATAATTTTTTCGTCCCATCCGGGAGTAACATGTACCTTTGGGCTACTTGTAAGTGTGTTTTTACACTCGTACCTACTGTCTTAATTTTATTACGTTTTGCACTTTCTTAGCTTAAAAACGTATCGAAGCTGAATGACGTCCTTTACTTATATGTTCAAGTTACAATGACTTAATTAATTACACAATATTTTTTGCTACTCGTTAAGTCTTATAATTTATAATATCCTCCATACTTACTGACAAAGTTTGCCAAATAATTGGCAATTTTGTCGTCAACTATTAATTTGGTAAATATTATAGATTTTTAAGTACATAAGAAGATAAATAGTTATATTTTAATAAAAAAACAACTGCCGCACGTATGAAAGATCATTTAGGAACAGCTCGCCTTATTTAGCCGATTTTTTGTTGTGTTTGTAATTGTTAGTGCAAGATTTGTGTGAAAGAATAATTTTAAAAAATCCACATGAAAAGTCGGAAAATTTGTTTTTTTAATGAAAATGTCAACTGCATCATTTCTGAAAATGCTCTCAAATATTTGAGAGCCTAGCACAATTTTCTTACATAAGATAAGTTTTCATATATATAGGTAGGTATATGATGAGGTAGGTATTTAAAATAATGTGTTGGGTAATAGTTAATTAGTTATCTAAAGAATATTTTTGAAGATCGAATGGGTATGAGAAAGGAATATTTTCCTGAAACATAGTGTGATGTTTAAAGATGATTGTGTTGAACACAAATACCTAATTATCATGATTGCCTTAATCTAGATTTAATATATTTTGAAACCTAGCTTAAAAACACAAATAACAAGATTAATAAAAATATATTCTTGACCGAATTTCGGCCACGGACAATCTTAATGGAGACTAGCCAAGCACGTAGGATCTATTATAGTGCACATATGTGTGTGCACATTACATCTTCTCTCACTGTCATAGCCCAATGGGACGGCAATCCGATACAACGGGGGAGAGATCAGGCGAAGGACCATGGCATTAAGTAAATAAGTACTTTTTGAGGCACGAAGATGTCACACGACAAACCTTCAATATCCAGGCTGCTATTTAGAAATTCCTGACGGAAAACAACATATTAGGGTTAGGCAGAGGTGCACCTATTAGTACACCCACATTTCGCCATTATTTTTAAGTAATAGGGGGCGAAACGCAATATAAAAATGCTTATTAAGAGAATAATTAAATGCACACTATATCTTATATCCGGGGCCTTATTAGTGAAATTCTTAGGATTTTCTCTCGAAACGATCTTAGGTAGTTTTCTATAAAAAATATAAAATTAGTTAGTATTTCAAACTTTAATTTAAACTCTAAAGTTTCCTTACAAAACTCACAAGTTAGGCTTGGTTCTAAATACTGTTTTTATATTACTTTAAATGGAACTAAGTTATACAAAAATTTGCTCGAAGGTTTATAGCTAGGATTTAAGTTGACCAAGATTTGTAAATTTAACATAACATCACGCCTGTCTTCCCCGAAGGGTTAGGCAGAGGTGTACACCCACATTTCGCCAGTTATGTTTAAGTCCAAGTCAAGTTTTTTCAAGTTTTGTATTTGGGTTTAATGTTTACCATTAAGGTTGTTATCAATTCATAGTTTATGCTTATTTGTAGCTTCAATGTACTTGTATAGGTATAATATTATGAAGTGTATATAAAATATATACACTATATTATACCTATATGAAACGTTTTGTTTTACGGTGACTGTTGAGATTTTAATGTTTAATCTCCAAAATTTAAATTAATAGTTCATTCGAAAAAAGTGACTATTATTTATAAAATAAATATTTTTTTTTACTTATATTTGTATTTTATTTTAAAATAATTTCTCAGTGGATACTAGCCAAGTTCTTTGCCTTTTGCATTGTTGGATTTTCAACGCTCAGCTCAGCGCCGAGAGTTGAAAATCTAACAACAAAAATTGCAAAATAATATTATAATAAAATTATACTGTTTTAAGAGATGGCGGTAGGATCCTAGAGATTTAAGTACATAAGCGTGTGCGCAAACACAGGTGCACTCTCTCTTCCCTTACTCTCACAGTTCGGTTAAATCGTAACCCGACACGACCGTCGAGGGATAAGTCGCAGGACCAGTGGTTTGACTGCCCTGTTAGTGTCTTGGTCGCAAAACCGTTTGCTGACGGTATTAAAAGGATGTATTAAGTAAGAATTTCAGTTGATCTGATTGCTTTTTATCATGTTTTGTTTACTCTATTTGTCCAAGTATAATACTTTTATCATGGTATACCTTTCAGCATTCACTTCATTCTAACCCTATGCTTGGATTTCTAATTAAAAAAAAAAATCTTAAATTGTTTTCCATTGTGTACATCTCTAGATTTTCGAAAAGTACAACGTATCAAATTAACCACCGTGATAAGAATAGGGTTAAATCACATGAACATTGTTGTCAAATCTCTTTGGTCTCACTTAGCGCTGTTTTTTTAAGATAGGCGTTACCTAAACGCCTAGCTTAAAAAGATAGTACTAGGTACTCAATTTCACTTACACTAGTCGACACCTAACTGAAATGCGTAAAACTTGTTAAATGAGTTTTTAGTACGGTCGATGAAGTTATTTGGTTTACAGACAACAATAATTAACTTTCTGCTACATTACCATTCATTATAAATTTGTGTTAACTTTTTAAGCTTGTGGTGTCTAATAATTTTAAACCTATTAAGAGTAATTTAAAAGAATTGACACACTCAAAAAGTAATTGCAAGTTATCTGCCTGTATACCAAATGACTTGTCCGAACGTACAATACGCGCCAAATATAAATAAAAATAAAAAACGCGTGAAATAGTCATCCATAATTTGTGTATCTATTTTTGGGATTTTTCGATGACGTTTAGATTAAAATTACAATAACAATATTATAATATTGATTACAAAATAATAAAGTTTGTGTGATGTCTCAAGTTCCCATCTTTCGTGACACGTATTGTACCAATTTTTGATAGCAATAAATAGCTAATTTTGTTTTTCATTTTCAGATTGTTATGTAATATATGAAGATGGCAGGTTTCTGTCTTACAGGGGATACAAGTTCACACGGCATAAAGTGAAGGGACCGAAGATAAGATGGCAATGTGCAAAGCAGAGACATTCTCGATGCCATGCGTCAGTAACCACCGTCGACCAAATTGTTATTAGGACCTATAATGAGCCCATACATAATCACCCACCGCCAACTAAATGGTGAAGAATGAAGAAACGGAGAAGAATGGAGAAGAACTGAGAAGAATGAACGGAGAATAATTAAGAAGAGTTTAGATAAATGGAGAAGATTGGGGACGAATAGAAAATAATGAAGCTTAATGGAGAATAGTGGAGACGAATGGAGAAGAATAGAAAATAATGAAGAAGAATGGAGGCTAATGGAGAACAATATATTATAGTGCTAGGATAAATATTACGGATATAAATAACTATAAATTAAAAAAAAAACTGTAGCTTAGGTATTTTAAGACTAAATAATGTTTTCAGATATTGTTAGATATTAATTATTTTTATACTTGATAGAATTATAAGTAATTATGTATATTTTTTTTTCAAAATACTCATAATGTTTTATTTGTAATATTACATATTGCTTTAATTAGCAATATTTAGAATAAATACCATACCAATAAATAAACGAATTAAAAATGTTGCTGTTTCTTACTATAATGTGTTAGTGAATGGCATGATAGCCCATTTGTTGGTCCGCCATTTTTATTTTTATTTTTTTGTTTCTTTAATGGTACGAGTTGTATTACTTATTAATGATTTTCTTTTTGTTTCAGGCTGTTTCACGGATTTTAGGGGACGTAAATTTTTTACCTATCAAGGTTACAAGTTTACTCGCCACAGAGTATCATCGGTCGGAATACGGTGGCAGTGCTCTAAGAGCAGCAAAGGAGGGTGTCGAGCCGCCATATTTACTACCAATGAATATGAAATTGTCAAGACTTTTGTTGGTCATAATCATCCACCACCTGCGAACGTATTCAGTAAGTAAAAAAAATAACTTTTATACTGACTGTCATGTTGGTCTCGTGGTTCGATTCCCAGGGCCGGCAAAGTGTTATTAGCTTTTTTACCATAAGGAATTGCTCAGTAGCAGCCCGTGTCAAAGTTGGTGGTATGACACCGCCATGCCTCGGAAAGCACGTTAAGCCGTTGGTCCCGGTTGTCGTACGTGGATCTTTGACAGTCGTTACGGATAGTCAGAAGCTCGAAGGTCTGACACCCAGTCTTACCAAGTGGTATGGTGTTACCCAGTTACTGGGGTATGGAGGTGAGATAGGCAGTCGCTCCATGTAAAATACTGAAATTCAGCTGCAACCGGTTAGACTGGAAGCCGACCTCAACAAAGGAAAAGGCTAAGCAGATTGATTTATTGACCGTTTTTCAGGGCTAAAAAAAATAACTTTTAAAATAGTTGGAATTTTTGGTTTATGGTGTCAACTCCCAATGAATGCCAATAACTTGTCAAACATGTACGTAATTTAAAGGTATTCTTAACAGATTGGGATGAAATGCGTTCAGTAGCCAGCGCACCCAAGTGGACTGCAAATAACAAAACCTGGAGAAATGGGGGATTATAGATCCTATCGATGCACAGTGCGAGTGCGGTGCTCCTGATCAGACGATGACCCAACAATGCCCAATGTCCACCTGCACTTTAGAGGGTGTTAAAAACGCTAATGACGCCGTGGTGAACGACAAAAATTATAAAAAAGGGGAATGAGCGGTTACATGTTTTCTTTTAGATCTTGTCTTGAATTTCTGCGTAACTTAAGGGACTAGGCACACTTATTCAGCTCCATTCAGCTTTTGTCCATAGAAAATTCGCCGATTTCGTATGAGACGCGTACGCGTCCGTTCAGCTTTCCGCGTGCGATACTGAACGCATGCGATACAAAATCGTTGTTTTCTATGGACAAAAACGAATGGAGCTGAATAAGTGTGGTAGTCCTTAAAGTTTTGCTTTCGTATTTAACCAGTCAAGCTTCGGCTGACTTACCGATGTGACAGAAAAATAGAAAATCAATTGTGTCTCACTACGTGGGACTTGAGTAATTAATCCTCTACCTACTGTATTTTTGCAATAATACAAATGGCATGAAACCGATAGAAAACGAGACATTTGCAATAAATGTGTAAAAAATTGATAGTTTGATCTTTGACCTTGAAATATCTGTAGTCGCGGCCTACGATAAGTAGGTTTTGAGACAAGTTTTAGGGTGTCAAAATAAAGGTTTATACAACTTTTTAGCTGACTATCTCTCATTTTGAGGTGAACCCCTAATTTTCCTGGGCTATCAGAGCACTAAACTTTAAATGTCGTGATGGCCCAGTGGTTAATGCGCCCGCCTCTCATGCTTTAGGTTGTGGCTTCAAATCCGGGCAAGTACCAATGTGACTTTTTCAATTCATATGTACTTTCTGAAGTTTGTCTTAGACATCACTGACATCGGTGAAGGAAAACATTGTGAGAAATCCTGGACTTATACCAGCCTATTACTTACTGTCCCATTCAAACCATGTCATAGGCTCTTGAGGCGGTTTAAAAAATCTGACACTAGGGTGTGTGGGGTCGTAAGACCTTACTGCTATCACTATAAAGAAAGAAATGAAGAGCACTAAACTATGTATTTCGGTTTCATAAAATTAATTAATCTTCTGTAATGTAATGAAACTTGTTATGCGCGACTAGTTTTGTAGTGTTAATTCGGATTACGTGCATAATAGCATGTAAAGTGTTTGATAAATTATATGTGTTTAACAAATCAATTCTATTTTAACTTTTAAGAGTCTCTGTGTAGCTAATTTTGAACCTCAAATTATTTTTTATTAAGTAAGTATATAAATAAATGTTATCTAATTATGTGATATCGATGCGGCACTCGTAAGGTACTTTATTAAATAAATATATAAATTATTAATTTATATTTGGTTTTATTTAGTTTGACCACATAAGTACATCGTTGGATCAAATCTAGCGACTGGTTTTTACGCTACTTCTACTAAACAGATTTTTGTGAAATTTTGCACACACATTGAGATGCCGTGACAATACAACTTTATAGTAATTATCAAAACATCTCATAGCCGTTATATTGTATACTGCCAAACAAATTAAGACCCTTTGAAAAAAAATATAGCACGATTTTTTTTTTGTGTGAAAATCAGTTTGAATATTAATACACAATTTAATTAAGGCATTTTGCGTGCGATTATAGATGCATTTACAGGGGTCGAACATAGTTTACTTTTCCCAAAAAATTTAAAAAGAAGCTGTATGACACCTTCAATATCTCCGTAACTAGAAGTTTTCCCGAACAAAAAAATATCGCAACGATGGATATAATGTGGGTCTGTGTTTTTTTTAGCTAAAGGTCTTCTATATTACTTAAATAAAAATGTTACTTTTACCTTCATTTAGTGTCTTTTTACACGACTACCCCAAAAAAAGGAGTGTTATGTGTTTAGGGTTAATGTATGTATGTATGTATGTGAGATTCTTTATTCCACCATAACTTTTAAATGCCTGAACCGATTTAGATGTATGGGGTATCGTTACAATCCTTGCATCGTTCCGAGTAACATAGGCTAGGTGAAAAATAAAAAAAACGGTGTGGTCACTTTAAAACGAAAATTAATACCAGCCTAATTTTTTACACTCCTTATTCAGGTACTACACTCGTAAGTATATGGAAAAAATCCTAGTGGGGCAAACATTAAAATATGCGACTACCTATCTCCTACTGATAAATAAAGTCTCAACTTTAATTGCAATTAACCCAATTAACGTTGTTTTCAGGACCAATATTCACATACTCCTCCCAAGGGCGGCGAATACTTATCTTATCAGGCTATAGATTCAGGGTGCACTACACAAAGCATGGGAAAACAAGATGGCAGTGCTCTACCCACATGAACAAGGGATGCACAGCCATCATATTCACACTAGACGATAATACGATGGTTAGATGCAAGAATATGCATAACCATTCACCTGTCGAAAATTCTGATGAGTTCGATTTGACTAAAATTTGGTAGACTGGTTGAAAATGTCCAAGGCAATAAGTCCGCCTTTGTACAGAGTATTTGTGCATGTGCATAAAGTTTAAATAAATAAATAAATGAGGTAGAAATTGGAAGAAACTATCTCTGTCGCTCAGCGAGCCTCTGCGTGTGAAAAGAACAACTGTAGATTCAACTCAGTATAGCTTATGAAAATAATGTACAGTAAAAAGAAACCTTATGAACATAGAAATAGTTGATATTTACTAAACTCTAAAAAAATATTGCCATAAAATCATAAACCAGAAAAAAACAGGCGAAAGCGTTTGTATAGAGAAAAGACCACTCGCGTTTCTTGGGGACAAAATTATACCATGCGTGCGATAACGCTGGTATTTTTAAATGTCTCATTAATTTTGTCGAAAAAAATTGTTATTGAAATGTGAAAAGGTATCCGGATCTGGATTGACATTAAAACGAATAAAATATGTGCTTATAAAAATAATGTAAACACATGATTCTTTCTGTAAATATAAAATTAAACTATTTTACTTTAAAGTTGTATTTTAATTTCAAGTCCCTTTTTATCAAATAACAATTTTTTTTATTTATTTAATTGTATTAGATAATTTTTGGTAGAAATTAATGCCCTCAAAATTAGGGTTCGTCTGTAGCCGGCGCGAAGACTCGCCTACCAGAAAGGGGACGCATGCTTCTTATTATAAATTTAAACGTGAACATGAATCTACATTCATGTTCAAGTTTATTTACTATTTCTTGAGCCTTTGCTCAAGGGAAACCAATAGTAATTACATTACTGAATTTGATTCAACAAATCAAAAACCCTTGAATGTGAGTTCGCTAATTTTGCATTATTTTCAGTGCCAATGTTCACACTCTCCTCTCGAGGTGGCCGAATACTTCGGCTGTCAGGTCACCGATTCAGTCAGCACTACTCCAAAAATGGTAAAACCAGATGGCAGTGTTCCACGCACGTCAATAGAGGATGCAGAGCTATACTCTTCACTCTTGATGATGATACGATCATCAGAAGCAGGAATTTGCACAATCATTCGCCAGTCGAACCAAGAATCGACTACCTACGCTATTGATTAACCTTTTGAAAGTCATTGTCACTTAAATGTGACAAACGAAATTTTACCCTGAACGCCAACGTCACAAATATATGACAAACACGTCGCAGCATATTATGACATAAACAATTTAATCAAGTTTTGGAATCCCTATTTTTTATGAAGGTCATTTGACAGAAAAAGTGGTGTGGCGTCGGGGGTACGGCGATACGTTAATACTCTGGCGTTCAAAAGGTTAAGTTAAAATCGGAGGGGTCGCCCTAGGAAGACCTACACTGACCTTATTGGAGAGGATCAGGTGCGCAGTACTTGTAACCGGCGTGCTTGTATGAACGTGGATGAGGCGAAAGGAGTATGTAATGATCGTAGCAGGTGGCGTTCTGTGGTTTCTGCCTACCCCCGTGGGAAAAAGACGCGAGTTTATGAATGTTAAATTCATACTGACTGCCTCGACTAGTGGTCGCAAAACGTGACTGCTGAGCATGAGAGCTTGGGTTTGATTCCCAGGCCTGGCAAAGTGTTATTGGATTTTACCATCTGGAATTTCTCAGTAGCAGCCTCGGAGTCTGGATTTGTGCCCGGTTAATGGCAATAGGCTCGCCCCCTATTACATTGGACTTAAACATAACTGGCGAAATGTGAGTGTCCTAATGGGTACGCTTCTGCCTAACCCTTCGGGGATTACAGGCGTGATGTTATATTATATACAAAAAAATCTAGTCTGTTAAGTCGATTAATCATCTTTTATTTATTGGTTTACTGTATATTTATTGGTTTGTGTGGTTTGTGTGTATTGATAATTATATAATAAAAATGAATGTCTAAATGTGTTGCTAAGCGCAAAACTCGAGAACGACTGGACCGATTTGGCTGATTCTTTTTTTAGTATGTTTGTAATTCCTCGGCCAAGGTTTATATGAAAGATTTTTTTTTGTAAATCCACCGGAAAATTCGTAATTTTGCACCCGGGCGAAGCCGGGGCAATTCGCTAGTAATTAATAAAAATACCTTTTTGTGGATGAATAGAAGACGATCTTGTCAGTATGTTTGGAGTATTGTGAGATGAAGGTGTAGTGTCGTGAAATATAATGACATGTTTGTAACTAATGTAATTGGCAAATGGCCGATTTATGTTAATAAACGAGTTTTTTTAAATTCTTATTCAAAACGTTTATTTATTTACTCCCAACTAACATCCTTACAGGCTAAACTGAATACGATATTGTAGCGCACTTCTACTGTTCATACCATAGCAAAATTCTATAGATATGCTTGTAAATTCATTTAGAGTACACAAGAATAATAATTATGTTGACGTCATCAGCCAGTAAAACAGCATGTATTTTAAGGTGAGTTCTAACTACTTAATTCTAACATGTAGGTATCATAATAGTCAATATTTTCATAAGCTGTATCCAGAACAGTATCATTAAATGTAGATTTAAATTTATTTTAAAATTAAACATTGGTGCCGATTTCCTTGTTCACAAACTAGACTAAATTTAGAGAATTGACATCTCTTACTAATATACAGCGAAAGGAAAGGACGGTGACATTACAGAAATAAGTTAGCGATGTCAAATTAGTTTTGCCTTGAACTTTTCCGTATTTTTAATCCATACGTTTTAAGATGTCAACTATAATTGCATGGATGTGTCAGATTGATTTATTTTGACAGCTCTTAATTACATTAGTCTCTTTCTTTTTTTATTGGACAGAAAAAGATGGAAGTAGTCTAATTTTAGTTTAGTTTGTGACCAAGGGAATCGGCACCATTGTCAATACCTATATCATTTGTCTTTTTTTTTAATAATGGTAACGTAACGTAAGTGTAGATTTATTCTTTTCTCAGTCAATATGTATTTTTTAGCAGCGACTATCTTTAGGGGAAGCCTATTTCCGGCAGTGGTCGTCGTTCGACTGATATGATGATGATGTACTTTTTTTTAATGCTTTATTCATCTTTCGATCTAATAGTCTCAAAACATAAACGTGAGAAGGCATTTCTGCAAAAAAAATTGCGATATTTTTCTTACAATTTAATTTTTTTTTTTTTGTAACATCACTGTTTATTCTCTTCAGGGGTATTCTCTAAAACAAAAAGAGGGGCTCGAGTTTTACTAATAGATGGATATAAGTTCTATCGACATCGAGACACGAGAGAGAAAACACGATGGTACTGCGCAACGCACTACAAATTCGGGTGCAAAGCAAAGATATTCACAATTGAAGAAAATATCGTTATAAATCACAATGTACATAACCATGATTTTGTTGTAGAATAGTGTACATTATTCTGGTGTTGTCTTGTCATCTTGTTCTTTTTAATAGAATAAGACAGGGACGGAAAAAAATATTTTTGTAATGCATAAAATATCGATACCATACAATTTTAAAAATTCGTCGACTGAAAGTTAAAGTCAAATCATTTATTTCAGTGACCATTAAAATATACTTTTGAACGTCATTTAAAAGAGAAAAATATAATAAAATCTAGTAGTAAAATTTTGTATGGAAAAGAATGGGCAAGAAATTCCATAATTAGTCTTTAAGAAAATTGTTTACAATATGTCTCATGGGAGCCTACCCCCATCTCTTAAAACAATATTACTTTACCTTGCATACTGTTAGATTTTCAACGCTTGGCCCAGCGCCGAGAGTTGAAAATACAACAACAGACATTACAAAGTAATATTAAAATAATAATGTTTTAAGCGATGCCGATGGCGGTAGGCGGGCCTGATAACCCAAAAAATTAAAAGTAAAAAAAGTAAGAATCCATCAAATTGTAGTTAAGGTAGTAGTATAACTTTATTTAACTTGATAAAGCAACACAAAACTTCGCTGAAATTACATAGATGTCTTCCAAAACGAAAATAAAACTATCCAACCATTTTTTTCATGTTTTTTTTTTACCATAAGCTAGCATATCTTCTCGCATTTTTTTTTTTAAATTCATGGTTAATCTTTCAGTTAATGCAGTGTTCACAACGTCACAAAGAGGGGCCCGTGCGATCATATTGAAAGGGAATACTTTCACTCGCCATTTGGATTCGGGAATAAAGACTCGTTGGCATTGTTCAAACTACAAGAGAGGGTGCCGAGCAGTGATATTTACTGTTGGAAGCATGATTATAAAGATTAATAATGTACACAATCATATGCCAAAACATGTGTGATAGCTATATTAAGTATTTTTATTAAGACCGCCTCGTTTGTCTAGTGGTCGTAAAGCGCGAATGCTGAACATGAGGTCTTGGGTTCGATTACCAGGTCGGGCAAAGTGTTATGGGTTTTGCCATCAATTGGGCACAAATCTACTGAACAAATGTCTAATTGAAAAACCCAATAACGCTTACCCCGACTTGGGAATTAAACCCAGCACCTTATGCTCAGCATTTGGGTATTTCCATCAACTCTGTAGCAGCCTGGGATCTGGCGAAATGTGGATGTACTGATATACTGAATCTAATGAGTACACCTCTGCCTAATCCTTTGGGGATTACAAGCTTGATGTTAGGTATGTTATGTGTACTACAAAACTGTGAGTCAATTGTTGCTTTATTAAAATAAGTAGACAATTTTCTATACCTAGAATTATAAAGTAAATACTTATATGCAAAGTATAAATAAAATGGCCTGATTTGAAACCTTTGTTTTTATTACCTATGTCTATCTATTATGTAAAATTGAATCCCTACCTTAACCTACCCTTGATTACCTTGACCAAAGGTAATAGGGATTCATTTTACCATAGAAACAGAGATTTTCACGATTGAACGGCTTGACCAATTTCACGAATTCCTTTTTTTGTTGTGTTTATTATTGTACAGAAAAGATTCTTATAAAAGAAAATTAAGAAAATAAAAATGGCGGTACGTACGAAGTTAGCTGGATCAGCTAGTACTTACTTATAATATTATACAGCTGAAGAGTTATTTTGTTTGTTTGTGTTAGTTTAAACGAGCTAATCTCTGGACCTAGCAGTCGGATTGCAAACAATCTTTTTGTATATGATAGCCAGATTCATGAGGAACATTCTAAGCTATATAACATCACGCTACGACCTACAGGAGCGCAGCAGTAACCAAACACAAACACGTGGAAAAACGTTGGAAGTCGCTAGTAGAATCTAGTATTAATATAACTACGTTATACTTACAGGTGCAGTGTATGCAAGGTCTAAAAGAGGAGCACGAGTCATTATACTAGAAGAATATCCGTTCTACCATCACCGTACCATCGGACCGAAGACCAGATGGTTCTGTGCCACCCATCATAATAAAGGCTGTAAAGCAGTAATTTTTACTGTTTGTGACGAAATTGTCAAAGTCAATAATGTACATTATCATCCGCCTACTGATTTGACTGTCGAATGATAATGATTTGTATGTTATGAGTAAAAAGACACAAAGGCACAATGAAGTCAATGCAATTTTTTGTTTGTTTTAGACATTGCCTGCGATCTTACCATTTTTAAGATATTAGAAGTTCCATTTACTTTTTTATGATACATAATATCACGACAATAATCCTCGAATGGTTAAGCAGAGGTGTACTTAGGTGTGTGTGTGTGTGAGGTGTGTCGGAGTCTGAACTTGTGCCCGGTTGATGGCGATAGGCTCACCTTTTACATGGGACTTAAACATAAATGCCGAAATGTCGGTGTTTTATAGGTTACACCTCTGCCTTACCCTTCGAGGATCAGCGTAATGTTATGTTTCTATATAAAATGTATATCCCAGAAATAATTTTTGCTCAATGTCACTCAGTTTAAGGGGAGTATACGAAGTTAACTGCTATGTAATGTGTCTATTTATGTCCGGTTTTACCTCTTATTTTTGTAGATATAATGTTTTGTACCATTAAAAACGTAAGTTTAACGTATTTTATGTATATTTCGCATGGCCTTAGTATATTTTTAATGTAAACTAACATAGTTTTAAGTACAATAGGCGCCACGAAAGATGAGACTTGACACACCACACAAACTTTATTATTTCGTAATAAATATTATACTTAATATTATTAAGAATTTTAATCTAAATGACTTCCAAATATCCCTTAGTAGATACACAAATTATGGATAACTATTTCGTACATCCATACCTGCGCAAGCTCCCCATTACTGACGCTTGTCAAATCTCATCTTTCGTGGCTCGAATAGCTTAACATCGAATAAAATGAAGACAGTTTATAAAATAAGTACATGACAATTCCTTTTTTATTCATCTCATAAACACTACCTTGCCTGGAGTCTGGATGATTGATCTCGGATTGAAGATTGGGATCACACGGAACCTAAAATATAGCAGATGAAATACTGATTAAGAAATGATTTTTGAAATGAATGATTTTTTATTTAATTTATTTATGGTCTGCGCGCCATCTTGGTTTTCAATACAAAAATAAAAACTTTTGGTTCAATTTTTGGTCGCGCTTACCTTTTTCTTTAAATGTCTATTATTTTAAGGCTTTTCCGACCAATGTTTACGGGTCTAATAAATAAGGTTTTTTTTTTGTTTAGGAAAGGCATCTTCCAAGGGAGCGTCTGGGTCAGATAACAGACTTCCGGATCCGAATTTCGGAGATCTATATCGAGCTTATTTACCTTTGGACCTTCGATGAAGACAGTTGGTGCGTTAAATATTTTTTTTTTTTTAATATTTATTTATCTTTTTACTCATACAAACTTTCAAACCCAAAATGATGGTCATAAAACCGATTTTCTGGCATTTGTTCTTTCCTTTTACGGCAATCCGTTTTTTTATAGTAAGTACGAGTAATACTAACTCAATAGCCCCACTGCAGTGCAAAGGCATCTTCTCGTACAGACAAGGCACGAGTAATGATCACCACGCTTGCTCAAGGCGGATTGGTGATTTTAGTCATATATTATTTTAAGTCACGATACTTTTCATCACGGATCTCAGTGATGTCTAAATTGTTATGTGCTTGAATCTGGTTTGGTTGACTGGTAGAGAATGCCTAAGGCATTAAGTCCGCCTTAGTACTTCTTTGTTGCATAAAGTTTAAATAAATAAATGAAGTGAAAAAGTCACATTGGTACTTGCCCGGATTCGAACCCACAACCTCATGCATGAGAGGCGGGCGCCTCAACCACTCGGCCATCACGACACTTACAGCATCTTAATCCATTATCTAAAAGCATTTGGTTTGGGTAAAATGTGGAGAAACTAATACGCCACCGCAATGACGGAAAAAAGTCCGTTCTGAAATTTACCTATATAAATTAAAAAAGTACAATGGTACTTGCCTGCGTCAACCCCACAACGACATGCAGCGGGCGTCTTAACCCTGTTTTCATCATCATCATCTCTCCAGCATCTTTTCCCAATCATGTTGGGGTCGGCTTCCAGTCTAACCGAATGCAGCTTGAACCCTGATTACATTTTTACTAACACTGATTTTTTTACTAAATATATTTTTCTATTTTGTTACAGAGACATTCCAAGAACAAAATCATCAAAGCCAGAATGATGAACTTGAGTGCTTAGCGTCTAATATCGAGATGTTGCTACATAGTTTGATAAAAAAGTTTTAATGTTTAGAGACTGATGCACGGGCGATCGAGTATTCTTATGAAGCATATAGGAAAGTAGAAATAGATTCATGCCATACAAACATTCAAGTCCTTATTTTTCAAAAAAATGAACCGACTTTAATAAAACTTTTTACAAATATGCAGGATACATAAATCTAAAAAGTTAGTTGGAGAACATTTTCGAAATATTGTTTTATAAATTTAAATTTTTCCATAGTAACAGAGATTTCCAATTATCTTTTTTTTTTTATAAAAGGCATCTCGAAAATGTTCTCAACTAACTACTTAGACGGCTCTAAGGCGCTCTGCACACGGAGCAACTTAAATTGAGGCAACTATCAACTCTTTAAAAGTTTCCTTGAAAAGTTGATAGTTGATAGAACGTTTACGGTTGCCGCAACTTTATGGCAATCTGTGAGCTACTTTCATAGCCGAGTTGCTCAATCTACGCAGCGATCAGCGTTAACAATATAATATTTAACAGTTGCTAGTTGCGGCAATTAGGAACTAACTTAGTTATCCATTGCAGCAACTAAAAGCTTTTGACGATTGCCGCAACTCGAAACGTGAGTGGCTATGTGTGCGCAGTCCAATTGAAATATATTATGTAAACAGCTAGTTGCCAGTTGCCAGTTGCTGCCATAGTTGCTCTGTGTGCAAAGCGCCAACACCGCCGTTCAGACAGAAGCTGTAACAGGTTACCGATATGTCAGATTTACGTCGTCTGGGTAGATGTCGTACTCCCCCTAAAACTCAACACTACTTAGGGCCCTTTTGAGGGGCGAAAGAAAAACTAATAATGTCAAACTTTATTATTTACTAATTTAGGTACTCAATCGTTCCAAGTTTCAATTTGATTAACCCAAGTAAAACCCTCTTTTAAGGGGGTGCCCTTAGGGTCTGAATTTCTAAAAATCTTTTGTTTGTAGTCGCTATATCATAAAAGGAAGGTATATGCAAAATTTCACGTTCCAAGTTCCAGCAGTTTCGTGAAATACAGTACAGTAAATATTACATCTACCTTTTATAGATAACGCATTTATTTATATGAATATATTTAGACTGGAAATAATCTTTTTAAGAAATAGATACTACTACAGGTTATTTCAGAAGTATTTACTAGTCTTATAAATGTATTTAATTTACATAAGGTAAGGTAGTAGATGTGATTGACAAATAACTGTAGGTCGCTGACACTAAAGCGTCCTTATTTGTTTGTGAATATTACGAGTCATTTGGTACGGTCGAATAAGATGTTTCGTTTACAGACACAATACGCGCCACGAAAGATGAAACTTGACCACACCACACAAAAATTATTATTTCGTAATAAATAATAGAATATTGTTAAAAATTTAAATCTAAATGTCATTGAAATATCCCTGAACATAACATCACGTCTATAATCCCCGAAGGGTTAGGCAGAGGTGTACCCTAGTACACACACATTTCACCCGTTATGTTTAAATTTTGAAGTCGCACGTAATAGGGGACGAGCCTATTGCCATCAACCGAGCACAAATCCAGACTCCGAGGCTGCTACTTAGAAATTCCCAATGAAAAAACCCAATAACACTGCCCGGCCTGGGAATCGAACCCAAGACCTCACGGTAGAATGTACTGGATCCTTCTCTTACTTATCAGCATATTTTGTACCTACATTCATAGCAAATAAATTATTTCATTTCATTTAATTTAAAACAAAATGACACACTCGAAACATTGTTCAAAAGAAGTTGCCAGTTAGCTGCCTGTATACCAAATGGCTTGTTCTACTGTACGAGTACGAAGTATTAGGAATACTATTCCTGTTATTTTAGTAACTTTCTAGTCTGAGAGTAAAAACGTATAGTCATTTTTTTCTAGTCGATTTTAATGCTTTATGGAAATTTTTTGTGTTGGTATAATTTATACCAATATGTTAATATTAGAACTGACTTAGTTGTTACCGTAACTGTATTGTATGTGTTTAGACATAGAGTATACGAAGTTTTGTAATTCCTAGTCGACATTGCTCACAGAAAATGTTTGCTATAATTTCATTATACGAAAATTAAATCGATTATTCGAGTTAAGTTCCTCAGTACGATATTATACAACTTTTAAAATTATGATTAACGAACAATTTTTGTATATTATGTACCTATGTATTTTGTATTTTTACAAGAAATGAAAATATAAATATTTGTAACGGATTAAGGGTCTAAAGCACCCGGAAACCAGGGTTTCAAGTGAAACCAGAATGCTTCCTAGTATCAAAGATGACTGTTTTGTATCTATCTTTATATAATAACTTTAGAGAAAGAGCTTCTTATGATTGTTTATTTTGGCAAATTAAAAAAAAACAACTAACTTAATTATAATTAGATATAAAAAGAAATATTGTAAATATGCAATGAGGTAACACAAAATTATTGTCTCCTTTTTGTGACGTCATTGAATGACCTTCTATTTTTTTTAGGTAAGATTTGGTTCTTTTAAAGATAAAGTCTTTGTAAAATGGAATTTTTAAAATTTAACTTAAAAAGCTTAAGTAACGTGATGTTTATACGTAAATATAAATGTTTATGGATCTTTACGCCGTATATGTATGTTATGCTCTTTTAGTGACGTCATAGGGTGGCGATCTTTGTGGTGTATTAGATTAGGTTTGTCTATTTGTGGTCCAATTTGTGACCTGTGTGTCCAAAATGGTTTTTTTTGTGACTATTTGAAAGGCAGTATATACATAGTGTAAATGTTATTTTGAAAAGTTACTCAAGTTGTAGAAAATAATATTATAATAAAAATTAGGTATCTACGTATCTTTAAATTCTGTAAAATTTAAATTTGGAGATAAATTATGTCATCGATCTAATTAATTACCCAAATAGTAACAAAATGATTCAATTATTTATTATTATTTGTTTACATAAAAGGCCACGTAAACGAAATTAAATTGTAAATTGTAAGCTTAGTTGATACGAGTAAAGTTTACAAGTCAACTTAAAACTAAGAAAATAAAATGTATTTGTTTTAATATTGGTAATAATTGCTAAATGTTTAGAACACACCCAATGCTACACAATAAAAAGTTCTCAATGTCAGATTTTTGCCTACTGAGAAAATCAAAGTGGAAATATCTTTTACCTAGGTAGGTACTTTTTTGCAACGTAGTATACTAAACATTTTGTGACTTTTTAATAACGTTATTGATTAACGATCTTTATAATATCTATGATATTTCTTTGTCTAATATATGACATAATTAGCGCCATAAAAGTAGAAAAAGTGTCAAAAAATGTTTTAGTTATGTAGCGATATTTTTTTGTGATAAACTTATTATAATTGCAATTTCTGTAATGTTTATAGTATTTAGGGTGATTTTCATCAAACTTTTCTATCTAGTAATTAGTTTTAAACAGGGAATAAAATAAAAAAATCGAGTGTTTTTAAACAAAACTAGCGAAAAGCCCCAGCTTCGCACGAGTGCAATGTACACATAAACCTTTCTCTTGAATAATTCTATCTTTTGATGAAAATTGCATTAAAGTCCGTTGCATAGTTTGAAAGATCTAAGCGTACCTACAGACGGCGAGAAGCGACTTTGTTTATACTATATTAGGAGATCTGTCACGACTTATTTAGGTATAAAAGTTTGATAAAATTCAACCTTATAGGTTAAGATTTTGGGTCCAATATGTGACCTAACTAGTTCCTAAGATTAATGGTAAAATTAATGTTCTCAAAATAGCTAAATGATCTCGAATGTTCTCAAACCAGAATAAGTATTAAATTATGAATTATATGTACAGTGTGTGTGGATATTTGATTTTTAATTAAAATCAATTGTTTTTAAAAAACTTGCAGGTAAGTGGCTGCACTATATTTGTGAGGCCGTAAATATTTCAATGGGCTGATCGTACCTTCTATCGAACTGATGTTGGTTATCTGGTCCGATCTGGTATACGACTAGCTTATACTACATAGAAACTCACATAGACATAATGACACTTGGCAATAGTGTAGTCTATGAGTACTAGCAAACAAAACAAAAAGAACAACTTTTTTACCTTTTTGTAACATTAGTATAGAAGTACGAGTAGTATTAGTACAGATGAAATATGCAATTTAAACACCTGCTGTATGTACCTAAATTAAAATACTTAAAGTACCGCAGAAACAGTGTTCTGACAAAACATTTTTTTTTTTTTAAGAAATAAATAATACCAGCTGAGGTATCTGTGCTATTGCTGTCCCACTGTAGGGCAAAGACCTCTTCTCATACAGAAAAGGCATGAGCATTAATCACCACGTTTGCTCAAGGCGGATCGGTAATTCCAAACTTGACTTGTTATTAATATTAAATATAAATACTTGAAATTAAAATAAGGTAAACTAAAAAAAAAACAAAGTACTTAGTGCGCAAGTCCAACTAGCACTTTACTCGTTCTTTTTTCAAATACATTTTATTTTTATTTTCCTTATCTAATTTTTTACTTTTCCTTTTAATTACAGAGGCTGTTTTCAGCCGTTCTAGAAAAGGTGGTCAAATAATCGTAATGAGAGGATACAGATTCTGTCGCCACTCCTCATCAGGTACCAGGACTAGATGGTTTTGTGCCACGAACCATAAGAAAGGTTGCCGTGCATCGCTTATTACTGTCGAAGATTACATTGTCAAGAATGATAATTACCATAACCATTCTGAAACAAATTAGTCAGATTTTCTTCATCATCATCTACCTAGCAACCAACTATGTTGGGGTCGGCTTCCAGTCTTACTGGATGCAGCTGAATACCAGTTTTTTATATTGAGCGACTGCCTATCTGGCCTACACAACACAGTTTAACAAAAAATTACCAAAGAGTACCAATGAGTACCAATGTGACTTTTTCCATATGAAAAGTCACATTAGTACTTGCCCGGATTCGAACCCACAACCTGCATGAGAGGAGGGCGCGTCAACCACTGGGCCATCAGATTTCCTTATATTTTCTTTTTCTTTTTTTTTTCAACGTTCCTTCATTCAGACTCGGAACAACTATCAGTACGCCATAAAAATATTTGGTCCGTGCAGGAATCAATCACTCGCAATCACTCTATATCTGTTGATCAGATATATAATAAAATATATATTTTCCAAATATTTCTGACTTTTATTTGCCATGCTACAAAGTGGTCTAGGACCGCCGTTTCAAAATAGACTTAGTTGCAAATCGTTATATTGAAGTTCGTTACATTAAGGTACCTAAATATACCTAACGATTTCCTTGGTTTAACGAATCCTGTGAAATCCCCTAGGACCCTCTGATAGTAACAAACGAACCTTTCAATATCTCGAGGTTGCACTATAGTAACTATCATGCATTTGAAAGAATTCAAAAAAAATAAAAACAACAAACACCTATTCTCATCTACTTATATACCATATGAATATTTTATTAT
Source organism: Hoplodrina ambigua (assembly GCA_949774945.1). Classification (NCBI taxonomy): domain Eukaryota; kingdom Metazoa; phylum Arthropoda; class Insecta; order Lepidoptera; family Noctuidae; genus Hoplodrina; species Hoplodrina ambigua. Next base: position 12,306,197 of record OX458975.1, read on the forward strand.
GTGCGAGCCTCGAACCCGCGACAGGCAGCGCGGCGTGCAATTGGCAATATAACACTGCATCCACCGTCTTATTTATGTTTAAAATATTATGTTTTTAACCCCGATGCTAAAAGTTTGCTAAATGTTACAAGTTTCACGTGTCTATCTGTGTGTCTGTCTGTAGCCTCGAACCTCCTAAACGAATGAACCGATATGGATGCTTTTTATTTTTTGTTTGAAATCTGACGTGATTGAGATGGTTATTAGGTGTTATTTATTACAAAATTTATAATGTTTTCTTTTATACATAGGTATAGAAGCTGTTTTCTCAAGAAGTAAAAGAGGAGCTACAGTAATCGTGTTTGAGGGACACAATTTCTCCCGCCATTTCGCCAGTGGAATGAAGACTCGATGGTTCTGTTCTACACATCACTCTAAAGGCTGCAAGGCTGTGATATTTACTATGGAAAATTCAATTGTCAAAGTCAATAATGTGCATAACCATTATTAATGACTAGCTGCTGCCTGTGACTTCGTCCGCATAGAAGTCAAGTAGGTAGGTACTTATGCCTTAAAACATAGCCTGTGGCAATCAGCGATAAAGTAGCTTTCAATCAGTGAAAGAATTTTTGTAATCAGGTCACTACTTCCACCTACGAATAAAAAAAGGGCGAACTGCCATTTGTATTTTTTTTAGAAATATAGATTATAAACTTTTTTATACGTACAGGGCTTAAGGGATTAGTTGTAAAATATATCAGTCTTATAATGCCTTTATTAGATTGTAATTAATTGTAAAGAACTATTTTTTAATTAAATCTGAAGAGAAAATTTGCTTTTACAATTTAATCCTTATTTGCTGTCCACATAATTACTATACTCAGGTAATATCATAAACTCATTTTTTTTTCTTTTTTTTTTACTTTTGTCTCATCGACTAGTGTCATTACTAGTCAAGTAAGTATTTTCAGAAGATTGTCATAAATGATCAAATAAAAATTGACGAGGATACCTCCGAGGCTGCTGCTGAGAAATTCCTGATGGAAAAACCCTTTGCCATAACACTTTGCCCGACCTGGGAATTAAACCCAAGACCTAATGCTCAGCAGTCTCGTCTTTGACTTTCTATTTCGTTGTTCTTGCAGATCCAGTGTTTTCTAGACTATCCAGAACCGGCGGACGAGCTCTCATAGTTTTTGGGTATACCTTCACTCAGCACCGCAGGAATGGGCCCAAGGTTCGGTGGTTCTGCAATAGGCACCACAAATCCTGCAGAGCTGCCATTATCACTATTGATGATAAGATTGTCAAAATTAATAATAAGCATAACCACTGACTGCTTAAAACAAAAAAAAGTGTTCGAATTTCAAATTGAATAAACAATTTTAACACATTTTACCGTTATTCCAGTTTTATATTTTTTTATAAAATAATAGATACCCCATTAAATATAAAGAAATAGCGTAAGATTTATACAATATATATTTTGAATTGAATAAATATAGTTTTTTTTTTTGTGTGTCCTCCCTAATTAATTGTATATTTAATTATAAATTATACAAGCTGCCTTTTAGCCTTTTACAAACAAAAAAAAATGGATACCTAATGTTTGTAACTTTGTAAGTTTTTTTTTTTTAAACTATTCCACATTCTAGGAATTTCCCCAATATCATTAGGTACGTTTTTAAATATAATACAAACTCACATACACAATCAGCCAGTCCCAGAACAAATATATTTAGGCCATACAAATATTTGGTCTGTGCGGGAATCGAACGCCACGCGACACTCAGAGCATCAGCCAATCACTCAAACAATGCGCCAACCGTGTCCTCAAAAACTAAAAAAAAAAAAAATTAGTTCATTTATTGCCCCAAGTTTATATAGAGTCTTTCTGATTCACGAGTACTACTGAGAAATTCCTGATGGAAAAACCCAATAACACTGCCCTACCTGGGAATCGAACTCACGACCTCATGCTCAACAGTCGCGCTTTGTGACCGCTAGATCAACGAGGCAATAAATGATAGAATTAAGATGCTTTTTGTAGCTTATCATAGCATGTTTTTTTCTTACAGTAGCTGTGTTCGGTCTGTCCAGAAGAGGGGCCCGTATAATTTTAGCTGCTGGTTACCGATTTTCGCACCACCGCACATCGACTTACAAGACTCGTTGGCATTGTTCTACAAACCATAAAAAAGGATGCAGTGCTGTGATATTTACAGTCGGCGATGAAATTATTAGCATCAATAATAAGCATAATCATTGAGGTGTCAAGTCAAAATCTTGGACAGCTTTTAGCAGTAATATAGGCTGTTATTAAAATTGAGACCTATTTCTAAGTAGTAGAGGTTCACTTTAAGTTGACCGATACCTCCTGCCCGCTTCCCCACCCCACTCCTCAAGTCAGACTCGTTAAGTATGGATAGCAAATTCATAATTTAATTTCCGTGTTTATGTGTGAATCTTTTTTTGTTGTATCTGTTTATTTATTTTTTTGTCGTCGTCTGTGAAAAACGCATTGGCAAATTTGACAAAACTGAGCTGTTTTTCGGTAGATTTTGAAAAGAAAAAAAAAAAAAAATATATATATATCCCTTATCTTGTACACGAAAGATCGATTTTAATTACTAATTGACAAAAGTATGACGGGACTACGTTTGTATTGAGCGGGCTGTCGGGAAAGTACTTTAAAGGTACGGAGGCACCCCCCAAGAACAGTTGGGCGTTGCTTTCACACCAAATGTATTTTGACTTTAGAGACTTAAAATGTATCTAGCCATGTTGCTCATACAAGGTACAATTTGATTTTCTTAAAACATAAAATATAATTAAATCTAATTACGACACCTGGTCAATAATTGAAAACAACTTTTTTTTCATATTGCTTATGTTTGTAAGTATTTTAGAATACACCTCTTTCAAAGAACAGAATCGCCCTGTTGTGAATTCGATATTCTGTGTGCGTTCGAGTATATCGCCAGCTAGTACAAATTCAGAAACTCACTACAAAAAAAGCATTTTTTATTGATTTGTATTGAGAATCTCTAGCACAGTTACCCCCTTAAAATTGAGGGGGATAAAAAACTGTACCTTGTATATTGTAATTAGACATGACATGGTAAAAAGTTTAAAATTAGTGTAAGATGAATTTGTATGTTGAGTAATATATTTTTCTGAATTAACTTGGTGATTTTAATAAACATGAGTCATTGTCTACGATCCAATTAACCACATCCTAAACCCATATATGCCGCTGTAATTTTTTAATTACTGCATATAAAAAACTTAAATATGTACTAGATTCTGCCCGCGGCTTCGCTCGTGTAAAAACTAACTTTTCGTAAAGTACCGGAATAAAAAGTATACATAGAATACTTTTTATTCCGGTAATGTCCAGGAAATCTATGTGCCATTTTTTATCTAAATCTGTTCAACAGTTAACAAACGCGTGTGACCCGTTTGCGGCCATAAGCGTGTAAACGGGAAGCGAATTTGCGTTTTTTGAACTATGTAGATATAATAACAGTAGTTATTGTTGTTGTTTATTGTTGGCATTTGATAAATAAACTACAGTGGTGCCGATTCCCTTGTTCACAAAGTAGATAAAATTAGAAAATTGGCATCTCTTACTAACATACAGCGAAAGAAAAAGACGGTGACATTTTAGAACTAAGTTAGAGATGTCAAATTAGTTTTGCCTTGAATGTTTCCGTATTTTTAATCTGTACGTTTTATGATGTTAACTATAATTGTATCTATGGATGTGTCAGATTGATAAAATTGGCAGCTCTTATTGACATACCTCTCTTTCTTGTTTTATTGGACGGAAAAAGATAAAAATAGTTTAATTTTACTTTTTTTTATTGAACAAGGGAATCTGCACCATTGACTTTCTCAGCCTGATTGAATTAATTGTTTTTAATTTCCAATTAAGTTTCTTTTGTTGCAGTGGCGGTGTTTGCGCGCTCAAAGCGAGGCGCGCGCATTTTAGTGTTGGAGGGTTACGCGTTCTATCGTCAGTGCGACTATGGGTCTAAGACGAGGTGGTACTGCGCCACGAACCACGGAAAAGGGTGCCGAGCAGTCATATTTACTATTCGTGATATTATCATCAAAATGAACAAAGAGCATAACCATTAAACCATTAATTGCTAACGATTCACACGTCGAGAGCATAACGTGCCATTTTTTTAATGTCTATTAAGGGGGCATTCTTTAATAACATATTTACTTACTTACATATAACACATAATTTACTTGACCGCCTTTCCTCCCTACCTTAATCATACGTGAGCTTTTTTTTTCTAATACTTGATTGCGCTTGATTTATTGAAAAAAAAAAACGATTTGCTTAATTATTTTTATTTAAGACTTCTTAGAACGTGGTCTAAATTCACAGTGAGAAAATTGAATAGTAAAATACTTACCTACACAGAAACTGCAAACTAAACAAAAATAAATTACTTTCATTTTGCCGCACCGCAACGTGAGATTACTTGAGATTCCACTCATCTTCCCCCCCCCCCCCCCTAAAGGTCTCAAGGAATTAATGGACGCCTTCGAAGATTTAACTTAGATTAAAATTAAGTAAATATACCTATAAGTAGGTAGTAAAGTACAATTTAGCCTTTTTTACCGAAGAACGTTACTAGTGTAACGAAATGATGAATGTTTGAACACTTAATGCACAATATATCCTACGTTGTCTAGATACCTTTGATCGTAATAAAGTGCCAAACTAAAAAGTTTATTTATTTTGAAACCTTCTCACTAATTTACCTACTCCATTTTGCAAACCGCAGCTTAATTTACCTTTAGGCTCCACTGTCATCTTAATAACAAATAGCACTATAGCAATCAGTGATAAAATAACTTCCAATTTGCGAAAGAATTTTCATAATCGGTTCAGTAAATCCCTGACAAACTCACAAACTTTAGATACCTTTTTATAATATTAGTATAGATAAAAGTTCATGAAAATACGAAATAAAGGTTATTAATTATTAGCTTTTTTCCGCGACTTCGTCCGTGTGTACACTAACAGTCTGTATAGGTACGCCCCCTATTACATGGGACTTAAACATAACTGGCGAAATGTGGGTGAACTAATGGGTACACCTCTGTCTAACCCTTTGGGGATTACAGGCTTGATGTTATGTTATATAAGTACGTACAGTAGCGGTCATAAGTCGAGTAGCCAATCTCACTAAGCAATACATTGATACCTTTCGAGGCCGTGTGCGAATTCTGAGGTACTGTCTTAATACATAATCACTTGTACACACAGATGTAGGTACGGCCTGTACCGCAAGTTCACAGAACTTCAAACCTTAGCATGCTACTGCACTTATGACCGCTTACTGTACATACATTAACAATCAGAATCATATTTGTTGTTCTCCGCTAAAGTTAGGAAAAAAATTATCCACGATAGCGACTAAAAATAATTTTTTGCCCAAAATATAGTTTTTAATATTTTTCTTTTTTCAGATTCCGTTTTTTTAGCATATGAGTACGTAACATCGAAGTATGGAAGAACAATGATACTTCGGGACGGATACACATACAGTCTTCAAACTAAAAAGGATGACAGATGTCGCTGGTACTGTTCCACCCACCACAATAAGGGATGTAAAGCTAACATCCATACAATTCACGACGAAATTATAATGATAAATGAAAATCATAATCATAGACAAAAATGAATGGAACATTATTGTCTGTGGTTTTTTCATCAAAGATGTAATTATGAATAATAAAATTATTTAATATTAAGGTTTTTTTAAATAAATACAATAATAATTATGGTCGTTTATTAAGTCAAATCGCCCTAGAAAGACCTTCACTGACCTTATTGGTGAGGTTCTTCAGAAAAGTCAGGTGCGCAGTAGCTACTCGTAACCGGCTTGCTTGTTGACCAGATGTATAATATGAACGAGGCGAAAGGAGTATGTAAGGATCGCAGTACATGGCGTTCCGTGGTTTCTGCCTACCCCATGGGAAAAAGGCGCGTGCTTGTGTATATAATCAAATATGAAAAAAAAAACTGATATATTCCTTGAAGGTCAATAGTACTAGGTGTATATTTGTACATCATCATTTTGCTGGTAAAAATTCGACCCTATAAAGAGAAGAAACTAAAGTTCTATTTGTATGAACAATTTGAAGGTTCAAGCTTTCAAGTAATTATTTCTTTCCTGGACGCAATTCTTCTATCACGTAATTTAACAATAGTTTTCAAAATATAGTAAAAAAAAAAAGAAAAAACTTACTGATAATGATTTGTCGATACTACATAATGAAGCATTTTATTTTTATAAAAAGTTTGTGGCTATGTACGGGCTGATTTTTATGCCATTCGTCAGGGAGCGAAAAACTCATAAAGTATAAACAACTTTATTTATGGGACCAATTACGAACAAAACAAAAAAAAAATCAGATCAAACTGTATGGAAAAGCAGAGTTTATTTTTTCTTATTTCGAAATCGGTTTAAAGTCATTAATGGCTAGCGTATTAAAAGCTAGTCCGAATAAATCAAAGCATTTTTTCCCTACTTCATGGCTATACTTACCTATTAAAGATTTATACATAAAACTTACTTTACAGGCTTCAAATACACAACATCGAATCAAGGACGAACAATGATATCCCGCGGTGGGTATAAGTACTGTCTGCAATTAAGAAATGGAGACAGGTGCCGCTGGTACTGTTCTACAAATCACACCAAGGGCTGCAGAGCGAACATACATACATACCAGAACCATATTGTGAAACTAAATGATACTCATAATCATGCACCTAAAGAATATTGTAGACCTTTTCAAAGCTATTTAAAGATTAACTGATGTGAAGTCAGGTTATACAGGCTGTATTTGAAAAATGTTCTTTTATAAAACAAGCTTTTCTAATTGCATTGTCATGCTATATGTGTTCAAAATTCCAGCTCAATCGAACACCGAGAAATGGGTCTTTAACTTGTAAGATTTGATTAAGTTTCTATGGCCTCTTTCCAGCTCCATGGTCAGAGCACCTCGGTGGCATCAATACATTGCATTGTCACGCAAATTGCATATTTACACAAAATTTCAGCTTAATCAAACATTGAGAAGTGGCTTAAATTTAACTTGTAAGATTTGATCAGCCACTGACACCGTGACAGATGTGTGTATAAGCTTGTAAAGAGAATCTTCTAAACGTTTACGCTTCCAACTATTTAATCTATAATAGTTAATAATAGTTCCTAGTATTTAATTTATATTTATAATAAGTAATAAGAATGAAAATGAAAATTTTTAGTCGTAAACAACAAGTTTTACAAAAAACATTGTTTAGTCTTCTTATCAATATGGAGATACTTGTAGCAGAAGACTTCAAATAAATTACCTGATTTGATAATAGTGCCCAGTATTTAATCTAGAACGAAGACTTTAAGCAATAACTCTATAGAAGCACGTCTCAGACTGTCAATTTAAAAAAATGGATTTCTGACTGCAATGGATACAGCAGAAGGAAAATTCAAAAGATGTTTCACGGAATTATATGTAAAACGGTTTTTTAAGACATGTCACCCCGTGTTTTATAAGCAATAAGATTTGTAGTTAAAAGTATCTAACCTCGTCTAGTGAGGACGTAGTCAACGCTTTATTTGATAAGCCACTGGTTTTAGCTTACTTAATTAATGTGTGTAGTTGGAGTACATTTTTAAAGTTCCTAAATACAAGTATATTTTTGACTTTTGATTTCATACGTTGATAAGAAGAAATGTTTTAACACACTAGATTTTTTTCCCTGTCGTGAGTGCGTTTACAGACATATACTCACTTACATAATCAGCTAGACCTGGAACAACTAGGTATATATGGTTATATATGGTTTCATATAGCATAGTACCTCCTAACTATCAAGTCAATTAACAAACGGCGATACTTCTTGCAGAGATATAGAGGTAGTTTCTAATTTTTTTTGACATATATTTGTGTAATATGCTTTTATATGAAACAACCGTCAATCAATGCCACACACACACATTAAAATTATTACCAATAAGTATTATAGATGTACCTATGTTATTATAAATAAAAATCTTAATAGCAATGTGTTTTATGAATTTATTTTTTTTGGAACCTTTTGTTTGTAAATGTTATTTAAATCCTCGAGTTCTTAAAATGAAGAAAATAAATGCACTTTACATATTGATTAAAAAGGGACTGGGTTATACTCGCAATGTTTTCGTCTTCGTTTATAAAATAATCTTCATACATATACCTAGTTCTACAAGGTCCAGTTTTGCATCCTCATCTTTCAGGAGATTGCCATAAAATACTTATAAAATGAAATAAAATTACACAAAATGTTGAACAGACTTAAATGAAAATTAAGTATATTAGAGGTAATCGAGGTGTGGTTGTTATATCTATTGAAATACTTATATCGACTTCCTTCATAGCGAATTTCTACAATTAGTCTTGTACCTAAGTAGGTCAGTATCTGATATACGATATATAACTTTGGTACCGGTAGTGTGACATGTAATGATCTTACGATCTAACGATGATGATTATCTATTGGTTGGGTAGCGGCGGTTGTAGACATCACTGACGTCGGTAAAGGAAACCTGGACTTAGTGAAGGAAAACAGACTTTTTATGTACTACTTCTTTATTTATCATATTTTACACATATTTTCATTTTAAAAAATACAAATAACATAGGTAGTTAAAAAAAATATGTATAAAAATAGTGCTCCGCCCGCAACGAGGTGGTAAAACCCAAGCTACCGGTTAGGGATCCAGAGAGAGGAACCTCCTCACTATGCGTGCCGTGTCCAAGACAACCGCCTTCTGCTTCTGACTCTTGATCCAGCTGTTGAGCGAAAGTTTCTCAAGGTGTTGGTCGAAACTTTTCGCTATGAGACCGTTCACTGACATGACAATCGGAACAATAATTGTCGAGTCCATACTCCACATGCTGGTCACCTCGTGAGCTAGATCTGAAAACAGACTTATTATTATAAGTCCGAAATTGCCAATCCGCCTTGAGCAAGCAAGGTAATCAATACTCGTGCCTTCTCTGGGTGGGGAAGAGACTTTTGCGCTGCAGTGGGACATTAATAGGCTGGTATTATTGATTGGTATCGTTTAAGTTGGGAGTTGGTATCCAAATCGTTTCGATATCCATGCAGCAGAGATCTGTATACATGTTTAGTACAGGTAATGTAAGGTTCAGTGTTTCTAGTGGTATAATTATTATTATTTTCGAGAGTCGAAAGAGATACAATTTGACGCCCATATTGATAAATAAAAAACGAAAAAGAATCACACAAATCATCTCATAACTGTGGAGCAATCGCATAACATACATACAAAAAAAAACATACCGCCTAATTGAGAACCTCCTCTTTGTTGAAGTCGATTGATTACAAATATATATATTTTGAAAGTAAACAATTTATTGTGTGTCAAATAACCTTATGCTATAAATCCATATGCCCCACAGTTTTTGCGTTAAAAGCTCGAATGGAACTATTCGCGCCACCTATGATTTTGAGCAGTAATCCTTCCCAGGGAAACTTCGCACGCTCTCCCATTTCATCAAGTGCTACCAATCTACGATAACAGATGGCGCTTTTGAAACATCCCTTGTTTGTGGAGACACCTCAAAGATATCTAAGGCGTTACTATCGCTGACGAGGACGAATGAATGAGTAGGTATACAATAAACAAGTTCAATCTATTTTTTTATTTTGTTTAAACCAGCTTTTATATTGAACCAGCTTTTGCCCTCAATTTCGTCCGCATAAATGTCGGTTATCGTGGACGCTGACGAAGTCGAAGTAGAATAAAAAGTACCTCGCCTATGTCAAAATCGGATCAGTGGTTTAGCCGTGAAAGACACACAAACAGACAGAGTTACTTTCGAATTTATAATATTTTAATATGAATTGTCATGCAATGTGCATATGTATTCAAAATTCTAGCTCAATCGAACACGAAGAAGTGGCTTAAATTTAACTTGTTAGATTTGATTTAGTTCCTATAGCCACTTTCCGGCTTCATCAGACCAGCTCTGTGACATCATTATATTGGCTTTGCCAGTAAATTGCACATTTTACAAGTGTGCAGTTGTCAAGGAAAGACAAGGGTAATTTTGACGTTTTAATATTGTGACTAACTTCTTCATTGATTCTTCTCTCTTCAAACTTACACAAGCATTTTTTTGTTTCAGATGCAATTTTCACGACATCCAATACAGGAACCAGGGTTGTCCTCCTAGATGGCTTCAAGTTCACTAAGCACAGAGTGCAAGGTTCGAAGGTTAGGTGGCGCTGCAGTCGCCACAGCACACACAACTGTCATGCTACTTTGTACACTAGCTCAGATAGAGTGTACAGGGGAAAAATGAATGGTCATAATCATTACTGACGTGGCGAATGTGCGATTGCGGAGCTCCAATTCAGGCATGTCCCATATGCTGAAGTGTCCCAGATACACGTTCACCTGCACTCTGGATGACCTGTGCAACGCCTCTGACGCGGCCGTGAACGTGGCGACCTTCTTGGTCCAAGTGGTTTTTTTACTTCTTTACGTATATACCATCGATATGAAAAGAAGAAGAAGGAAGAAGAAGACGACTTTGTGATCTTAACATAACATCACGCCTGTAATCTCCGAAGGGTTAGGCAGAGGTGTACCCATTAGTACACCCACATTTCGCCAGTTATGTTTATAGTCCCATGTAATAGGGGGCGAGCCTATTGCCATCAACCGGGCACAAATCCAGACTCCGAGGCTGCTACTGAGAAATTCCTGATGTAAAAACCCAATAACACTTTGCCCGACCTGGGAATCGAACCCAAGACCTCATGCACAGCAGTCGCGCTTGCGACCACTAGACCAACGAGGCAGAACTTGACGAAGACGAGACGAACGAGACTTTGTGATCTTTTGACACACATACGCAGTTTCTAATACGGGTTGACTTTTAATTTGCTAGTATTTTTTTAAGAGGTGATATTATTTATGAATACTAACATTTTTTACTAAATAACCAATTTTTTTATAGAAAAACAGCTGTTCCATGTACTGTGGTCGTAATATAGTGTATTTTTTAAAGGAACATCTGTTTTTTTTTACAATAACTAATAATGAGTAGTTAAGTTAAACTTATCCTAAGAATTGAACTACCAATGTTTTTAATTATAAGTCTAGAATGTATTATTAAGATGGGTCTTTCGAGAGACCAGTTTAAATATTTTTGATAATATTGTGAACGCTTTGATTATTTAAATTTCTTTGTTTTTCATTTTAGTTATCAGTAATTTGAATGCTGATAACTCATTTTTTGTAATTTTAATGTATATGAGGTGGAATTTTTCAAAAGTTTTTGTTACGATGTCCTTTCCGCCTCGTACAAATATTTTAAGAGAGACTTTAGTTTTAAAACCGTAATGGCACAATGGTTATAATTATTGTAATACGCTAACTGTTTCCCATCTGATGTTTTTTTGCAAGACAACCCTTGTTTCTTGAACTCAACACCTTGAACCCCTTACCCTTGAAGTTTAAAAACAGTAATTTCTGTTAGAAAAGGGTTATTTTGCTGAAGAAAAAAATATCAGTTGAAAAACAAAAAAAAAACGATTTGTAGTCTAATAAAATTTAGATTAAATATAAAAGAGGTTTATCTTTTTTCAGGTACTTCCACGGGACAGGCTTTTTTACGTATTGGTTTGAAATATTGAATATTTTTAGTAAGTTAAGACAATTTGTTTTTTAAATGAATGTTCAGTTTTGTTGCAATTTGGCGTTCCGGTGCTGGCCACACTGCTGTGCGTACCATACAAGTACAAGTCTAGTCATTATATGGACAATAAATAATTTAAACTTGATGAAATTTAGTAGATAAAAAAGGGCATTAATTCTAGTATCTATTTTTTATCACAAGATTTTGAATTACGCATTGTTTTGAAATCATTTTTTTTGACACGGAACTGAGTAACCACGAACTTAGATATTAAAATCCTTATCTATCTTTTTATATACCTAGATATGTACGTACGTATGTCACAGTGGGAATTTTTTGTGCGTTAGGCGCTTTGCACACAAAGCAACTATTCCAGCAACTGGCAACTGGCAGCTAGCTGGCAACAGTGGCGACTAGCTGTTTAGATACATTTCAATTGGACTGCGCACACAGAGCAACTCAAGTTTCGAATTGCGGCAATCGTCAACAGTTTTCAGTTGCTGCAATCGATGACTAAGTTAGTTGCTAGTTGCCGCAACTAGCAACTTTTAAATATTGTACAGGTTTTTAAAGTTGCCGGTTTCCTCAACCGTCAATCGCAACGCTTCGGGCGATTTCACATCCTCCTTCCCTTTCCGTGTGCCCGGCAATGCCAGTGTTGCTACGGCAACTCGGCTATGAGAGTTGCTCACAAATGTCCAAAAAGTTGCGGCAACCGGCAACGTTATAGCAACTATCAACTTTTACAGGAAACTTTTAAAGAGTTGCCTGTTGCCTCAACTTAAGTTGCTCCAAAGCGCCTCGCGAAAATTGGATAATGGCTCAACCGATTTGACAGTTGTCTACAAGTCAGGATCCGGTTTGTATCATCGATTTTGTTTTGGATAATCTACCAGAAAAAAAATGCACCCGCACGAAGCCGCGCGCACATTAACTAACACACAACACACACACACTAACTATTCATAAAAATATCGAGAGATTAGCGCGTTTTAAAAAACTTTTATATTTTGTAATTTTCAGCACTGTAAACGAACTCCAACACTAATTAATTAAAAATATTACAGACTACCTATGCTATTTGCCGCAACAAAACCATAGCTTGCATTTAAACAGGGTAACATCTTGTAAAAAGCTGTGGTGTAACTAAATAAATAAAATATTATAGTGTATTTCTTTTTGAGATCACAATTAGACTATACATAATACTGGTAAAGATTCTCGCAGCCACTGACTATGGTCATTTTCTAGAGGCCCAGTTCATCACATCAAGTCGCGGGGCTCTGGCGATTTTGATAGGAGGGTACAAGTTCCTCCGCCATAGAACCACAGGGTCCAAAGTGCGTTGGTACTGTGGAACTCATGGGACGAAGGGATGCAGAGCTTTCATGTACACCATCAGCGGAACCAATGAGATCATCAGGTGTGTCAACGAACATTGTCATCCGACGCCGGTTATTATGAATATGTAGTTTTTTAGAATTATCTTATGGTTGTGCTTAATAAAATAAGTTCATTTTTCTTAAAGGTCTTTTTTTAAAGAAATTTTTTATGGTTAGGTGAGAGGAATAATAAAAATAATGACAATATTTAATGCCTGCCTTATTGGTCTAGTGGTTGCAAGCGCGATTGCTGAGCATGAGGTCTTGGGTTCGATTCCCAAGTCGGGCAGTATGCTGGGTTTTTCGATCAGGAATTTCTCAGTAGCAGCCTCGGAGTCTGGACTTGTGTCCGGTTGATGGCAATAGACTCGTCCCCTATTACATGGTAATTAAATATAACTGGCGAAATGTGGGTGTACTAATGGGTATACCTCAGTCTAACCCTTCTGGGATTACAGGCGTGAAGTTATGTGGTTTTTGTCTTAATTTAAGAGGTAAGACCATCATATTTGTCTTTTTACAGGAAAAAAAAATTCTCAATAACACTGGGTATAAACTTTTATTTTCCAGAAGCTATATTCACAACTTCACCAAGAGGAGCTCGAATGATAATTATGGGGGGGTACAAGTTTTTAAAACACAGCCTAGTGGGGCAGAAAATACGGTGGTTATGTGGTAGCCATAGGAATGGGGGATGCAATGCTGTGATTTATACTTACGAGAACAGGATTACGAAAGTCAAAAATATACATGATCACGACCCTCCAATTTTGAATTCATAAAATTTTCATTTATCTTATTAAACCGATGACTGCGGGCGAACATTCGCTGCGCCAAACGCAAGTGCGGCTAGCTACCAATGTACGCGTGTTCGCCATAGAAAAACACATACGGTGTGTGTGCACACACGTTGTGTTTCGACTAAAAAACGAGTGCGTCACTCGCGTTTTTTAGTCGAAACACAACGTGTGTGTTTTCCCGTAGTCAATGAGTTAAAACTATTTATCATTGACTATCAAATCGTCCCGACTATGCACGGGTGACAAACCGCGACGTTTACAGCGGATTTTCCAAAATAAAAACTGTCGTGAAGATTTCCAATCCAGTCGGGCCGTTCTCAAATGATGATCTTTCATACATGCAGTAATTCATTTACAATTACGTAGATCATAAATGTAATATTTAAATTATTGTGCCAATAGTCGTTACAGCATTGGCTCAGTCGAGGCTCTTGGCTATTAAGCCATTGGGCTTAATAGCCAAGAGCCTCGACCAACATCAAAGTTAGCTCTAGTTAGGCAGCTGAATCAAGGGCTTGAATCAGAAGGAAGTACTTCTGGTCCCAGCCCGCATTGTTAGGAGACTACTCTCTCTGGAGCCCTGACCTGGAGCTTTGATCCTGTTCCCGTTACCGGTGGGCTACTATTTTTTATGAATATTTGAAATGTAATTGATGTTATTTATATGAATGAAGGAAATAACTAAATATTAATAATATTTATCATTAAAGTATAAATTGTGCATAAAATAAACTGTGTAATTTTTATATTCATTTTTGAAATATAATTTATATTGTGTATTAAATGAATAAAGGAAATAATGAATATTTAAAAATATTTATTATTAAAGTAAAAATTGTGAATGCATGAAACTGTATGCTGTTTAAAAATAAAAAACAACGATTGAAAATAACAATCATTTATAATTATTCACAGTTATGTAGTACTTTTATTAATAATTTAATAAATATTTCAGAGCCAGTATTCACAAAGACTTCGAGAGGGGCTACGATTATAACAATAGGTGGCTATAAATTCTATAAGCAAAGGACTTTCGGAGTCAAAACGCGCTGGTGGTGTCGAAACGTGAACCGTGGATGTACCGCCGTTGTATTCACTGTTGGAAACATGATAGTTAGGTGCAATAATACCCACAATCATCCATCTTAACAGCTGTTGAGGAAAACGGGCCTAAAGAATTGAAATAACGCTTTACCTTACGCTTACACCGCATGATGACGCACGGAAATTTAAGCAAATGAAATATTATAATTTCTTTTGTTTTTTTTTCCTTTATTTTTTAAGTTAAGTTCAAAGTAAATGAACTATGTTCTTTATGAGTATTACCTTAATTAAAGTAATTAATAGTAGTTATTAAAACTATTGCAATATCAAGGGTTATAAAACATGAGTATCGTAAAAACTAATAGTATCACACTAGTGTTTTAATACGTAGTTAGTTTGTTACAATACGTTATCTAAACTCATTAAAAATACATATTTTTTCAAAAAATACATTTAGGGATGATTCTCATTAGAGCGGGCCATGCCCGGGCCGGGGCGTGGGCGAGCCGACGTGGTATTGAAGTGCGTCGAGAGGGCCCGGACGGGACACGGATAATGCACTGTGTAATATAAATTGATTCATACAAAATATATGTAACAGATTTAAAACCGTGCCCCGTCCGGGCCCCGCCCCGGGCACGGCACGCTCTAATGAGAATCATCCCTTATTGTACTTACATCGGTAAGTGAAATAATTAAAATATCACAAACAAACAATTATACTTCATGATAATTTGTTAGGAAATTATCGTTTAATTTGTATTATCCAAATAAAAATATCGATTCAGTTTGTAGCATCTACTTTTCACCTCTTGGGTATTTAGGGCTACTTTAAAAGACTTATTGACACTATAGTTAACTCCTTGAAAAAAAAGTTTTGTGAACGTCACTCATGTCAAATAAAATTGCAATCATAACATTATCGTATCAACAAATAATATTATTTAATTACTAGTACAGTACCTACCTAACATTTGGCTAGAGTTGCAATTCAGCCTCAAGTTTAATGACAAACTTATCTCACTAGTATTATAATGCACTATTATTTACCGTCCTGTTTAGTTTTTTATTTATCTCTGTTTTACTGTTATTTTGTTACGTAAGGTGTGTTACATAAAACTTTATATTTAAATTACAGTTGCACGTGTATAAAGTGTGTCATTAGTGTGTGTTAATGTGTGTGTCTCTTTTTGATTTCATAATTTATGAACTTAACGATATAAATGTATAAAAACATAATTTAATTAAGATGTGTATGAGTGTTTTGCCAAAAGTGTGTGTATTTTTTAACTATTGTCATAGAAATAGTATGAAACTATTAAAAGTAATAAGCTAAAATTTTAACGACTCATAATAATCACGATATATTTCAGATATTTTATACTTTATAATTTTAAGAAGTATCCGGTATTTTTTCTACTAATTTGTAGATCTAGTCGTACGTAGATATTGTAAATTAAACTCTCGAGTGACTAAGAGCCTTAGGACATCATGGTGGCGACAAAATATATGCAGTTGTATATTGTATACATGGTACCTCACCGTCCCCTGGTTGGCTTTGTTGCACAACATATTTTTGCCGGCAACCAAATCACCCGCTTGTGGCAAAACCATTAATTTGTATAGAGCTATTTGGCGTAACTTAGCCACCAGTTGCACTATCATGGATCTCTCGCCCGAATCAACACTGAGCTCATGCTATGGCAAGCACTTCCATTATGCAACTGACAACCCTGTTTGCTCTGGTGTTTCTCGCTCAAGATACTACGGTAGCACGACTGGTTACGCCGCCATTGTATCTCGGTGGGATAGGGCTCTTAAGCCTAATAAATATTTAAAATCAAAATTGCTTCTCGTTACATTAAGAACGGAAGCAGCCAATGTTTGACCTTGACCTTGTAGGTACAGGTACGTGGTAATAGAACCAATACAAGTTGGCCTTTTTTTCTATTTAAACTCCGTAAGAACCAGCTCAAGTCGGTCAGTCTTTGTCAATCTGACCTTGAGTTAAGCCAGTTCAAGGTCAGTGTGCCGATACGAAGTGAAGTGCGGTCAACTGTAGCTACTATAAAATTGGCAGAAACTGTGAAAGTAAATCATGTATGTAAATTGTGTGTTCTAATAAATTGAAAGAAAAATATTCTTGATTTTTAATGTTTACCGACCAAACATATATTTAAATGAACTTTGAAAAGTGTTTGAAAGGTTTCGAAATATGGTGATAGGAATGTATCAAGTAAATCTGTCCATTAAATGAAGTTTTTTTTTCAGTGCCAGTATTCATAACCTCAACCCGAGGAACTCAAGCCATTTTTATTGGTGGTTATAAGATGTTTAAACATGTAAGATCAAATTTTGGTAAAATTCGTTGGCGATGCTGGAAACCAGGCTGTACTGCTGTTGTGTACACCATCGAGGATACTATCATCAAGTGTAATAACAGTCATAATCATCCACCATCAACATGAGCAGCTTATTCTTGTGTAAATCCCGTTGACCATTGATTCTCATTGCTGGAACAATTGTTTTCTGGTTGATGGTCGACCCATCGCCTGCAAATTGATTCTAAAAGTCGTACTAAGTCAGTACGACTTTTACAAATGTTCAAAAAATATCTAGTCAATGTTTGTCCTTCAACTTGCTATCGTAAAATTTATTAGAAATTGTAAAAGTCTATAAGCCTACTTTGTTGCTTAATACGATTATTTTTGGATTATGAGTACCTATATAAATATCATATTTTTATCATATGGTAGAAGTCGTTTTATTTTTATTCCTGTTAATTTTTTTCTCTCGTATTTACACAATTTAACTAATAAGCAGGTAAGGAATTTCTACGAAAGTGCGAGTTTTTATTCGTACTTGATCGCGTTAACGTAATCATTCACCATGCTGAAATAGCGACATCTAGTGACAACAATGGGAACTACAAATTTTCCATACAAATTGACATAAGTTAAAAAACTCACACTAGTCATTCTGTAGGTTGATCGTGTAACAATTATTTTTTGATTCCAGTGGCAGTATTTAAAACAACATCTAGAGGTGGTCAAGCAATATCTATTGGCGGTTATACGCTGTATAAACAAAGATCAAGTAATAATAAAACACGGTGGTGGTGCTGGAAACCGGGCTGTTCTGCCTGCGCCTACACATTCCAAAACGTCATTGTCATGTGCAATAACAATCATAATCATAACCCTGGCAAAACATAGGTACATAAACAGTCTATAGACTCGGGGGGCTATTTTGACTGGGGAGATTGATGTAATAAGAGAAGGCCATCAAGCACCTATTTAGCAGAGGATGCATGGAGGCAGAAGAAACGCCACAGCACGTGCTTAAGGATTGCAAGAGTGTGGCCGATCAACGGGCACGGTTTCCCCAGTCCCCAACATAGGTTCCAGAAGCCTGTAGCGAGTGAAAAGGCTGCTGGCCTTTTGTGATTATCTGGCTGGAGAAGGATCAAAGGAGACACGCACAATGGCCCAATCAAGTGGCTTAGTGCGAAGACAGCCCAGCTAAACTAAACTAATAGAAAGCCAATTTCAGTAATCATAAACGTTTAAAATCTAGTCGCAATCTTATCTCAGTTACAATCACTGCCAAAAATGTAGGTAAATCGCACGCATTTTTGGCAGATTGAGACGAAGATTAAAATGAGAACGTTCTTAATAATACGAGATTACTTTCTTATTTTCTACTGCTTCCTTATAATCAGGACAAAGCCGATTTTTCACCTAATATTTTTAGTGCTTCCTCTGATGGCGTTAAGGCTTTCTCTAAAGGTTCGTTCGAATTATGAAAAATATATTTGGTACAAAAGCTTTTTTAACGCTCGATATTGTATAATCAACTAGCTTCTGCACGCGACTTCGTCCGTTCGTTAAATTTGATTTCTCTATACAAACTTTGGTCCCCCGGTTCATCCTCATATGTGGTGAATTTTGAAAAATCCTTTTTTAGCGGACGTTTATTTTAAACTAGTTAAACTACCTCCCTGCTTTCATCTTTATAAGTCAAGCGGTTTTCGTAGTGAGTGGGTGATTGAGTGAGTGACCTTTCTCTTTTAGATATTAAGATGTATTTATTAAAAAAGTATTTTTATCGCTCGATATATGTATAATAATTAATTTTTGACCTTGACCTTGTAGTCACTTATAAAATTAGCAGAACTGTGAGGGTAAAAGATATCTATCTACGTTTTACAAAAAGAACTGTTTTTAGTGACGAAAACGCAGATCTAATTTACGTGATATATATGTAATTTTAAGCTTTACTTGTATTAAGAAATAAAAAATATATGACTATGAAGTATTTTTAATCCGAAACCAATCTAAACTAGAATCCAGTTTCATACGAAAACTAGATCTATTGATGTGAAATAAGTTTACCTTTTTACCTTTATTTCAGTACCAGTGTACGTAACATCGTCCCGAGGAGCCCCAGCACTTTGTATTGATGGCTATATCTTGATCAAACACAGATCAAGCCAAGGAAAAACAAGATGGCGCTGCCGAAGACCAGGTTGTACTGCCGCCGCCTATACCATTGACGATTTTATCATTAAGTACAATAACATTCATAATCATCCTAGTTTTAGGTTTGTTCGGTGAGGTAACCCTTTTAATTTGCAACCCTGAATAATAATTAAGTATTAAAATCACCAATACACTGAACTGCAAATAATTTCGTTTTAATCATCCCCTAAGAGCTTCTTGACAAACTGCCAAAACGTATTAAATAAAACTTAGTTAATTCCTCACACTCATCTCGATACAAAATAGAAAAAAAAACATTTATGACCTTGACCTTGAAATGCTTAAGAATAACAAAACTGTATAACGGCTAGTTCGGCTGTATTTACAAAGCTTAATATTTGTAAAATAATTAATAAACGTTAATCAAACTTTTACATTTATTTTTATTTTTCCCATTATTATCTAAGCAGTATTTGTAAACCAATAAGGAAAAGCTGTGCAAATATAAAGATTACTTTTCAATTTCAGTACTATACACAATAACGTCCCGTGGTGCCCCGGCAATAATTGTTGGTGGTTATAAGTTTTCAAAACAAAGAACAATTAATCGTAAAACGCGATGGGTCTGTCGGAAGACACCGCATTGCGCAGCCGTCATCTTCACCATCGACGATACTATCGTTAAGAACAATAACGAACATAATCATCCACCATCTTAAATCTGACAAAAAAATTTGCTCTTCCATATATTTTGGTCAAGTTGTAATGCATTTTTTGGGAACAGCTGATTTTTTTGTCGTATTATACTAGAGTTGGTCGCTGAGTATAAATTGAGTCTGTTCTAAAATCAATCTACAGCCAAGTTTTAAGTTGGTCTGAAAGCGTTGGGCCACCACAGCCTCTCATGTGTGTGTATTATCATTTATTAAAAAATATACATATATGTATTATTATAAAACATTATACCAGAACTTGGTCGATGCAATGTCATGATAGCGTCACGATTCGAAAATAACGTAAGTAGGTGACAAATGACCTTGACCTTGAATATATATTAATATCCGTTTTTTTTGTGTTAGCTATTTACTCTTGTTTTAGTTACTTATAATTTAATATAGGTACCTAATAAGTATGTTTCGTATGTTAGTTTCTAGGTAAAAACACAAAATATTACTTACATAGTAATAGTTTAATTAAAATTGAATGTTTAATTTTTCTTTTCATTTGGATTCCACTTGGCTCTTCCTTGTAGGTTTTTAAAGAAAAGGGTACGATAAGATATTTATTTGTAGACTTAGGGACATTGACAGGCAACTGGCTGCCATGGGTACCTAGTACCTACTTGATTGTATACACCCCAGAGCTAAAAATGTTTTATTTTTTTAATCCGCTGTTCAATTTTACCTTGTGGGTACTAACTGTACTTTTGCATGGAACATGTGATTTTTTTATTTGTATTTTAGTCCTATTTAGGATCATGTACTAATTTCAGAGTATAGGTACGTTGCGCGTCGATGTCTTTTTCCCTATGTATATTAGTTTTCTAGATTAAGTTCGTTACGACATTCCTTTGGATTTTGTAAGAAAAATGTTAATATTTGTGATATGGTAATACTGAGTGGTTCATTTTAAATTTGGTTGAAGCAACCGAATTGAATTGTGTTTATATAAAACTGAATTATGCAATATCAGCTATAAAGTTTACCAATAATTGTGCACTATTAAACCAATTTGGTTGAACTGTGGAATATTGCCATATTTTTTATACTTTTCTGTAATTATTAGGATGTAAAATAAAAAACAAAATTATTCTACATAACATTCATTTTATTTATAAACGGTGGTACCATGGTTATACAATAATAATGAATTTCGAATATTACTTAAGTTAGAATAAGTACTACGTTTAAACAGACACTCATTGAGAATTCTAATTAATAAAATACTAGTAATTCACATCAAGTTGATTAATGAATATCTTCTAACATAAGTAGTAACTTTCAGCAACGTTTATAAGTACGGGCTAAGCTATACTTTACTTAGAAACGTCGCTTAAAGTTAAGATACGCTTAAAAATAACAAATATATGGATAAGCAGATGTTAATAATTTTTTAACCCCATTGACTGCAGGCGAACATTCGCTACGCCAAGCTCGCAGTGCGGCTCGCCACACAGTTCGTGTGTTCACCGTAGACAAACACATATGGTTGTGCGCCGCATTAGCGTTTTTAGTAAATACGCAACGTGTGTTTACCCACAGTCAATGGAAAGCAACTACTAGTAAAATTACTCGCTAACTGCCCGATTCACTATCTCCGGATAAGACTAAATCTACTACTCTATAGGATTACTTATACAAGATTTTATAAAATTTTAATTTACTTGAGTATTATAGCTATTTGGAGACTCAATCACCTAGTAGCGGGTTTAAAAAACTGAATAATTTATATAAAACAAATTTTCTCTTCAGCAGATCGCCCCATGTTTTACACATCCGAGATTGGCGCGAAAATAATGAAGATTCGAGGCTACAGGTATACTCGGCATTCGGTCTGCTCATCCCGAGTACGATGGCTTTGTGCTGATAGTAGATCAAGGGACTGTCACGCCATCGTGGTCACCATAGGACACACAATGGTCGACAAGCAGAATAAGCACACACATCCTCCTAGCTAAATAAGTTCCTATGTTAAACCCGTATTTCAAAATTTGGATTTAGTAGCCTGTCAAGACAGATTGACTAATCAAACTGACGGATTGAAAGGAATTGAAGGTGGGTTGAGATGAAATGAGTCAATGCTAATTCTATCTCTTTCTTTATCTTCGTTTAAAAAGAGACAGATCAATTTTAGGAAAAAATCAAGCAAAATCGTAAGTGCTCTTTAAGTCTTGCTTAGCTTGATGCTGCTTGTGGATTGCATTCCGTCCATTTGTCTGTCTTGGTAGGCTAGTAATCTTACATAAATGTTTTCTGTTTTTTGAAAGTATACCGAAAATAGAAAAAAAATCTTATCTTATAGTGTTCGAAAGTTTTTTTAAGCGGAATTGCTTTTTACATTCGTTTGTATCTGCGAAATATTTGCCTTGCCATTTTTGACTAAACATAGTGACATGATTTTTTAATACGGGAATAATTTACTATTCATTATGTTCCTTATGTATTCAATAATAGATGTCTATTTACATTTAAACATGTATTTTTATTAATTTAAGTACTTATAACTACATATTTTATACATAATCTGAGATCATAAAAAAGCAACATTAAACTTGTTAAAGTGCCAATTTTCCTAATAATAATTTAACATTTGACATAATAATTTAACAAATAAGTACATAGTTATAACGTAAAGCATATATAGTGTTGAATACAATTAATTAATTAATCACGGTGGTAATAATTAGGACAACAGTGTTGTGGATATATTTATTATTTATATAAATACATGTACACACAAACATACACGATGCTTAACAATAATTTATTACAAGCTACAAATAAAATATATAAGAGGAAAAGCATATTATATGTCTTAAAAAAACATTAGGTATCAATAGGAAAAGTGTTTAATATTATCATATATTTATTCATTCTACACACATATAAATGTTTTCATTAACTCTACCCCTACGACACATAATATAAAGATCATTTATTATCTATAAGTAAATAGTGTAAAACAAAGTCGCTTTAGGCCGCAAAACTACATTCTTTAAAACTACACTGTTTTATGCGGTCTTAACTATTATTTTAAGAATTTATTAGGTTTATTGTGTATTAATATTAAATTTATTGTGTATTAATATTTAATTTAACATGTATTCATTCATCTCGATATCTTGAAGACATTTCTCCACACATTAGTAGTACGTAAAAAAACGTTTGTTGTACCAATTAGGCCAATAACTAGCCGGTCTATTTCTGATAAAATCTGCATCGGTAAACTTAGATGAAATGAGTTTGAGGTGACAGGCCGTTTGCAGTTATAATATGATGGTGATCCACACGTCATGTTCGTGAACACGCGCTGTCAAAAACACCAAAAATAGTCGTTTCCAAGCAAAATTTTTAGCTCAAAGTTACTTAGTTTAATGGGCAGTATGCGTACCTAACAGCTATGTGATTTGTTTTCTAACACCCCGTATTAAGATCCAAAATAGTTTACCTACATAATCGACATAACTTGCATAAATGGCAGCCATCTTAGCTGTAGTTGTTTTATTAAACTTTGATGGGTACGTTGCTCGTGTATAACGCATGTATGTGGGCTTTCTTCAAGAATCACACCTCTGCTAGTAATAATAGAAGCCTTGCATATGGATGCTTTAACACAATGCCATAAGATATAACCGTCACTCCATAAGTAGCTTAACCGGTAGACGTGGCCGGTTATACTATTTTTGAAGAAAGAATCCCTGGTATAATTATAAGCAATGTTTACTGTATCTGGTGGTCTATTGACGGTAATCGCGGTGGCAATGGCGTCAGGAGGCAATTTGTTGGGCACTTGGTGGGTGTTTTCCTCACCGGAGCCCTCCTCTTCG
This sequence comes from Hoplodrina ambigua, assembly GCA_949774945.1. NCBI lineage: Eukaryota > Metazoa > Arthropoda > Insecta > Lepidoptera > Noctuidae > Hoplodrina > Hoplodrina ambigua. The sequence goes on from OX458975.1 coordinate 12,330,174, forward strand.
GAGCCTTCCTCCCCGGAACCCTCTTCTTCGGAAGCCTCCTTTGCATTGTCTTCGTCAGACGATATTACTGAAAACAACCATTAGTTGTAGTATTCGTAGTGTTCTTTTTTTACATCTACCTTATCTATAACGGTCAAAAGTAGCCGTAGTACTATCTGTATGAGTGGCTGCAGACGCACTATACTCACATTCGATCCGTCCGAATCGAGAACATTTTGAACCGAAATGAGAATGTAGTGCGCAATCGATTTTTACTACCTACTTCAAAAAAAAACTTGTTATTACTATTGGGTTGGCTAGGAAAAGGAACCGCGGGGCGAAAGATTTTTGAAAAACAGGTTCTAGAAGGAACTATCGCTGTCGCTCTGCGAGCCACGGCTTGCAAAAAGGACAACTGCAAATCCGACTGGATACCCTAAGTAAAAAGTGATAATTCGAGGTTTTGCTCTCGTCTATTTCTTTCTCTAATTTTGATCCAACAAAAAAGATATTTTATAAACTGAACAAGAAGGATTTATACTGTGCCCCAATGTTTTCCGATTTTCATTAATAGTTTTCAAATCTGTACAGTAAGCCTCTGTCCAAATGAGCAATTTCTGAGGTTTCTAGTGCTTATAAAAAATATGTATAGGAACAATTGATATTTACTTTACCTACTCTAAAAAAATATTGCTTTAAAGTCATATACCAAGAAAAAAACAGGCGAGAGCGTTTGTATCGACAAAAGATCAATCGCGTTTCCTCTTAAATTTTGAAATAGATACAATTCAACTAGTTTCATTCATGTTTTATTAGTCAAGTTGGCACTTAGACATAATTCATATCAATCATGACATTTATAATGGGATAATTATTCGCTAAGTCCACAGCAGTGCGTTTTCGCGTTCATCTTGCATTTTCGTCTGACGCATGCATGAAGCGCAATAGCGCATGCAACGCATGCGCTGAAACTAATTCAAAACAATGCATGCCCGTGGCGCACGCTGACGACGACGATGACGCATGCGCTTGATGCGAGATGAATTTAATGTTGAAGACGCAAAATGATCAAGAAAGCGCACTGGTATGAATAGCTTATCATCATCTTTTTTCATTAATTTCTTTAGTACCTATTTTGTTCTTCGGTGATAAGTAACTATGTTCCTATAATGAAATCTCATTAAAAATATATAACGTAGGTACAATGATATGAAAATCAAATCATCGATCTATAGAATCTGTAATATTATGAATGTAATCTGTAACTCAGCTTAAATGCATTGATTGGCCAAAAACGGCATCCATCGCTAATTAATGACTGAAATACTTAATTGTTGCGAAATTAATGGGGTGTACTCCAATTTGTAAAACCTTTCATTGTACATTAAATATCAACCCGAGTTAATCAAATATCTTAACTTGAATCTAATTGGCTCAGTCGCTAATATAGTGATGGAGCACTGAGTTTACATAGCATAGTTATGGTATTAAAAATGTATAAAAATTGTATTGTATAAATGGTATATAATATGTATAGATGTACAGAGTGCTTATTAAAAGGTACTTGTAAGCTTGGAATGACTATCGCTCTTAGATTACAGTTGTAACTATGGATAATTTGGTGTTTGTTTGATCCGAACATTTCATCAGGCTGTAGATAAATGAACTGGTCACATCGAAAAGATTGATGTCAAATTGATAGAAGATCCTCCTTTTTAATTAAACCTTCCTGCCCTTGTCCCACTGACTTACGTTTTCTTCTTCAATTCCGTCCTGTCAATCATCATGCTATCGCTGACTCCATTTTCTTTTAAAACATTCTCCGTACAATCAGTTCATCTTTTGTTTGACCTTCTTCCATCCACATCTATTTATTTACTCTTTAATCTACAATTACAGAATTTAAAATTAGATATACTATGTACAGATTATGTAGTTAAATGGTTGTGGAAATTCAGGTCCAAATGTTTAATATATATCCTGACTATGTATCGTTAAAGGTTCAATATTTGGCTAGTGATTACCTATATCTATAATCTGTTAAGATCTCACAGTAATGTTAACTTGTATGTAAATTGTAAATGCTTATGAAATTCAATAAAGTCCATTTAATTTTAAATATATTTGTGTTTTATTTCTTCATACATACATACGTAACATCACGCCTGTAATCCCCGAAGGGTTAGGCAGAGGTGTACCCATTAGTACACCCACGTTTCGCCAGCTATGTTTTTAGTCTCATGTAATAGAGGGCGAGCCTTTTGCCATCAACTGGGCACAAATCCAGACTCCGAGGCTGCTACTGAGAAATTCCTGATGGAAAAACCCAATAACACTTTGCCCGACCTGGGACTCGAACCCAAGACCTCATGCACAGCAGTCGCGACTGCGACCACTAGACCAACGAGGCAGACAATTTTTTATTGAAACAAAAACTTACTGAAGAACCCACGTTTATATTGACAAAGAAACGAAAACACAGTCTGATACTGAAAGGGTACAAATACATACTTGTCGCTCACAAAGATCAAAGGCAGAAGATCAAAAAAAGATGGAGATGCTCTAAGCAAAGCTATAGGGATAGTAAGGCCACTTTATTGACAGTCAATAAAAAAATTGTTGATACAAAACACACACACAATCACCCACCTGATGGAATATTACATGACATTGATAATGATAAAATTGTAAAACCAGTGCCCGGTTGATGTCAATAGGCTCGCCCCCTATTACATGGGACTTAAACATTTCATATGTAAAAAATACATGTACCTAATGAAGAATATGGAAATAAATGATAAATGAAAATTCTGTGTGTCATAAAAAATTACAATAACTCGAACGTTCGTTCGTTTTTCGAACGTTTTTATAGAAAAGTTTATATTCAAAACAATGCGAGGATAAAAATAACATACAAATATTCATTCTTAGATACAAATACATTCAAAATTAAGCTGTAGAGTTTGTTGAATATAAATCTAATATGTATATTAAATGAGTAAAGGATATCAACAAAAATATTTTACATTTAAAACTAAAATTTGACTAGACATTATGTAAACTGTAAAAAATTAATAAATTCAGTTTTATTAATCTTATTATCAACACTTTTTACTGATTCATGGGATCTCTCTCATTATTAAGACTCGAGTCCACTCACGATTTATGTCAAATCACATATTTATTAAAAACTAAACCACAGTGGCATTTAGGAGTACCCAATGTCTTAGTTAAGCTGTACCACTTATGCGCTATAGTAAAGTCTATAGCGGATGCGTAGGACAGCCTAACTGGCTAAAGGGCCATGGTAGTATTTTTTTAGAACTTCCATCCAAAGTCAAAGCCTTTATGTCGATTAAACAGGCACTTTTGAATCGTTTATGAATCAGTTAGCCATACTGTTGAAGCTTGTTGCTCGTTCCAAAATGTAGGTAGCAAGAAACTTCATGGACAGTTTCAATAAGTTTTTACGAAATCTTAGGGTCGGTTTACATCTGGCGGAAGATACGTCGAACGTATCTTCTTTAACGGTTGTGTGTATGGTTGGATATATTATAATCTACTTGACTCTTTCTGCGTTTCACGACTGACGATACACGGTGTATCTTCCGTCAGATGTGAACGAACATAATTCTTGTAGCTTCTATACGTTAAAAAATCCGTTATGAGAAATAATCCCAATCCAGCTTCGTTATCTTTCCAGTAATTGTGACCAGCTCAGGCATCCAGCAGATCCACCTGAATGGGCACAGGTACAGCCTCCTGACTATGAACAGAGATCGTGGGAGGTGGCGCTGCGTTAAACAGAGGAGGGGGTGCAGAGCTGTGCTCATCACATTCAGCAACACCATTATTAACGTTAAGAACAGTCATAACCATTCCTAGGTAGCTTAATAGTATTTTTTTCTGTATAATACTAGCTGATCCAGGGAATTTCGTAGATTCAGATTTTTTTAGATTCAGATTCAGATTATTTATTTGTGAAACATAGGTATTTACATATAGGTTAGCACACTTTGGCGCTATGTTTTGCCGTGAAGGCATACAAATATTAGATAGACTGTAATTAAGGAAATTAAAATACTTAAAAACTAAATAAAACAATAGTACCTTAACAAAACCAAAAATAAATTGAACATTTTTTTAAAATTATCATTCATAAATCTGTAACGGAATTAAGTATGTTTTTTCCCTTTTTTTGAAAAATATGCTCATATGCTTTGTGTGCTCTTGTGCTTTGCCGAATTACAGCCCTTGTGGGTTGGGAACATCTGAATGTTTTTTTTTCTTTTTAATCAATATATTTTATTTTCTGTCATAAGAACCTTCTTACAAGCACAACAAGAAAAGAATTTGTGAAACTGGTCTAGCCGTTCGCGCGTGATGCCGTGACCAAGGGAAATAGGGATTCACTTTTATATTTGTAGTTTTTTTTCGATGTTTCGGTTGGCGCAGTAGCTAAACGGTTGACTGCAGCTTTGCGTGACGATGGTTCAATTTCCGCACGGAACAAATATTTGTATGACCTACTGTTCTGAGTCTGGCTGTTTGTGCATATATGTTGGTAAACGCACCCTCGGTACAGAAAAAAATCCTGGTGTGGGGCACAGTTTTAATAAAAGTAAGAAAAGAAGAAAGAATTTACTAAATGTTAGAGAAGAATAAAATTGTACTTACTTTAATGTTTTTATTTAAAAAATAAATCTTATTAGAATATAGAAAACACTTTAAAAAGGTCAATAACATTATACAATTTGAATTCAGAGGTTTATTATTAATTTATAACATTTATAACTGTTAAAAAGTATCATTGGACGGTTATGACGTCACGTCATAATACGTGATTTTTCTCTGACGTCCAGCCTCTCTTGATTAATGGACGATCCCAAAATGACATGCAAACTTCTTAATTAGGCATGTTTTAATTACCTCGTACCTTCTTATAATTACACAACAGTTTAAAGTAGTAACAAACCTACTTGTAGAGTTTCCTATAATTAGTGTAAATACTCTTTACCACAATAAAATCTTCTATACAGGGTAATTGAAAAAATACCCGAAACCTGAAAAGGGGTCATTGTACTGATCATTACGAACAACTTTTACTATGGGACCAACCCCGAAATCATGAAAAAAAAAAAACAGCTGATTCATACATTTCGATCTTGTTATGTAGCATTTTTATCGGGAACAGCTGATTTTTTTTTCATGATTTCAGGGTTGGTCCCATAGTAAAAGTTGTTCATAATGATGAGTACAATGACCCCTTTTCAGGTTTTAATAATTTTTTCAATTACCCTGTATAATCAAAATAAATAAATATTAATAAATATTCTTACTAAATATTAATTGAGTTATTAATTTAAACAGGTAACAATCTGGAATGTAAATATCTAATACTAATAATGCACCTAATTTTAATATTAACAATATTAATAAAGCGGTACGTTTAAGGTTCTTAAATTATGTATTAAGGGCACCTAATAATAAAATTCTTCTGCTATCACCAAAAAGATCTCAATTTTGACTTTCAATGGTAATAATTACAAATCTTAGTTTTAGTTATTTAAGAATTTAGGTTATTATAAATAAAACATTCTTAAAAAAACCTACCAATTTTTGTTATTCATTTAGTTTCATTAAAATTGAAGATCGTTCGGAGAGCCTCATATATTTACAATAGGTTGAACACACCATTCATTTATATTATTAGTATTAAAAATATTTTATTTATTTTGTATAACAAATATACAACATTTATGTGTTTACAAATTAAAACGTTCAACGAGTCTTGGGTAATAGTTTTAATAATAATGATTAATATCTACTATATTTGGTCAATATAGGTACTACAATTATCTTACATAAAACTGATACTTGAAATAAATATTAAGTTGAAATTACTAAAAATGTCTTTGATTTAAAACCCTTATTTATTTATTTATTTCTAATTAATTAAATAACAAAACATGGTGAATTTTTAGACGTTTCACAAATGAAATTAGGTATTATCACATTATGGAACGCAATAAATGATTTGATTGATTGAAAGTCTAATGTAATGAATTTTTAACATAACGTTAAAAAATCACCATGTATTATAAATACATAACATGATTATTATGACAAATAATATCAATGTTCAACACAAAATAAAAAATTATCTAAAAGAACTATAATATTAGATATATTTTTTATGTAAGCTCCATGTTTGTTTCTTTCCAATCCAAAATAAAAATAACATTGGTTATACACGGTAGAAGAGATTCTGATGTTCCATACAAGAGTACAACACTTACACGGTCAAAATGTATGGAACAACAAATTTTTGTTTTAAACCTTTTGAACGCCAGAGTATAAACGTATCGCCGTACCCCTGACGCCAGGTCACTTTTTTTGTCAAATGACAATGATAAAGAATAGGGATTCCAAAACTTGATTACATTGTTTATTTCATAGTATGGTGCGACGTGTATTTTGTCATATAATTGTGACAATGGCGTTCAGGGCAAGATTTCGTTTGTCACATATATGTGACAACGACGTTCAAAAGGTTAATAACCGACAAAAAATGTTGTCTTTGGCTTGTCACACTATCCCTTCTACCGTGTACATATCAATCTAAATATAAATTGACTAAAACAGATAATATACTAAATTCAATGTTAACATTTCGTATCGCCAGCACTTCGTCATAAATTAAGAATGAGTAACTTGATCCTAAAATCAGAGCTTTGAATTTTCGGGCTCACTTAGTCAAGTCATGCTCTGATTCAACCTTATCTTTGTTTAGGGGTCATTGTACTCATCATTATGAACAACTTTAACAAATCTGAAATCGCGTAAAGAAAAATCAGCACATCCATATCTTTTCATTTGTATAACTCGACCATATGTTATATATACCATATGCTAAATAAAAATGTACCTAATCCATAGGCAAATTTTTATTTAGCGATCTCCTTTAGCGAGTCGGTAAAATTTGTTCATAATGATGAGTACAATGACTTAATTTTATTTAAGAATATTTTTTAAGCGAATTTAAAACTTTTCTAAGATTTTATATAATATAAATAAAAAATAAAGCTAAATATCATTTAGCTTTTCTGAAGCCTCTGTGGTCATGGACGTTGTACATTTTAATAATAGCGTCTTTCAATGTCGTAAGTTTTGCCTTGCATCCCTTATCACACTTGTTGCAAACCCAATGCGTTTCATGCTTCTGGTTGATATGTTTAGAGCGCTTCTTAAATCTATGTTCTCCTAGTATAATGATCGCGTTTCCTTGCCGCGACCAGCTATATCGTGGAATTATTCCATCTGAAAAAATAAACAGAATCGGATTAGAAAACAATTTCGATATAAAATATAGGTTTATAGATTTTGTTTTATACATTTTTGTATAAAATCGCTCTTTTATTTTTTAATTAACATCCAAATGCGACCCTGGGCGATTAATGTTAAGATTTATGGCATCTGAATCTATGGTAAAAGTTTTTATTACCTCCGATGCTTCTTTTTACCGTTTAAGGAGGTAAACATGGTAAATTGTATATTTTTTTAAATACCTTTTGGAGAGCGTTCTGTTCCTTGTTCACATGTAACTGCGTTTACAGTATCTGTCTAAAGCTTGATGATACTTGATAAGCACAGTATTTTACTGTCTCTATTTTAACAGATATTCATCACCATCAAACATCATTATTCATTAATAAATTACTATAACTCATCATGCTTGTCATTTCGTAAAATAAAAAACCCAAACACGTGGTCTTTGTGTATCTGACAACATTGTTAGTTTGTTACCCCTTATTTTTAGGAACTTTTTTATACAAAATAAAACAAATATTACCAGGTGAAATTATTTAATTAAAATTAAAATTAGAATAATATAACAGTTATTTACAATTTAGTCTTTATCTGTAAATAATTTAGGTATAAAATAGATTGCACTGAATTAATTGCGTTTACGCCTTAAATAGAGCTACCACCCAGTCACACGAATATTATGTTCTAATAAAAAAAGAATTTATTTAGTCTTTATACTAATATAATAAAGCTAGTTTTTTTTTCACGCTGATATCTGGAAGTACAAGTCGATTTTGAAAAAATATTTTTTTTATGTGATATCCATCCAGATTCATGAGGAATAGTTAAGAGTTCAAAGCAGTAACCAAAGACTAAACTTAACAAGGGTGAAAAACAACACGCAGACGAAGACGCGGGCAGAAACTAGTTTATAATAATTCTATGCTTAAAAGTAATCAAGTAAATATTATAAGATCAACAAAATGTGTTTTTAGCTAATGAATTTTAGGCAATAAAAAAATTGAAGCTATAAAAAATAATAAAGAACAATGCACAGATTGAATCAAGATAGTTTTGATTTTGCAGACTTCTTACAAAAAGTCTCATAATCCAAATATTGTATGATAGAAAAAAAAAATTGATTTTACTGTGCATAATCTCTTAGCGGCATTAATTCGAGACGGCAAGAAAATAAGGATCATTGACAATTCAAAAAAAAAAACTTTAAATCTGCTACAAATAACTTCATGCCGTTCAGAAAACAAATTAAAAATAAAATAACCAATAACATAGTGAAATGTATGTCGATTTTGAGATCTATAATCTTGTTTCGATTGATTGATAAATACCTACTTATTGTCTATTTGTAAAGGATAAAGGCTAAGATCCAAACGTTTGTGTCTCAAATCCCAATTTAGAAGACAACTTAACATTTTAACTACCAGTCATGTAAAGATGAGAAACCAAAATGCGCCAAATGCGCCACAACTACATAACAGACTTTTAAACGTAAATACGTTCATAAAACAACATTTATTTTTTAAATCTTTTGCTAATTATGCTTCTAGTTAAATCCTAAATTATATTCGTTAAACTTATTTCTTTATATTTTATCTATATTAACATATAAAATTACAAAAACTAATATCAATTATAAAGTTTCTAATTCATAGCTTGGCGCCGGAGGCATGTTTTTGCTTTTTTGACGTGGCGGTCAAAAGGTTTACTTAAAATTATAATATAAGTTTTTAATAACAGTAAAGTATTAATACCGTAATGTATTTATAAATATTTTATTATGTTTTTTGTGGATTTTATTTATAACATATTCAGCTGCTTAGTACCTACGGTACCTAAATATAAAAGAGTAGAAATATAATATGTTGTGTAACATTGCACATAAATGTGCCTTTAACGACACCAGCTCCAAAAGCTTTGGAATAACTATTATTAAATTAGTTCGGCGATTTATTCACGTTGAAGTAATAACAATATACTTAATATTAATATAGTATAAAAATCTTAACAAAACATTATACATTTACTTTATATATGTAACATTATTTTAATTGCTTAAAACTATCAAATTGCTATGTTTCCCAGATGCTGCCTGCGTTACCTAACACTACTCACTACCACGAAAAATAAAACGGTCAATTGTACAAAAAATAATTAAGTAATTGGACAAAGGCATGGGCCATTATAAATAAAAAAAAATCTGCACACATAAAATTTTACCTATAATCCTTTATGCAATGACTTAGTTTTATTTTATAATTTGACAGCTTTCAAATTTCCTAGTGGAGTAGTTTTCTTAAAGTGCCAACGTCTAACCTAACTTTGTCAACAATAACTGTCAGAACCAGGCAGCGTATTCCAAAACTTGGCCCACACAGATTATCCTACACAATTGTCCATGGTCGACTAAGAATATAATTGTTGTAAACGGGTCTTAGTTTTATGGACCATACCGACCTTCATGCCTGAAGTTAGGCATTTCTTAAACCTACACAGTTTGCACCAGGCCCTGGTCTGCACATTAACCCTGCATTTCATACGTCCCGAACAGCTGTATGTATTCTCCCTCTCAAGCTGGACGGTCCTTTTAAAGAAGAGTTTGCAAGATTCACAGGTCCTGGCTCCGTAGTGCAGACCCGATGTGATATCTCCACAGATAGGACAATAATGATAAACTGAAAAAAAAATGCTTTGTTAATTGTTTTATCTAGTACAATATACGCCACGAAAGATGAGACTAGACACACCAAACAAAGTTTATTGTTTCGTAATAAATATTATACTGTGTATACTTTTTTCTTTATAATCTTGTCGTAGGTCACAGTTTTAACCTAACCTCAACTTTTTTTTTTTAAACGTAACCTTTATTTACTTCTACTATGAACCCTGTCGTCGAAGAGTCCTGTCGGCGAAGAGTCCCGTCGAAGTAAAGTCTAGTCGGTGTTCAGTCTGTCGACGTAGTGTTTGTCGGCGTTTATACGTACACTGGGGGGTTTTAGTTGGGTGATAGTGTGGATAAGTAACTGATACAACCATGAGAACAAACTTTAAGGGCATAAATGGTTTTTTTTTTGTAAAGAAATAAAAGTCGGTAGAATCACAGAAATACTTGAACTATAAAAAAATAAACATTTCCTTTGTTACTGTACAAAGGTTTTATTTGGTATTTAAATGAAAAGCACATTTGTTTAACAGATCATTTATTTAAAATAACATGAAACATTTTATTATATTTGTATTTACTATAAAATATATTATCTAACACTAAAAACAAAATATTTACATAAAATTATGCTTTTTACGTACACAGTTTAAAATACTTAAATTATGAACACTTTTTGTAATTAAAAAGTTAAATGTCATTAGCTGCACTTAATTTAGGGTTGATTTTTCAATAGTTAGATAACTTTTATTTGAGGAATAAATACGACAGTGTGACATAGTTTTCATACAAAATCTGTCAAACCGCCATTTTTATTCCTCCGTTAAAATTTATCTGACGATTGATAATTCGACCCTAAGTTAAGAAAATATCGTTACATAAAACATTATAATAGCTGTATTTACTCGTACATTACCAGAAAGGCACGTAAATAAATTCTGTATTTTTCATATAGCTAAATTGGCTATAGTATAACTTACAATATGTTATAAAAAACATTGATAAAAACACAATCACCATAGGTACCCGACCTTACCTATATCTATGAACACCATGGGCATTACAGACAATAGACTTAATTTAAATATAAACCTAAAATGTATAATTAAAATTATTATTCCAAACATGATCAGTAAATTTTTATACCCTGTATAATCAAATGTAAGTATTATACAGGGTATAAAAATTGACTGATATTTTTTTTTTATATTTGATCAGTTATTATTATTATAAGCAAAGTCGGCGTATTAAACCATGATTAACATGTACATAGCTACCCAATATTGCTTTAAGTACTTGTTTTCTTTAAAAAAGTACTGTGGAATTTTATGATCAAAGATATTTAATTTTCTATCATATACCAAATTATGCTAAAAAATATTGTAATATTTTGATATTACAATATATTTTTTTTAAATTTAATACGTAAATAATTAGTTCTGTGTCTTTTGAGACACAGAACTAATTATTTACGTATTTGCATTAGGGAGCTACTAGATATTGTAAGTATACGCTATTATATATTCATACAGCGAAAGTTCGTAATCAGCCTATAAAAAGTTGTGTCCAGTCATAATAAAAAAAAAATATAATTTAATATTGCAATACCAGTTATGTCATAATCCAAACACCAAAAAGGCCCCTCCACACACACACCTGTGAAGGGTCGCGCGTCTTAATATCATCCCCCTTGTGTGAAGAAGCCTTTATGTACAGTAATAATGCGTTGAAATTTTGTTTAACCCGATGACTGCGGGCGAACATTCGCTACGCCAAACGCCAGTGCGGCTAGCTACCGCTAATGTTCGTGTGTTCGCCATAGAAAAACACATACGGTGTGTGTGCGCCGCACTCGCGTTTTTTAGTCGAAACACAACGTGTGTGTTTTCCCGCAGTCAATGAGTTTTAAACTGCTTATGCGCTGCATGTTTATCTATTTTTTATATTTTTTTACATACTACAGTTTTGACACAGTAATCGTTTGAAGAAATTCAACATCGATTTTTTTAAGTAAAGGCACTTACACATTATGCGCTACACTGGCACTTTCTTAGTCTCACGAAACTTTAGATACAAGTTCAACATTTATTTGTAAGACCCTTGATTTTCCTTATATAAATCTAAATGGTATCTAGTTTCGAAAAAACGAGCCAACACACATCTTTCCAAAAATACAATTAACTACGTATGTCGAACAAATTCAATATGCCGAATGTCTTATATTACTATTCAACAATAACAGTATAATGTAGTCAGCAAAACAGATAGCTATGCAGGGTCGTCAGATATAGTTGAAATTTTCAAAGAAACCGATAGCAAAAGGAAAGGACGGTGACATTCCGTGACATTAAAGAACTAAGTTAGCGATGTCAAATTAGTTTTGCCTTGAACTTTACCGTATTTTTAATCCATACGTTTTAAGATGTCAACTATAATTGTATGGATGTGTCAGATTGACTAAATTTGACAGCTCTTATTTACATTAGTCTCTTTCTTGTTTTATTGGACAGAAAAAGATGGAAATAGTCTAATTTTAGTTTAGTTTGTGACCAAGAGAATCGGCACCAATAAACAGTTCATTAATTAAGTTAAGTTTTAAATCAAAAACATCCATCGGTTTCTAAGAAAACTTCAACTATTACTGACGACCCTGCATTCCTATCTGTTGTTGACTGTACATACCAAAGTTGACGTGGGTTAGTTCCTTTGACAGATCTAAACCGAATTCGTTTTGCCAAATTAATTGAAGTAATTTTAATTAGTATTTTGTTGCTGTTGAAATTTAATTGTCGTACCCTTTTTGACCAACCAACACCTACAACCAACCTAACTTACTATTATTAAAAAATATATATATTTATTTAAAATTACAACTACTGGCAGTGAATCGCGTAAATAAGTAAAATTTAATCAAGAAATATGTAAAAAAAACGGTTTAAAAGTAATGTATTACAATTAAAAGCGTCATGCCGTATGCCGTCACGGCATTCGAGTCGGTTTTATTTCCAAGACGCGCCTTTGGATATAAAAAATTAAAATAGCTTAAGTTTATTTTATTCTTAAAAACAAAAAAAAATAGCTGTATTTAACAGCTCTTTTTTAAATAAAGAGGGGCCCTTCCCCCTCTTTCCTTCTTTAGTCTCACTAAAGTTGGTAGCATACCGACTTCAATACACTTGTGATACCTGCAAAACTTGCAGGATCTCTTGTAAGGAGTTAGGGTACATCCTCCAGTTCCTATCATACATTCAAACGTAAGGGACTTTTCAAAGCTGATAGCTCTCTTGAAGAATGACTTGCAGGACTCGCAAGTGTGGATACCATAATGTATACCGCTCACGTAGTCCCCACAAACTGGACACAGCATTTGAATTGGTGCTTTTCCTGATAAAAAAAAAACAAAACGTCACATTAATTAGTATTTTTGAAAAAAGCGTGATTTAAAATAAAATAAAAATAAAATGATGATATAGCTAAACCGTTGAGTCGTCGCCTGCGTGTTATAGGGGCGCGGGGGTAGGACGAGAACGGGGAAGGGGTAGGTGCAGGTGGAGGGCGCTCGTAGCGTGATACACAAGAGGCGAAATGTACAGTGGAGTTCTTAAGATTTGTGACGACACAGTTGTTGAGGGAGAACAGTGAGAACAGGTGTGGACTCAATTAAATGGTTTAGCTATAGCATTTCTTGTAGGTTTTTACTTTTAAACATAAACACATTTCTAGTGAAGAGTTGGAAGATTAGTAATGGCGCTTAATAAAGTTATGATAATAAAATAAAACACTTAGAATAACAAAAAAAAAAATGTATGAGAACTGTAGATAGTGTATGTAATTATATAATTTACCTGATTAGTTTTTCGTCCATTTTAGGAAATTAAAAAAAACTCGTTTTTTAATATTATTTTATGTTTTAATGTTTAATTATTAAGAGAATAATGAGATGAGACTCATCACATGATGAAGACTGAATACATAATAAAACTTTATAATAAATGACAATATAATGTAAAAAACATTGTAGAAAAATATTTTATTGCATAGGTAATACGTACTGACACAGAATGAGGTACTATGAAGGTTGCATATCTAGGCAATCTGGCTGAAACGTTTTTATTCCAAACACTTTTGTTTGTCGAATTCCATTACGGATTCCAATTTTGAAAAATAAGGGATTAGGTTGTTTTTTTTAATGTAGTTTTTTCCTTATTCCTTTTATAGAACAGTATTGACCGTAGGTATATACTTAGATAAAGGTTCAAAAAGAGTAATAAATGATGGGCGCCTGCGCCTGAGCAAGCCTGGGCTTATATTAGAGGTTATTTTAAAATATTATGTAAAATCACCGCTTCTTAAAATATTTAATCACAGTAAGTAGCAATAGTTTTATTATTGTTTCTTTTTGACGAGAAACATCTATTGGACAGTAAAATGGACTAGCATGCCGTGACGGAAAATGGCATGACGCACTCTCATGTCGTCATAATGGTGTCACCGCTCTCAATCATCCCTCGTGTGTGTATAATGAGCTGCTTCACATTTAATTTTTTGTATAGCTTTTTGTTAATTATAAAAAAAATCACCGACCTATTTCAAAAAAATAGGCCAACTTTTTTCTAATATGGCTCATGATTATGACTATTATTCTGATAAATTATAATTCCTTCTACCTTGTGTAGTACTGCTTTACAACCATAATAACTTCTTCTACTACAATGCCATCGCTCCTTACAGTTTCTAGCGTAATGCAACGAGAACTTGTATCCATTCACAACCATCACCGTTTTGTTGTTTCTTGTCAACTCGTAGGAAACTGTAAAAAATAAAATAACATGTACCCTACTTATCTACACTTATATTATAAAGAATAAAAAAAAAATATGTTTGTTTGTTTGTAATGGATAAACTCAAAAACTACTGGACCGATTTAAAACATTCTTTCACCATTAGAAAGCTACATTATCTGCGAGTAACGTAGGTTATATTTTATTTTATTTTTGCGCGGGCGAAGTCGCGGACAGAAGCTAATATTCCATACGTTTCTATGATGGTACGGGTGGCACATGTCAGCAATTCATCTATGGATGTCAGAGCCGCATAACTAGCTCAGTGGCATTATTTAATTTACTAGTTATTTACTTACTTATTACTGATTCCATATTTTACAAGTTCTATGATATTAGTGTGCAGTTAAAGTTCAGTCATGATCGTAAATCGCCGTAACGTTTAAGACTGAAAAGCAACAGTTTGACAAATGTCACAGGCACACTCCGTGAGGAATATAAGTGATTTTGATACTTGATTTTGAATTTTGAAATTGTAGGTAAGATTTTGTTTTAGACGGAAGAAAATTATACTTACATTTTTATACGATAAGGAGTAAGTTTCGCTTTTGTTTAGTAAAATCTAGATGAGACGCATGGGTCATTCGGTGCTGTTAGGCGTCATTTTCACGAGCTAAAGTATCAAGACGTTAATCTCGCCG
This sequence comes from Hoplodrina ambigua, assembly GCA_949774945.1. NCBI lineage: Eukaryota > Metazoa > Arthropoda > Insecta > Lepidoptera > Noctuidae > Hoplodrina > Hoplodrina ambigua. Next base: position 12,345,623 of record OX458975.1, read on the forward strand.
CGATATCACCAAAAGTTTGGAGACCAATTTATAAAGTTTCTATAGAATTTAATGTACGACGTGTGACGTGACTATTGATACCTTCTCTCGCCAGTGGAGATGGACGTCTTAACAGGATACCGTGGCCCCGAAAAGGGCAACAGAAGGAACAGGATGGTTTTATAGACAGTAAAAGTCTGACAGTCCCTTCCCCCCACCTAGGGATGAAGGAGTCATTTGATGACTTTTACCACCGCAAAAAATATGTATCTAATTTTACAAATAGATAATCGATCCGAGTTGCACTGAATCGAGGGGATATTTAATAAAAAGTGAGGCATAAATAAAAATCCTTAAAAGATCTCACTAAAGTTGTATTTAAGTACATCACTAAATAATTAACACATTAAAATGACTAAATACACAAAAAAGTATTTAAATGCATACCTACAATAAAATATCTATTTAGGTAGGTTAAGATGTGATGAGATCTAGATTTACATTTAAAATTTCAGAACGTAAAGTAATTGGCTTACTCCTTATGGAAGAAATATGAAAAGTTTTGCATAAGACCAAAGAACAGGCTCTTCAACTTGATTGAAAAAGATTTAAACAAAAATGTACGTTAATAATAGAACCATAAGACATAATTGAGCCCAGCAGGAGCTAACCAGGCTTTGAAAATACACATAGTCTAATTTTTTCAAATAAATAATCAATCATTGTTATGTTCTGAAAAAAATGATGGCATTATTCATCCTCTATAGTTATCTCGTTCTTGCACTAGAGCAATGATAGCATCAACAATATACCGCCCTTAGTCGTAAGAAATACCAAAGATAAATAGAAATCACAACTGACTGGGTCTAGATTTTAAGATACCTAGAACTAATTTATGACATTCTTCTACATCCAACATTCAAAGGACTCATTTGGGCACAGAAAAAAAATATCACAACCAAAGTATTAGCTACAGGTAATTACTTATTATGGCGTACGCAAAAACCTGCGCGAGCACACGCTCACGTGTCTGTAATGAAAAATAGTATGGGCAGCGCTAACCGGCGCGGGCGCATGCGTCGGTTTTCGCACATCACACACACGACGACCTCGGAGCGGGCGGCTCCGTGCCCTGCGAGTTTTAGCGTACGCCCTTAAGAAATACCTTTATTATTTCACTATCTTATTTTAATCTATAAAACTATAACCAATAAAATCTTATAATTTGACTAGTGACATAAGACAAGTTATATATTCCGAAAAGTCCTTATTTATTTTAAGTTTTTAACTTTTTCCTCCATATGACTGATAAGTTTAGTTTACAATACCTTGATCTAAATTTAAAAAAAAAAACGTCTGAAGAAAGATCAATTCATGGGATTGATAACGACATAGATTCCACCAACTTTAAGTAATATTACTTCTTATAATATTCCCTTTCAAACTGATCATTTTTGCAAGCTACGGAATTACTCTTCGGTTCTAATTCTCTAACGGTCATGTCCATCCCAACCCCGCGCAAGGTTTCGGTCGATTGATCAGCAGTTCAGCAGCATCGTGGTTATGAACGCCCCTGACTTCAATGATGCGTTTCCCTCGAGTCTTCAACACACCTCTGCAACATCTGTAGGAGTGCGTAGAACACGTCCACCTCACCACACCATTCCGGGCAGAATGTCGGCAGTAAGTATAATTTCGATACGCTATTAAAGGTTTTCCTCTAAGGGATTGAATGATGAAAGCTTCTTCGTGATCGGGGCGGTAATTTTCTGTAAATTCATGAAAATATTAGCATTAGCCACATGAGCACGCGCTGGTTAAGAAGCGTAGTTTATTTACTACTAGCAGTGTTAGCTATTTTATTTTGGATTCGGCATTGTTTTATAATAAGAAGGACTTTTATAGTTACCAAACAGCTACATCGTGGAAACTAATCTGACTTAATGTAGGCACTTTGACTTAAGGAAATAAAAAGATGATTGCCAACTGATCTAAGACAGAGGAAAGTGGGAGAAAACTTCAAGTCGCTGACACAACCTAAATTAGAGAAATAATAAACAACATGTTATACTTTCAAATATATTTTCATACAAAAATAGAGAGCAATGGAACACAGGTGCACTAATACTGAAAATACATCAAATGTGCCCCGTTTGTACTACAGTATATAATATAGAAAAAAAGGCAAGAATTTACAATAACACGCAGAGATCACAAAGTTGAGTTTCTATCACAATTTAGCACCTTTAGTTAAAACATACAATATTTACTACTGAAACTAAAAACGAACTGTCAATTAATGGACGACGACAAATAAATAGGTAGCTAGGAAAGAGACATGACAGTTCGTTAAAATATAATATTAAGAAGACTCTTACTTAAAGACTATAACTTGCACTAGTACTTAAAGAAACGAAATAAAAATGGCCGACAAAACAAAGGAGTTTATCTTGCTCTTTCATTCGCTCACTACAAAGAGCAAGTGTGACGACATGATATTTTGATATCGTTTCTTTAATGGCGCGTGTTATACATTGTTTATTACTATAATTGAGCACCTTGTCTAATCCAAACAAATATATTCGAAGCCTCAAAAAGGATGCAATGGCTAAAATTGTTCTCTTTGGATGCCTAACTGAAATTATGACGTAGCGATCAACAAAATCATACCCTGTATTTAGCTATTCGTTCAGTGGCGTTATCAGTCATACATAAGAGATAAAAAAAACAATCAACTTTATTTTAAGGCAGAATGGACAAGAGCAACAAAAAAAAAAAAAATATGACACTATGAAATTGAGGAAGACATCACTATAGCCAAGTTGACCGACTCGGTGATAAAAAAAAACAGCTTAGAACAATTTACGTGATGTAGCTACCGAATCAGATGGCAACACTATTGAGTGTTTGGTGCATCGTTTGCCAAATCGAATTGGGAAATAGAAGAGGTTTTTACGCCCAATAACTCATTCTTTGTCAAATTTTACGAGTTATTAAAAATGAAAGTAAACTTTACTAGAAAGTAATTTTGAATTTGATAGAAACATACAAATTAAAATGAAAAATCTATAAGAGTAACTTTTTTAAATTTAAACTTAAAAGCTGAGTTTCTGATTTTTCTAAATCGAAAATTAAAAAGTTTTTATATAAACACCCCACAAAGAATAGGCGTGAAGAGATAGCAAATGACCTCTCCTATGGGCCAATTCGATTTGGCAACCGATGCACCAAACACACTGTATTTTATTATGCTGACCCTAAAGTGAAGACAATGTCAAACAAAAAACTCAGTAGGTGGGTGGTTATGAAGATTTTTCGCATACATCAGTCTATTTCGTTCGGTATACACTTTGGCAGGACAACCGTGGGTATTGTGGGTGTAACAAGACCAATAGCAATGGTCTCCTTGGTACTGCACCCTGGTGAATGTGAAATCTCCCAGCTTCATCAGACGGTCCCCTCCTCTTGAGATCATAAACTTTACTGAAAAATAAAAGTAGTATGAGGATTTTTATCAAAAGTTCATCTTACCTTCGTCTTGCTTTATTACAGCTCTCAATCAATATGAAAACCACAATATTTTTATGCCAGTCAGCATAAACGTGCCTTTGATTCCCGAAGGGTTAGGCAGAGCTGTACTCATTAGTACACCCACATTTCGCCAGTTATGTTTAATTCCCATGTAATAGCCATCAACCGGGCACAAATCCAGACTCCGAGGCTGCTACTTAAAAACCTAAAGTTCAGTTCAAACCAGATATCATGTTAACTGGCTCCCAATGCTGATCGTTTGCTAAGCGTCACACAGCAGGTGTGTTGTCATTCCAGTGAAAATACTGGAATATTTTAAATACTCCTCCGGTACCCATAATAACTCTATTCAAGAGTAATCGACTCTCGAGAGAGCCATGAACAATAGATAGTAGGTACGTTGTGTCTCGTGTTATGATTATGATTGGTTGAAACAGGAACACAAGAATGCTGCTTGGCGGCAGGAACCTGGAATAGTTCCTCAGCAGAGAACTCCATTAGATATAGCAAGCAAAGATATTTTTTTGTATTTTTGTGTACCTATCTACTAAATCTACACCATAATGTCCAATGCTTTACAGCTTGTATATGAAATTTCGAGATTTTGAAAGTTATTCTTAAATAACGAAGGAAGGAATAAGTAGCCCATAATATTTTGACTAATTTTTTGTAGGTACAATATAAATAAAAAAATTTACAAATGAGTTACTTAGTTTTATTTTCATTATATAGATAAATGATGCAGCAAATAACTGGGTTAAGTCGTAATATTTAAAGCTTAAACCAATTCTCTTCTGTGTCAGTAAAAGACAGGACAAATATGACAAAGTACAGTACCTTTACCTGAACAATAAATATGATAGCTGGAGTATTTATGCCAAACCAGAATATTTATTTCTCAAATTATTATTATTTTAAAGTTATTTGACAATTGATAAATCAGCCTTAAAATAAGCAAAATATAACTTAATTTTCTCAACACAATAATGATGATGATGATTCCATCTAGCCAAATTCGGCCACAACAGTTCCAATGCAGACTTCTCGTCAAGGTGGTAAATATAATAGGTAGGTAAGTAAGACTAACAATACCTTATGTAAAATTATTTATTTAAAACACACACGAAAAGTAGTAATTAAACTTATTTGTAAAAATAAAATTCTAATCACTATCTTTACAAGTTGTACAACAAGTCAAATATAATTTGATTACTTCTTTAGAAACATTACAGAACTTTGTTTTTAATTCGGCATCCATTACGTCTTTATTAGCATGTTTAAACAATAAATGTATGGTGTGCAATACACCGAACAACTCATCCATAGACACGTAAAACTTAATACTAGAATTGACTTCGTTTTTCGGCTGTACCAACCGCTCTCTTCCGTTAACGTTTAAGACGTCATAGTTGGCAAGCATTTTGTAGTCTTCAAAGTTTTTATTCCATTTGTTTTTAATTTCTTTCACCTCTTTTATGAAGTCCTGGTACCGTGTTGTGTTCATGAGGTATACGCTGTTGCTTTTCTTACGACCGGCAAGTTTGTTCAGTTTGTCATTGAATTCTGTTTTCATCGGTCTGACATTGTTTTCAGAAAACTGGTTTAAAACTGTAACTAAAACACATTTACTTTTACGACATTTTGAATGATGTCTTTGACTTACTTTGATGACACTGATACAGAAAAAGGTGAATAACAGTTTATTATTCAGGCAGTTTTTTTTTTTCTTTAAAAAAGACATTGATAAGGAAGTGAATAAAAACATTAAAACTCAATAGTATATTTTATTAAAACAACACATTTAAACATTACAAATCAAAGAATTAAAACAAATGTTTCTAAGACACAAAACAATATAAAATATTATAATTTTTCTAATGAACAAAAACAAAGATTGTTCATTTCAATTTAATAGTAAATTACATACTTTAAAAGGCACATACAATTGCATGAAATTACACACTTTTATCCTATCCGTAAAGATTTTATTTAAAATTAAAATGATTATGAAATTTTTTCATTAAAAACTTATTTTAATTAATAGATTCTATACTTTAGTCATTATACAATTGCCGAATAAAAAAAATACTTTGATTTATCTTAATGTAAGTCGAAATTAGCAATATTCTTTTTTTAACACTTAAAAATTAACAAGTTTCCTACCTATACATACAAAAAGTAGGTCATCGCTGATTTACTTATAATTTCTTAAATAAACAGTAAAAATAATAGTAGACAATTATCCTACAAAGACATACGGATTTAATACGCCGCGTTTAGTTGATTAAATTCCGGTTTAACGATAATAAAAACATAAAAAGTATGGTATGAAACTTAAAAGTTATTCACTCACCAAAATATGTTGATACAGCGATATTTCATTAAAACAATTGGTAAATTAGGTAAAGGACACATACTAGCACACATTATAGGTAACAAATTGGTATTATTGCGACCAAATAGCACTAAAAACACATCTAATACAAAAACTTTTGAAACTCCGCGCACAATTTTAGGTTATATTACATAGATGGGCACTTTTTATTGTTCCCACTTCAGATAGGCTAGAATGATCGCAAATATTATGCCAAAGTCACTAAAACCAGGTCCATTTAAGGAATTTATAATAAATCCCAGTGTTTATTTTTGTTATTAATTACCCGTCATCCGTCAACCTGACACGACTGTCATCGCGTTGCGTTTCGTTTCACGGGTACGGCGTAAGCAACGTTTCGTTCGGTTTCTTCTGCGCGTTGATTGAAGCGCCACCCCGAATAAATAAGTAACGTCAAGATCAAGATATTAACACAAGCAATAAGTAAGTGTCAACTTTATTATGAAAATTCTGTTAGGTATACTTATAAATGATAAAATATGATATTTTTAATCTATAAATTGGTTATAAATAACATTTTTACACGTCTTTTACTTTTTTAATATACCTACCTACCTATATAAAATTAAGTAGCACCTCTATCGATTACCATACACACGCAAGCACCTAATAGGTATGAATGTAGTAGGTACTACTGAATTTCAACAAAAATCTTAATACACAAAATTATAACAAAAAAAACACAAACCACCAAACACGTTGTACAGTGTGTCAAAATTATTACTTAATCAAGTCTAACTTTAAGGCTTCCTTTAATGATTATGTTCACTGTTAAATTTCCTGATGGTCCCATGAATGTCCATGATGACTCTGGCAGGACACTTTAGCGTCTTTCGTTTAGAACAGTACCAACATCTGGACCTCCAGCTGTTTGAGAAGGTGTAATCTTGGAAGACCATCACCGTTCTGCCACCAGGCGTATGTAATATTTCATAGTGCAATCCTGAAAGAAAAAGCTATTAGGGTACTTTTTTTTTTAAATAAAAAAATCTTAATTTTTTTGATCTCTGAACGTGTCTCAGAAATCCAAACTTAGGGTTTACCAAAGAGTATAGGATCGTAGCTATTTCTGAATATCGTAACATAAGCCGTTGATGTTACCGTTAGTAGGTGGGACTCAGCGAGTCGTATTCTTTTTGTATTTCGAATGCATCAGTTGCTTAGCAAAGTGGCTACGGAAGCCAATAGCCTTCTTATAATCGAGTAGGTAAGTAGTTACTTGTACAACTTAGGTTTTAATAAGATCAAAATTGTGGAAAAATATGAACAACTAATAAGGATAGGTACACATTTTATTTAAACAATTTAAAAATAGAACGATATAAAATTTAAAAAAGATTTCAATTACATACAAGTACTTAACAGATAAGTTTTAATCTCAACATAGGAACGGGAAACACTAATATATAGCTAACATAATTATTTTCTAAATTTAAAGAAGGATTTAAAGGAATTTAGCTCTTGTGTCCAGGTAGCAAGATTTTCCGACTTGCCACATTCTGCAGAATCTAAGCGAGTAATGACGGCATAATGCCGGCCGGCCCCGGGCAGCGAAGAACCTCGGTCCACGCTACTCCACTGGGCCACTAGTATGTTAATTAATTACTCAAATAATAATAAATGGAGATTGTAAATCCATTAAAAGTACTACAAGGTAAAAGGCGCTTCATTTAGGTATTGCTCACAAGAATATTTTCAGTAATATTTTACATACATAACATCACGCCTGTTATCCCCGAAGGGTTAGGCAGAGGTGTACCCATTAGTACACCCACATTTCGCCAGTTATGTTTTTAGTCCCATGTAATAGGGGGCGAGCCTATTGCCATCAACCGGGCACCAATCCAGACTCCGAGGCTGCTACTGAGAAATTCCTGATGGAAAAACCCAATAACACTTTGCCCGACCCGGGAATCGAACCCAAGACCTCATGCACAGCAGTCGCGCTTGCGACCACTAGACCAACGAGGCAGTCATATTTAGATATTATTATTTTGATATTATTATTATTTAGATATTTAGATATTATTCAGTAATATTTTAGATATTTTTATTACCTACTACATAAGATAATGACCCTAATCTTACTACCTACAGTAGAATCCATATCATGACACCATTTTTAATGACCTACTGCTTCTTATGACGTAAATACAGCGCTTTTTATATAAACCATGAAATAAAGTCGATTAGAAACGTCTTTGCATAAGATCTACCTACTAGCTTCTGCCCGCGACTTCGTCTTCGTCAAAATTGGTTTTTTTTTTCATACAAACTTTGAACCCCCGTTTCATCCAGTTCGAGGGTAAATTTTGGAAAATCCTTTTTAAGCGGATGTCTACTAACTATAAACTACTTCCCTGGCAAATTTCATCTTTAAACGTCAAACGGTTTTCGAGATTTCGTGATGATTATTTTCTGCCTTTCGTTTTTTTTATATATCGACGCCCCCAAGGAATAAACCTGTATTATACTATTACTGACTTTTTACTGTTATTCCATTTTCGGAATCTATGGGTCGGGATACACCTATGCAATTTTTTTCGTATTTTTTCTGCGGTAATTTCCATCGATTTTCCTTATAACACTTTTGTTCTTTGTAAATTTTCCATTTTTTATTTACTAGAAAAATAACGTTATACATTATTACAATTTAAGTTCTGTGGCTACATTTCGGTAAAGTAATATTACTGTAAAATATTTAAAAAAAAATCTTGGTTAATGCGATTACAGGTTTATTATCGTAAATTTTGTGGTACACATTTTCGCGTATTGGCGGTAACTTGGTCGCGCTCGGCGAATCAAGTACATTTTCGGGTCATAGAGGAGATTCCCAATGCATAGATAGAATTTAAAAACACCTCAAAAGTAATTGAGTATCAATCTCTCTCTCTCTCTGTAATGAAAAAAAACGTTCAATAATCCAGTAAAGCAATATTATGCCAATAAGTTTTAAGAAATTTACAAGAATAAATCGGTAAGTAAACATTACTGGAATAATATTGATAAGTCAGGATCGTAAGATATCAATACCCTAAAAATTTTATGAAACCATTTTCGGTAATATGTACTTTGGTGAATAACTTATTCTGTGTATATTTAATATTTACACTTAATACTTTAAACTTTTCGGGTAAAAATTAGCTTTTCCGTCATATAACAATGTTCTCATAATTACCTTTTGTTGAAGAGATATACGCCAAAAACACTAAATAATTTTTCCTGTAAAATTTGATTTTTGCGATTACCGGTTTATTCCTCGGGGACGTCGATATTTAGATTAGATTTTTAAAAACCGAATAGAAGACTTACACACTAAGAGTTTCGTACCATCGTGCAATATTTAATACTACATACGAAAAAACGTTTCTTGTATCGACTAAGCGGATTCTACTGTACCTTAAGTTTATTATTGCTATTAAATTAAAATATCTAAGATTATAAACTTAAGCAATATAATTAAATATTGTTGCCAAAAGGCCGTTTTATTTAAAATCAATTCATTAATTGAATTGCACAAAAAACACGCAAAACCATATTAACCTCAAATTTTCAAACTAGTTAACTTTGAAATGCTCTAAACATCTTTCCGTCTAAACAATCCACCTTAAAGTCATAAAGACAGCATCAACTGGCGGCCTACCACAATATTATTTTAATATTACTTTGTAATTTTTACTGTCGGATTTTCGACCTTAGAGCACTGAGCATATTGTTGTAAATCCAACGGAGTGCAAGACAAAGTAATCTTAAAATAAATACTGTCTTTAGACAGTTGTAGGCCCCAACAGTGATTTGAAATTCAGTTGCGCTTGAGAGTATTCGGCCGAGTATATTTATTCATTAAATTAATATTAGATTTACGCCAATCATATACCTAATGTACCTAGTATCGGTACCTATAATTGGCGTTTACACTTAGGCGTGCCTAAGGGCGAAGCCCACAGATTTTATACAATAAAAAAGAACAGAAAATTCCGACAGCTTTATGCTTTTAAGAATGCAACATTTTAGAGCAGTGTCAAAATTTCCTGTTTTTTTTTGTACGCCACTGCGTATTAATTAGAAAGAATACATTATTATAAGTACTTTGTACTATACTGTCAATGCTTGATGTACTTTATTGAATAAATTAATATTTTTAGCCAATAGTAATTAAACTTGATATAATTTTTAAATAGCATAAGCGTACTAACAGCGAAACCGCTAAATTGTGTCCTCGCCTGCGAGGTACAGGAGCGCGGGGTTAGGACAAGAACGGGAACCGGGAGAGGTGCGGGCGGCGGGCGCTCGTAGCGTGATACACAAGAGGCGAAATGTTCACTGGACAGTTCTTATGACATGTGACGTCATAGTAGTTTATATATTTATTTTCCGCAGGCGAGAACTCAATTAAGCGATTTAGCTGTAGTAGTCTTTTAGTTCCTTAATTTTCCAAAAACACCTGTGACATATAAAATAAACATGTTTACACAGTATAATCAACACTAGCACAACGCCATGATAATTTAGTCGATGTCGTAGCAGGATAATTGATTTGCAAACAAAATTACAAGAATAATAACTAAGAACTACAAATTTATATTACAGTTTCACGTAAGTTCCATCTTTAGTCCTAAAAAAAGATGGTGGGCCGTGGTTATGGTCCAGTTCGTGAACGATCAGCTGCCCAGCGTCGCTAAAGCGGAGTTTTGCTTGGCACTTGGATGAGTACTTACTGCTACAGTTCCAGTATCTATGGTCACTTGTGGTTTGAGCAAAAGTATAGTCTGCTATCATAAGTAACGTTCTTTTTCGTTTACCAACTTGGATCCTTTCAATATGAAGCCCTGGAATCACGTTAGTTACACTTAGAACTCTTCTTGAACTCTGATTGTTGATGGAAATAGTAATATATCGCTAAACCTTTTCACAACTTAAGGGCTTGAGTACACCACGTTTTTTAAACGCGCCATTGCCGCACGTTTGTAGCGATACGCACGCTAGTCTAACTGCTCAGTAGGATAAAAGCGCGCCGTCGACGCACGTTTGTAAAACGCGCGTCAACGGCGCGTTTAAAAAACGTGGTGTGCACAGGCTCTTAGGGTTTTCAAAGACATTTCTAAACTGTCAAATTGACAGAAAGCTGCATCAATCACGCGTTCCAAAGAGTAGACTAAAACTAAAAGAAGTGACAAGAAACTTCATATTCTCTCTAACAACCAAAATGAATAAAGTATCACGATTTCCAACATGGACTTGCGGTCTTTGACTGCTGTTTGTGATTCGCCCTCTCAAGGTTACAGATTGCAAGCTTGGCTATTTATTGTATTGGATACAGGCAAAGATCAGGATCAAGATTGATATCGAGATACAGGGTCGAAATCGGCACAAGTTGTACGAGAATAGCTTGTCCCAGAGTGAACCTTAAGTAAGAAGATTAATCGTTAAAACCTCTTACTTATAATGCAGGTCTCAATTGGCCCATAGATTAAATGAATTTATCCCATAAACTAAGTGTTGAATCAGTTTGCATGTAAGAAGGTTATGACAATTTATTTCAGAAAAAAAATACTTTTAGACCCTGGGCGTAACTATCTCACATTGAAAAATTGGTATGACACCTGGCCATAGCCAGCCATCTACCTATAATATGACATCGTATTAACGCTACAATACCAAAAAAACAACAGTTTTGTGTTTTTTTAATTTCTTTATTACCACTTTCGTTCAGTCATAACATAACAGTGTCATGTGATATTAGATTAATTTACGATCATTATCTTCCTACCCTTGCCCCATATTACTTGGGGTCGGCGTATTATCTAAAACTACTACATATTTCAAGATTAATAAATTAGCCATTATTTATTATTACCAGACACCTTTCGTAGTCCATAATATGTTCAGTTCCGACTTTTAAAGTACCTGGCAGACATTAAAGGGAATGAAAAAGTATAAATCTTTTTTTTTATTAATCTCGTAGTTTTCTTTTTATTATAATCAAGCAAATTTAATAAGTTGCGCGAGATTAGAAGTGTTATAACAAACAAACTTTTATTGTGTCTTGCCTAAAACAAATGTGCATAGGTATTTTGACAGGCAATTGGACGTAAAAAACTACAATAATTAAGCACAAAAATATTGAGTGCATTTACCTATAGAAAGAAAATTCATAACCTCCAAGGAAGATATCAGCAAGTCAATAGATTTTTCTGGACTAAGAACCTTTTAACGACTATTTTGTTGTAAACGAACCTTGTACTGCCTCAGAATCGAATTTTTTTTTGTTAATTTTTCGCGTCTTTTAATTGTTATTCTACTTTCAGATTAGACGAATCCAACAAATCATAGATCATTAAAATCGTTTAAGCCTTTCTTAAGTTATAAATGGTGTAAATAACCTGACTTAGTTTTATGTTTTAATAGATTCGACATTTTCTCCTAGATGCTTAAGTCTTGATCGCCAATCCACCTTGAACAAGTGTGGTAATCTTTTCTATGTTTGTGTTTATCAAAAAGTCCCATTAAGCCCCTAAAAATCTTGCTAAAACTAAGAAATCAAAGGTGAAGGGTGATTGTGTTGAAGATTGTCAGGTATGGTGACACTGTCTAGTTTATATTTCAGTCTGGCCGGACATTTTCTCGACAGTCTACTCGAACAATACCAAACGTATGACGTCTTGTTGTTTCTTGAGAACGTGTGGTTGTCGAACATTAGCAGCTGGCACCCACGAGAAGACTTCACTATTTTGATGGCTGGAAGAACATAATGAGTACACTTTTTCTGGATCTGGTTATTTAGCGGTTTACGATATCTTTGTCAAAGGAACTGCAGGTTCCTTTGACAGTGACCATGACCATGCTACTCTTTACATGGCAGGGTGGAAAATTCAGTCGACGATTGTTCTATATAAACTTTTATTTTATATGGCAGAGGTGGCAACGCAGGGAGGGGTCGCCCTAGGAAGACCTACAATGACCTTATTGGTGAGATCCTTCAGAAAAATCAGGTGCGGAGTACTCATAACCGGCGTGCTTGTATGACGAGATGTATGAGCGTGGATGAGGCAAAAGGAGTATGTAAGGATCGTAGCAGGTGGCGTTCTGTAGTTAGTTCTGCCTACCCCAATAGGAAAAAGGCGTAAGTTTATGTATGTATGTTTATTATTACCTCTGTGCCGGTCATCTCTAAAGGTTTACACACAATGCTGGGTGTCGTTGCCAACGGTATACCAGATGAACTGGATGGACTTACGCATCCCGGCAGAGTTGCCGCTCCCAAATATCCACCGATATGACACACCTGTCCGGCAAATACCCGGCCTAAAAGTCTTAAGAGCTTTAAGATATTAAATTCTTTTCCTTTCTTTTTCTAGCCCGTTGATTGCAGGCACTTTTGAATTGTCAAGGAGTCGGTCAGTTAGTCACAAAGTTGAATTTGCACGTTCTAAATTTAAAACGTGGGAGGCCTTTGAGAGGCCATGTCCAGTCGACTACAACAGCTTGACTTGATAAGAGAATAAATAACAAGAATATAATTGAGTCATAGACCCATTTAATGTTTTATTGTACTTAATTAATAATACTAAGTAACAAAAATCACAATGTGGGAAGCCTTACATACGGTTATTTATATTTTCATTACATAATATATTTAAAAAAAGTATCAAACGTCTACTGCGGTATAAAAAGGTAACATCTACAAGTCAGAAGTAAGCAAAATCTTAATACTAAAGGGTGCAAAATTGCATTAAATATAAAAAAAGTGATAATAGTAAAATTCTACCACGCGTCTTACCTACTCTTCTAGTTACAATAAATACCTAATTGATGCTTAAAGGAAATTATTTTAACTTGGGAATTCTGAATTGGAATGACTAATCCTCTTCTTAACTCCACTAAGATAAACTCTTTTGAACATAGCTCGAACATTATCTGACCCACTTTGATCTTTAACAAGTAACGTTAAGGGTCAGCTAATGTTGCCAACAGACAGTCATTATTACACATATGAAGAAAAAAAAAACTAACAGAAGGTACAAGTCGCATAGATTGTAGTACAATCATTTACTGTAATATTTTCTTATAAATAGTTATTTAAAAAAAAAGTTTAATTAAGATTTTAATCTTTGGAGTTTAAAAAAAACATAACATAACATCACGCCTGTTATGTTTTTTTTTTTTTTAGTCCCATGTAATAGGGGGCGAGCCTATTGCCATCAACCGGGCACAAATCCAGACTCCGAGGCTACTACTGAGAAATTCCTGATGGAAAATCCCAATAACACTTTGCCCGACCTGGGAATCGAACCCAAGACCCCATGCACAGCAGTCGCGCTTGCGACCACTAGACCAACGAGGCAGTCAGTCTTTGGAGTTTAATAAAATATAAATAAATAATCTTAATGTCTAAAACCGTATTTGGACCCTTTATGCGGATTCGGTAGTGCACCGCGCAATTTAACACTGTTGGTCTTCAATATTTTTTTCGAGTCATCCAAATAAAATGGCGGTTGTGGGAACGGAGGGTGATTATGAGTAAGGTCTACAGACACAAGGAAATATTTCTTATTCAAACAAATGTTTGCCCTGCACCTGCACCTGGCTTTCCCCGAACAGTAGTACGTTAAAGAGTCTCCAGGTAGTTTTGTAAACCTGTATTCGTCTACTTGGATGATGTCTACATTTTCTATGACCATAGGAGTGATAGGAACCACACGAGGAGATGGAGCGTTCGGCTTCCGACCTGAAATCATGCATAATTTTCATATTTCAATAACCAGTTTGAAAGTAGATTAATGTAATGAGAAAGCGCTTTCGAACATGCTTAATACTCATAATATACTCCACATGAATTTCGGTGGCTAATATCAATGGAGCCAAGTACGTAGGAGATATTAGAGTGCACAAAGGCGTGCGCACAAGCTCAGTAATCGGGCAGTCAGGCATAATAATGTTAAATATAATTATATGAAATAATCTATACTAATATTCTAAAGAGATAAAGTTTGTGACATGGTGGAGGGTAATCTCTGGATCTACTGAACCAAATTGGATGCTACGAAGGCGCGAGTAGACTGCTAGTGCGTAATATGTTAGATATGTATGGAATAAAAATACCATTAATATAGTGAAATTTTTTATAATGTCTTAAAGAATGCCTTACATCAACTTTTAAAAGACATGATTCAGGTTTTATCTCATGTTAATAAATGTCACAAGTACCATTGGATGCCCTGAAAATGGTTGGTGGTGGATGATTGTGATCGTCGCGATAGGTTTCAATGGTACCATCATTCTTCATGGTCAGTTTAGCTTTACAACCCTTGGCAGACAATTTCGAGCAATACTGGTGACGAAAAGACTTGCCCTTCTTGGAATAAGTGTAATTTTTGTACAAGAGTACCATTTTTCTTCTTACGTTGAGGATTTCGTATTCACCTGAAATGTTAAAGATGACGTGTTTAAACTTTGTCAGTGTCAATGACGACAAAGTGCTCTCACAGAGAATGTATGAAAGAATAATCATCACGGTGATGGTACCGTTATGTGTCAGAACTGTGCCGAAACCGTGATTTTACTGATATGTGTGAATCAACCTTTATGTGGTGATCTAGACTCTTGCCGAGAAGGCCAGAAAGAGACTGCAAGAATTCTTGCCGTATAGCTTAAAGCCGCAACAGAAATTTTAACTCTTTTACTTTACTTAAGAATATTCGTAACATTTCGATTTTAGTTCTAGCATCATTTACGACTAAAATACCACAAAAAGTAAGGAAACAAAATGTATGTATTAAGGCATTCGAGTAAAGAGGTGGTTGGTGCCACTAGCCGACGACCACTAACTGACGATTTATAAATGTCCTGGAAGAGAGCATTTGCAAATCAGGTGCTGAAGAAATCTTCAGCACCTTGATCAGCAACTTGATTGATTATGAAATTACAGGGCTATAGAGATCTATAGCCCTGCAATTTCATAGTCAATCAAGTTCAAAGCAATGAAAACACCAAGTTCTTCTGTTAAGATGGGTGGATAAGGCTTTCCAGATTGAGTGGCGTAAAGGTTTGTTTGAAAACATAGGCCCCTCGCCCACGGCGGCTTTTTGTAGCGATGTAGTAGCGATGCTGTCACACGTCCGCATCAATACAGTCGCGAAGCGGTCGCTTGCTGTGTGCCCTCGCCTAGTAGCGATAGCCTAGCATCGCTACAAAAATTCGCCGTGGACGAGGGGCCTAAAATGTCTCATAAATGCCCTGTCCAAAAAAGCCGAAATAGTAAAAGAGGTGTAACATTCTTCATAATAAGAATTTGATCGGTTATTCCCACGCTTTCAGAAAACTCACAGGGTAGGTATATCCAGTCTATAATTCTTCTTCAATTTTGGAGCTATTGTAGTACTAAGCTAGACTTAAGGAGCTAGGTTTATCATCAGAATGAAAGTCATTATCGGTAACTTGAACTTCTCCAATCAAATCGCCTCTCACCAACGCTAATCGCTAGAAATATTCTCGCTATCTAAAGGAATGTCTTCCAACAAGTATTCTGCTATTTATCTATATTTTAGCCGGAGCGACATAAAATTTTCATGTGGATTATTACCGCAAAAGTCACAGTGGTTAGTTTACTAACCACTATATTTTCAACAAATATAATTCAAAGTACTTTTATGTGTACACGTATAAAATAGATATTATATAGGATTAAAGAATTTATAAAGAAACAGAGTTTTTAAATCACATAATTATTTATTTCTAACAATTATAATTAAGTTAAACACTACGCCACAAAGAACGCGATTAGCGCACTCAAACACAAATAGACTCTGCCTTATCAAATAGTTATTTCTAATACCAATTCAAACAATTCCTCAAGTTTAATTTTAAATCCTTTTTTTTTTTTTAGAAACTATTCTATACTTTGACATATCTCCCACAAGGTGTCAGTATGATATTCGGAGGAGGATGATTATGAGGAGTAGAAGGTTTTGCAAGAGTTCCATCGTCGTTTAGTACCAACTTGGCTGCACATTTCTGGCTTGACCTTTGCGAACAGTACCTGTGACGGCTAGACGAGCTTTGTCTCGAAAATGTGTAGTTTTGATACAGAAATAATGTTTTTCCATTAATTTCTATGATTTTACCTGAAAATGTAAGGTGATATTAGGAACATATATTATCTGGTTCACAAAGGTTCGGCCTGCGGGGTCGCGGGACGTCTTATCAGGATACCGTGGCCCCAGAACGCAAAGGGCTACAGAAGGAATAGGGTGGTTTTTTAGCCAGTAAAAGTCTGACAGTCCCTTCCGCTCCACCCAGGGCGTACGACATATAATTATGACGATTTTTACAACCAAAAAAAAAAATGTTCTGCCCGCGCGGCCTTTTATCTCTGAAGCGTCCAGCAGCTCGCGGCTACGCGCATCCTCGCAACTTTGTCGTAACAAAAACCTACATAGCTACTGAACCGTAAAAACTAGAATAAAGAAAATATAAAAGAATACAGACCAAACTTATATCTATTATTTTTAATCGTTATTAAAATCTTTAATCTTTGATACTCAAAACAGGGTTAAACAAAACATGGAAAAAAAATTATTATGAATCTTTTCTTCGACGCATTTGTATGTTATCATATCATATCATAAAAATGAGGTATAAAATGAGTATTACTACGATTTGTTGAAAGAAAGAATTTAATTAATAACGTAACAAAGTTACATAATAAGAGGTAGGTATCCAATAAGGTCACAAACATACAGGTAACACCTATATCGATTTCTTTCCATACTTTAATTACAATTTGAACACTAGAGGTAAAATACTTAAGTCATTTTTTATTTACATTTTGTCAGGCTTAAAATTCATGAATAAATTAATAGAAAACTCACACAAAATTTAATTAAAGGGGCGAATTTCACCAAGCTTTTATACCCTTTATTACCTGGGAATATATTTTGATTTTATGACAGTTGTCAAACTTCAATTTTATTTCACGGATAAAAAAAAATATAAGACTGCTGACGTTGGCTTGCAACGCCACCTACCGGTTCCAATTATGAATCTAAACCATCCAGGGACGTACTCAAATACACACAAAGAAATAAATTAAATTTCGGATCAGTTTAGTAGCATTCACACTTCACACGCACAGAAGAATCATATGTAAAGATTTAAAAGTTTGCTGAAATTCGCCCTAAGTACATTAATTACGCTCATTGTTTAAGCATTAACAATAAGTTTTATAAATTATAAATAGAGCAGTAGGCTTACTCTTGAACAAAATCGAGAATGAGATTGGAATCGACTGCATGTTTAACAACAGCGATTCACATGAGGTTGCCATACAAATGAAAACGTAAATTACCAAATTTTAAAATATCAAATAACTCGTTAATTCTTTCAATAAATGTCTTCTTATATTTATTGGAATTGAAACCGGATCGGATGTACATATAATGTCGATTCCAATCTCATTCTCGATTTTGTTCAAGAGTAAGCCTACTGAAGTAGCGGCTTCACATTTTACAGTAAGTCCCATTATGACTCTTGTACAGTTTCGGTGGTGGATGATTGTGGAGGGTAATAGCCTCGTCAATTCTCCCATTTTCGCCTAATTTCAGCATCGCCTTACAACCCATAGAAGCCTTCTTTGAACAATATCGAAGTCGAACATTGGCGCCAGATTTTGAATAAGTCTGTTTTTGATAAAGTATTACGTCATGGTTGCGATATTTGATTATTTCATATGTATCTAAAACAACATGGGCATAAAGTTTAGTGGTAAAATAATACTAGAGAAAAATCTTGTCGAAAGTGCCTGTGCTCATGACATGGTAAATTATGAAAATAATAAAAACAAGTATAGAAATAGTAAGTTTGAAAGGCCTTTATTGAAAAAAAAACTAACTTATTAACTAACTACTTAACTAGTTTATTAATTTGACATTTATAATCAAACTAGCTGACCCAACGAACTTCGTACAACCTCAGAATAACTAACGTAACTGGCGAAATGTGGGTGTGCTAATGGGTACACCTCTGCCTAGCCCTTCGGGGATTACAGGCGTGATGTTATGTTATGTCAGAATAACTAAGTGTTCAATAAATTTTTTATTAAACGCTGTTTCAAATAAATTTGGCATAGCGCAATGCAAAAATCAGTACAATAGTTACGCTAAATTCAGGTCACCGTTGTTCTATATACGCTACATCGACCTTATTTGTCTTGCTCCTAGCGTTCTTTGGCCCCTAAACATTTTCCACGCCTATCTCCTACTGTCATTTCACATTCATTTTTACATTTCCAGCTTTTCCCATAGTAGTTCTTACTTCCGTTTCTCTAATACCCAGGGTATTCAAAAAGAAAATTTTGCATACTCTAATAGACTTTCCTTTGACCATGAACGTGTAGTTTAATGTAACTCCCCTTTTAATTGGATTTTTGGTCTTTCTCCTAGCAACTGGTATTCGAGACACCCTTGATAAAATAAACTGCATCTGTGAATTCCGTGTCATATCTTTCCCATGAAATTTATTATAGATACGTTTCCTGGTTTTGTCATTTACGGCTTCATAGCATTTTCGCTTGCAGCTGCACTCGGGTCCCAGACCTTTCGAAGGGAAAGTTAATGATTTCTTTGAATTCACATATTTTTTTTTAGAAGCAGTCGAATCTAAATCCGTTGTATTAACGTCTTCTTCGTCTGAACAGCTGTCTACAGAAACTGTGTCGATGTTTTGGTCTATATCCGGATGATCTTCATCTACTACTAAGTAAATCGCATTATTATCGATTTGTTGACATTTGAGATTTGAAGTGATAGAGCTGAACGGTGAATATTGCTGAATAGGCTTCAATGATCCTGAAAGATAAAAGAAAAATCAGTTATTATAACAGCAACTGGTATTATTTATTTTATAAGTAAAAATCTGAAATCTTTCAAAATAGGCGGAGGTTGGAATGAAGATGGAGCAGCCAACGGTGAGTAGAAATAAAACAAC
Organism: Hoplodrina ambigua; assembly: GCA_949774945.1. NCBI lineage: Eukaryota > Metazoa > Arthropoda > Insecta > Lepidoptera > Noctuidae > Hoplodrina > Hoplodrina ambigua. Next base: position 12,365,511 of record OX458975.1, read on the forward strand.
GCAATTTTTGATCGACAATCAATTTACATCTTTGAAACACTAAGGAATAAACATTATACAATGTTCAAAAGTTAATAAAGTTCTACACATGATTATATTACGTACTGATTTTGATAGAATCTAAATACCTATATTATAAAAGCGAAAAATCACTCACTCACTCATCACGAAATATCGAAAACAGCTAGACGTATAAAGATGAAGAAAGCTAGATTATAGTTAGTAGACGCAAACGCGAAAGAACGCATTTTGCACAATTCATGCCCTAAGGGGATGAAACCCGACGTTTACGCGAACTTGACGGCAAAAGCTAGTTTACAATAAATAAGGGAATTTTCGGTATGTCATCCTTAGAAAAAAAGACGGTTAATTGGTACTTGCGGCAATTGCGAGCAACGTGGAGGGCTTATTCTCTGTGCCAGCGGTTTAAACTCTCTATTCAAGATAAATCGATAAAGCCACTTTTTCGCAACAAAACATCTTGGTATGCGCTTATAGGCACAGAATTCTAAATACGAATTGTAAAACTTTTGAAAAGTCAGAGTGATGTGCGCGAGTCTCTGATTTAGTCTACAGTGAGCCGCAAATGCATTCATTAAACTAATGTGTTTACGGACCGTGTCTGTTCTTAAGTTTGTTTTACGAGCCCTCGGATATCTTTTACGTCTGACATTACCTAGTGATATACCCTTTTTATTCTTTGTGATAGGATAGGAGCTCGTGGCTAAGTAATAACAGCCGCACGGGTCGATCTGTCAGGTTAAGCTACGCTTGCCGGGGTTGGTCCGTGGATGGGTGACCATCTTTACACAACGAGACTCCTCCGTGCCTCGGAAAGCACGTTAAGCTGTTGGTCCCGGCTGTCATACGTGGATCTTTGACAGTCGTTACGGGTCGTCAGAAGCCCAAAAGTCTGACAACCAGTTTTACCTAGGGGTATCATATTACCCAGTTACTGGGTTGTGGAGGTCAGATAGGCAGTCGCTCCATGTAAAATACTGGTATTCAGCTGCATCCGGTTAGACTGGAAGTCGACCCCAACATAGTTGGGAAAAGGCTAGGCAGATGATGATTCTTTGTGATAGTACGTCTAACAAAATCTTTACTAATGCCCAGGGTATTCAAAAAGAAAACCATGCATACTTGAACAGTCTTTCCTTTAACCAAGAAGGTATAGCTACATGTAGCACTTTTTTTAAATGGCTTTTTGGATAGTAAGGTTTTTGGTTTTCGTTTAGCAACTGGGTCTTGAGACACTCTTGATAAAATAAACTGTCTCTGTAAAGTCAGTGTCATATCCTTTCCATGATATTTGTTAAAGATATTTCTCCTGGTTCTTGCACTTATAGCTTTATAGCACTGACGATAGCACCTGCATGGGGGTCGCATTTTTATTTGTGGGACAGGTTTACTTGTTTTATACGATTTCTTTGTCTTTACACAGTTTTGGTCAGGAGCAGTCGATGATACATTAGGTTTTGAGTCTTTTTTATTCAAATCTGGAGCACTATCGTTGTTATCGATACTACTACTACTATTTTGGTCAACATTGGGATCATCTTCTGTTACTACAACGTAAATTATACTTTGATGAATGCTTTCAGATTCTTTTGTTAGTTTTGTTTCTGAACCGGACAATGGAAAAGCAGACCTCGATGTTCCTGTAAAAGAAATGCACTTAGTAATCATAACAAAAGCAAGTTCTTTTTTACTTATTAAAAATTATTACTTATCATTAGACCTAGAATTTACCAAAATAGAGATGACCGAAAGTTTCAGCAACAAGGATAAAATAAAACACCTAAATTATTATACAACAATCAATTTATTCTATTAAAAACAGAAGGAATACAAATAATCCTTGTGTAAAAAGGACCCAGCATGACGTCAAATGTAAACACTTAATACTGTAATCTGGAAATATTAGTATGAAATGTATTTATTTGCTCTCGCAATCATTCATAAACTCACATTGTTAGAGCTAATGCCTAAAGCAAGCAGGTTTAAAAAAACCGGCTTCAAATTAGCATCACCATTTAGAAGATGCAAATAAGATGAAATTTTCTCTTTTTTTTCTCACTTACAGTGACGATGATTGTGTGTATCACAATCATTCCGAATTTTCGCCACATGCGTAATTTTCTAGTGGTTTAAACTGTAAATTAAACTCAGTTTTTAAGATACGTCAGTATAGCCAATTCTTGGCAACATAATAATTAGGTATATGCCGTTTGGCACAATATTCTAGGTACATAGAGTAAAATTTTCCGATTTTCAAGTGACTGCCGCAATAAAATTCTTTGTCCAAATTTTTGTCACAACGATTCACGTAATCAAACATTATATTTATAATATGTTTACGAACCGTTTCTTTTGTTTCTTTAAGTGTTTTGTTACTCGGTGGAAGTCTTCCCCGCCTGTCTTCATGCGGAATGCCTTTTTTAGCGTTAACAAGTGCTGTTTTCACTACGTTTCCTGATAAAGCTAAGGTATTAAGAAAGAAGGTTTTGCAAACTTTAACGGGTTCGTTTTTCACCAAAAAGGAGTAGCTTAATGTAACCCGTGTCTTATATGGCTTTCCGAAAACTCGGCGCCTACGAATAGGCTCTTCAGACACTCTTGACACGAGAAATTGCATTTGTGAATTCCGGGTCATGTCGTAATATTTTTTAGAGATACTCTTCCTGGTTTCTTCAATTACATTTGCATAACACTTAAGGTTGCAAGTGCATACTGGTCGCATTGTTTTTTGTGGTTTAGCTTTTCTTTTTTTGTACTTATTTCCCGTGTTCGCGTACCCTTGTTCAGAAGCAGTAGATGATACATTGGATTTCGGTTCTACTGAATTTGTTTTATTGCGGTCAGTGTCTTTATCCTCATCAGAAACATGTCCAGGTTCAAATTCAATAAATATCAAATTATTATTAATTTGTTCAGATTTATTTATTTATTTATTTATTTAAACTTTATGCACATGTAAAAAAAAAATACAATGTACAAAGGCGGACTTAATGCCTTGGGCATTTTCTACCAGTCTACCTTAGGGTGATGCAGAGACAAAACATAGTAGGTGCACAGATAAAGAAAATTTTCGAGAATAAAATATAATAAGATTCCTTTTCGCTTTTAATATCTGAACTGAATAAAGGATAAGATCTCGAAAAACCTGAAATTAAACATCAGTTTTTGTTAAAGTAGGTAGTCTACTAGTACATAGTAAAATATTATACAAATGATATAAAAAGTAAAATAAACGAAATTGCCAATTAAAGTTTATTTATTTTAAGGTATATTATAATAAAAACTTATTACTTATATTATTTTTTACACATAAATTTTTTATTTTCTCTATACATACATACATAACATCACGCCTGTAATCCCCGAAGGGTTAGGCAGAGGTGTACCCATTAGTACACCCACATTTCGCCAGTTATGTTTTTAGTCCCATGTAATAGGGGGCGAGCCTATTGCCATCAACCGGGCACAAATCCAGACTCCGAGGCTGCTACTGAGAAATTCCTGATAGAAAAACCCAATAACACTTTGCCCGACCTGGGAATCGAACCCAAGACCTCATGCACAGCAGTCGCGCTTGCAACCACTAGACCAACGAGGCGATTTTCTCTATAATATGTTATTTTACCATAAACATCCACTTTAGTATAATTTACTCTCCTTACCTATTAAGCCGAATAGCTGTTGACTCTCGCGTGGTTTGTAGTATTATATTAACATACTATAATTAATGCTTACTATTAGTAACCATCTATGTTTTGCCTTTAATATTATATGTATCCATATATATCTACTTTCCTTTTTACTCCCCTTATATACGACACTCTATATATATGAATTCTTATAATTGTATATTTAATCATATATCTTACCAAACATCTATAAGTACTAGGAGCACATCGGCCTGAAGATTATCGAGCAGAATTATAGATTTCGTAAAAACATGATATTGACATAATTTTATTGTAATTTCTTTTCTTTATCCGATTTTGTACTTGTATTTTTGTTACATCTATTATGATTAAATATCTCTAATTATTAAGTCTAATAACATCAATATAAATCACTTAACGAGGATAGGTAACTATGTGAATCACATGCATACGTAGTAAGGGACAGCTAGTACAGCTGCCATTCCTACTGATATGCTGCGGGGGAAGAGCGGGACTCGATGTATTGCCGATAGTTATTATTCTCTGACTAATGGCTGCCCACGTTCGCGCGGTTTGAACAGGTAGAGTGATTTAAACTCAGTTCTCAAGATACGCTGATACAGCCAGTACTTCGCAATATTGCTCTCTGGTATGTACTCTTTAGCACAGTATTCTAAGTACAAAGAGTACATTTCTTTTATCTTTAAGTCACTGTTGATGTGCGGTTCCTGTAGGCGGTTTGGCTGAGATTGAGCCATATTTTGACTCATCAAAACAATATGTTTACGAACCGTATCTTTTATTTTCTCTGGTGTTTTGTTAGCTGACGGGTGTCTTCCCCGCCTGTCCTCTTGTGAAATGCCATATGCAGCTTTTTTAATGGCTGCCCTTACTATGTTTGAGGATATAGCCAAGGTATTCAAGAAGAAGGGTTTGCATACTTTAACAGGTTTTTCGTTCATCAAAAAGGTGTAGTTTAATGTGAACTCTCTTTTATTATCTCTTCTGGTACCATAACGTCTCGCAATTGGTTTTTCAGTCACTCTTGATACAATAAACTGCTTTTGTAAGTCCCTAGCTTGTCCATAATAGTTCTCAAAAATGTTCGTCCTGGCTTCTTCACTAATATTTTCAGCGCACTTTAGCTTGCAAGTGCAGGCTGGTCCCATCGTTTTCTTAGGGGGAGGTTTCCGTTTTTTGTACGATTTCTTTGGAGGTTCATAATTTTGCACGGAAGTCGTGGATGAATATGTTGTTGGGCCGATTTCATCTTTAACATCTTCATCGACTGAACAGTTGCCTCCAAAATCTTCGTCATCGTTTTGATCAGAACTTTCATCATCAGACGTTACGTGTTTAAGTTCTAAAAAGTATACCATATTTTCGGCGATAGCTGCATCAATTTCTTTCTTGCAGACTGACGCGGGTACATCACACTGCGGTTCCTTTTTCAAATCACCTAGAATGACAACAATCACTTATTAGGAATGATTTGATTACCAATGAAAGTAATAAATTTTTAAGCTTTGAGTTTTCATATGTAGTTAACAAAGTCTCTTATAGCTGCAGATGGATTTTATTATAAAGCGTATTTAAGACCAGTAATGCTATTTCTATAATACACACGCAGATTTTGTTGTCTATACGGTTATAACTAAAATAAAATGTTTTATCCAAAAAATGCTTTATTCTTCTTTATTTTCCACACTTGCATACAAATATTTACATTTATAAACATAAATATTCACAGTACTATTTATCCTTATAAGCCGAATAGTTGTCGTTTGCGCGGTCTGTTTTACCGCCTTATACTCTGTTCTTAAGATTCTTCGGTATATTCATGATTTATTTTTAATGATTAGAACCAAAACTTATTACACATTCATAAATTACATAATTTTGAAAATTCAAAATTAGTAGGTAACCACTTCGCAGCCCGCAATTAGATTGTATCGCCCCGACTCACAGCATACAGTAAACGTAATAAAAAGGAGGTCAACAAAATCCCATACAACTTTGCCCAAATTTGTACCTCGAGGTACACGTGCACCAAATCGTAGAGAAAAAATAGAGGAATTCGAAAATAATTTTATTTTTAGTCAGAAATAATTTTAAACTATTTAATAAATTATTCAAATATAACCTAATAACCTGTAATACAATTAAAATGTGGCAACTTTGAATGTACGATTGCGTTTTAATTGGTTGTCACGCGGGTTGACATTTCGTAAATGTCATTTTGTTTTGCTTTTGTTGACACTTGACAATGTCAATAAGTTTGTTTATGCGTTTCGGGGTACTCAGTTTTATTTAGGTGCTTATTTACTAGAATGCCAAAATCGCGTGCTTTTTATAATGATTAAAAGTTATTTTATTCCCTTCCCCGGGCAACTATACTACTACTATATAACTATACTATAAATAATTTAAGAGTGCAATAATATTCAGTGTAATCTAGTGTATTTTATGCCACTAAGTGTACCTTCTGTACAAAAATGGGCAGATACTGTTGGTCTTCTTTCAAATCTCTAAAATAGACCTTATTAATTTAACAAAAGTTACATAATTGCTGTCGCAGGGTGACCTTCTATATTATTAAATTTTTACTGTAGGTACCATGCGGCAATTTACAGTATTTACCATCAGACATCTTAACTAGTGCAGGAGGCGGATGATTATGATTCGTGTTTGCATATTTTATATCTCCATTCCTGTCAAGCGTGATCTTAGCTTTACAATTGTTTGTAACTTTCTTAGAACAAAAGTGTTGAAGGAATGGAAAGCCGCGCTTTGAAAATGTATGCTTCTTGTAAAGTAGTACAGTTCTACCATTAAGAACTATCATCTCATACGGTTTTCCTGCAAGATAAATATATGTTAAGGTTTCATATCATACATACATAACATCAACTTGATGTTACGTGCACCCACATTTCATCAGTTATGTTTAAGTCCCATATACCTAATAGGGGACGAGCCCATTACCAACAGCCAGACACAAATACAGACTCCGAGGCTGCTACTGTGAAATTTCTGATGCAAAAACCCAATAACACTTTGCCCGACCTGGGAATCAAGCCCAAGACGATTGAGATTGAGGATGTTATGTTTTCATATTATTTTAAAAACAATAAATTGACATATTAGACTGATCACTCGTTTAGCTGTTCACAATAATTTATTTATTAATTAATAAAACTACATCATTTGTGATACGTTTACAATATTGTCAAGAAGATTATTGCTTCAGTTGTATTTAATGATACATCTTAAATAACTAGACATCAACTGAAGATTTGGTTTCGGCCGAAACTCTGTGTTGTTCTAGTTGTTCATATTAAATTGTTAATGCAGTCAACTTTTGATAGTTTAAAATTCAAGGGACTTATAAAATACCTAAAACTACTTAAAGGTTCGTACCATTCGTATATCAAGAAAAAAAAAACCCGGTTTCGTTCTCGGCTAAACATTATGTTTCTGATGAACACAAAAAGACCAGGATTTCGTAAAAACATAATTGAAAAGAGTGTCCTTGGAATTTCTTGCTTTTTCTTCGCCATAGAGGCCTACCTCCATTTTGGAACGAGCAACTAGCTTCGACTTTCTGACTAACTGACCGACTTCTTGACAATTCAAAAGTGTATTAAAATGGTCTAATTGAAATAAATGTTTTGACTTTGACTAGATAATTAATTATTAAAAGCTTTTTTCATTAATTCATTTTGCTTTTGTCGTGGTGGCTCAGTGGTTAAGGCGCCCGCCTCTCATGCATGAGGTTGTGGGTTCAAATCCGGGCAAGTACCAATGTGAATTTTTCAATTCATATGTACTTTCTAAAGTTTATCTTGGACATCATTGGCATCGGTGAAGGAAAAACATCGTGAGCAAAACCTGGACTTACTGTTCCACTCAAACCATGTCAGAGGCCCTTGAGGCGGTTTAGAAACTCTGACACAAGGGTGTGTGGGGCCGTAAGGCCTTACTACCCACACGATAAGAAGAAGAAGACCATAATGGCAAAGTTTAACATTGTAGTACCATTACCACAATGTCAAACTTTGCCATGTTTCTTATAGGGTTTCGTAATCAAAGGGTCTAAACGGAGCCCTATTGCTCTTGCTCATCTGTTCGTCTGTCTGTCTGCCCCTCTATCACAGAACTATATCTTATGACTTAAAATTATCACAGAGTATACATTACTATGGCTGCTATTACAACAAATAATAAAAATAAATAGTGTTTAAAATTAAAGGAAAAAAAGCACTTTAAAAACACACCCTCACACACACTTTAAATACTCACATATAAAACCACACAAAATACATTTTGCATGAGGACTATACGACTCATACAAGAAAAGGGATTTTTAGCTCTATCTTAACAATGGTGCCGATTCCCTCGCTAACAAACTAAACGATTGCTGTCTTTTTCTGTCCAATAAAACTAGAAAAGGGTGGAAATAAATTAGACCTGTCAATTTTAGTTAATCTGAAACTTCCAAGCAATTTTAGTTGACATGCCAGAACGCATTGATTAACAGCTCAATGCAAACCTATTTGACATCTCCAACTTAGTTCTAAAATGTCACCGTCCTTTTCTTTCGCTGTATGTTAGTAAGAGATGCCAATTCTCTAATTTTAGTGTGGTTTGTGAACAAGGGAATCGGCAAAATTGTATGGTGTCACGGAACCCTTTATGTCTAACTCACAATAAGCCTTATATCACATAGACCATTGCTTTTAAAATCTTTGTCTGCAGCCGACACCTCCCATCAAAGGTATAAATACCTAACAAGTATAGGAGATGGATGATCATGTTCAGTAATTGCATACTGTATGTCTTCATTTTCAGCAATGTTTTGATATTTTTCTGTTTCTTTTTGGGAATAGTTTAAGAAGTGTCGTAGTGGAGGGTTACGCTCTGGGAATATGTATTCCTGGTAATGATCTACTTCTTCTTCATTTACGATCACCTCATATGGGATTTCTGCAAAAAAAAATGGTTTATTACCGTTATTATTAACCCAATAGTAATTAAATGAGGATGTAGTGACAAAGATAGAAAAGAGAATGCTTAGATGGTTCGGTCAGGTTGAGAGGATGAGTAAAAGTCGATTAACAGAAGGTACACAGATGTGAATGGGAACGCAGGGAGGGATCGCCCTAGGAAGACCTACACTGACCTTATTGGTGCGGTTCTTCAGAAAGGGCAGGTGCGCAGTACTCGTAACCGGCGTGCTTGTATGACGAGATGTATAAACTTGGACGTGGCGAAAGGAGTATGTAAGGATCGTGAGTTTATGTATGTATGTACTAATTAAAAAAGTAACGTAAAGGTGGGTAACTGCATCTATAAATATAGATGATCTTTATTCGTCCTATTTATCTCAGGACTTTTTCTTTTCGTATCAATTGTACATCTTGGATAAATTTAAATATTTGAGCCCAGTAGGTCGCCACATTTACTGCCGCGTCAGAGGCTTTACACAGGTCGTTAAAGGTGAAGGGGAATGGGCAAATTAGGACACTTCACCATATGGAGTATAGTCTGATCAGGAGCTCCGCAATCGCATTGGGTGTCCGATGAAAATGGCTGTGCCGTAACAGGGTCCATAATTGTACCTTAGCTTTAAGCCTAACATCTTTTACTCACATTATGATATGCAAATAAATGAATATGATGCCTCATTCCGCCCAAATTATGTTTACAGCGACCTACTTAGCCTATCTACACACTTTGCCCATCCTAGGGATAATTTTTCAAAAGTCAGATAACTTTTGTTTGAAGAACAATTATGACAGTTTCGCATAATTCTATACAAAAGCTGTCTAACCGCCATATTTATTCCTACTTTAATAGTAATCCGAAAATTCAAACATCGAGTCTTATACATATAATTTTGTCAAAAATCAAACAATTTCTGTTATAAAATGTATGTTTATATTTTAAGTTAAAAAACAATTGCCAATAATACATTAAAATAAGTACTTATTTTTCCGTTTTATCATATTGTGCTTTATTTTTGTGACGAGATTATTCAAATAATTTTTTTTTACTATTATTTGTTTCTATTTATTAATAGCTACCCACCAACATACTGGTGAGTATGTTTAACTTAGGGATGCAATTAAGATTTGAGATTTTTGGTATAAGTCAAAGTTAAGTAGTACTTGCTTAATTAAGTCTTCGTCTGCGGGAAATAAATAACCACTGTGAAGACACATATCTTAAGAACTGCCCAGTTCAAATTCTTTGTGTATCACGCTACGGGGACCTCCCCTGGCACCTCTCTAGGTCCCCGTTCTCCTGTACCCCGCATCCGGTTTGGCTATAGTACGGTTTCTAAGTATATATATATGTATATATTTTCTATATCTTAAAGTACATTCCGTCAAAAGTTTCAATGAATTTTGGTGGGGGATGATTGTGTTCCGTCATCGCACTCTTTATAGTCCCATCCTCGTTTAAAGTGAGTCTAGCACGACAGTTTTTACTTTTCTTCGAGCACGCCTGGTAACGGAAAGAAGGACCTTGTTTTGAAAAGGTATAATTCTGGTACAGAATAACTGTTTTGCCGTTCAAATTTATTATTTTATATGGTTTATCTGTAATGAGAGAAATGGATTATGTAAACGACACGCTCGGTGGCAGTTAACTGTCACAACCAGCAGTTGGTTGGTGGCCGAAAATGATTTTTTATATATTTTGAACTCACCTTTTACGGCACGGTCGCCGTGCCATGTAAAGTAAAAATGTATGAGCTACACTGAGAGATTTCACAAGGCCGACACGCGGACACGGCACGGTCGCCGTGCTAAGAATAATGGAAAACAAATGGGACACTTTAGCATCTACATCTACACTAATATTATATTATAATCTACACCCATCACATCACACACACACACACACACACACACACACACACACACTCTGCTCTCACTTCTGCCTGTATTTGTATTTGTTAAACTGTTTTGCATGCCTTAGTGAAGGCAGAAAGTATAAGGATCACTCAATCTGTTACATCTCAATAATGTACCTACTTTCTATGCAAATAAACAATTATTCTATTCTATTCTATTCTATTCTACATCAGCACTAATAAAAATAACATTATATCTATACTTATATTATAAATAGGTAACATTTGTTTGTAAGTTTGTATGTAGGGGGTAATCTCCGGAAGTAATGAACCAATTTTAAAAATTGTTTCACTGGTAGAAAGCTACATTATTCGTGAGTAATAAGTAGACACTTAGCCTATCTTAGGTATAATTTTAAAAGTCAGATAACTTTTATATGAAAACTAATTATGGCAGACACAAATCAAACAATTTCCATTATAAAATAAATGTTTATATTTTTAGGTGAAAAAATAATAACCACAGATTTTATAATCCATTAAAATAAGTTAAAATTTTGCCTTTTTGTCATACTTTGTTTTATTTTTCTTGAGGAAAATCAAAATATTCGCTTTAATTTTTTTTCTATTTATGATATATTATATTATCACATACTTGTAGGTTTGTTTAACATTATGGATCGCAATAAATATTTGAGATTTTTAGCAAACAGTCATAGTTAAAGTAGCTAAATTGCTTAATTAAGTCTTCATCTGCGGAAAACATACATACTATATACCACTGTGACGTCACACATCTTAAGAACTGTCCATTTCGCCTCTTGTGTATCACGCTACGAGCGCCCGCCACCCGCACCTCTCCTGGTCCCCGTTTTCTTCCTATGCGCCTCTGTACAAGCGAAGACTCAAATAATAGGTTTGGCTATAAGTAGTATAGTTTCTGAGTTCTATCTTATACCCTGTAGTAATTTCCCTCAGAAGTTACAATGATTTTTGGAGGAGGATGATTATGGTCTGCCCTCGCACTCTTAAGAGTCCCATCATCGTTTATAGTGAGTCTAGCCCGACATTTTTTTCCCTTCTGCGAGCACGCCTGGTAGCGGAAAGAAGGACCATGTCTTGAAAACGTATAATTCTGGTAGATAACAGCTGTTTTGCCATTCAGCTTCACAATTTTAAATGCTTTATCTGTAATGCAAAAAATGAATTAGGTTTACAATAAGCTCGCTGACAAGTAACCGTCACAACCAGCAGTAAGTCGGCAGTCGACAATGGTTTTTGGTTTTAAGCATTTTGAACTTCTCACGGCATGTTCGTCGTGCCATGTAAAGTAGAAATATATGAGCTATAATGAGAGCTTTCACAAAGACGGGTCACACGGTCGCGGACGTGACCCGCGGTCACAGCACGGTCGCCGTGCCAGGAATAAAGGAAAACAACAACTTTTAGGTACTTAAACACTATTTATTAAATACTATAAAATTCAACTACAATAAAATTGAAACAAAGAAGAGAATGTTTTTTATATTTCTAACTTTTTAAGACCAATATGTAATAAATTGGTAATAAAATAATTAAAGTAGTTTAATGATAGAAATATTTATTCGTTTTCTTTAAATCTTTCTCAACATCACCACATTTCTGTATTTATAAAATAAACCAATTTCAAATTAACATTTAATAAGTCTTCACTACAATAAGCAATGGTCTTAACATGACATTTTAAGAAATCTAAAAACTTTATAAACTAGTTATTTTATCTTCCTAAAAAAGATTCTGGAGATCTTTTCTTTTTCAATTATTTCTTCTCCAAAATTTATACAATTAGCCGAATATTTGGCAAAATCGTGTGTAAACAGCACTTTAAGAAAAATTATAAATTTATATAATTTGTCACCGATTGGAGAATGCTAAATATTTTTTGTAATAGAATAATCACTTACCTACCAACTATTAATTATAGTTTTAATAAGATCAGTGTGGCAAATATATCTTTAAACATTAACACAAGCAGTTAGATACAAGTTAATTAATCAAAAAACAACAGTAGTATTCGAATTAATTTATCTAAGTTATTAATTATTTTATTTTCTTAGAGATTCTTCATATAAAGGATAAGAAAAGACTAATTAATACTATTATTTATTCATAAGTCTAGTCTGCACTAACATGCACATAATAAAAGAGTACTTTAATTATTTATATTTTAATTCACTGTTTTGGCAGACCGAAGATAATAGACACTATACTAATTGCTTTATATACTAATGTTATGTTATTAGTCTAATATCAAATCACACGTTGGTAAATACGGAGTGAAATCGACATCGTACGGAAAACTTTTTAATGGATTCAATAGATGATTTTTCGTCGTTTATAAAAAGATACAGCTTCCCCATACAAATGTGCAACAAATTTAATATCAAAATGTATAACCAACGAAAAATGTTTGCTCTGGGTGTCATCAATTATGTACAGTAAAAAAAGAGATAGGTCTCCAGAGACGTCAGATATAGTTGAAGTTTTCATAGAAACCGATGGATGTCTTCGATTGAAATTTAATTAATGAGCTGTTTATTAATGGTGCCGATTCCCTTGTTCACAAACTAGACTAAATTTAGAGAATTGACATCTCTTTCTAACATACAGCGAACGGAAAGGACGGTGACATTAGAGAACTAAGTTAGCGATGTCAAATTAGCCTTAAACTTCTATGTATTTTTAATCCATACGTTTTAAGATGTCAACTATAATTGTTTGGATGTGTCAGATTGACTAAATTTGACAGCTCTTATTTACATTAATCTCTTTCTTGTTTTATTGGATAGAAAAAGATGGAAATAGTCTAATTTTAGTTTAGTTTGTGACCAAGAGAATCGGCACCATTATCTACTTTGTAAATTAAATTACATTTGAAAACATCGTCGGTAAGAAAACTGTAACTTATCTTCCGACCCTGCTTACCATCTCTTTTGTTGACTATACTGAATTTTTTCGTTAAGATGACCCTCCCACCCCATAGAGGTACGTACCTACTTCAATGTAAGTTAAAGGAAGGTACCTTTTTTTACAATATGCCATATATTTTTTTCATCTTCGAAAATTTGTAGGTGCCATCCATGGTCCTCTCACATCTTGGGGGAAGGTGCGTGTGGTTTGTCACAGCAGTCACGATATTACCACATTTGCCGAGTTTAATGAACGCGCGGCATTTCTCACTCATTTTCTGTGAACATCGCAGCAAGGATTTGCCCTTCACATGATAGGAATAGGTGTAGTTATTGTACAGTATCACTGACTTGCCTTTGGCTAGCGGGATTACGTGGTAGTTGACTGGAAAAAATAAGAACTATTTACTAAAAAAAACTATTTTATTAGTAAGACGGTTTAGTTCAGTTGGTACATGCAATAAAAGAGAACCTCTATTCAAATGACTTTGCTACAATAAAGACCATTTATTGGAACAAACTTTTGTTTCAGATTTGGCAAGATCCGTGAAATGAAACACTCGTCAAACAAAAATGGTTTATTTAGAAAATAAAAAATTAAAAAAAAACATCATCATCAACACATTAAGTACAATGTTTAGTAAAAAAACCATTTATTTTTTAATAATTTAAGGTTTTATTTGGAACTCAAAAAAACACATCATTATAAATCACCGTTATTTCCAACAGCTGCAAATAAATATTGACACCCTATTTTGTTATCACTATGTATCAAAATTACCTCTGATTGATTCTTGAAACAAACAGTAAACAAATACCTACCTATTAACAAGTTATTTAAAAAAATCTAATTTAACCAGAAGACCAATAGCTGTACTCGTAACGTACAACATCCAATCACAATCTCATCTTAGGCACTGCGCAAATGTGGACACTCTTGTATCTTGAGTCGGAATTCAGATACAAGCTACCAATAAAAAAAAATATATATATATATAATTGATATGAATATTTGATTTCTATAGAACTAGCATGAAATCAGCCACTTCCTACGCAGACGTAAACACATTTTGTGTCCAGTTGCTTACACTTTACAGATACATATTGACGATCAAAAAGTGTTCAGTGTCGGTAGCTGGAAACTAAAAGTCGTCAGTTGAAGACACAAGCAACATTACCAAATACCAAATAAAATTTCACAAAGCAATAAATTGTCATTTTTCAACTTACGACCTTTCGACGCCGTCTGTGAATTCTGAGGTGTTCGTGGGGACTGTGTTAATACCTAATCACTTATACACACAGATGTAGGTACGGCCTGTACCGCGTGTTCACAGCAATTCAAACCTTAGCATGCTACTGCACTTATGACCGCTTACTGTACCAGTGACCAGAAGTAGCGACCGGTGACTGTGTCCTATCGCCGCTACAGAATACAGTAATTACGGTCGCCTGTGATGGTGTGCCGTGTCGGCAACTAAAAGTGTCTACGTTTGCGCAACGCCTTAGCGACAATCAATGTCAAAAACTTGTCAAAAATAAAGATTAATGAGAGTGCCTATCTTAATCTTAATAATATATATAAATTACGCTTCACGTTGTTTATCCGGGCTGAACTTCAAACTACTCAACCACTTTTTTGAAATGTGTTTAATTTGGTCAAACTTAAAAGATATGATAGTTTTTATCTCGATTATTGACTTCAATATCTTTACTTACTTCAAGCCACAGCAACGTGGCCGAGTCAGTAATAAAGTATTGTTTATATGTATGTAAATACAAGAATAATGGCTCTTTACATACATACATACATAACATCACGCCTGTAATCCCCAAAGGGTTAGGCAGAGGTGTACTAATGGCTCTTATATTACTTAAAATTTCCTATACGTTATTCATTGCTTTGGAGACAATGTAAAAACCCTTCGATGTCAAAATGCATTTAGGGGGGAGATGATTGTGAACTGCATCATAACATATAATATTACCAGTCTTGTCCATTTTCAAAAACGCGTTGCACTTTTCACTGTTTTTCTGCGAGCATTGCAATCGAGGCTTACCACGTACATGATATGAAAATGTGTAATCGTGGAATAAAATTACTTCTTTACCACCAGCTAGCGGCAGTGTTTTGTAATAATATTCTGCAAAAAATAAAATATAATTAATTTGTTTATTAATTATAAAGAAAGAAATACATAAATTTTATCTTATCTTATCATCTTCCTAACATATAAAAGCGAAAGGTCACTCACACATTAATCACGAAATATCGAAAACCGCTTGACGTATGAAGATGAAATTTGACCAGGAGGTAGTTTATAGTTAATTAGTTAGTAGACGTCCGCTAAGAAAGGATTTTTCAAAATATAAGGGGGCCAAAGTTTGTATGGAAAAACTTAGGAGAAACGTAGGAGTAAACTAAGTTACACGAATTTAATGCGAGCGAACCCGCGGCGCGGGCAACAGCTAGTAAATATTATAACAATAAATATTTGTGTTTAGATTCATCAGAAAAAAAAATACAAAATAGGATAACAATATATATTTTCAAAATTACAAACAAAACAAGTGTTAATTAATAAGTCATATGGTCCTATTTACCCCAATCTGTATTAACAGTAAAATGTAAAATAAATCACCTATTTACCTTTATAAAACAAATAAAATTACTATAATCTGGGTGTAACAAGACACATCACATACACAACTACGCATACCTACTGCCTATAAAACTTTAAGGTTTAAACTTCACACATATGAGTGAAGCCACAATAGGGATGATGACTAAAAAATAATAATTAGTCCATCTTTTAGAACGCCAGAAAATAGTAGATACGTATTTTTTCTTTTGCTTCTAAAACTTAAAATAACAAAGTTACAGAGCGGCGAAAGTTCGCGCTACGTCATTATTTCGTAAAATTTTTACTAAAGAGTGACGTCACGAGCCCCTACTCCTGAATTTGAATGTGCTGTATGTTTCTCAATATTATTCGTATGGACAAAAAAAAAAGTACGTATCAAGTATTTTTCTATAATCTAACTGACGGACTAATTAGAATCTTGTTGTTTTAACCCAGGAGACATCCCTATTCCGGCACCGTCCCATATCAGTGATAATTATTATTTCAAACATCCTCTATGAACGCGCCGGAATTGACACAGAACACTGGTACTGGTTGTTTGGTTGACTGTTAGAGAATGCCTAAGGCATTAAGTCCGCCTTTGTACATTTGTTGCATAAAGTTTAAATAAATAAACACTGTGTCGTCACAGACACTGACAAAGTGACAAGTGTGAACGCGTTCATAGAGAATGTATGAAGGAATTTATCAATGATGAGATGAATGAGAACTGTGACCACTGCAGTGATCACAGTTCTGGCTTGATTTAAAGCTTGATTCACACATATTAGTGCACTGATATGTGTGAATCAAGCTTTAGAGTAACAATGATTGTAGGTAAAAGACTTTTTTTGGTGAAATCACTGATTTTGATAGAGTGCAATTTAATCTAAGTTTAGTTATTACTTTTAATTAACCAGCATCCCTTAAAACAATATTATTTTAATATTACTTTGCCTTCCGCACTGTTGAATTTTCAACGCTCTGCTCAGCGCTGAGAGTTGAAAATGCAACAACAGAAATAACAAAGTATTAGACATTAAAATAATACTGTTTTAAGATATGGCGGTAGGCGCCCAGAAGGTTCCCAGGTATGGTCCAGAACAAATAAAAATGATCACAATGATGGGAAGATATTTAACTTTGAGCTACGTTATGTACCTTTTTACACCCGTTATATACAATATTTAACTACTGGCCAGCTCTGTAAAGCCGGTAAGTACAAAAATACGTTATTTTGTTAAAACTTTGTTTACACTTATACCATGAAACGCAGTCTTTGGTTAAAGTGTATCCACTCAGGTAAGTGCGTTATCTAGCATAATTATATTTAATATTAACCTTTGACTTTACCAACAACGCGATCCAAAAGTAGAGATAAACTACTTTAACATGAGGTGCCCCTCCATATTACTATTTCAATGTGTGTAGTCACATCCGTATGAAAGAGTTTGTATGTAGTTGTGAGTAATCGTCTTCAGTAGCAGGCCGGCTGATTTGTTTGTCAACTAACCATAAATAGCCGGCCGCGCAAGACAACGCACGCGCACGTGTCATTTTCATAGAGTATGTCAGTGCAGCGCCATACTAGTAATAATGAGCAAATAATGACGCCGCTAGTCTAGCAACAAATCACTGATTTGTTTTTGTTTCGGGAGCCGTCTCAGTACACACACATGCGTTGTGAATCTTTTCAATCCTTTTACAAACACTTTCAAACGTTTTGAATTGTGGAAGGGCGCGTCAAGTTAGTGTAGTTTATCCCTACTCTAGTAATTTATGAGTCAATAAGTAATTAGACACAACCTTATTTAACAATAAAATAATAATAATTTTAAAATTGAAGTTATTTGACGGAAAATTTCAATCACCCAAAATATTAGACTACTTTTGAATGGAGTTCTCTGTTGAGAAAGTCCCCTAAATTAACTAACATCATCATCCTTCTGCCCTTATAGGTTTTATGTTGGTGAAGCATGTCTACTTCCATATCTCTATCAGTCTTCATCTTTCTATGAAAAAAGAAACTATGACTCTGTATGCAAATATTGTTAAACATTGATTTTGAAAGAGTACGTATGGAGTTTCTTATGGAGCCCATACAAAACTACCTTTTGGAAGGGGCAACTAGATTAAATTATTTTTTTCTTTTAATGACGTTCAAAAGTGCCTTACCTATAATGACCTAATTGAAATTAATGATTTGACCTTGACTTTGAAAACATTCTCCCATCTTATCTAAATAGATTAGATAGGAGACTAGGGATGGTACGTTCTATGATGGTGTGGGTGACACATGTCAGCAATTCATCTGTGGATGTCAGAATCGCATAACTAGGTCAGTGACATTATTTAACTTACTAGTTATTTACTTATTACTGATTCCGTGTATTACGACTATGACATTAGTGTGCAGTTAAAATATTCAATCATGATTGTAAATCTCCCTAACGTTCAAGAGTGAAAAGCAACAGTTTGGCAAATGTCACCTGCACCATCCTAGAGCATGAGGAATATAGGAGGAATCAGTTAAGAACAGAAGTTGACTTTGACTTCCAAAAAGCAAATAAGGGCAGGAGAATGACGCGAAAGCAAGAAACTTAATTAATTAAAAGCTATTAGTTCTTTAGTTTTCTTTTACGTCTTAAAGCTTTGAGCCTATCATATAATGTACTCTTTGGTATATCATACAAAATGGATGCCTGTCTTATGCCGATTTCTTTGTAAAATATTTTTTCCACAGCATTTTTCAAATTTTCTTGGTACCAGACGGTTTTCTTTCGGTCTTTTCCGTAGACTGATGCGACGTATTCTGCGAGACATAAAAGGATGTTATATATTTTCATATTGCAGGTATTTTTTTTTAATGGGTAGTTACACAAAAATCAGCGTAATTGCGTAACACTTTGACAAACGTATCATTTTGACAGGTCAATAATATCCATTGCGTTGAGTTAGTAATCGGGAACATAACTTTTATAAAGATACGACGCAATGTATTTTGATTGTATGTCAAAATGAAAGTGTTTGTCTTATGGAGTGTGCTACGAAATTGCTGCTGATTATTGCATAAGTAAAAATTAAGAATAAAATTAAAATAATTGTTACTTTACCCAAAAAAGCATTCGGATAAAGAAATAAACAACAAATCAATTTTTTTTTGACAATACAGATTTTTTTAAATATTATTATACTTTTAATCGTCCATTAAGTAACAAGAGTAAAGACATTCATAATACATTTTTTTAAATTACAAACTAATGTAGCGATATACCTACATGACATATAGACACATTAAGGGTAAAAATTATCGAAGCATACCTACCTAACAATAGGTTCTAGACAATTTTTGAGTAGAAGACTAGTAGAGTTTTTAGTAAAGTCTTGATAATACATACATACCTACATAAACTCACGCCTTTTTCCCATGGCAGAAACCACAGAACGCCACCTGCTACGATCCTTACATGCCCCTTTCGCCTCATCTACGTTCATACATCTCGTCATACAAGCACGCCGGTTACGAGTACTGCGCACCTGACCTTTCTGGAGAACCTCACGAATAAGGTCAGTCTTGATAATAGTTGTAATAAATTATTAAGTACATAATTATTTTCTTTGGTTTTCAATTTCTTCTATATCCTACAATCTATCCAAAGTTCTTTTATTTATTTTTTTCGTTTTATTCTTCAGCTTTGCATCAATTTTGTTTTTACTTTGGTGTTCTGTCTTTAGTCTTCTTCACTTCTTTTTGTTCTGGAGTCTTTTTCTCTTCTTTTTTTCTTTTATTGTATTTCTCTCTGTGGTGTAAATAAGCCAAACTACACTTATCCATATTTTCTTCATAGAATTTAATGTTAGCTGCAATTGATGACCTCATTAGTTGTTTCATAACTAATGATTAACTTACTTAGAGCTATTGAAGCGTGTATGTATCAAATTTGATTGGTACAATAAATAAAAAATAGTTCTAAATTAAGTGAAAACACATTGAGTTTCTATGACAGCCAATACATAATGAAAAAGTCCGTAGACCCATAAAGTCAAAGTCAAAGTCAAATTATTTATTTCAATTAGGTCATAACAAGGCACTTTTGAACTTCATATACAAAAGAAAAAGGAATTGAATCACAGTTGACTTGGTTCGCGTCATAGGTATGATTTTAGGTCGGGCTGTAAACATCAAAGTACCTGTTGAAATGATCCGTGAGTAAAGTTTAATCAAACAATTTACTATCTACTTACTAAATTGAATTATCGACTTCAGTATTAAAGTATTAATAAGTCGGAAAACCGTTCATTGACAATATCCTGAATCCTGTGTTGTGTTTTGTCTGATTGACAGCTGCATTGGAGAGGTTAATAAGTCTTAGATAAGTCTTGTACAGATTTAAATAAAAAGGTAGAGAAAAAATATTAAAAACAGTAATTAAATTAAGGCAAAATAGTTTTCAATCATTTTTATTAGGTAGGCAAATGTGTAGGTACATTTAATAAATATAAATTATTTTAATTAAAAATGCATAACAATTGTTAAATAGAAGCGTCAATCTATATATTATATTATGTTCTACATTCATCATCATCATCATATCAGCCGAACGACAAATAAAGATACATAATATGTTCTACATTATACGAGTTACAGAAAGACACATCACACACCCATAAGTTCTACGCTTACTGTCCATGAAACTTTAACAACACTTTTTAACTTTAACTAAATTACTTAGTTTGATGGACAGTAAAAATGATTGCTGGGAAACAAATTAGTTTTGTTGTGAAAACTCACACTTTATTGTAGTGCGTAATGTAAAGCACGCAAAATATTGTACTTACAGATGCATTCAACAGTCATGGGGATTTAACAGTTTAATTAGAACATTTCAAGTCTGTTTTCGTACAAAAATATTGGGAAGACCTTCAATATCTCCGTAACCCAGTTATGGTCAAAAACAACAAAAAAAAAAAAACTCTCAAAAATGGTGGGAACCCTGGCTGGAAACCTTAATTTATAAGGCACCACGGGAAAGTCCAGTTAAGCAACCGACAACCTCATAGGCTGAACTGTGAGATACAATTCCTACAAAAAAAATAATAAAGAACTGGTCTCATTCGGCTTTGTTATGTCTTTTTAAACCCTTTAAATCTGTTGGAATATATCTTATCTAGAAGCGAGCCTTTTCCAAACAAGCACAACAAATCTTGGTAACATGAATAACAACGATACATATCTATCTCCAGTACATACCTACATACAATAATTTCTATGATGTTGTAAGCTACTTTACATACAACAGCGGGGACACGACAAAAGATGGGTTCACGACATCTCAAGATAAACGCATGACAGACGTGTGAACGTACAAGTTGGAAGGATAATCGTAACAATGCGCGCCTCAAAAAGATGTTAACGAAAAAGATTTTGCGGAATTAGCTCGAGAGTCACCGCAGCCCTTTGTGTTTTTTAGGTGGTAAAAATCATCAAATGACTCGCCCTCGGTGGGGCGGAAAGGACTGTCAGACTTTTACTGACTAAAAAACCACCCTTTTCCTTGTGTTGCCCTTTGCGTTCGGGGGCCATGGTATCCTGTTAAGACGTCCCGCAACCCCGGCAGGCGTTTGGCCCCGATGGGGGCTCCCTGTGCTGACAGCTCTTTGTGGCGCGCGCGAAAAGAACGCGCCGTTGTCCCGGGCCTGGTCCTTGATCGGACGTGGCAAGTGCATTAGAAGGAACACGGATAGGTTTTAGTCAGTAAGAGACTGACACTCCCTTTGGCTCGAGCAATTTTATGATTCCATACTTTAAAAAAACTGGCTTTATGAAGTAGAATGAGCAAGAAACCCCACGAACACTTTTTCTTCTTTTCGTGGCGATTGACTCAAATTTTGTCCGACCTGTAGGTTTACTCTTAAACGAAATCGAATGAGATTGGAATCGACTGCATGTTTGACTACAGCGATTGACATGAGGTTGCCATACAAATGAAAACGTAAATAACCAAATTTTAAAATATCAAATAACTCGATAATTCTATAAATAAATTTATTATATTTATTGGATTGAAACTGGATCGGATGTACATGTAATGTCGATTCCAATCTCATTCTCGATTTTGTTCAAGAGTAAGCCTACAGTATTGAGGAACCTGTGGAGCTTTATCATTGGCCTCGTTAAGATCTTAGATGGCGCAGCACGATGGACACTATGGTAATAGTTTTCGCTACGATGTCCCTTCCAACCCATATCTAATCTGAAGCAAGTGCTAAATAACATTAATTAATTAACCGCCTCATTTTCTTTTAGTGTCAATTTATTTTTAAGTACCGTCCATTATTAGTCTTAAAGTACTTTGGAGGTGGATGATTGTGGGTAGTATCAGCTAAAATTATGGTTCCATACTCATTTAATTGTATCCTCGCTTCACACTTGCCCCGAGTCCTCTTCGAGCAACGTAAGTACTTCTTAGTCTTGTCGATGAACGAAAATGTATAGTTTTGATACATCATTAAGCCATTGTTTTGAGTTGTTTGAATGTAGGTCAGTGTTTCACCTGTAAATATAATTATACATCTATATTTATCTTAACATTATAGTACAGTGCTGGATAATAAAATGCACAGTCAATAGATAAATGTGTCTGAGGTAGGATGGATCTGAATTCCAGGCGAAAACTAGGCTTTGCTGAATATTCCCAAGGGAAGGATAAATAAACATAAGTCTAAAACTGCTAGTCAGTAAATACAGACCCTATAAAATTTAAAAGAAAAAATATATACATGTATGAATTTGAAAATATAAATTACAATTTATATTTTATTAACGCATTTTTGACTTTTTATCAACATTTGCCTTTCATATTCTTTACGGACCGGATATGTCTTTTGAACAGGGGGCCTACCCCCATTTCTTAAAACAATATTATTTTAATATTACTTTGCCTTCCGCACTGTTAGATTTTCAATGCTGGGTTCAGTGCTGAGAGTTGAAAATCCAACAACAGAAATTACAATGTAATATTAAAATAATATTGTTTCAAGAGATCGCGGTAGCACCCCTGTTCCGTACTTTAAGCCTTTTTTCTCATGCACACGGTCACGGTACGGGTTAAATAATATTATACAGTAGTACAAAACCCTTCGTGTGCAAATCCAACTCGAATTTGTTCGATTTTTGTTCTTTTCGGTACTACTTCATGCAAGACAAATATCTCAGATAGAAACCCTCAGTTTCCTGAGAAGATCTATCATCAGATTCCAAAAAAAATAGGCAGATTGTGCCTAAAATATATCGGGTATGCGTAACCAGAAAAACAAATTAAAGTGTGTACTTAGTTTACTTTTACAAAAGGTGTAATGTAAAGATTGATAAGCCATTATTTAATAGGCAAATAAACATACAAAAAAGAACAGAAATATGGCTGGCATATTTATACAAAAATTACAGCATTTTTAAAGTAAACTTTTAATGAGATTTAATACATTTACAAACTAGTTATTAACATTATTATAATTCTAAATGTCGATAACATTTTTTTTTATCCGACGTTAAGTAATTATCTATATAAAAAGGGTTTTTTTAAAGAAATAGCAAATGTAATCGGTTTAGCTGTTTGGGAGCCACGATGCCACAGACTGACAAACAAAACACACATTAAACTTATAACACATGTAATTAACTAATCAATTATTTAGGTCATATAATTGGCCAAGGTTCGTTTTTATGTTAAAGTAAAATAAATAAATAAACACCCCTCTGTGTTCGTCGAAGGTAAAAATAGTTTGAAACATACATAATTGCCAAAAAAAATAATTAGTAGAAAAAAAGAACTATTTTGAATTAAAGTTCTTTTGTTTTTTAAACTTATTTACTTTCAAATAAATATTATTATGATTTAAATATTCTTATACTAATTTAATTAAATTATAAATAAAAGGTTTTTACATTTCGAATATTTCAAATTCGAATGGAATTCGAAATTCGCATTCGGATGGAATGGGCAAATGTTCTAAGCAACCTTCTTTTTTTTAACCTGATTTTAGTGAGTAATGTAGTTTTTTGGCAGTTTCCCCCTTTAATCAATTTTCAAATACATTCCATTATTTAATTTCGTATATTTCGGCGGTGGATGATTATGTTCCGTAAATGCTTGCACTATATTGCCCGATTTGTCAAATTTCAACCTTGCAGCGCATCTTGTGGATGACCTTTTGGAGCAATAAGGGTACAACTTCACGTTTTTCGGTCCTTGGTAAGAGAACGTATAGTCTTGATACATGATGAGAGATTTTCCGTTCACGAGATGTATTATTTCATACTGGTAGTCTTTTCCTGAAAATTTTCGCGCGATATAATATTAAGCACACAATAAACGAGTACTACAAAAAATACTAACTCCTGTATGAAAATAAAATTGTCAATTGAAAGTAGAAAAGAATATATTTTGAGAAAATACAATTTTTAAGCAATTCTAAACATTGCTTACGTTCATTTTCGAGTGGTTTCTCTGGTGGTAGTAGTAAAACAAAAAACAATTATATTAAGCAGTAGTAATAGAAATCCGAAGTCACATAAATACTACCTAGAATAATGTCATTTTTTATTTAAAATTGAGTTAAGAATATCGCTGACTCTGCACGCCGGATTCGCAGGCATTTCAGACTTAGTCGAAAAACGATCAGGATTAGCCTGACGGTACTGTCGATAATAGCGAAGAAACTCCGGACTATCATCTGAAAATAATAATAATACGAATTTAATCTTACACCCCTATTAATAACCAGTATTACCGTGCGCCAGTAAGGCCACAGGATTTAAAAAAAAGAAAGAAACTACATTTACAATTATTTATTATTTAAGCATTTTTTTATTTATTTATTTTTTGTTCTTTTAAACACTACATATGAAGAAAACCTACTTAGTTTAATTATTCACAAAATATTTAGGCATAATATAATTAAAACGCTGTGACAAAATTAGAAAAAGAAACTTAATATTTGAAATTGGAATGGAACTCTGATGTAATAATGGGCAAAAGTTCTAAGCTTTCTTCTTTCTGTTTTTTTTTTTTACAGAGTTTTGTACGTAGTGCGGATTTTTGTCAGCTTCCTCTTATACAATTTTCAAATACGTCCCATTATACAATTTCCTATATTTTGGTGGTGGATGATTATGCTCTGTAACCGCTTTTACTACTTTGCCCAATTTGTCAAGTTTCAACCTTGCAGCGCATTTTGTGGAAGACCTCCTGGTGCAATAAGGATACAATTTCACATCTTTCGGTCCTTTGTAAGAGAATGTATAGTCTTGGTACATGATAAGAGATTTTCCGTTCACGAGCCGTATTAGTTCATACGAATAATTTTGTTCTGAAAATATCGGCGCGTTAAAATATATAGCAAAATAATCGAGTAATAACAAAATACAAGTTCCTGTATGCAGTAAATCAAAATAATATACTTATATAATATATTATATATAAATAAGCCTCTACCTCTCCCTTTCTTTCTTCTGCCTAACCCTTCGGGGATTACAGGCGTGATGTTTAAGAAAAAAGCTTTATATTATTATTTATAACATATAAATAATAATATAAAGTTTATTTATTTTTTTCACTTTTAAAATTACTTACGTTCATATTCGAGTAGTTTTTCTGCTGGAAGTAATAAAACAATAGATAAATCATAAAAAGCAGCAGTAATAAAATAAATGACGTCTCATATTAATCTCAGTACTACCTAGATTCAGTGGCGGGCCTAGGGGGTCAAAATTAGAGCAAGACCGCATTGATTTTCAGCTATAAGCTATTAAAAATCTTAACACCCCTAAAAATACGAAGAGACACAATATCTTTACCGACGAGACATTTATGATGATTCTTGTGATTTACCAAAACTACATTATCAATCAGTAAGACTATTCATGTATGCTATATTTTCATTTCATTCACGGAACCATCTATAAATTCATTAATCATAAGTAGTCAGGTGAAGACAAAGGCGGCGTAAGGCGTGGGCGACGTGGCCAATCGCCCCCGGCCTCGCAGTCTTAAGGCCTCGCACCCCAAAGGCAGGACAAGTAAAATTTTTGATCGCATTTAAAACGCCGAATAAATCTCTTTCAATGGTTTTCAAATCTGTATTTTTGCATTACTAGAGTGCCTCGCAAAATGTATGTTGCCTATATGAAATTTACGTTTTACGCCGCCGCTGGGTGAAGAACAATCAAATATGAGACGAGATGACCGACTGAGAAATGATCTGAGTAGATATTGATTAAACTGAGCCATATTGTGCTGAGACATACACTAACTAGATATAGAAAACTGAGCTATATGTCGCTGATAAATACACTAACTAGATATTGGTTAAACTGAGCCATATTTTGCAGAGACATACACTAAATAAATATAGATCAAACTGAGCCATATTTTGCTGAGAAATGCGCTAAATAGATATTGGTTAAACTGAGCTATTTGTGCTGAGACATAAACTAACTAGATATTGGTTAAACTGAGCTATAATTTGCTGAGAAAATACACTAATTAGATATAGATTAAACTGAGCCATATTTTCCTGAGATATACATACACTAAGAAGATATATATTAAAATGAGGCACATTTTGCTGAGAAAACACTAACTAGATACTGGTTAAACTGAGCCATATTTTGCTGAGAAAAACATTAACTAGATATTGATTATTCTGAGCCGTATTGTGCTGAAACATACACTAAATAAATATAGATCAAAGTGAGCCATATTTTGCTGATAAATACACTAACTAGATATTGGTTAAACTGAGCCATATTGTGCTGAGACATACACTAACTAGATATAGATAAACTGAGCTATATGTCGCTGATAAATACACTAACTAGATATTGGTTAAACTGAGCCTTATTTTGCTGAGAAAATGCACTAATTAGATATTAGTTAAACTGAGCCATATTTTGCTTAGAAATACACTAACTAGGTATAGATTGAACTGAGCTATATGCTACTGAGAAAATGCACTAATTAGCTATTGTTTAAACTGAGCCATATTTTTTTGAGAATATGCACTAATTGGATATTAGTTAAACTGATCCATATTTTGTAATTCATTCAACGAACGATAAACGACAGCATAGAACTTGAAAAAGCAACTTGTGCAATTAGCAAGTTGTGAATTCACATTTTGACTATAAAAAAGACTTTTATCACTTGCGGAGTCATAAATGTTATCACATAACGGTTATGCGGGAAGTTTAAATAAACAGCTATTATTAAGACGTGAATTATTACGTTCATTGCTTTGCTAACATGTAATATTTTTTTACTAATACTCCACCCCGCCCGATTCATAAAGCCTCCTTTTGATTCACTCTATCCATTGACGCATTAAAATCCGTTGCGTAGTTTAAAACATCTAAGCGTACAGACGACGAGAAGCGGCTTTGTTTTAAACTATGTAGAGATTTATAAATTGGCTCATGTTATGATCTTCGAAACCGAAATTTTCGGCTTGTATGAAACCCCGCCAATGCTAGATAAATGTCTATTTTTTTCTAAAAATTGAGTTAAGAATATCGCTGACTTTGTCTACCGGATTCGCAAGCTTTTCGCGCTTACTCGGAAAACGACCAGGTTTAGCGTGACGGTACTGTCGATAATAGCGGAGAAACTCCGGACTATCATCTGAAAAAATAACAACACGAATTTAACCTTACAGCCTTATTAATAAAACACATAGTTAAGATAAAGCAGTATAACCGTGCGTATCTAAATTAAACTACAGGATTATTTTTCAATCAAATTCATGCTAATATAAGTTGTTAATTAAAAAAAAAACTACAATGAGAATTCTTTATTAGTCATAAATATAGTTTTATTAAACATTAGTTAAATTTAGTTTTTTATATTATCTTCATTATGTAATAAGATTAAGTGTGATTCACACTTATTCTTATGACATAATGAAGACAATACTCAATATAAATATAAAGCTGTCAAACCACAATATTTATTCCTCCGTTAAGTCATACATTATAAATATAATTACAGGGAAAGAAAATCCGTACTAGGGAATTAGGGATAAAGATATGTTTATGAATTATTTATTTGATAATTTAATAACTTACAACACTTTAACCAAAATAGCCATTTAATCTTTAACAAATGGAAATCCTGCTTCCTACTATTATAAATGCGAAGCTTATGAGGTTGGATGAACGGATGGATGAATGGAAGGATTGATATAATTTTACTTTGTCACGATTAAACCGATAAAGAGAATTTACTGAAATTTAGCATACATACAGATATTGACCTAGTTTAACACTTACGATTTTATCTCAATTTTGTTTTGCCCGTGAAGATTTTGGCTTAGTTGTGAAGCCTACGCAAACGAAGTCGCGGACAGAAGCAAGTTTAAACATAAAATTCATGTTTGCGATACTTTTCGATCTCAATGGTTATGTTCACCAATTGCGT
Organism: Hoplodrina ambigua; assembly: GCA_949774945.1. NCBI lineage: Eukaryota > Metazoa > Arthropoda > Insecta > Lepidoptera > Noctuidae > Hoplodrina > Hoplodrina ambigua. The sequence goes on from OX458975.1 coordinate 12,394,089, forward strand.
CGATAAACTCTCCGTCTTCTGTAAGTATAATCCTCGATTTGCAGCCTTGACGCTTCTTGGAGCAGTACCATCTCGTCCTGCTAGTCATTCTAGCATACCGGTGACCTTCGTAGACGAGGACCGTACCTCCACGGCCGCTGGGTATAATTTTCAGCACTGGGACTTCTAAACAAAATATAATTTAAAAAACTTAGTCGTATGTTAGTTGGAGAAGCGAGAGAGTTACAGCAGCTCGTGACTAAGTAATAACAGCCGCACGGGTCGATCCGTCACGTTAAGCTACGCTTGCCGGGGTTGGTCCGTGGACGGGTGACCATCTTTACACACCGAGACTCCTCCGTGCCTCGGAAAGCACGTTAAGCCGTTGGTCCCGGCTGTCATACGTGGATCTTTGTCAGTCGTTACGGGTCGTCAGAAGCCCGAAAGTCTGACAACCAGTCTTACCTAGGGGTATCGTATTACCCATCAGTTACTGGGTTGTGGAGTAAAATACTGGTATTCAGCTGCATCCGGTTAGACTGGAAGCCGACCCCAAGCATAGTTGAGAAAAGGCTAGGCAGATGATGAGTCGTATGTTAGTTGGGTAATTGTTTTAAATTAATTTCGCTGCCAATGTTTTTAGTGGAACACTCAACAGTGTTATGACTAAAAACTATAAGTATCGCTGCCAATTTACCGACCCCCAGATCACAGCAGTAGGTCTAGCAGTATTTCTGTACTGTGATTAGCTTAGCTCACTCCAGAAACTTTGTCGGTGCTACTCTAATAGCAGTAGGCATTTGCTATAAACTAACAACCATACCCTGTAAGTCTCGTGGTTGTAAGCGAGTCAGCTTAGTATGGAGTCCCGCGTCTGATTCCAAGGTCAGACAGTGTTATGCGGGATTTTCTCAATAACAGCCTGAAGTTGGAAATGATAGGTGTAGAATTATAGTGCACCATTGTGTATGCAAACATAGGTGCACTATAATATTTCTTGCATACAAAACAACTAATATGATGAACGAATTAAAACACTGTATGTTTTTTTTATACTTTTTTTATTATAATTTTGTGATTGATAAAATTTAGCCTAAAATTATAATGTTGGTGACTCATTTCACGTAAGATCGTCTAAGTCTCTGTGAGTTTATTTCAACCCTTTGTACGCCTTCCAAATATCAGGGACTCCAGGGTCCCGAGATATACAGACAAAAAAACTACTAGTATCTAAATATATAAAAGCGAAAGATCACTCACTCACTCACCGCGAAATATCGAAAACCGCTTGACGTATAAAGATAAAAGGGATGGGATGTAGTTTTTAGTTAGTAGACGTCCGCTAAGTAAGACGATGAAACGGGGGTACCTACATTTACGCGGATGATGCCGCGGGCATTAGCTTGTATGATTGTAAGTTCAACTATTACATTTGCCACACGACCGGCGTTAAATGGTTATGTGTACCAATTTCGTCGACAAACTCCCCGTCTTCCGTGAGTATTACCCTCGACTTGCAACCTTGGGAATTCTTGGAGCAGTACCATCTAGTCTTGGTCATTTGAATGTATCTGTTTCCTTTGTAGGCAAGGATCGTACCTCCACGTTGGCTGCGCACAAACTTTATCACCGGTACTTCTAAAGGAAAACAAAAAGGAATCGATCAATCAAAGCGTTTATTGTGGATCATAGATACAAAAAAACAGGTGTTCTGCAATACATTTGGCCGGCTGTGTCCCGTCTTTTAGACATGCAACATAAATTATTATTTTAATAAATTAACATTACATATTACATATATAAACTTACGCCTTTTCCCATGCGAGTAGGCAGAAACTACAAAACGCCACCTGCTACGATCCTTACATACTCCTTTCGCCTCATTTACGTTCATACATCTCGTCATACAAGCACGCCGGTTACGAGTACACCGCACCTGACCTTTCTGAAGGACCTCACCAATAAGGTCAGTGTAAATCTTTCTAGGGCGACGCTTCCCGGCGTTGCCTGCGTTGTTGTACCTCTGCCTTATAAATACCTTTTGTCAATCGTCTTTCACTCATCCTCTCAACATGACCGAACCATCTAAGCATACCCTTTTCCTTTATTAATAGATTAGGAACGAGACAAAATAAAATATAGGTCAATCAAAGATCCTAAAATTAATATTATGCAATAGGTATTGAATTCAACATGACATTGATCAAAATAAAATATAATTTAAAAAGACTTGTCCAACAAAAATTCTTTTAAACAATAATAGGATTTATCGACTAGCAGGTCATGAAGTTTATCAATTGGCCACATTGGTTGATGAAAAAAAGTTTTTGTTGAAAATCAGTGAGAATAATAAATTAATCACAATACCTTTGGACAGGGAGATGGGCAATTCGATACATTCATTGAAAGAAGATAAAACTTAAGTTGTAAAAAAGCCTGATGTTGATACAGGGGGGATTTTGAATCAAAGCACTGTTAAAGCTTTTTTAAATATAATTAACCTTTCAACTGAAAACTGAAAAATCAATTAATTCGTTTTTAAAGAATTTATTTGTACATGAACTGTCACAGGACTTCAATATTTACGACAGAATTGAATTAATTTCATAAAATTAGCAGCTTTTGTCAGACAAGTTTCACCTCAAAGTTTTCGAAGTTAAAGTTGCAAATTCAGTTTAGTTTATCCCCTTACAAGGGATGTATCGAATTACAAATCACTTAGATTGCAGCTATAGACGAACAAGATTACAAAAAAAGCTCCAGAAAACACAATGAAAATACATTTATTTGTTCATTTAAAAACTAGTACAACACAATCATGTAGTTACACTAACTTTTTTCAATACCACCGGACTATCATTTTGTTGCTTATGCTCACAAACTTAGTCGTCAAACCTCCCATCTTCCGTGAAGACTACCCTTCACTGGCAACCTTTTTTAGGTGGTAAAAATCATCAAATGACTCCTTCCGCCCTGGGTGGGGCGGAAGGGACTGTCAGACTTTTACTGACTAAAAAAAACGCCCTGTTCCTTCTCCTTTACGTTCCGGGGCCACGGTATCCTGTTAAGCCGTCCCGCAACCCCGGTTCACTTGCAACCTTAAGGATGAACATGGCATTACCATTTCCACGCCTTTTGGGTCAATATTTAACAGTGGCATCGACACAAAGAAGATAAACTTACAAATTTCATTTTAATAGTTTAGATAGATCATTTAACATTACAAAGGTAAAATAAGAACATTATTCTTAAAAACAGCTTAATAGGTACGTTTGTACACTCATACCAGCGAGGAACCTTGCTTCGTACAATTAGGATCTAACTGACGTGGCGACATGTCAAAACATCGAGATTTCTCTACTATAATAATAAAAAATAACACGAGTCTTTGTTTTGAACTTTAAAATACACGTAATAATGTTTATACTCGTAGGTATAGCTGTAGTAGTTATAAACTGCTATCAATTTTGGCGTACGATTATACAAGATGGCGCAAAAGTTGTCACCAAATGTTCATTGGCTGTATTTTTTTAAATAAATTTATGAAAAGGTGGCAGTACGACTTTTAATTATTAGGATTATGTTCATTTGATGCCTTATTTTCTTTTCTATTAAGTCGAGAAAATTATATCGGCCAAATGGCTCCTGCCAGAACTTATGAACATTCGTACCCGATTTATGACATATTCAACACTCTTTCCAGGCCTTCCGCCGATAGGTCATTGCATTCTTAATAGATATTCTCTTTGAGGGCTTCAAAGGTCTAAAGCTTGTTGACAGACTCATGACTTCAAAAAAGTTAAATAAAAAGTCTGGAACGGTTAAAACAGACGATCTTGTCAACTACCGCAACTCGCCATAACGAGAGATTTAATGAATTATTCTGCGTTCTTTACGATTCTGTATCTGTTCACTTCACAAATGTCGAAGTATAATTGACATCTGACGCCATTTGCAAAAAGGGTGCCGATTCCCTTGGTCACAAACTAAACTAAAATTAGACTATTTCCATCTTTTTATGTCCAATAAAATAAGAAAGAGACTAATGTAAATAAGAGCTGTCTTTAGTCAAGCTGACACATCCATACAGTTATAGTTGACATCTTAAAACGTATGGATTAAAAATACGGAGAAGTTCAAGGCAAAACTAATTTGACATCTCTAACTTAGTTCTTTAATGTCACGGAATGTCACCGTCCTTTCCTTTCGCTGTATGTTAAGAGATGTCAATTCTCTAAATTAAGTCTAGTTTGTGAACAAGGGAATCGGCACCATTATCATCTTTCGATAGGGCAGGTATTGACTTTTACGCCACCTGGTAGGTGCATACTTTTTTTTTACATTTTCTATTTTAAAATGAACGAACAAAACAAAAATGAACGATAAAAAAAAATCTACTTATGTGTCTTTCTCATACAATCATTAAGTACTTTTAATTTTTGATATACAATCGGAGCTAGATGGTTGTGTTCCCCGATTTCGTCGACAAACTCCCCGTTTTCCGTCAGTACTACCCTCGACTTGCAACCTTGGCCATTTTTGGAGCAGTACCATCTAGTCTTGCTGTTCATATGAACGTATCTGTACCCTTTGTAGGCAAGGATTGTACCTCCACGTTGGCTGCGTAAAAACTGTATCACTGGCACCTCTGCGTGAAAATAAACAAACAGTCAATAATGGGCAACAATACTGCTAAAACGTATATTCAAGCATATACTTGGAAATACAAAGAATACATGAAAATAATTATTTAATAATAATTATATTCTCTTGACCGAATTTCGGCCAATTTCAATGGAGATTAGCCAAGTGCGCAGGAGAAATTATAGTGCGCGCAAATATACACTCCCTCTTCCCTCACTCTCATAAGCTGATGGAACGGTAATCCGACACGTCCGGGGTGAAGCGCAGGACCAAAGGTTTTACGTGCTTTCCGGAGCACGTTGGTGTCACGTCACCAACTTTCTAACTCCGGGCTGCTACTGAGTATATCCTATTCAAAAACCACAATAACACTTTTTACCCGACCTGAGAATCGAACCCAAAACCCCACACTCTACAGTCAACTACTTGTTAATAGTTTAAAATCCCACTGAGCTTTATCATGTCTTCATTTTTGAATGTATAGAACGAAGTTAATATATTATAGGAAATGTTTTATTTACGATCGTGCCTTTAGCGATTTCTGGACACAAGCCTCACCTATTTGGAATTTAGCAAACAGTTAAATAAAATCTTCTGTATATTTAAATAAGAACCAGTAAGTCATTACCGACTGAAAACCCTAATGTTCAAAGTTAACATTTAATATATTTCAAAAAAACGCATAACAAAAGTGTTTGTTAAATTCTAAAACAAAATAAGTTTTTAATAAAAATATTTTTAATCTAAAGGAGAATATTTAATGATAATAACAAGATCTTTGAAAAAACTTCAATCGTATAATTACCATATATTTTATTACTTTTAACGGTATTTAAACTATTAGGTACCTATATAAACTATTCTTGACTACTTATTAAGTATAACAGGTTTAAATAAACACAACACTAACAATTATAACATGTCAATATAGATATGTTATTTTAATAATAGATAATTTATAATTAATATTGAGTTGAATTATTTAAAAAGAAAATTGAATTGGATAGGCATACAAAAACGGAGATTTGGTTATAAAACACACAATATTTTATACATGTTTTAGGGATGATTCTCATTAGAGCGGGCCGTGCCCGGGCCGGGGCGTGGACAGGCCGACGTGGTATTGAAGTGCGTCGAGAGGGCCCGGACGGGACACGGATAATGCACTGTGTAATATAAATTGATTCCTACAAAATATATGTGACAGATTTAAAACCGTGCCCCGTCCGTGCCCCGTCCGGGCCCCGCCCCGTGCACGGCCCGCTCTAATGAGAATCATCCCTAAAGCATACTTTCCCTCAAGCACTTATTTTTGATACTTTTTTTTGTAACTTTGTCAAAGACGATTATATTTTTCCTGTAGTCTCAATATTAAAATATGTGTCCTAGATTTGTAAAATGTATATTTACAAACATAGGAGAAAAAGGTGAGTCATTCATTTCTTACTCTAAGCCCTAGAATTATTTACAAAGAAAATTGAGTAATTTCAGAAAGCACTTTCAAACTGATCCTAAAACCGTTTATCAAACAAAATTAATCCTAAATAGAAAACAAGATGGCGATCTGTTCATGTAACCAAAACCCTACATTTTGATGCCAAATTAAAAATAAAAAAACCGTTGAGACAGACGGACAAAAGTTAATCTGATAAAGGTTTTGTTTCACACTTTTAAGTGCGGGACCCTAAACATATCATAAAACGAATACTTTAACAACAAATTGATCACATCGAATGCCCAGAATACCTTAAGTTCTAAAACGATAAATTTTAATCTTTCCTTCAGGTGACAGATGGATGTATGGAGGTACATGATTGTGGGATCCAATTTCCCCGACCAACTTCCCCATCCGATTGGTGATAACTCTTGCGTCACAGCCAGACAATTTCCTGGAACAGTACCATCTGGTCTTGGAATGCATGTGGAAGTAGGTGAATTTCTTGTATAGGAGTATGACGCCTTTCCCTCGGCTGCTTGGTATGTATTGCAAGTTTCCATCCCCTGTATACAACAATAAATATTGAATAATCAGTTCAAGTGCACACTAATATTAAACTAACAATGGTGCTGATTCCCTTGGTCACAAACTTAACTAAAATTAAACTATTTCCATCTTTTTCTGTCCAATAAAACAAGAAAGAGACTAAAGTAAATAAGAGCTGTCAAATTTAGTCAATCTGACACATCCATACAATTATAGTTGACATCTTAAACGTATGGATTAAAAATATGGAAAAGTTCAAGGGGCAAAACTAATTTGACATCGCTAACTTAGTTCTTTAATGTCACCCTCCTTTTCTTTCGCTGTACGTTGGTAAGAGATGTCAATTCTGTAAATTTAGTTTAGTTTGAGAACAAGGGAATCGGCACCTATTTATATCTAAACTAGCAGACTCGATACACGTCCTAACCGAACGTTGGCTTACAGCGCCATCTACCGGGTCAAATTGTGAATTTAACGCATTCAATCACACAAAAAAAATAATTAAAATTAGCCCAGCCGTTAAAGAGTTCGGTGACATACACACGCACAAAAGAATACAACATGATGTGTATTTCTTTATACATCTTTCAGGGGGTATAAGTACTCATAAATATGAGCAACTTTTATTACGGGACTTACTTTGAAATACCTATGAGAACAAAAATCCATAGGTATATTTGGATCGTATTGTAAGTAGTGCATTTTTGTAGGGAACACAAGATATATTTTTTTTTTCATATTTCGGCATCTGTCGAAACTATTTTCGCTGTCATTGAATTGAGAATGGTGTTGAAGGAATATGCAATTCCTGTAATGATTATTAAGATGGAGTGTTTTGGTGTAGCGTATTTTCAAAAATGTTTTTAATTGATCGTAGTGGATAAAATAAAATCAAAATATTGAACATCTTGTTTAAAAAATAAAAACTGTCTCGTTCTCAAAATACGTTTTTAATTAATTTCATAAAATATAAACATGGTATAATGCAATCTCTTAACAATACCTCACACCTCATAGTAACATTATATTATTTTGCAAATTAATAATATAACATAACATAACATCACGCCTGTAATCCCCGAAGGGTTAGGCAGAGGTGTACCCATTAGTACACCCACATTTCGCCAGTTATGTTTTTAGTCCCATGTAATAGAGACGAGCCTATTGCCATCAACCGGGCATAAAACCAAACTCCGAGGCTGCTACTGAAAAATTCCTGATGGAAAAACCCAATAACACTTTGCCCGACCTGGGAATCGAACCCAAGACCTCATGCACAGCAGTCGCGCTTGCGACAACTAGACCAACAAGGCAGTCATTAATAATATTAATTTATCATTTAACTTAACTACTTATTTGAATAAAGATTTTTTTTTTAAGTTAAAGTAACATCAATTATTTATTTTAATTAAACCATTAAAAGGCACTTCTAAAGGTAATATGCAAAAAAGAAAAAATAATAATAAAGAATTTTGTTTTGGTTTTTTATTTTCTATTACTTAACCATATTTTTTTTAAGTAAATAAAGCAATTTATTAAATTAATTATTTTCTTGTCTTTAGATGGACGGTAAACACTGGTTCTAGTCCAACCATAGAAGTTAAGCAACTACTCGCATGATCAGTTTTTGCGTGGATGACCGATTGAGAACACCGCGTGTCGTTGATTTTTGCAGGTTTTTCTGATCCATATATCTTGTCAAATCATGAGAAGCTATTGAATACACAGAGTAAAGGTACATTATATTTCTCAGCACCGCAACTGCACGGCGTCGCCTCGAATTTAGGCTACGGCTAGCCGCCAGCATGCTAAAACTGCACGTCGTCCGCGAGGCATGGTAGCGGCAAGCGCGCTAACCGCCCGCCGTTGGCTTTTTCATATTGACATTATGAAATATACCTACTACACACGATCTAATGCTCTAATTTGTATGACAAGTAAACTGCTGGTTTAGAGCGGTGCCGTTGCCGTGCTGGGATAATGTGTCATGACCTTACCCGGTGACTGCGGGCGAACATTCGCTACGCCAAACGCAAGTGCGGTTAGCTACCAATGTTCGTGTGTTCGCCATAAGGCGCGTACGCACGTACGAACACGAACATAGCGAACTCAAACACCAGACCCGAACATTTGGTTCGTACGTATGGACGGCATATTCGAACACGAACGCAAACATAGTTCTAGTCGAGTTCGCGAACAACAGTCGTGAACTCTATCTTAGTAGCCATAGCCCGCCCGCACCCCGCCCAGATCTAGGTATACGAACAGTTTTGTTGCGTAACATTTATTAAAGCTCTTCGAACACCGTCCATACAGAACACACTACAAGGATCGCCGCGAACATGTTTGACGAACAGAGTGTTCGATGTTCGATAGTGGTACGCACGTGCGAACCAAGTTGTTGCGTATCGTTGTAACGCAACAAATTTGTTCGTACGTGCGTACGCGGCTATAGAAAAACACATACCTACGGTGTGTGTGCGCCGCACTTGCGTTTTTTAGTCGAAACACAACGTGTGTATTTTCCCGCAGTCAATGAGTTAAGAAGGAATAAAAGTTAATCTTCTTCGTTTTCGCTTTTTACATATAAATTGTCACAATCCTCGAACATAATAAGGTCACGTACTGAAACGCTTGCAAAGTTCCTCACTCTCCTTTGTTCCTTCCTTTGGTTGCAACGGTTTGAGCTATCTCGACTTCTTTTTCTCGTGATATTTTGTCGCTCAGGACTCATTTTGCGTATTGTTTTAATCTGTCTTATTCCTTTTTTCCTTAAATGTTTTTGTCTGTCTTTTTCTTTCAATATATTGTAAAGTATAGGATCACTTTTAATTCTTTCTCTTCTACGACGCTCGGCTATTCGTTTTTTCAGCAGCCGGTCGTGTCTTGATTGTTTACGATGCTTTTTGGGATCTGTAATATGAGGACTGGTTTTTAATCAAAGATGGTGTGGAAGGCACAATCTTGCTATAGGTATGTGAAGGTTGTTCCCGTTATTAATTTAAAAAAAACCTACAGGATATTACATAACATCACGGCTGTAATCCACGAAGGGTTAAGCAGAGTTCGAATGCACCTTGCTTATAGGCCTCTCGATTGGTGCCCCATAACAGACTCATTCTTGGAGTAGTACCATGTAGGCACAGTTGCCGGCACGTAACATGGCAAAGTTTTTGCGTAGTGGGGGAAGTTTGCGCATGCACATTTAGTACATTTTTACATGCGCAGTTTTCCCCTACTACGCCAAAAGCTTGCCAAGTTACGTGTCGGCAACTGTATTTGGTTTACTCATTTGGAAATACGTAAATTTCTTGTATAGAATTATGGCGCCTCTTCCATCTCTACTTGGCTAGAATGTTATTGTTACTTTCCCTGTGTTATAAAACAAAATGACGGGTAAAGTAAAAGTGTTATATTTAAGTGATTCTCAGAAATAAAAAAATATAATGTGTTCAGTTCTTTATTCAAATTATAATAAAACTGTTCTGGGCGCCTACCGCCATCTCTTAATACAATATTATTTTAATATTAAATACTTCGTAATTTCTGTTGTTGCATTTTTAACTCTCGGCGCTGATCCGAGCGTTGAAAGTTCAACAGTGAGGAAAGCAAAGTAATATTAAAATAATATGGTTTTAAGAGGTTGTGGAAGCCCCCTGAATAAGATAAGAGTAATCAAATAATGTTTAATTTAATAACAAAATGTTTAAAAATTAAAAATAAAATATCTGTAGTATTATTACAATTATAAAATAACTATCTGTACGCATAATTTCTTGCTAAGTTTTTGTTTTATTAATTTAATTAATATTATAATATTATTTGTCTATCTAGCGTGTAAATGCAGTTTCCTCCGTATTTGAAAAATCACTTAAAATCATAAAAAATCTATACAATATCTAAACTTTTAAACATAAGTAGACTTAATAGGACTTAATAATAGATTTATTAAAAAAAGATATTTCAGTTATTTGCATTACTTAAATTAAATATCTTTATCTTATTAGGGTTAAATACTCGAAGAGTAAAAACGGGTGTAACTCTATTACGGCGATTTTGGTGTCCATACGTCTGTCACAGGGCTGTATCTTTTGAACCATAACAGATAGACAATTTTTTTTTACAGAATATCTATTAATATAGCCGTTAACAACCAATAATAAAAATAAAACAAAGTTATTAATAAAAAGCAAAAAAAAATAATTAGAAAGAGTTTCTACATTTTTTTTGTTTTTTTTTTTCTATTGTACAGTTGGACGGAACCTTTCTCGTGCGAGTGTGACTCGGACTTGCCCCGTTTTTTTTTCATAATCATTTTACTAGGCAGTTTGAGTACGCAACAGGCATAATACGCGCCACGAAAGATGAGACTTGACAAGCGTCAGTAATGGAGAGCTTGCGCAGGTATGGATGCATGAAATATTTATACATAATTTATGTATCCATTCCGGGATATTTCGATGACATTTAGATTACAATTATTAACAATATTATTACATGTATGTGGATTCCGTAAAACTTCTTTAATTTTGGGTCAAGAAATAAAAAATAAATCAAAACAAGAAAAAGAACATCTATCCTCGTACGTCGTCTAATTTGCACTCTCTTCCTTTCTCTCTTTCTATCTCTTTCACACTTATTCTTCTTTCACTTGCTCCTTTTATACATTCCCTTTTACTCATAATCCGTTCAACACTCGGCCATCCTACATGTACCTATTAAGAAATAATAAAGTTTGTGTGGTGTGTCAAGTGTCATCTGTCGTGTCACGTATGGTACGAGCAATTTATTAACTTACCTGCACTCTTCTTTCGTTGACTGCGGGAAAACACACACGTTGTGTTTCGATTAAAAACGCAAGTGCGGCGCACACACCGTATGTGTTTTTCTACGGCGAACATGCGAACAGTGATAGCTAGCCGCATTTGCGTTTGGCGTAGCGAATGTTCGCCCGCAGTCAAGGGGTTAACGAAGCTTCTTATATATCCCAGTAGAAGTTTTGTAGTACATTGGAGGCTCATGATTATGTTCCATATTGGTCGAAGTGATACGTTTCTTCGAATCCATTTTTAGCCATGCGCGGCATTTCAGCTTCTCATACTTGGAACAGTACGCATTCCTCTTTCTCGGATCCTTAAAGGAATAGGTGAAGTTCCTATACATGATCACATTTTTACCAGCTACTTTGATTATCTCGTAATCTGTAAGTACGAAAGTTTTCTATATTAAGACAAAGAAGGAGAAAATCTCGGGACTGCCTCGTTGGTCGCAGAACGCAACTGCTGAGCGTGAGATCTTGGGTTTGATTCTCAGGTCGAGCAAAGTTTTATTGAGTTTTTCCATCAGAATTTCTTAGCGGATTTTGGAATAAATTTGATGTAATTTTGTTTTAGATTATTTGTTTAATTTACACTGCAGAGCAAAATCCTTTGTAACCGCTTTTTTTTCCTTAAACGTATAAATGTCAAAATAACATAAGTTGACAGAAATAAAGAAAACAAGTATATTTAATACAACAATTATTTAATATTTTTACTCTTATTTATTGTATCTTTAAGTAATGAAAGTTACATTTTAACAAAAACCTAATTATTAAAATTTTATAATGTTGATAGATTTTCTTAAAATATTAAAAAAAGGCAACAAAGACATCACATTTAAACATGCGCAAAAATGCGCTGTATATAGATAACATTAGACTAATAAAAGCTTGTCAAATCAACAATAGTATATTATAAAGTTATGGGAATCTTTTCTAAAGCGTGCTTTTGTTACTTTTGGCGTCTAATTCTACAAATTATTTATGAATAAATATACGAGGTGTATAGAGACACATCACATTGCCGTTTACTACGCCTAGTGCCCAGTAAACTTAGTGCCCAGTAACATTAGGCAAAAAATATTACTGGGAAACATTTTTTGTGTGTAAAAAATCACTGTTTTTTAGAGCGTTTTGTAACGTCATGTTAAGTGCATGTTGTTACATTACTAAACAAAACTAAATTTTACTAAACTCAACTAAACTTTAAATACCTAGACTCCTGAACTATTGTACAGGAGTCGTGTACAACAGTACAGTTCAAGTTTTACAAATTATTTCCGAATTAAGTTAAAATTTTGACCATCAATATTTCAGTAACCAGAAGAGAAGAGAAGACATGATCGAGATCAAAAAAAAAGCAATAGTAAGAAGAACGTGTAACTTTCGGCTTTGTCTTTTTACACCTTTTATTTTAAAGATTTATATTTACAGTTTATTTAGACGGTGCGAGAAATATAGTACAATTTGTGGTAGGTACATTTCCGTAGATGATCGGTCACTCGGGGAAAATCGCACGATATTTCTCGCATTGTCTAAATAAGGCCTTATACATTCATTTTTTTTTTTAAATACGCTATTGAGAAGCTATAAAACACGATAAAATTGATATTCTTACAGGTACTTTTGTTTCATAACATTTATTTAAACATACGCTTAGTTTACGTGGCTTATTATACGTTTTTAAAGCTGCCAAGCCTAAGGAGCATTAATGCGAACCCGTTCATGAACGAAAACGTATGAGATTCTAGATGCACAAGTATCAAAATTTTCGTTGGTATAACAAAAAACCCTTCTAGGTCTTTTCGTGTCATGATGGCCCAGCGGTAAAGGCACCCGCCTCTTGTACATGAGATTGTGCGTTCAAATCCGGACAAGTACAAAAGTTACTTTATCAATGCATATGTCTTTTTTAAGTTAATATGTAAACGTGTAATGAATATAAGTCTGAAATCGGCAATCAGACTTGAGCAAGCGTCGACGACTAATATTTTTGTGCTTTACTAACAACAATATGGATGCATGAAAATCCGAAATATTTTATTACTATTACAGCTTAACATATCGTCCTAAATGGTTCTGATAAAACACAGGATGTGGATGATTATGTTCAGTGTAAGCCGCAATTATGTTGCTTTGGGGGTCGAATTTGAGGCGCGCTGGACATCTCTGATGCGCGTACTTCGAACAGTACGCGTTAGTCTTCTTCCAACCCTTGAATGAATACGTGTATTGCTGATACATGATCATTTTTTTTCCAGAAGACAGGGTTACAATCTCGTAGTCTGTAAGTAATAGCTTTAATTATTTAAGTATTCAGTAAAAGGGTCGCGTCAGTAACAATATATTATAGTGGTAAATAAAGGTGGCAAGCTTTCGTCATGTAATAAGTAACATAATCGATTGGCACATAGTCCATAGAGGTACATAGTTGATCGATAGATTATAGTTTGAAAAAACTAGATCTATCATAACATAATTTGCATTTTACACGATTAACTTTTGCCTTCCGGGTTGAGTAAAGCAACCAAATTGAGTCACATAAACATTTTTGATGCATTTTTTTTTGATGTACTATGAGGTTCCTCCTTTAAGGTTTTATGTTTAGGTTATTTATTGTAGAATGTAATGATCGATGTATATATTAAAAAAAATACATAAACATTAATCAATTTAATTGCTATTCGTTTAATAGATAAAAGTATTATATTAATATTATTATATATATTTTTTAATTCTAGTGATACAATTTTTTATAGACCCCGTTTTCCATTTTTTTATAAAGTGGCGGAGGATGATTATGGTCATTAAAGACAGCGATGAGAGCGCCAGTGTTGCTCAATCTGAGCTGCGCCTGGCATTTCTTCTGGACATACCTGGAACAGTATGCCAGGGTCCTCATCTGACCTCTGAACGAAAATGTGTGACCCTGGTACATTAGTACCTGTTTGCCTGTAGATATAGTAATAAGCTTGTAGCCTGAAAATAGAAGAATGTATTATTTATTGAAAAACAAAGTCGTTTCCCGCCGTTTGTACGCTCAGGGAGCCCCGTCTCTTAAAACACTATTATTTTAATATTTTTTTTGTCTTGTGCACTGTTGGATTTTAACGCTCGGCTCAGCACCGAGAGTTGAAACTCCAACAATAGAAATTACAAAGTAATAATAAAATAATATTTTTTGAGGTGATGGTGGTACGCCCCCTGATCTTTTAAACTACGCAACGGATATTAATGCAGTTTTCATCAATAGATAGAGTAATTCAAGAGGAAGGTTTATGTGGTTTTAAATGGATCGCTAGTATTTTTATTTAAAATTTTAGTTGACGCGACTACGCGTTGCTGTGGCGCAGGTTTGCAATAAAAAAATAACCAAAAATCGAGATAAAAACTATCCTATCTTTTAAGTTTGACCAAATTACACACAGTAAGCCAAATTTAAAAAAAAAATAAGCAGTTCCGGAGTTTATCCCGGACAAACATCGTCACGCGAATTTATATATATAAAGATAAGCCAAACAGGCTAGTCAGGGGTGTTTAATATCTTCTTGGGTAATTACCGTAATTTTTGTGTAAGTTCAATGTTATAAGGAGCAATGCCCGATGGAAAAACTCATGCTAAGCAATTGCAGAGGATATACCTCTATGTATTTGAATACGTATTGGTAATTTTCGTGTATTTTTCTAGCTACAGTGCAGGTAATCATTAAACACAGGAGGAGTATAATAATTAGTTATTTGTTTAAAAAATATATATATTGCTATAATATAAATACGCTATTTGCTTACTAGCTATTGACTGCGGTTTCGTTCGTATGAATTTTCTTACTAACCTCTAGTTTCTTTTTAAATAAAATATAGCCTATGTTACTCGCTGGAAATGCATGTCATGGGTGATAGAATTAATAAAATCGGTTTAGTAGTTTTTGAGTTTATCTATTACAACCAAACTACAAATCTTTTCTGTTTACAATATTAGTTTAGATTTCGATTTCGACAAAATTACCTACTAAGTCGATTTATGTGGATAAAGCAATCAAATTGAATCATTGAATCAATTTGGTTGAACAGTGAAATAATAATTGTTCAAAATAAAAAAATAAAACGATAAAAAAAATAGATCATTTATTATGTTTATATAATGACGCTACAATTTTGTATACATTCCGTTTAGCATTTTTCTATAAACTGGCGGTGGATGATTATGTTCCGCTCTGACCACCATGACGTCACCATCCTCGTCTATCATTATTTGAGCGTCACACTTTCCCCTAAACCTTCTAGAACATCTCAATGTACGGCTGTTGGTTTTCAAGAATGAGAATGTGTATTCCTTGTACATGAGTAAAGTCTTCCCTTGGTCCGTCGTGAAAAAGAACGCTTTTTCTGTAATTAGAAATTAAGATATGATCATTGATTTTTAAATAAAAAATTAACTTAAAGTTGACAATGCAAAACAATATATTACATATGTAATTCATCGTGAGGAAACCTGGACTTTACTGTTCCAGTCAAACCATGACAGAGGCCCTTGAGGCGGTTTAGAAACTCTGACGCGAGGGTGTGTAGGGTTCTTAGACCTTACTGCCCACACGATAAAGAAAAAGACATATGTAACTATACTCATACAGTTATTATGAGATATGAAATTCTTCTCTCTCTTGACTGCCTCGTTGGTCTAGTGGTCGCAAGCGTGACTGCTGTGCATGAGGTCTTGGGTTCGATTCCCAGGTCGGGCAAAGTGTTATTGGGTTTTTCCATCAGGAATTTCTCAGTAGCAGCCTCGGAGTCTGAATTTGTGCCCGGTTGATGGCAATAGGCTCGCCCCCTATTACATGGGACTAAAAACATAACTGGCGAAAGGTGGGTGTACTAATGGGTACACCTCTGCCTAACCCTTCGGGGATTACAGGCGTGATGTTATGTGAAATTCATTGTCATGATTGACTAAAAATTAACTTTTATGAAATAAAACAATAAACTTAATCAACTCAGAACTTTAATTCATTTATATTTAGGACTAGCTTTTTCTCGCGACTTCGTCCTTGGGGTAAGACAAGTGAACCATAATATGCCTACGGCACTCAGTATTAAGACTAAATCAGAGAATAAATGTATGAAACTGGACTAGTACTTCCAGAGATTACCCCTGGACAACAAAACAAATCAACCTCTTAAGTTAATAGAAAATACAATAAATTAGGTTTCAAGTAAAGAATCATTTACTTTCACAAATGATGGGGTCCATGGCCTTTTTAAGGAGTTGTCCAAACGGTTGGTTGACACTTCCTGTGACCCAAGGGCTAGCTATTACCTTCGCCAGAGGCTAAGCATTGCCATCCAACGTGGCAATGTCGCCAGTCACACATTTTGGACACATTTCTAGTTGACGGTGATGCAGACGAATTTTTTGCTACCATTTACTTTCAGTTTCTTTTTTTTATACTGATTGTTTTCTCTAATTATAAATAAAAAGTCTGTAAGTATTGTACATAATTATTATTGATGATTGATGACATCATGACATGAATAAATAATAGAAAAAATAAATATTCAATGATGATTTATCAGATTAATTTAAAGCATAATACTGGTTTATTTATAATTGAAGATAATAAATTAACGGTACAGCCTCTAACTCTCACAATTTGATGAACCAAATGATAAATTTATAACTTAAAAATAATAAAATAATATAAAGAAATAGAAAGAATTTTTCGTCAATGTAACTTGGCTTCTCCTCTCTTTCAAGATTCGATCTGAAAATAAATATTTTTTTACAGTCAGGATTAAGTATAGCCTAGGTGTACATTTGCTTAGGCGCTCTTGCTACGCGCGTTAACAAAGCGCTTTAAGCGCTTATAAGGGATGAGAAAATGAGCTTTATTTTGAAAATTTTTGTATTCACTTCCTTTCTAGAACTATCATCTTCCACACAATCTATCCATCGTTTATTTACGGCCGCTTTCTATTATGGGATCTGAAGATTGATCCCTGCCCACATCCAATCAAATAACGAAGTTTGCAATCTCAGACTGCAAACTGGGCCATTGATTGGTCGTTAACAAGGATCAATATACAGATAGCACCACAGAAACCAGCCATTTTTACTTTTGTTTTATGTTTGCATACTCTAAGGCCGCCCTTACATTTGTAAGTGGCTTCCGTAAAATTTATTATGTAAGTAACTTAAGGCTGTATTCGAAAGTATCAAGAAAATACGATAAGCGACTTATAAAGAGTGTTTACATTTGCTTTAAGTTAATTTTAATAGTTACTTACATGAGTAAAACTTCAAGTGTAAAGGCGATCTAACGTAAGATATAAAAACCACAAAATACTTACCGTCTTGCCTGAAGTCTGTCCATTTCATGTCTGTATTCAGCTTCAGTCCTCAAGTCTGAAGGTTCCCTCAGACTCTTTCGTGGCAAAGTCGACGGAGATACCTTGTAATCTGATTGACAATCACGATTCTTGTCCAAACGTTTTCGTAGCGACGGTACACAGTAATCTGGAACATAAGTTTGTGTCTTTATTCAGTGTGTGTGTGTTTTTTTTGTTCTTTTAGTTGTGAGTGGCAACGCAGGGAGGGGTCGCCCTAAGAAGACCTACTGACCTTATTGGTGAGGTTCTTGGGAAAGGTCAGGTATGAACGTAGATGAGGCTAAAGGAGTATGTAAGCAGAATTTTGTAAAAGCCTAATTTAAAAGTGTGCCGTGGAGTTTCATGCTCGTTCTTCTCCATAGAGGCCTACCTCTGTTTTGGGACGAGCAACTAGCTTCAACTTTCGGACTAACTGACCGACTCCTTGACAATTCAAAAGTGCCAGTTTGACTAAGGATCGTAGCAGGTGGCGTTCCGTGGTTTCTGCCTTTACGTAGGTATGTTTATTCTTTCTATTTTTTTAATGCCCTATATTTTTTTTTTAAAGTTGTGCTTGCTGCTTGTGATCCTTATGATCTCTATTTAATTATTATATTTCTACCCGTGTGAACCTGTAATTGGTGTTATGTAAACTTTTCAACTTCTGTATTCATTTTGTGTATAGCTGTTGGTTCTATCGGAAAAATAAATTAAAAAAAAACATTAATCAATTAATAATAAATAAATAATCTTATTACAAATAATTTTGTTCGTTACTTAAGTGTACAAAATATTGTCGAATCCTTTTTGTATAACACCAACGATACCCATACCTCCTTAGGTATACCACTTATAAGAAATAAATCCACTTCTTAGGTACCTATTTCTCAACTATATAATTTAAATAAAATAAACTATACCCATCAAACTTTTATTGTTTTAAATAGCACTACAAATACGAATTTTAAAACTACACACATGGTTACAAGATTAATAAATAGCAATAAATCGAAATTCAAAGACTAGAAGTATGATGTAGAATAACAAATAACCACTAACACATATTTTTACTCACATTTAAACATAAGTTGGTTTGAGACATAAGATGAAGACAATGTAGTCTCGTGTTTAGTGTTATTTTCGTACTGTAAATAAGATCGATGAAATATATGCTAAAGATTATACCTAAGACTTAACTACGTTATTATGTAAACGTGTATAATGGTTATCCTATAATAAATTAATGAAATCCACACAAAATATGAATATAATGACTAGAAATAAATATGCTTACACGACTAACATTCTATGTTTTACTAATATTTAAGCATAAGTTGTTTTGAGATTTAAGCGAATACAATGTTGTCTCGTGTTTAGTGTCATTTTCGTGCTGTTAATAAGATCGATGAAATATATTCTAAAGATTATACCTAAGACATAACTACGTTATTATGTAAACGAGTATAATGGTTATCCTATAATGAAATAAATTCCACACAAAATATGAATATAATGACTAGAAATAAATATGCTTTCAAGAATATTAAATAGCAACTTACATTCTATTTTTTACTAATATTTAAGCATAAGTTGTTTTGAGATTTAAGCGAATACAATGTTGTCTCGTGTTTAGTGTGATTTTCGTGCTGTTAATAAGATCGATGAAATATATGCTAAAGATTATACCTAAGACTTAACTACGTTATTATGTAAACGTGTATAATGGTTATCCTATAAGTAATAAATTTATAAATTTCACACAAAATATGAATACAATGACTAGAAGAATACAGCTAACAAAAAATATTTTAATATAATTAAGCATAAGTTGTTTTGAGACAAATAAGAAGACAATGTGATTTTCGTGCTGTAAATAAGAAAGATACAATCTTGGTTAAGGATACCTTTACCTACGACTCAATAATAACTTATACGTTATTACATGAACGTGCAACGGTTATCATAATATAGTAAATGATATAATACATGAATGCAAATCCAAAGACTAGAAATATAACAATCTTGTAATACAAAAATAACAAAAGTAACCAACATATTTTGTTTATGTAAATAAATGCGCAAGTTGACTAGAGATCAAAAAAATGTATTTTATTTATTTTTTTATTCTTTGGTATAATACACAATTACGGAATAGCGTAACGTAATACAGTTAAAACTTAATTACTAAACCTTAATTAACACCGTAACCAACACCGTTATCCACAACTTAAAAATGTCGTCTAGGATTAGTGGTATTTTCGTGCTGTAAAGGTGCTCCCTCACCGAGAGCATTCACGTGTATTGTAACATTATAGATTCAACTTTGAGCATTACATTACAATAATACCTCCCTGACTAACGAGCATTTGCGTGTAATGTAACATATAGATTCGACTTTGAGCATTACATTGGAAGTGGAGCGCATTGATGTTACAAGTTGTATCAAGATATTACACATTGTATCATTACAAGGTGCGCATTGTAATGCTCGGTTCTCCTCCTTCACTGATGTAATGCTCAAATCTGTAACGTTACATTACACGCGAATGCTCCCGGTGAGGGAGCACCTTAATGAGATTGATCAAATGATGGACATAAAAATAGACATAATTATTACCTATGGCACGTTAATAAGTGAACGTGTTTAATGGTTATCATATAATAATTGTATAATTTTGCATGAAATACGAATTCAAAGACTACAAATATGCTAACACGAATGACAAAAAGCAACTAACATTTAAGCAAAAGTTATTTAGAGATCTAAATGAAGACATTATCTCGTACTGAATATAATTTTCGTGCTGTAATAAGATTGATTAAATCTATGATAGGGAATATACCTACGACGCTCATTTTGGAATAACCAGTATAGTTAGATAAGAGCTCACGAAATCAAGTATTTTTTATCAAGGCCTGCTACCGTAGATCCTACCATACGCCAGTGTAAGGGGCCGTCTCCGCGAGCGAGAGAATCGCGGCGATATTATAGTCGTACCCCACGTATTTCTATACACTCTCTTAGAACGAGTGGAAATACGTAGCACGACGATAATATCGCCGCGATTTTCTCGCTCGTGGAGACGACCCCTTTAGGCATACCTAATACATTGCCATACATTACTTACATGGCAGCTCAAAATGAGTCAAAAATGTTACGTTCGCCAAATTTGCTTTTAATGGAATTCATTCGGCTTTAAGAATGCCATACAGTACACGGCATAATTGCACAAAACAAGGTGCGTAATTTCGGTAGCTCACTTTGAGTCGCGTAAATAACGCCAGACTAGCTTTTATCTGATCCCTGCCTCCGTTCGTATGTTTTATCGTGGATTAAAAATCAGGTAAAGCATCAGGTGAAGCATCAGGTGAAGGATCAGGTAAAGCATCAGGTAAAGCATCAGGTAAAGCATCAGGTAAAGCATCAGGTAAAGCATCAGGCTCATCGTCATCATCATGTTCTGGAACCGTGACCGGCACAAATCTGTTAATTACAGATATAATTAAAATGACTAGCTCTGTGTTTAAAATATATTTTCCAGCTTCATTTATCCAATAAGATGGGGGTCCGTGGTTGTGGTCTGGACAGATTACCTCCAGATGATCGATCTCATTGAAGTACAATTCCGCGCTGCAGCCGTGTTGGTGATTATGACATTTCCAAACATTAACAATGTCCGTTGGGTAGTACGCATAGTTTTGAAACAAAATCATTTTTCCTTTCCTCAATGTGTCTACCACTTTCAATTCTGAAATAAAGGGATTTCATTAGTATAATTTTTACCCTTGAAAAGTAATTCAGCTACAATTTTTAGGACTACAATTAAATTTTTATGCGACATTAAAGTATAATTTATATAGTATTTTAGACTGGTCGACTGACATGGCCAGGGGGCTGGCCTTTTCTTAGGCAGAATCGGCATTGCCATACAATGTGGCAATGCTGTCAGCCTTTTGAGCATCAGCCCCATCGACCCACATAAGGTTCCTGATTTATTGTATATAATTTATTGCCATCATCATTTGTCTGAAATACTATATAAATTATAATTTCAGGAAAATTAAAAAAAAAACGATATTGAGTGTTAAGAATTTATTCTTTAATAAGGTATCTTAATGACATCATCATTTCTTACATGCTTATATTAAATATTATAAAACTATACGTTTTTACGAGTATTACGAACAAATAAAATTAAAGCCGTTTTCACACATACCCTTAAACGCAAACGCACACACTCATACTAAATGGTCTCAACCAAAATCTCATAAGTATACATGAATATATTATATTATGAAGAAATTACGAAAAAAACTATTCTTGTACAAAAAATTGTTACTTTCTAATAATATTGCGGAGAATCATAAAACACGAGTAGCAAAGCTTAAGGCCGACTTTACACTAAACATATGTAAAATATAATTCTGTCCCTTTCCACCTCAGACGATTGACAAAAATAGTGTAGAAAAACACTTAAAAAAGCCGATAGTTTAGTTACTTAACTAACTTTCGTAGAATATATTGGTACTAATATAAGCTTGTGGTTAGTCAGTTTTCCGTTTAATACCTTAATTTCAAATTGTAACTCAAAATCTCGTAAGAGGACACTGAATAACCAAACAAGCCTAGATATTAGTGCCTACAAAAAGTCATCAAGTTTAAGCCTGATCGCACACGGACCACCGACCGCCCCCGACGAATTTCTTTTAGTTTTCTTACATTATATAAGGACTCTCCGCACATGGTTGACGTCGGTGGCCGCCACATCGCCGGCGCCTCTAGCGTCAGGTGGCGGCGTTTGTGACTGTCGCGTGTGGTCTTGTGCGGCCAGCATAATTACCAAGACGAGAATACTTGCACGGAGCACACTGTCGGAAAAGTATCTCCAAGTACGTTATTTACTCAATGATCTCAAAAACACATACTTTCCACCACTAGTTACAAAGTACTTAGGTGGAGCATGGCAATGTACCACTTCCCCCGCCACCATCCTGTAATGGCTATCCAAACTCACTCGAGCCTTACAGCCCTTCTTCCTCTGCGAACAATACCATCGAAATTTGCTACTCATTCGAATAAAAGAATAGTTTTTATACAGAAGCATGTTGTTTTTCTTTCCAGTTGGTACTAATTTGTAATCTGAAAAAAATAAATATTGAACATTTTGGTTCTGATCTACATTAACAATTAAAACAAATGAAATGTATGAAAAAGAAGGCGAGATTCTGTGATAACAGTTGATAGACATGTAGCTGCACTGACGGAGCAACTTTAGTAGACGTATCTGGCAACATTTTTTGGTAGTTTAGCAATTGATATGTCTGCGCAGTTTAATCAAATTCGGTATAATTTGTAACTCGTCAAACACGTAGTTTCCAGTTGTGGGATCAAAGTTGCTTCATCTGCGGAGCACCTTATGGAAAAAGTCTTGTGTCATGTCTTTTACCATAAGGTCATCAGGGATCAGCAAACTGTGTAGGGTCCTACACAACATTTTAAAATCAACGGGAGAAGCGTGAAAAGGGAGAGGAAAAGAGGACAATAATGATGATAATGAAGAAATTGTTAGTAGACAGTCGTTTGTGTATACAATGTGTATATAATAGTTCCGGAGATAAGCGCGTTTCAAACGAACAAAAATCTCGTTAGCTTTATTATATTAGTATAGATTTGGATAACTGCATAGTTTCCTCAGAGAAGATATTGATATCAGCATTAAAACTAGATTGTTAGGTACGTACATCAATTTTACTGAACACATTATAATTACATTTAATTTAATTTCAATATTTTAAGATAATACAAGACTACTATAATCGTTATCGTTCTTCTAAGCTATTTACTAAGTACATTTAGCAAAGGGGACCCGTCAAGGTAGCTTGCGAAATGCAGAATTTCTTACTTTTCTGTAAATTGATGGAAGACTATTTCTAAAAAAGATTTCGACTTCTAACAAATAGTATTAGAGAGGTAATGAGGTATATTGTTGTTTAAAATGATAATTTGTGTATTATATCACCGAATCTCCACTCAAACGGAGCTCTGTTCCTTGTCAGTGTTTATTCTAGCCGGCCAATAAAAGCAAGCTTAAGATGAGGAACTAGAATTCCCCCGGGAGATCAGATTCGTGGGGTCGCTACTGCCCAACATCACAAGCCGTCCAGCGGTTCTTTTTACCGTCATTATAATATACAATTTATATTCAAAAAACACCTTATTCTGACACATCAAGTTTAATTCATAAAATAAAACCCTAACTTAAACATACCCCCAAAACAAACATATCCTTATTAAATTTTAACATATTCTCCACCTTCCATTTGTATGTACTTCGGTGCTTTGTGGTTGTGGTTGATATCCCCAGTCAGTACTGTTCCGTCATTATCCAGTTTCAGCTTAGCAGGACATCCTGAAAGCCGCGCAGAGCACCGCAGGTACCGTCTTCTTCTATCACAGAATGAGAACGTGTAATTATGATACATAACCAACGTTTTGCCGTTAGCTAACACCATCATTTTTAGCGCTAGAAAAAAGAAGTTTTATTTTAAAAGTGAATCATTTAGAGGTAGGTAATACAATAGATATTACTGATGTAAGGAGTTAATCTTATGAATGTTAATAATATAATAAACAAGGTGTAGCGACATCTATAATTCAGAATACGAACAATTCCTAGATCGCACAATCATAGTTTGCCACGCCATAAGCATTTAAAGAAAATCCCGACAACAACCGTTGGGCAGCAGCGCACCAGACACAACACCCGCCTGGTCGGATGATCCTCCCTTTTCAACAGAGGGTGAGAAACTTTACACCGGGTTTCTCAAACCTCTAAAAAGGTTAATCCTACACCTATCTATCTGGTGTAGTCTTACATTTAACTTGAACTCATAATTAAATATATATGTATTAATAATAATCATATAATTTGTGTAAGCGATAATATTTAAGAACTTATTTTGTTTATTTTTGGGCCTGCCACACTATATCCATTTACTGCAGCTCCTTAAAGGCAGAATCAACAGTAGCGACCGCCAGAACAGCGCCGAAGCAATGAAGCTCGACGAGTCCCGGAAAAACGATTCGACTATCTTGGAGCTTGCAACGAAATTATTCAAAAAAAAGAATAGCGAAGGAGTAAGAAAATTCCCATCAAACACGCTGGAGAGAGAAAAGTTACAATTTACTTTGTTTGTAAAATAAATAAATGAACAATTTAGAATAAATAAAGGTAATCTCATAAACCCTCAAAAAAATTGCCCGCATTGTTGTCAATAGGACAACTGCCCAAAAGACTGGCAGCATTGCCAATCTGTATAGTCCAAGAATAGGTCAGCCCTCAGGTCAGGTGAAGGGTCGACCAGCCGCTGGGCGATGTCTCGAAAAAAAAAATCATAAATTGTGTAACTGCACTATATTATTTATATATTTATTTAGATAACTAACGACGATACATTAATATATTTTAGAATATTGCATTATAGTTTTATATGACTTATATACTGACAAATATTCAAATTTAATATTTATTATATAATATTTCGGAATATTGCATTATAGTTTTATGTGACTAATATACAGACAAATATTCAAATTTGGACCAACAAAAACTAATTATTGCTATCTTATACTGTCATCAAAAACAAGAAAGAGACAGAAGATAAAGAAAACTGACATCGCAGTATAAAAAGCCAATTCAATTTTTTTTTTTTTTAATTTGACAGGTGTTTTTTAATTTATAACTATTACTTTTTCTTTTAAAATCATTAATTTAAGAACGTTTTTCACGTGATCTGACAAACACATACTCGCCAGTTCCTGTCACATAATATTCTGGAGGTTCATGAGTATGCACGTTATCAGCTCTCAAAATTGTAACATCGTCTACGTCCATTTTGATTTTAGCCTTGCAGCCGATTTTTTTTCTAGAACAATACCAGCTACCCTTGCGAACTTGGGCGAAGGTGTACCCTCCAAGCATGAGAATCTTGTTCTTGAAACCAGTAGGTATTAGGATGTAATCTGGAAGAGTAAATCACAATACATAAAAGTGAAAGGTCACTCACTCATCACGAAATATCGAAAACCGCTGGACGTATAAAGATGAAATTTGGCAGGGAGGTAGTTTATAGTTAGTAGACGTCCGATAAGAAAGGATTTTTTTAAATTCACCTCCTAAGTAGATGACACGGGTATCCAAAATTTGTATCGAAAAACTTAGGGAGTCAATTTAGTTACTGGAATTTAATGCTAGTGCTTCCCTGATTCTTGAGTGTTAAACGCACGAAAACGTTTGTTCAGGCATATTACACCGCAACCTCTTCTATTAAAATCATACTGTTTAAACACATGGAATAATGATAGTCAGTACCTAATAAAAGTACCAATATATGACACAAACCACTTCATTCCGATTTATTTTATTTTAGGGCACACATTTTTGTTACTCCTTATTTTAATAATACTTAATGTACAATTTTTAAATACATACTGATTAATAATAATGACTACCTAGATGTATGCTTTAATAAGAAGAAAGCGACATTTATTTACTTTTTGATGTACAATTTTAGCGAAAAAGAACAGCCGATACATACATACATTCAAATGACTTGACCTGTTTTTAGTCCTTCTAAAATCTATAATAGGCTAGATGTCACCACCAATCAATTGACGGACTTTTTATTACCTGACAATTCGTGAGAATGGCAAAAGCACAGACTACAATATAATATAGGGCAAACGACAACTGTGACTGTCTGATTTGTGCCGACTCAATTAACTAACTATTTCGTAATTTGAAAGCAACTAAAAATAAATTTTACGGTTACTTGAAAAAAAAACAAGTTTTCAGTGCTAAAATAAAGTATAGAGAAGTTATGTCTTGGAATTATTGGCACATAACACACCACCACATGCACATTGGACACCATTGACCAATAATTCCCAATTACGTAACTTAAACACAAAACTTATGAATAAATAATAATTAAATTATAAGGTATGTACAATTTATTAAAGGAAAAGTAGGAAGCTTAGACTGTACTTATAATTCTACACTTGTTTTTATCACATACACAAACAGCCAGACTACGACTGCCAGATTTACGAGTGGAGATAAACTACTATAACATGGCGTGCCCCTCCATTCTACTATTTCAATGTGTGTGTGTGTGTCAGTTCAGTGTCACACTAATAATAATGACGCCGCTAGTCCAGCAACAAATCACTGATTTGTTTTTGTTTTGGGAGCCGTCTCAGTGCGCACACATGAGTTGCGAGTCTTTTACATACTTTCAAACGTTTTGAATTGTAGAAGAGCGCGCCAAGTTATCGTAGTTTATCTATATGAATAACTTTACGTTCGTGTACTTCTTCTAAGAAACACATATTCACCAGTTTCCGCTACATGATATTCTGGTGGTTCATGATTATGTATCTTGAAGGCTTCGGCTATTGTCACCAAATCTGTGTGCATTTTGACCTTCGCCTTGCAACCAGCTTTCTTCCTGGAACAGTACCAGTACCGTTTGCTGTGCATCTGAGCGAAGGTGAAACCATCAAGCATTAGCAGTTGGTTCTTATGGCCAGATGGTATAAGAACGTAATCTGAAAGGTAAACCGACATTAAATAGTTTTTAGGAAGTCTTTTTTGACAGCAAATACGCCTAGCCTTTTCCCGACTATGTTGGGGTCGACTTCCAGTCTAACCGGATGCAGCTGAATACCAGTATTTTACACGGAGCGACAGCCTATCTAGCCTCGACAACCGTGTAACTGGGTAACACGATATTCCTTGGTACGACTGGTTGTCAGCCATTCAGGCTTCTGATGACCCGTAACGACCGTCAAAGTTCCACGTATGCCAGCCGGGACCACCGGCTTAACGTGCTTTTAGAGGTACGGGGGAGTCTCGGTGTGTAAAGATGGTCACCCATCTACGGACTGAAGAAATAAATAAGTACAATATTGGAATGAAATTTAATTACACTGTACACAAAAGGTGCCAATCGAACCCTATTACTAAGCCTGTGTCTGTCTGTCAGCGATCTTTATTATATCATGAACGTATTGGGTAGAGAGTTAAAATTTTCAAAGAGCGTGTAGTCATATTGCCTCTATATTAAGCTAAAATTATCAAGAATGTCCCATACAAAAAATGTGATCGTTTTTAGCTCGATCTTTAATTATTGTACCATGGCACGGAACCCTTGACCGGATTATTTTTCAATTTCATCCGTCTACCTATCTATGCATGTCGTAATTACAAACTCAAATCTACCCTTAACTAATTTACCCATCATTTCTCACACACCAACAAAAAAAAAGCTGACCATACAATACCAACAGTTGACATGCGAAAACAAGACACATAAAAATAACACACACTTTTAGTCAGGATTTAAATTAATTCTGTTCCTAATAAACACATACTGTCCACTGGGAGTCACATGATACAGTGGTGGAGCATGCGTATGCACTCGATATCCTCTAACAATGGTCTTCCCCGCAGCATCCAGGTGGATCTTGGCTTTGCATCCGTTTTTCGCTTGGGAACAGTACCAAAGCCGCTCACTGCTCTTTTGTGAGAAAGTATACTCATCCAGCATGAGCAACATATTATTTTTACCTGTTGCATTTGGCACAAATATAAATTCTGTAAAGAAAACGTAACCCATTATGTAAAGACGGCTTAATTGAGAATTGGAAAGTCGTAGCGCAAAATCGCGACCGAAAGAAGGAAAGTAGGGAGGCTTTTCCCTTTTTTCCCGACTGCAAGTAAAGGGTTGTTTTTCGCGCCTACCTTTGTATGTTT
The DNA here is from genome assembly GCA_949774945.1 of Hoplodrina ambigua. Classification (NCBI taxonomy): domain Eukaryota; kingdom Metazoa; phylum Arthropoda; class Insecta; order Lepidoptera; family Noctuidae; genus Hoplodrina; species Hoplodrina ambigua. The sequence goes on from OX458975.1 coordinate 12,422,695, forward strand.
GTTTGTAATATTCTTTGTCTCTCGAATGTCGCGCGTACCACATAGGTACAAAAGCTCATAGATAAGTGTTCGCGCAAAAAAATGTCCACAGTCGTTGGGTGAAATGAAGTTGTTAAACACATAAGTAATTATGCCCGCATTACACGGTACACATTTGCCTTTAAAGAAGGAAGAAGCAACCAAATCAAACAATGAAATAAAAAAATAACATACAAATAAAACATTTAATGTGTAACGTATTTAATTTTTAAGTGTTCAATTGAACTTACTTAGTTTGGCTGTAGAGATAAACTAATATATCGTGGCGCGCCCCTCCATATTATTATAATATTTAATTGTTGCTCAATTTGTTTTTGTTTCGAGAGTCGTCTCAGTACGCACACATGCGATATGAAACTTGTAAATACTTTCAAACGTTTTGAATTTGTGAAGGGGCGCGGCATTTTATAGTAGTTTATCTATACCGCAACAGTACAATATCAATCAATAATTATTTGTAAATAAAATATAATAAAAATGAAAAAACGAAAAATTGATTTCAGAAAACAAATTCATAATGAAAGAAATAGATTAGCCAATTTGAAGCCTTTTTTATTGCTTTTGATAAACGTTTTCGCCGCAAGTAAGCTTTTACTTGTTTATTATCCTTAATGCATACATTATATTTGTCATAAAACATAAACTAAAATTTGCCCATTTTTTCGTAATACCTATAATAAATTACTTAATTAAAAGTAGTTTTTTTATGAGTCGGGGATGAAGGTAGAAATTCTTCGAAATTAAAAGCTGCTTTATTAGTAGTATATTTTTTAAATGCCAAAACCAAAGCCCGTGGTGACATTTTGTTACCTAATTCTGTGGCCATACGTATATAAATAGGGTCAGTAGTTTTAATAGAAGGTTTCTGTAATTCTTTAGCATACTTTTTAAACAATTCTCTTTGCGTTTTTCTATCGACCATCGGTTTCCGACCCCTCCTTTTCATAAGTTTGATTTCTGGAAAATAGTAAAAATAAGAAAATTAGGGCTGCCTCGTTGGTCTAGAGGTCGCAAACGCGACTGCAATGCATGAGGTCTTGGGTTCGATTCCCAGGTCGGGCAAAGTGTTATTGGGTTTTTCCATCAGGAACTTCTCAGTAGCCGCCTCAGAGTCTGGATTTGTGCCCGGTTGATGGCAATAGGCTCGCCCCCTATTACATGGGACTGAAAACATAACTGGCGAAATGTGGTTGTACTAATGGGTACACCTCTGCCTAACCCTTCGGGGATTACAGGCGTGATGTTATATAATAAAATTAACGATCTCAAAAGTATAACACACAATTACGGCAAATAACATTTAATAAATAATAAAACATTAATAATTACTATTACTTGCAACTATTATTTATTAATTATGAACTATAATTTTTGTTCTTCTTTTAACTTGTAATATAATTTAATAAATTTCTTACAAAATTATGAATTGATCAATATTATTATTCTGTGAGAGATTTTGTAGCTGATAAAAAGTTATTTCATGGAAAACTGACCAGAAACCCGGTTATTAGTGGCCTTATCTAAAAAATGTTACCAAGTTTAGGTACTTATTGACCAAAACATGACCAGAATTCATTTTGTATGAAAAATGCTTCTGGTACAGTTCTCTTTACATACAAAACAACACACATGATCATTACACACACAGTAGGGTTTTGTTTTTTTACATAAGCATTTACATATTTCTCATAAAAAAATAAAACTTAAAATAAAACTAAAATTTGACTATTACAGGGGCTGAAAACATACCTGCCGAAATGTGGGTGTACTAATGGGTACACCTCTGCCTAATCCTTCGGGGATTACAGGCGTGATGTTATGTTATATAATAAATAATATTAATAATAACTAGTTTTTTCTTTAGAAAGTGTACGAGTTTGGGTTGAAGGTAGAAGTAGTTCTTCGAAATTATAAGCTACTGTTTTAGTATTATATCTTGTGAATGACATGAACAAAGCCTTTGGTGTCATTTTGTCACCTAATTCTTTGGCCATTCGTATGAAGATGGGATCATTGTATTTAACAGTAGGTTTCTGTAACTCTTTAGCATATTTTTTAAATAACTCACTTTTCGTTTTCCTATCTACTAGCGGTTTCCGACCCCTCTTTTTCATAGATTCGCTGTCTGTAAAATAAAAAAAATAATGATCTTAAAATCATAACACACATTTGCCACCAATAAATAATAATAAAACATTAATAATAAAGAAACTATTACTTGCAACTATTATTTATTTATTTATTATGAACTATATATATTATTCTCCTTTTACTTGTAACTTAAGTTTAACAACAAATAAATATAATTAACTACTTACAAAGCTATGAATTGATAAATGTTAATTATTCTGTGATAGATTTTGTTACTGCTAGGTAATTTATTATAGAATAGTTTTATTCAACATTCAAAGTAAACTCGTATTTTTTCAATAACAAGTTTTTGACATTTCATTTTGAAATTAAGTTTTCTAATGGAAAACTGACCAGACTGACCTGTTTATCTACAAAATATCATCGAGTTTAATTACTTTTTGATCAAAATACATTTTGTATGATGCGTACTGTCGGTACAGTTCTCTTAATACAGACACACATTATTTCACATCACATCATTACATACACATTTTGATAAACCATCATTTTAATGATAATAGAGTATTTCAATTTGTTCTGCTCCTAATAAAAATATACTCTCCACTATGAGTCACATGGTATATTGGTGGTGCATGCGTGTGCTCTCGGTGTGCATTCAAAATGGTCTTCCCCTCAGCATCCAGGTAGATCTTGGCTCTGCATTTGTTTTTTATTTGGGAACAGTACCAAATTCGCCGACTGCTCTTTCGTGAGAAAGTATACCCGTCTAGTAGAAGCAACTTATTCTTTAAACCACTTGAATCTGGTATAAATATGAAATCTAAAACAAGCTTTATTATGTTAACAAGAGCTCCATACAAATTAAGTCAGAATTACACGTTTAAATTTTGCCTTTAAATTCGAATAAGGCAACCAAATTGAATCGTGTAAACGTTTATATGAATTATTTAATTTGTATTTCATTTCGACGCGTTCAATCAAGGTGAATATTAGAAATAAAATCGAAACAATTCTGCTGTTTTATAGCTTTATTTTTTAAATATTGTTTAGAAATTAGTGTAAAAAAAAATAATTATGAGGTCAAAAATAACAATGAGTAATAAAAATAGTTGTTTTTTTTTTCTTTCAAAATAACATAGGTGTAAACTATAATAATTATAGAGTTATTTTAGAGTTTAGAGTAAATCTATCTTATAAACTATTATTAAAATTATACGAGTATATATTTTTTTAAATATTACAAAACATTTATTTATTGGCATGTGCTAAGATATGCTGGTCAATTAAAGGTAATATACTATTTATTAAATGTCAGATATCTTGATTTAAGCGGGAGGCAAAATATCCCGAATTTTTACTAAAGTACTAAGTTATACAGATAACGTAAAAAAATTATGTAGCTTACAGAAGCTACATAATTTTTTGCTCATATATTTTCTCACCAAACACAGCATCAATTGTTTTTGGTAACTATACCGATTTGAAAACCAAAATTCTGATAATTTTAATTTCTGCCCGAAATTTTACACACTGCACCTGGCAAATAAAATCTCAAATCCGATTTTTTATACACACATAATTATCTCAGAAATACATATCTTCCGTCTGCAGTAACATGGTGCTTGCGTGGCTCATGATCATGCGTATTACGCTCCACTAGAGATGGGCAGTGGGTTTAAACCCAACTGGGCAAAAAGGGCATAAACTGGGCAAATAGGGCAAAAACGAATTGACGTCCTTTTAAATGCCCAAAAACAGGGCAGAAACTCTAATTAGTTAAATTTCATAGTTATTAAGACTTTTTCATTAAGTAGTGGTAAGATTAATATAAGATAAATATCTATACTATTACTATAATATAATAATATTAATTAATATTTAATATTAATATTATAAAGAGGTAACATTTGTTTGTAAGTTAGTTTGTAGGGGGTAATCTCCGGAAGTTATGAACAGATTTTAAAAATTGTTTCACTGGTATAAAGCTACATTATTCGTGAGTGCTATAGGCTATTAATTATAAAGATATCATGCAAAATAGCCGAACTATCTTAATTTTTGTCTAGCCAGGTGGAAAAAAATAGCTCTTACAACAAAGTTTTTTGCATGCGCTGCCTTAACGGTTGTATATAATTGAAAACAATGTATGGCAATCTGGTCCGCCTTTAATAGTTCTACAAAAAAGTCCGCGACACCATGTTTCTATCTTTTATATTTTAGCAGTTAAAATAGCTTTTATGTGTTAAAAAAAGTATTTTTCGATGTACTTACCTTTGGACGCTTTTTTAAACAACAAAATATTAAACCTTATCGAAAAAAATATAATTATTATTATCATCACAAGAACATCATAGAGATACGATTTGCCCAAAACAGTATGTGAATTGGTTAAATAGTTTCGAAGATAATATAAAATTACTAAATCGCAAAATGCCGAACCACATTAGAACATGCTTTGTACGGACGTTTTATCCATTTACCCATGGTATTTCTGTTTTTGGGATATCGGACAGTTTCAGCGATTGTTTATCATGCCTAAAAGGAAATCACAACTTTCCCGTCAGACATCCCAGAGCAGCTCGAGTACGCCGTACGGAAGAGTCTACTCTTGAAAAACATCAGCGCCTCTTGAGGAATAGAGAAAATATTTCGCAAGCACGCGCTGGGGAATCTAGCTCCGAGCGTTCACAGCGGCTTAATAACCAAAGAGAACATCGCAGGTCCGTGCTCGGGAATCTAGCGCTGAACATGCGCAGCGTCTCAGTGATTTAAGGCAGCATGTCTCTGCAACAGGGGATAGGGAGTCTAGCGCGGAGCACTCGCAGAGGCTCGCTAGCCAGAGCGCAAGAACATCGCAGGCCCGTGCTAGGGAATCTGGCGCTGAACGTGCGCAGCGTCTTTAGGCAGGAAATAAATCATAGCACTCAGTACTAACCGAACCACACTCATAATTTCATCACAAGTCTAAATGGTTACCGACCAACGAAGTGGGCACGGGTCTGCTAGTTAAGTATAATATTAAAAACAATTGTATTGACCAAAAAGGTTCTACTTAATACTCTTATACTCGATGATTCAGCGTTCAACGACAACGATTACCACCAGCAGAGCAGAGTGTGGGCTGCTGTGCCTCCTGAATCACCAGCGTCAGATCTACCATCCACTGACGAGTTCATAAATGTTATCAAGAGACCACACGACAAATCATCGGGTGAAGATAATTTCAAATAGAATAATTATAGAAGCGTGTAAAACAGCGGGCGACGCGATCTTATCTTTTTTTTTGTGGTAAAAATCATCAAATGACTCCTTCCGCCCTGGGTGGGGCGGAAGGGACTGCCAGACTTTTACTCTTTACGTTCCGGGGCCACGGTATCCTGTTAAGACGTCCCGCAACCTCGGCAGGCGTTGGCCCCGTTGGGGGCCTCGTCCCTGTGCTGACAGTCTATGAGGCGCGCGCGAACAGAACGCGCCGTCGACCCGGGCTTGGTCCTTGATCGGACGGCGAGCTACCCAACTCGCCGTCCGTAAGCCCGCGCCTACGGTGCCCGGATGTCGCCTCGCGACGTCCGACGCCCTGGGCGTCTCCCGCGGCGGCTGGGGCGTGAGGTGGTTCTCTCCCTCACGCGGCCCGCCTCCTCCTTCGCTAGTATTACTGCTTCGCAGAAGGAGGTGACTGCATCCCATTCCCTCTCGCCCCGGAGCATGGCCTAAACCAGGTCCGGACGCGAGAGGTCGCCGCCGCCTATCGCCTCCCTGAGGACACGGCGGTGCTCTGCCCAAGCGGGGCAGTCCTGCACTGTTTGCTCCACCGTGTCCTCCGGGCGATCCACACAGTGGTGACACCCGGGCGTTTCCTCCCGCCCTATCCGACACAGGAACCTCGTCAGACGGTGAGGACCTGCGTCAGGCGATAGGTGAGGACGCCGTAGCGGTTCTCCAGCCACTCCTGAAAGAGGGGTCTTACCGCCGCGATTGCGGCGTGCCCGAACTTGGGTTGCGACAGTCGCATCTCCCATTCCGCCATGAGATCGCACCGCAGCACGGTGCACCTGTTTGAGCCGATAGGACCACCATTGGGGCGGTACGACGTGAATTGCTTCAAAGTCAACGGTTAGCTTTAATATTTTTAAGTAAAGCGTATAGAACCGTCAGTACTGAAGCCCTACCAGTACTTGCAGGTGTACTTCCAGTCGATCTCGAGGTGCAGCGACGTGCTGCAATGTACTATTCCACGCAAAAGACCATGGACGCAAACTTTCTAACACAACGTGACCGAGCTGAGATCTCCAGATTATTAAAATCGCAGGCTGACGTCTGGGAAGAACTTTTAATCAATGTAGGTGGGATAATTCTATCAAGGACCTGCCTCAGTTCTTTCCATCAGTTCGTGAGCGGCTAGCCAGAACATGGCTGGAGGTGGACCACTGTGTTGCCCAATTTCTCACAGGTCATGGCAACTTTAAGAGTAAATTATTTTCTTTCAAGCTTGTTGCTTCTCCTTTGTGTCAATACGCCTGACTGTGAATATGAACAATCTGCTCATCACATCTTATAGGAGCGTATTCTTTGGCAGAACGAACGCAATATTATGCTAGATAGTGTACAGGTTACATCCGGTGTTGATTATTATGCGGACCTTGTAGAAACTAGAACTAATTTCCATGCGTTCAAGTGTTTATGCCATACCTACCTATTACTGGAATCAAAAGTAACAGCTCACATTAGGACCCATTAATTTAATAATAATTCTTTTAATAATAATGCTTCTCCTAGTTACAAACATCCCTTTGTGCCTACTGGCCTCGTTCTGTTCTGTCTCCTGTCTTGTTTGGAGGGAAATTTGGAAATTATATTTTTTTCACTACACGTGTCCACGTCTTAGTGTGTTTAGGTACTATGTAAACTTAATTACATATTTACCTTCTAAAGCTGGTGGTGCAAGCTGGTGGTAATCAAAATATATTATGTTTAAATTGGAACACAAAATAGGTATCCACATCTAGGTGAGCATAAGAAATAGGTACCTATCATGTGTCTACAAACTAGGTATTTAAATTTGGAATTAAGTATAGTTTTATTTTACAAAAAAAAACACTTTAAAGTTAATTGAACTTATTATAATGTAATAATTTATGACATTTTACAATTAAAATAAATGCCCTGTTTTTGGACATTTATTGGGCGTAAATGGACGCTTATTGGGCATTTACTTAATACGTCCATAAATGCCCAGGCAAAAACCCATCTCTACGCTCCACACTTACAGCGCCATTTTTCGGGTCTATCTTAATGCGAGCCTTACAACCCATTTTCCTCTGGGAGCAGTACCAATTTTTCCCTCCATTCATTTGCGAAAACGTGTACCCTCCTACCATTAACAAATTATTTTTCAAACCGTTTGGTATGAACTTGAAATCTGGAAAAGAAAAGTTTTTAATTGAGATTCATTCAGAAACAGAATTCAGAAACATTCACGAGTATGCAATTCAATCCAAGCAGACGAATGACTGAACGTCTAGGTAGGTAGTTAGGTACTTAACAAATTTTGAGTCAATTTCCTTTAACTAACATTCAAAAGAAAATTTTTATTTAGGTACAATCTCCAGGACATCGAAATTCAGCAAAATTTTAAGAAATTAGGTACGAATAGATACAAAAATGCAATATTCCTTAAAAAGTTTAATATAATTTTAAACAGTTGTAGTTCAGTTTTAGGTATAATACTTAATTCACTAGAATAATACAAAAACAACATGGCAGTCACTATAATTATTGCTAAAATAAATGCGACTGTACCGACGAAATAGTATAAATAGACTACTTATGTATAGAGCTTCTTATTGCTACAATTACTCCTCTTAAGATTACACAGCATTACAAACCCGTCTTTAAAAAACACATTTACAAACTCCAAGCAAAAAACAGACTACAATTTATGTAGTGTGGAAGCCAATATTGTACTCCGTTAGGAAAAAAGAGGTAACTGTATTGTAAAAAGAAACATTTAGTTAATTGCACATCTTTTGGGGGGTTAAAGTACTCATGATTACGACGAAAAAAAAACTAGTAAGTTCATTGTGTTTTTGTTGAGAGTGGCTGATTTTTGTTGGGCCCATATTTGTGTTGTTCTTATTCCTGAGTAATATAAACTCTTAAAGATACGAGGTGTATCCTTTAACTCCCCTAAAATATATGCAGTGAATCAAAAATCGGCCTGTGTAGCGCTATATATTACTTGCACTGGAAAAGTGACATTGGTGCCGATTCCCTTGTTCACAAACTAGACTAAATTTAGAGAATTGTCATCTCTTACCAACCTACAGCGAAAGGAAAGGACGGTGACTACTAAGTGATGTCAAATTAGTTTTGCCTTGAACTTTTCCATATTTTTACGTGATACGTTTTAAGATATCAACTATAATAGTATGGATGTGTCAGATTGACTAAATTTGACAGCTCTTATTTACATTAGTCTCTTTCTTGTTTTATTGGACAGAAAAAGATGGAAATAGTTTAATTTTAGTTTAGTTTGTGACCAAGGGAATCGGCACCATTAACTATGCTAAACTATGCTAAATTATAAAAATGCTCTTTAACCCGCTACATTCATATTTTACAACAGACAAACACCCAGACGTGTCGAGGTCGATCGATAAGCGTGTTTAAAAATGCAACAGTCGCCTTTTAGTAGAGTCTACACCAATCTATAATAAGAAAATCAATTGCCGCATACAAGAATGAAAGAGCCGAACGAAGATCGCCGAAAGCCGAAAGAACCGATTTGGCTACTTTCTTTATGTCTAAGCGCAGACAATAATGTTTTGTACAGGCTCAGTTCAGCTTAAACCAATTTTAAAATGAAACGTTGTAAAAGAAATAAATAAAAGGAAACGTGTAGCAAATAGACATTGATGCCGATTTCCTTGTTTACAAATCACACTAAAATTAGAGAATTGGCATCTCCTACTAACATACAGCGAAAGAAAAGGACGGTGACATTTGAGAACTAAGTTAGGGATGTCAAATTAGTTTTACCTTGAACTTATCCGTATTTTTAATCTATACATTTTGATATGTCAACTATAATTGTATGGATGTGTCAGACTGACTAAATTTGACAGCTCTTATTTAAATTAGTCTCTTCCTTGTTTTATTGGTCAGAAAAAGATAGTAATAGTCTAATTTTAGTTTAGTTTGTGAACAAGGGAATCGGCACCACTGTGTTAGTAATTAGGATTATTCTGTGTAGCTACACAATGTACTAACAGTTTGTATAAAAGAAAATCTACCGGAAAAATCTGTTCGGATGGATACTTTGTAAGAAAATCACATTAAAAAAAAGTGCCGCAAATTGCGCCTGGGTCGGGTCACAAATAAAAAAATATACAATACATTAATCTAACCACTAATTTTGATATAACATCCATTTTCAATTTGTCTATACACAGGAGGTTCATGATCATGTTCGTTGCTGAAGAACACCACTTCTGATTCGTCTTTATTTAAGAAGATCCTCGCCTTGCATCCCTTGGCTTTCTTGGAACAGTACCAATGTCGCGAAGTGGTTTGAGCGAAGGTAAAACCTTCAGCCATCAACAGTCTCTTGTTTCCTGATAAACGTATGAACTTCACGTTGCCTGCGGAAAATAAGCAATTAAATACACATGGCTGCCCTTTTGGTCTAGTGGTCGCAAGCGCGACTGCTGTGCTTGAGGTCTTGGGTTCGATTCCCAGGTCGGGCAAAGTGTTATTGGGTTTTTCCATCAGGAATTTCTCAGTAGCAGCCTCGGAGTCTGAATTTGTGCCCGGTTGATGGCAATAGGCTCGCCCCCTATTACATGGGACTAAAAACATAACTGAAGAAATGTGGGTGTACTAATGGGTACACCTATGCCTAACCCTTCGGGGATTACAGGCATGATGTTATGTTTAAATTTATAAGACCAAAGTGAGCCAACATACTTTAGGTGGTGTTATAATAAAACTAAAAGTTCATATTACTTTCTTTACTTTAGCCAAGTAATTAAAAATAAATGTAAGTAGTCCTATACTAAAATTATATCTCAAACTTTTAACTATACTCAAACTTATCTCTTTAATCAAACATTTATAAATAATTTCAATTTATTTTAATAAGTTAATTAGTTACAATTCAAATGCAAATTGACTATTCTTGTTAAATAATAATAGTAAAATAATATATGTATTAAGTAATCGGTAGATATTTATTTATATAAAGGCACTACCTCACCGGAAGCATTAACATGTAACAGTCCAAGATTTGAGCACAAAATCGAATCGATGTGGAAGCCCCTTTAGATCATGAATAATATCTCAGAATATAAATATTGCACACATACAATTGGTGATTCGAGCATGTTTATCCTCCGTGCCTTTCTAATCTAACCTGTCCGAGTCGGGGTGCCCCAATTGCAAAACGCGCCACACGGCAAATATATTATCACGAAAAACTTTTTTTATATTAATATCGCACTATCTTAGAGTTTATGAAATATAATGATCATAAGCACAGATATAAGTGTTTTTATCTTTTAAACACCTACCAGGGTTGCGAATTTTGTTCGAAAGAGTTATCGCAGCCCTGGTACAAAGGGCATTAACAAGGATAGGTTGTAGTCAGTAAAAGTCTGACACTCCCTTCCGCTCCGTTCAGAGCGGAAGAAGTCATTTGATGATTTCCCGTCTTTAAAGCAAAAACCTATCAACACCACCAAAATATGACTAGACTATATTCCTTACGTCCTATGATGGTGCGGGTGACACATGTCAGCAATTCATCTATGGATGTCAGAATCGCATAATTATGTCAGTGGCATTAATTAATTTACTATTTATTTACTTACTTATTACTGATTCCGTATTTCACGACTATGATATTAGTGTGCAGTTAAAATATTCAATCATGATTGTAAACCCTCGTAACGTTCAAGAGTGAAAAGCAATAGTTTGACAAGTGTCACCGGCACCATCCTAGAGCGTGAGGAATATACTTTATTCAAGAGCCTGCTGTCAGAAACGCCATCTTATAAACCGTATAATCCACTTATAACAGTTTCAGATATCGTCCGCTTGCCAAACGTTTATACATTGGAGGATTATGGTCATGTGTATTTTCAATGGTCATTATTTCAGATTTATCTTGATTTAGCACTATTTTTGCCTTACATCCTTTTAATTTCTTCGAACAGTAATAGTAGCGAGGCTTATATTGGGAAAACGTGAAATTGTCGACCATTAATAACGTTTTGTTGTTCTCTAAAGTAATGAACTTCGCTTGGCCTGCAAGAAAGAAAAAAAAAGAATATGTCATTGTAATCTATTAGTATGAAAATGTATAGTATTGGACCAGGTTTAACCTGGCCGAATACTATACATTTATTCAATAAAGCACACCAATAGTATATACATTTTACATTACAGTCGCACAAACAATGCATAGCTTTGTTTAAAAAATAGTACAAAAGAAAACATAACACTACAGCACGACTTTATTGCTTAAATGTATTTGTTTAAATACCTTTTATCATACACACAATAATCTTAGTTTATTTTACTTATTCACTTAGGACATGTACAATCGCGGAAAATGGAGGTGAACCTCTTTTAAACCGTACGCAGGTCGAAAAATGGTCAATGGTGCCTATTCCCTTTTTCACAGACTACACAAAAATTAGAACCTTGTCATGTCTTACGAACATTTTAAGAACTAAGTTCGAGATGTTAAATTAGCCATTTTTGCCTTGAACTTTTCCGTGTTTTTAATCAATACGTTCTGTCATGTCCACAAAAATTGCATTGAAGTTTCGGATAACTAAAATTGACAGGTTTAATTTAATTCCGCTCCTTCTTTCGTCATTGGACAGAAAAAGAAAGAAATAGTCTAGTATGTGAACAAGGGATTTGGCACTAATTGTCCTCGGTTGTACATGGCTCCTACAATGTCTCGACAGCAAAATCGCGTAAATGTTGCATTCCATATACCGGGTGTAACAAGACTCGTCATATAGTAGTCAAACTAAGTAACACTAGCCAAAAATTATGGCTAGGAAACCACTTTTATTTTTACTCTGAAAAATCACTATTTATGGCAGCATGTAATGTAACACACGCAACACATTGTGCTTATGCATGCAACAGTATAAATCTCGTAGGAGAATTTAAAGTTTAGTAAAATACAGGCCACGAAAGATGAGACTTGTCACACCATACAAACTTAATAATTATTATAAAATTGTTAAGAATTTTAATCTAAATGTCATCGAAATATCCCTGAATAGATACATAAATTTTGGATAACTATTTCATACCTGCGCTAGCTCCCCTTTAATGACGCTTGCCAAGTCTCATTTTTCATGGCGCGTACTCTAACAACATTAAAAATCCGTTATCGTTATGATATAAAAGAAATTGGAACATTGACCTTCAATATTTCAGTAAAAAAAAAGTTTTAAAATATCTCAATTACGGCTTCGTTATGCGTTTTTTTACACCCGGTATTTTAAATAAAAGTGTTCATATAAGACAAACGTTTATATAAACACTTACTTAACCAACTTTAAGATAATTTCCATCTTTTAATCGTTTGTACACTGGAGGAGCATGATCATGTTCATTTTCAACTGAAACAATTTCAGATCTATCTTGATTCAGCACAATCCTTGCTTTGCATCCTTTTAAAATTTTCGAACAGTAGTAGTAGCGTGGTTTCTTTTGAGAAAACGAGAAATTGTTGAATAATAATAACGTTTTGTTGTTCGCTAAGCTTATGAACTTCGCTTGACCTGCAATCATAAAATATTATGGCTATATTTTTTATTTAATCTCTACTTAATTAAGACTTTGTTAATTTTTATTAAATACCTGATTATCTTATTGGCCTCTATGAATGTGTTGAACAGGATCTCTGTTAGCACGTCAATAGCACAATAAAAATATATTGATAAGTAGGTACTTACTATCGAGTAGATCACACCACTGACATCGTTCCATGCCTCGGAAAGCACGTTAAGCTGTTGGTCCCGGCTGCCATGATAATATGGATCCTTAACATTCGATACAGTTCGTTAAAAGCCCGAAAGGATCCCATTAAAATCCCAACCCAATTTTTAAATTTTATTTTTATTTTTTGTAAACTTAATAAATTACTATGAAAGGCGTATTCTGGAACATTCAAGCTCCTAACTTGAAATAATACTCGTTAATTTTCGTATATAATGGCGGACTATGACTATGTTTATTATCTATGAAAACCACTCGATTTGTACCAGGTGTAACGAAGATTCTTGCTTTGCAGCCTTTTTGCTTTTTAGAGCAATACCAGTGCTTGGGGCTAGCTCGAGCGAAAGTGTAATTTTCGGCCATCATCAATGTTTTAGATTCACTCAATTTTATGAATCTCACATCGACTGAAAAATAAAAATGTAAATTAAGCTTTAATTGTTACACGTTTAGTGTCATTTCCTTTTACAAATATGCCATTAAAAAATTCTGGTTCATTTTTAAAAAAGACCTTGTTTTGACAATTACGAACCAAAAAAAACAGCCAAATCGGTCAAGCCGTTCTCAAGTAATGAATGATCTATTATAAAAAATAAAAAAAATCACGATCAGTCATTTTGATAATTATACACATACATATCATATATATAAGAGTGCTTACTCTAAAGTTTATTTACTCACTTTATTGATTAGGTAATCAATAAAGTGAGTAAAAGAATAAAAATAAATTTTAAATAGTCAAAATATTTATTAAATAAATCTTCTAAAATATATTGTTTTACAATTTCATGAACACAAGTTTATAGCTTATATCTTCTTACATCACACAATAACAATTAAAACGTGCAATAATGCCAGAATCGCACGGTTCTCCTTAGTCTTTCAATTCGGATGAATCAACCAAATTGAATCATATAAGTCGGCAAATGCCGGTCATAGCCTTTATTTATAAAAGTTTTAATCAAGGTGTATCAATTTCATTAAATTTTTATTTCCTTGGTATAATATTAATAATAATTATAATTCGACTTTTAACTATATTCAGTAACATGACCACAGATTAGTAAAAAAAAAAAACAATTCAAAGAAAAATAATGTTACCATACAAAAACTAATAGTATTGGGGGTAGTGCATTTTTTTTGTATATGCGATTTTGCATAAAGATTAACGAATGATAAAAATGGTTCAATTTAAATAAAACTTTAAATAATCGTATGTTAGATGTGGAATATAAGAATAATTAGTTGCTAGTAAAAGCATTTTTCTTTTTTTATTTTCTTCTAATACGAACGCACAAGCACTGGTGCACAAGGGCATGTCGCAAAAAATTATAAATATTTTAAGATGAGAACTCAAAAAAAATATTTGACAAAGGGGACATATGACCCCTTCGTCATGTAGTGCTTGCGTACCGTAGTTATTAAATTTAAAAGAGAAAGCTTGCTTAAAAGTACATTATTTAAGTTCAATCAATTTCGTTCAATCTTACTATCTTTTTTAACTCTGGTAACCTGCACTGTAAAGTTACTAAATACAATTAAATGTCAAAGTATAAGATCAGATCCTTACATATTGTCCGCTACTTAGTTTCTTATAGTTCCTTGCTGGATGACAGTGTCGACCACTCATTTTGATAATGTTTCCAGATTCGTCCAGTCTGAGCCTTCCGTTACAACCTTGATACTTTGACGAACACACCCAAATGAAATCGTGTACTGTTTTTGCATATGTATAATTGTCAACCAGAATAAGATCTTTGCCTCTTTGCGATTTAACTATGACGTATGGTACTTTCGAGCGCCGAGCGGAATGTTCTGCCGAAATGAAAGAATTTTATTGATCCAAGGTTTTAGAAACACTATATAAATAGTATCTAGCTTGTATCAACAAGTAGGCCAAGTATTATTTTAGTGAGAGAACTAATTCTCACGTACGTTTTAGTTTTTTTTTACTTATCAAACTTTAGAGTAAAATAATGGCAGTCATCGAGATTGGCGACAAAATGAAAAATATTATTCGTTTTGAATTTTTAAATTAATTAGAGGTATAATATTATGAAAGACTGCCTCGTTGGTCTAGTGGTCGCAGGCGCGACTGCTGTATATGAGGTCTTGGGTTCGATTCCCAAGTCGGGCAAAGTGTTATTGGGTTTTTCCATCAGGAATTCTCAGTAGCAGCCTCGGAGTCTGGATTTGTGCCCGGTTGATGGCAATAGGCTCGCCCCCTATTACATGGGACTAAACACATAACTGGCGAAATGTGGGTGTACTAATGGGTACACCTCTGTCTAACCCTTCGGGGATTACAGGCGTGATGTTATATTATGTAAAATATTATGAAAAACCTAAAAATAATTTAAAAATTTAAACTATTAGGTAACTGTTAGTTATTAGCGTCGTTTTCATTTCTTTTGACACTCCAAGCAATAAGTATTATACTTTTTCATATACATAGTTTATTTTGACATTTAGAAACATTTATTACAACTGTTTTTAAAGATTGATCTGTAAATTAGGTTAATTAGTAGCTTAGCTTTTCTCTGTACCGCTGACTTATTTGTTTGTCATATTCTTTACGACGTTTAATTTTCTAATTTACAGCTCTGATTGCGCGTTCTTTAGCAATTAGTTAACTAATTGGTATCAACTTTTTTCTTATTCTCTATATCGCTGACATCTTATTTCATGTTGGACTTCACTTATTTCTATGTATAATGTCATAAATTAAATTTTGACTCATGACGTCATCAAAGAAATCCGCTCCTTCATCATCATCCTGTCTCTTTCTTATATAACCGTCTGAAGTCATCTTAATTTTTATTTTTCTTCACGTTATATCAGGGATCTTCACAAATATAGAAGGTGGATATTTAAAAACACTAATTATATTACAATACTTTTTTGTAAACTTCTAATGGTGAAATAAAATTATATAAGTTCATAAATAATCTTTTTAGACACGTGACAACCTTAACAATTCAAAAGTGCCTAAAAATGGTCTAATTGTAATGTTTTGACTTTGACTTTTACAATAATTTTAATAAATGTTTACAACACTTTTTTTGTAGTAAAAATTTTAAAATCCTTGACAAAATTAGACCCTTACATATTGGCCGTTTCTTAGTTTCATGTATTTTCTTGGTGGATGAAAGTGTTCGCCAGTAATTTCGCAAATGTTACCAGATTCGTCCAGTTTGAGCTTTGCTTTGCAACCATGAAATTTTGCTGAGCACACCCAGATGGAACTGTTGGTCGTATTCGCATATGTGTAATTGTCAAACAGAATGTGATCTTTGCCTCTCTGTGATTTAATTATCTGATAGGGTAGTTTTGAACGCCAAGCGGAAGATTCTGTTGAGATAAAACAATTAGGTATAAATCCTATGTTTTATAAGCAATTCATCTCGACTTCTTTATACGAAAATACTTTTTGAAAGGTGCAAATAGAATCAATATTTTTGTCGGTAACGTTCAAAAGTGCCTCTCACTGGTCTAATTGAAATAAATAATTTCATTTTGACTTCTATCAACATTTAGAGCTTTGAAAGTTTTTTCACTGTCGTACATATGACAACCACTGCAGCTGTAATTTTCTATTTAGGTATTTAGGCCTGGATTTTTGTAAATTGAAATCTGGTAGAAATCAGGAATTGGTAGTAAATCGGCATCTCATGTTAGTCTCGTAATCTAGTTCATTCTAAAGACTGATTGCTCTCAATCAAAGTTAAACACAACAATACCAAAATCTTGATTAATAGACCATTTCTGTCTAGATTGTTATGTTTGGGCAACACGCTATGAATTATTACAAAACAAAATGAAAGCATTCTTACTTCAGTACCTATTATAGGTATTTATTAGAATAATAACAAATTTTTATCCTTTAGTACAAACAAAATTCAATAAATAATGAATTATTTCATAAAACGCAATATCTATAATAATTGATGTGTCTCCGTTAGATGTATTTGTGTCTAGACGATTGAAAAATTAGCCCTAAACTAATAAGTATTGACAACTTTAACAATTCAGAAGTGCCTTTAAATGGTCTAATTGAAATAAATGTTTTGACTTTGACTTTTACAATAATTTTAAGAAATGGTTTACAACACTTTTTTTGTGTTAAAAAATTTAAAAATTCGCAACAAAATTAGACCCTTACATATTGGCCGTTTCTTAGTTTCATGTATTTTCTTGGTGGATGACAGTGTTCGCCAGTAATTTCGCAAATGTTACCAGATTCGTCCAGTTTGAGCTTTGCTTTACAACCTTGAAATTTTGATGAGCACACCCAAATTAAACTGTTGGTCGGATTCGCAAATGTGTAATTGTCAAAAAGAATGTGATCTTTGCCTCTCTGTGATTTAATTATCTGATAGGGTAGTTTTGAACGCCGAGTGGAAGACTCTGTTGAGATAAAACAATTAGGTATTAATCCTAGGTTTTATAAGCAATTTCATGTTAACTTCTCCATACGTAATACATTTTGGAACGGGCAAATAGAGTTAATATTTTATGTTGTTCCAAAAATGTTTTTTGATGGCCTATTAATCTAATTGAAATAAACAATTTGAATTTGAGTTTATTTTTTGATGGCCTAGTAGTTAAGGCGCCCGCATCGCATGCTTGAGATTGTGAGTTCAAATCCGGGCAAGTACCAATGTGACTTTTTCAATTCATATGTACTTTTTAAAGTTTATCATGAACATCATTGACATCGGTGAAGGAAACATCGTGAGAAAACCAGGACTACTACTATCCCATTCAAAACATGTCAGAGGCCCATGAGGCGGTTTAGAAACTCTGACACTAGGGGTCGTAAGACCTTACTGCCCAGACGATAGGAAGATTTGACTTTAACTTCTAACAACATTTAGAGCTATGAAAATTTCGAAATGACCGTCGAGTTTTTTCATTGGCGTACATCATGACAACAACTTTAGCTGTAATTTTGTATTCACGTAACTGCCTGGATTTTTGTAAATGCAGATCTAGTAGAAGTCGGAAATGGGTAGTGGATCAGCAGCTTGTGTTGGTCTAGTAATCTAGTTTATTCCTGACACCTCTCTGAATCTAAGTGAACCATTAAAATACCAAAATATGAATTAAACGTTCCACTTCTATGTGGATTGTTATGTATGGGTAAACTAGTCTATAAATGATCACAGAACAAAAAAAAAGTTTTTACTTCAGTACCTATATATAGGCATTTATTAGAATAATAAACAATAAATTAGAATCCTTACAGTATAAACAAAATTTAATAAAGATTTTTTTTATAAAAAGCAACATATATATTTCAATGTTTGTATTAGATGTGTGTGTATTTGTCTAGATGTATCAGTGTGCGAATTTGAGAACCACAAATAAAATTTACCAGATAATTTACAGACTTAAAAGTTCTCTGTTGCGTCATCATCTGCCTAGCCTTCGGGGTCGGCTTCCAGTCTAACTGGATGCGGCTGAGTACCAGTATTTTACATGAAGCGACTACCTCTCTGACCTCCACAACTCAGAAAATAAGCCCAAAAGTTCTCTGTTGCGTATTTTCTTAAATTAGATTAGCAATAACAAAGCTAGTTTTACTATAGAATATAAAAATATAAAAAGCCTCACATTTTATTTTTTCTATTCATCCAGAATGAATATTCTTATCTATAGACTAGACTCTTCTTTAGACTCTTATGTACTTTCCATTTAGTTTCATATACCTTCTTGGCGGATGGGAATGTTCGTTTATGATTTCCGTAATATTCCCCAATTCGTCTAGTCTGAGTTTCGCTTTACAATCCTTTAGTTTGGATGAGCACACCCATACAAACACGCTGTCCGCCTTCTTTGCGAAAGTATAATTGTCGACTAGGATGTGGTTCTTTCCTCTTTGAGATTTCACAATCGCATAGGGTACGACTGATTGTGGAAACGAAAATTCTGTTAAAATAAAAGATATTATTTTATTTTCGCATGGTACCTTATATCCTAGACGAGTATACACGATCAGCAGTTGTCAGCACGACCGCTATTTTAAAGAGGAGTTTTTATACCGCACTCCATGGCAGCGTTGAGCCAAGCGATAGAAATGCAGAGCGCAGTAAAAAAAAACTTTAAGTAAACAACAGCTTAATAGAAAATTCTAGAATACTACTTTTTTTTTTTAGTAGTGGAAGGAGGCCTTTGCCCAGGAGTGGGACAGAATAGAATACTACTAGTAGCATTTACTTGAAACTAATTTTATGACAGGTAAAGAAAATCAAGACAAAAATAATTTTACCATCTTCAATGATTTTTTTATTAAATTTATAAATGCTAATTTTATAATATGACTAGATAATCATAGAAAAAAAATGTTCACAATCGGAAGATTTTACAGTCACCTTGCTATCGAAACATTAAAATTACAATGGAAACTTTTCAGAGGTCATCGAATATGTTTTTTTTTTATAGATAACGCCAAATCGAACTCCTGAAACTGTGAACCAAAGGACCAAAACACATACACACCTATGACGTCACATCACGTGTCACGCGGTTAATTTTCTTACAGGATATCCATAGATTAAAGATGGTCGTATTGCGTGTATGTATGAGGATTTTGGCCCTTATCAACAGTTTGACCTGAACATGTACTTCGGGGCAAAATGATCACAGAAACGGCTATTCCAGACAGTTCAAATGTTTGTTAAATTGTTGCCCTTTATTGTGAATTGATGATTAGGAAATAATTTATATTTCCATATTTTTTTTATATTTATATGGAGAATGAGAATGTTTGTGCATGTTCAAGAGAATGTTTCCATCGTCGTCCAGTATGAGTCTCGCCTTGCATTTACCTCGTCGTGTTGAGCAGATCCACGAATTTCTTCCAGATGAAGCCTTCGTATATGTATATTTTTCATACAAGATGAGTTTTTTACCTCTTTGAGACTTCACTATCACATAGGGTAATTCCAAAGTCTGTAATTCTGTTAGGATTAAAGAGGTAAGATTAGTAATGCTAAACTATCCGTCATACGGGATATTTTTGCAACTATGTTTATAATATGTAGTATCCGGCTGGAAATCGGATATCTACAGACCCAAGTATTATGAAAATAAAATGGCATATTGTGATTTCAACTGTATGTATTTATTTTTAGAATCTAAGTTACTGAAATGACTCGTAGATTAATAAGGGCTGCAGTTTTTTTTTCGGTGCTTAATATTATTATTTATGGATTTTTTCTTTGGTGCTTAATGTGAGTATGTTATTCATTTGCTACACGACAGTTGGCTTTGGATGCTTAAGCAAAAACCAGTAATTACTATCTATACTTTAGATATTTAAGCTAACTACCGTATGATGATAATTATAGCGAAAGAGAATTATCTAACTAATATTATTATTTATACAATTACTCGACATGATTGTATGTCATTTTTTAAAACATCCTTACTTTTCGTCAAGTTTTAAGTATCCTCCGAGTCTTTGTCGTGTTCGTGTAACCTCCGTGACTTCCTTTTTAGTTTCTTCTCTCTCACTTTAACATTATGAGGATGGGTATGTTCACTGGCGCTGGTAAGGTTTCCTCGACTGTCCAATTTGATCTTCGCTTTGCAACCTCCCGCCCGTAACGAGCAACGCCACGTGCTACTTTTAACAGTTTTCTTATGACTTGCGTATGTATACTTTTCAAACATGATGATATCTTTGCCCCTTTGTGATTTCATGAATAAATAGGGTTTAGTCGAAAAGTTGGAATTATCTGTAAAAAAAAATTGCTTTGTTAATATTTTGGTTAGAAAAACGATTGTTACTTAATTTTAACACTTTCCTCCCAAACATGAGTACTTAACATTATAATCTTGTCTTCTTAGAATCACGCAGCCAGTGATTAAAATGTTAACTAACTCTATTGGTGACATCAGGAGGGCGATTCTACTAACTTTTAGTAACGATCGCAGCTTAATTTCAGCCTGAATCTATCTAGAACATCGTCAAGTTACATTTTTTGACATTGATTTTAGATTGCATTTTTGAGACTGCATTTTGAACTTTTTTAATTAGTAGAATTGCCCTTCAGGAAGCATACATGCTAAAGGCACGAATTTAAAGCCTTTTTTTTACATTTGTATTTTTTTTATTCATACATATTTACATTTTGTAATAATATATTAACATTGAAACGTGCGTAATCAGAACTGAGCTATGAGTGACACGGTAGATATGGTTATCATTACGTTTTCATTGGTCCAAATGTGGTCAAACAGAACAAAAGACCAAGAAAATTATGGATAGATTGAGTGAATATAGTTAGAAAGATAAATGAATCCTAAGTTAGCGGCCGACAGAGTTGTATTAAAGCAGAAAACCTGTTACGTCAACCTTAAAATTTCAAAATTCTTTTCAAGATTTAGTTTTTAATTTGATTACCCTCGTGTACTCTCCAAATTGTTGTTTCATATTTGGTGGATGGGTATGTTCATTATTGACGCCTACAATGTTCCCGTGTGCGTCCAATTTGATTCTAGCCTTGCACAAACGCGCCCTTGTTGAACAAACCCAAGAATATTTACTTGTCGACGTCCTTGCAAATGTATAATCTTCGAAAACGATGAGGTCTCTGCCTCTTTGCGATTTGGTAGTTTTATAGCCCGGATATTCCTTGGTGCCTGGCAAAGTAAATAAAAATATTAATTTTGTCATTGCAATTTTTCATGCGATCTTGTAACTACCTACTGCGTTTTCTTCGTACAGTGCAGTGATTTGAAAAGCTTTTTTTTTCTTTGTGATTTTGCTACATGGTGCTCGAAGACATGCTTGTCTGCGGTTGTGCTATATCACTCTATGTGGTGTTTCATTACTTTATCAACTGTGTGTTTGGCTGCTTCGTTGATTATATGGTCGCAAGCGAGATTGCTGAGCGTGGGGTCCTGGTGGTGGGAGTGTCCCAGGTCTGGCAAAAAGTATTAATGGGTTTTTCCATAAGGAATTTTTCAGTATAAGCCCAGTGTTCGGATTGATGGTGACCAACGTGCCGCGGAAAGCACGTAAAGCTGTTGTTTCTGAGCCTGATTTCTCCCCGGTTGTGTCGGATTGCCGTCTCATTTGACTATGAGAGTTAGAGAAGAGGGAGTGCACCTGTGTCACACACACACTCGGCTTGTCTCCACTGAGATTAGCAGCCGTGTCCAAAATCGGTCGCCATTACATCAACAAGTAAATGTTCAGTCTAAACCACAGTAAGACTACTTGATACTGTTTGAAGATGTAAAACTAATTACTAACTTAATTTACGTGTACTTAAGTATTAAAACTATTGTATATTGTTAAATCATTTCACAATATTGCACCGAACAACCAATAATCCAAATAGTAGTAGCACGTTCTCCCAAAAGATCTTTGCAATTGCAAAATCAAGACTGCCAGAAGTCAGTCGCAGTAGTTTTGTGACCAATTAACATTTTTTCTTTCTTTCTCTCTATATTTTGTTGACAACAAAATTTTAATGTAAATTCGACCAACGTTAAGCCTATAGGCAGCTTATTTTTCCAATATGAACTGATCATTCGATACTATATTTCTAAAGGTTCTTTGAAATGTCAACTCTTCCATCATCACCTTTATCTGCCCGCCTTAATCCTAATTCGACGCCAGTACAGCATGTCTTTTCCTTCCATATACCTCTATGAGCCGTCATCTCACCCCTTACCCCTCGTATTCACCCCCGATCCAGCCATATCTTTCACTTAATCGATCCATTGTTTTTTTTATTCCTTCCCTACTCTTGCAGTTCTTATATTAAAAAAACACGATACCACCGCGTCTCGTGTTCGTAACGTTGTCACGTTGCTGAACGTGGATTATAGGGTACGATTCCAAGATCGGGCAATGTTTAATTGGATTTTTCCTTAGATAGGGAATTTTTTCAGTAGCAGCCCGGAGTTCCCGTTGCTCAGAAGTTGATGTTGTGACACGGAATGAACGTAAGCCACTGGTCCTGCACCTGATCTCTGTCCAGTCGTGTCAGAGGTGGTAAAACTGTATTTAGGCATACACTTATGCGCCATGATATCTTCTGCGTACTTTACGATTTAAATCTCTATTGAGATCGGCTGCCGTGGCCGAAAATTGGTTGGGAGAATATTTTTTTATTTCTCTTTGCCATCATTTAGGTGCTCGAACCTTTTTTCCGTCCGAGGTTTTAATGTACCTCCTAGGAGGATGGCTGTGAACGTTGTCACAATCTAGGATATATCCTTCAGAGCTGAGTCGAAGTTTGGCCTTGCAGTCTTGGGCTCTAGAGGAGCATATCCAGTACTTCAACCTCACTTTAGTGAATGTGTAGCCGCCTATTAAAATGAGTTCCTTCCCTCTTTGTGACGTTGTCATTTCATAATTATAACCTGTAAACGATGTTTGTGTATTAGATCATTTTCAGCAACCAAATTATAAGCATATTGTTGATCGCAAGTTCAGTGGTTGTGGTTAAATAAAACAGTTTCTTTAAGATTTAAACTATCCAAGTTTATTGTCAATTTAACTAAAACAAGTCCAATAAGACACTTTAATCTAAAAAGAATAATCGTTTTCTACACAAATCTAAATGCCTAAGTTTTGAGCGAACTGTACTGAGAGCTTCATACAATGTATAGCCTAGTTATGTTATATTTTGATCAATAAGCAACTTAACTCGATTATATTTTGTACAGAGGAGTTTCTTTTATCAATATTACGTTTTTCTTTGGGTTATTCATCATCGAATTTAGTTACTTATTACCACGATGTTTTGTATTTGCACCTCTGATTCTGAATATGTTCACAATTGTAATGCACTTTTGGTTTAAAAAGGAACGTCATTATTACTGACCAAAATATGTCTACTGGACTACGTTGTCCATCTTGGTTGCCAGGCTTCATTTTCGCTGTTCACATGTATACGAACTATTTTATTAAGTACAAGTAATTACGAGTAATACTGTTAAAAAAATTATCGAATGTAAACAAATCTTGATTTTTAAATAACAAAATATATTCATTAACTACCTATCTAACTAATGGAGGATTCAATAATCTCTGGACCACTACCAGAAACTCAAAACTTCTTTCCTTTTACTTTTCACAATAACTTCTCCATCCTTCTTGATGAACTGCCTCGGTGGATGGCAGTGTTCGTTCACGACATACGCGAGATGACCAGATTCAGGGTCAACTCTGAGCTTGGCCTTACATTGTGGCCTGTGGGTGGAACATCCCCAACCGTTGACACTAACTTGAGCGTACGTATAGCCGTCGATTAAAATCAGGTTCTTCCCTCTTTGAGATTTTGTAATTTCATAGCCTCTGCCTGAAAGAAGAACTGATGTATTAGATAGGGAATTTATTCTTAAAGTGTGTGGAGAACTGGGGCCATTTTGACTACCTTATAAACTTTTTACACAATCTCGTCGCCATCTTTAAAAAAAATACCAGGATAGTTTGTATGTTTTTTACTTCGATCAAGAGGACAGAGTCTACATAAAAATCGAAAAGACAAACTTGTGAATATTTAAACATTTTTGTAGTATTCTAGTGACTAGAGTATTTGAAGAAACTTTTATTAATATTCGAGTCAAAATCTATTGATTACAATAAATATTAATTTAAGCACAGTACATAGATGTGTAATTTTAACTATTTTAAATAAATAAATAAGTACTTATTTTTAGAATAATTTACTATTTTCAAATAACAGCCGCGTGTTGCATTCGGTTTGCGAGATTCTGCTGCATTCTGTAGCGCTCAGATCATTCATGGATTCCTTACGTGCCTTTTTGAGAACTCAGTCGTGGGTGCCATACGCATTCCATCCACCAACGTTGCTACAGATAGTCTAACAACTGATCTAGCTTTAAAACATCTGTATTTCCTAGCAGGAATTGTGGACAGCAAATCGCTCTATGGGAAATATTAATCCCTCTGATCAAAATGGGACCCTTTCAAATCTGGAAACGACTACGATCTATAAGTATTTACTCCGCTTTTTTAATATAAGATGGCCATGACAGTTTTTGTAAAACTGTCTCGGTGGGTGACAATGTTCATTGTTGACAAATTCAAGGACACCAGTGGAGCTTCTCCTGATTTTAGCTTTACATTCTGACTTGTTAGAGGAACATCCCCAATAGTTCAAGCTCATCTTTGTGTACGTAAATCCGTTGACTAGAATTAAGTCCTTGCCTCTTTGAGATTTCGTTATTTCATACCTTATTCCTGAAAGAAAGGAATAGGTAGGCATTACTTAAACTTAAACAGGTAATGGAAAAGAATTAAAAGCCCTGATTCATAAAAACTTGACACTCATCTTTACACTATGAAATTCTATTGTCATTTTACGTCGATGGAGTGAGAAGACTGTAGTTGTACGATATCGCGTTAATAAGGTCTTCGGAGTGAGAGGACTGTACTTTCGCGATATCATGCAAGTCCTGAGTAAGGAATGGCAGGAAAGATGCAATCAAACTCGATACTGGATTGCAAACACTGATTTATTTTTTTATAATCTTTTAACACGCGAAGCGGTGGTAGGCGGGACGCAGCCCGCAAATGCATACAGAAGACACTATTATCACTACGATTTATTCTGGTCCAACCTAATCCTAAGGCAGAGGTCTGAACAAGCGAAAGACAAGAGAATAAAATGTAACGACGACTCGGACAAATGACCATTTGAAATGTATTTTTATTTTGTAAAATTATGATTAGTTTATTTATACATACATAACATCACGACTGTAATCCCCGACGGGTTAGGTAGAGGTGTACCCATTAGTACGCCCACATTTCAACAGTTGTGTTTAGTTTAGCAGTCCCATGTGATAGGGGGCGAGCCTATTGCCATTAAACGGGCACAAATCCAGACTTCGAGGCTGCTACTGAGAAATTCCTGATGGAAAAATCCAATAACACTTTCCCCGACCTGGGAATCGAACCCAAAACTAAAACATGATTTAATTTTATCAATATAAAAGAACAAATGTCCCATCTGGAGCTTTAACATACTTTCTAGGCACATGGCAATGAACATTGTATATTTTTTTGATAAAGCCTTCCCTGCTCAAGGTTAGTCTGGCTTTGCATTTAGGATTTTTAGTAGAACAGGTCCAGGAGTTTAAGCTTGATTTAGAAAACGTGTGGCCACCCACTAGTATAAGATCTCGATGTTTCCGTGATCTAACCCAATCATAGTGAAGACCTGAAACAACTCACGTTTGAATTAGTGTATCCTTGTATACGAGGTACATATAATATATTCAAATGAATCTGCATTCACATACATGACCTTTTTTTAACCAGTGCGCAAATTTTGACAGAATAAGTTCTAACAAATTTTTATAAACACGCTTTAAATAATTTGATATATCTTAGAATAATGTGGCGACACTCACAGTAAATGATGCACACTTATTAGCCGTGTGAAGGCTGCACCCTTGAAGGTGTCTGTTACGAGAGATGCTTCTTTGCTTTGAACCATATGTTCCTGAAGTTCTGGAAGAACTTTTGAAGTGATCTGAAGTTATATGTAGAGCTGGTTTACATGAGTTTGGACCGACGACAGTTTTACCGCTGATCGACTGTCGCTCGTTGCTGTTCACACTAAAAGCTGCCAATCCGACCTAACGTGAACACCACCGTCGTACCCGTCGATTTAGCACAGCCGGTGGTAAACAAAAATCTGTCGGTTCTGTGAAACTGTCGGTCCGACCTAATGTGAACCAGGCCTAAGAGTCGGCTGGACTAGGCAATGAGTTTTCTTGTATCTAACATTTACAATCGTAAATCATAAACATATTATAGATCAGCCTCGTTAACAATAGGGCGCTCCGCAGACAAAGCAACTTCGATCTCCGAGTGACGGCCAAGTTTATCGTTAGTTAGTAAGTTAAGTCAACTAAAGTTGCCTCGTATACATAGTGCTTAAATGAACCATCTATTATCTCGTGGTCTAAAAATATTTAACTTGTTCCTTTGCTGTATGAAAAAAAGTCTTGGATTTCCATTGGGAAAGTTATAGGTTGTTATAAAAAATTAATACTTTATTACGTCATAAATTCATAACACATTTCAATAAAATTATTTACAGTGCAGCAAGCAGCAAGTAGTGCATCAATTAACGAAAATGATCTTAAAAAATAGTCTTTCATTTACTCACTGCCACCTCTACTCAAGTCGCTAAACCAAATTGGCTTGCTACAGACGGCAGACTTTGTGTCAACAGATCTGCGACGACCAAACATTTTCATCGCAAAACAGTGTTCTGATTTCCAAAAAGGATAAAAAGTAATAAATTATAAAAATTCCAAAAAAATGCAGGCTTCATCATAGATTGCTACAGGAACCTAACAGACTTCGTGCGTTGCGGAATTGAACAAAAAGTCTGTTGTCTGCGCAAGCCCTTTTTATAGCTAATTACTATTATTGTCAACATTAAACATTAACATACTCCCTAGGCATATGACAATGGCTATTATTAATTTTTACAATGACGCCATTTTGGTCCAGTTTTAATTTCGCTTTGCAGTAAGAATTTCCAGAAGAACAACTCCAACCATATGCGCTAGTTCTTTTGAACGTATATCCCTCTACTAGTATCATATATTTTCCTTTTTGAGATAATACCCATTCAAAGCGAACACCTGCAAGATAAAAAGAGTTACAAACGACTTTATATAAGCCATTTATTATAGCCCAGCCAAATAAGCGTTCGACCTTCGATCCTCCGAACTGAAGATCTCCTACATCGTTCTGCGTAATTGACTGGACTAATATGTTCAGGAATAAAAATAAAAGGTAAAACCTTCACCCGGTATTAAAAAACAAAATGTTACCTAATTTCAGATCATGTTTATAAATTTTCCTATAATTTGATTAAGGATGAGAATGGTAATTGTATATTCTTGTGATTTGTCCTTGCATATTGAGCTTCAACCTCGCCTTGCAATCAGGTCTTCTTGTGGAACAAGCCCAGTGGTTACTATGTTTTCTAGAGAACGTGTATCCGCCGACGCAAATTTGGTAGTTCCCACGCCGTGACGTCACTAGTTCATAACCCATACCATCTAGGACAATAAGAATTCAATTGTTTTTATTCAATTACATATTTACCTAATGTGAGACTTAGATCAAAGTTCCAAATCGTTAGTTATTATGTCATACCATCCTAACTAGTATTATAAATGCGTAAGTGAGTTAGTTTGTTTGTTATTTTTCCACACCTAAACCAACCGATCATCCTGAAATTTTGCATATACATACGTTGTTAGGTGTACAGAAACGGACATAGTTCAGATTTAAGTGGAATGTGCACAGTCAATTCAACAGGCCAAAAAAAAAACAATTTAATAGTTTCATATTTTATATTCTTAAAATGTAAATATTTTACAGATTATTTACATTACAAATGCAAAATATTACACTAATAAAATAGTTATAAAGATAACAGTGACATCGAATTTAACAGTGGCTATAACTATTACTCCAAAATTTTAACTAAGAAAGTAAAGATATATTTAACTGGCTTCGTAGCCAGATTTCAAGAAGCACAAACACCACGATATAGTTAAAATCCTTATTATTTATTATTATTATAAGCGTATGTAGTCCTACTGTAGAGTCCCCCTCCCTCTATTCCCAGTCTACATATTGCAATTTGTGGGCCAATCTTTTAGAAAAGATATCCCGCTTATTCTAGGTAGGTTAGGTAGTTGACACCCATAACAAATAATTCCAAGACATAACTTCTTTAAAAAACATTTTATTTTAGCCCTAAAAACTAAAATTGGATTTTTGTGGCTTTGAAATAAAAAAAAATGTTAGTGAATTAAGTTGCCAAATAAGTGACGTCACAGTTCGATATTGCCATTGCCATACAAAATATATGGAAGAATCGCATTTAGACAGGTCATAAAAAGTACGTCAATTGATTGATGGTGTCAACTAGCCTATACCAAGTAACAGTTTTTGCTTATCTTTTTTTTTATGGGCGTTTTTGTAACCAAATGCTGACTAGACAAAACAATGCCTTAGACAAACTAACAGCAACAAGTCTAACATAAAAAATATACATGTTTATTTTGTTTACACTGACTACTTACAAAGTCTAACATATTGTCCTTGACTTGTAATAACATATTTTCTTCCTGGATGTGTATGTTCTCTTGCTTCACGGACTTTACCATTTGTATATAGTTTCAGAACTGCCTTACAATCCGGATAATTCGTTGAACAGGTCCACCTGGTGGGAGTGGCTCTAGCATATGTGTATCCATTGTAAAAAATCAAGTCTCTTCCTCGTTGCGATTTCACTATCTGATATTCTGAAAAAAACGTACTCCTTTTTTATTTACTTATATTATCTACCGATACATTAACATTTTTCCAAAACAAGATTGAATATTACATTCACACAATTTTACTTTTTATATAAAAAGTATGGGACGCTGGCACTGCTTTAAATCAATTGTTGATGATGAAAAAAAAGGCAATTTTTATGGTACTTAAATACTTTTATCATAACCAATTAATAAACCTACAAAAGACATACTCATAATAAGCAAAAATCATTAATAGATTCCATAATGAACCAGTATATTGTTAAAAGGTAAATCAATTTTCTAAAATATTATAATTTAGAAATTATATACGAACATTAATTCCACAGATCTTACGATATCTAGGCGGATGGGGATGTTCATTGTCAAGGCAGATGATATTTTGATATTGATCTAACTTGAGCTTCGCCCTGCATTTCGGATCCCTCTTGGAACAGACCCAAGTACTTGTTTTAACTCCTTGACCGGCCCTTGAAAAGGTATGGCCGCCGACGAGGATCAACTGCTTACCCATTTGTGACTTTACGAACTCATATTTGTATTCTGTGTGAATAAATCAATTTATAATTTTTAGTATTGGCCTGTTTTACATCAAAGTTTGATCGTTATAAATCCGAGATTTTTCCAAGCGAGATTAATTACCAAAGCAGCTATATTTTATCTTGAAAAAAATATTTAAATTCCTTTTTTATTTCAAATGAACCTTGGAATTATTGAAGTACTAAAACCATTTGGGGTAAGATTCAAAAAATAACGGTGAAATAACGACTTTTATATTGTTGAAGTAAATTTTAATATTCAGATTCAAATAGATTACATTAGCTCGTATTTATCGAAACCCCAGCCAGCATAATAACGTTACAAAAAAATTATTACCTTATTTTTCTTTTGTATTCTTGAATGGATCTTATATGTATATGTAATTAACACTATCACTTAAAACCTAGATACATTTGATTCACAAACGAATATTCTTCCCACCTATCTTACGGTATCTTTTAGGGTGAGGGTGTTCGTTATACAGGCTAATAATATTTTCATCTCGATCCATCCTGAGTTTCGCCTTGCACTTCGGATTTTTCGTAGAACAGACCCAAGTAGACGCAGATAAGGCTTGAGTGGTCTTAGTGAAGGTGTACCCTCCTACGAGAATCAACTGCTTGCCCATTTGAGACTTTACGAACTCATATGTGTCACCTGCATGAATAAATGATGAATTTATAGATTTGTGATATAGTCATTTTAAACCAATACTTGGCAAAATTAATTTCTTTGATAAATTTTGATAATTTTTCTTTAAAACGTGTTCATCGTGCACGTCTTTGAATTTCGAAAAGTAAAATGTATCAAAATGGGTAGTTGAAACCACCCATCAATAAAAGAAATGAAAATAATAAAAAATAAACGTTTAATACAAACAACAACACTCATAAACAATCAGATACATAAAAATAAAATGACACAGACACGGTAACAAGCAAAGACAACAACAAACTATTACGAGCTATGACAATAGGTAGGAAGTGTAGGAACATACAAATAGACATACTTTTTATGAACTGTCAAAACGCGATTCCTCTATAGATTTTGTATGGCAATATCGAATTGTGACATCACATATTTGCCGGCTCAACTGACTTACTATTTATTGATTTCAAAGCCACAAAAAATCTTCTATTACAGTAAATAGAAAATGTATCGGGTGTCCTCTGAAATAAATGCTTTTTTTTTAGTTGTGCCTTGAAATTCATGGTTAACGGTGTTAACTACTCAATTATCCACCGTGCCAGGAGTAAGGTTAAGTGAATTATTGATGTTTCGCTTTGCTAGATGTGGCAGCGAAAGCGACTAACTAGTTTAGCCCTGAGAATATAAAAAAGGCTAAAGGTCTTAAACGCGAAACTCACTCACACATCACGAAATATCGAAAACCGCTTGACGTCATCATCGTCTGCCTAGCCTTTTCCCAACTATGTTGGGGTCGGCTTCCAGTCTACCTGGATGCAGCTGAGTACCAGTATTTTACATGGAGCGACAGCCTATCCGACCTCCACAATCCAGCAACTAGGTAATAACGATACCCCTAGGTAAGACTGGTTGTCAGACTTTCAAGCTTCTGATGACTCGTAGCGACTGTCAAAGATCCACGTATGACAGGCGGGACCAACAGCTTAACGTGCTTTCCAAGGCACGGAATGATGTCAGTAATGTCTAAGACAAACTTTAGAAAGTACATGAAAACGGCTTGACGTATAAATATAACATTAATATGGCCAATATAAACTACCTTCGTTTATAGTTAGTAGACGTTAGCTAAGAAAGGATTTCCCAAAATTTACCGTCTAAGGAATGAAACAGGGGTCGAAAGTTTGTATGGAAAAATTAACTTTGACGCGGATGAAGTCGCGGGCAGAAGCTAGTTAACAATATAGTATGTATTTTGGAGGATATATGTATTTGGACAAAACCTGCCGATAGTTCAAGCTGTAAGTTAATTATGAAAAGATTATAATTTGTACTTTAATTTAAAGTGTAGGTTTGCTAGTCCACGTATATAATCGCTTAAGTTTAATTGTTAGAATGCAGTAATAAATCTACACTAATATTATAATTATAAAGAGGAAAAATTTTTTTTTTTTTTGTTTGTAATGGATAAACTCAAAAACTACTGGACCAATTTTAAAAATTCTTTCACCATTAGAAAGCTACATTATCTGCGAGTAACATAGGCTATATTTTATTTTTGCGCGGACGTAGTCGCGTTCAAAAGCTAGTATATAATAAATATCGGATTAGGTTACAAAATCTTTTTAACCTAAAGGCTAATTCTCGTTACTAAAAACGATTTAAATGTATTAAAACCTAGCTTCAATATCAGCGACAATCAATGTCAAAAATATTAGGAAATTAGTGGTATTTTTGACAAATGAAACATTTAAGTATAATACTGCCTCGTTGGTCTAGTGGTCGCAAGCGCGACTGCTGAGCATGAGGTCTTGGGTTCGATTCCCAGGTCGGGCAAAGTGTTATTGGGTTTTTCCATCAGGAATTTCTCAGTAGCAGCCTCGGAGTCTGGATTTGTGCCCGGTTGATGGCAATAGGCTCGCCCCCTATTACATGGGACTTAAAACATAACTGGCGAAATGTGGGTGTACTAATGGGTACACCTCTGCCTAACCCTTCGGGGATTACAGGCGTGATGTTATGTATGTATGTATGTATGTTAAGTATAATAAAATGTGAACGTTTCTCAAAGTTACGAATTGCCTCCGACTTCCAAAATTATTTTTTATAGATTATCTGATTTATTTCATAAATTTATCATATTTTTATACATTTCATGCACAAACATGTGTTCCGTTGATAAAATAATGTTTTTTTGGTGGATGCGGATGCTTGTTATTAAGGCTGACGATTTTTTGATCAGCATCCAGCTTGAGTCTCGCTCTGCAACCAGATCTTTTAGTGGAACAGACCCAAATACTACCATGACCTTGATGAGTCTTCGTAAAAGTGTAACCTCCGATGAGAATCAAAATATGACCCTTTTGTGACTTTGTGAACTGGTACTCGTAATCTGTGACAAGAATATGTTGGGATTAGTAATAATGTGGTCGTTTTTACATCATAAGGAGATCAGTATTGATTTGAAGAATAATTCTACTAATTAATAACATTCAAAATCTAGTTGCAATTTTATCTCAGCGACAATGTCAAATAATGTTAGTAAATTAGTGGCATTTTGACAGATTAGGTTAGTAGAATTGCCCTCCAACTGATTTGATTGGATCGAAAATTTTTAGATAAAAATTACTGATTCAGACTTCAAAGTATTTTTTTATGTTTTAATTCTTCAAAATCCTTACTACATTAATTTTTAACACTTAATCAATTAATTTCAAGGGTTTTTTTTACACGAATATGTTTCCCATTTACGAGGCAATATTTTTTAGGTGGATGGAGATGTTGATTGTTAAGCCTGATGATTTTTTGATCTTTATCTAACTTTAGTTTCGCTTTGCATCCAGGAGTCTTCGTAGAGCAGATCCAGGTACGACCACCAGGAGTACTTGTAAAGGTATACCCACCAACGAGAATCAACCTCTTCCCTTTTTGTGACATCGTGAATACATATTTGTAATCTGTGTGAATAAAATACAAATATAATATATATTTCGAGTTGTAATAGGCATCGGTTCCGGATTCGATTGTTTTTTTTAGAGTTATTTTGTACTGGAAACTTCAAAGTTCGTGTTAGTTTATGTTTTTTATTCTGCATTTACTTTTCTTTATGAAAATTTAACTACACAGTTACAGAATACTTAAGTAAACATTTACATATATGTATCTTATTTACAAAACGACATAAGTCTTCATTTTTTTAAGCTTAACTTTATTAAATTAGTGTTCGTACATTAAATAAAATCGCTACTTTTTATGTGGCGATAGTAAATTGTGTCGTTACTTATTTACCAACACAATTATTTAACTATTTTATGATTTCATAGCAACTAAAAACAAATATAATTTGTTTTTAAGTTGCTATAAAATGAAACTTAATTAGGTTTCAGGGCTAGAATGAAGTTTTTATTTTACATGAGATAAGTTTGCTCTTGAAGTCTTGACTCCAGTCTAGGTGATACAGACAAAGTCCACAATGGAGTGAGCCTTCCCAGAAGAAGCTTGTCACTCCAACATTTTTTTTTTTTTTTGAAAATTGTCTTTACATAATTATTACACACGAACGTATCTCCCATTAACAATACAATATTTTCTAGGTGGATGAGGATGTTCATTAAAAAGGCTTATAATTTTTTGATTGTGATCCACCCTGAGTTTAGCCTTGCAAGCTGGATTCTTCGTGGAACAGACCCAAATACCTCCGCCATTATTCGAGAAGGTGTATCCGTCAATGAGGATCAACTGCTTGTTCTTTTGGGATCTCACGAATTCGTAATTGTAATCTGTGGCAATAAAAATGTGTCAGAGTATATGAAGAGCAAACAAAGAAAGTTAGAATTTGTTAAGAAAATACCATTAGAATTATAAAAAAAAAATACGTAAACATTTTTAATTATTTAATCGTATAAAATTTCTTACATTTTGATGCTTATAGGATAGTTATTACTAAGTAATAGAATAGTGTCTATATAACAATATTAATTTTAAGGGGCCTTAAATTATACAGCGTGTTATTCCTAACTTGTTTTGTTTTAGCAAATATGGCGCAGGGATTCGATTCTGAATGTATAATCTGTTTCACTTACAAATCGTTAAATCTGAACAGGGATCAAAACACGATGCGAAAATCTGACTTCCTACAACTACATATGATACAATATGACTTAACGGTTAACTGGTGCTAATAAGTGTAAATCTGGGGGCCTACCGCCATCTCTTAAAACAGTTATTTCAATATTATTAAAATGGTACTGTTTTTCGCATCGTCTTTGTTCGTTTACCAAAAAAGATGCGTAAGAAAAAATACTTTATATAATATAGAAAATCGTATTTAAACCCTTTTGACCATATATGGGAACATTCATGGGTAGGCTTGCCAACCCTTAATTACTCAAGTCCCACGTAATGAGACACAACTGATTTTCTATTGTTCTGACTAACCGGTAAGTCAGCCGGGGCTTGACCGACTAAGTATGAAGTTACCGAAACTTTGACAATCAAATCATCCATGATGTAAAAATATAATCAAAATACGGGACGTGGGAAAAAAAGGCGGAAAAAAAGGCCCAGCGCACGCGAAAAATACATTAAGAAATATTTAAAATATTTTTAATGGTTTTATTGAATGTTCACACATACAAAGTTATCCCGTCAAAAACTGACCCGATTTATCGTACCTATTGTACGTACCAACGCGATAAAACGGGACAATTAGCATCCCGCACACGCCTTTCGCGGGACGCATCTACAAAAGCTCTAGAAACGGATCGTCCCGGCCCGGAACGGTTGGCAAGCCTATTTGTGAGAAAAATACACTATAACTTAACAGGAAAGTTTAACATAGTCTCCTTTCGGCATAACCATATACTGTGGCGGTTTATGGCAATGTACAGGATACGAATTTGGCAGTATTTTGCCAGCCTTGTCCAGTTTGATTCTAGCTTTACATCCAGCGTCTTTCTTGGAACAGTAGTAGTTCGAGGTGTGATGCTGTTGGGAGAATGTGTATCCTCGATACATCAGCAAGTGTTTCCCCCGCTTCGTCGGTATCAGATTGTACGCTAGAGTATCTGTAAGAGGAGTTTATATTCGATAGAACTATGTTTGTTTAAGCATTGCACATAATTATTACCTTTGACGACTTACATTTACGATGACGAACAAAACCTACTGTGCTGAGTTTTTTATAAAAATAAAATGACTAGTATTTTTTCCATAAAATTTAATATTTTTTACCTGTTCATGTCGATATTGTACTGCAGTTAAACTGAAAATTATTTGACGGCCATTTTATGTCCTGAGTAAGGTCCAACCAGCTTGAAGCGCATCTATGATTGGTCGATCAATCATAAATGCTTTTAGCTGGTCGGACATTTTTTCATAGGCAGGCAAGTCCATAGATATAGGTCAATGAGTAGAGTCGTATATTTGGTTGTGGACTACTTTAGTCTATGATAATCACGTTACAAGTAGTTTTCAATTATTAGGTAAAATTAAAAAAAAAAAACAAAGTAATATTAATATCCAATATATTTTTAATTACTTAACATTAAAAAAAGCTTTTAGCTATATAACTAAATGTTATACAGTTGGCTGGTTAAACAATGGGCATACCTATCTGTAGCGAGGGTTCATACAACTCGTTTTCTACGGGCTTCCCTTCGACCGACTTTTTGTAGAACCGACCATCGGATCATTACAGTAGTTTCAGTTACCTAGGACCGACTTGTTGTGGGACATCTCCGATAAAAACCTGACGAGTGTGGGCACTTAAATTCAGGGGCGTAGCTACCGCCGTATCTGCCGTATCAAATATACGGGCCCCCCGGCCTACGGGGGCCCCC
Source organism: Hoplodrina ambigua (assembly GCA_949774945.1). Taxonomy (NCBI): domain Eukaryota; kingdom Metazoa; phylum Arthropoda; class Insecta; order Lepidoptera; family Noctuidae; genus Hoplodrina; species Hoplodrina ambigua. Next base: position 12,459,222 of record OX458975.1, read on the forward strand.
AAGGTGCGTAAGCAAAAATTAATAAAAACTTCCCAAAGAAGTTTCTCGAAATTAAAATTGATAAAAAAATATTTAAGAACTTCTATGGGACAGGAACGCCTGTCAGACCTGTCACTATTGTCCATAGAGGAGAGAGTTTACTTAAGAAGAGAGGAGAGTTTACTTAAGAAAAACTAAAGTCATCATCAGCTATGAATGATTTAATTGATCAGTTTGCCGAAAAAAAGGCAAGGAGAGTTAATATTTAATTTGAATTGTTTTTAAAAATGTGACAGATTATGATGAATAAATATTTTTTTTTAATTTTATGCAAATATTTTTTTCTTTTTTGAGAAATTTTACCCTTCCTAAGGGCCCCCAAACAAATTTTTATACGGGGCCCCGCCAAGGTACGCTACGCTTCTGCTTAAATTCTTAATTATAGGTATATATTTCCTTGTTTAACCGCCCATTACAATAAGATACTAATAAAAATTATCTATTAGGCTTCACGCAATGAAATATGAGCTTTGTTCTTATTGGAGTACACCGTCAATTTAATTAGTCGTGAAGGTAAGCAAGCACGTAGGCCATTTTGTCCGTACGACCTCATAATATGTAATAAGACGGGTGTCAAAAGATACTTAATATAGCCGAAAGTTACGTCTTCAAATTATCGCCATGTTTTTTTTTGTTCCGGACCATAGCTGGGAACCTTGTGGTTACAGAGATATCTAAAGTCAAAAGTTTGTAATGTTAACTAAACTGTATATAGGTACTGCCATAACCCCTCTGTGTTGTTGGATACATACCTGTAGGCACAATGTTTTGAGTATTACATTGCGCGCTATATGTATAATAAACAATGATTTTTAGAACAAATAAAAAGTTTTTCGTAGCAATATTTTTAGCTTAATGTTACTTAGTTTAATAGGCAGTATAACAAAAATAAAAATAGTTTCTTCAGAATATTAGACTTAATTGTTATAGGAGGGGCATTATATTGTGGGAGACTGGTGCCTAAACTAGGCTCGAGGCCTGTATTTCAGGTCACCAGGACTCCTCTATTTAAATTTAAGAAATTATGTTATGTACTCGTACAAACGGTATGCAAATAGAACATGTCAAGTAACCGTAGTTAACGACTGTGATGTCTTTTTACAAACCAATCCCATACTTCATTGTGAGAAAATAGAAACTATACTTTAATACCTAAAGTATAAAACATATATTTAAATGCACAATATGGTAGTTGACACCACCAATCAATTGATATACTTTTTATGACAATATCGAACTGTGACGTCACTTATTTGCCAACTTAATTGATTTCAAGTCACAAAAATCTATTTTAAAGTTAATTTAAATTTACTCGGGTTTCTGCTGATATGAAGTATTTATTTTTCTGGAATCGTGTCTTGAAATTAATGGTTCATGGTGGCAACTACCCAATTATTCATATTTTCTCCATTCTGTATTTTTAACATTTGCCATAATAATATCATGTGTATGACATTAGCACTTACACTAAAAAATAATTAATATAATAATTATTTTATATTCATCAATGATTGCCAATATTCTTCTTAATAACAGTAAATCACAATAATTAACGAGAGTACAATATTAATAACCACTGCTTAATTAAAAAACTAATATTTAATGATAGATAGTTTAAACTAATGTTTATGCTTAAGTAATTATTTATTATGTTCGATAATTTGTTCATTAAAACAATGAAAAATGCAAGCAAAAATAAAACCAAAACGTTACGCCTATTAAGGGTTGCTATACACTTAAGCGGGTAGTAACATTTCGTTCAGCATTTTAAATACAACGATAACACTTGTTAACGTTGTATTTAAAATGCCGGACTAAATGTACGGACCTGCTTATGTATATGGCGGCCCTAATATAATTTAAAAGTTACGTTTTGCGTTTTTTTTTTCCAGCGCTACCAAAAATATAATGTATTCTACGATCGTACGTAAAGTTAAAATTATTAGGAAGATAATGAAAATAATACTAAAATATTTGAGTTTTTTTTATATTATAGGAGTGACCATATGGTCTAAAACCGCAATGGCCAATCCGATGTAATCGACCATAAAATTGCTTTATTCTAACGCCGTTTGTCCACTGCCATTGTCACCGACACGTCACCGGAGCGTCACTACGACGACGACTAGCGTGGACGAGATGACGGGGATTCATGTATCGCTACTTAGGCATCTCATTATCTCGTCATGTCCTAAATATATAGATAATAATAATATCCCCCAGACCAATTTCGGTGACGATGGCCAATCTCATTGGAGACCAGCCAAGTACACAGGAGATATTATAGTGCAGAAGAGTATGCGCAAACACAGGTGCACTTCCTCTTCCCTCACTCTCATAGCCCAATGGGACGGCAATCTGAAACGATCGGGGAGAGATCAGGCGCAGGGTCAACAGCTTTACGTGGGGGATAACACAATCTTCCAAAGTCCAGGCTGCTACTGAGAAATCCCTAATGGAAAAGCCCAATAACACTTTTTCCCCGACCTGCTACCGTACCCCGTGCTCAAAAATCGCGCTTGCAACCACGAGACCAACAGGAGAGCTAAATATGTATATACATTGCAAATATATACCATATTTATGTGAATATGTATATGTGTGCCAACTGCAAGTGCGTTACCCGACCGCCGTCATCTCGGCCACTCAAGTTTAAAATCTCATTTCTAGGTGACATACGTGTGACAGCTGCGATGGATAAACGCCTTAAAGACCAGGACCACATAAACACCCTAAAGACCAAGACCGCGACTATGTTCTAAAATGTCTTATAGCTATGTTCGGCTTATACAACGATGGGTCCTGATCAGTGCTAAATTTGACGTAGAGTCCATTGTGAGTCGAACGGTAGACAGGCGGAGAGTGATTGTGGTCTAGTCTCACGCTTGTAATTCGGCCGTTGTCATCGAATTTTACGCTGGACTTGCAGCTTTTGTACTTTCTGGAGCAGTAGTAAGTGTTCTTGGCCCGATTGTTCTCGGTGTACGTGTATCCGTTGACCATCAACAAAGTTTTCCCGCGAATCGTCTGTATAAACTTGTAGTCAGAGAGAGCTGAAAATAGTAATATTTTATTATTTTGTCGTCATCGTTAAGCATTTACTACTTTAAAAGCATTTCCCACACCTTTATTTACTACGAACAAAAATAGGAAATAAGGACCAGATTTTTTTGTTTTTATTTTTCGCACGTGTTTCTCAGGTATGTTCCAGTGTACAGAGAGTATTATTGTGTCATTTTCAAGCACATAAAGGTACTAGAAAGATGTACAAACATTCTTCTTGATTTAAAACGAAGTTATTAGAAAAAAAACAATGAATTAAATTTAAATATTGTATTTCAAATTTTCAGTTTTTTTTTTTTAACCACACAACAGTAACTTATTAAGATTTCTTTTTTCTCTTTATCTTACAGATTTTATTTTTATTCTAAAATCGATGTCGCTTACGAAAGCAACCAAGACAAATAACGGGTGAACCTGGGCATTCGACACATGTATAAATAGTATATTCTGGTTTCTTACTAAATTGTTCGCAAACTTGACACAATTTTCTTTTAAGGCGATGAAAATTATTAGGAACAATTCGAAGCAAATGTGTCTTTTTTACTGGAATCCCTAGATGGTCTTTTTGAAGTGCATCATTTATTTCAACCACACAGGGTGAATTATTATTTCTAACTTCACAGGATTTAGTTCGTTTTTCTTTTTCTTCAAACAAGGTTGATCTCGGCTCCATGACATCTAGAATAAACTTTTTGAAATAAATCAAACTAAAACATCAACTAAATAATCAACCATAAAAAGTATGTCAAATAATTGGTTGTGTGAACTACTCAATTTATTTTTTAAGTGAAAAAAGGTGTGTTTCTACCACTTAATTTCGGTTAACATGACACTTTCAATTAAATTTTTGGCCACCCTTCAATTAAAAATGAATCAATTTGGCTTAACTGTCACTCTCTCTTAAACGAAATTTTACAAATAACAGAAAGATGTTTTTTATATAAACTTTGTTTATTGCATTTTACATAATCTGATTTGTGCTTTAACTTAGGTACATAATATAATCTACTAAAACTTTAACATTTAATTACCTACCTACTTTATCATTTGTGATTTTTTAAGCTGCTAATAATATTTTGTTGAAAAAAGATATATTTAGTATAATTTTTTTGATTGTCTGTATTGCTTAAGTAATGTAGCTACTCGTTGGTGTATCCCAACATTTTAGAGCCCGAAAAAAAATCCTTATTCCTATCAAAGTAGATTTAGAAATAGTAGTAGATTAGATCTAGAATTTAAGGCGATGACAATGTCAGACTATTTTTTTTACGGACATACGTCCAAACGATAAACAATCTTTATTAACATATGATTCATACGACTCTTTGTCGTAACACACACTGTTCAGAACATGTGAGAAAAATACTTTTGAACTAAAATAACGCTTAAACCTTTAATAAATAAACTTTTTAACATTATAACTGGTTAAACGAGAGACGTAGTTCTAGGACAAGATGATTTATGCAAACATGCAGTAGCGAATAAGATATAGGTAGATCAGATAAAGAAAATATCGTAAACTTAATGGAATTCTACCAGATTCGCAAAAGATCTTTGCAAGGCAGGGACTTCAGAATTTAGAACAGTTAAAAATGCGAGCATTCAATATTATTGAAATAACTGAAGACGCTTAAAGCCCATTATACCAATAATTATGAAAAACTATTACTGAGGAGCACCCTTGAAATCGCAAACAAAAAAAAATATTGATCTATACATGTTCGCATAACTCGACAAAATGTATGGAGCAAGATTTTTCAGTTCGTTTAATTACCTGTTGTATACAGGTTATTTTACCTTAAATACGTCACTCGTTTAATTGGTTTAGTCCCATCTCATCCCCTTCCCATCTCATCCCCCATGCTTTTATACCTACAAAAATTTCAGACCTCTCACTCCTGGCATAAATCAATTGTTTAAAGTACAGTCTCATCGACATTTGTGTGATATACTAACTTCTGCCCGCGACTTCGTCTGCGTAAAAATTAATCCCTATTACCTAGCGGTATGAAATATACGTTTTCACATACCTACCAAATATACAACATTATATTTAACAAATATATTTAACATTAATTTTATTTTTTGGTTTTGGATTTACAATTTTTCTATGATGATATATTTTTAAAATCTTTTATTGATGATTAACGAGTTTAAGAAAACGGCCTCTGTAATTTAACGGCGACGAGAAAAATATTTTCATTGATATTTTGTCTGCCTCGTTGGTCTAGTGGTCGCAAAGCGCGACTGCTGAGCATGAGGTCTTGGGTTCGATTCCCAGGTCGAGCAAAGTGTTATTGGGTTTTTCCACCAGGAATTTCTCAGTAGCAGCCTCGGAGTCTGGATTTGTGCCCGGTTGATGGCAATAGGCTCGCCCCCTATTACATGGTTTTTTTAAATTAGGTTATCTTAAAAAGTAAAATAATAGTAATTGTTAATTTTGAATATAATATATTTATTTATTAATTTTGAATATATTATATTACTCAATTTTACTGCATGAGTTTTTTTTTGTTCATGACTGTACCGTTGACAGATTTATGCCAGGAGTGAGAGGTGTGAATTTTTTTTAGCTATTAAAGCATGGGGGATGAGATGGGAAGGGGATGAGATGGGACTAAACCGTTTAATTAATCTGTTTATGTAATAATAAATATTAATAAATACATTGCATTTTTATGTCTTTATTTTGACATATTTGCCGTCTGTCAATTGTTTAAACACAGGAGGCTGATGATTGTGTTCCTCTCTTAAATGAATGATCTCTCCGTATGTATTAAGGCGCACACTACTTTTACAAAAGCTATACGACTTTTTAGAACAATAAAAGTTCAGTTTAGATCTGTTGTTTTGCCAAAATGTGTACCCATTGACCATCAGCAACTTGTTTCCTTTCTTTGTTTCTATGAATTTATATTTCACGCAAACTGGAATAAAATAAAAAAAGTTACATTAAACATTTTAATATGGTACCGTCCTTCTTTTACCAAACATTTTAAGGGTACATAATATTAGAAAAAATATCTGAAGTTCGCTGCGAATGTCGTAGGTAGGTACAGAGTTCAAAAATGCTCCTTAACGCAAATTCAACGCCGAAGCGCCCTTCACCCTTAGAGAGCGTGTATACCGTACCATGTTCATATCAAGAATGTGTGTATTAACAGTGTGAACTGAATAAACTTTTATTAAAATATCGGAGATTATCCGGATAACTCCTGCGAAGGTCCAAACATACCTCCGCAGTCCAAGGAAAAAAAAAACAAATCATGTATACCTAGTATGTTTTTCTTTTTTATTTATTTATAAAATACATATTGACATGTTTTACTGATATCTGTGACAGACTGACAGTCAAGTCACAGATGGTACTTAACAACAGGTACTATCTGACATATGTACGTCGTATCGGTACGTCAGACACGTATGTCAAATCAGTACAATTATGTCAAACTGACAATCGACCGCCATCGCCGCCGCTTCTATTCAAGCACGCATCCACCGTTGTAGGTGCGATGAGCATGCCCTCAACCCAAAATTAAGTAATCAGTAATAAAATTGCAAAATTGAAAAATTGTATATGTATAATACCAGTTTTTCATTAAATCTGATATGTTTTCAAGCTGTAAATTTTTAATTAAAATCATTTCAGTAGTTTAAAATCTAGACGCGATAATGTGATACGCGGGATTGAGTCCAACTCGCTCTTGGCCGATTTCAAGTGGCCGTGACCACATCCATTTTGACGACTAGATCCGCACTTATTTCCGTCTATAATCTACAAAATACGTTATAAATCACAATAAGAACGTTATTAAGGCGATGATAACATGGTACTACTTAGACACTTTGCAGTATTTCCCATCAATCGTCCGGTACACGGGGGGAGGATGATTATGTTTCTCTGTTATAAAACTGATGTATCCATTCTTACTTACTCTAACCCTACTTTGACAATTTTTTGATTTTTTAGAACAGTAATAGCAACTTTTTAATCGTTTTTTTCGTGAATATGTATACCCATTAAGCATCAAAAGCTTGGCCCCTTGAAGAGTTTCTAGGAATTTTACATCATCTGAAACGTAACGGAAGAAAAGTTGAAGAAAAAGAAAACAAGATTAAAACCATGTTAAACATAAACTATTGGCTGCATAAAGAAAAGAGTTTTAATCTTCAAATCCATTTTATTTTTAATTATTTCTATTATATTATTGCTCAAATCCTGATTTTCATATCACTCATATAATAACATACAATAAGAAATAAAATAAAATAAAAAATGCCACCGTATTGATAACCTTCTTCTTTTTTGAAATCGGTTAAAAAAAAACAGTTGAAATTCATGCACAGTCAGTTAAGTACTTTAATGTTACAAATCATATCAAAACTAAATTTTAAGAAAATGTGAGGTAGATTACTTACACTAGATTATCAATAGAATCCTTATATAACCATAAATCATTACATTACCATACTAAATACCATGCAAAATTGTTTCTATAAACCCTCAATGGACTATCTAATACTAGTTTATCATCCAAAAGTATACGAAGTCAAAACTTATACATATCCACAATCGTTTTTGTAGCTAGCATTTCACACTCAACCAGAAGTTTAAAGATCATACAATATAGAATGCTTATCAAATACTGATTGGCTTTACCAAATTCAACACAATTTTACCTCACATACCACTAGCAGACTCTTAAATGATATTTTGCTTAAACATAATTTGAGCTAGCAAGCCCTGCTATTTTGTGAAAAATCTATTTTGTGTATTTTTATTAAAACACTAAATGGTTTGACGGCATGTGTTGTCTAGAACTTTAAGCATTGAATCGTAGCACAAAAATTGCTTAATTGGACAGCTTGTTAGTTATTGAGTGATCCGTGATCAGTTACACTTATGTACGATTTCCACAAACCGGGCCACGCAGGGGCGTAGCGCAGCGCGTCGCAGACAATGCGCGAGCACGCGCCAGTAGCCGACCGCGTCTACCCTATGCTCCAATCTGCTAAAACACGAGCAAATACGCGCGCGTGCTGGCGTATCCGCTAGTCTGCTCTGAGCGTCTTTAACCGAGAACTTGCCGGTTTTAAAAAACAAGCGCGCGCGGTTGTGGCCGAGCGGAACCGACTGGACGAGTTGACAGCCGAGCGTCGCCGTCCACGTACGCGAGGAGCCGACCGGCTGCCGCAGCGCAGCCGACTGGCTGACGCGACATACGCGCGAAACTAACCCAGTTCCAAGCAGTCTAAATCTATACAAACGTGAAACTTAACTATTGTATAGAAGCCTGAATTTCCATTCAATCAGTGTGAAATGCGCTCTAGCGCGGCTCGGTCGGTAGAAATCGAACTTTAGGCGTATTGTATTTCTAGTTTTTAATTCTAAGAGACTCTAACATACTCTCCGGTAGCCAACTGCATGTATCTTGGTGGTTCATGTGTATGCTCGGTATTCGCTGATCTGATGGTTCCAGACTTGTTCAGCTTCACGGTGGCTCTACATCCCGCGCTTTTCTTCGAACAGTAGAACGTGGTGCTGTAGTGGTCTTGGGAGTAAGTATAGTCGTTCAACATTAGTAGATTTTTGCCCTTTTGAGTGGGAATGAACTTATACTGAAAATCTGTGGAAGTGAGAAAATTTGAATCGATGTTAATATTTTATATTTGCATTTCGGAAACTTATGTCAACTAAGGTGAGAACTTCGTGGGATTTAAGTATAATAAATTCTTTCCGTTTGCAAATATTTTATTGTAGTAATAGTAGACAAATACTTATTTTTTATTAAATGCTAGTTTTTCAATCGTCAGGTACTTTAAACGGAGGTTGTTGTCAAACTGTCATATTTTTTCTTTGGATACAATTTATGTAACTATTGAAAAATCAGCTCTAAGTTATAAAGTGTCCAACGTTATGCTTTATAGTGTTTGCAAGTACTAAAATAATTTTCCACATCAATACCACCACATACAATATAACTTATTTAAAATAAAACATATGTTGGTGTCTGTTTTCATACACTTTCATTTTTCGTCCGAGAAACTGAGATTAAAATAATTACTAATTATCGCACAGAAAGCCACAACCACAACCATATAATAATGTTATTACTCAGTAGTCACAACACATAGTTCACTCCAGTTCTTAATCTTCTTCATGTCGAGTCGAATAGACACCCTTTTTTTTTTCTCTAGTGAGAAATGAGATGAGACATAGACACCACACAATTAATTATTTCGTAATAAATATTATAATATTCTTAAGAATTTAATCTAAATGGCATCAAAATATCCCTGAATAGATACCCAAATTATGGATAACTATTTCGTACATGCATGCTTGCAGTCTCATCTTTCGTGGCGCGTGATATAGCCAGCCACGTTTATCGCGGCATCAGTACCGTTGTTAACGTCCTCTTAAGTGCAGGTGTAGGGATACTTTGACACTAATTGGGCCATCGTTCTTAATGATTCTAATAACAAGATTCATCTTAAAGTTTGACATAGTCTCCAGAAACCGTTTTCATGTACCGTGGCGGTTCATGGAAGTGTTGACCTCTCACCGTTACGACATTTCCACGTTTATCGAGTTTCACTGCGGCTTTACATCCAGCCATTTTTCTTGAACAGTAATAGGTGTAGCTTGAATGATGTTGTGAATACGTAAAGTTGTTCAGCATTAATAAATGTTTGCCCTTTTGAGTGGGAATCCACTCATATACATGGTCTGTAAAAATAACAGTAGAAAATTATATTTCGAGTACTCAAAAATATCGATATAACGGGTATAAAAAGACGCTTAATGCGATTATTTCTTTGTTCTAGAACACATCTGGGAACATTTTGATTACAAACATATTGAAGGTTAAAATTCCAACTTTTTGATACGCTCTTTTAAAGAAAACCACTTTTAAATGTTAGAAATAAACATAAAATACTACCACGATCCACTGTTGCATGCACCCGACAGTACAATGATATGCGTGCGTTACATTGAGCACTACCATAAAGAGAAAATTCACACAAAATAAAAAATCCTAGCAAGTATTTTTACTCAAAGTTACTTAGTTTAATGGGCAGTACTATGCTTAGTTAAGGGCTATGTTATGTGTCTTTAAATAAATAATACACCGTATATAAATAATACACCGAATATTAATAATACACTTAATATAAATAATACAACATGTATAATTGTATAATCTACAATGATTAATTGAATCTTAATCGTTTAATCCTTAAGCCTTTTTTGTATAATAAATTTTTGTATAGGTATATCAATTATTGTAATTAGTAAATAATTAGTAGAATTGTGTTGCTAATACGTAATTTGTATAGCTTATTTGTATACTTTTATACTTCGGAGTGGTAATTCACTTACATTGAAGACCTCTACAATTGCGGAGATGTTAATATTCGATACACATACAATATCAAAACACATTAATTAATGACAAAGTCAAATTGAGTTATAGTTCACATCACAATAAAACATTAGGGCACAAGTGAAATAATTTTGTCACAAGGATTGTAATGATAAAATACTCACGTTTTTCATACGTTTTTCAACACACTTGCAAGGAAAAAAACGTGGCCAAGAAAACAAAATTACGATTTAATTGATCATGGGTGACGGTTTCGCTATTCCTCTCTGTCAAAGTGTCAACTAGAGAATTTTACAACCAGCCAGTAAAACCAAAGACGTAAACTAAAAACTACCACACTATTGCTGTAATGTAAAGTAAACAACACACGTGCGTAATACTCTACATAATAATGCATAAAGTGATCCAATTCAAGAGCAAGAGTGTTGATAAGTGTATTTTTTTCCACTGAAAAAAAATGCACTTCTTGAAGATTAACCGCTCAATGCCCGGCCGTCTTACCGGTATGATAGAAAAACAGAAAATCATTTGTATGTCATTACGTGGGGCTTGAATAATCTTAAATTTTTACATACTTTCCAGAAGCTGTTTTCATGTAACGTGGCGGTCCATGGAAGTGTTGGCCTTTGACTATTTTGATATTTCCACACTTATCAAGTTTCACGGAGGCTTTACATCCATAGTTTTTTCGCGAACAATAGTAGCTGTTACTGGAACGATGTTGCGAATATGTAAATTTGTTCAGCATTAATAAACGTTTGCCCTTTAAAGTAGGAATCCAGTCAAATTGAAACCCTGTCAAAGTAAGGAGACAAATTGAATATTATTCATAAAATCAAAACGTATTACATCTATCTACATACAATCAGCATAGTATAAAGGCAATTATAATATACCTACTTACCCCTCGAAACGCACATCTGTTTTCTAGTTTTTAACTTCTTAAGTGCTAATGGTTTCTTAATCCAAAATTAGTCGATAATAAATCTACTTAACATACTTTTTGATATCAAAGCGCATGAAACGCTTTGGCTATCAAGAAAAAAGCACACAGATTCAAAGGGATCAATACTACCGGCTCGCATCATCAGTCAGTCATCGTGTAGCTCAACTCAAACAACAGAAAGGGTCAACGACCTGACAAATAGAAAATGACATCTAGGTAGGCCGCATGCGCGTACACTAAAACTGCCAGACAGTTATAAATAAAAGCCTGTAATTGAAAGCGACTGGTAATTTGTGGCTGATACTATGATTATACTCAAAATAACAAATCAGAAACCAGGCATTAGTATTTTATTCTGAAAGTTTAAGATATGTACCAGAAGCTGTCTTATAGTACTTAGGAGGAGGGTGCGTGTGGGTGTAGTTGCCACCGACTATAGCGCCATTAACACCCAGCTTGACTTTGGCCCGACAACTTTCACTCGATTGCTTTTTCGAACAATAGTAGCGATTGCTTTGATTGGTCCGAGAGTATGTGTAGCCGTTTAGCAGTAACCAAGCATTGCCTTTGCCGCGATTGGTTGGTATGAATTCGTATTTGAGCTCTGGAAAATGGACGAAATAAGAAAACATATAGTAGGTAAATAAAAAAAAACTGCTTGGATTTAAATAGAGAAAAAGGTAAGGGATTATTTAAAAAAATACTTATGCTGTAAACAGTTTCTATTCAATTCGCCACTGACAATGGCGCCATTAACACCCAGCTTGAGTTTAGCACGACAATTAAGTATTGTAACTTGATTGCTTTGTTTACCTCGAGAGTATGTGTAGCTGGTAAGCAACAACGAACAATAGTTGTTGCTGCCACAAATGGTAAGTATAATATAACGTTGTACTGAAGCTGTGGCAAATTAAAAAAAAATAGTTTCTTTTTAAATACTTTTAGGCACCTAACGACACAAACACTGCTTTAAAATAAGAAAAAAAAGCAATTAAAAATAAAAAACAAGATTTAATTTGTAATTATTGCAATATTAAGTATTGGTCATTTTATTGTCATCAGAACTAAAGGTGTATGCAAAACAACTCAATCGGATACCCACAAATGGTCGAAAATTGGCCAGCAAATTTGAAAGGACAACTTACTTACCTACTTAAACATACGAACAGTGCAATCTAAATAAGCTTGTAAAAAGAACATAGGTTAATAAGATCATAAGGAATAAAAAAATGTTTAACAATTTTTATTTAAAATCTTTATTATAATTTAAATCAATTAGTTACAAAACTTATTACTAGATAAAATACTAGTTTACACCCTATCAAACAAAAATAGCGACTAGAGGGTGGTACATAACCCATTACTACATTGAAAGATTAATTTCGCCCTACTAAACACAAATAGCGACTACGCCTACAGCAATATAATTACGAAAAAAATCATTTTCATTAAGTCACAACATTCTTTTGGCACGACAAGAATAACAATAAAATGAATACAGTCTATCGAATCAATAGCTGATGAGATTGTATCTAAAAACGTCGAGAAACCAGAAGTATTTTACTCTGAAAGTTTAAGATATTCACCAGAAGATATCTTATAGTACTTAGGAGGAGGGTGCGTGTGGGTGTAGTCGCCACTGACAATGGCGCCATTAACATCCAGCTTGACTTTAGCCTTACAATTGCCACTCCATTGCTTTTTTGAACAATAGTAGCGATTGCTTTGTTTATCTCGAGCGTATGTGTAGCCGTTTAGCAGTAATAAACGATGGCTTTTGTTGCCACGACTAGTTATTATAAACTTGTATTGAAGATCTGGAAAATTAAACAAAAAAAACAAAGATTGAAGTAGGTACTTTTAAGTACCTAAAACAAAAACTGCTGTAAGGTAAGAAAAAGAGTATAGGTTAATAGGATCATAAGGAATAAAAATATGTTTTATTACTTTTTATTAAAGTCTTAATTAAAATTTAAGTAAAGTAGTTACATGACGTGTCCCATTACTGGATGTGAAAGTTTAGTTTACGACCTATCAAACAAAAACGGCGTCGATGGCCACAGGACTATAATTACATTACGAGAAATACATTATATTGACATGATGAGCAAAAAAACAATAAAATACACTCAATCAAATCCAATAACTGTTGAGGGTTTATCTATGCCCTCAGAAACCGATTAACTACATTATTAAAGCTTAATATATTCACCAGAAGATGTCTTATAGTATTTTGGAGGAGGGTGTGTGTGGGTGTAATCGCCACTGACTATAGCGCCATTAACATCAAGTTTGATTTTTGCTCGACAATTGTCACGCCATTGCTTTTTTGAACAATAATAGCGATTGCTCTGTTTATTCTGAGAGTATGTGTAGCCATTTAGCAGTAACATACGATGGTTTTTGTTGCCAGAACTAGTTGATATAAACTCGTATCGAAGCTCTGGAAAATTAGACAAACAGTGCATAAAAATTAAGTTCTTTTAGGTACCTAGGGACACAAATACTGCTTGTAGTTGAATACCGTTCAACAGGATCATAAGAAATAAAAGCACGTTTTATAATTTATAATCTTTATTTAAACTTAAAGTAAAGTAGGTATACAATTATTCATTACTGGATGAGAAAGTTTACTTTTCGACCTACATAGGTACATAAACTCACGCCTTATTCCCATGGGGGTAGACAGTAACCATAGAACGCCATTTGCTACGATCCTTATGTACTTCTTTCGCCTCATCTAAGTTCATACATCTCATCATACGAGCACCCGACCTTTCTGAAGAACCGATGATTTCTAACTTTTCGACTTATCAAACAAAAATGGCGGCTATGGCCACAAGACTAAAATTACATTACGACAAATCGATTTAATTAAATATTAACATTATTTTGACTAAATAAGAAGTCGAACAATGAAAATACAATCCATCAAATCAATACTTGTTAGGACTTGCATCTAAAAATCCTCAGAAAAAGGCATCAATATTTTATTCTGAAAGTTTAATATAATCTCCAGAAGCTGTCTTATAGTACGTAGGAGGAGGGTGCGTATGGGTGTAGTCGCCACTGACTATAGCGCCATTATCACCCAGCTTGACTTTAGCTCGACAATTGTTAGACGATTGCGTTTTTGAACAATAGTAACGATTGCTTTGCTTCTTTTGAGAGTATGTGTAGCCGTTTAGCAGTAAGAAACGATGGTTTATGGAGCCACGACTGGTTTGTATAAACTCGTATTGAAGCCCTGGAAAATGAAACAAGAAATGCAAAAAAAAATAGATACCTAGTTTTAGGTACAGTAGCGGTCATAAGTGGAGTAGCAATCTCACAAAGCAATAGATTGTCATTTTTTAACTTACGACCTTTCGACGGCGTGTGCGAATTCTGAGGTTTTCGTAGGTACTGTGTTAATACATAATCACTTATACACACAGATGCAGGTACGGCCTGTACCGCGTGTTCACAGCAATTCAAACTTAAGCATGCTACTGCACTTATGACCGCTTACTGTACTTAATAACACAAAAATTACGTGTAATTGATAGATCATAGGTCAGGGTCATAAAAATAAAAGCATGTTTTATAGTTTTTATTTCAAATCTTTATTAAAACTTAAAGTCAAGTAGGAACGTATCTCTTTATTGGATATTAAAGTTTAGTATTCACCCTAATAAACAAAAATAGCAACTATGGCCACAGGATTATAATTACAGTACGAGAAAATAATGTTCATTTATTATACAGCATTCTTTCGACACAATAAGAAAAAAGAAACATTAAAATACAGTCTATCAAATAAATAACTTTTCAGGGTTTATCTAAGGACCTCAGAAACCAAGAACTAGTACTATATCATGAAATTTTAAGATATTCGCCAGCAGATGTCTTATAATACTTAGGGGGTGGGTGCGTGTGGGTGTAGTCGCCACAGACTATAGCGCCATTATCACCCAGCTTGACTTTAGCCCGACAGTTGTCACTCGATTGCTTTTTCGAACAATAGTAGCGATTGCTTTGATTCTTTTGAGAGTATGTGTAGCCGTTTAACAGTAATAAACGATGGCTTTTGGTGCCACGATTGCTTGGTATAAACTCATATTGAAGTTCTGGAAATAACCGAAATAAACAAAAATGTATACCTACTACAACAACACAAAATATACTTTTAACAAAACAAATGCTGCTTGAACTTGAATAATAGAGCGAAGGTTAGCAGGGTCATTAAAACAAAGAGTGCATAGAGAAAATATTATATTTATTATGTTAACAATTTTCTTTAGAAATAAATAATTAATCATTCAACTTAAATTAAAATATCTGTAAAAAAAGGTCCTGTACTTAAGTTATAACTGTAGGGAAAGCTTTTATTTTCGCTTTATCAAATAAAAATGGCCACTAAGACCACTCTACTAAATTACTACTTAATTTTAATTTTAATTACTAACATTATACGATAAGAAGGAAAAGACAAGGAAATACAGTAAGTTGAATCAAAGGCTGCTAAGAGTTTGTCTAAGCTAATCAGAAATCGAGCACTAGTATGTTATCACGAAAGCTTAATATAATCTCCAGACAATGTCCTATGGTACGTAGGCGGAGGATGCCTGTGAGTATAATCGCCACCGACAATCGCGCCATTAACACCCAGCTTGACTTTAGCCCGACAACTTTCACTCGATTGCTTTTTTGAACAATAATACAGATTGCTTTGATTCTTTTGTGAGTAAGTGTAGCCGTTATACAGTAATAAACCTTTGCTGCCACGTTTTGTTGGTATAAAACTGTATTGAAAACCTGGAAAATAATTGAATATGCAAAAAAATCACTCGCAAAATATGAAAAAAAGTTGCTTAATTGCATCTTTAACAGGATCATTTGAAAAATTAGAACTATTTAATTTCATCAATCGACGCATCACCCCAGTTAGCTTTTCGTCAACTTGATAACTTATATTTAAAATCAAGCAAATTCACATCATTACTATTCTTTGCCTAAGCCCTAATTCAACTTGATCAAGTTGCCGCTGTTAGATACTACATAGTTTTCTCTCTCATGGTCGTGAGTAAACACCAGCCTTTCAATATATTTCTCATCTGCCGTCAGCTTGACCTTCGCTTTGCAACAATAGGAAACTCTTCGAGAGCAGTACCAGTTCAATCTAGTGGATTTGCTGTAGGTATAACCATCCAGTAGCATTACAATCCCCTGGCGGTAGTTTACAAATGTTGGACGAACTGGAAATAAAAAAACGAGGAATCAAAGTACCTACCCTGCCTGTCTCAAGACCCAGGCTTATGTTGGACCGTTACTGATTAATAATGCATTAAAGCCAAGCTCTTTTTAAAAGTCAATAAAAACTAGTACAAAAGTACTGAATCAATTTGGTTGAACCATGTAATTTCACCATTAAAAACAAAAGTTCATATAAAAAGGTAAAGAAAAAATAATAAAAAATAAGCCAATAAAAAGGGGTAAGTAGGAAAAAAAAATTAGGCGAATTCTTTGTAATTAAAATCCGAAATTCTACTAGATACATACCTTTTTCATTTGGGTAGTAAACAACAACTGAAATGAAAAATATTGTGTTTAGTAACATTTATTCAGATTACACTTTCACTATAACAAAGTTACTGAAATCTGAATTTTAGAACTAGGGGATGGCAGGAAAGAAATAAAATTATTTGTTTATGTAACTAAGGCATTTATTAAAATCTCTTTCACATCCTTTTCTTGAGTAAACCTGTTCTAGAAAACAGCATGCCAAAATGAGCTTAACCATGCATTTTTCAGTGAGCTCAAGTTGAGGAGCACAGCAACTAAACACAGAAAACTTAAGGCAAGGGTATAATCACTTAAGTTAGTAACGCAAGCAAACTAAATCCTTCGCTTTCTTTGGTCATCTTAATTAATAAAGAATTAAAGTCAACTTTATTAAGACTTGGTTTTACTTCTTATAAATTTCTTATGGGTAGTTTTGTAGTCAGTAAAAGTCTGACAGTCCCTTCCGCCCCACATAGGGAGGAAGGGCTCATTTGATGATTCTAACCACCTAAAACAAAAAGGTCTCTCTTATAGCCGTATTCTTCTCTGTTCTCTTCCCTTAAATGGGAAACCAGGCAAATGCCCCTGTCTTCTGGCAAACACTGCATAACTCCCAGATACCTAACTAATAATATTATTTCTATGTAGGTACAATGTGGTATCTGGCTACAACTGTGGTATCTGGGTATAACAACAAAAAGTGGGACAATAATAGGCCGGTATTATTAATGAGATACTTTCTAACTTATTATCAGTTAAGTAAATTAACTTTAACAAAAAGCTAGAAGTAGACACCCATAACCATTATTTTTTATGTTTTGTGAAGAGCTTCTGAAATTTAAAATACTACAAGTATGCATGAGTACTTTAATAATATTATAGTAGATACCTAAAAAAAGAAAAAAAGCAAAGAACACAAGAAAATTGGTCCTTAATTTTTTTTTTAATACCTACGTACTGCAAAAACAATTTTATAAACCGCTCAAGCCAAGAAAATCAATTGTGTCTCATTACGTGGGACTTGAGTAATTAAACTTGTCTTGTTTGACTTACCTTAAATTGCAGACAGCAAAATCCTGTTAAGAAACCAAAAGAAAAAGAAACAAAACAAACATTTTTATTAAATACTACCATATACAGGTAGCACGGCAAAACTTTTTATAAAATCTTGCATAATGAAAAGGTAAATGACAAAAATCAAGCCGATTTCCTAAATAAATACCCAAGTGCATAGAGAAAAAACGGGAAGTTTACCTATTATTTACAATAAGTAAAGAATATAGGACAAAAGATTATCTTTTCTTATTTCTGGCACTGTAGCTTGAACATTAGCACTTATTTATATAGTACACCTTCATGAAAGTTTGAAATCCTTGTAAATATGGCTATTTTATGCTTCGGTATACCAAACTGAGTAATACACAAGGTAAAGATGAAAGAGTTTTATGACAACTTTCAAATCCTATTGCTACGTACTTACCGCCTCCGGCAAACTCCAGGGACCACCGACATATCACAAAATCACAATCAACACTGCTAAACCACGACACAATCACTTAACTCACTTAATTTCGATTTAATTCACAATTAATCATAAAATAACACAAAACATTTTGAGGTTAGAATCATTAAGAACAAAAGTGAACAACACTGATTCACACATATAGTCTTGCTATTGTTCATAATATATTATTCGAGGCGTAATTTAATATTTGGGCTGTCTCACAACACCAATTTCGCGGAAAAATAAACAATTTAATAAATATTTGTTTTGACGTTTGACAGTTACAAAATGTTTACGAACGATCTATGGCGCGTTCCTTTCCACCCACACCATACTATAATACTTTTTTTTCAACAATTTTCATTCTGTTCGTAGATGCTAAGTTGAGAGATTTGAGTGAGTTATTCTCATTTCTTTCACTCAACGAAAGATGAGGACAGAAACGGAGCATCTATACGACTAAACAACTAAACATGGGTCATCTAATTTTACATCCCATTATGCTTTGTTGGAATCATGTCTCTACAAATAATACTAGGTTTGAAACTTCTAAGAGCGCCCGCAGAGGCCGCAGGGCGCAGACATACAATTCCAAGTTGGCCATCTAAATCGCAGAGTATACCTAATGCGGGCCTAGCACCAAGCTAGCTCGAGCCTGCGGGCGCCCAACTGCCAAAACTCGTTCTTTAAAGAGTACTATATGATTTTAAAGTTTCTTTCGAAAAGAAGTCTTAGAATATAAGCGTACTAACGCTAAACTGGCATTTTGCACTCGAAATCTCTAATTTTAATATATTTGAAACTTTTGAAACATTGAAATTGAGTGAGACTGATATTGTGGAGCAAAATCACCACCTCCGATTCACATTTTTGGGGATGAATCTGATGAAGTTACGTTGATGCACAGGTGGTGGTTGAGAACTTTGCATGTCATCGTCATGTGAATGATTGTATTTTTTGTTTAGACACGTTCTGTAGCTCTAGCTTCAATGGTATGATGACAATGTCTCGATACCCCGAATGACACTGGTTATCACCAGAAATATATAGACTAGCTCAATATTAACTAAATCCGCGGTCCTTGGTTGCTGCTTAAGACTCTGCATAAGACTAGGTTTACTCCTAAGGTTATGGATTGTAAATCTAGCTATTGATTTGTTTTAAACAAAGATCAGGATCAAAGGGTTAAAATCAGACACTGCAATATTTTTTTAAAGAATAGGCTGTTAATGTTAGGCTCATCACTTCTCTTTCTAGAGAAGTCAGTCATTAGTGACGTTTGACATTTCTTCGACGCTCTAACATAACCTAAAAAAAATCTTGTTTATTTTGTTTTATAATTAGTTTTCTGTTTTGCTTTGATGTTGTTTATCGAATTCAAAATGTTTATGTACTTAAATGATACAAATTCAGTGGTATAGTACATACCTATCGGTGAATATTTCCGTGAATTACCGTTACATAAAAATCTTAATTGGAACAATTGGTTGATTAGACTTTTTTCAAGTTTCTTGATAATATTTGGTGAATTTTAGCTTTTATGTGATTTTATAAGAAATAT
Source organism: Hoplodrina ambigua (assembly GCA_949774945.1). Classification (NCBI taxonomy): domain Eukaryota; kingdom Metazoa; phylum Arthropoda; class Insecta; order Lepidoptera; family Noctuidae; genus Hoplodrina; species Hoplodrina ambigua. Next base: position 12,479,267 of record OX458975.1, read on the forward strand.
GAGTGGTGTGTGAGTGTGCAGTGCTCTTAATTTAACCGTTTAAAGTGAATTATGTGCGTTGTGTTGTGTGATTGTATATTTTTGGCGAGACATTATCAGGTACCTATTGTTATTTCATTTCACCATAGTTGTACAACTTAATGTAATGATTTAGTAAAAACATGTTTTTTCATTTAATTAAGACATGGTTTATAGGCAAATGCAACCAATGGGATTAATCTCAAAAATAAAATCCCTCCAAAATGTTTTATCTAAAAGTTTATTCCTAACCAACATTTTCTTACTGTATTAGACCTACTCCTAAGACGACCCACTGACCGCATTTTTATCTAAGTTCCAATTTACTGAATTAATAAGATAATTGTGTATAATTTGAATGCACCCGTTTGCTACATATTTGCCTTATGGTCATAATTGATAGGAAATCTTAGACAATTCTATTTACTACTGAAGTAGGTAACATCCTTTCACCTATAAGAACACTTTTAAAAAGATAACAATGTTGATAACCTAAAATTCAAGGGTTTTACTCAACTTTTCCAACAAGAGTAAAAGCAGCTGATATAGTTTTATGAATTCAAGCAGCTATATTTTGCTAATGCATTAACATTCTCAAGTTAGTTACTGCTTGAATATTAATTAAAACATTGTTCAGCAAAGAGCTGATTTTAAACAACAATAAAAAGTTGTTATCAAAGCAGCCCCAAAGTCATAGACAATAAAGCCTTTATTGTGATTAAACCATTTACAGGCACTTTTGGATTGGCAAAGAGTTGGTCAGTTAGTCAGAAACTTTAAGCTAGTTTGTTGTTCCAAAATAAAAGTCAAAACATTTATTTCAATAAGATTATTTACAGGCATGTAGGTAGCTTAGTATGGCGAAGAACGAGCCACAGATTTAGAATGGATTTAAATTTTTCTCCATATTTATTAATTAGGTAAGTTACATTATCAGTAAAAGAGTTGTCAGTTTTTTTTTATTATACTTATTTTCAAACAAAATAGGACTGAGGTTCCTATTTAAAAAATTAAATTATCTCACCTTAATGCTATGGTACTCATTTTTAAATATCTGTTTTTTTTTAAGGTAAGTTTTGTATACTTCGGAAACCTGAATCGGCGTGGAATCGGTAAGTGACTTTTTTTCTGGTATTCTTATTTTACAAGAATATAATCTGTTTTATACAATCTAAAAACATAATGTTATTTGTCTCTTTATTACTCAATATTTAATTCTCGTAGACCATTCTTACATAGCTTTAATTTACCCATTTACCTATTAAAAACACAATAATTGGTTTAGCAACTTAAACTAAAGATACACATACATTGAATGCTTCAAAAAAACAATTGTGCAGGACATATTGTTACTCCATCTGTTTTCTTATAGTCCATAATTATGCATCTAATTTATATTTTTTACAAATAAATGTAAGTAATTAATAAAATAATGTGTGTTCTTTATTGTTAAGTTTTTTTTTGTGTTTATTTTATCGGAAAAATGCAGTGAATATTTGTTTTGTAATGACAAAATGTTCACTTAGAATCAATTTTTCTCCTAATTATGATTTTTAACTTTTATTTTGTTTCCAAACCACCAGATAAATACTGAAATCATTTCAAAGGTTAATATATAGAATGAAATAAAGGATTATTACTACCTATACCATCTTAAAAAACCTCAAAACATAAAAAATCTATTTAATTCCGAATATCATACCTATATTTGGGTCAAAGAGGCTAATATTACAAGCTAAAACTATTTTTCAGTGAATTTTTTTTTATATTTTTTTGCTGTAAAAAGTATTGTAATACTCTTACAATCAGAACATCGTCAATTTATTTACTAGGTACTATTGAAGCTAGTAAAAAAAAACTCATTCAAACTTACGCTGATGCCAGTGCTGGAAGAGCGAAAACCACCAAAAGTTAAAGGTACCGTAGTAACATGTATCATACTAATGTAGCATAAACTTATAAGTAGTTCATGATCTTAAAATATAGAATAAAATCACCACTCTCAAACGCTGACTTTGTGACTAATTTCTATAAGAAGGTGTATGAAAGTGGTGAAGTTTACCATAACCATTAACAGATACGAGTTTTAGCTAGTGAATTGACAATACTGTACTAAACCCGGGTATCTACTGCAATAACTGATGAGCAACTTGGAAAGTCAAGTTAAGGTTGCTAAACATGGTCTTTGTTGTACATCGTGCTGCGCTACAAGAATTGTTGCTCAGTGGATCCCCGGCGTTCAATTCCAGTAGGAAAAAAAAACAATCCTAGTTATATTAATTTGTTGAGTATTTACAGCTAAATACGTCAGAACAGCACGTGGCGCTCAACTCATATTCTTAAACGGCCTTCTATACCGTCAGCAATGCAAAGCCAATAGGGATGGCATCACGACTTGGTACTGTGTCATGTACGGAAGGAGCCAGTGCCCCTCCATCATCACCACTGACGCTTGTCACAATGTAACGCTAATCCGAGGCCACCACAACCACGCTGAACCAGTCATTATTCAAACTCCAACTGGTATCATTCATAAGCATTCCACAAAAAAAATTAGCAGGCCCAGGATTAGTGCCCGGAATGCAATACTGCCTTAATTTATTTTGTATTTTCTTAAGTTTGTTTCTAAAAAAAAATTCCCTGCTATTCAATAAAAATGTGATATAATTTTATATTGAGACTGTTCCTATTCTTATTTAGGCATATGTTGTTTCCAGATATTTTGTCAAGTTTTGATTTAATTTTGTTTGTTTGTTTAAAAATCTTTTTTTTATGTTCTTGGTGTGTGTGTGTGTGTGTATAATATGGAAAAATGTTGGAAATTGTAAATATTGTAATGATATGCGAAATATGATCACTGTGATTATTCTAGTATTGCCTGCTGTAAGATTTTTATTTGTTTTTTTTTTTGTGTTTAAAATTTTATTTCAAAGTACATAAAAGTATTTTTGGTACATAAGATGTAATTGAGGTATTGGTAATTATCTCGAATGTATGTCAAACATCTCGTTGTAATTAGTCGAGACTATAAAACTATAAGATACGATGTAGGTGTGGCTAAATAAAACTAGTATTTTTTTGTTTTTAGCCGTTTTATTATAGATTCGTATTTTTGTAATTATCGTAATCTTCTCATTAATGTAGGTTTGTGATAAAAGTGCAACGTATGTACTGTAGATGTACAATACATAATTATTTATTATGATTTAGACATTTAGAGCAGTTTTAAAAAACTGATTGTGCCATTAAAATATTTTAAAATACCTGGCTCTTTTATTTAATTAATAAAATAACTAAATTAGGTGTATTAACTGTGTATGTAAGATGGTTTAATATGCTGAATAAGTACCTATGATGCAAAGGGGAAAAAATAAACATGTTATAATTTTAATTAGCGAAAACAATGTTGGATTGTTCTCTCGTCATTCGATTTAGTAAGGGTCTCAAAAAAAGGAAGGTCATCACATAGGTCATGGTTGACAGACCAATGTATGCTAGCAAAAGGCAGCCAGAATCCCATAATCCCATTGGAACTAGGTAGTCCAATTTCACGATATAAATTCCCTGTTGGATTATAGTGACCAGCGCATAAATATGACTGGAAGGTAGCTGATGCCTACATAGTTGCTGAAATGCTAAATTGCGTATAGAGGTAATTTCTCTGGAAGTTCTTGGAGCAGAGGAAAATTTGGGAGTAAATATTATGGAGATCAGAAGATAACTTAAGTTCAGGGTATCTAATAACAGCCAGCCATCACGTTAAGTATATTTTTATTTTATAGATGCATTGATCATACCTTCGAGAAACCGAAGAGGGCAAGGTATGCTGTTTTTCCGCGGCTATACGTACTCCTGGCGGAACTATAAGAAATACGGTAATTACTGGACATGTTCCAGTCACCACAAAAAGGGCTGTAAAGCAAACGTGTCCACGAATGAAGACAAACAACCTTTCAGGGTAACAAAATATAATGACAAACACACTCATCCCCCTCCTATAATTAAATTGCCTACAAATATAGATTATATTTGATGCTATTATATTGTTCCAAATTATAATAATGGTGTTGGTTTTTAAATTAATTATTTATTAAATTATATAACAATGTTTGATATACGCCTTTTATTCAACATTTAATTCCATTCCAAAATAAAACAGTAGTATTACGCAACGAAAATGAATTGCTTTTCTTTCAGAAATTCACTTTATATCGTCGAAAAAGGGTAATGAATTGCTGGTATTCGAAAAGTATACGTTCGCAAAAAATTGTCAAAGCAAACACAGGGTTACTTGGACTTGTTCTTCTCGATGTTCTAAGAAGTGCAAAGCTCAAGTTACCCTTAGTAACACTGGAAAGTTTCGAGTTCTGAAGGGTAACCACACTCATCCTCCTCCTGTGTTCTACGTCAACGAAGAGGGTAAATACCAGAGGCTGTCGAAAAAGCAGTTGAGTGAAGCAACTGTTTCGTACGACGATGAAATTGATACTGCTGACGAATTTATCGAGAATATAGATTAGTAGGGTTTCAATTACTTAAAGGTTTTTTTTTTTGTTTTTGATAGATAAGTGTTTCTACCAAGAAGTGATTCAATTCAATGTTACCCCAATTAGGTATGGGTTAGGTATACTGTGATTTTTATAACAAATAAGAAATATTTTAATACAGAGATGTTGCGCATGTTATTCTAAGATTGTTCTATCAAAACCAAAATTAATTTTTGGTTACTTTTTTTATTATTTCTGCCAAAGATCTTTTTTTATGCTACCTACTCAATTGAAAATTGTTTTGAGTTAATAATTTCATTTAAATAATAAGTTCCTATTCCGTTTTTTTAATAGTTAATAAAGAGTTAAATTGTTCTCAATTATTTGTAATTTTAACACGTTTCATTGAAGAAAGATCTCATTTTTAGATATAAAATTTAAACTTAGGTATATTGTATTTTTTTAATTAATATTCTGGAAAAGTTTACTAGCTATTTTAGTTTGTTTTATCTGTCTAAAACGACTGTGTTACGGTTTACCAAGGAGTTTTTAGTGTAACCGTTTCGTTAATAAAGATGTGATTAACTGTGATTATAATTAATATTGAAAAAATTGAAGTCTGTTTATGTTAAATAAATGAATAACCAAGTTGTAATTATCTCTTTTTGTTATTATTTTACATCGCTTGCAATTTAATTCAATTGTGAAAGTAAACACAAAAATACATCAAAGTACATACCCACTCTCAATTGAACTGAAGATTTTATTATGTACTTAATTCCATGTATTTCAGAAACTAAATTGTTTATCACGGACATAAGACAACTATTAGACCCAAAAAAGCAAAGAAAAATAAAGAAAAAGCCGCTTACTGGGGCGGAAAGACAAAGAAGGTATAGAGAAAAGCTTAAAAATGAACGCACCAAAAAATATGAAGAGATGAAAACAAGAAAATAAAATTAAAACAAAGGCTTTCGAAATGACTGAAAAATAAATCTTAAAACAGCACGCCGAGTGGAGAAGAGCAAAGGGAAAGCCAAGAGTAGATTATCTATGCCTTAATAGCCTCATAGACAATCTAAGGAACATGTTACGGTTTAAAAAATTCTACGACAATCTAAAACTCTGTGATGCCCTTTAATAAGTTATAAAAAATAAAACTAAAAAGTTGTTTTAAATGCCACGGAACCAAACATTTTCAATAGAGTGCTGTACAATAAAAACAAAAAAGAATCGGCCGTCTAATAAAAATTAAAAAAAAAACTTATATTCCAGCATATGTGGTCAAGTCAACCCGCGGTGAGCCAAAATTAGTTTACCGAGGTTTCACGTATAACAAGAGCTATTTATCAAGGAAAGATACACATATAAAATGGTACTGCTCGTCGAGAAATTCAAGGAAGTGCAAAGGTAACGTCGTTACTGATTACGACAACAGAGTGCTGCAAGTTTTTGGAGACCACAATCATGGCTCGAAATTTTTTCGAATGGATGATGCATACCTGTAGACAAGGTTTAAAGGCGCCCGCAGGCATACAATTCCTAGTTGGCTGACTAAATCGCAGAGTATACCAAAAGACTAGTGACATGATGGAGTCTGCACGTCATATCCAACTAATTGGACTCCAATCGTATCAGAATCGAGATACCCTTCCGATTACGCACAATTCAAAATTTGGCCAACTATTGCCTGACTCCTTATAAGCACGGCACTCTCTGCAAACTCGTGGACTATCCAAATTACTTGGTCAGTCGCACGTATAGTTGGCAGACTAAATTACGCAATTTAGTTGTTCAATAATCGGCCAACCTGAAATTGTAAGTCTGCGGGGACTCTAAGGTAAACGTTTAATAGTTAAAAATGATCTCAGTGTACCATGTTTAAAGGTGTTACAGTCTAAAATGTCTGGTCTGGTATAAGCTAGCCTCTTAGGTCTGGTTTCCAACAAAGCGCAGAGCAGACGCGATGTCTTCTACAACCAATTGGTTTGCATCGCTTCAACGCTAAACAGTATCCTATTGGTTGATTACGAGACATCTTCACTCCTCTCCTCATTATTGGTAACCGAGACTTCCGCTTTTGTAACTCCGTGGTACACTAACCCATATCAAGGTCAAAGTGTTACTACTAACCTGGGTCGGCTGTACGTATATAAATATAATGTTTAATGTAAGTAGTTACTTTTAATGTTATTTTTAGTAAAATGTTTAAAGTACAAGGTGGAAGGGACAAAAACGCGCAACCATCGTACAAGATCCCTTCCACCGTTTGTAAGTACAGTAGAGCGTCGATTATCCGAACTAATTGGGGGACATAGGTGTTCGGAAAACCGGTATTTTCGGATAATCGGTAAAATTAACGCTTAAAAAAATCTTCAATCTTCGTCTGCCGAAGCAAGCCTACCCGCTTACGAGCGGCTAGGTCACGTACTTTTTTTAGGACAGATATTTGGTACTGGTCGCTTTCAGGCTGTGTTTCAAACCAACGTAAGGCAATGTCTAAACAAGTAAACGCTTCAGAAGCACTAATTATGTTTTCATCTTCATTATCTGAATTTGTAGTTGATGAGGTGCTAGCGGTTCCGTCAGCCTTATTAGTCATGAGGTCTAAAATTTCGCTATCCTGCATAATTTGGTACCCGGGATCTTCATCGTCGATATCCATCCATTGTTGAACCTCTTCTTCATCACATTCGTGACAATCGAGCTTCTTTAGCATATTTATCATTTCAGACATATCTTCGTGTCTCTCATTTATACATTCACTTTGAGGATTTTCCCCCATACACAAAACTTTATTCCACGCTTTTTTTAAGTTCTGCTCTTTTACACTGTCCCATGCTGCTCCGATCATGTAGGACGCATCTTTTAAATCAATCTTTTTATGATTTCTAATTAGGCTTTCTTCTCCCTCTTCTTCTTTTTCCAAAAGTAACTTACGTAACAATTCTTTTCTATAATACCGTTTGAAAGTCTCAATAACGCCTTGATCCATGGGCTGTAATAATGAAGTCACGTTAGGAGGAAGAAACATGACTTTTATAAACTCGTCTTTTTCATTTAAGATGTCACATGATGGATGAGTTGGAGCGTTATCAAGAAGCAATAATGTTTTCTCTCTTTCACCATTTTTTAATTGATGGGTTTTTACTGAGGGTATAAAAGTTTCTGTAAACCATTTCATGAAAATTGTACTATCCATCCAAGCATTCTTTTGCGAAGTGTAAACGATAGGCATCGCAGACATATTAACGTGTTTGAAACAACGTGGTTTCTTGCTTTTACCAATGACAAGCATGGGCAATCGGTGGCTGCCAGTAGCATTAGCACATGCTAAGGCAGTGATACGATCCTTGCTTATTTTAGGACCAGGTGCTGCTAATTCACGACGTGAAGCAAGAGTTTTTCGTGGCAAAGCTTTCCAATTGAGCCCAGTTTCGTCTGCATTGTAAATGTTTTCGAGAGCGTAATTTTCTTCCTTCAGTATATCCCTTAGTTTGATTTTGAATGAATCAGCTGCTGATGAATCAGCAGATAGTTTTTCTCCTTGTATTTGAAGCTCACGAATGCCATGTCTTGACTTAAATCGTTTTAACCAGCCTGTGCTTGCTTGAAAATTTGACGGCCCTCCAAGTTTTTCGTTAAATTGAACTGCTTTTTCACACAAAATTGGGCCTGAAATAGGTTCTCCCTGGGATCTTTTTTGAGTAAACCACTTATATACAGCATCATCTAAATTTGTGTTTGAGGCAAGTTTCATTGTTTTACGACTCGTAGATCCGTCAGAAGAATCAAGCTGGGATATAAAGTTACTTATGCTTGTCTTTTGTTTTTTTATATCTGTAATGGTAGACTTACCAACTTGGTATTCATGGGATAACTTGGTTGCAGATTCGCCTTCCTCTAACCTTTTATTTATTTCGTATTTATCTTTCATAGAAAGGACAACACGTTTACGTTTAGGCATTTTAAATCGAGAGCTTTCTTTCATGCGGCAAAATTTCGTTTATCGACTAGCGGTTACTTGGAAGTGACATACGAGTACAATTAACAAGTCGCGACAAGTGCGTGAGCACTATAGCGCGGGAGGTGGGAGAAAAACATGCGCGGGTCGGGCGGGCGTAGTAGTTCGGATAAGCGGTCGTTCGGTTAAGCGACGTTCGGATAATCGACGCTCTACTGTAGATACTTTTAGTAGTTCTAAGGCGCTTTGCACACGGAGCAACTTTTGCAGCAACTGGCAACTGGCAACTTTCTGGCAACTCGCTGTTTACATGTAATTCAATTGGACTGCGCACACAGAGCAACTCAAGTTGCGAGTTGCGGCAATCGTCAACAGTTGCCAGTTGCGGCAACTAGCAACTTATTTAGTTGCTAGTTGCCGCAACTAGCAGCTGTCAAATATTCGATTTCACACCCTCCCTCCCTCGCCCTGTGCCCGGCATAGTGTTGCCATTAACTTAGTGGTTTTTCCCACTAAGTAAACACTTCTTTTTGGGGTAATGTGTAAAATTCTATAATAAAATACTTCTTGATATTCCCCAACTAAATGAGAGAAATTTTAAACCATGCATAAAACGCACACTATCTAATCAAGCATTATTATAAGTTAGATGATTATATCACGGACAAAAATGCTTGGCTAAATGCTAGTCCTGCTCCACAGCCACTCGGGCTCACTAAATAGGATTGTTTTTTAAGAGAATCTTTTTGGTCGACCTGAATAACTTGTACCGTTATCAGTACGATTACTTTTTCTTTTTTTACATACCATAGTACTCTAGCGGATAAGTACACTGAAAGTGTTAGTATTGTAAATTTATTTCAATTTTGTTTTTGAAAACCATCAACCTAAAACTTGCCCACTAAAAAATCCACAAGCCACCAGATACAAATTCTGAACACCAGAAGGTGGTCCCAATCTACCAGATCTAGTGGTAATACTGCAAAGTTTGCAACACTGCAACTCGGCTAAAAAGTTGCTTACAAATTGCCAAAAAGTTGCGGCAACCGGCAACTTTATGGCAACTAGCAACTTTTACAGGAAACTTTTAAAAAGTTGCCAGTTGCGTCAACTTAAGTTGCTCCGTGTGCAAAGCGCCTAAGAAACATACCATACCGCGACGATCAATGCGGTATCTTACTTAATATTTATTTATCACTAGCCTCAATCCGCCTGATATTTTTCACTCACGTTATATTACGTCTTTGGTTACTACTCTACTCTCTAGATTCTGGGTCATATATTCCTCATGAATCTGGCAATCGTATAAAAAAAGAATTTCTCCAATTCAGTTGGTAGTTTCAGAGATTAGCGCGTTTAAACAGAAAAAACTCTTCAGCTATATTATATTAGAATAGATTTTCTCTTCATGAGATTTGTGAACCTACACTTACGTGTTACATGTACTTATTAGTCTTAACTATAATTATAAAACGAGCTAATCCTCTTTGTTAAAATACTTTTCTAGATTTTATTACTAACTTGCCAACTATAAACTAAAGTAGAAACGAAAGTTTGAACATAAAATTGTCAAGCTTTTTAATCTGTTTTCTCATTGCTACATTATATACATGGTGTATAAAAGAGTAACCAATTTTTACTATTATTTAATATAAGAATAATGAATTTGCGCCACTTCATTTACGGATACACGAATATTGTTGTTTATAAATTATTTCTCATGACACCGAATAAATTTTATTGGACTGTTTTATTTGTATATTGTAATGGTCAATGGTGATTTAGCATAAAGCAATAAACGTCTATTAAACATATTAGATTAAAAAAAAAAAATACCTACGTATTTGCTAGCTAATATTAAGTAAATTATATTTAAGTAATTTAGTGAGATCTGATAAGAGATTCGAAAAATCTAATTAAAATAAGTACCTAAAGATTCTTCTTTGATTATTTCTCTTGAATCTGTACCAATTTTGATTTAATAAACACTCTATGTGTTTTTCAACCGACTTCAAAAAGGAGGAGGTTCTCAATTCGACGCGTATGTTTTTTTTTTTTTTTTTTTTGTATATTTGTTCTACGATTACTCCTCCAATTATGAATCGATTTGGATGATTCTTTTTTTGTTTGAAAGAGTATAGTTCCGAATAGGTCCCATTGGAATATTGTCATGATCTGATGATGAACTTTGGAGATATGGAACGGAACTCCTTATAAAATCACAGCAGAACCGCCGTAACAAGAAAAATTGCTTTTTACGTCTCATGTTTATAAATAAGTATTAAAGTCATTAGTTAGTAATGGTGTTTTGATGTTTTTAATAATTCTATCTTTATTTATAAACTAGCTTCTGCCCGCGACATCGTCGTTTTTTTTGACCCACCTTAAGTTACGTCTTTGATTATTGCTCTGTTCCCTTGTGTTGTAGCGTGATGTTATACCTAAAGCCTATATAATTATGAGGAATGGTTCATATAAATCTAGCTGATATAATAAACAAAAATATTTTTTCAAATCCTATTGGCTGCCAATTATTATAATAATAATAATTGGCAGCTCCAGGGATGAGCGAGTTTATACAAACAATAAAAAAACTTTAGATTAACTGTGTTACTATATAGATTTTAAAATATATATTTTGCTAGGATTTATTTTCTCAAAATACATGGCAGCTAGCATAACGTTATGTCTCGTATATGTTATGTGTATGCGTAGGATAAAACCTTATCACCCTAAATGTATAACGAATATTATTACCTATTTGCATAATAAATACTTACTTGCTAAACGAATTAAATAATCATGATTCCTAAGTTTGAAGTTTTATTATACCTCATACGCAAAATAATCTTTAGCCGTAAGACTTTCAGATATTTATTCACGTAAACTACAAAATTTATGCTAAACTCTGAAAGGCATATTGTGTCAATAAAGTTCCTAGGTCTTATTTCTATGTATATTAGTAGTAATTACTACTAAGTACAGTGAGAATTGTTTTTTTTTATATCAACCCATATGGTCGCTATACTCATAAGCGGGTCGGCACATTCGGTTCTACATTATCAATACGTCATCAAAGGTTATATTAAAAATACCGTTCCGAAAGTGCCGACCCGGTATAGCGACCCTTATGCACTACGTATATTTTTTTTGTTGTAAATAAATGGGTTTGTTAAAACACAGTTTTAGATAAAAATACGAGTGTCTATCATGGATGCATGATAGTAAATTATAATGGTGTATCTTGAAAAAACAAAACTCAAATTCTAAAAACAAAAAATCATGGGGACTACAATTTTGTACGTTTATCCATTTTTCTTATAATTATTTTCTTTCTTTCAGGTCCCGTTCTCATTAAAACAAAAAGAAAAGGCCAATATGTTCTCCTTTACAAATCTTATACTTATTCACGGAGCGCAAAGTCGAAGAAAGGAACTGTCTGGAAGTGTACTTCGAGCAAGAGTGAAGAGTGTAAAGCTCGTATGACCACGGATGATAACCTGAACGTAGTCGCCAGTAAAGACCAACACTCCCATGAACCACCGGAGCAAGAGGAGAAACCGAAGCATGTTTATTTTAGCACTTAATTCGCATTTGATTAAACTAGATTTAGATTTTATTTTATTTGAGAATAAGGTTGCTAGTCGCAACGTTATCGTTAATAAGTAAGTAATTCTAACTTTGCCCCGGTGAATATAATATTGTCAAGAGCACGTAAGCTGCTGTGATTAGTTGACTAAATTATCAACAATTAGAGCAGGTTACGCACATTTGACAAATAGGTAATTAATCAAGTAAATAGATTTTTTTAAAAAATGGTTACTCTTTCTATACACCATGTATACAATGCTTGAATGTTGTTAAATGATTTTGTGTTAATTTTCGTTCGAAAAATCGAGAGTTAATTACGTCACGATGTCGAACAGCGGTTATGAGGTTAAGTACATAGCTTTAAAGCTACTTACGCATTTGTTTAACATAAAACTAAAAATAATAAGAAATAATTGTCACAAAAAAAATATATATGCACTGTTATTGTATGAGCACATGCTAATACTATTATAATTTGCTGTTTTTGAGAAGAAGCGCAACAAATAGTAAAAATAATTAAATAAAATATGTTATAGGTACAAAAAACAGCCATCTTGTATAAAATCTACGCGCAACAAGATTTTAAGATCGAGTTATTATAAGTTTATACTTTTAACTATAAGAACTACTTTAGTATTGTTCATATTCTATTCAGGCAAGTTAAGTACATAAGTACCTATACATTTAGCAAGCTAAGTAGGTACATAAGTATATCTAAAAAACGGTAAGTAGTAAAAGTATTTTTTATGTTTGAATTAAAAAACGTAGTTCAAAGTACGGTTTAGGTAAATTATACTGGGGGTTTTAAAACATTACTAATATAAAAATTATAATTAAGGATTTATTTAGCGTTTTTAGCGCGTGTTTTGACTATCTTGTTTAAAGAGTTCGTTTTTTTTATTTTAATGACGCTAATTTATACGTCAAGGTATTTTTAGGTATGTTAGTACTTGAATAGAAGTATTTAATATTCATACTTTTACATAATTATATACCTCAAAACAGTTTTATTTACAAGTCTACTTATTTTAGAGAATACAGAGACGGGTCTAGTTTCCTACACCCGTAGTTAATATTTTATTTTATATATTTTATCAATAAAACAATTGTAACTTATTTATTTACTAAATAGAATAAAATATTCTACCTGCAATAAATTGAAATTAGCTATAAAATAAGCGAAATATTGACCGATATGGATCGTTAAAATACTGCTAAAAATACCTTTACCTGGGTTTCTATTTTTTATATTATTTTTTGTTTAGTTCTGTAAGTTTCCAAGTTACTTTTTATACGCAGATTTTATAAAAACAAAAAAAAGAGAGCAAAAAATATTTTCGTCGTGTTGTGTAACTGAAGATTTGTATTGTACTTAGATATAATTAAACCTATGGAGTTTCTTGCCGGTTCTTCTCCATAGGACTTAGATTTTGGAACCGTGCATTTATTTCAACATATCTTATGAGAAGAAGAGCAATAACTACTTATTTCGAGTAAAATAACAATGTAGGGATATTAACTTAACTTAAAAATTATTGGAAGAAGGCAAGTTTACCTTCAATATAGCCTATAAATGGTACTCTGTAATAGTGTTACTTTCTATCAGTAAAGTTTTTTGCTGTTGTATTTTAAACTCTCGGTGCTGAACCGAGCGATGACAATCTAACAGTGTGCGAAGGCATATAATACTGTTTTTAAAAGATGGGGTTAGGCCCCTGTACTTCCAGAGATTACCGTATACAAACCTACCCGCTTCGGCTTCGCACGGGTGCAACGTATATACGAACTAGATACCTATATGTCTAAACCTTGCCCTTGAATCATTCTATCTATTGATGAGAACCACAAACATATAACGATGCGAGGCTTTATTTTTACTAGTTTATAAGTATGTACTTCCATAATCTAGTTATATTTGAGGCATGAAACTTTTGAACAAAAATCAGACTAGAACAGTTTAAAAAGGTACAAACATTTAAAATTATATCTTATTTTTAGTAGAATAAAGTTTGTTTTGTGTGAGCATTTGTTTCATTTATTCCCATTTTATGAATTACTAGATAAGGTAGTAATCAGCCAAGGAACAGAGGGAGACATCAAGTCTTTAAGGCTGAATATTCTAACATTTTTCCTTACAATGTCGACGAAATAATTATAATCGAAAAGGTTTGTTGTGTTACTAATTTAACCTTGACCTCCATTCGTGAACCCACCCCCCTTACCTAAATACAAAATCACCACTCGAATGTGACCCTACTAATAATAACAATAGCTTTCATTTTATCAAATCAACAATTTTGTAATGATTACGACACCAATTCTACGCAATGGATGTTGTTATGTCGAAAGTTAGGGGTGTTACGCAATATTTTTACATCTTCATAACTCTTAAATCTAAAACTGATTGATGACAACCTAGTGCCTATTGAACCTATCCAGTTTCTATTCAAATTCCTATCACCTTCCAGTGTCAGTTGTAACAGCGGTAAACGGCGCAACTTTGCTGATGCTAAACGAGTATTCCTTCACCAACCCTGCACCTATGACAGGTGGTGAACGGTGGTACTGTTCGGGACGAATCAGATGGAAATGTAACGTCTGCCTATGCGTCAACGATGACTATGAACTCGTATGCATTGCCAATGAACACACGCATCCACCTCCTGTATACGAGAAGACCCCAGATGGACTGTATGTGGAAACTATTCCTTGAGCTACTGTGACAAGGTTTCAGTTCGTTTGGCATCTCGTTGACTGCGGGAATACAAACACGTTGTGTTTCGACTAAAAACGCAAGTGCGGCGCGCACACACCGTATGTGTTTTTCTACGGCGAACACGCGAACAGTGGTAGCTAGCCGCACTTGCGTTTGGCGCAGCGAATGTTCGTCCGCAGTCAAAGGGTTAAGTAATTGTGCAACTAAGACCGAAATTGAAAATTTTCATGGAAAAACACGTATTTATTTCAAATAACGAACATAATAAACAATGACGAAAATATTTTTAGTTTTATAATTATACATATTGAAATCATGTTCAGGGTATTTGTATCTAATTAGACTAATAAATGTATCAAAAATATTTTTGTGTGTAGTATAGGAACTATAGCTAAACCGCTTAGTTGAGTCGTCGCTTGCGGGGTAAAGGGTCACGGGGGTAGGCCAAGAACGAGGAATGGTAGAGATGCGGGCAGCGGGCGCTACACAAGAGGCGAAATGTGCACTGGATAATTCTCAAGATATGTGACGTCACAATGGTTAACGGTGAACAGTGTCAGCGGTTTAGCTATAATATCTTGACGAACTTTTTCGCCCGTATTCATCTACTTTGGGAGTGACGGGCGAAAAGATCGTTAGGTTATTCAGTCAAAGCAATCAGCCTGTTAAGCATTATAGTATACAAACTAGGTTTAAGCTTGGATTTCCACTATTTGGCGGCGGAAATGTTTTTGGACCTATCATATGGTGGTGAAGGTAGTTATAACCTCCAACTAGTTGATGATCAAAGAAGGAAAGAATGTGGTGGTCGGGATACACAGAAGTAGATCAGAGTCAGAGGTCCAAATACAGTTTCGCCAGGTGATAATTTGTGTATTATTAATTACTACAAGCTTTTGAATGTATTTTGTATTTTTCAAAGATTAAATGATGTACTTAAATGTAAATCAAATACCTAGGTTAAGTACTTAATAAATGGATAAGCAATGAATTCTGTTAAAATTTAAATATAACATATTTGACAAGTTTGCAGATAATGAAAAATTGCATTGAGTATCTCTATTTATTAAATTTTACAATACCTACTTAATACTGTGTAAGTTTATTCTTATATTTTTTTTCTTTGCTTTGATAACCCAGCTTGCTTTTCTTTTCTACTTAACCTGGAGTGGTAAAACTGACTTGATGACTATAAAAATTTTCAAAACTATTGCCATAAACTCTAATAAGCTATGACGTATTCTATATTTATCAGCTATTCTAGAATAATATAAGTACTGTTGATCCCAGAATTAATATGTATTTCTTTTTGATCTACAGGACGGCGCCGGAAGAAAAAACATGAATTGACTCGACTTATTGGAGCAAAATGCAAGCCTCAGTCGTGCGGCAATTGTTTTAAGATTTGGTCACTTTTCTGGGGTTCTGAACGGGTGAAAAGAAGGATTACCAAGGTCACCACTTTCTGTAATCAGTGCCCCAAGAAACCATATCTTTGCTTCGGTTGTTTTATTCTGAAGCATTCACGTCTAAAGATCTAAATGAAAAAGAAAGAAGAAAGATCTAAATCTGATTATGGGCGTAAAATATTTATACTCCATTGAATATAACACTACAAAATAACGGTTAAAGCTAACGTTATTTCTATGTTTGTGAATAATAAGCTCCATTATTTCACGATAAATTAGCCAGTTAAAATTTAAAGGTTTACCAAGAAGCAGTCACTTTAGCAATATAACAGAATAACTGCCGTTATTTTTCAAATGCTGTAATCAATGGAATATAAAATTATAACTAATTATTTTTACAGCAACCCTTCGGTGTTGTTTGTAATAATTTGACTGTGTGTATGTTTGTTCTAGTCTGCAATCCATTGCATCTTTACCCCAAGCTTTAAACTTTTCCAAGACTGCTTTTTTCTCTAGGATCGTCAGGGCCTAGTGTTTTGAGGTTAAGATTAATTTTATGTAGGACGAAGTATCGAAATGCCGTGCCCGTGCCTCGGAAAGCACGAAAAGCCGTTGGTCCCGGTTGTCATCTTTGACAGTCGTTACGGGTAGTCGGAAGCCCGATAGTCTGACAGCCAGTTTTACCAGAAGTATACTGTTACCGAGTAACAGATTTTTTTAGTCGCTTCTCGTAAAACACTGGTATTCAGCTGCATCTGATTAAATTGGAATCCAACCTCAACATAGTTGGGAATAGGCTAGGCAGCATAGCAACGGTGGTGGTATTGATTATGAGGTAGGAACCGGGTCCGTAGTTTTTTAGTTTACTGTACTTCTGTTGCATTAGGGACTCCTACCACTTCCTCGAATAGGCGATACACGCTATTTTTAATGTGCCGTGACAATGTGTGGACGTTCACATACGTGGTGAGGCATGTGCTTAGTTGCAAACTTATATCGAGGCGTGCATTGGGAAGCTTTCGTGTCATATGCCTCGCAATGTCTGTTTCCGCCTCTACCTATATTTTATAAGAAATAAAAAATATCTGTTAGGTTGTGCCAAAATACTCAAAATATTAAATGTATTTCTTCACGTGTATAATAATATAGTAGGTATGTGTCTAATAATTGTAGGGGTTTTTAAGTGTTCAGTATTGCCATATCGTAGGTATAGTTATAGTGTAGAATCTCATAATAATTAAATGTCAATTTTTTACTAGTTGATGTGTACGTCTTGGTTTTAGCGAAATAATAACAAAAAAAAAAGATTTCTTCAGTGTTAACATTACATCAAAGTAATTGTAGGAAGTTTGTATTTTCCCTCCAGTGTTAATGTGTGTAGAGAAAAAAAAAATGTCGTTGTAATTTAAAAAAAATATTAAATTATAGGAATTGGTAGAAATATCTACAGTAGGTACATATAATTATAAAATAATGTGGTAGAAACAATAAAATAACCTACATGTCTTAAATTATAAGTGTTGAATGTGTATTCTAAGTAAAACCTCGTATTTCTGATTAGGTTCTGCCCGCGACATCTTTCGCATTTTTTTTTCCTTCGGGTTAAGTAACATTTTTTACTGCCCCGCTCTTGTAGGTCGTAGCGTGATATTATAGCATATACTATTCCTCGTGATTCTGGCTATCATATACAAAAATATTTTTTCCAATCCGAATGGTAGTTTCAAAGATTTTCAATAAACAAACGAATAAAAAAAATCTACTGCTTTTTGTGTTAGACAAGTAGAAAAACTGTTGCCATATACTTAATTATAAATTATTAATAATGTGGTAGAAACAATAAAATAACCTAGATGTCATAGAATTATAAGTACTGAATGTGTATTTTTAAAATCTCGCATTCCTGATAGAAAAACTGTTGCTAAACATTGTTTCTGACAGCAAACGTTACTGGAATCAATTTGTTTAACTTGAATCCGAGGCTTTTGATCCATCTTTAAATACGAATTATTATATGTATACGATTAGATATTTAGAGGCTAAGTCTTCCGTAACTACGAATTAACTAATCTTTATGAATTTATCGAATCCTTAAAATAGTATTAAAGTTTGTTAAAAAAAAGTAGTAAGTACTTTGCCACTTTGTGAATGTTAGCAGTAGAAAATAAACTAATAAATGTGAACTGTAAGTCGGGTTTACTTGATGTTATAAGATATTATGTTCGTTTAGTTGTTTTTTCGTTTTTTTTTGGTATTTTATGTTTAATTTTTACCTCGATGTTTACTACTACAATACAATATATTCGTTATGTATGTCAGGTCATGCAAGGTACAGTACGCGTCACGTAAAAAGAACGCTGGAAGAAAGTGGTAGGGGTGTGTTTGCGCATAGGTACAGTCTCGCACGATAGTTATGTGCCTATTAGTTTATTTTTGAACTAGGCTTTCGCTCGCGATTCGTGGCTTCGTACCTACATATTTGTTATTCTTATTACCACCAAATAGACCGATAAATCGCCTATGCGCAGCTTGACCGCCAGCGTTCTTTTTACATGACGCGACCTGTACAAGTCAATCCCATGTAGAATGTTTTAACAGATTTGGGTTGGTACCAATGATTGAGATGATACACGGTGGAAGGAATATTGACGCATAACCTTTTACCATGGAATCGGCACAGGTTTCTAGATATAAATTATTATTCGCCTTAAAAAAAAGCTGTTCTATTAAAAAATGCGAGATCACAATGTATTCAACAACTGTTTTTTTTTCTTTTGTAAATTTTCTAAACCGTGTTTAGAATCATGTAGGTGCCCAATTCATGGTAGCAGCCTAGTCGATGTTCCTTTTATCCTGTATAATGATTTATCTTGTATCTTGTAAAGCGCCTAGGCCTCGAATACCATGATAGACTAATAGCACGGGAAGTACGAGATTAATCTGCCGTATTACTGAATACAGTAGAAAAGCTTTGAATAGCTTTTGCCTGCGACTTCGTCCATATTATGAAATAGTCTTTATCTAGATCCTAAGCTACCACTATCAAATTTAATTACGTTAGGTACGGTGATTTTGCCATGATGAGGTGACAAACAAACAGACGGACAGACAGAGTTACTTTCGCATTTATAATATTAGAATGGATACGGAATGCGATTCCATTTTTTTTATATCTAGAAAAAAAAATAAGAATACATTGGATAGGTTCCATCTTTAACTAGACTTACTAACATTTTTACAATGAATTATGTTTTCAGGAATTGACTACAAGTTCATACCATCTGGCCGCGGGAAGAACTCACTACTAATGATAGAGAACCATACGTTTAGCCAAGCTAAGAAAGATGTTAGGTATTGGAACTGCTCCAAAAGGACCACGAGAGGTTGCAGGGCCAAGGTCCAGTTTGATAACCATCAAAACATCACTGCTTATGTCAGAGATCATAACCATAGTCCTCCTTCATATTTTGTTCAACGCGATGGAACTTTAATGAAGTTGCATTATAATTATAGGAAATCAACGTAACAAACTTATAAATAGAGTGTGGAACGTAAGATAGAAACACGCTTGTACGATACGACTACATACAGAAAGCACTGCTAACAGAAATCTCTTTTCCTAGACAGCACGATTCGCTGAAAACTTTGTTGATAGAAACAATTGTTCGTAGATATCTCGTTTAGGCTTTTTTATCAATTTCGATAACGGCGATTCTTCGAAACTATTTCTTATCATGTGCAATATGACTCGCCATACCAAATTCTGTTTTAAATACCCGATCACAATGAATACAATAGAGTTGGCATACAGAGTTAAAGTATGGGTGTAGGAAGGTTTAGATTTAAGCGTTTTTCGTCATATAAAAGTATTGAACATAAATATACATATAGGTAAGTGTTGATGTTGACATAGATAATAATTATGTCTCTTCTAGTCCTACTTTAAATCTAAGTGAATCTCAATATTGGGTCCTCATGTACTTAAGTAGATTAATGAATAACTGGTTACATACAGTTAATTACGTTTATGTAAATGGATAATCAGGTTCACTTACTCTTTGTTCTCGGTATAGGTAACTAATAAATCAATCATTCCCTCCAGATAATTTCAGATCCATTTCGCACAATTTAAGCATAGTAATTGTTATCATTAGGACACAGCGGGCTTGATTGTGAAGAAAGGATTGATCATTGCAATCGTCCGCGTAATTAAGAGACTTTTTTAACAGCGCGCTTCATAGAAATGTAGTCTAGCCATATTTTTGGTTATAACTCAACTCGATAAAATTTTGTAGATAGAGTGAGGGCACTATTAAGCTTGTGGTGAGCCAATTTCCTGTCAAATAATTTCAAAATGACAGGTACTCAAAATAATTCAAGATGTTTTAAAATCGTTATCTATTTGAAACTGAACTGTATGAAACGCGCTGTTCGAATATCTCCTGAAGAGTTTCCGGCCTTTTACCTATTATGTTGCCCCTTCTGGGAAGGACTGATATTAATATAGAACAGTTTCCGACCAGAATAACTACGCCTAAGTGACATAAACATTTGTAAAAAGCTCCAAGTTTACGTTATTAATTTTTTAAATGTATTAAAATGTTTAATGTGTGTTTTAGTTTTCATGATTTAATCAGTAAGATATTTCGAACCTTGTAAGGTGCAATTTAGATTCTTAGATGTTGTAAATTGTTTAGTTAAGTAGATATATTGTCTACGTAGTTAGGTGCGTAGTTGCAGTCGTATCTAGAAGTTAGTTATTTTATAATTTTGTATTCAAAAAGTTGATTTTGTAAATAGATTTCTGCCTCGTTGGATGCTTCGAGATTATTTTATTTTTTTGTTGCCACCTTTTTTTTTTGTTCAGTTACAGTAGTCACATTGTCTACGGGTAGGACCTTGCTCATTGTTAATGGATATACTTTTAAAAAGGAGTATTGTGTGAAGGAAGGTACAAGATGGGGTTGCAACGAGCCTAGTAACAGCAAATGCGATGTTTACGTCCATGTGAACGAGAAGTACGAAGTAATTCTTACTGCGAACGCTCACACTCACGAGCCTATTTTTTGTCGTGTATTCCAAGATAGAATTATGTAACGTAAATGCTTGTCTGTTGATTTTATCGTTAATCATATCAAGATCTCATAATAGTATTATTTTAATTTACTTTTTGTTGTAGTTACGATTATGATTGCAATTAATAAACTTTAAATGTTGACTGATTTTAATTTGGCGTTTCCCTTTAGTCCTGTCCCATGCTAGTGCGTACAGTTTGGTGGCGATAAAACAATATTGGTAACGAATTAACCATAAATTGTCTCATTTAGTTTTTCTCTATATTTAAGGCATGACTGGTATACATTGGTACAATTAGGTCCTGCAAGGTTTTTACGAAATACCTAAACTAATCTAATATGCAGTAGTACACTTCATGAAGATGAATAATTTGAGATTGTATGTTCCAGTAATGACACTAACATTTGAGGATCCACCGCTGGAAACTGAACCAGAACCCGAACCAGAAGAACACCAGTACATTGAAGAGCTGCAATACGAAGAAACTACTGAGGAAACTAGTAATGTAGCTCTATTTGTAGAGTCACGTAGGGGAAAAACAGTTCTCCAATACAATGGACACAGGTACCGCAATGCATATAAATCCAAGAACGGAACCCGTTGGAACTGCTCCCTCAATAAGCACTGTTCCGCCTTCCTGTTCCTAAGCGATCGGTATGAAATCCTGATGTCACACGAAGAACATGATCATCCACAACCGACGAGGCTTGAGAATATAGACACAGATCAAAGTGGTAAGTGTCTTGTTTGAAGGGTTTTTTTTTTGGAATGCTGAAGGACTAGTAAGGGTCGATAAACATAAAAGCGGTGCGGTTAAGTGCCGCAATGCAACGCGTCGCTAAGTGTTACGTTGCGGTAGGCAGTGCGCCGCGTGATGCGAGTATTTCTATAGGTCGCCTATTTTAGGTGTGCGTAATCGCACCCCTTTTATGTGCGACAGCCCTAAGCTTTCAGTACTTTCCAGTCGCGGTTGATAGTCTAGTTATACTATATTTTTTTCTTTTAGATACTGCAATGGTCATCACATCTCGTAAAGGCAAAGAGATGCTCCTGTTTCGTAAATACACTTATCGCAAGCAGTACGACAAAGGGAACAAATCTCGTTGGATTTGCTCCACATTGAAGAACTGCCGCGGCTGCGTCTTCACTGATAATAATAACTTCATCATCTCTGCCTTCGAGGAGCATTGCCATGACCCACCGAAGTACTATCTTAAACCAGATCATGTACTTGGTGCTTTAAGGGAACCCGTCATAGTCGAAACCGATTGAAAATTTTAATTTATAGTTCTAATTATAATCAGATATTTGTGCACCTTTTTTTTAGTTAATAAATTGCTTGAATAGTGATTAGTGTACCTGTTTTATTGATATTCTATAATTTTCTTTATTTTTTTATCCTAATTACGATATTTTTCAAAAATAATGTGTGTTATTACTTTCAGCAGCATACGAAATTAGATCGAAACGAGGCAAACCCCTAATACTTTACAAAAATTATACTTATTCGCGGTATCCGTATCCTCAAAGGAATGGCTGGCGGTGGTATTGCTCCAGAGTGAGAAACTGCAGAGCATACATTGTCACTACAGTCGACAATGTCATAATAAGGACTTTGGGTGACCATAACCATCTACCGATGCGTTACGAACCTTTATAATATAAAGTGTATAGAAAGAATAACTACCTATCAACTCAAATTGAAAGTGTAGGAAGAGTTGAGCCAGGTTTTTTATGTACATCAGAATCGCGGGTGTACTTTTCAGATTTGCCTAAAATTGCAATTATTTGGTCCTACAAAAATAACCTAAAATCTGAAAAGTACACCTGCGATTCTGATGTAGTCAACAAAACAGATTGGTATGCAGAGTCGTCAGATATAGTCGAAGTTTTCTTAGAAACCGGTGGATGTATTCAAATGTTATTTAATTTAACATGTAGATAATAAACAGTTAATCAATTAATTTTCAATTAAGACATCTATATTTTTAAGAAACTTTTAATATATCTGATGACCCTGGATACCTATGTCTTTTGTTAAGTGTACATGATTTTTTACTTGCTTTATGTAATAAGTGTGCCTTTAATCAAAGTTAACTCCTCGAAAGTCTAATAGTATGTCTAAATAGTGAAATTTTAATAAAATATTTGATATATTTCATGGTTGTTTCTTTTAATTTTTACATACACAAGTGTGTAAAGCGACTTTGTGCCATTGTCAAGTTTCCAACCATATTCAAAGCCCCGTTTTAAACCCTTGGTCGATATCAAAATCTTCCCTTATTTCATGTTATTTTTTGGACACGGTGGGTGAACGGGGATAGTTTTTTAGTATTGTAATGAAACATTTATATGTGCTTACAAATTATTTTATTGAGATAAATTATAAAAACATACAAAACACATTGAGGTAGTGAGTATTACAATCAGTCTTAATTTAGAGTTGATCAGTCTAAAAGGGTACAGTGAATATAATTTAGGCATAATCTAAAACATAAAGCTAAAAAGAACACAATAAGTACCTACCCAACAGCTCAAAAAAAAAAATTGATAAAAGATGTTCCTGATTTTTCATCTTTCTTTAATACCCACATCAAGTTACAAAAATAATACAAAATGAAGAGTAAAATTAACCTACACTTAAATTACACTTATAACTATTAAAATGATTTGTTTTGGTCCTGAATATTGTACCGTAGTTACTTAATTGATAAAGTGTCGTAAAAAAAATACTTTTTATTACATTTTAAACTTAGCCTAAATAGGAATAAGTGGTAATTTACTTTGAGGTAGCAAATACATTATCAGACTTTTAAATGCTGTATCCATGAATATAACTAAAAAATAAGGTAAGTATGTAGCAAAAAAGTACTTTAGAGGCATGGAATCCTAAAAATTAAGGGATTAAAGGTTATTTTTCAGTCTTTTTTATTATGCTTTGGGTTCACACTAAGTTTTATTGGTACAGTTTATTTTTAAAAGGTAATTTTTCAGTCTTTTACTACTACGGGTAATACTTTGGATTCACATTTAATTTTATTAGAACAGTAATATGTTTTTTTTTCAGTCAGCGTTGTATTTCTTATTCTTTATTTATTATACACAGTAGTCTTAACAATAAGTATCAGTGAATAGTATGTTACACGACTTTGAATGAACCGTCATTACGTCGGTAAAAACCATGAGGTGGATGATTATGATTGTTACGCACCCGCTTGATGACTTGTCCCAGTCTATGCACCACCGTTGTTATATCCACGTTGCATCCTGTCTTTGTGCGTGATGTGCAGTACCATTGTTTCTTTCCATAAGCCAGTTTGTTCTTCAGACGGAATGCGTAACCTTTATGAACTAGAAGTAAGCTCCCTTTTCGTGTTGGAATGAAGTTTGCAACTGAAATGGTTAAGTTATGTTAGTAAATGCAGATGAGTTGAATTATTCACATTTTGATGAGGTATAATACTTAAAATAATATTAGGATGGTTTTTAAATGAAACACAGTTTTATATGAAATGAAATGACTATATTTTATAAATTATTTTATATACATAGGTACATTTAAAGTATATTTAAGTTACTAAGGTGCAGTGGCAGGAATCGACTCTGTTACGTTACGTGTACTAAAATTAAATATGATGACAGAAATGATTGACTGCCAACGAACAGTCGTCGGCAGTCAATCATGTCAATTAGAAATATACGGTTATTATTAATTAACCATGAATACTTTCCAAGTCAATCAAAACTTAAACAAAACAACGTTGAAGTTATTCGCGCGCTCATAACCTATCAAAAGTTTTAAAATAGTTACAACTTTTAAATCACTTTGTACACTTTCACGATTACAATTTTGCTCATTAAAATGTAACATAAGATGTGATTAACAAACAAAACCAGGCACATAAACATTTAAAAACACAAAAACATAGCACGCCATAGTAAGTATAACGCTAAAAGTGACGCTGTCATTTTGTTTTCTTTTTTCTTTAAGGGGTAATGTAACCAGCAATAAAATTAGACTGATCTTGGTTGCGTTTATTTCTAGCAACACCATAGTTATAACGTTTCGTTTTAAGTCAAAGTTTTGCTTATTCGAAATAAATAATAAAAAAGAATATGATTTTACTAGCGGTTTGTTAAAAAAATCTTAAAATTATGTTGAAAGATCATTTAAATTAATTCAAAATGATTTGTCAATCTTTAACTAATAAATGCATTTCAGAAAATAATTAAACATTTCGTATTACTTAGTTGCGAAGTTCCTATTTATTGTTATTTTGTTTATATTTTCTTGGATTGATTTCTAGTAAGTTTTAAGTAAGCGTCTAACCGCTATAAGCATATCCGATCGCTGCAATACCAGCCGCAGGCCCGCCCGCAGCTAAAAAATATACGACGAAACGTCATGTGTCAATTGTCTAAAAGTGACAATTTGACAAACGTGTTTCGTTTCGTAAAGCAAAAGCAAAGCAAAGAAAACATCGAGTTAGCTCGCTATGATAACTGATTTTATTTCGAATATCGAATTATGTTTAGTTTGCGGAATGTTTATCCCATTCCTTGTGCGGAGTGCTATCGTCTGAACATTCCAGATCCATAAAAAAAGTTTGGAAGTTTGGGAACTTTTTAAACAAAGTTTTGTGTTGTGTGATTAGTAAAAAATAGTGCTCAATTGTGTTGTTATAATAAGTTTTGTGTTTCGTAATAAGTTTGTATATGTAGTCTATACTTAAACATTGGATCACAAATAAAATGCAATCAAGTTACAATCAGATTTTAACATTTATAGTTTTTTTATATGTTTTTACCTAGATTTTGCTTGGATTGCTTAA
Organism: Hoplodrina ambigua; assembly: GCA_949774945.1. NCBI lineage: Eukaryota > Metazoa > Arthropoda > Insecta > Lepidoptera > Noctuidae > Hoplodrina > Hoplodrina ambigua. The sequence goes on from OX458975.1 coordinate 12,505,360, forward strand.
ATTATGTGTATGTAAGTTCAATTACAGTTTCTCTCAATAGCCTAACCACAGTAAATTGGAGCTCTTGAGTTGTTGACCCATAATTTGATAATAACCTAGTAAAACTCAAAAAGTACTTCATATCATATTCAAATTCAATCATGTTTCCAGTAGTTATTACATAATACAGGTTTTACAATAAAATTAAATGTAAATGGTCTTAAATTTCCATGTGAATCTAAGTTAAATAAGTTTAAAAGTGCTTTGCGTTCAAGTTTCACTGGTCTTCTTACTTTCCAAGTACACAACTGTAAAAAAAATCATTGCTTATACATATTTAAAGCAGAAATATATGTTAAAGTAACTTTCATAGTGTGATTTACCAACCATTTAAAAAAAATTGGCTTTTAGCCAATTATGAATGATTTTAATGACTATATTATTATTCCTCAGATTGTTTTCTTAGCATTGCATTTGTTTATCTATTGTATATTATTTTATAATCAATAACTTACCAATTGAAATAGCACTGAGATAAAATAAAATCTATTTGTAGACCATTAAAGATGGTATCTGTGAAATATAATAATTGAAAAGTCATGTTGTCAGTAATGTAAAATAAATGTTTTCTCTAAAACAACAATATACCAAATTATTGAGCAAATACTGTTTACCTTATAACTCAAATTTCGTACTTTACGGGAATTATATCCTGAATTTCGTATTATTCCCTTAGTGACTCATTGAGGAAAAACTGTTGTTTAGAGTATTTTAATATTGAAATGTATTTTCCTAAATGGAAGATAAGTAATCTCCCAGAAGGCTAGGCTCATAGCAAAAGTTGAGGATAGAGAGATTTTCTCATGATTTTAAATCTCAAAAATACTAATCAAAATCTATTGATCATCAGTAATCTTTGATTCTCCAACATGTTGATGTTGATTGCAGTGGAACATCAAATCATTGATAATGGTTTTGATAATGTAATATGTCTAATGTCTATGTTTTTATTATTGTAATTTACAAACTGCAAATACCTTACCCCTACTACATAAAAAGATAGTAATCATTAGTGTTAAGTTGTCTAAAATTATGTAACTTCATTCTTTTATTAATTGCCACACAAATATTTGTTACAATGCGGGAATCAAAGCAGCGAGACGCAGTTCTACTGCACTGCTTGTAGCCTATCGCATAGCCACAGTGTCAACTATATAACCTATTTAATTTTCATGCTAACTACATGAATAATGATGAGAATTTGTATGGGATAAACTATAAAGAGCATTCAATCTTACTTTATTAACTTTTTTAAATCAATGTTAAATGCTATGCACTAAGACACCTTGTTAAAATTATGGTGTACAATAACGAGAAATTTTTATTTATCTATAATATAATATATATTATTCTATCTTTCTATCTATTTAATGCAGCTAAAACAGCAAGCTACCTATGACAGTAAATGTTTAAAACAATTTATGTAAATACGTATTATGTATGTTTTAATGAATAATTTATCACAATGCTTATATAATATAGACATTGCATTGTGTTAAGGGAAGGCCGCTGCAATCATCTTTCTAATCAGATTGTTGGTCACTGCATTCTTTTATGAAAAGTTTACCAAAATTTAATCTATGTTGATATTATAAAGCTGAACAGTTTGTTTGATAATCTCACAAACTACTGATCCGATTCTGAAGTTAAAATATTGCAAACATAATAGGTATTTGATATTTAGTCTTTTTATATTAATTAGGCTTTTCTGGAAAAATAGTAGGTACTTCATTTCGAAAAGCATGGGGCTTGTTCCATTAAGTTCTAAATTTTGATAATGACTACAATGATATTCCGAAATGAAGTCACTGAATTTCATAGCTAATTTCTTTACAAAACGTACTGGTTTTTTTAATGTTAGTTTGTCTTGCATATTATTTTATTTCCTTTAAAATTGTACTTAGGTACCTACAACCATAGTCAATAATTTCTCATTTTATTTCTCAGAAAATTTCCACAAATGTTATCTATTTGTATGTTTAATAATAATTATAATAATTAACAGTATTATTTGTTTTATTTACCTTCCTGTTAACTTAAGTGACGGAACCTTTATTTGTGTTACAATTCCATTTTCATTTTCAGGTATATTCATAAACACTAGAGGGAACTCCAAACTATTCATATATCAGAATCACACGTTCCGGTTTATGTATAAAAAGGCGTATGGCAGTCAACTGTGGTACTGTTGGTACTTCTTCAGTAGGTGTTGTCCTGCGAAGCTACGGATTAATAATGCTGGGAAGGTGACGGAAAGCATCGGCAGACACAACCACGATCCTCCGACCTGTTGGATGACCCCAGACGGAAAATCTTACAGTCTCCCTCCCCTACCAGATAAGACACCCCCTAACACCCCAAATAATGTATGATTACAATAAAAGTATTTGGTAACGATTTGTTTTACTGCCTTTGTTTTGTTGTGAAATGAACAAACTGCCTCTATTTCAAACAAGATGAGATTTTAATTTGTATTCTATGGAATGTTAAGTTTACGTCAAAAGTTTAAGTAGTTTGTAACTTAGTTTAAGTATTAAGTACGTGTATACCTACCTACTAATGTTTTAGGCTATGTACAAAACTGAGAGTTTATTGAAATGCAATTACACATTATTCTCTATATTTCATAATTTTACGATTTTGTTTCGTCGATACGGTGAGTGCTCAGCATTACTTGACCCGCTCTTAGAATGAAGACATAGGGAAGACGGGTCAGGTCATTCAGGGTACTGACTATACTATTTTTTCGTTTCTTTTTTAAGGCGTCCAGTTTTGTTTATGTTTTGATTAGCGTCATTTCGATAATACCCATTTAACCCACTATACACTTAATTTTATACCGCAGAACACCTGGTACCGATATACAAAGTCTATACGACATCAACTTTGAAAGTATAGAAGATAGATATTCAGTCACTTAGTAAATTAGTACCCGTACCTAGAAAATGGCTACAAGGGTTATATTGCTAATCAAAAGATAATTGTAGGTTAATCCTACTAATTACAAACGTTCAAAATCTAGTCGCGATGTCAGCGACAATCAATGTCAAAGAATGTGGTTAAATTAGAGGCATTTTTGATACATTTAGATTAGATTGCGATCGTTCGTAAAAGTAGAATTGTCCTCCAGTTCATACGCCAAAGCAATTTTTAGAATCTAAATATTGCTTACTTTTTTTGTACATTTATCATGCATTTTCAGTCACCGCAAAAAGTGATGTTTTAATTATATAAATACTATGTAATATTGACACGTTTTTAGTGTATTGTCTGCCTGTCCTTCATGACTTACATGAACCGCCCATAAATATCTCAATTGTTGTGCTTACGTTGACTTATTTTACGTCGTTAAGTCAAGGTGAAGCGGAGTTTTCGCTTTTGTGATGTGATGTCCGACAATTATATTTTGTTCCTCTTTGTGGCAAGATATTTGATGAGAGAAAAGTTATTTTATCCCTAGTTCCTATCGAAATCGATGACGCTTTAATGTAGGTACTGAGTGCTGTCCCCAGTTTTTGATTGATTGCTTTATATTAGCACGTTCAAAGTTTAATCGGAAATGACGTATAAAGATAAGTCGCATTAAGAATAGAAAACTCGCGTTAAGCCTGCTACACACATAACGGTTTATATCGTAGCGATTTGTGAGTGTGCAGTTAAATCGAAAAGTCCCTAGTGTCTCCACACTCCACCGGCACTGATATCGACGTCGATCCGTAGTTAATAGTTATCCGCAAAAGCTCGCGCAAGAAACATGTCATTCACGATGGAAGATGATGAGACGTCTGCTGCCGATGACCGATAATCTGCAGCAATTTGTCATACACACACGTATAAATCGGTTTGCACAAATAAATTGCTGCGATACATCGTTACGTGTGTAGCAAGCATTACACACTTCGTATTATGACGAAATTATCATTTAATTTTAAACATAACATTGCTACAATAACATTACCAGATTTGGGAAATACCGTTATGCTTAATCATTATTTACAAAATCGCGCGATTGTTATCTTAACACCTGTGCTGAAATTTTCTGATAAGTTTATTCTGATAGACATCAAAGTTATTAAAAAACCTTAAAAATAACAAACATTTAGTGTGATTGGAAAAGAAAAAGTACCGTTATGTAAGAAGGTACCGCAAATTAAAAAAAAAAAACCCACAATGTGTTGACCACTCAACGCTGTTTTTTTATTTATTGACTTCCCGGTAAAACCTCATCAAATATCTATTTGCAGTGTTTTATTTAATCTAGAGTGTATAGGGAAATCCAATACTAAATAAGTGACAGGAAAAAAATATTAGCATAACTTCTAATTTTTTTTTGGTTAAGTTCGAGCTTTCTATGTGGGTACGTAAAGTTTCGAACTTTCCACAAGTATATGACGGCATGGTTTGATTTACAGCAGTAGAGTTTTGTATAAAAGGTATTCCATGGTTGATTTTTGCTGCAGGTACAAAGGTTTTTACCTGTCTGAAACAGCAAATAAAATTGGGCAAAAAAAAACCTTAAAAACGAGTATTTTTTAATCAAAATTCACCCAGATTAAATAGAACACTGCATAGGCCACTAAACGACAAAGATCAATGAAATAAAAATAAAATATTAATAAATTAGTTTTAAAAAATCAAAGTTCCATTTTGTATTATAACTATTGTGCCTTTCAAAAGTTTTATTGTAAACCAAAAATAAAATATATCAATATTGTCTATGACTGTCTTTTGTTTTTCACCTCACCTCTACAAGGAAACTGAAGGGAAAACACATACCGTATTTACCTAACAGGGGCGTATCAGCCGTATCGAAGATACGGCCCCCCCGCTACCCCCTGTAGCCCAGGTATACAAACAATCGTAACATATTATTCACTACCTCACTCAAACTCTTAGACAGCAAACGTCCTGGGGAAAAATACATATTTTGTTTATTTTTGTGGTTTTTTTACCCTGCTCTAGGCTTTCCCGGCAGTTAGGTAGGATGGGGCCCGTCTAGGGCATGCTACCAGAACCCTTCGTATCCCTTTACATACCAAAATACTGAAATGTAAATAGGTCTGTTGGTCAAAATCTAGTAAAGATTTAAAATATCTTTCAATAAAGCCGAGACGGAACCAACGATTGATTAATAAAAAGAGATCAATAGCAATTGATACCATATCGTCACGCACCCGCAAATATAGGAACAATTAGAACGTTCATCCTTATCAGAAACCAAGTTTGTGCTCTAACTCTCTGGTATAAAGTTCAAAATTTAATGAAGAGATGATCAAATATGGTGACCACGTTTTGGATGATAACCAATGAGAACAAAGCTTTGGTTGTGATTCATGCAGATTTCATCAATGTAGTACCTACCTACCTAACGTTTAAGTACCCGATCGACTTATTTTTAACGTCATGCGTATTTTACTCTTCATAAGTCTTTCGAATTTAGATTATAGATTTGTTTACCACCATTATTTTCATTCGTTAAATATCTTTCTGGGGGTGAAAATACTCATAATATGAATAACTTATGTTACGCTTACGGGACCTAGGTACTCCGAAATACGAAAAAAAAGAGCTTTTCTCTACAAAAATGCACAATAACAATATCAAAAAGTATTAAACGACTGTTTTTTTTAATTTTCATATTTTAAAATAGGTTCCGTTAATGAGTAATGTTATTATATACCCCCTGTAAAATGTACATAATTATTATTATTGAATAAAAATGTACCTACATATTATTCGGTCGGATGGTTCGGTCATGATGAGAGGATGAGTGAAAGACGATTGACAAAAGGTATTTATATGGCAAAGGTGAGTGGAAACGCAGGGAGGGGTCGCCCTAGGAACACCTACACTGACCTTATTAGTGAGGTCCTTCAGAAAGGTCAGGTGCGAAGTACTCGTAATCGGCGTGCTTGTTTGACGAGATGTATGAATGTAGATGAGGCGAAAGGAGTATGTAAGGATCGTAGCAAGTGGCGTAATGTAGTTTATGTCTACCCCCATGGGAAAAAAGCGTGAGTTTATTAAGTTAATTGTAAATGACTAGCGTACTTGCCAAATAAGGTTTCTAATAAATTGCAAGTCTAGTGACGACTGTTTTTCCGATAACGTTGCAATGCACGCTAGTCGCTACGTCATTTTAACTACTATTATGTAGGTATAGTAGTGAAGTACTTACCACTGACCTGTATTGAAATTATAAGGTAAGCGTTTATACAGTGACGCTTTCCTATCTCCTTTGATAGTTTGGCCCACTTCAGTGTAATCCTACATTCCTTTTCCAGTCCCAAGATATTATTTTTATTTTTCTCTTAGTACCTAAACTATGTAGCTGTACCTATATGATGTACCTGTTGAAAACTTGCTGAATCCTGAGCTACGCGTCGGATTAAAAAATAACGACAATGAATGTATGCCTACATCAATGGAAAATGGACTTTATATAGGAAAACTTAAGTCTCAACTACCTTCCTACTGTCTAAACTAGCCTCAGAAACCACGCAACGTTATCGTTGTTATACCTACTTATATTGCCAGGAGCACTTGATGAAAGGCCTTATTTGTACTTCCATTACTGGAACAACAACTTACTACAATTACGATGAAAAAAGAAAAAAATCTAGGCGAAAACCGTAACTATCATAAATTAGATTGGTAAAGGTGGTTTTGGATGTGCAAAAGATGGGGTTCGATTCCCTTGCTAAACTATAATTTATACTAGAAGTTCTCCTTACCATGTCAAAAAATCAAAAACTTTAATTATTTGGCTTACAAAACTGGATTGCGTTGAAATTAATTTAAAGTCTTGTACTATATAGATTTAACTGCCCCGTTGGTCTCATTGCTTGCGACCAGCTTGACTGCTGAGCATGGGAGCCTGGGTTCGATTCCCAGGTCTGGCAAAGAGCTTGGGTTTTTCCATTAGAAACTCAGTAGCAACTTGAAATTTTGAAGTTGGTAATACCCCCGTGACACGTAAGGCTCTTGGTAGCGGCCGTCATTTATAGATATTTGTAACTTTGTAAGTTGTTAAGCGTAATCTGAATCCCGAAAGCCTGACAACCAGTGTTCAACTAAGTATATCCGGTGAGGCTGGAAGCCGATCCCAACATAGTTAGGAAAAGGCTAGGAAATACAATGATTATTTTTCAAAGAGCAAGTAGGTACGTTCTCACGCCTTATAATGTATCTACAATTGAGAAAAGAAAAAGGCTGACAGGAGTGGACACAGTACCTTTCTTACTACTTAGCATTGAAGCAATGGGTATATTTACAGGCGAATACATATTTAGTAACACTTAAATACAAAAATCAACCGTACTGCTACGAAATAAAGTTGCTGTCTATGTCAAATTATTTACCTGCCATAAACGTGGGAGTGCGCAGCAGTATTGTAAGTTTGCCTGGTAGTGTTATAATTAGGTCTCGTTATTTTACAATTAGTACTTTTTTTACTAAAAGCTTGAAGGTCACTGTTGTTGCGGATCCAATTTGATCAACATTATGATCTATTTACAGGCAAAAATCGTAAGAAAATTTCTCTGGCCACCTTATCGTGTAGTATCCTCTTTAACAAGTTATTAAAGCAAATAAATGTTTAATTTCAGGAGCTTTGGCTGTCGAAAACGATCCACTAAGCTCGAATCAAATCAAACGCTTAACTTTTATCAAACGATGCGGTGGCATTGTACTCGTACACACTGGCTATCGATATATATTAAAAAAGAAATATAAAAATGGATCTGAAGTATGGGAATGCACGAACAGAAGAAGATTAAGATGTGGCGGCAATATTACTATACATGTAAGTAGATATCATATACACTATATAATATCTTAAACAATGGTGTCGATTCTCTTGTTCACAAACTAGCCTAAATTTAGAGAATTGACATCTCTTACTAACATACAGCGAAAGAAAAGGACGGTGACATTTAAGAACTAAGTTAGAGATGTCAAATTAGTTTTGCCTTGAACCTTTCCGTACTTTTAATCGATACGTTTTAAGATGTCAGTTAAAATTGTATGGATGCGTCAGATTGAAAAATTGACAGCTCTTATTTACATTAGTCTCTTTCTTGTTTAATTGGAGAAAAAAAGATAAAAATAGTCTAATTTAAGTTTAGTTTGTGAACAAGAGAATCGGCACCACTGTATAAAAAAATAAAGCTGAATAGATTTTTTGTTTGTTCGTTTAAACGCCTTAATCTCTAGAACTACTTGCCTGATTGTTAATATCTTTTCGTGTACGATAGCCAGATTCATGAGGAATAGTATAGGCTATATAACATCACTCTAGGATCAACATGAAAGGAGCAGGTAACAAAGAAGTAGGTAATTTAACTCGGGTTAAAAAAAACCAAGCGTACGAAGTCGCTAATAAGTCGCGCAGGGCAAAAGCTAGTCTTTAATATGGCGTGTGTCTACTTTTTGAGTTAAAACTACATCGTGCCTGTAATCCCCGGCTTTTTGAGTTCTACCTAATACTGACTTGACTGTTTTTTTATAAATTTTGATTTTTAAATGTCTATATTATCATAATAATAACAGAGTGCATACAATGAGATCTTATTCTAATTGCGTACAACCATAAATGTAGCTAGTTCTTATGCTAAGCTTACCATTACAAACATTATACACTGAGATTACTGTTATTTTCAGATTGCATTGCATAATAATTTCATAAGAAATACTTTTATAATACTATTTCATTCTGTTTTAGGGCGACCTAGTTCTCGGAGAAAAGAAACATAACAATGATAGCTGCAAGTACGAGCCGCAACTACAATTCTTCTAGACATTCAAAAGAAGTACTTATATACCTTGCAATGGCGAGGACTTCATAGAAAAGAAAAACTGTTTATTCGTTTGAAAGTAATGCACACAAACATAAAAATTGTTATTTAAAAAATCTTAAAACAAAAACAAGTTTATATTAAATCGAAAGAAAATAGTACTTAAATATTGTCATAATATTATATACGGAAATATGCGCTACTACAGTTTGAAACGGCTGACGAACATCAGCTACTCTTCAGCCATTGACAAATGGCAGTCTACTGTCTACTATTGACGTATTAGATATTCAGTCATACGATAGATGATAGTATTTATACAATAAAGAGTAATAATTTTGTACCTTATAGAATAAGTTGTCATTTCTTTTGGCTTTCCCTGATATTGAGCAATGCGAATATGTTAAGTGACGTGCTGTCAGTGCCTAAGACCCTTTTCACATGCATACGGTCACGTCACGGTCACCGTGCCATGACAAAGCTCTCATTGTAGCTCATACATTAACGGTGCCGTGACCTTGTGCAAGTGAAAAGAGGCTAACAATTGAAGAAATTCAAAACGTAAAATATTTTTTATGTAGTGTAGAATAGAACTATCTCTATTAAAATTAATTCTAGTTTTTACTCAGTATATTATCATTTTAATCTCCTTTAACCTGGAATATCGCCTGCGTTTCATAATCTATGGTTGCAACTTCTAAACATTTGTACTTTCTAAGTTTCACTTACATCAGTATTCGACAACATCGTAAGTAAACCAAGACGTATAATAAATATAAGGATGAATTTGCCAATCCGCCTTGAGCAAGCGTGGTAATCTGCTCGTACCTGCTGTATGAGAAAGTGGCCTTATCCCAGCTGAGGGACAACAATAGGGTGTGACCTGACTTACAGATTTAAAAAAGCTTACTTTAGACCAGTCTTCAACAAATTATGTACTAAATTGTATTTGTTAATTAAGTTAACTGTAATTTGTGGTAATAAAATAAAAATCTATTATATTCTTCTTCTATCCCTACCGTTATTATTTTCGTAGAGAAATTTATCAATGTCCAGAAGCGTGTATATTAGCCGGCAAGCCCACGGTTTTTAAGAAAGGATGTCGCACTATAGAATCTGAAGACACCCCAAGACGGCGAGTGATGAGTAGCTTTCCGTCCGATCAAGGACCAGGGCCCGGGTCGACGGCGACGGCGCGTTCTGTTTCACGCGCGCCTCAAAGAGCTGTCAGCACAGGGACGGGGCCCCAACGGGGCCAAACGCCTGCCTGGGTTGCAGGACGTCTTAACAGGATACCGTGGCCCCGGAACGTGACGGGCAACAGAAGGAACAGGGTGGTTTTTTAGTCAGTAAAAGTCTGACAGTCCCTTCCGCCCCACCCAGGGCGTACTAAAGACTCATTTGAAGATTTTTACCACCTCAAGAAAATAAAATACATCAGGAAATTGTACCTGGAAGGATGGGAAACGCAAGTGCTGCGCATAATACTGTCCCTCATCGATATTGTAAATGTTCTAAAACAATTTTAAGGAACATAAAGTAAGCATTTGTTTTCTGTCACAATAAATATGTTTTGTTTTGTTTGATTTCAATATTATTTCTCAGTAGCAGCCCACGCCTTTAAAAATAAAGTGCTCCAAGTTAAAAATAAAACCGTTTTATGAAAATGATATCAAGTAGATCGCAAAATTAATCATACTTATGATACTTTTGAATGAAATGTTTGAAGCACTGTCGTCATGACCTCTGACCTATATTTGAACTTCGATTTAGATTAATATAAACTTGGAAGATTCCACGTTTTTTTAACCTACAGTTTAATTAAATATTTTTGATACTGGTTAAATAAATAAGCTTTCGATGATGATTGAGATTTTATCTGCGGCGGTTTTGATAACTAGCTGATATTAGCTCGTGCTATAAATAAATAACAACACGCCTGTAATCCCCGAAGGGTTAGGCAGAGGTGTACTCATTATTACACCCACATGTCGCCAGTTATAAGTCTTATGCAATGGGGGGCGAGCCTATTGCCATCAACCGGGCACAAATCCAGATTCCGAGGCTGCTACTGAGAAATTCATATTGGAAAAACCCAATAACACTTTGCCTGGGAATCGAACCCAAGACCTCAGGCTCAGCAGTTGCGCTTTGCGACGAGGCAGTCATAAATAAATGGAGTAGGTATAGTTTTAAATATTACAAAACGTGAATTAATATCAACGATACACATCATGTCACGTAGATAGGCATGGCGTTTGTTTTTGTGCAAAGATCAAGGTGAATCGACGTAAACATGCAAATAAAGTCCAAGGAGGACTTTAGTTTAGTGTCCGAAGTTCAACAATTATGACACGAGATTATTTTTTATCGCTATCAGTACTCAATAATCGGATTTATGAAAATAATGATAATATTATTTATACTAGCTGGTGTTCCCTTAAGAAAGTAAACTAGGACGTGAAAGTAAATAGGTATAACCCGGTTCATTAAAGAAAGGAATCTTAAATGGCGGCGCGTATCATGTTTTCTCGCTCGCACACTAGTGCCGTCACACTCTTGCGCGTACCATAAGCAGAAAAAAAAATTGTCTTGATTTGCTTCCTTTTTAGGTAGTTATAATGTCTCCTTTTTAAAATTTAACGTTCCTTTTATGATGTTGTATAACGTTTAAGTTTGATAAAGAAGGTTTTTAAAGAAATGTTACGCGTTCAAACAATATGTTTTATAAATATATAAAAATTAAAATTTTTATTATTTGTCGTTGAAATGGCAACACACACACACACATTCTGATTATTTCCACATAACATAACATCACGCCTGTAATCCCCGAAGGGTTAGGCAGAGGTGTACCCATTAGTACACCCACATTTCGCCAGTTATGTTTAAGTCCCATGTAATAGGGTGCGAGCCTATTGCCATCAACCGGGCACAAATCCAGACTCCAAGGCTGCTATTATTTCAACAGTTTATGAGATACAACACTTTACCAGACAGACGGACGTAATGTGGAGGCTTAGTCTTAATCTAGTAGGGTCAAGTTGGCATCCTTTGAGTACTCAACCCTGAACTACAACAAATCTTGCTAGTCTTCGGCGTTAAACCCGTAAACCAGATGCTTAGCACTTGATCTTATTAATAGAAGATGTGGGTTTAGCTGAATACGGAATTTGAAAGCCTGATCTAAAGAAAATACAAACAAATACCAGAATATTTAAATTACCGCAATTAAATGAATCCCTTTAATTACGACATTTTCACAATTTGACCATTTAATTTGTTTTTAAATCAATTTTTATATTTCACTTCAGTCAGTAAAAACAATACTTTGGTTAAGATTTTTTTTTAAATTCCATAGTTCATTGTATAGACTCGAATTTTTATAATGTTTTTTTTCTAAACAAAAATATGTTATTTTTAGGTACGCCATAATTTGGTAAAACATACAGATGTACCTGTTATTTTAAGACCTTGCACTAACTATTTGATGTACACACATGTTTTACAATAAATATATTCTTCTTCTAAAAGTAGGTAGTCTAAATAAAACAAAACACAACATACCTATCATGCGCATCAATACAGATTGTCTGACACAATTAATATGCTAATTTGGAACAAATAGTCCTATTGATACTAAATGCTGCGCCCACGCATGACGGACGCGAAAGGACAAACGCTATTGGCACTTTAATCACGTCATCAAGTATTCTGTATTTACCTAAACAGAAATTCATTACAATTATAACAGCACTAGTTTCTGCTCACGACTTCGTCTGCGAGGTTTTTGAATTCGGGTTAAGAATTATGTCTTTAGTTACTGCTCTGCTCCCGGGGACCATACCCTCAATAATGTGCTCAGAATTTGAGCATGTTATTCCATTACACACCTTGCTAAATAGACAGTCTTTTCCCATCAAGTAGAAAAGTTGGTAGTTTAGAGGATGAGTGAAAGACGATTAACAAAAGGTATCTATATGGCAGAGGAGTGGCAACGCAGGACGGGGTCGCTATAGGGAGACCTGCACTGTCCTTATTGGTGAGGTCCTTCAGAAATGTCAGGTGCGCAGTACTCGTAACCGGCGTGCTCGTATAAAGAGATGTATGAACGTAGATGAGGCGAAGGGAGTATGTAGGGATCGTAGCAGGTGGCGTTCTGTGGTTTCTGCCTACCCCCACAGGAGAAAGGAGTACGTTTGAGTGTGTAGAAAAGTTGGAGCCTGCACACACATTACGCCACTTCTAATACCACAGTCACGCCTTGGTGTAGTGATTACAAGTGATGGAGGCGGTGGCTTAAAAGTTACCTACTTAAAAGACCATAGCATCACGCCTGTAATCTCCGAAGGGTTAGGCAGAGGTGTACCCATCAGTACACCCACATTTCGCCAGTTATGTTTTTAGTCCCATGTAATAGGGGGCGAGCCAATTGCCATCAACCGGGCACAACTCCAAACTCCGAAGTTGTTACTGAAAAATTCCTGATAGAAAAACCCAATAACACTTTGCCCGACCTGGGAATCGAACCTCATGCTCAGCAGTCGCGCTTGCGACCACTAGACCAACGAGACAGTCAAAAGACCAGTAAAAAAAATATATGCAGAAACTAGTTAATACCTAATTTGAATTAAACAAAGATTTTATCAGTAAAACCAAGCGCGTGGGCGTTCACGTTGTTCCTACTTCCCTCACTATCTCGCGCGATGGAGATATCTGCGTCACTGATAACGTAGTTTCAGACCAAAGTCCAACTAAATATGGCTAGGAGTATAGTATAAACGTCAGCGGAAATACTATTGTTGCAAACTGGGTACCTACGATATTTAATGACCGTATGTAAATAAGCGTTAATCAGTTTTCAAGGTAGTAGATAATGTTAAATTTTTATTATAATACACAACATATACTTTCACACGTTTCTACTTTTTGATTAGTAAATGATGTGCCAAAACCATGTTAATAGCTTTTTTCCACACCTGGACGAAGGCTGCCCTCCACTCCTTCCATCCTATCGTATCTGTGGTTCACCCCTCCAGTTTTGGAGGAATCCCTTCAGTTTGTCCCGTCATCTCCTTCGTGGCCTGCCGGGACCAAGACTCACTGTCTTAGGCCACCAGCTTTGTGCTACTTGGGCCCATAGCGTGTACTGCATGTTGCAGACATGTCCTGCCCAATCACGTTAAAGTTGGGTAGCCTTTTGAGCCCCGTCAACTATCCCTATTTTGGTAATAATATAGTTAAATAAATCATATTTTTTTGTACACAGATTCCATTGAAATCTCTCCAGTGTATGTTAAAAGAGCAATTTGGACAGAAGGAGACTTGCGTGCTGCTATGACGGCTGTTAAAGAGGGTATTCTGACCCAGAGTAGTGCAGCAGACCGATATGGGATTCCAAAACAAACACTCAGCGATCATTTAAGAAAAGGAAGCTTTGTTAAACGATTTGGACGGTTATCAGTAATGAATGAAGAACAAGAAAACAAACTAGTGGAAAGAATACTTAATTATAAAAAAATGGGATGTCTCTTACCACTAAATTTATTCGCCAACAAGGCTTTGAGTTTTGTCTAGAAAATAACATTAAACATCATTTTAATATCACTACGGGCCTTGCTGGCAAACATTGGGTTAAACATTTTTTAAATCGACACTCTGAGATTAACCCGATTAGACGACGAATAATTAAGCAAAAATAACCAAAGAGTGATGTTTTTTTTTTCTATATGAACCAGAAGAATATTATAATTACGGTTTTGATAGCAAACGTTGGGTTAATCAGTTCAAACAACTTTATAAAAAGAGAAATCTAAATGCATCCGATAAAACATACATACAGTCCAATATAATTATGTAGAACCAAAATCCAAATGAAACAAATAAAAAACAATATTTTACGAACTCACAAGTTTAAAGCCTTACGTTATTTTTCGGTTCCTACCTAGTGACCTCTGTTTCATCCCCTAAAGAGGTCAATTTCGTGAAATCTTATCTTAGCGCGTGCCTACGTTAATTACTTTCCGAGCAATTCGTTCAGTGGATTGAGCTGTGTGTTGATAAGTAGATCAGTCAGTCAGTAAAGGTTGCCTTTTATGTATAGATTAAAAATTAATTTAAATAAAATAGGAGACCAAAGATGGAAGTCAAGCTATTAGTACCAAGGTCCAAGCTACTGATAGTCAAAATTCCAAAGAAAATAAATAATACTTGTTGGTTTTTTTCACCTATTTTATTTATATTTTTTTATTAATTGCGACATAGTTTCACTTACAGATTCTATTAAATTGGGTTGGAAACGTCGTGGGTTTAAAAAACGAACTCTGTGGACAGAAGAAGACTTGCGTGCTGCTATGATAGCTGTTAAAAAGGGTATTATGACACAGACTAGTGCAGCAGACCGATATGGAATCCCAAAACAAACGCTCAGCGATCATTTGAAGAAAGGAAGCTTCATAAAACGCGTGGGTCGGTTATCAATCATGAATGAAGAACAAGAAAATCAACTAGTACAAATATTACTTTACTTTTCAAAAGGCGGGATGTCTCTAACGCCCAAATTTATTCGCCAACAAGGCTTTGACTTTTGTCAAGAAAATGATATTAAACATAATTTTAATATCGCAACGGGGCTTGCTGGCAAGGATTGGTGCAAAGCCTTTTTAAATCGACATCCCGAGCTTATTCTTGCAAAACGAGGATTAAAAAAGAGAGAAAATTCAATGTAATGACAAGCTAAAGTAGGTGACAGATCAACGAGCAAGTACTTGTACTTAAAGCTTGACGACTTTATTTAACCATGTTTTACTATCATAAAATTTTGCGCTTAACTTATTTCAGGGTGACACATGTACAAAATAGATAGTCTACCGCCCTCTTAAAAGGTATTTATTTGATTGTAAAAATTAAAGATTAAACAAAGAGAGCAACCATTCGTTCTGCGAACGTTTCTTACTAATCATCCATGAAATTATTCGTTCATGTTTGAATATTTTACAATACAGTTCATTTCGCAAAAAAAAGTTCGATGCGTAACAAAAGCTCGCGTAACGATTGTGTGCAAAACAAATGCTCGCGATTAGTAAATTCTTTACGATATTCTGTTGTATTACAGCAGTATGTCAAAATGTTCTAATTAAAATTAAAACTTTTCGGTGTAATCTTAAAAATAATCATGGTAGTAAAGAATTTGTCTTTATTTTTTGTAACATTTGTGGACTTTGTCGGTTGTAATTAAAGGCGTTAAAATTAATAATAGTTTTACTCACGAGTTATATCCATTAAAACTTTTATTACCCACCCATTATATTGTGAAGTGTGCTAAACTACCTCAGAGTTGTGGTGTTACTTGGTAATTTTCATTGTTGTGAAATGAAATATTAAACGAAGATTTTGCCTCAGGTTTCGAGACATCGCGTTTAAAGCTGGCAAAACCTTTGTGGACAGAAGAAGACTTGCGTGCTGCAATGGCAGCTGTCACATGGGGACATATGTCAAAAAAAGCTGCAGCAGATCGTTACAAAATATCCATACCAGCTCTCAGTCATCATCTAAGAACAGGATCCTCAGTAAAACGAACGGGTCGAAATCGAATACTGAATGATTTACAAGAGAAAATCTTAGTTGAGAAACTACTTTACCTTTCAGAAAATGGGTCGTTTCTCACACCGAAATTTATTCGCATGCAAGCTTTTGATTTTTGTCAAGAAAATAATATTAGACATAATTTCAATATTACTACGGGACTTGCAGGCGGAGACTGGTACAGTAGCTTTTTAAATCGGCATCCAGAGATACCAGTCGAACGACGCCGAAGAATAAAAAAATAAAAAGATATTTTAACTATGTCTGATTTCTCAGAAAAATTACAATTACGTATTCCTTTGTAACAAATTATGTGTAGGTATGTGTTTAATAAATGTTATTTATAAGATAGTATATTCTTTATTCTGTACCTACGGTTTTTCGTGGCGAAATCCTTATGTGCACCTTTCCGCATGGGGAAAACAGAGAGCTATGTTAGACTCTTACTTACGGACTAAAAATCCACGGTTCCTCTTGCTACCAAAAGTCGGAAGCCCGGTATTCGCTTGACGCATGATTCTCTCCCTCACTAACGGAGTAACGGCCCTGCCGAATTGGCAGTCTGTAATATTCTACTTTTAATACAAAAACTAAAAACTGTGAATAATATTATTTTATAACAAATAAAGAGTGTCAGATTTGAGGATGCACTAACTAAGGGTCTGAAATAGTTTGAAACACATACTTTTACTCACAGGTTCTAGTAAATTGGTTACCAAGCCGCCAAAAAAAGCTACGTGGACAGAGGAAAACTTGCGAGCCGCCATGGCAGATGTTAGACATGGACGTATGTCACAAATAGCTGCAGCAGATCGCTATGGGATCCCTCTCCGGACTCTCGTCAGTCATTTAAGAACAGGAAGCTTAGTAAAACGAACGGGTCGAATTTCAACATTCAATGACATACAAGAAAAGAAACTCGTGAAAAGAATACTTACCTTTTCAAAAAACGGGATGTCTGTTACTCCGAAATTTATTCGCAAACAAGCCTTTGAGTTTTGTTTAGCAAATAATATTAAAAATAGTTTTAATAACGTTACGGGCCTTGCTGGTAAAGATTGGTATAGACAATTTAAGAAACGACATCCTGATATCAATTAGTTGATTTTAGCTTTGAATTTCTCTCGATAAAGTCAAAGTCAAATCATTTATTTTAATTAGATCATTAAAAAACATTTTTGAATGTCTACACTTTTGTCGTAAACGTATTAAATAAATGAAAACGGATTTTTGAGATATAATTTTGGTAACAGTTTACCTTAACGTGATGTATGAAATCTTGAATTTGAATAAGAGGGTTATGAAATAAATAATTTCGTAAAAATAATTTCATCTTTTACTTTTACCACTATCTCTTTCTGTTATGTTCCGTAAAAGATACTTTCGAGAAATATTTCCATTTCAATAAGACCTGTTGGACAGGCTTCGTGTTAGTTTTCTATTATTCATATTTCAATAATAATTCCATCATACAGATTGGATTAGATTGCCTTCAAGAAAAGGAACGTGGTCGGAAGAAAATTTGCGCGGAGCAATGGCGGCAGTTCTTCAAGATGATATGTCACAGCGGGCTGCAGCAGTTGTTTATGGCATTCCTAGGCAAACGCTGGCCGACCACCTGTTAAAAGGAAGCATCGTGAAGCGAATGGGTCGACATTCTGTAATGAATGAAACACATGAAGCCTTCCTCGTTAGAAGGCTAATAAATCTTTCCAATAGTGGGAAGAAAGTCACTCCGCACGTAATTTGCAAACAAGCGTTCTTGTTTTGCGAAAAATTTAAGTTAAAACACAATTTTAATATCGAATCGAGACTTGCGGGGAAGAAATGGTTTAAAAGGTTTATGGAACGTCACCCTGAAGTGCGGCATTGTTTATCTTAACTCCGTTCTGGAATTTGTTGAAAAATTATAAAGAGATTATAATCTTAACTTTTGTTTCTATTTTTATCTTCATTATAATTATGGATGTTAGGTACTTATTTCAGGCACCTATCTAAAACATTCATATCTTTCACGAGCTTTTCATTTAGTCACAAAGGTCTTAAGTTGCAAAATTTTATAGTTTAATTCGATTTGGAACTTCGGTTGCGATTTACAGACGACACTATTTTTATGTTAACCATAATTATGGTTTTTGAGTATAATGACGATAAATATATTATATTAATTGAATGCGAATGTAATCATTTAGGTAGATATTTAACCCAATTACATTTTATTTTAGGGTATTTTTCTATTGTTACTCCCCCGAAAAATAGAAAAGCTACAGAAGAACACCGTCGAGAACAACAAAGATTGTGTAAAAGGCGAAAGTACATGGAAATAAAAAACGATCCAAATTTATTGGCAATAGAACAGGAAAAAAGTCGCATCAAATATAGGAGAAGAAAAGAAGAAGGAAAACTAAAATGTATCAATAAACGAAGTCCTCGCGCTCAACGAGAACAGAGGAAAAAATGGAAAGAGAACTCGAAGAGGTAGGTACCTCGTTTAACAAGGCTACATTTTGATTCTCATATTTCAAAATACATAGTACCTACCGCATTCGATTTTTTTAAGGTACAGACAAAAGAAAAAACAATAAGAAAATACGTCTATTTTCGAGCCAGTATTAGTAGAACCAGCAGAAGAGACTATTGACCACACAGGACAGATTAATCGCGATCTACTGCATGATTTTTTTTAGACCTATGTGTCCTGCGTATGTTTAGGAAGTTTCATTAAAATTGGTTTATTCATTTAGAAAAATAAGGAGCGCTCTTATGGGAGTTTAAGTTTAAGACCTTAATGAGGCCAATGACAGAGCTGTACAGTGGGCCAACCACCACTTCTTAGAGCAATATTATTTTAATATTACTTTGCCTTTAGCACTGTTGGATTTTCAACGCTCGGCTCAGCGCCGAGAGTTGAAAATGCAACAACAGAAATTACAAAGTAATATTAAAATAATATTATTTTAAGAGATGGCGGTAGGCGCCCAGGTTGCTCTATATTGGTCGGACAAAATTTGAGTCATTCGACACGAGAAGAAGAAGAAGTGTGTTAGTTTTTTTTTCAATTAAGTATATGAATATTGTGAAATGTAATTAAGTATATGCATATTTGAGATTTTTGTAATAGAATTACTACGATTTTTAATGTTAAAGGTGATACCAGGTGATTATTTTAGAATGTTTTTTGTTTGGTTAAAGTAATTTTGATGTTAAGTTAACACAAGAAATCTGTGATTTTACGAGTAAAAAATTATGTCGATTCTTCACTAGTTTCATTTCTTTATTTATATATTAAATTAACATAAAGGCATTAAACGTCAGAATCAGTTCGTCGTTTTGCCTGTCTACATAATCATCAAAATCCACATTATTGTCATTATCTTCAACAGTCATATTATAAAATAGTAATTATTTATTTCTTTAAAAAATATCCTAACAATAGTGCCTATATAATCAATTTCATTTATTATGTAATTATTCTAGCATTAAGTAACTGATGTACCACATGTTTTTTTTTTGTATAGAACTGGCAAACATTTTATAGATTTCTTTTTAATTCGATTTATTATTGTAATCGAATAAGATCGGAGCTTGTCCTGACTAGACCTTGACTATATGACCCCCCCCTGACTTAAGAGCTGGATCCGCTCTTCCACAATACGTACTTATTTGTAACAAGGAGTCTACTGTGTAGTTTCTTCGACGGCCTTGACTGCTTAACGTAGCAAGTGTGACGTCGTCCTAAAAATACCGGAGCTGTGTCAGCAAGTCGTGAGTCCACGATGCATGTCAGTCGTGCGAGATTATCCTTTCATTTTGAACCAGTCATTGGTAATGCATTGATAAAAAAACTTAACGCATTTTGTATGCTTGTTTTCTCAGATTAAGTTTTATAATTAAGTCGAAGATAGTGTAAGTACCTACACGGGTTCATAAGATATCAGAAGATAAGTACCTACGTAGGTATTAATCTGAATTTGGCTGATAACTAATTGGTACTTATATGAGAGATAAAATTACTCATATACGTCACAACACGTGTAGAATATAAACTTGTAAACATAGGGAATTCTTGACTAACAAACGTATGTACATAATTACCTACATCTGATACTCAAATAGAAATAATGATGGCGCACTAAGAAGTTTCGAGACTACTAGCGCCATCTATGGGCAAAAGTTTGGAATCTAGTAATAATAAAGAACTTCATTTAAGTAAATTACGACTTGAATGCTTTGAAGATCTTTATTTATTGATGAATTAAATATATATATGTGTCTTTACAGGCACATTAATACAGATGAAGACAGGTGCTACCCTGCTGCTATTCAACGGTTACACGTTTTACAAGGAATCTTGTAAGGACAGTCGTCCGCAATTAAGATGGTACTGTTCGGCAAGGATAAAGTCTTCTTGTAGGGCCGTTCTGGCATGTGAGGGGACCCGTGTGATTGCGATGCGAGGCGAACACAAACATCGTAAGCCAGTGATGGTCGCTGATGTACACGGACGATACCGTAAATCTAATATAACGAGATGATTCATAATTATTGTGATTCTATGCAGGGTCGTAGGTACTATAAGGTTGAAGTTTTCTTAGACACCGATGGATGTATTCAAATGTAATTTAATTTAAAAATTAGATGATAAACAGTTCATTAATTAAGCTAAGTTTCATTTATAGACATCCATCAGTATTTAAGAAAACCTCAACTATATCTGACAGCCCACTGCATTAACTAAGATACGCTATTTCGTGTTTAAATGACTGTCTTAAATGATAACTGTAAATAGTCGTAAAAGTAGGACTGATCGCAGGATTGTGTGTTATTTTAAACCGGACAAAAAATTTAATAAACCAATGTAATCTTGTAAATAATTAATTATTTTCCATTTTATGACACTACTAACTCCATCTATTGGTAGCGAATGGTTAAATTACATTTATTTTTAACCAAACGGTACAAGACATAAATATAGTTTTCTTCAAGATTTGTATTTGTATAGTACATGCAGCGCCATCTTTTGGTTACGTAAGTTAAACAGATTTAAATAGTTAACCACAGTACCCAAAAAAAAAAAAAAACATACGTGTCGAATTGAGAACCTCCTCCTTTTTGAAGTCGGTTGAAAATGACTACTTCTTGGGTAGGTTTATAAAATATTTTTTTATTAATAGTATCATCGTCAACAACAAACAATATACCTAGTTCGTTGTGTATATTCGACCGTATGTAATTTTTATGTAGGTACCTAGATTCACAAATGTGTATATTACCTGTAATTTATTCATAAAATTCATATCAATAATTCATTCTTTACAAAATGGAGACATAATAGTTTCATTACATTTATTTATCATTGCGTAAAATGAATCACATGTTTTCGTCAAGCGTCGAGCTGAGTTGTCAAACTAAACGTCACTTTGACTTGACAGTTTTGTTGCGTCATTTCATTTATTTTTACTGTTTTCCCACGTTTATCTTTTAGTTATAATTTTTAACTCCTTTAACTCTTTAAATACACTCTTATTAAATATCCCCTTTTGAAAATGTAATACGCTTTGTCCTAGTTGTTTTTTTGTTGTAGGTCCAGGTCGTAAAGTACAAAGATCGTGATAATATTCAGTTGTTTTGATTCTCTTATTATCAATATCTGTGTAAATAGACGCATTTTACCTGTTGATGATATGATTAATAGTGTTATAACATTGCAGGTGACGACTTTGTGCAGTGCGTGCCCACGAAAAAGGGACACCAAATCTTGTTTAAAGGTTACACTTACGTTTTTAAAAGTAGGTTGCAGTGTGGAGCCGAGCAATGGATATGCTCGTTCCGTCAGAAAACTGGTTGCATTTCTGTCATTAATATGCAGACATACGGCGTCGAAGTTGTCAGAGATTTTCATAACCACAAGAAACCAATGTTTTCTGATTAGCTAACACTCATTTTGTTTGCTGTGTAGTACTTTCGTTATTAAAGTACATAATTTAATCATATGTAAACAGTGTCATTGTGTTTTAGTTTTCCTATTCTATAGTTTAGTGATACTTACTGTCTAATTATTAAAGTTGTGTTGTTTTATTAACAAACTTCAATAAAAAGTTTTTATATTTATTAAAAAGATACTGAATGAAAATTGATCATGACTAATGTGTGTGTATAGTCTTAAATCAATAAATATTATTTTATGTAACTTTAAATATAATCTTATCCATTGTGTAAAAATAGTATGAAAACGTAAGGTAGGAGAATGTAATAACAATACAAAATAATTAAATAAAACAGTTTCTGTTGATCAACATTGAGTATTTATTTCATTTAATTTATTTTTTAATTATTTTTACACAGAATTAAAATGTTTAAAATAATTATATTTGTTTTATTCAGTTTACAGTAGTAAGTTTATTATAATTACTGTAGTTAACATAAAATTAAATAACAAATCAATTTTATAAGGAGAACATGTAACAACGGAAACTATATTTATCAAACAATTATATTGATTACAGAGGAGCAGCTGCCAGAATGGACATCAATATATTTTATAAAACATTCGGACGAAGAGATGAAATGCAATCTTTGTGACATAACTTTAAAAACAGATGAAAAATCACTTGTCCTACTAGATCATTTGAAAAATGACCATAAAGATATATATGACCTTCACAAAGACAATCCGGAGGCTACTGTGGGGTTTCGCATAGAGTTCCTACATTTGAACATGTTGAAGGATGATGGGGACCCAAAAACACAACCCGTTATACTTGGTGAGGTTTGTGAAGCTACAACAGAAACTATTGAGCAGAAAGAAGAGGAAATAACTGTCAAAGCTGATGATGCCAACTTGCATTTTGTAGTCCTGGATGGAAAGACGAAGAAATCTAGGCGGGAAAGTGCTGGTTAGTATTTTTATTTTGTTTAATTTTTTTTAAGGTTGTTTTTTATTATACATCTTACACTATAGTGACACTCATTGAGACATAATGTAAGTTTTATTATTATCACCTAAATTATGCAGCTTTTAACACAAATTCATGCAGTTTTATGGGTACGCCAATATTCATGCAGTATAACTATGGTCATCCACACTGCCAGAGTGAAATCTTCCCGATGACTAATTATTTCTTGTAAAACCACATACAAGATTTTATTTTCTCAAATTCCAGGGCCACGCAAACGTAGCTGGGTGTGGAAATACTTCGACAAGCTCAGCAACATTATCTACCGTTGTAAGCTGTGCAACGTGGTGCTGTCAATCAAGGGCTGCAACTCCAACAATATGAACCGTCATGTCCGGTCCAGACATCCGACAGTCTTCAAAAGTGAGGTTACGAAGAGAGACAAGGTGGAAAACGTTCATGTGATAACAAGTGAGACGGATACACCGTATGCTATTAAGACGGAGGAGATATATGCAAGTGATCGGGACTTTGAGGAGGTTACTACAGGTAAGGATTTATGTATTTTCGCGACAGCTGAACATGAGGTCTTGGGTTCGATTCCCAGGTCGGACAAAGTGTGATTGGGATTTTCCATCTGGAAATTCTCAGTAGCAGTCTCAGAGTCTGGAATTGAGCCCGGTTGATGGTAATAGGTTCGCTTCCAATACATGCGACATAACTGACGACATGTGGTTCTGCTTAACTATTCGGACATAAGGCATGATGAGTATGTTATGTTTTACTTAAAATATGGTACCTACATAAAAGTTTTAAAGTCAAAGTCATAAAAGTTTAAAGTCAAAAAAAAAAAATACAATTTAATGAATTTCCCATAAATATTTTTTTATGGTACTTTTGAATTATCATTAGTATCATAGCTAGCATAGGTTTGTCTCACGATGTTGTTCTTGTCCCTACTTATCAAATACATTTGATAACATTTTTCTGATGAAGACACTGTGCTGCACTGCTTCTATACAATGGCTGAAGACGGAAAAACTTCTTATCCTTAATACACGGTTTCTTTTAGGTCGTTCTGGAACCGAAAGCCAAAAACTCGATCATCAAACTCGAAACGATTGGGACAATTTTTTTCAAAAAGTAACAATAAAATAAACTAGCTGTTCTGTACATTTATGTTCGTCTAATTCGTTGTAAAATTGTCCCAATCGTTTCGAGTTTTTGACTTTCAGTTCCAGAACGACCTAAAAGTAAACGTGTATAGTCGAAAAATTCATTTGGTATACAGGCACCTCACTTACAGTTAACTTTTAAAAAATGTTTCGAGTACGTCAATTCTTTTTAATCACACTAAATAGGTTTTAAAATTATTAGACACCACAAGCTTAAAAAATGAACACAAAATTACAATGAATGGCAATGTAGCAGAAAGATAATTATTGATCCAGGTTTGTAAGCCAAATAAATTAAGTTTTTGATTTTTTGACATGGTAAGGCGAGCTAGTATAAATTATAGTTTAGTTTAGTATTCGTTGGTCTAGTGGTTGCAAGCGCGACTGCTGTGCATGAGGTCTTGGGTTCGATTCCCTGGTCGGGCAAAGTGTTATTGGGTTTTTCCATCAGGAATTTCTCAGTAGCAGCCTCGGAGTCTGGATTTGTGCCCGGTGGATGGCAATAGGCTCGCCCCCTATTACATGGGACTAAAGACGTGACTGGCGAAGTGTGGGTGTGCTGATGGGTTCACCTCTGCCTAACCCTTCGGGGATTACAGGCGTGATGTTATGTAGATAATTATTGTTGTCTTTAATCCAAATAGTTTGTTCTACCATACTAATAAAAAGAAATCCATTTTTAACACTAGAATTTTTCCCATTTACAGACAGTCCAACACAGAAGTTCCGTCGCAGCTGGATCTGGTCGTACTTCGACCGTGTGTCGACAACGCAGGCGAGGTGCAAGCTGTGCGAGCGACACATCTGTCACGGCGGCAACGCGACCGGAAACATGAACCGGCATCTCAAGATGATACACCACAAAACAGCTGTCAATTTGCCAAGTAAGTTCATACTACATACTTATCTTGTTTGTACTTATCTGTAAGGATTTTAGGATTCCCTACCCAAAGGGTGCCACCGGGATCCTATTACTAAGCTTCCGCTGTGCGTCTGTCTGTCTGTCAGCGGCTTTTTATTAATCGTAATAGGTAGGAGTTCCGGGGCTGCGGGATGTCTTAACAGGATTCCGTGGCTCCGGAACGTAAACAGGGTGATTTTTTAGTCAAAAGTCTGACAGTCCCTTCTGCCCCACCCAAGGCGGAAGGACTCATTTGAAGATTTTAACAAACACAAAAAAAAATTTTGGAGTTGAAACGTTCATAGAGTAAGTCAATGTTGAATTGCGGCATGGCTTTTGCTTTCCTATTCACTCCCGTGTAATTGTAATAATAATAATATATTAATAATTGTAAATTTTGTTAATAATTTGATAATTGTCGATAATTGGACCTGTAGTTGGAGATGTAAGCATGTTCAAACAAAAACAAATGAACTCTTTGCTGTCTACTTAACTGCAACTATTACTAAAAGGAAACGAGGTAAACATTTAAATGTAAAGAGGAACTGCATATCTATTGCCACGATTGCCCACCATCGCGGATATTTATTTATGATTCATTTGTAATCACAGTATGTTTTTATTCTCATTGCTCTGATACAGAGGACATGAAATGTATTCTTCATCCATAAATGCATGAATTGCAGTATGCTTTTGCCATGTTATGTTTTTACGATGGCCTTGAAGGCAAAGACATCGCCCATCGTCATGCCATCGTTCTGTTTAGTACAGTTAACTAGACAGAACGGCACAGTTTTGATGACAAGGTTGGCTTTACGGGTTACGGGTTCGATTCCCGCACGTAACATATTTGTGCGGCCTTGAGGTAGTTGTTCTGGGTCTAGCTGGTTGTTTGTCGATGTGGGGTGTATATTTTTTTAAACACACCTATGATACAAACTCCTAATGAGAGGCAACTTTAAAATAGAAATAACTTATTACCGTCTTGTAACATATATTTGAGTCCCCCCACACTCTTCGCAACAATGCTTGTGGACCTACCAGGACAGTTCCTAGCTCAACACAATTTTCAAACCCTGACTCTCTTTCTTCTCATTTTCCAGGTGACATGAGCTGGGTGTGGAAGGTGTTCGAGACAGCCGATAATGACTTCTACAGCTGCAAGATCTGCCAGTACAAGTGTCTTAAGTGCAGTGATATTGACAGGGACATGAACAGTATTCTAAGCCACCTCAAGATAGAACACGGTGTGATCTCCGGTGATCAGATCATTACGGGGGCAGACGTTGTGGGTGAATAAACAATAAACCTGTTAATTAATGTCATAGGACGACCACAAGGTTTAAAAAAGCAAAGTGTATATAAAATTTGTACCGTAAAACATAACTTTAAAATTATTTAGTTATAGAACGAGTTTATGTATGTTTGTCTGTTAGGCTGTCTGTAGTTAACGCCTTAATTAATTGATTATGTCGTTACCTATTATGAAGGAATCCACAAGTATACTTGAAGGGTTCCCAACTGTTAGAAAGAAAGAAAAAAAATTGTAAGTTCCTTATGTTGAGATGGTCCAGTGGATAAGGCGCCCGCCTCCCATGCTTGAGGCTGTAGGTTCGCAACTGGGCATGGACCAACCAATGTGACTTTTTCTACTCGCCTGCTGTAGGTATAAATACCGCGCCGCAACTTGCGACCTAACGCACATTATTTTCTAAAAATTATAAAATATTCTTTGATATCGTCCGGGTCAAGTTTTTAACCAGTAGCAGTCAATTTCATATGTACTTTCTGATTTTATCTTCAACGTAACTGACATGGGTAAAGAGATTTTCTTCACCAAAACAATAAAAAGCATTGGTGAGGGAACCTCGACTTATAATTTAATATAAGTCTAGAATCGCCAATCTGCCTTGGACAAGCGTGGTGATCAATGCTGCCGTCTCTGTATGAGAAGTGGCCTTTGCCCTGATGTGGAACAGTAATAGACTGGTGTTCTCGCAATGTTTGAACCACAACAAATGCAGAGACTGGTCGCGTTACAGTTCTTCCTCCCGTATCGTTAGTGAGTAATCACATTGAAATCTGGTTGCAAGTATCGCTCGAGTTGGGTTAGTAGAAAAATAAACAGGAGTATGTCAATAATGATAAGGTACAGAGCTTATATTTCATTTTTAAAACCACAGTCGCACCAAATAATGTTTTGAAAGCTCCTAAAAGTGCTTGTGGTCGTTTTCTATCGAGGTATTTACGCTTTCGTGCCCAAAGTATGTAGATCTAGCATTTATTTTGGGGTTTATTGAGGTCGGTAGATAAAATATGAATGTTAAATTAATCAATTTAGTTAATTGTAGTCTTTTAAAAAACTGGTTTTCAATTGCATCCGTTTAGACTGGAAGCGGACCCCAGTTGTTGTCGTTGGAAAAAGGCTAGGCAGATGATGTAGTCCTTTACTAACATAAGTGGCTATATTCTTGTTTCCTGCCTACTTGTAAGATTGTTTTTAATCATAAGGGAGGGCAAGGCATAGTTGTTTTTGTAGATACAATGACTATAATTGAAATTTCAACTATAAAGAAATGAGGATAAGGTATATCTGTCCCATTAAAATCAATTACATACTACCAATTTTGAATTATTTATGACTATTTGACACTTGTGTACAGCGCTTTAGGCATTGTATTATCAGCAGGAAGCTGTAGTCACGAAGTGAAATTATTTTGGGTATTGTGATCACTATCTATCAGCCAAGAGTGGCGATTAGGCAATATAATCTGGTGATTAGTTGTTATTTACCGACTTCGATAAAACCGAACATAATTGTACACTCTTTCAATTTAATAGTTTGGTGCGCCGGACTGATGTGGCGAAGGAGTTATGTGGGTATCGTCCTGCACACGGACGGTTGTGTTTTCTCATACAGTTAATCCGTTGACTGCGGAAGCAGCTGGCTGTACAGTTGGTGTGTTCGATGTCGAAAAACACAGACGGTTGTGTGTACGCCGCACTTGCATTTCTTTAGTAGAAACACAAAAACGGGTGTGTCAGTCAACAGGTTAAAGCGTTGATAGCGCCGTCTGACACCGGTACCGCACGCATGACGGCAGGACGATGTCACGTGTCAACTGTATGACAAAACGAACGTCTGTGTGTAGTGAGACCCCCGCACTACTCCTGCGCCACAGTAGTCAAGCACTAAACGCTTAAATCAAAAGAGTCGTAACACAGTTTCTGACAGGCTCAACAAGACTTAAAAAATAAAACTGACGAACTCATTTCAAGTGATTTGATTGGCTTTTGTCATTTTAGTCAGGAGACTGCTTCTTACGCATGAGATGACCAATGTGTCTTTTCAAATCATATGTACTTTCGAAGTTTATCTTGAACATGACATTGACATAAGTAAAGGAAAACATTGTAAGGAAACCTGGACTTATAATTGATTTAAGTCTGTATTGCCAATCCGCCTTCAAGCATAGTGGTCAATACTCATGCCTTCTCTGTATGAAAAGAGGCTTTTACCCTGCAATGGGATAATAATAAGCTGATATTATTATTATTTAATTCAGTCTGCCAATTCCAGCAGTTAAGATGAGTTTTGGAGTCAGTTTTATAATTTTGCGTTTGAATAACCTTTCAGGAACGGTGTACTGTTAATGATTGTCTTAGTCAGCACAGATGGAAAAAAAAATGTTCGTTTTGAGTGCCTTGTTGGTTTAGCGGTTGCAAAGCGCGACTGCTGAGCATAACGTCTTGGGTTCAATTCCTAGGACTGGTAGCAGTCTCGGAGTCTGAGTTTATGCCCGGTTGATGGCTATAGGCTCGCCCCCTATTACATGGGACTTTAACATATCTGGTGAAATGTAGGTGTAATAATGGGTAAACCTCTGCCTGACCTTCGGGGATTACAGGCGTGATGTTATGTGTTTGAGCAATAATTTTATAATAAACTCAATCAAAACTAAATAGAATTCAAAATAGCTTGCAAGAATGATTGAGATAATTTGCTGCTCTCGTCTGTGCTGACAATTTCTAGTTGATATAGATTTAAATATATGCTATATTTTTCTGTACTACATAGGTAATTTCTTCTTTTGAATACCAATTTAATTTTAATATTATAATATAAAGTAATGTAACTATAGTTGTTCATATGATTAAGGTATCTTCAATTTCTGTTGGTTTTTAGTGTGTACAAAGTTTTTGAAATACTGTATAGGTACGGCTACTATTATCATTGTTTGAAATCATAAGTTCGTATATTCATCTATAAAATGTACTACATATATTTTTGTTGTGCAAATTATATGTATACAAACAGATTTTAGGAGATAAAACAGTTTCTTTTGTATTTACGGAGAGCATGAAAATTATTGTGTGATCATGTTTTCAGTTGTATATTCAAAATGATTTAATTATATGAAAGGTTCAAATAATTAAATCCCTAGCAATAAGCATTATTATGGCTGTAGCAAACACAACATGTTTTCTATTCTCATAAATCATAACCCTCTGCTCACCGCTTCTGCCGCGGCTCTGCTGTAGTCGGATAATGAATCTATCGGTCTATTAGACCAAAGCAGCAAAAATTTTAAAATAATTATTATATTTGTAGTCTGAATTAATGTGAAAAGATGTTTATAGTGTACAAATTTTCATGAGACATTTTTTGATAATCTTTTGTGAAAAAAATCAAGGCTGTAGACTAAAAATAAATAAGTTTTTAACTTGGTTCTCGATGCCTCAAAAAAATGGTGAAATAAGTCTTATGAAAATCGGTTTACTATAAACTTAAGTCCAGGTAACAACCTAGTTGTCCTCAGTTATATTATATACTAGCGACACGCCCCTGCTTCACACAGGTGCAATGTAGATACATAAACCATCCTCTTGGATCACTCTTGCGTACTTTAAAAGATCTAAGCGTACAGGCAACAGGAAACGACTTCGTTTTATACTGTTTGCATACTTATTGTAATAGTTACCCTTCCACTCAGTATTCCATTGTAGTTCTTTTATACATTTTTTCTCCTAAACTCTGTTGAAAACATTGTGAGTAAATATTTTTCTATCTATACATATATATAATATTGTTCTAGTAAAAATATTTCTTTTCTTGTGAATAGATGCAAAGTACTTTATTTTTTACATTTAAAATATTAATATAAATATTTTATCAATTTGTAAGGTTTTAGAGGACCTAACATTGATTTGGTTAATATTTTTTTGGTTAATGGCTATAGGTAGCATAGGTTTTCTCTAGGTTATTTACTAAATAAATATTACTTTGTGTAAATATTTTGAAGCTTTCAAATAAACTTGGGCGAAAGAAATAATGGGACTTGTAATTTTAGCCGTATAAGTTTTTGTTTTGTTAAGTTTTTTTTCGTTTTTGCTATCAAGCAAATGAACCTTATTATTTTAATTTTTATGTTCATTTTCTTTTGAATCATTTTCAGATTTCTACAGAAAGAGTATAATGGCTGGCTCTGAGGTATGTCTGTTTTATAGTAATGGTTTTGGTATATCAGTAAACATTTTAGGCGTTTAATATGGTAACCAGTCGGGGGCGCGGATCATGCGTCAAGTATATACCGGGCTCCCGTTTTAAGGAAGTATTCCCGTTTGAGCACCTATGCATTGAGCACCAATCTTTACCTTCAATACCTTTGGTGCTCAATGCATGGGTGCTCAAAACGTGATTACTTCGTCTTATGGTGGTTGAAGGAACCGTAGAGATTTGTCAGACATGACCTTCTCTTCTGTTTTCCCCCAGATGATGGGAGAAATAGTCCATGAGAATTTCCCCCACAAAAATATGGTAAAGGTAAGGTAAAAATAAAAAAAAACAGAATAACAGTTATGACTAGTTTTATTCTCTTATACAAACATCAAATTACATCAAGTTATATCTACACAATTTGGCAAGTGTTCACTACCGTTATGTAAACGCACACAACCACGCATAGACGTCATATTGTATATATACTTCATATAGATAAGAGGTAGCCAATTACATAGGCGATGGTTTAATCAGTTTTAACTCTACAACTTATTTTACATTACTGATATTTTTTGACCCTTTGACCGCCAAGGAAATATACTTAAACTTATAAAAATATATATTGTGCATGCTGTGGTCTCCTATAAGTGAAGGAGTACAACTATTTAATACCTTTTGTTGACCAGTAGTATATAATATGTCATGATTTTTGTGTATATCTTTTGTTGGAGATCCTAAATAAATAAATAAGGCATGAACGTTGATAAAATTGAGATATTGAGTCTTTTTACATTGATTTATGTATGTAACAGAAAAGTGTTTTTTATTTTCAATTGAGGTAAAATACCAAGCTACCCCTATAAGAAAGAAAGACAAAAAACTGGGAGGGATTTTTTTGTTAATGGACAAATTTCGCGGTAAGAATTCCATATGGTTTAGTCCAACGATAAAACTGTTAATTTTATTAAATTCGTCAAACATAGTATTTAAATTTTATTATTGTCGTCAAAATTGTGCAACTGGAATTCGAAATTTATTACTTAGGTACATACTTATTAATGTATAATAGGTATATGCAATTAAAGG
The DNA here is from genome assembly GCA_949774945.1 of Hoplodrina ambigua. NCBI lineage: Eukaryota > Metazoa > Arthropoda > Insecta > Lepidoptera > Noctuidae > Hoplodrina > Hoplodrina ambigua. The sequence goes on from OX458975.1 coordinate 12,537,336, forward strand.
ACATATTAATACTGTATAATAAATAATTTTGAACACGTCATTGTCTATCAAAAGTACAAAATATTTTTGACATTGATAGTGTTGAAATTAGAGGCGGTTAAAGGGTTTTATTTAATCACAAGGTACATTGATAGATGAACAGTAGTAGCAGTGTTCTCATCACACATAATTTTGATGCATCATCAATTTATAGTAAAGCGTTTTTCACATTTAATAGAAAAACGCCAAGAAATTTTGTATTAAATTTACAAACACCTGCATAAAAATATATCTCCTAATAAATAACTTTAAATCCATAAGGATTGCGATATTTACACATTATTTTTCTGTGAAATTGATAAATTGCTTAGACAACAAACCCTGTATTGTGATCCTACAAGTAACATGCTCTTTAAACTAAACTCTTCTATCTTGTTATCATATGTCATGATCCTTTTTTTATTCTTACATTTTAAAACACTAGTACTGAAGAATATGTACTAACACCTCTTCTTAAATTTCTACAATATTTTTTGTCACTATCGTTTGGCTAAATACAGCAATTTATGATAATGTTAAGTACTTTGTATTTGATTGATAAATTCTGTACTTATTATGTCTAATCTAGTTTCCATACAATGGTTACCGATAACTAATTGAATGCTTACAATATTTTCTTGATAATACATTTGATTTTGTTAGCTGAGCACATTACAATAAGGGTGAAAATACTTGTGAGCCTTTTATTCAGAATGATTATTTTTTTTAGGTATTGTATAAATACCTTATAATGTTTATAAAAGGCGTACGGACACAGCGACTGGTTATTTCACCCTACTTAATATTTTGACACTAAAAAACTATGAGGTAAAATTTTCTTATACATAGGTACTTAGCTAGGTACTTAATTACGTAATGATTCAAATTAAAACATAACCCACATTTTTCCAAGGACGGTAACTATCAATTACTAATGTGAAATAATAATAACAAAATCGTTTAGTAAACTTCAATTTATACAATACAATTTTTCATGTTTTGTAGTTTGAGCTTTTATTTCGATATTTTTTATTATTATACTTTCTTACTTTATGTACGCATTACGATGTTTTTCTAAAAATACATTTTAATTTACATTAATTCTTAATTATATATTTGATATTTTTATGAGTTGGCTTAAAAGATCTGCTGATACGGGCTAGATTTTGTACTATATTTTCCTGCGTTTTTAAATAAAAATATTTTTAAGAGCTTGCTTAATTTCGTATAGAAATACACTGTGAAAAATACATTTAAAAATACAGTTTCAAAAATTGCTTTTAACATACATTCAGTTCACATTGAATTTCAACAGAGGAAATGAAACAAAAAACATATTGTAATGTTTTTTTATAAATAATCCTGTCACATTCAATTTCCGAATTTTAATATAAAATTATACATCACAAAATGTGTTTTTTAAACAGGCGGTTTAGGGCCACAATTGTGTGTGCTTTGAATGTAAACGATTCTTCCCCTGTAGGTATGTAGGGCAGCCTTGCACCAAGGCCCACGGGAGCACCTCCAGCGAATCTTCCCGTTCCTGGCGCATCCATTGAACCTGAACCTGTAACCCCCCACGTTGATGCCCATCTTCCCTTGCTTACTGAGGCAGTAGGAAGCGAAGGAATCAATACCGGTGCCAATCAATCCAACTGTAAAAAAATATGATGTTACTCTCTGGTACATGTGATTTTGTGTTGACTAGACCTACTGTTGTTTTTTTTTCTAGATTTTTCTACAAATATTTAATTATATATTTACCTTATGAAGATTTGGCAAAGAAAGGTATACTCGAGATTTTTTATATTGTTTTTTCTACTAAGGACAATAATAATATTACAATTTATTTTGAAAAACAAATCTGAATAAAATAAATATTTTTTGGCGAAATTACCAATTTTTACTAAACTCTGTTCCCCTTTTCACAGTTCGGTTCGGCCTGTCAAACCGCGGCCATCTTGTGGTGCACGTCGGCGACCACAAGTTCATCAAACACGAGTGTTATAGGAAGAAGGTGCGGTGGACTTGCAGTAAGCGGATACAGCTGGGATGCCGAGCCAGCATCACGACACACGACTCCGTGATCGTCAGGTCGTTTTTAGAACATAATCATGATGCGCAGAAATGATTCTGTGGTAGTATTAAGCTTTGTGTTATGTCAAAAAAGAATTCTTATTTTTACACAAACAAGTACAGTTTTTTGCAAAATATAAGTAGTTTATATATTTTTTGTATCTATAAAATTAAAATTCTATTCGTTCTCCTTATTTTTTATGTTTTGACAATTTGTGTTTGTATTTTTAATATTTGGGAGAGTGCTTTTCTTGTCAAGCTCCTATAAGCACTGGAGATTATTTGCTTTAGCCTAAAAGTCAATCTTAGTTATTTTTAAACTATTAAAAAATCTGAAAAGTAGTATTAATATTAAGTTTGCTGATAAGTTTCTTTGAGTTATGAATTTCAAATCATTCCTGTATTTTTACTTTTTCTATTGTAGGTACTTTATTCGAATATTTGCGAGATTTGAAGTATGTTTTTTTTAAATGGTCGAATATTATAGATAAGATATCTCACTTACTTAAGTGCCTTAAGATCTTGTCAAATTACGTGTCCTTGAAAGTTTCGTGCATTTGATGCATGCTTCAGAATAAGCTTTAAATAATAGCATTACAGTTTTTTATTATAAAAATAAAATCTTTAGCTCATAAGTACACTTTTTGTAAATCATTATTTTTGTATAATGTTGACACTGTTTGTAATAAAAGTATTTTAAATTTTATTTTCTTTCTCTGTTTGTTCCTACAATTTTATTTTTAAATACTTTATGAAAAGTTACGAGTTAACAAAAAACAACACAATTTGTTAAATAATATTTTACTAGAATTATAAGATAAACAATAATAACAAATCTTTTATATTACTAAAATAAATACGGGTTACGAATAATAATAATTTGCCACTTACCCAACCGAAATATAACAAATATTTTTTAAATAAAGATAATCGTTTTTAATCTAATGACTTGGTACTGGTTCGCAGGCGTTACGTTGGCAGTGACCACTTTGAACCTTATTCATAATAGCATAAAAGTCTACCGCCAACTTTCGCCCAAGTACACACTGACTAATAAGATAAAATGGCACATTTTTTAAAATATAGAGATCAATATCAATTTCTAAGACTAAATGAAATCTATCATAACTAAACCCACCGATGATTATTAATTAAATGATTTTAACTATTCTAAGGTACATTGTTCAGAATTGGACTACTCCGTCGCATATTTAAATGTTTTCTTCTGGAATGTTCACACATACATGGATAGCCCTTCGTTTTATAAGATTCCTAATAAAATAAATAACTTCTATAATATCACATTTTTCTATAAAATCAACAAAACAATAAAATAAAGTAATACCAATTAAGGGTATTTTCGAACAAAGATTAGGTTAATCTTATTCTGCAAATATACTCAAAAATAGAAAAATAGTTATTTTACTGATACTAAAGTTTGATCGAATTTACTATAATTTAAACTTAATTATAACCCGTCGACTGCGAGCGAACATTTCCTACGCGAAACCCGCTGTGCGGCTGGCTACACAGTTCGTGTGTTCGCCGTAGAAAAACACATACAGTTGTATAAGCGCCGCACTTGCGTTTTTTAATAGAAACAACGGGTGTGTTTTCCCGCAGTCAAAGGGTTAATCTCGACTAGGACAGTTGACATGCTGGTACATTATTCTACTACGCAAACAAAGACGTTACTGCCAAATCTATTAACGTCGACACTGAACATATAAAACTTTACTTTAACGAGAGCCATACATTTTATATTTCTCCTTAAAAACGCTCTCGCCCGTTTTCTGGTTTATGACCTTTGTGAATGTTTTTTTTTTTTCATTCATATTTACTATTTATATGCCCTATGTTTTCCTTTTTAATGATACATTATTTTTATAAGCACTAGAACCTAGAATTGCTTTAACTTGCCTATTTATACACTTTCAACAGAGGCCTAGAATACATTCTCGGAAACGATTAATAAAAAAAAAAAAAGGAAAAACATAGAAGCACAGATTTACATCCTTCAATATTAGAGAAGGAAATAGGCGAGAGACAAACTTTTGACTTTTTGATTAGGATATTCAGTCGGATCTGCAGTTGTCCTTTTCGAACGCCAAGGTTTGTAGAGTGACAGCGATGGTTTCTTCTAATACCTAATTGCCAAAAAACTTCCCGCCCGAGTTATCTCTTATGTACTGCGGGACTCGACATGTGTGTTGCGAGTGTTCGCCTGCATGTACTACTATTCCATCGACGGTTCTTATCATTGCTCTGCATTTCCTACCGTTTCTATACCTGCAGTACCACAGCTGCATCTTGTTTTGTCGGTACGCGTTGTGTGGCCTGTAGAAATAACCTTGGTAGAACAGCTTCGGGTGTCCATTCATATTCCTTATCATGTAGCCTGAAGGTGAAAAGGAGCAAAATTAAATTGGTATTGAAATCTAGTTTCTGCAAACTAAAGAGTATAGATAAAATATCATACTGTACGTTACCGGATAAAAAAATAAACTGAGGCCCATTTATGTAGATATTTGGTGTATTTCATAGTCCTTTGCTAATGATGTATCTACTACAGGTTTATACTTTGGCGTTGCAATCCTAGTAGTTTCTAGGGCACATCCAATTACTCATATCATTGGTTTTTTGTCAGGTGCCGATAGTATTTTTCGCCCTAAATTAACACTGGTGTGCCATAACTCCATATCTTCAACTTAAAGGTTAAAATTCAAAGCGAGGAACGCTTTTTGGGTTTCGCACGAGCATCTAAAATAGTTTTTTTTTGTGCGAATTTGTATTTTTTTCATGCCTTCTGAGATATTTTGCATACCTAGTTTCAAAGTCGGTTTTCGTGTTTCTATACATCGGAATTTGATGCAGTTTTTATGATTATAGATATTTTCTTATTCCGGTAGGAACGTAGATCACAGAAACCTCGATTGTCATCGCATCAGCAGATCGAACCCGTGCGAAATAGCAAAAGAACAGCAACTGTAGTGGCGTATTTCCGACTCAAAAATAACTTAGGTTTAGTGAAAATTATATGTACTTCACAGTAAAAAAACAATTTAGTTTATCAACTCAATGGTTGTGCTCTTTACTGTTCTTAACAATAGAATTATCAAATGTCCAAATGACGGCTTTACAGTTGTACCGGTTTCTATGGCACCTCCATCGGACCATCCCACTTTTGTTGACCAGGTGTCTGAAGAAGTGGTGTTCTTGAAATATCAACATTGGTCTACCATCATCGGAGGTCCTCAAGTCGTAGACTGAAAAAGAAAGCGACCAAAATACGTTTATTTCGTTAGAGTTTTAGATAGAGTTAGAGTTGGAAACTGAACTTTGTTAAACAATGTGCTTTCGACAAACGTCGAGTAGTTTTACTTGTAGGTTATAAACTTTGATTTAACTCTAGATCTTTCGAAGTTTATGTGTAGCATATCTTTACTTCGGGTATATTAATAAAGGAGTAAATATTTAGCACGGAAAAATTACATATGCTGATAATTGACTATTCCTCGACTGCGTTCTGAATTTAGTCAAATTATTGTAAAAAATCTTTAAAAAAAAGAAACAACAAATAATATAAAATTTAAAAAAAAAGCTTTTTATTGTTATTATTTATTAAACGCAGAACAAAAGTACTAACATTTACGTACAAAACTTTCTACATAACATTAATATTATATTACAATAAAATTGTGTATATCGATCGCTGCCATATTAAACTAAATACAGTTCAAATGTTAAAATCTATTAAGCAGATTTTTTATTTACAACTTATAACTAATTGCCACGTAATGGAAATAATAAATTCTTATAGTACTATTACCTACACGAAATATCATTCTTTTTCGATAATGGCGATCCTAAATTGCATTGAAATAAGGTAACTTGAATGTTTTAAGACTTTCATAAAAACTTGATATATTCTAACTTAAAGTTAAAGAAACATTATTTTAAAATGGTAAACCAAAATTGATGTAACTTATCTGTTTTGAAAAATAAATAAAATAAAAAAAAGATAACTAAAGATAGTTGCGACTAGAAAACTTACATCGATGTAGACATTTCAACATTAATAGTATAAAAAAATAAAAAATATTGAAATACATTCAGTTAGAGATTGGGGGCAGTGTAGTCAGCAATCATTTTATTTAAAATAATTCAGCAAAAATATGTTCATGGCTATTTATCACGATAACATCGCGTTATGAATAACGCGTGCTATTAAAAAATAAAACAATATGGCCGCTAAACAGAAGAGCTTATCATGCCATTTCAATCACACAGTATAGCGAGCGAGTGAGAGAACATCATAAGCGCTTTCATTTTCATATTCATATTCATTTATTTAAAACACATGTTGCACACATGTTTCTTTTTTGTGATCGTAAAAACAATTATGCTTTGTAATTTTTCCATTTTCGTCGCCTATTTTTACGTAATAACTTGATCTAACAAACTTACATTTTAATACTCTAAAACTATAGTATACTAATTTTTTTTACAGTATGATTAACCTTTGTATATGAGAAGAGGTCTTTGCCCCGTAGTGGGACAGTGATAGGCCGGTATTATTATTGTTTTTTATGATAAACATTGTTAAAATGCTATACACATAAAACTATATATATGCCTATACTATATAACCCATAAGCTTTTTCATTAATCTTATTCTAATTGTTTTAGTTAAAACGAATATTTTATATTCATATTTACAAAACGTGCAACATTTTCTGTGGTAATACTTTAATTTTGTGCTATAAAGTAATAAAAGACGATCTTATTAAACAAACCCATGATTTTCTAAACTATTTATCACATGAATGTTTCTTGTTAAACGATACACTTATTTTAAAGTACTTGAGTCCGGACTACTATTCATCTATTAATAGACTAACTTCTGCCTGCGACTTCGTCCGCGTGTAAGTCACTCTGACACAAACTAGTATTAAACCAGTAAAAAAAAAATGCATTCGGACCAGTAATTACAGAGATTCTCTTACAAACAAAACAACAAACAAACAACTCCTTTATACATTAGTGGTTATGTTGATTATTAAGTTTTACGATAAAGTTTTCATCCGTGATGGCTATAGCTCTGCATTTGTTGAAAGATTTGCAGCACCGCCAGCGCGTGCGACCCCGTCTGCTGATGTAATGCCTCATGAACCTGTTGTTTCCAATCATCAGTACGTTTCTTCCATTCTGCTTCATGAATGTTGCTGTTCGGTGTCCTGGAAATAGCATTGCATATTTCAGTTTGGTGTAGATATTTTTTTCGTCTGTTTTATCGGCATAAGGGTAGTTCTTTAAGGACTTGTTGAGTTGGTAATGATTTGATTTTGTTGGGTTATAAATTGAAGTTTTTATATGTCAACAGATGGGATTGTATGCTTCAGGGGTAATTCGAAATTGTAGGATACCAATAGGCTATGTCCACACGCTTTCATGATCATTTTGCGTCTTTAACATTAAATTCTCGCATCAAGCGCATGCGTCATCATCGTCATCAGTGTGCGTTACGGGCATGCATTGTTTTGAACTAGTTTGAGCGCATGCCTTATTGTATGCGCTATTGCGCTTCATGCATGCGTCAGACGAAAAAGCAAGATGAACGTGAAAGCGCACTGGTGGGAACATAGCGATATGCCGCCAGTTATGTGTAAGTTCCCGTTACAGAGAATAAAACAAAAGTCATATAAGTGTACTTTTTTATTATTAAAAAATTCCCAATGATATTTTTTTGTAACATTATTCGTATTTTATATGAATGAAATAACTAAATCTATAACTTTAAGCAATACGATTTAATTAAAAATAATAAATCTAGCGATTCTGAACATTAACAAAAATAACTTATATTAAATTCTGATTTTTCAATCGTCACATAAGGTTAAGTAAGGTGTTTGAAAGCTTATGTGAAAAAATCTGTAATATTGATATAGATTCAGATAAAAGCTACCGACTATTGAAAAACCAGCCTTAATCAAAATACATCTTTAGTAATGAATAACAAGAACAACAAAACAATCTTACCTATGTAGACAATTAAAATAAGAATAATTTTATTTACATTGAATACAGGCATTCTTTAAAGTATGTTAGTATACTTAACATAGCCGCTCACCCCATAACAAATAGGTAAATCTCAGCTTTTCTCATCCGAATCTTGGTCTTCTTCGTCATGTGTGTGTTGACTAGTTTTCAGTAACTTATTCCCTTTAGTAGCAGCGCTGCCTTTGCACCCATTGTGCCTTCGAATACATCTCCAAGATGTCCTCTCCCCATGGCAGTAGTCCTGGCGATATTTATAGCCTTCACAAAGCAAAATTAACGCTCCCCTTCTGCTCCTAATTAGTAAAAAAGGACATTCTGCAATAAAAAATCGATCATTACAAGGGGAAATCAGGTAATAAGCGTTTAAAGGGAAGTAAAAGAAAGTAATATTGTTAATTAAGTACTATATATTCAATTAAACAGAAGTTACTATTTTCTAGCTAATTTTTAGTAAGGGCACACAAGTGCGTCCGTTTTCGTACCAACTTCGTCTAGGTACATTATCAAAAATTATTTTATTTTATTGGATGGTTAACACCATAAAACAATAATTACAATACACAACTTCCTGAAAACCCAATTATTAATTAACTATTAAATAAGTTGGCCAATAGGTGACATCACAATTAAGTATTGTCATATAAGATCGGATATCGTGTTTTGACAGCTCATAAAAGGAGTCGTAATTGATTAATGTCAGAATCGTTTAAGATAAAAAGGTATAATAAAATAAATAATATACAAATAAAATAATTGTTACATGCCCCTCGCAGGCATGCGCATTAATGGTGTCAACTAACTACCCATTTAGAATTGGTGTTTTTTTTTTCACAATATTCGAATCCATTGTAAATGTATGTGTCATAAACAAATCAGCTGCACTACATATATAGAAATATTTTCGTTTGAGCAGTATTATCTATTATTATTGGAGGTAAACGTGTATTTAATGCACCGTCAGACAGTCAGGAAGGAATTGTCACGTATTCCTACAAATTCATCACCACACATTAACTTAAAATGTTTCAATAAATACTAAATACAATGCCTGTTTTTTCTTAAAAAAAAACTAAAGCTTACATAAGCACTATAACAAATTAATCTATCAGATAATCATGTTAATACAATTAATTGCTAAAAACTTAAGAGTAAGCATTAATTATTTGCTTTCAGTAGCATTCTCACTAGGTTTGAGAGACATATCTCCAGGAACATCATTCGAGTTATGAACAGAATTACAGCTATTTTCCACTGGAGGTTGATTTTGTTCAACAGGAGGTTGAATTTGTTCAACTTGATCGTTCTGATCGTGGAAGTCCATTGCAATATCCGATTGCGTAGGTTCATTTATATTAACATCATCAGTCACGTTGACATAAACGTTCTCTTCATCGTAATCATCATGATTTGATTTTTCCTCGGTGGCTATATCAGTCGTTGAATCTAATGATGGTATCATTGGATTGTTGAAAGGAAGCAAATTATTACAAATTTGAATATTATTAGTGATTGTATCTGTATGCGTCAATGGATCTATAATTTGATCGTCTTCATCACAACGATTTACATCGATTTCAATATTAGAGTCGTCAATATTGGGTTCATTTGTATTGGATTCAGGAGGTAGAGATGTAAAGTGGAAGTCTTGTATCATATTTGTCTGTGCTTGTTTTATCTTCTCTAGTTCCAACTCTTCGCCGTCAGAGAGTATTTCTATTGGAGCGTCGTCTCGTACGACTTCGATGACATCATCGTCAGATTCATTGTCAGGAACTTTCGTCATTACGTTGCTTATGAGAAGATTTTCGACGCCTTTGTTATCCGTAGGACCTGAAACATTTGGTAAATAACAATATCTAGAATCAATTTTACAATAACTAGTATAATTAAACAATTCTGTCCTTAACGTTTCTGAACTAAAAGCTTTGATGGGATTTTGTGTGATAGGAGTGGTCAAATAGGTACGAGTATTAACAATAAAAGAGACAAATATTGCTACGTAAGATACGTTTAATATATTTAAGAAAACATACATAAAATAATCTTTTGTTTTTAAATTTTTTTGTCTTGTTGTATAAGTATCACTTTATTTTCTTAGGTCAAAACATTATAAAAATCCCAAATTGTTTAAATAAAACTTCGTTTCTTAAACCTTAATATTACAATAATTAGTGCAGAGTATATAATTATAGTGATAGATACATTTAATTGGAATTCATATACCGACTAATAAATACGTATAAAAATCTTAATATTATCTAGTATCTAAAAAGGTATTATGTCCATATATTATGCTTACCATAATTCATATTAAATAACTTTAAAGTATGGAATAAAAAACTAGACACTTAATATTTACATTGAGAGAACTTTTAGCACGGAAGGCTTATTATTACAACCAAACTAATATAAATAATATAATCAAGCATAGATGAACTTAAGAGGTGGGGTCAAAAAATCACCCCTCTTAATGGATACCCCCTAATGAAATTAGCAGTACAAAAGTTTGAGCCCCTGTATTGAGTTTTAAGTCAAGGATGATAAGGACAAAAATACAGTCTATACGAAAATGAGTCATAAGAGCAAAAATAACGGCTGATAGAAAGTCTGCAGTCAGCGGGGGCTCTAAAAGATCTTTTGTTTGAGTCGTTGGCAAACAGCACTGCTGTTCTGTTAAAATCTCTTTAGACGAATTTGAGTGAAATGAGCTTAATGCCTGTTAATGCTTAACATGAGGTGGGAGATACAATTCAAACATCCCTTTCTTAGGGAGAACATTCTTTACGTGGACATGATTATGCTCATTGGAAAGCAGAATCCTTTTGTTAATAATCCTTGCTTTACATTTGCATCCGAGCGACGCTCTCTTAGAACATCGCCAGTAACTTCGTATTTCGTTTCCATACTCCCGGTAGAACCGATGACCTTTAAACGTCAAAACTTGACCTCCTTTATCCGTGACGTGAATTCGACCTGTTGAGAACCGAAAACCTGTAAGTTTATAAAACATTGTCAAAAATGTAATATTAACGTTTTATTTTTCATATGTTGGCGATTGGCGCCCAACATGGGTCAGTTTAAAAAGCGAATATGAATGATATACTAATTTAATAAAGCTGAAGGGCTTTATTTCAACCGCTTATCACTGGAAAAAAAAATTGTGTAAGATAGCCAGATTCATGATGAGTAGTATCTAGGCTATATAAAATCACGCGGTCGAAATTGCAGGCAGAAGCTGGACTTAAATATTTAGACGACTGAATGGCCTCACGTTGGCGCCCAACATGGGTCAGCTTGAAAAGCGAATTAATATAAATATAATTGGGTTTTTTGACGCCACCAATCAATTGACATATTTTTTTGACTGTCAAAATGCAATACCCGCTTACATTTTGTATATCAATAGAATATCAGTCAAAACAGCGGATTTTTTACTAAAAAGTTTGAAACAAAAAGTTAATAAATAATAAAACCCGACTGCATAATAAACTAACTTCAATTAAAAACTAAAAAGAAAAAATCAAGAAAGTGCTATTTTAAGTACTGTAGTATAGACTTTCACAGTCGGTACCCATTAAAATTTAGATCGGCTTCCCAAATGAGTATTTGAGACTTAAATTTTGGCTTCTAAAAAACTTGGAGGGGCAACAGTTAAAGTTAAAAGACATATTTATAGAGTATATTATATATTTCTTTAATAAACAAACAATATTATATTACAAATATTTTTTTTGTCGAAAACTTATCATTTCTTTTTTTATTAAAAAAAAAGTTGGCTGTTGCGGGACGTCCGGCAAATATGTAACATCTACGTTAATACTAAAATTCATAAAACAAAAAAGTGTAAAATAAAGAAGGCATGACAGAGTTATGCCGTTTGCCTTCACGCGCATTTAAGTCGGTTTGACTTCCAAGAAGCGCCAATATTATAGATGTTTGACATAAAAAATAGCTGGAGAACTGTTGATGATCACATTAATGGCTATGTCTTCCGTTCATGGTGATGATCCTGTCTCCGATGGTGTGCACCTTGGCTTTGCAAGGAGGATTGCTGTAGTACGCAGTGCAATACCACGTTTGCTTATCGCCAGACGTAACTTTTCTATTGTAAGTGAATCTTCCCATGTGCAATATGCTCCCACCACGTTGAGATACCGAAAAATAGATTGGGACTTCTGGAAATTCGGTAGCTGATTAGCATCAAGGTTAGCAATAATCATTATGGATAGCTATGTCCATTATAGTGCGATTTCATGCAATATTGATTGCTTGCAGACATATGCAGCTTATTGTCCACATCTGAGCGCTAAGGGCATGCGCTGTTTTGAACCAGTTGCGCTTCATGCATGCGTCAGACGAAAAGGCAAGATAAACATGAAAGCGCACTTGTGTGGACGTGGCTTTACCTTAACACTTTAACTTTGACTCTATTTCTCATAATGTTTTTCCTTTACCGATAACAGTGATGTCCAAGATAAACATAAAAAGTACATATAACTTGGAATCGTATCGAACCCGCAACCTGGAGCATAGGAGATGGGCAAACGACTGGGCCATCACGACTGAAAATATCAGAATGCAAAAAAAAAACTCCATACAATGTTTTTTTTTGGGTGGTAAAAATCATCAAATGAGTCCTTCCGCCCTGGGCGTGGCGGAAGGGACTGTCAGACTTTTACTGACTAAAAAACCACCCTCTTCCTTCTGTTGCCCTTTGCGTTCCGGGGCCATGGTATCCTGTTAAGACGTCCTGCAACCCCAGATACAATGCTTCTGACAGTTACCGGTGAGTAATATGAAAATTTTCAAGTGCAGACAACCTCGTTTTAATAAAAACACAGCAGTTTAAAATATTGACTTATATTTCTTATACTAAATGTTAGTTACGATTGTAACAAGTACGATTGTTGACGCAGAAGCTTCCAATTAACCGTTTTCATGGTCGCTGGATGGTTATGATGGTTCCACACACTGACTATTTTGTCTTCTACCGTATGTACTTTAGCTGTGCACCCGCTATGTGTTGCGCATTTCCAAATCTTTTTGATGTGTTGCTGACAGTATGTCCGACAGACGAAGGAATAGCCGTTAAACAGGAGGTGTCGGGTACCTCGCGCTGATGTTGTGAAGGATACTGTAAATAGTTTTAGTTTTTGCTTTAAATCTTGTTTTTTATTCGTAATATTCTCCAAATATTTCAATTACGGCGGCTAATCTCAATGAAGATCTAATAGAGACTAGCCAAATACGCTGGAGATATTATAGTGTACAAGTGTGCGCGCTGTCACAGGTACACTTCCTATTCCCTGACTCTCATAGTCCGATCTGACACCACCGGGGGGAGATCAAGCGTAAAACCAACGGTTTTTCGTGCTTTCCGGTGCACAGGCGTGTCACACCACCAACTTCCAAACTTCGGGCTGTTACTGAGAAATTCGTAACGAAAAACCCAATAACATTATTTTGCCTGACTTGGGATTCGAACCCAGGACCCCACGATCAACAGTCGCGCTTGCGACCACGAGACCATTTAATTTAGTGGGTGAACGAGGCACTTAATTTAGTTTATGTGTATAGTAGTTAGTTTTAACACGTACCTACAGCTATATAATAAGGTAAAATAAAAATTAAAGACGATTCTTAAGTTTATTTTGACATTGGTGCCGATTCCCTTCGTCACAAACTAAACTTAAATTAGACTATTTCCATCTTTTTCTGTCCAATAAAACAAGAAAGAGACTAATGTATATAAGCGCTGTCAAATTTAGTCAATCTGACACATCCATACAATTATAGTTGACATTTTAAAACGTATGGAAAAATTCAAGACAAAACTAATTTGACATCGCTATCTTATTTATTTTATGTCACGGAATGTCACCATCCTTTCCTTTCGCTGTATGTTAGTAAGAGATGTCAATTCTCTAAATTTAGTCTAGTTTGTGAACAAGGGAATCGGCACCATTGACTGATGTACTTTTCTTTATTATGACTGGAATATATTATTTTATAGTACATACATTAATTTATAAATTAAATATATTACAAGAGATAAAACGCACGACAAAACTTACTTAACACAAACGTATACTTAGTTATTTTTAAATAAGTTATACCTATATTCCTCACGCTCTAGGATGGTGCCGGTGACATTTGTTAAACTGTTGCTTTTCACTCTTGAACGTTACGGGGATTTACAATCATGATTGAATATTTTAACTGCACAGTAATGTCATAGTCGTAAAATACGGAATCGGTAGATAAGTAAGTATATAACTAGTAAAAGTAATGTCACTGACATAATTATTCTGACATCCATAGATGAATTGCTGACATGTGTCACTCGCACCATCATAGGACGTGTGGAATATTATAATGTAAGTTTTAAGTACCAGCGAGTTTATCTATCTCGCTGACGATATTTCAGTTTAAGATAATGACTATTAATTAATACTTTTTGACACCTATATTATATTCATTATAATATTAGGAAAATATCGTTTTTGTGCTAACGTTACTACAACGTCAGCTTGTGATATACTTCGTTATTTTATGATAAATACAATACAATATAAATTATTTGTCATCTATGTAAAATCCTGTATGATCCTAATATAAATTATTGTAAAACGAATATTTTAAAAGAGTAAGTATGTGGTTTCTTGTCCATTTTTCTCCACAAAAGGGAATTTTGAAACTACCTTTTGGAAAGAGCAAGTTGATTCCATTATTTTTTCTTGTAGATGTCGTTCAAAAGTGCCTTTTAATGGCCTAATTAAAATAAATAATTTCATTTTGACATTTAACTAAAAGAAAAACACTACAATGCAGTTATTTTAACATGAACCTAATAACTGCCGTCATTCAGCCGTTTTTTGTATAGGTAATGCTATAATGAATATAGTATAGTATTAAATAGTCTTCTACAATGAGATCATTACTAAAATTACGCGTAGAAATATTTTTGTCTCACTCTGATCCATTCCCCGTTCCTGTTGACCACAAAACGTGGGGGTTCATGGTCATGCTTATATTTCCCTGGACCTGGTCTAAAGTCACCTTCTCTGCCGGTATACATAGTTGCCCTGCATCCTTTGCCTCTGTTCGAACACTTCCACAGTATTGTGCCTGTATTTTTGGACTCAAAGTACCTGTTGTACGTATAATTATTATACATTAGAAGTGGATGTTTGCCTTTTGATGGTATATAGCGGGCTGTGGAAAAACAAAAATGATTACAGTCTTTGCTTGGTTAATTGTTTGAAGAAACACAAAAAATACTCGTTTCTATTGCGTAAGCATTATTGATATTGGCAATAGGCTCTACATGGGACTTAAACAAAACTGGCGAAATGTGGGTGTACTAATGGGTACACCTCTGCCTTACCCATCGAGGATTACAGGCGTGATGTCATGTTATGATATAACGGGTGTGAAAAGACACTTAAACGTACCCGGAAGTTCTTTCCATCATTGTTCAAATTTTTTTGTTTTAGTAATTTAGACCATACTGCTACGAGCCTCAGACCCTTTGCACATGCATGCGGTCACAGCACGGTCGCCGTGCCATGTGAAAGCTTTCATTGCAGCTCATACATTACTACTTTATCAACAGCGCGACCGTGGCGTGATCGTGTTCATGTGAAAAGGGCTCTATACTGATATTTGCACCCGAAAGTAAAGTAGTAGTAGTAGTAGTTTTGCGTACTTTCTTAAAGGTTGACTTTTATACAAAAAATGGCGTTTCCCACCAAATTTTTTTTCGCAAGCTCAGGGCTATATATGGTGTGTATTTCTACACCCCATAAGCTAAGGGTCTATGGATGGTAGTATAGTTAAATATCCAGACTTGTAGGTAAAAAATATATTTTTATTATTAATGTATAAATACCACAACCTTTTACTATATCTTTAATCATATAAATATTTACTATAATATATTTATTATGTTTTAATTCTTGCATTAGGGACTTCTCCTATATCGGGGGTGTGTTTACAAACACATAATTTCACAGACGCTTCGAGAACACAGAACGCAAAATACAGATAAACCGAAACCGAACCTTATTCAATTAAACCGAAAATTAAGAATGAAGCGAAAATTAAAACTCATTATTACACCCACATCATTTTCCTGTGTTTGCTGCAGAGGATTATACACATATTTGATATATTCAAAACAGTAATAAGTCTGTCAATTTTGCTCCTAAAAATTCATCAACATTTCAGTCATTTTCTCCACATTCAGATCTGTTTGACTCACTACCCATTTTATTTCTTAATAATTATTTGGAGGTTCATGATTGTGTTTAAAAACACCGGATAAATACCGGTCCTTTCCGCTAGATACGACAGCTCTGCATCTTCTTCTTCTATTGGAATACTTCCAAACGATGACTCCTGTACGTTTTGATTGACGGCACCTATTGTACGTATATCCTTTAAATAATAGAAGTTCATATTTGTCCTTAGAAGGTAAAAAACGAACTGTGGAAAGAAAATTTGACTGTAAGACATGCATTAAAAGGTGCAAAATAGAAAAACAGCTTTGTGACGAAAAAAAAGTATTTCAGAAGCACAAAAATAAACAAATTGATACAATCTGTACTAGTATTATAAAGCTGTCGAATCGGTTTGGAACTACCGGTCTGATAGTGAAAATTATTTTGGTCATAGGAAGCTACTCCTGCGTGCTTAAGGGCTATATTTTATTTAAAAAAAAGAAATTAGGGATTCGTAAGAAAGTTTACGCAGGCAAAGTTAGAAACTAAACTAAATAAACATAAATTAAATAAAAAATAAACACTTTAGTCTTTAGTATTTTTTGAAGGGCAGTTGTGTACCCCCCTAAATGTGGGTACATTTAGGGGGGTACACAACTGCCCTTCAAAAAATACTAATACTAATTACACCCACATTTCGCCAGTTATATTAATATTTTGAGTTTACCATTTTTTTATTGGAATTCTGTCTGTGGCATTCTTCTGAGCATTTTCTTTACCTTATCATAAATCTGTATTTGACCGATAGTTTGGCTCAGAGGAATGTCGTGTAAATAAAACACGGTATAAACATAATAAAACATTTAATTTTGGCATATTAAAGAATAACATTAATTACTTTTTGGTTTCGTCTCCACAATCCATCTCCCTCCCTGCGTTTTGGTCTTCGGAGGGTAGTGGTTATGATCATCCTTGAGTTCTATCTCGTCATCATTGACGAGACAGCTTGCCTTGCATCCTCTATGCGTCAATACACATCGATAAAAGACCTTCCCCGAACGATTTTCTTTAACTCTTTTGTACACATGGTTTTTAAGAACCATCGCCGGGTACTTTTTGCCTGTTGCTATGTATTTGATACCTAGAAGAAGAAATTAGAAATATCTGGCAATATTTTCTTAATAATTTAAAAAATATTGTAACCATCCAACAGCAGAACAAGGAGATACAAATGATAACGTCGCTAGTCATTTTGTGTAGACTTTATTTGAATATTAATTGTTTTACAAAACATATTTATGCTTCGTTGTGTTACGAGGAGCTCGGGGCTTAGTATTAACAGCCGCACGGGCCGATCCATTAGGTTGAGCTATCCTTGCCGGGGTTGGTCTGTGGATGGGTGATCTTTATACACTGATTTACACCGTTAAGCTGTTGGTCCCGGCTGTCATACGAGGATCTTTGACAGTCGTTACGGGTCAGCAGCCAGAAAGTCTGACAACCAGTCTTACCAAGGGGTATCGTATTACTCAGTTACTGAGTTGTAGCGGTCAGATAGGCAGTCGCTCCATTTAAAATACTGGTATTCAGCTGCATCCCATTAGACTGAAAGCCAACCCCAACATAGTTGGGAAAAGGCTAAGCCGATTTATTTCGTTGTATTATTCGTAGCAGGTTTCTTTCTTAAGAGTACGACATAATCGCTCATACCGAGGGTTATCAAAACAGAAATAAAGATGACAATACAATAAAAAAAAACAATTAGCTCTTTTTAATTTTATTGTTTCCATGAACATTAAAACTCTTTATAAAATGTTTCATGTTAGTAAAGTATACCTAAGTAATACGAACTCATAAATCAACACATCCCAGTTATAAAATAAATGCTAATATATAAAAAATAATGATTTAAGTTCTAATTAAAAGTAATGCTGGGCTGGAAGCTTAGTGGATTAAAATTTAAAAGAAAATCAGCGGGTTGCACATAGCCTTACTATCAATGTTACTCGTAAAAACAAAATGTACAGATGTTTATACACAGCATTTAAAACCGTTAAAAAGTTAGATAGAAACTAAAATCTAAATATTTTAAACTAAATATTAATATTATAATGCTAAAGAGATGTTTGAACGCGCTAATCTTCGGAACTCCTAGTCTGATTTCGGAAATTCATACGTTAATATGAAGCTACGTTATCCCTGAGATTATGGGCTATATTTTATTATAAAAAAATAAAGGAATTCCTAACAAAGTAACGGAGACGAAGTCGCGGACAAAGCTATCTAATCAGAAAATTATAAACGTAGCTTTTAAATAATAGTACAATTCCTCAATATTGTAAGTATATGATTATAAAACCAACACAAAACTTATAAGTACTTACAATTTTATTGCACCTTCTACTTATATTTATCCCAAAGATCTGGGCGCCTATCACCATCTGTTATAAGAATATTATTTTAATATTACTTTGTAATTTCTGTTGTTGCATTTTCAACTCTCGGCGCTGATCCGAGCTTTGAAAATTCAACACTGCGGAAAGCAAAGTTATATATAAATAATATTGTTTTAAGAGGTTGTGGTAGGCCCACCTGTAGAGAGCAGATATTATTTAAACATAAGTAATTCTAAATAACTTGGCAGGATTTAACGATAGGAAGATTTTTAGCGTATTTTAAGAGGGTTTACGCCCTACGGCATTTAATGAAAACTTTTTAATCCTTATTTTTTTTAATAAAACTTCCTACACATAAGCAGAATACATAGGTCTAAAAAGTAATTAAAAAACATAAATTCGAGCGAATTTAAATCTATAGAAACAGAGATTTCCAAAAATCTTTTTTTAAACAAGACATTTCAAAATTGTTAATCTATTGATATTGAAAATCTCTACTATAAACAACGATATTTTATTAAACATTTCGTCTTTCAATTGAGTTTTGTGTAAAACAATTGAAATCTACACAACCTTAGTTAACATTTCCTAAGCTGCCGCTTAACAAATACATTAATAATAATTATTAAGTAACAATTAACAAACAATAGATTAATTAGGAAGACTTATCATGGTAAATACCAAAAACCACAAATTCAAAGATTTTTCATCGAATATAAAACGTCATTTTATTTCATACTGTAATTATTTTACTTTATTTCGAGAATCTCTACATTGTATAAAACAAAGACTCTTCCCGCCGTCTGTGCGATTTCAATACGATTTTCAGTAATACATAGAGTTAGAGAAAGATTTACAAATATAGTTAGTATCTACATTGCACCCGTGCGAAGCCGGGGCGGGTCGCTAGTATTTGATAAATTATACCTATTAAGTACACGTTGCCAAGATGTAATCAATTATAAAGTGTTAACACCAAAAATTAAAATTAACTTATATCAAGCTGGCAATATTTTAAGACAAAACATTTAAGAACGATCGCAATCTAATCTCAAGGTAAAAAATAAAAATGCACTCAATTTGCCGACATTTTTCTTTACATGAGATTACGACCATATTTAAAACGTTTTTAATTAGTTGAATTGGCCTTCTGATATTTTGAATAGGAAATTGCCGTAAAATAAACCAGCTGCCTTATAATGCGTTACCTAGATCCTAGACCAAGGTTTTTGTTTTATTCTCTCCTCCTATATGTACCATTTTACAACTCAAAGTGACTTTGGGCAGTTTTCATGTAATCTATACTAATATGAAAAGAAAAGTATTTCTGTTTCTTTTTTTGTTTGTAAGAGGTAATTTCAGGAAATACTAGTTTGATTACAAAAATTCTTTCACTGATAGAAGGCTACACTATAGCTAAATGCTATGTTTTGTTTACTTGACTTTTATGTAGACGAAGTCGCGGGCAAAGTTTGTAACTTACCAAGACATTTTTACTAATGGACCTTAAACGTATCGTGTAGAAATAGCATCGAAAGTATACCACGGTATCATTTTAAAACATAGCAATTTATGTCTTATTTCTATATCGATACGTTTGAATGTCCATTAGTAAAAATGTAAATCCCTTGCCATGCCGTCTCGGTCTGCGTGAGCCATAATATGACAAAGCTTTACCGTTGCATTTTCTTACGCTAGAACTTACGATAAATACTCCTTTTGGCGCGAGAAAATGCAAATTCAAAATGTTTTCGAGCTTCTTAGCTTACGAAGCTAATAAGGCCGTTTAACATTCGGAGACGGAATCACAATTCCCATTCTCGGCTGATGACAATGATCATCATAAACGGCTATAATAAAATTCATTTTGTCCGGCGATGTCTTCACAAAAGCCTTGCATCCAGTCCTGGTTCTTCTGGAGCAGTGCCAGAGGACTCCAGTACCTGATAGTACCTTGAAGGTGTACGTGTGTTTCTTGTACAGCAGTAAGGGGTGCTTGCCTTTACCTGACGGGATGAGTTTGCCTGGAAATTTATTGATTGTTTAGAGGGACTGTCATATACTTTACACTCTTCGTTAATACCTAGTGATAAAAAGGTATTTGTATGTATGTATGGAGTTTCTTGTCTATTCTTCTCCATACGCAATTACCTTTTGGAATGGGTAACTAGATTCAATGTCATAATTTTTTGTCATGATATTTAAAAGTGTCTTTTAATGGTCTGATTAAAATAAATGATTTTACTTTGATTAAAATCTTTGTTTCTAAAATGTTAAAGGTTCGTCCACACCGGAGCAGACCACTTGCAGGCGCAGTCTGTAGCTACGCACAGCGGTGGACCGGTCCATTAAAAATACTACTGCAGATTTGACCACGCTCGCAACCGCCACTGCGAACGCGACTCCGCTAGCAAGTTGTCTGCTCCGGTGTGGCTGGGCTTTAAGTCTATAATAACTGGCATTTTAAAGAAAATATGTAGGTACTACCTTTTAGAAGAATAAAATATAATTAGATACCTACTAGCTGAAACAAGAAAACATGCTGATAAACCTTAAATCAGGCAAGATAAATTAAAATAAAATTAATATGACAAATGATTTATTGCATATAAAGCTATACAATATCTATAAAATAAAAACTATGTACAATTAAAATTAAATACAATGTACTAGGAACAAAAACATTAAAGTTAATTTATTGAAACTAACACCAATAAATGCATAATACCATTATAAATAGGTTACAAAGTAAAATGATAATAAAATAACATTTAATTATTAATACTTATAGATCTACTAGTTTAGTATTATTATAGGAATTTCATTTCATATTTAGTTTTAAGTCTTATTTATTAGAATGAAGCCCTACGCCCCATTAAGACTTGAATATAAAAGGAGTCAGGTCACTTAACTATACCGTAACATACCATGACGGTGCTAGGAACGTATTAGGAAAAATATATTATTTATAATGAAAAATAATAATTAATTATATTGTTTTATGTATTGTTTTATATTGTTTTATGTACTAAAATCTTTTTTCTTCTTTAAAAAGCATTGCCAAGGAATATCTCATGTATTGTGGTTGCATTTACCAACATATAAAGTCACATTCACAAACAGCTTTGTCTTATACTATGCAGACATTTATATTGAAAAGCATAAGACTGTGCCATCTACCGCACGGCTGACACCTAGCATGCTGCACGGAGCATCAACAATTTGTTGGTTGATACGTTGTAATGGGTATAGTAGACAGTGGCGCTAATTCCCTTGTTCACAAACTAGACTAAATTTAGAGCACTGAAATCTCTTACTATCACACAGCGAAAGAAAAGGACGATGACATTTAAGAACTAAGTTAGAGATGTCAAATTAGTTTTGGCTTGAACTTTTCCGTGTTTTTAATCCATACGTTTTAAATTTGACAGACTAAATTTGACAGCTCCTATTTACATTAGTCTCTTGTTTTATTGGACAGAAAAAGATAGAAATAGTCTAATTTTAGTTTAGTTTGCGAACAAGGGAATCGGCACCAATGTCATGTTTCTTTTCGTACCTGATACGATCATAGCACGGTTATGGTATGATACGGTGTAGTGAACAGATTTCTTAAGGGTGAGTTTTACCAATCAAATTAAATTTAGTGCCTAGATCTTAACTATGTTCAAGCGCTGTGAGTCTTTTTATATACTAGAATATTGACAATGACAGTTCTTGAATGTGGTTTACATGCTGATCTGCTTCAGTTTCATTGGTGAAATTCAGCACAAGACAAACCGTGTTTAAATATAATATATAGTTTCTTGCTCGTTATTCTCCATAGAGGCCTGCCTACGTTTTGGAACGAGCAACTAGCTTCAACTTTCGGACTAACTGACTGACTCCTTGACTATTTAAAAGTGCCTGTAAATCGTCTAATTAAAATAAATGATTTGACTTTGACTTTGAATAATTTAAACACGGTGTACGCTCATAGTTAACTTTTATATAAAGTGTTCTTTTCCATAGTATAGGCGGTGAAAAATAACGTAAACGTAAGATAATTTAAATATTAAATATAATAATAACGTAAAAAAGCACCAAACAAGCATTTTTTTTCTTTATACTTTTAATTTAGTACTAAAATGTTTTACAAACCGTTTTTAAATTTAAAACGGAAAAATTAAAGCCAAAAAATCACATAATTTATTATAAAAAAAAAAATAGTATACGTCATGGTATGTTTTAGTTTATTACAAACGTCTGTTTTTAGAAAAAGGGTAAAAAAAAATTGTTTAAAAAAGAAACTGACCTTGAGAGGGTCACAAAATCATTATTATGCAAAATGCCTAGAATTCCAGTACTCTGTGGTACTCCTTCAAACTCTCTTTCTTTCATAAATACAATAAATATTTTTTGCCAATTGTTATAACTAGGTACTATGTATTTCTTATAATAAATAGGAGAGAACATTTAATTAACAAAGAGAGGCAATATTATTCTTACTACAGTAAGAGAAAAGAATTTATAAAATAAAAAGATTTTATTCTATATTAATTATTGCCTGCCAGAACGGAAGAAAAGATTTGACGGGAGAGAAATCATATTTTTCTGTTCTTAAATAAAGCGTACTTATTCGCCAGATTTACCAGTAAAACAAATAGTGGTTCTATAAGGTTTGTGCAATATAACACACGGATGCTTGAACTTGGCATGACGCGTTGCCGCGTATCGATATAAAAAATTCCATGCGAGCATACTCGGCTTAAGTTCGTTCCTAAACGAGTTATGTATTCAGATACAAATATTTTCATAATTCAACTATTTCTTTCTACTTATTTGTTGCACTATAAAATATATTGCTCAGGCTTTCAGACAATCTAGCCACGTATTAGCACAATAATCAATACAAGTTGTAGTTATCTTGGAGGTAAATGGTTCTTAAAATAGTAAAAATGTGACATTATTTTTGAGCAGTATATTTTGGTTTGCACAGCTGCCAATTATTATTATTTAGAATTAAATCAACGATTAATTTATTTCATTGATTTCTTCAGCACTTATTGCTGTACTCTTAATTTTATAAGTACTACTTTATTTCCTCGCAAACTAAAAAAATTCAACTGTTGGAACATTCTGCAAATTAATACTTGAATCACTATTCTACTCGTCTAGTCTAGCTAATATATTTCCTCTACCATTATTTTATATAACTTTATTTATACATTACTTATATTATATACTTCATGAGATGCACTAGCACCATAAATCTCTAAATAAATTTAAGACTAAAAATATTTAGAACATCATTGCATCTCTGTCAAAACGTATGACGTTGACAGAGACAGAATGATGTTTTAAATACATTTAGATTTAAATGTATTTAGTAATGATGCAAGTAGGCGTAGTCTATAATAATTAACAGAATCTCTAACCGTCTCTCACGACAGGACAAATTAATCCTTCGCTAATTAACTAATTTGCGTTACAATGAGAATACAAAAATATTGCGTCAATTTAAACGTATTCATATAATTGATTGTAGATATTCTGCGACAACGGGAGCGTTTCATGGCGTTCAATTAAATATTTCAGTAATCTGTTAGATATTGTTCTTTATATAATATACTTAACATCCTCGGAAATGGAATTTTGGGTTTTGTCTCCTATATGGTCGGGTAATTTCGGTGGTGGGTGATCGTGTGGTTTGTGGGAAAACGCTCTGGTGCCGAAACTGATAGCTGATGCTCTGCAGCCCTTCAGTCTTCGAGAGCAGTACCAAGATATTCTTCCATCTGCGTTCTGTTTCTGGTAACTATATGTGTATCCTGAGAGGACGAGCAGAGGGTGCTTACCACCTCTTTTCGTCCAAAGAAACGTGCCTGTTGAAGAGATTATGCATCAGTATGCTTCAATACTAATTTATTTTATTATTATAAGTATATTTTTTGGGATTATAAAGTTGTTGTGTAATAAACAGTTTTATGTACAAACGTCATGTATATTTATCACTAATATAATAATTTAACAAAATATCTAAATATTTTCAGATTTATAACAGTCAGTGCTGTGCAGCCCCAGCTTAACGAAATAAATAACAGTGTTCCTACTTAGTCTAATATATGGTAGAATTCTTAGAGTGAAAAGGTATTTATTATATTTATAATAATAAATATACAAGCTGACTTTTAATTAATTGCTCATCTTTCGGAGGGTTAGAGTACTCATAGGTACGATCAAGTTTTACAATATAACTAACTCTCAAATATGAACAAAAAAAAATGTTTCCAACAAAAATGCACTTTTAACAGGATTTAAATGATTTTATTTTTATATTTTAAAATTAGTCTCCATTATGAAAGTTGTTCATATTTATAAGTACTTGTTTTCACCTTTTGAAAGATGAGCAGTAAATGATAAGTCAGCCTGTAAAAAACATAGTAGAGTGTCGACAAGGCACTATTCAGTCTGTTCGTCACTATTTGATATAGAGAAGTAAATATTATTATGACCTGTCTCTTATAATATACAAATTCCTCAACAGGTGTAACGTTAACGTGCATTTGCAAACATATTTCTTTTATATAATTATACATATAACATAACACATTACTGCTTTTTGTCCTTATAAATCAAATAAAATAAAATATAGAAGTACCAACAGCACAGTTTTTATTGACTAATTAAAAACTTAAGTCATTTTATAGGACTAAAGTGTTTGGTAAAACTGCGTGAGTCATGAGTTTGGGAAGTACACACAGTTTTTATAACTGTGTGTAGTAAATTTAAAATTATTACAAGGAAAATGTTTCCCAACAGATGCCATAACAACGTGATTATCACCAATTTCATCATTCACCAGCTATAAATACAACATGACTTTTAATTCGTTATAAGAGTACTTTCAGGGATCTGCTCTAAAATATAAAAATCACTGACAGCTGCTCCCTACAAAAACACGATCAAAATGTATGGAAAAGATTTTTTTTTTTTCACATTTCAGAGTAGGTCCCGTAAAAAAAGTTGTTCATATTTGTGAGTACTTACACCCCCCTAAGAGTCGATAATTTAACACATTCCCTTTTTTTTCTATAATTTTTGGGCCCAATAGTTTTCAATATCGTTGTTAACGTTCTCTAAAGCGCAGGTGTACACACTGGGCACTGTAGTAAGTGGGTCATCGTCTGATCAGGAGCACCGCACTCGCATTGGCTATCGGTGGGATTTATAATCCTCCATTTTGCTAGGTTATGTTTGCAGTGGCCTACTTGGGTGCGCAGTCTTTCAAGCGCTTTCCATATTATGTGTAGACCACTGCAAATCACAACCGAGTGGTAAGTGTTCCTGGGTTTGCACGAATTAAAAGTCATATTGTATAAACGCAAGTCAAACATCAATACACCCTAACAAGTACATTGTTCCTCTTAACAAACTTTGGTTTCGTATGATTATGATCTCCAATACAATCTAGCACATCGTACTGTATACTTGTGAACAGTTTTGCGGTACATCTCTTGGCCGTCCCTGGTTGGACCATGGTACACCTCCATTGAGCAGTGTCGTTGCGATATTTTTGCAAGCTGTACGAGTAGCCTTTGAAGACTAGAAGCTGCCCTCCCCTTTGGGAACGGGCAAAAGTTACTGAAAATTATCGGGATATTACCTTTTCAGTAGTTTTTGTTTTGGAGTTTTGTTTACAAAAATATACAAGTTGTTTAATTTTTTGTTTACTAGGACCTGAAAATACTCATTATTATAAAGAACTTTTGCTATGAGACTAAATCTGAAATTACGAAAAAAAAATCATCTGACCCATTCCTACATTTTCTTGAATTATGCGAACATAAATTTATAGATCAGCTGATTTCTCTTTAATAATATTTGATAGGAAGGAATAAAACTTCGGTTATAGGCAATATTTTTATTAGCTTACAATTTAACACTTGGGTACAGTAAAGTAGTACTTTTTACTTGTCAGAAGTCCCTCACCTAATCATTATATTACCAATTTGTTGTAAACCCAGCATCATGTTTACACTATTGTTCCTTGAAGTGTACACACTGCGTCATGATCAAAATTTTATATAGTAGTAGTAACATAACATAACATCACGCCTGTAATCCCCGAAGGGTTAGGCAGAGGTGGACCCATTAGTATACCCACATTTCGCCAGTTATGTTTTTAGTCTCTTGTAATAGGGGGCGAGCCTATTGCCATCAACCAGAAACAAATCCAGACTCCGAGGCTGCTAGTAGTAGTGTCGCTGTGATTACCAAAACCTTGAACTACATTAAATTTCTTTGCAAATTACTAACAGAGCGATTATGTAAATCAATGATCCGTTCATTCCCTCTGATGGCATCAGTACAAGGCGAATACACGAAATAAATCGCATTGAACCTGAATATACTGTACAGATCTATAGATACAGATGAGCAGGTAGAGTTACTATATCTATACTATTTACAAATATGATGGAATATTGATCACACGCACACAGGTAAGCAGCGTAAGGGTGCACTCGTATCGAGTTATGATTGATAATGAACCAAAATACTACTACAATTGAGTCGAAAATTGCATGGCTGCGAGCAAAATTATAAAATGCCGTCAGTCATTATGTCTGGCGCACAATTTTGAACTCTATTTGTGATGTATTTTAGTTTATTATCGATTGATAAAGGGCGTCTGTTTTCATTGACCCTCACGTTTCAATATAGGTACGTGCAAATCCAGTAGATATGGATCCGTTTGGGATGCTACTATTTGTAATGTTGGACAGTTATTGAATAATACTTTTGCAGCAATATTCGGTAGGTTATTTATAAGGTTTCAAATAAATTATCATATTGAACTGTATTCAGAAATGAAGGTGTATCATTTTGATTTGGTAAGCCTACTTACCTACTAAAGTTAGCTAATATCTGGTTGTGCGCGCTATTACGCAAATTTTACACACTTCAAATAAACGCTAAGTTATTCAGTTTTGGTTAAAGCATTAAGAGGTTTCTCTGTAAAAATTGTTTAGACTTCTGTAGTTACTAACTTTGGATGCAGGACTTCTCAAAAATGAAGTAACCAAAACTAATCTCCGTAATCATAAATATCTACTTTTTCTGAAGGACGGTGATGGATTCTATGTTCAGTTACTGATAGTTCCTAGTTGTTATATTAAATAAAATAAGCAGAATTTTAGTTAACCTACATTGAGAATAATTACATAACAAATAATTGCAGGCTGAGAGAGATCAGTCAGTACCTAGTGCATTGTCCATACGTGATATAGGCTACAATCTGACCTATTTTCTCTATCATCCATTTTAATCTGAAGGTAAAACTGACTTTAATTTCTGCAATCTTGGATTGATGATAAAAATGTGATTGAAATCCGTCAGAATTATAGAAGAGGCGTACACAATAGACCTTGTGAATTATAATTATAATTATGTATAGATAGATGATATGATCCAATAAACACACACGAAAACTTAGAGGACAGTTAGGTAAATGAAAGGCAACAAATTAGGGTCCAGTTCAATACGTGCCACGAAAGATGAGACTTGACACAACACACAAAGTTAGTTATTTCGTAATAAATGTTATAGTATAATATTGTTAAGAATTTCAATCTTAATGTCATCGAAAATAGATACACAAATTATGGATAGCTATTTCGTACATTCATACCTGCGCAAATTCCCCATTACTGAAGCTTGTCAAGTCTCATCTTTCGTGGCGCGTATTGTACTCTAAAAAAAGGATTTACTTAAAAGAAAAGAGAAAAGAAGAAGAAGGTAAATTAAAAACTTAATTACACAAATATATTATATTTCATTACAGATAATTAAAAGTAAACACGACAGTATTTATTAACGCCATCTATGGAGTGGAGAATCATAAGTTATTTTTTCTAAAAAAATACTAAATAGCTTTCTGTGTATTAAAACTTTCTTACTTATAATGTAAAAACCTATAAAAAAAAATATCTAGACAGTTTCGTTCAATGAATTTTTAAATTATATCTAATGGAAATGTATAACTTGTTAATGACACCATCACTCAATTGACATACCCTTTATGGTCTGTCAAACCGCGATACCCCATAGATTTCGTATGGGAATATCGAACTGTGACGTCACTTATTTGCCAACTAAATGAACATACCTGGTCTACTATTTGGGGCAAATTTTTCAATCGTCAAATTACTCTTAATGGAGGGATAAATATGGCGGTTTGACAGATTTTGTATGGAAAATATGTGAAACTGTCATATTTAAAACTCGGGTAAAAGTTATCTGACTATTAAAAAATCAGCCCTTATTGAGGTTAAAGCCACAAAAAATCAATTTTAACAGTAAATTGAAAATTAATCCTGGAACAAAGTGTCTTTTTTTTGAAGTTGTATCTTCAAAATATGGGTTTTTGGTGTCTGAATGGTGGGTTCTCAAATTCTAACATACCTACCATCTGCCTTAGCATGGTACCTCGGCGGAAGATGAGAATGACCTCCAGACACCTTTAAGAGTTCGTTCGTCGCATTCATCAGGATAGTAGCGCTGCATTTCGATGTGCTTGTACACCGCCACTTGAACCCATTCTTAGTACGACAGTTAAACGTGTACGTGTAATTCTTGTACATGTAGTACTTCCTACCATTTACCAACAGCATCTCCTTGAGAACTGAAAAATTATAATATTTAGGTAATATTAATAGCATAACATAACATCACGCCTGTAATTCCCGAAGGGTTAGGCAAAGGTGTACCAGTTAGTACACCCACATTTCGCCAGTTATGTTTTTAGTCCCGTGTAATAGGGGGCGAGCTTATTGCCATCAACCGGGCACAAATTCAGACTACGAGGCTGCTACTGCGAAATTCCTGATGGAAAAACACAATAACACTTTGCCCGGCCTGGGAATCGAACCCAAGACCTCATGCACAGCAGTCGCACTTGCGACCACTAGACCAACGAGGCAGTTTGTAATATTAATAGTACTGATAATGATAGGGCCATCGTTTTTTCTAAGTTTATGGGAAAAGCGGTGACGTTCAAATGTGCCTTTTCATGGTCTAATTGCAATAATTTTTTTGACTTTGACTTGGACATTATCAATGTGTTTAAATTACAGATAGACCAGTGCTAGATGACCCTTACACTACTACCTACCTTACACATATATTAGCTTTTATTATGCCACTACAGGGCATAGTTCTGCCTGACATCCAGCTGTTTCAATTCAGACCTAGTGTAGACTAGTGGCTATTAGTCTTGTCCCAATACAGCCAGAAGGCGTCGTGGTAGATCGAAATGTGAGAAATGACAGTAGACATACAGACAGTAGTAGGATTAACTGAGTGAATTGCCCATCAGGTAAGTGTAGGGATGTTTATCGACGCACAACTTACATCGATTCAGTACATGACTCTAGGCATTTAATTTCGCGGCACGGCTGGTGCAGCGGCTGAGAGTTTGACTGCGTGTATCGAGTTCGATTCTTGCATGGAACGAATTATTACCTATAGATAGTTGTTTCGGGTCTGGTTGAATGTATACAGGAGAAATCCTTAATGTGAAACAACATTTTTTTTTTAAGAATACTGGCAACGACTTTTCTTATATTGCTTACCTTGACTGATTAGGAATCAACTGGCTATCAAAATATGGAAAGTGAAGTTTAAAAAACAATTTCTAAACTTTAACTAAATAAAAACAAAAAAAAAACTACTTATATGTACAGAATAAGTAGATTTTGATTTGTTAATTATTGATCTAATTACACCTTGTATATTCAAATATGGACAAGTAGGAAATTTAAAAATTCAAACACAAAATGCTAAGTTTAGACATTTATTAATCAAATAAAGTACACCAACAGTTATACATTTAACTGATAGTTAATAAAAAAATATAAATGCACGTGCATTTTATATATTTTCAATGTACTTATTAATTGTCGCACTTCAACATCAAATCAATGTCACAAAAACATTTAAATAAAAGAAAGAAAACCTGATCATTCACGAAAAACGGACGCATGAAAAATAAAATTAATACTTATTCATTTTAAGGTGTGCACAGCATTTACAGTATGTGATACAATGTTTATAGACAATACTGAAAATTGTACACAAAATATTGTAAGATCATTAAAATAAATCATTATCAATAAAATCTACTTATTAATTAGTTCTTAAATCCTAACGTAAGTTCCATTGCCATAAAGATGGTATTTAGGTGCCATGTGGTTATGATTACCAGATGCTTTCAAAAGCTCTCCATCATTTAACACAACCAGAAAGGCCTTACAATCAGCAGTACTCGTACAACGCCATCTGGCTCCGATTTTTGTCTTAAACCCAAATGTATAAGTATAATTTTTATACATCAGGTACTTCTTGCCATTTGCCAAATTCATCTCCTTGTATGTGGCTGGAAAATGAAAAAAAAATGTTAAGTTTAAAAAAATCTACCGATCGAATTACGTGTCACATCCTAGGCTAGCCTGGCCTGGCCTAGCTAGACTGGCCAAGTCCGCCGTATATAAAGTATGTGCGCACACACATATACACCGCGCCTGACCTCACTCTTAGTCCGATTGGACGGCAATCCGACACGACCGGGGAGAGATCAGGGGCAGGCGGCTTTATGTGCTTACCGGGACACTGGGGTGTCACACAACCAACTTTCAAATTTCTACACGGAACAAATTTTTGTATGACCTATGGTAGTTATTGCGGGTCTGGCTTTTTGTGTACACGAATTTGTATGTTTGTAATCGCACTTACGATACAATAAAAAATCCTAGTGTGAGGCTATATTCCTTAAAAAATAAGAGATAGAGAGAACAGGGTTTTTTTTAGTTGGTAAAAATCAAGCTCTTATAGGCGCGCGCGAACGTAACTCGCCGCGCCGTCGACCCGGGCCTGGTCCTTGATCGGACGGCGAGCAACCCATTACTCGCCGTCCGCAAGCCCGCGCCTACTGTGGCCGGATGTCGTCTCTCGACGTCCTGGGCGTCTCCCGCGGCGGCCGGGGCGTGAGGCAGAGGATGTTCTCTCCCTCACTCGGCCCGCCTCCTCCTTCGCTAGCATAAGAGGGTGAGTCATCGTTTATCTTGACACATGAATCATCGTTCATCATGAACAAGTGATCATAAAATCCAAAGCAAAATAGTTGTAATTAGATTCGGGTTTGTCAGTAAATAAAACAATAATGATTGCATAGCACTTTATTACGCCAAAACTACAATAAAGGTAAAATAAAATTACGAAAGACTGCGTGACTACATTTTTCTGCGTTAAATGAAAATAATCTATTACTAATCTTTAGTTTTATACTAAATGATAAATTAACCTGTTTACAATTCTCTACAGCCACGCAGTCTTAAATACTTAAAAACTAAATTAATTACGATATGATTACTGTAATGCACCCAACGTCAATAAAAACGCGCCTCCCAAAACTGTTGCTTAGTCTCAGAGTATGCATTAAATTAATTGAATTTGGTAATTAATCAAAATAGCTAGTAATTTTACTATTTTCAAATAAACTACCATTTCATTTTACAAACAATAATGGTTTCTAGTAAGTGATGTTGAAATAAATCGTCCCGAGGTCTACTTGTTGCACTATTTAAAAGAGGTATTAAAGTATTATTCAATATAGATTAAAAGGCACGAGTTTATCTTTATGAAAATTAGGCTTGATATTGCTTATTTTTACTTTCTCAGATAATCAGCATTTATTTATAAACCAATATCTCAACGAAAAATAAAGATATGGTTGACAATACTTTATTACATAATCTTTCGACTTAAACCTAATAGTTCTCTTAATAGTGGTTTTAAACATAAATAAAAGAGATATTTTTTTGCAATAAAGAAATATACCACCGAATTGAGGAACTCCTCCTTTATTTGAAGTCGGTTAAAAAGGTGCGATTTCTATGACGCCGAGTATTGTTAAAAGTATTATTGGTTTACTGTAATTTTACAAGAACATTTCTACATAAAGCGATTGTTATTTTTGTAATAAACATGAAAATCTGATCTAATTACGGTTAACATAATTGTAAAAAAAAAGTTATTTACATAGCTTTTTTGGGGCTAAAGTGTCAAGTTAAAATTAGTTATTTGTCAAAATCATAGTACAAATATTCTATCAGCCAAGAAAAAACGTACAACTAGCGACAAAAGCCATTTAACTATTGATTAAAATTTAAAAGAAATTACCTGAAATATCTTATATCATTTCAAATAATAGTGTTGATTGACTTGTAAACTGTACCGCTGTGATTTTATTAATAAAACAAAGGATAACACAAAAGTTACCTCTCCCTCAACGATCAGAGTTAATAAGACAAAATTAAAACGTGAAATTTTAATAATATTGTTATAAAATTACAGTAACCCTGTCAAGTTAGCAAAGAAAATACTATTAATTTTACTCAAAAGCCGAAAACAACCTAAACTAACTAATCTAATGATATTTTATTATATAATCTTTTATTTGTCCAAACATACAAAGTACAGGTTTAGGTGAATGCATGTGATAACTATTATAGTCTTAACTATAACAACAACAACTTAAACAGGATAAGGCCACATGTAAACTAAACACTTGCGACCTTACCAGGCAGGACATGTCGATCAAGTGTAGCCACACCCTTAACTTATAGTATCTGTCAGGTGAACATACAAGTGTCCTAAATGGATACATTCACAGAACTGACAAGTTGCTTAGTGAAAAAAAAAATGAGTACTTTTTAACAATATAGACCAGCATGAATAATGTGTATAACAAACTTTCCCAAAGGCGTGAACAAGCGCACGATCCGTACCTAAAGTTGATAAAAAAATGGAAAAAAAAAAAAAAAAATATTAGAGGGTAACACTTGAAAAGTTTTGTTTATAAAATGAAAAAAATAAACAATGAAAAAGAAAAATAAACGGTTCTTTTGGAAAGTTGTTTGTTATAATGAGTACAATCATGTGTATAAGTATCGGTCACTAATAGCCAGTCAACCTCTATAGGTTGTTCGGCCCTATGGCCGAACAAGTCCCGCACCTTCCACGTATCCCCGTGAACACCTAAGTTTCCTTTAGTTCTACCATACACCTCGGTTTCATAGCGGTTCATATTATTGGTGAGTACCAGGTATACGGCAATTGTGTAAACAATAACGGTAACAGTAACGGTTACGATAACTTCATTAACCTATTATCCGGTTCAAATCACGTTTGATACAT
This sequence comes from Hoplodrina ambigua, assembly GCA_949774945.1. Lineage (NCBI taxonomy): Eukaryota > Metazoa > Arthropoda > Insecta > Lepidoptera > Noctuidae > Hoplodrina > Hoplodrina ambigua. The sequence goes on from OX458975.1 coordinate 12,571,342, forward strand.
TGCTGTTACGAACTGCGAGTTAGGTTACACATGCAATAATTACTAAGTCATTTGATTATATTCAAACAACTACACAAAACCCACGATACTACATTTTAAAACACACATTAACTTAGTATATAGCCTTAATTTTAAAACAATATGTCTACAGTATTAATTAGCAAAAGAATGAAAAGAAAAAAGCGATGTAAGTTTCAAAAAACTTCAGCCCATTACCAATTTTTAATCTAATTAAGAACTTAAACTAAAGAAATATTGAAAGATCTAACTCTATACCACAAGTTAATGATTAATCTAATTCAGTATTCTAAGGTCTATTGTGATAATTAGCAGTCTAATAGTGCAATTAATGATCTTCGACGCTGACTTAAAATGGATGATAGATGTATGTGAAAGTACGCGTACTTATAGATCAGCAAACAATTTTAAGTTCGTGACTTTGACATATGAAGTTCGTGTTCTTTTATGGTCATCTCACATTATAACAGCACGACACCGATACAGCAAATAATTTGCCAGACAAGTTAGGGCTTTAAACCGTGTGTGTTAAATATTATTTTATGATCCATCTATGTATATAAATGAAAATAAATGGCTAAATGAGTTGCTAAGCGCAAAATTCGAGAATAGCTGGACCGATGTGGCTGATTCTTTTTATATTAAGTTTGTAATTTCCCAGATAAGGTTTAAAAGCAGGAGTTTTTTTTTGAAAAATCAACCAGAAACTTCTAATTTACACCCGTGCAGTGACAGCTTGTGAACTTTGGCAACTATCGGTTAGATTTTAAAGGCAAAGCATTGGCCGTGTCATCGGAGCGATGCTTTGTAATGGGCAATGACCATTAGAGTGAAACGGGCGAAAAAGATCGTCGAGCTTAATAAGCGAACTTGGTCAAACGTTTATCATGTACTTTACAGCTGTGTATGTACGTCAAATTAATTTAAGCGTTCATTAAAAGCACACCACATTTTCCAAGCTACATTGTTGGTCAGAAATCACAATTTCGTCCAATCACCATAATTTTATCAGCTAGATCTAAATTATAGCAACATTTTGATATTGCATCAAACTTCAAAATGGTGTCAAAGTCGAAACCGAATTGCAACACAAACGTTAGACTGCTTTAACAATATCAGTATTCATAAATAATATAGTCGCCTAATTTGTTATTATTGTCTTTGATGAGTTTGTACCTTCCATCTTCAATCTCAACGAAAGTTTTTGGTGGATGGCAATGTTCGCCTGGTTCCTTTTTGATGGAGAAGTCGTTGTTGACAATGACGCCGACGTAGCAGTTGTTGGTGTTGATGCAACGCCATCTTTTTTGCAAGTAAGGAGTCTTGGAGTAGTAGTGGCCCTTATACTTTAGCAGCAATTTGTTCTGAACCGTCGTAATCAATTGCACTGTAAGAAATTATGTTGTTGTAGAAGACGTTCGGAACGGATTTGGTTATAACTAAAAATAACTTAAAAGCTACAGATTGAGTTAGAAAAAAACAAAATTTAAGAGGAGCAAATTCAAGGAAACAAAAAAAAGATTTAGGCAGTTGTTATATTTTTGTGTAAAACTTATACAATGTATCATTTTTGATACAGTGTGCGTAGAGGATAACAAAAAAAAAAACAACGATAATTTATTTTACATATTTATTTGATGAAAACAAATGCAAATAACAAAAGCAGTCGACATTTTTATTTGTCGCTGCTCAAGTATACTTAACAATAAGAGCACTCGTTTCGGATTTTGTACGTTAAAATTATTTTATATTTTGTTACACAAAAATTAAAAGAGAAAAACCATATATTTATTTTTGTGACGAATAAAAAAAACTACTTAATTGATTGAAAAAATCTTTCACATATGGAAAGCTACAGGATCAAACTATATTATGCTTTCAAAAAAAATTTAGATCCGTAATGAAAATTTACGAGGATGTTTCAGGTAATAACTAGTTCGTTATAAAATATAATATATCTGCCTTGAAGTATTAGTCTTCACCTTCGGTAGCCTTCGGTTTCGAATACCAACGTATTTACCATTCCCAACGGCCCGAAACTCTTTCGGAGGATGATTATGATTGCTAGGTTGTCTCAGTACGTTTCCCTGTCTATCTATGGTAAGACATGAGAAACAAACATTTGTATTCACACACCGCCAGCGTCTTGTAGATGCCACTGCTTTCGTGTAACAATATCCTTTATATCTGAATAGAGTTCTGCCATCTACTGTTGTTATCATTTCTCCTGAAATGTTTTATATTGCAAACTAAGTAACATTGAAGAAAAAATATTAGTTTTTTGTATGAAAATGAGTGTATGGTTGCGCGCAAAATATTCTGATTTCGCGTGCATACAACAGTATAGGTCGATAAGGTATTTAAAGTTGACTTTGACCTTCAATATCTCCGCAACATGAAAGCCCGCGGGTATCGATCAAACAAAAAAAAAATGATGAGAAAAACATTATTTCTACGACTTTCGGCTAAGTGTATTTTTACACCCGTTATTTAAAACTTTTAAAGAACATTAAATAAAATTACGATGCATTTGCTAATTAACTTTATTCTCTATTTATATAAAATAACACTATAATGTACATTACATTTTAAAATAAAATATGTCGTATTAACATCGATCAATAAATAAATAACCTACGCACATTGATGTCAAAAGTGACCTGTTTAAGGAGTGTGCAATTCACACCGTATCATGCCATGACCGTGCTAGGAACGTGACAAGCTGATAAATATTATTTGTATTGAAGAGTATTATACTTAGTAGTATTATACTTAGTATTATACTTATTATACTTAGTAGTAGTAGTATTATACTTTGCCTACTAGACCGTTTCATCACCGACCAACACCGTCGTGTGTTATGCTCGGACCTTCAACAAATGTCGGTTGATACGTGCTAGCGGGCATAGTAGTCTATGTCAAGTTTCTTTCCGTGCCTGATACGTTCATAGCCGGTCGTGGAATGCGGTGTAGTGTGCAGACATATTCACCTATATGCCTAGTGATAAAGGTAGGTAGACAAATACAAAATACTTTATTTACTTTAACAAATTTTACAACACGATTTTTTTAACACGACTAGTGTTAGAAGCAACCTTTTAGGCAACAAATGCCTGTAGTAGAAATATTCCCTCTCTTACATCTTATATTCTTAACAGCACAAAATACATATTTCTTTCTAGTTTTTAAATATATTTAAATCACAACTAATAAAAACACAGGGACAGAGAGAGAGAAAAAAATTAAAAGTAAATAAATTAATTTAAAAATGGACTCAATCTCTGGAAACTATTGAAGATAGTTTTCAGCTCCGAATCCATCGAAAGGTTTTCGTTTCTGCACCCAAGAAAAATGTACAGAAGATTTGTACGCCCCTGAAGGAGTCATATGAAACTCTTTCGGAGGGTGCTCATGTTCCTTTGGCTGCCTAATCACTGTTAAGTTCTGGTCTACAGAAATTGTGGAGTAGCAATGTCTGGTGTGAAGGCACCTCCAACTCCATTTACTTCGCGGAGTCTTGGTGTAGCAGAAACCCTGGTACCGTAGGAGGCGCCTGCCACCAACCGTGTATATTATCTCCGCTACAAAGTTTAAGATCATGTTTAAATGTCATTAAACTGATATTTTAACACTAGATTATTTTGTGTTAATGTGTTGCTTCCAGGTCGGACTTTATTAGAAGGTTTCCTTTTTTTTAGACTTCACAAACATGGAAAGAAATGAGAAGACAATATGTTTATTTTTATTTATTTTTCAACTACCACAAACACATTTGAAATTAAAGTATATTGCACACACATTTGCACGTAAATCAATAATGTATCTCAGTTCCAATCTTGATACTGATCTTTGCGCAATCAATGGCCAAGTTTATATTATAGCATCTACTGCGGCATCATGACCGCGGATCAAGATTTGGGATTGAGATAGACTATTCATTTTGGCCTGTAGACTATCGATACATATATTAGACATATTTTCATATTATATGATACAACGTGCCACACTTTGCTCTAATCAGACTAATGGGACTACCAGACAAATTTTCTATTTTAAAGTACTAGTATCTCCATGGGCTAGAGTATCGCCGCGATAGTCACGCCGTCCCATTAAATCAATCGCCGCGATTTTATCGCAACGTAGAGATTAATTAAACGTAGCTTTACGCAAAAGGATCCAATGGACAAAAACACCAAAATTGAATTGAGTATGTGTCCTACAGACTTCGTAAACATAATCATAAACACACGTGGGTGGTAGTACCTTGTGTTGATGCAAACATCATAAATATCTTTATGTCTAGGTCATTTTACCTACCTAAAATATCGACCTTTACGATGTCTATAGTATGTGTAAATCATTTTTTTTGTTGGTTTTGTGGGTTGGATCCTCTTTCTATAATTATGTCCAATTCAAAAGTTTCGAGATAAAACAAACAAGACTAACGTTGCGATTCTCTCGCTCTTGAAGATAGTGCCTAAGCGCATCTGCATACTTACAAGTAAACCTTTAAATTACATTTTAAGAAACTAATTATTAGTCATCTTAATATAAACTCCTCTAGAATTAACTAGGAATCTTTTTGGTGCATGAGTATGATGGTTGCAGAACCTGGTGACTTCGAGGTTCTCGTTGGCATAGAGGTATGCTTTGCATTTGGGTAAGAGGGTGCAGGTCCAACGGGTTTGTGTCTGAGTTTTATAGTGAAGGAAGAATGTTTGACCTTGATAGTAAAGGCGCTCTTTACCGGTTGCCAGGGTTATCATTCGAGCTGAAATTATAGATGGTTAGAAACTTTTAGGTCGTTGTAGGTATTCATCGCATTAAGAAATGAAATACCAAAAAGCAGGAAAAAAAAAGATTTAAAAAACCCCCCACACAAAATAATACAAATTAGAACGTAAAAAGTAAATAAAAAAACTATGAAAACTGTTTTCATTACTTTATTGTAATTAATTATAACTGTAAAATCGGTTTATGGTATTCTCTAAAACAGCGGTCAATACACAAACTTCTATCGCACTGAATGCATTTCCAGATTGTCCTCGCATCCCTTTTTCGGCGTGTGCACATCCAGCAACGCGCTCTTTTTTTGCCAGATCTCGTAGGAAAGTGTTCGTGATCAACGTTCGGTCGGTCGTTTGTTCTTATTGCCATTTGTCCTTGTCTAGTCCTGTCCAATGTGCGACCTTGATAGTAGAGGCGCTCTTTACCGATTGCCAGGGTTATCATTTGAGCTAAAATTATTGATGATAGAAAACTTTTAGGATTGTATTCATCGCATTACAGTCAGCGCTAACCGGGCAGTCTTCATTGATAATTAACTAAAATTCAACAGACATAAAGTCGAAAATTGTATAATCACGTGCATGAAAGTAAATATCGCGCTGCAGTATATTTTGCACTCATTTTTCAACTCTATTTACAATGTATTTTGGTTTATAATCAATTTATTAATGAAAACTGCTAGAAGATATTGTTGCTATTTGTCCTGATTCTTATAATTTACGTCTTACTATTTCAATTACTAATTCATACTTTAAACTACGCTTCTATATTTTCAATTTATTTTACCAAACTACACTTTATAAAGCAATCTTCGCTAGCGTATCATTTGCTCTGATGTCGTGGCGTTACTTACAAGACCACGACAACAGAGCAAAAATGTGCACTCGGCGCCAAGCTGCGAATTCGAAACTATATATAATTGAGATTAGTTCATATCATCTCAAGTTAATATAGATCGATGATATACATACATATATGATAGACGTGATGGCTCAGTGGTTAAGGCCACCTCTCATGCTTGTGGGTCCAAATCCGGGCAAGTACCAATGTGTACTTTTTCAGTTCATATGTACTTTCTAAAGTTTATCTCAAACATCACTGAAATCATGGAGAAAGAAACCTGAACATATACTACACAACTCAAACCATGTCCCTTGAGGCGGTTTAGAAACTCTGACACTAGGCTGTGTCCTCATAAGACCTTACTGCTCACACGATAAAGAAGAAAGAAAGAAAGAAAATAGATGAAATATAATAAAAGAAGTTTAACTAACATAAAGGATAAGTAAAGGAACATAATTAGCAAAGGAAGTAAAAAACAATGGTGTTTTACGACTTTATTTACGTATTTAAACTCTGTCATGTAGTCGTGACCAGCGCTGGGCACATTTTAGTTTGTCATCTATACATGACTATGCAGTCAAAAGCTTAATCATGGAAAAACTGTGGACTAGCCGACAGTTTAGATACGGACATGGCATGACGTGTCTTCAAAAAATAAAAGATAGATGGATTATGCGATAAACAATATTATTCCTTATTCCATAATAATAAAATATAAAATCAAATCCAAACAATTTCCCATATTAATAAACAATGGTCAAAACTATACTTGCTAACTATACTATACTCTCTTAATTTGTAGAAAATAAAACCCATGTAACCCACATACCAAATATTGTTAATTAAGTAAATAATCTAATTGTAACATGTTACATGTACAGGGTCATTGAAAATATACCCGAAACCTTAAAAGGGGTCATTGTACTCACGACGTGTGGTCATGAACAACTTTTAGTATGGGACCAACCCTGAAATCATGCAAAAAATTACAGCTGATCCATACATTACGATCTTGTTATGTAGCATATATTTGTAGCTGATTTTGTTTTCATGATTTCAGGATTGGTCCCATAGTAAAAGTTGTTCATAATGATGAGTACAATGACCACTTTTAAGGATTCGGGTATATTTTCAATTACCCTGTATTAACATATAATGGCACCAAGTTGCCTGTGTCTCGCCATACCGCTGTTAAACCCGCAATGGTTTGTGTGGTACGTTACGACAATTTTTTTTTTATAGAATATTAAGTTGTGATTAATAAACGCTAAAAAAAAAAACAATTTTTTCTTCTCATTTTAAATTCGTACATATTTGCCGTTACTATTTTTAATAAGTTGTTTTTTCCTATGATTATGTACGGTTTCACTTTTGAAGATGTTTAAATTATCATCTGCTATTAGATAGGCCTTACATTTCGGCTGACTGGTGCAGTACCACTTGTTGAGCTTTTTCCTATTGTACTGCTTGTAGAACGTGTAGCCCTGGTACAAAACCAGCTGCTTATTATTAATCATAGTTATCAACTTGGCTGAAAATAAAAAGCATTGCATAAATAAGTGGAATGCAAATATTTTTTTTCTTCGACTTTAAAAATTTCTTTTTAGAATTCGACCGTTTGTGACAAAAAATCGATAGTGTTAAGCGATAGCTAGAAATAAAGGTGTCGATGATTTTTTTTTATTTATCTTTTACACAGCAATAAATACCTACAGTTAAAAAAAAAGATTTTCATTTTATGTCTTTATTTTACACTCTTCTTTCACTGATCGAAAGCTACTCTATTGCCGAGTGTAATAGGAAACGTTTTTTGTTATACTTGAACACGCAGACGAAGTCGCGGGCAGAAACTAGTCAATAACAAAACGATAATCGAAACAATTTTATTTTACACTCGAACATATCTGCCGTGCGGTTCAATATGTTGTTTCATCTTATGATTATGTTCAATACAACTGTTGTTCAACTTGATGTTTAAATTACTGTCTGCTATAAGGAAGGCTCTGCACTTCGGTTGACTGGTGCAGTACCATTTGTCAAGGTTCTTTCTAACGTACTTCTTGTAGAACGTGTAGCCCTGGTACAATACGAGCTGTTTACCATTAACCATTGTTATTAGTCTGCCTGAAAACGAAAGGTTGTATAAAGGTCAGCTAATACTTGGCAGCAGGATTCATGGCTAATCTACACTCCTCTAGTCAAAAGCAGAAAAAACTAAAAAAAAGCCCCAACACGTAGAAATAAAGTAGCCTTAAAAATTTAAAAGCTGAAGAAACTTACTTCAAAATTGTGTAATTATGAATATCATGTTAGAAAATGAAGACAATAGTTGAACACAAAGCAAGAAAAACAAAAAGCACAGCCTATCGCAAAATCCCTGTGAAACTTGTATGGCAGGGGCTCACGCCAAGGCAGGAGTGTGGTTTTAGCCGGTAACAGTCCGGCACTGCCCAGACTGGGTGTCTATAAGAATATCCCACATGCCCGAATTTGTCTCGAGTACGCAAGACGAGGCGACGACGCGAGAGTGTGGACAGCACGTCCGGCCTTTGCCTCCTCGTTGCGAGCGCTGTCGGTTTTTTTATCGCAGTCAAAAAAAGCGAGCCGCTGTGAGTTTGTTAACACTCTCTCGCTTACGCGCAGTGCGCAATCTGTGGCTGTTAACCTCAAACAAGCATGGAAGTGCCCTTCTTAAAGTTTTTATCTTTTCAGTCATCATACCGAATTGGTTAAACGATTTATACAGGATGGCCCAAATAAGAAAATTTTGGAAGCCTCTTGGGCTATCCAAACGTACCCCATGTATGTTATGAAAAATAATGTGGTGAGACAATATGAAGTGTGAAATAAAAGACAACAATTAACATAATAAACATTTATTGATTTTAATAATTAAAAGAAGGACAAGTATTTTTTTATTGCTTCAAAAGATGATTTGATTACATTTATAAAAACAATTATAAAAAACACTCATAAAAATGTTTAATGATTGTGGTGAATTCTAAAACAATTTTCCAGACATAATCCAGGAAAACCTGGACAATCTGGGCAGCCAAACAAAACTTCCACTCTTTTTTTAGACACATTATAACAGTGTCTACATCTTTTTCTTATAGTTCTGCCATTTCTTTTAGGCAAATGTGCTGGCAAATGTATCCTATCTGGCACAGTAGGCGTCACTTCTAAGGGTTTCGTAGGCGTTTCTGGTGGGTAATGTTGCCAACGAAATTTTACTGAAACTGATTTAATATTTATTTATTTTTTTATGATATAACGATGACAAAGGCTATTTTTTAAAGGATTTTGATTTATAAACCTGCTTTAAATACGAAGTGTTGTGTGTTTTGGACTTGTACCTCATGTAACCTATATTTAAAGGTTTAGTCCCATCTCATCCCCTTCCCATCTCATCCCCCATGCTTTTATAATTACAAAAATTCCACACCTCTCACTCCTGGCATAAATCAATTGTTTAAAGTACAGTCATATCGACATTTCTATTACATAAAACTAGCTTCCGCCCGCAACTTCGTGCGCGTCAATTAATCCCTATTATCTAGCGGAATGAAATTATATGTTGCATATTTGGTAGGTATGAGAATACTCTTACCTACCAAATATACCTACAAAATTATATAATATAACAATTGTATTTAAGCGGGTCCTACACAGAAGTAGCCTGCGGTGGCGACCACAGTGACGGTCAGTTGTATTCGGTTGCAATGCAAGGGAGTCTTTAAACACGCGCGGTCATGACGCGGCCTGCGAGCGGTTGCCCGCGGCCGCATGCTCCGCCCCTTGTGCCACGCGGTCAGTTGTACATTTTTACAACAGGCCGCGTGTACCGCGTTGAAAAATACGTAAATTGTAATAGAAAATGAATCCACATTTTTCTGTTCCTGAAAGTAAGTGATGCCAATGATAATATAGGTATCCCATACCTCAAAAGTTTAAACTGTTTTTTTTATTTCATTTTTTTTTCTTATCTCCTGGTCTTATTACTCATAATATCCCTGTAAAAAATACCACTGTAGAAAAAAAAGAACACAACACCACAGCTAATCATGCTGCAGGCCGCCACCGTGATCACGGTGGTGAGTCGCCGCAGAGGCTGGAGGTGCGGCTCGCGGTTGGCCGCCACCGCAGGCCGCGTCTGTGTGGGACCCGCTTTAACAAAAAATTTATTTTTGGATTTTTATGTTCTTTTTTTTTTTATACAGAGATATATTTCTTTAAATCATTTATTGATGTAGATTAACGAGTTTATGGCAACGGCCTCTGTTATTTAATATAGTGTATTTATACACATATTACATCGGCAACAAGAAAAATATTTAGTTTTTTCCGTTTAGGGCTTATTGTTATTGTGTTTTTATATCTTAAAGTAAAATAATTTTATTTGTTATTTTTGAATGTATATTAATTTCACACCTTTTTTTTTGTTCATGACTGTACCGTTGACAGATTTATGCCAGGAGTGAGAGGTGTGACATTTTTGTAAGTATAAAAGCATGGGGGAAGAGATGGGAAGGGGATGAGATGGGACTAAACCTATTTAAAATGGATAAAAACCTACATTGTGTCAATATAATTATTGTTATCTCGATATTGCAAGAATGAGACGTAACTTCATATCAGTGCAAAATGATGAAGAAGGCGTTGTTTAAACCAGGCATGGATAGCACCACAATTTTAACGACAAATAAAAATAAAAAATAAAAATACTTTTTGTTGTTTTATAATTGCATATTAATTCATAACCTAGACTTAACCTATATTTCAGAAAAAAATGATTGTAACTGACTTCTACCTAGATTTTTGATAATAATTGAATTTGTAAATGGATTTCCTACGATTTGTAATAGAATTTCACGTATAATTCATTGTTGTCCATTTCAAGTATTTTTTTCTATGAGCCGTAGGCATTGTTCTTTGTAAATAATAATAAAATAACAAAGTCATTAAAAAAACTCAAGATATATCATTTATATATTATAAATTATATTATATATAGAATAAAATTTTATTTCAAACTCTAATATAAATTCCATTTCTTTCTATATGATGTTTCATCCTATGATTATGTTCAATATCACATTCGTGGATGATTAAATTCCTGTCGGTTATAAGAAAGGCCCTGCATTTTGGTTGACTGGTGCAGAACCATTTGTCAAGGTTCTTTCTCTCGTACCGTTTGTAGAACGTGTAGCCTTCATACAATACGAGCTGTTTGCCATTTTCCATAGTTATTAATTTGGCTGAAAAAAAAGCCAGTCAGTACACAAAATAACTGCTTAACAAATAATTAGAATAAGTTTGGGGTCATTTTACAAGTTTTTTTATTTTAAAATAAAATAAATGATTGAAACATTATTTTTCCGTATTCTTTATTTAAACATTAAAAAAAATATAATTTAAAATGTAGTCGGTTTTCAAATACGTACATACAAATATTTTATTTTATTTATATTATTTTTTTCTAAAGTGTTGATATTGATGTATCTCGACGTGTTGTTACTCTAAAATGCTTGTCAGTTTTGACGTACGTTTGACATACGTTTGAGTTGGTGCAGTGCCACCCCGTAAATATTTAACTTAGTATTTGTATCTCTTCATAAAGAAGCAGCTTCTTGTCATTGGCTACAGTAATTAGACTGTCAAGAAAATGAACAGAAATGGGAAAATCTTTTGCGCGGCAGAACATTAGGAAAGCCTTTTCTAATTCTTAATCAATCACAAGTGAACGTTGGAATGCATCGGTGAAGGAAAACATCGTGAGGAAACTTGGTCTTCTAGTCTGAAATCGCCAATCCCTCTTAGGCGAGCATGGTAAATACTCGGGCCTTCTCTGTATGGGAACAGGGATTTTGCCTTGCAGTGGTACGATATAGGTTATAAATAAAAAAAAGTAATTATTTTATGTTCTTTATTTTAACATATTTCAATACATATTTTTTCAAAAGAAATTACAAATAAAATAGTTTAAAAAAATGTATAAAACTAGTGATCCGCCTGCAACGAGGTGGTAAAATCTACTCACTATGCGTTAGGTAAATTATCTTACATAAACCAAACATATTAGAATCGCGCTGCGCGACGAACTTGGGGCAGTTCGTCTATCGACCAGACGTAGGTCTGTGATCGCGGAGTGCCTCTCTAGGGAAATGTGCGGTTGCAGGACAGGCCGCACGTAATCAACGGACATCGGTGAAGGAAAAACATCGTGAAGAAACCTGGACTTAATACAAGTATTGTTCATCTGCCGTGGTGTTCAATGCTAGTGCCTTTTCTGTACGAGAAGAGGCCTTTGTCCTGCAGTGGGACACTAATAGGCACTATACACGTATGTATTTACCATCAGATGTTTTAAACAAACTCCTTCTCGCATGGGTATGATCAAGTTTGCTGTCATATATCTTATAGTGCTCATCGGTGAGAACAAAACATTTGCAATGCCGGAAGCTGCTGCAGTGCCATTTTTTAAAACCTTTCCTCTCGTACATTTTGTTGAAAGTGAAACCGTCGTGCAACAGGACTTGAGCACCGTTTGCCATGGTGATTAACTCACCTGAAAATATGAAGAGAAAAAATGAATAAAATGAAAAAAGCTGCAGGACGCCTGTTTCTTGAAGGAAAAATAAAAACTCAACTTCGTTCCAGAGTTTTTTTTTTATAATTTAACGGATAAAGTGTTTAATTTTTTAAGAATAAAAATATTTTTTTTTAGCAGTTTATTTTTATTTAATGAATAAAGTGGTTAAGGATAATGAACCCATAATACGGGTTGACGATATCATTAGCAATGCCTCTAATTCTACACACAAAATTAAGCTAAGCTACATTTTTTTATTAATTAAGGTATTGATAAAAAATGGAGCAAAGCTTAATTTTGTGTGTAAAATTAGACAGTGAAAGTGTAAAACACATTTGAATAACACATTTGAACTGTATACAAATAAATAAAATTGAAGTTCTGTTTGTAGTATCTAAATAACAGCTTTATTTTATTTTTGCGTCTGTTTGTTTCGGCTAATCTTCTAAACGGGTACACCGATTTTGACGGGACTTACACTGACAGATAGTTAATGTTCTAAGTAGTAACTTAAACCTTTATTTAAGAAAAATAATCAGGAATCCGCATAAAATAAAAACATCGCCGATAACAGTCACGCACGCGGGCGAAGTCACGGGCATAATCGTTAATATGTTTACACCCGAACATATTTGCCGCTGTCTGTTTTACAAAGAACTCTTCTCTTATGTTGATGGACCATAGAACACTTAACCACATTTAAGTGATCGTCCAACAAAACAAAAGACTTGCACGGGAAGCTTGTGCAGTGCCATTTCCTCTCAGTATGTCTCTTATAGAAGGTATAACCGTCGTATAGGACGAGAGTTTTACCATTTACCATAGTGATCATTTGAGCTGGAAGTATAAGATAAATATTATTACACACAATCACTATGTCCACAATACTTAATTTTACATTAGGTGAATACTTTCGAGCCAACCCATGGGTTGTTGGGTCCGTGTGCCTATGACCTTTTCAAGGAGTTGTTGTGTTGGGCTGGCTATTATCTTGGCCAGATTGCCAGCATTGCCATCCAACGTGGCAAAGCAGGCAACCTTTTTGGCACATTTCCAGTTGACGGCGGTGCGGATGAATATTTTTTTTTCGTTTAGTTTTAGTTTCTTTTTTTTTCTGATTGTTTTTTTTTATAATTAAGTTTGTAAATATTGTACATTATTACTTAAAAATAAACTTGTTCTTATACAAATTAGGTTAATAGGATTTTAAATTTATAAATCATTCAAAGCTGCGGTGGAGACCTTTGATAGTATGAAAGAGGTTGGAAGTTCTTCTGAGTCTATACTTAATATACTAAAGCTTAAGAGATTATTTGTTTCTTTAACCGCGCTCATCTCTGGAACCACTCTGATTCGGAGAATTATTTTGCTACATTTATGAGGAATAGTATAGACTATATTATATAACATCACGCTATGAATCACTGAAGTAACAGTAACCAACGATGTTAGTTAACACGGGTTAAAAAAGAACCACGCAAACTGAGTCGCGGACACTAGTTTGTAGTATAGAATAATTATGAAAACGTTTAATTGAGGAACAGGATTTATTATTCTTTAAACAACAATTATACAGCGAAAACACAACACAAATATTTTTATTTAATTAATTGAACATATAAATAATATTTATTGAAAACTAATATCATTTACGAGTAGATCTGATGCTTTTATACGTATATATCTACCATCCCTTGTTTGAAACAGTGTTTTTTTACGGTGATTATGTTCCAAAATCATTTCAGTAATTACCATATTTTCAATTAATTTTACATAAGCTTTGCAGCTCGGAAAATTTGTGCAGAACCATTTCTTTTTATTTCTTGGGTTCTTCCTATAGAAAGTATAACCTCCGAATAAGACGAGTGTTTTGCCGTTCACCATGGTTATAAATTGGGCTGAAATAAACAGAAATTTGTATTTTTTACATAGTTCATGAACAGCAAAAAATTTTCAGTAGCTGGTTTAAAAAAAAGGCACAATTGTAAAACAAAAGTTATATTTAAAAAAAACAAAAACTTAAAGTTAAACTCAATTGAAATATTATTATATTTCTTTTTCAATCTACCTATTTAATTTATAAACATTTTACAGTTGATCTAAACTTATGTCTAGCTTTGAAATACAAAAAATAACATCCTTCTAAAGGATGTTATTTTTTGTATTATTTTTTGTAGATCTAATCTAAGATTGTTATTGAAAAAAAAAACATGGAATTACTTCAGTGTTAACAAAATTATTATAACGGTTATTTCCCGTTTTTTATAAACGTTCTCATTCTAATCTTAGTCGGAGTCTATCAAAAGTTAATGAACATTGATTGTCGTACCGTTACGATTCAATTTTGAACGTTTTTAATTTTAATAAAAACATAAGTTTAATCGTATAATAATATTTGCCTTTTTATTTTTTACGGGACGAAACTTTGAAAGGGATTTTAACGATGTTATAATATAGGAATTATGTTGCCAAAAAGTATACTTAAACTTAAGTTATCATTCAGTAAAAACCATTAATCTCTAGAATTTCGTATGTCGCATCTATATGCGCACGCGCACAAATGCCGGTACTGTACGAGCTTCCCTTTAAGCAATCAACTATATTATACCTACTTCTGCTCGCGACTTCGTCCGCGTAAAGTTGGTACATTATCGCAGGGGATACTAGCCTATGTGCTATTCCAGACTATGATCTAAAAATGTGTCAAAAATCGTTCAGTCGTGATTAAGTAACAAATATGTATCCGTCCAAATTTTCGCCACTTTAAACCCCTTTTAAAGTTTCATCCCGATTCACAACTGCAACCCTATAGGTACACATCGGTTTAAGGTTCATCATTTTGTAAGTGAAACCATCAGGCAATATAACTTGAGCACCATGTATCATGGTAATTAACAGTACATCTTGACGTACTTCCCGTCAGAACACCTATGGACTGGTCGCATTTCGTGCGCATGCTCCAATAAACAGTTAATTATATTGTTGTGATCGTCTAAACAGAGATATGCTTTACACCGTGGGAAGCTAGTGCACACCCATTTCTGACCTAACTTCATTCTATACCTAAAGAAGAATGTGTAGCCGCGGAATAGTGCCCACGTTTTACCATTGGCCATGTCGATTATGGACGCTGAAAAAATAAAATCAGTACAATAAATATGAAAAGTAAAAATCTTGTATTAAACAGGTACCTGTTTAATACAAGATTTTAATTTTAATAAAAACATAAGTTTAATCGTATAATAATATTTGCCTTTTTATTTTTTACGGGACGAAACTTTGAAAGGGATTTTAACGATGTTATAATATAGGAATTATGTTGCCAAAAAGTATACTTAAACTTAAGTTATCATTCAGTAAAAACCATTAATCTCTAGAATTTCGTATGTCGCATCTATATGCGCACGCGCACAAATGCCGGTACTGTACGAGCTTCCCTTTAAGCAATCAACTATATTATACCTACTTCTGCTCGCGACTTCGTCCGCGTAAAGTTGGTACATTATCGCAGGGGATACTAGCCTATGTGCTATTCCAGACTATGATCTAAAAATGTGTCAAAAATCGTTCAGTCGTGATTAAGTAACAAATATGTATCCGTCCAAATTTTCGCCACTTTAAACCCCTTTTAAAGTTTCATCCCGATTCACAACTGCAACCCTATAGGTACACATCGGTTTAAGGTTCATCATTTTGTAAGTGAAACCATCAGGCAATATAACTTGAGCACCATGTATCATGGTAATTAACAGTACATCTTGACGTACTTCCCGTCAGAACACCTATGGACTGGTCGCATTTCGTGCGCATGCTCCAATAAACAGTTAATTATATTGTTGTGATCGTCTAAACAGAGATATGCTTTACACCGTGGGAAGCTAGTGCACACCCATTTCTGACCTAACTTCATTCTATACCTAAAGAAGAATGTGTAGCCGCGGAATAGTGCCCACGTTTTACCATTGGCCATGTCGATTATGGACGCTGAAAAAATAAAATCAGTACAATAAATATGAAAAGTAAAAATCTTGTATTAAACAGGTACCCAATTCTTATTATAATTATCGCGCAAGGAGATCATCATCGCCTAGCCTTTCTCCAACTACGTTGGGGCCGGCTTCCAGTCCAACTGGATGCAGCTGAATACCAGTATTTTACATGGAGCGATTAGAAAGACTGGTTGTCAGACTTTCGGGCTTCTGACGACCCGTAACGACTGTTAAAGATTCACATATGGCAACCGGGACCAACAGCTTATCGTGCTTTCCAAAGCACGGAACGATGTCAGCGATGTCTAAGATAAACTTAGAAAGTACATATGAATTGAAAAAGTCACATTGGTACTTGCCCGGATCCAAACTCACAATTTCATGCAATAGAGGCGGGCGCCTCAACCACTGGGCCACCACGACATTCCGCGAAAGGTGACCTTTAATTTGGAATAAAGATAAATAATATTTACTAGGTATTGGAAAAATAGTTCATTTCACAGTGACATCACTAAATGAATATAATTATTCGTTTTAGAGTAGGTGCTAATAAGTAGGTAGGTATAAGCACGCCTATCAGGGGACAGTTAATTCTACTCTTTCCGTCCAAAGTTTAAAAGTACAAAGAAATTAAGACAGTATCGTTGGGTACAATGATTCTGGGTGTTCAAATTGTATGACAGTAAGGTACGATTTACAATTATTTTCATAAAAAAAATAATTAGATGATTGATGTGTAGTATGTGTGATAAGTTTAGTTGTGGTAAATAAAATCATCTTAATAAGTCATTAAACGTGTTTTATTCAATTCATCATCATATTCTTCTCCATGTTACATGGGGTCGGCGCAACACGTTTTCTTCATCCATTCCGTCCTGTCAGCCGTCATGCTGTCACTGACTCCCTTTTCTTTCATAATAGTAATTTGAATTACTAGCGTAATTATTATTGTTGTCAATTATAGCGGACGTAGACCAAGTCGCCTAAATTTTAAATTGGTGGTGATTCATTCAAATTTCTAGCTATCGCTTTGTTCAATTCAATTACGGCAGTGATTTTGCCGTCATGAGGTAAAAAACAGGCAAATAGAGTGACTTTTGCATTCATAATATTACTGTAGATTGTCAATAATCAGCCTTCACAAAGAATCTGTCTCTTGTGTATTTCCTAAACCTTCACATACTTCCCATTAGACATTAAATGATAGTAAGGTTTAGCATGACCATGCTTATGCACTTCTTTAACCAGGGTTCCTTGATGCGAAACCAAGACGTAGGAGGAACATTTTGACGTGCATTCCCATCGAACCACTCCCTTCCTTAAAGTCTTGAGCCTGGAGAACGTGTATCCATCCTTCATGAGGTACTGCTTTCCGTTTTTGTGAACGGTTATCATTTTAACTAGAACAAAGTTCTTTTTTTAAATGGTTTGAAATTCTTGTTCATTTTGTAGGTGGAATACTTGATGTGAATAAGTATTATATGGCTAACTTTCCCGTCATAATGTTTTGCATACGTGAATTTCACTTCCAAGTTTGTACCTATAGTAGATACAGAGCCTCCTTTTTTAGGTACCAGGTCCAAACTAAAGTGGATAACTAAGGTGTGTTCGGGTCATCAGAAAACAAAAAAATATCTTATTAAAAACATTTTGTTGCTTTTCTTGTTCGAACTTGGCTGACACACTTCCGTGTGCCACATCAAATTACAATACCTACTAAAATATAAATAAAATAGATAGGTTTTGAATAAAAAACTGCACTTCCATACAAATATTTATTGTTATATAAAATACCTACTAGCAACTCGTGTAAGCGTTGGCGCAGGTGCGATTAGATTTCACACACAGGCGATATACTTTGCAACGCTTCAAAGTTTATATGAATTTAGGTACCTACTAAGCTAATTAAAAAATATTATTATCCCAATAATACTTTTCGCACAAAAAAAGTTACAGATTAACTTAACAAATACTTTCACATTAATTTATTTGAATAGAATATTCAAAATATTATTCAATTTTTAAAAGTCATATAAATTCACGCCTTTTTCCCATACATCCCATGCCTACCCCAGGCAGGAACCGCAAAACGCCACTTGGCACGATCCTTACACCTTACTCCTTTCCTCCTTTCTTCCTTTTATTTCCTCTTTACTCCTTTCGCCTCGTCCACAAGTCATACAGTCATACAAGAAAGTTTTTTTTTCCTTTTTAAAGTCTGACATAAGTCCCATCTGTCAATTTGTAATACATCAGTCGCTCATGGCAATGGTCCTCTAAAGATTTGATTATTTCACCATCTTCCGACAGCAAGAGGAACGCGCGACATTTTGATGTTCTTGAACAACTCCATCTAGCGCCTGATTTGAGATCGACTTGCTTATAGTACGTGAAGCCGTTCTTCATTAAATATTGTTTGCCGCTTCCTTTCACTGTTATAAGTTCCGCTGAAAAAAAAAGCAGTGAGATACAATATTTTACAATTTTTTTTGAACCCAATGCAAATGAAATTGAATTGAATGGGGAAAGGTGGTGATGCACATAGTTTCAAAGTTTTTGGAGTGGAATAGTTCCAATATTATGGATGTATAAAATGCCTTGTTAATGATGATAATGATTAACTAGCTTCTGCCTGCGACTTCGTCCGGGTGGTTTTTTTTGCACCCGCGTTAAGTTACGGTTTTGGTTACAGCTCCACTCCCATTGGTTTTCTGTTCCTCATGAATCTGGTTGTCATATAAAATAAGTTTTTTTAAACGAACAACCTAAAAATCTTTTCACCTTTATTATATTCGTATAGCTCATATAATTTATAAGTATAATTTCACATTCATCTCGATGTGATCTTAAGGTTCGGTCAAGATTATTTCTTCACTGAGAGCGCAGCGGTTACTGGTATCTTCTGAATGAAAATGTTTGTTTAATTATAGATTCTGATGTTTATTAAGACCCAAATCTACCAATTTAGTAATTAAAACTTATGCCATGCAACATTCAAAACACTTAACAGGACACTGAGTTACTGACAGGGCAAAATGAAACTAGTTCTATGCACTTTTAAATATATATTTTTTGTTCTACATAATTTCTTTTGAATCCATCTAATCCTTTTAAATATTTTGAATTTTTTGAACACTTTTACAATTTAATATACGTTCCATCAGACAATTTAAAATATTTGAAAGGTTCGTGGTTATGATCTTCCAAGGCCTTGATGACGACACTGTCTTCTGACACCAAGAGGTACGCGTGACATTTAAATTTCGATGTTCTTGTACAGCTCCATCTAGTGCCAGATTTGAGAACAAAATGTTTATAGTACGTGAAACCGTTTTTCATCAAAAGCTGCTTGCTAGCACCTTGCATTGTTATGAGTTCAACTGGAAAAACATTGTTTGTGTTTTTTAGTATATATAAAAATTAGCAAAAAAAAAAACGTTAAAATAAAGTCTTTTCTAAAATTGTCGACACATTGAGAAAATTTAGGAATATGGGCCACCTAATATTGATTTTTTTAAAGGCTTCATACATACAGTCGTATATCTAAATAATATTACGTGACCAAAACACGAGTTTAATCTTACCTTGGGTGCCAATGTTCATCTAAATAAGCATGTTTATTGAGTGCAAATATTTGTTATTTATTTTAATGTAAGTTCCTAACTTGCATGGAAATAAATAATTATTCTTATTCATTATGTTGTACCTATGTACCTCTTTTCAACCGACTTCAAAAAGGAGGAGGTTCTCAATTCGACGCGTATGTTTTTTTTTTTTTTTTTTTTGTTTTTTTTTTTTGTATATTTGTTCTACGATTACTCCGCCAATTATGAATCGATTTGGATTATTCTTTTTTTGTTTGAAAGAGTATAGTCCCGAATAGGTCCCATAGGAATATTGTCATGATCTGATGATGAACTTTGGAGTTATGGAACGGAACTCCTTATAAAATCACAGCAGAACCGCCGTAACAAGATAAATTGCTTTGTTTATACGTGTAGTTGATGACTGACTGAAGGAAGTGGGGAGGGGGTACGTCAACCCCCCTCCTTCCACTTTCCAAAATTAAATATATCGTGTGAGGTATTGTTTGAAAGGGCTTTACGTAAGGAATTCAAACATTAACACACAAGCACTAAAAAGTGAAAAATAAAAAGCTTTTTTACAAAAAAATATGACCGCCTTCAAAAACTACAAAATAAATAAAAAATAACTTTAGCTTGGAAGTCGGTGGCAATACCTACATAACAAGAAACAAAACCAAAGCCGCCGACTTTCAAGCTAAAGTTATTTTTTATTTATTTTGTAGTTTTTGAAGGCGGTCATATTTTTTTGTAAAAAAGCTTTTTTAGATTGGAAGTTATTGTGATTTGATCTCAGATTATATTATTTGCCAAGTAACTTAACATATTCTACGACTTATGGAAACCCATAGACGTCTATAATTATGAATCAAGTTTCACTATCATTAAAAACAGTAATGGTACTGCTTATGGTTAAAACGTTGTATTGTAGTCATATTATTGATTGTCTTGTAATTATCTCTAAAACAGATAAAGTAAATAGGAGGATTGCTTAAAATAATTAAAAAACATAACATAACATCACGCCTGTAATCCCCGAAGGGTTAGGCAGAGGTGTAGACCCACATTTCGCCAGTTATGTTTTTAGTCCCATGTAATAGGGGGCGAGCCTATTGCCATTAACCGGGAACAAATCCAGACTCCGAGGCTGCTACTGAGAAATTCCTAATGTAAAAACTCAATAACACTTTGCCCGACCTGGAAATCGAACCCAAGACCTCATGCACAGCAGTCGCGCTTGCGACCACCAGACAAAGAAGGTAAAAAAAAAGTCAATAATGCGTCAAGAAAAATACACAATAATCTATTTTAACAATTTTATTAAAATCTTGAATTAACTTTCAATAAACTTTAAATAGGTTATATTAATAATATAGATTAAAATAAACAATACGGTAAGTAAGTACATACACCATTGATATACATTCTGTAACACATATATACAGGGTTTAATTAAAATTTCCCATCACCAAACTGTACTCTACGCATTCTATACAACAAACTAAGTATTCTAACATCAAACTTAGTATTCTAAACATTAAAATTAGTATTCTATTTATAAAATTAGGTAACATTGAGCAAAAAAAAATGCTATTAAATAACTTATTTTTACTATGAAGAACCGTTATAAAACAAATTTAAACTGGTTTCCGTTATTAATGTAACTATGCCTTTTAATACTTCACTACACTTCGTAAACAAAAAATGAGGTATCTGTGGTTTGAGTAATGCGGGGTGTAAAAAGACACATCGTATTACTGTTAACTACGCATACTGCACATTAAACTATTTAAGGTAGCAAAGAGATGAAAGACGGGCCCCGCTAGGGCCAGTGCCTGCCAGGGCTGATTTTGCTCGAAAGAGTTATTGCGGCCCTGGAATACAAACACGGATGGGTTCCGCTCCGTCCAGAGCGGAAGAAGTTATTTGATGATTTCCCATCCTTAAAAAAAAGGTAGTGCGCAATTTAACGCACGTAAACCATTTTGCTTACTGGTGCATCCGTGCATGGAAAAGTACAATCGACGACTAATTTTGTAAAAATAAAAGTTTGTATTTTGACCTACCAAAACTATAGTTAAGAAGTCATAAAAAATCTCAATGATGTGTCTTTATACACTTGTTATTGTAATGTTACCAAATCAAAGCAGACCACATTTAGTATTGTTTGTAGTAAGACCTCAGACTCCACCTTCCTGTACTATGCATTATATAGACAGGAGCCGGGTGCTTATGGTCCAAGTCCCCAGCCACGACAGTCATGTTATAGTCGGTGACGATGAAGGCGCGACAGCCGTGCTTCATTCTCGAAGAACATTTGTACCGCGTATTGCCTTTTTTCGACACACAATGAAAGCTGTATGTGAAACCGAGGTATTTAAACAGCTGAGCACCACTGACCAGTTCCATAATTTCACCTGGAATTTGATTTGTTATTAGTTTGAGGCTTCGAGCATATGCACTTTAATTTATAGTAAAAACTGAGTTACTACTGCTAACACGAGTCTAAGTTCCAAAATGTCATACATGATTTGTAATTAACCTCGTCTTAGTAACTTTGAGTTGAACGAAGGTGCAAGTGTGCTTAAGAGAAAGTATATATAAATATAGAGGTTAAAAAAACAGAAATAAAACGGCACTAAAGGCTCGGCCACACTGGTGTGGACAATTTGCGGTCGCGGTCACGGCCACTATCTGGCAATGTAAGGACGTGTCCACACTAATGCGGATAGTAGCTGTCCGCGATGGTATGACCAGTATATCAAAGGCGGTTAGAAGTAGTTGGAAGCTAGAAAATAAATGTACTTTTATGAAGATAACACAATATGATCGGTCACCTATCATATTTAATTTGATTTTCAGCTAGTTTTCCCTTCATTTTACTGCAAATAATTCATTTGGTCTATTTTCACTTGGAGAATAGGTAGGTATACGAAATAAGAAAAAAAAATACCTACATATTTTTTGTACTTAAATCCTGCTTTGCGTTGGTTTTGCAGAGGAAGATCTTGAATTTACTTAAACATTTTTTTTCGAAGATCAGATTTTTCAAGATCCGGAATCCTTTCCAAAGCATATGTTACTGGAAGTACCTATTATTACCGATTTTGTATAAATAAAAAACAAAAATATTATTTCTAGTCTCTGAACTGAGACTGGGTTGGACATGTCTGTCACTTGTTGAACGATCTATGGGCCCGTAGAGTACAAGCCCAAGATTGGTACCCTGAAATATCGAAACGGGACGCGGCAGACCACAAAGCAGATGGCGGGACGAATTGATCGGCTTGACAATTGGCAAGGCGTCGCGCAAACTTGCGCTAGATGAAAGAAAGGGATGGCGTTTGCCCAGCAGTGGGCCAGTGCGGGCTCATTATAATAAAATAATAAAATTATTCCCAATATTATAATATCACACAAATAGCTCCACAATATGTACTAGAAGGTACAGTCTTTTACTATATAAGCCTAAGCTTACCTCGTATTAAGGCAGTATTAAGTAAAAAACACATTTTTAGAACACACTACGATTATTGCAGTCAGCCTGAACAGAAACATGCTCTTGCAGTTTTCGTTAATTAATTGATAATAAACTAAAATTAATAGAAATAAAGTTAAAAACTGCATGATTTCGTGAAAGATATATCTTGTTTAGCTTGCACTCAATATTCAACTTTATTTGTAATGTATTTTTAGTTCTTTTTCTATACTTATACAATACATGCGAACCTAACTATCTATCTGCATGTTTTGGTGCATCCAGAATAAGGAACATTTTATAAAAAAATTGTTAATACATTAAAAGATTTAAAAATAAATGTTGTATAACAATACGTACGTTATAAGCGTGGACGCACCTTTATAATTTCACGGGTAAATTACTGAACGGATTTTGCTAAAATTTACTTGAACCCCAAGAAAGGACATAGCTTATAATATACTTTTATTATTAAACTTTTAAATCCGTTAATTAGTCAGCGTCCTCTATAACCGATAAAATTAATTAATTTATTAAGACTAGAAGACTTATACCTGAATACAATGGTGTTAAATAACAGTATAATTATCTGACAGTCAATTAGAGATCTTCACGACTAGAGCTTGTATAGTATAAAAGTCCTTTGAAACAAAATATATAAACTGCTGAATAATACTCACAAAATAATTAGGTAGATCATCACCTAAAATATATAAACACTAATATAATTGCGACGGGTTGTTTCCAAGAACCAAAATGTTAAAATTCTACTGAATCTAAGTCTGAAAAGGTTTAAGCCCAACACACACAGACACACGTTGGAGCCCGCCGCGGGCCCGACACGCGTACACGTTCAGTGTTTTGACACCATAAATACAAGGAATTCAATACGTCGTACTACCGACCCGACATGCGCCCGTTACGCGCTTTGTGAAGGTGAACACAATGGCTCGCCGAACTGCCGTCCCGACCCGCGCCCGTCCCGCTACCGCCGCCTGTGTGTGTTGGGATTTAGTTAATTATTAATATAATATATAACATTGCTCGTGCACATGAGCGCTGTCAGCTCGAACCTTAAGTAGTAACCTACATTAACAGTTGGTTAGGCTTTGGAATTCTAAAAATAACTTTATCTTCAGACCACAAACCAGTAGGCTCGTGGTTGAGATCTGTAGACTCTTTCAACATTTCGCCAGATCGGTGTAACCTGTTCATGAGGATGTAGCCAGGACATCCCGGGCTCATACACTGCCATCTGACTATATTTTCAGTTGTGTTGTTATTTTCTTCTTCGTAAACAAACTCCTTGTATATTAAAATTCTTCTGTGTTCGTCGATCAAATATATTCCACCGATTATCATCTCGCCTGTAAAAAAAGTTATTGTATTTTGTTATGTTATTGTATGAGTACCTGCTGTATAATACATACACTTTTTTTTAAGTTAGGCGTTTCACTGCTCAACCTAGGACAAGGATAGTGAACCAATGTTACCCGTGCCAGTGGTGCCACGCGACATAATAATTCAAGCGCCCAATAATTGACAAAAATAATATGCATTTGATCGAAACTAAGCAACAGTGAATCGATAAAAATAATAACATGAAAAAAAAAACAACTTAACTTGAAAACTTTAATTAAACAACTTTAAAGAACAACCTGAACACAATAATAAAATTTATATTAAAAAAAAACAGATTAAATAAAAAAAATCTGTCAATATAACGAGGTTGACAGGATAACAGAGCAAGATTTTATGCATTTATGCGATCGGATTAACGTAAATTTTAATCTGAACAGAAACCGAAATAGCGCCATCTAGTGACAATAATGACAAACACAATTATCCAATATAAATAGACGCAAGTGAAACTTTACGAAAATACGATTGAAACGGCTAAAACTCTCACTCTTATTTCACGATTTGAGTACCTACCTACCTCTGAAATAAACATGTGAGTTAAATTAAAACATTGGACAATAAACAAAAAATGTCTGGAAAAACTACGATTAGACATTTAAAAATACTGGCGCTGCGTCAGTATTCATTTAAACTTATAGCTAGTCTATACTGTGTGCTTATTGAAGCTCGTTTAACTTCCTGAGACATATTATTATAAACTATTAGAAATAATTAACTGTTGTGTCCTCATGTCTAGGAATCAGATGCACCTAAAGTTTTTTTTTTCGCCGAGAAAGTAAAAATACGACTTCTATAATATAATTCAATTCAAGATAATATATTTTGCCACAAAAGTATCTAAGTTACGGCTTCTAAAAATTATTAATTTAAAGAAAAAAAAACACCACGACAATCACGGAATCTTGCGATTTTTTTCCTTACTTAACCAGCACTTTTAGATTAGGTAAATATATTATATATTACATTATCCACGAGATCTCTCGAGTCTCAAGAGTCAATGCTTGACTAGTTGGACCTACAATACAGTCCATTTGGTACAGGTTGAATATTAGGTCGTTCGTGGCCGTTATGGTTTAAATTGGTCCTTAGAATCGTGGTCTCATCGTCACTAAGGACCACAATTGCGTGGCATTTCTTATTGTGCGAGGAACATCGCCACCTATTATGTCGTATAGTCTTGAGTCCCGTTGCCTTGTGAAATGTGTAACCGTCAACCATAAGAAGAACTTTCCCTGATATTAAAGTGATGAATATGGGATCTGCAGAAAATTGGTGAACAAAAATTAGGTTACGGAGAAAAAAAATCATAAGAGAAAAGAAACTGTGGAATGTTCAACGTGTATCCACTACTTCCACTAGCCTGTCGTTTCGTTGTCGGATAATTGAATGGGGTTGACGGAATTCGTAATTAAATTGTGTAACTTCAACGCTCTCTCGGAAATAACCGATAAAAAGCATACAGGTCGAATTGAAAACCTCCTTGTTTTAAAGTCGGTTAAAAATGGAGGCTTGAAACTTGGCGACGACGTTTTTGGAAATAAAGATTAGATTTTGTTTTTTTTTTGTAAAATATGGTAACGTAAGAAATGTTTTATAGAAAGATGGGCAGTTATAGTTTTTTTCTTAAAATCATAAGATTAATAGACATGAGGTTCAAATAAAAATAATATTTGTAAAAAAAAGATAGCTGTATTGCTTTTTATAAAATCTTAATAACAATGGACAAGTGGTTTAAATAACCATTAACGAAATGTACCTATGTATGTAACTGAAGAAGATTTTTATTAATCTAGCTTAAACATATACATGATTGCACAACTTTTATTATTATTTTTAACATTTTATGTAACATAACATCACGCCTATAATCCCCGAAGGGTTAGGCAGAGGTGTACCCATTAGTAGTACATCCACATTTCGCCAGTTACTTTTAAGTCTCATGTTATAGGGGCGAGCCTACTGCCATCAACCGGGCACAAATTCAAACTCCGAGGCTGATGCTGAGAGATTCCTGATGGAAAAAACCCAATAACACTTTGCCCAACCTGGGAAACAAACCCAAGACCTCATGCTCAGCAGTGACGCATTGTGTCCACTAGACCAACGAGACAGTCAACATCTATTTACGCCATCACTACTAGATCTATTTTAATATTTATGATACCTTCGAAAGCACCCTAGGCATAGTCCCGGTTTTTTAGGACAATCAGGACACCCATACAAAACCATTTTTCTTTTATTTGATTCTGTAAAGCACACTTTACATCGTTTCCTTTTTGTTCTTCCATCTTTTTTAGGCAAGTGCCCTGGCAAGTGGATTCTGTCCGGAGTCTCAGAAATCTGTACGGCATTGGGTACAGTCAGAACAGTTAAAGGTTCAGCTAAAATGTTGGCATAGTCACGCTGAGTTTCAGATTCAGGAGTATACTCATTTTGTTGATCTAATCCTAAAAATTATAAAGACTTAATTATAATAAGTAATAATACTAGCCTATTAGTCCCACTGCAAGACAAGGAAAAGCCTTTTGCTCCTTTTCATATGTACACGGTCACGGCGCAGTCGTCGTGTCGAGTAAAGTTATGAGCTACAATGAGAGCTTTCATTTGCCACGGCGACCGTGCCGTGACCGTATGCATAAATTTTTATTTTACACGCCACCGTGATCGTATGCATGTGAAAAAGGTCTGACTCATACAAAGAAGGGATGAGCATTGATCGCCACGCTTGCTCAAGGCGAATTGGCAAGCGCCTTAATCACTGAGCAAGCACAACTCTATAAAATAAATATTTACTATTTACAATTGCAATTGGATGAAGTTCTGCCAAAATATACCAAACCGCGTTAAAATAAAAGAAAACGTAATTTGTATTTTGTTTTAATATTTAACGTTGATAAATTTTAAATCTATTACGACAACTAACCGATTTTGATTATATCTATTGAAAAAACGTAGCTATATTAAAATGTAACTTATAGTTAGTGTAGTTAATAATTTATTTTATAAAATATGTATTTATAAAAATAGATAATTATGTTGACAATAATAATATATTTTTACCTACTTATTAAAACC
The DNA here is from genome assembly GCA_949774945.1 of Hoplodrina ambigua. Taxonomy (NCBI): domain Eukaryota; kingdom Metazoa; phylum Arthropoda; class Insecta; order Lepidoptera; family Noctuidae; genus Hoplodrina; species Hoplodrina ambigua. The sequence continues at coordinate 12,599,131 of OX458975.1, forward strand.
AACGTTTTCAAAACATTAATTAATGTTATATTATGTTTTACTTACGATATCATCTAGTGGAGAAGACATTAATAAATGTGATAAGAGGAGTACAAAGAAAATCGTTCTGGAAACGAACGAATATTAATAAAATGTTGCATGTTTTTTTTATATAAATTGTATAGCCTTTTCTGTCATAACTAAAAAATATATGGGCTTCGGCCATCTTCGTGTTCTCAAATAAGTACGAACGTCGTGCCACAGAGTTACATTACAGAAGCAACGTTCCTAAGAAACTTCTAAGAAACGATAAGATCTATTATAGAAACAACTCTTTATCGGATTTTACCATTGCGCGTTCGTTTTTCCGAAGGTAAACGATGACTGCCGAAGCACATAACTTTTCTGGTAGATTTGTAAATAGGTACATAATAAACATGAACGAAGATTACACGATCGTAGCAGGGCTTGCTACGCCGTAGCAAGCCGCGTAGCGTAGTAACAAAATCGATTTATATTCTCCTTTCATGAAAACTACGTGAAAAAATTATATGATAAATATATCTAAACATAATGATCACTTATAATAAATAATCTGTTGGAAAATACTAGAACTTTTCACAGAAGGCACATAATTTCTAACACTAACACTTTATCATAAATATATTACTACAAGGTGCAGATTTGCACTTTCGTTAAATTTCAGGAGGTTGTCATAAACACAGAAATAATCAAACAAAATGACGGCACCTAGTCAATGATTCATAAATACTTGTTTATTTTAGTTACTTATGTTTCACAATACATTGTACATTGATACATTGTAAACTCCATGTAACGTCACCCGATTTAACGACAAACTCCCTAAAGCAAAAATATGTAAAGTATTTCAGAATATACCTCTTTTAAAAAACGAATCACCCGTTGCGTAAGAAGTAGGAAGTGTCGCCCGAGTATATCACTGTGAGCGTGCGGGGTCATCGCCCCGTTTGCCTCAACTCAGCGGCAGGATGGTTATTTGAACTAAATAACAAATATTTATTACGTTTTTTTTTTTTGTTTTATGTATTTATAAATAGTTTATTTTTTTTTATAAAAAGTAACTATTTTATTTTATAACTGATTCGTGTTGAGAATCACTAGCATAGTTAACTCCTTGAATTTGAGGAAGCTACTAAACAGCACCTTGTAGATACTGTCTCAGCTACTAGTTTTAACAAAATATCCATTAGACGTAAAGGTAAAACTAGGTCGGGTGTGAGAGTGCCTATCATAGTACTTGAGCATTACATTGTTCTTCGACACATGGACGTAAGCAGGACAGCGTTTCGACAGTCGATTCCCACAAGCATACCTGACGCCGCCATCGCGAATTTTCGCGTTCTTGCTGAAGATAAATCCGTCGACCAGAAGATATACAGTTCCCAAGCTTGTTTCTACGAATCTCACTGAAATATAAAAGGTAGGGGAAAAAATATTAGGTAAAAAAAAAAATGGTTTAGGGCGTTTGTCTTGGTACATAAAGGTACCAAATAAAATAATGAAAGTTAAAGGACAACAAAATATTACGCAAAAAAAAATATCGGTCGTTAAATAAAAACAATAAATGTTCGTAGATTTCAGATTTACATGGAAGGTAAAATATAAGGAATAATCAAAAAAGATCAACAATATCAGAAAGCCAATTACCTAGAAAAAAAAATGTACAATCTAGTCGCAATGTCATCAATGTCCAAAACGACACAAATGTACGTTCGAGGTACTTTTGACAGATGAGATGAGAATGTGGACAGTGTAATAAGTCTGCCGACAATCATTCTGGAGAATTAAACCATATAATAACCATAAGAGTGTATCAAATTATTATACTGGTCTTATTATTGTCGTCTATATAGGCCTTTGCCCTCCTAGGCCTCTTTACATGAAGAGAAGGCATGAGCATTGATCACCACACTTGTTCAAGGCGGATTGGCGATTTCAAACTTTTATTACAAATCCAGGTTTCCTTACAATGTTTTCCTTTACCAATGTCAATGATGTTCAAGAGAGGATGAGGATGAGGAAGGATGAGGAGCTCGTGGCTAAGTAATAACAGCCGCACGGGTCGATCCGTCAGGTTAAGCTACGCTTGCCGGGGTTGGTCCGTGGATGGGTGACCATCTTTACATACCGAGACTCCTCCGTGCCTCGGAAAGCACGTTAAGCCGTTGGTCCCGACTGTCATACGTGTTACTGGGTTGTGGAGGTCAGATAGGCAGCCGCTCCATGTAAAATACTGGTATTCAGCTGCATCCGGTTAGACTGGAAGCCGACCCCAACATAGTTGGGAAAAGGCTAGGCAGATGATGAATGATGTTCAAGAGAAACTTGGAAGGTAAGTAAGACATATGACATTGAAAACCTCATGCATGAGCGGCATACGACATAACCACTGGGATATTACGACAAGTTGAATAAAAAAAAATACATTTCCAAGTAAAGAACAAATCTATGGACTGACAAGTCGTAAATGCAGGTTAAACATAATATAAATAAAACACTGAACATTACATACAGTGATTAAGTAAATATTTTTTTATTCATCTACAGAATATCAAGATTTTTATACATGAAAGATCTTGTCGTTTTTTTTTTCATAAAAGTATTGATCTCGTTAGGCACATACATAAATGTGGTGTATTTATTGGCTCAGAGAATAACAAGATATAATAATAATGATGAGAAATGTCAGTACATAAAAGTAAAATATATTTACATTTATTAATGGTCACAGCTCATTACAACATCGCCTCGAAAAATCAATTCGTTTGTTGTCAGCGTGCCGCCCGAAAGAGCCGTCACCTTTTTATACTGTCATTTAAAAATATATTTTAACGCATACGATTTAAAGCCCTTACTGAATAGCAAATTGTTTTCTTTTGGAGCTGTGCTGTTATAATGAGCAATGTCATTTATTCGTATTTAGCGCATACATATTGTATGTATATTCAAGTGTTTTCATTTAAATGCTATAATTAGGATCTGAATTAGTTAATAAAATTACGGTTACTTTGAATGAATGTATGTAGGTATAGATATAATGTGATGAATATGTATGACTATAAATTCGTATTTATATATTTTTTTTGGGGTGAAGTACCTATTTTCCTGACTAAGGATCAAGATTTATTAATCATTAAAAAAAATGGATAATATCAAATATTGATTTCAAGTTGACTTAAAAGGAACGTGTTTCATTTCCCATACACAAAACGCAACAACATAAAAATATACGCTTCGATTTCAAACAAAATATAATAGTTTTTCAGTCTTACGTAACCTATTCAAGGTGCTAAATGGTTATGAACAGCTAATTATCATTCATACTTATATTTAAAATGCGAAATCAACTCTGTCTGTCTGTGTGTTACGTTTTCACGATTAGGTGCACGTGATGATATAAGGGAATATAATTATATCTAAGTTCAATACAGGCTGTTGTCTATTATGAAGTTCTGTAAATATTTTTAAATATATCTAACGAGTTACCAATAAAATATTTTATATTTTTATTACAGTTCAAAAAATAAACTACTAATTCTTTATCCGCCTAATTTCAGTACCGAGGATAATATTAAATTCTCTACATTTTAGTTGAAAAAGAACACAGTTTTTTTTGGCCATCAACTGGATAATTTTTGTTTTTAATTGTCCGCACACAGTGTGTCTCGGTTTGTAATTAAATATTTATTTTTCGATTGATTTGTCTTGTTTCTATTTTGTTTTTAATGCAAACTGCAGTCTGGTTAATTATTAAGTATAATGACTAGATTATTTTTCACAATTTTTTCACAATCATCTCTTCGAACCTTTCATTTCCAAACACGACATGACCATGTCACAAAAAATATCGTTTTACGACTGCAATAAATAGCGGTTTTAACCGCCATTTTTTTTTTTTCAATATAATATCTAGTTTCAGTCACGCTGTCAAGACAAATCTAATTACACAATCGTTTTTTTATATCCTTTCGATTTTTTAGTCTCTAAGAGGGAATATAGAATTGGAATTAAATAGGTACATAGGTATACTTACAAACTAACATACAGATTTCAAAAACATTACCCTCCTTCTGGGCTTTGCCGCAGTCAGGTAAAAAGACCAATGACGAAGCCGTCCATCTATTAAAATAACTGACCGACAACATTGTCTGTAGCATGCAAAGTAACGTACGCAAAAAACGCTAACGGGTTTAGAGAACGAGACGGCGAAATAACACGGTCTAATTATTAAATTAAAAACTTATATACGTAAAAAAAAAAGACATTGATTTTCAATATCTCAGTAACCATTAGGTTAAGGAACGATCGAACAAGCTATTTGGTTTACAGACAAAAATAATTATGTTTCTGCTACATTCATTGTTATTTTGTATTCACTTTTTAAGCTTATGGTGCCTAATAATTTGGAGTGACACACTCGAAACATTATTTAAGATTCGATGCAAGTTAGCTACCTGTATACCAAATGTAGTGTTTGACCGTACGATCCAAAATAAAAAATAAAAAACGGCAATGACTGGAAATGACTTTCGGCTTTGCATTAGGTCTTTGTACACCCTGTATATATTCAGTACTACCTCCATAAGTCTACTTTATTATATACAATCCGAACTTATTAACATAAATTCCAGGTGCTTCATGGTTGTGCTCAGTCTGCGCCATGATGATCCTGTTCTCCCTGGACAAATTAATGAAAGCTTTGCACTTCCTCGATAGCGATTTGGAACATACGTACTTCGTTACACCGTGTCTTTTGAGATAGCTCTTGCAAAAAGTGTACCCATCTAGTAGTATTAGGGTAGCATCCTGTATTGTTGTCACAAATCTTGGTTCAGCTGTTGATGTTTAAAGGAATATGAGTAATAATTCTATGGTTGCATTAATAATACATTTTTTTTTGCTACTAAATTATGTATCTACTTCATTCTTATGTTTATCTTCCCGTGAATTGTAGTTTAAGTAAATAGTTATACTGTGATCATTTCCGTCTGATAACGGTACGTTAAAAAGACATACATTTTCAATTAAAAGCGTTCGTTTTTATTGGTAAAAATAGGCTGTTTTAGAAGCACTTCCATCTTACAAAGTTAAATTTTTTTAACTTGAAAGAAATGTTGCATTTCTTTTTTTGCACCACGAAATCCGAAGTAAATCGAATGCGATTGGCCAATTACTAGAAAGTACTACTTACCTGATAATGTTTCGTTTAACTTTATAGGGTTCCGTACTTAAAGGTCCACAAGGAGAGACCAAGGGATCCTGTTACGAAACCTGTCATCATTCTTGCCACTGAGTTGTATCTGTAGACCCGTAAATAGACAACAACGAGAAAAATACATTGCTCATTATATATGAATTTATTTATTCTTTTCTTTATTATTGCTCGAATTAAGTAGACATATTCTTATATACTAAATTGTATACTTCCATATCACTAATAATTAAAATGATTACACATCATTGATCGCTAAAGAAAACTCAAATCAAGCAATTAAAAATCTTTTCGTACTTTGTAGTACCTACCGTTACTTAACGTCGCATATTTGAGAGGTTCATGATCATGTGTGATGTCATACTTGACGATGACGTCACGAGGGTCGACGTTGACATAAGCCTTGCATTTCTTGCTGGAGGCGAAGGAACATTTGTACCGTGTGACACCAACGTTGGTAGTAACGCCTTTAGAAAAGCTGTGACCATTAAACAGTAGCAACTTATTTCCTCCTTGCAGAGTAATATATTTTGCTGTAATTTGTACAAACACACGTTTTAGTAAAGCGCTTCAAAATATGCCTTACTAGCTTTAGCCCGCGACTTTGTTTGCACAGTCAGAAGAAAAAGTTACGGATGCGGATGCGGAGGTGCCATTTTTCGCGTAAGTTCCGCAGTCACAGAAGCGGATGGAGGTTCGGTTACAACCCTAGTACTGACTGCATAAGTCTTAATCAACACTAGGTAATTCCAACGTAACTAATGTTTGTTACGCTTTCTCGCACAGACATAGGCTACTTTGTACTTTGTTTGCGTTTGCAATATTCCATATTCATATCATTTCATATTCATTTCATGACTGCCTCGTTGGTCTAGCGGTCGCAAGCGCGACTGACGTGCATGAGGTCTTGGGTTCGATTCCCAGGTCGGGCAAAGTGTTATTGGGTTTTTCCATCAGGAATTTCTCAGTAGCAGCCTCGGAGTCTGGATGTGTGCCCGGTTGATGGCAATAGGCTCGCCCCCTATTACATGGGACTAAAAAAAACATAACTGGCGAAATGTGGGTGTACTGATGGGTACACCTCTGCCTAACCCTTTGGGGATTACAGGTGTGATGTTATGATATTCATATGGACGAAGTCGAGGGCAGAAGCTAGTGTTCTTATAAAACCGCAGCTGGTGCAGGCTAACTTTAGGGTACGCCTAGCACGAATATTGTGAAGTAATATAGTAACGCAACCGTATCGATGACGTAAGAGCCAATTGATCTTTTTAATGCAACAGTAGATCTATAGTTGGTGTCTTTTGGTGTGGCAATAGCAGTCAATAGTCTTTGTCCTAATATTTCCTTAAGAAAATCAGAACGTTACCTATATTTATCGTATAGAGTGACCCGGCACTCGACCAGCACCGCCTCGCCTCGAGCGGTTTGTATTCTTTGTATGTAGTACTATGGGTATAGCTAGCATAAGTATAGCCGTAGCTAATGTAGTGAGATACCCGTAGTATGGAGTACTATGGGTATCTTCTACATGGCTCTTACGTCATCGATACGGTTGCGTTACTATACTACGTCACAGCTCACGACAACAGCTCCGGAGCGCCACGCCCGTGGGCTGACCACGCGCGGGGACGTCGAGTGGACCACTCGGTAGCCATAGCCACCCGATGCATAGCGATGATCAGTGACAAACTACTCATCTATTCGGTGGGTCTAATGAACGATGAACTTAATAAAGAAGAAGTTAACAATTTTATTCTTGATTTTTAAATGAGAATCTGCCAATAAATGTCGATAGGTCAATGACCGACATTGCTATATTTTTGTTTATTAGGTATTATTGTAAAAAACGTGAATTTTAAATCAAATAAAAAATAATCAAAATATTCAACTTTATTCGTGCCTAATTATATTATGTCATACAAATGTTACCCTATACAATAACATTTTTATTTATTTTCTCTTTAATTTGAACCACATTTTACAGGACAGTTAAGACACATACATTAGAGATTTTAGGCTTTTTTTAGTTGGATTTTGTATGATAATTAAGGAAGTATCACAATGTAAGTAAATAACTGTATTATAAATCTAGGCTAGCATTTTGTAGTAATGAGCCCGGTACAGTCCATTCTCGAATTGCAAATATTGAGTAGCTTCATGATTATGTTTCGTGTTACACTTGACGATGACGTCATCAGCGGTCACATGAGCGAATGCTTTGCATTTTTTGGAAGTTGCGCTAGAGCACTTGTATCTGCTAATACCGAGTACGTTCGTAGCGCCTTTAGAAAAAGTGTAACCGTTGAACATTAGCAGCCTATTTCCCCTTTCCAAAGTTATATATTTTGCTGTAAATTTTATAAAGAGATAGTGTTAGAAGATTTATTATTAATTTAACCCGTTAGTTGCTGCCATATAAGGCACATGTGCCCGATGTTAGTGGAAGTTTGACTTTTGATATTTAGCCCAGCACCCAATGCGTTAAATAACCACCGAAGTGTGGTCACTCAGATTTTGTATCGTTTTGATAGACTTGTTCAATGATTCTCCAATCCACGCGATTTCATACGATGATATGCCAGCAATACACTCGCGGCGGAATCCTCTACGAAGGACGTGCGCAACTTTGGGTCCGCGTTCAAGGATATATAGTACTGGCTTTAAAAGACGACACACACAAAAAAAAAACAAAAAAAAAACACAGTTATAAAAAAAAAATCTGTTTCTTGAAATAAAAGCTGTCGCGCATTATTTTCTACTTTTTATTTATACATTTCAATACCCTATTTTGTATTTTACTTCAAATTACGTATTTTATTAACCACTGAATTAAATTCTACATAATTTTCATCGATTGTCCAAAAAATTCTACTAACAATAATTATGTAAATTGATATATCAAAATGTATTAATTAGTCATACATATTGAATATTTTCTTAGTGGTCTATGATTACATTCAAGATTAGACTTTATTTCTTAAAAGCTACGACTAGATATCGACTCATAACATTATGTGACGTTTAGCCATCTAATGACTGCTACATAAGTTTAAAAATACAATAAATCTTATTTTTGACTACAAAGTCCAATGGTTGGATTTTAATCAAAGACTGTAATAGTAATAAAGTATTTTTTTAGAACGATAAAACCCGACTACTCTTGGTTGATCCGTTGAGATTAAAATATTCTTACGAACAAATTACGGTAACGGTAATAATATCAGATTTGTCCATAATATGACCAATTACTGAACCGGTAATCATTACAGATCTGTCCAAATGACCAATTACTAAACCTGTAATAATTTCAGATCTGTCGATAGTGCCCCATCTCAACAGATCACCCTGTACTATTATATAATTGCAGTCGGGACCTATACTATGAATAATTATTGAAAAACAGCTGATCCCGCCTCATGGCGTTAAAATGAATAACAATACTATTTGCTGAAATTTGTTCACTTTTTAATTCTTTAAGATACAAACGGATATAGACACATAAATACTAATATATAAGTTATTAAAACATTACCCTTCTGTTGGGCTTCGCTAGTAAAAGTTGCATGGCTATGTCCAGCTGGCTTTGGGGGTCATCTATTAATCACGTGATATTTTTGTCCAGTTTAACTCCCCCCCTCCCTATCTATACAGGTACCTATAATCTAATTTGTCTAATACAATTCTGGCAATTTTTTTGGCTTAGAAATCGCGCATTTAACGATACAATGTAACATATGTTTTCTCACGTTGTGATATTACTTTTTTTTCTGAAACCCCCCATTTTGAGACACACGTGATTAATGGACGATCGGTTAAAACTTTGCGCGCTCGTGCGCTATAAGACCTACACCTTCTGCCACCGACCGTTATTCAACTGCGAATATTTTGGAGGCTCGTGATTATGTTTAGTGTTATATTTAATTATGATGCCATTTGGTGTGATGTGGGCGTATGCCTTGCACCTCTTGGAACTGGCACAAGAGCACTTGAACCTGGTGACGCCGAGAGCGTTTGTGTTGTTCTTCGAGAACGTGTAGCCGTTGAACAGTAGCAACCTATTCCTCCAGTCAGTTCCGCGTTCCAGAGTTATATATTTTGCTGTAAATTAAATAAAGACACATTTTAATAGAAGCACTTCAAAATTGGTTTAATTTTTACTTGCAATCTGTGGCTGCCAGCAATATTGTTAGTACAGCCTGAAATTATTTAGCAATATACAGCATTAATTTGAGTATGACCCTACCATTATAAGGTCTTGTGGATGATCCCTTCACCATTAAAAAGTATTAGTAGGTATATTAATTTTAGATTATTTATTAATAATATATTAATGTGTAACGTTATACAATTATTCATGTGTAGGGTAGGTAATGCGTGTGACTTAAGCCTGAGCTAGTCTAAAGGTGACACTACACCAAAGCGGAGGGGAATATACATGGTTAAGGTGAAAGTTATATGTATATTTTATTATCATAGACTCTTCTCAACAGTAAGTAAATAAAATAAACGATTAACTAGTAATGCGTATATTTTTCTAAAAACATATCTCTACTGAATTGTCTCAATTATTTCTTGGGCTACTACAGATTTTTTTTTACTATACCTTACAATTCGCAAAAATACTATGTATATTAACAGACTATAATTCTATTGCATTGCGCTGCAAAACAGTTCAAATTACTTACGAAAGTATGGAGTTACCCAGCGGATGAAAGGTCATCACTCATTATCGTTAATTACCAGCTCCGGTCCGACACTACAATGGCCCGGTCGGAGCCGCGTCAAAAAATCGAACTGTTAGATGCCAGCGCAAAGCATCCGAGTAGTCAACATTTTAATTTTGTCATTATAAAATTTACTTCAGTATATATTGAAGTAAATTTTATAATGACTTATTTAAAGCTCAAACTTGAATGGCAAATTATTTGCAGTGTCGGAGAGGCGCTGTTAAAGTAGGCGATAACCTCAACAATAATCATAACTCCCCTCTTTTCAAGCCGTGGTTTTGTAAGCGCAGCAAAATGCTACAATCCAGCAAAAATAGGTCAATGTACATCCTAAACTAACGCTTACAATACAAACAGGTAATTAAGTACTTCGAAAAGTGGCGAAATTTTTGACATGAGTTGGTTTAATATGGCAAAAATACACCCTGGGGTTTACAATCTGTGACACGTGTCAATTCTATATCGATAGAATTTTATTTCTTTTTTCTACTCGTATTAACTCTTAGGTATCTGCCGTCTTTCGTCTTGAAATACTGTGGAGGTTCATGGTAGTGCTCTGTGTTACTTCTTAGTATAACGTCATCGGCGCTGACGTGGGCATATGCCTTGCACTCCTCAGATAGCGAGCTGGAACAGGTGTAGCGAAAACCTCCTTTGGCAATACGACTGTTCTTTGAATAGCTGTACTTATTGATGATTAATAGCTTCTGTCCATGTTGTAAAGTTATATAATGTGCTGTAAAATAAATTAATATATTATTCTTAGTCTTTTTTTTAATAGGAAGTATAAATATAACCTACCTGCTAGAAAAAGCCACATTCATTTGTCACTAAACAAAACATGACCTTAGTGTTAATGCATAAAAAACGTTACGTTATTTAAAAACATTTAATATTTAATTAAACTTTATTTATTTATTGAAGTCTAACAAAATATTCGTCAAGGGGCTGACTATTAGTGTTGCCAGAATGTATTTTATTTTATTTCTAATATAATAATTACACTTTCACATATCTGCCGTCTTCAACCTGCACATATTTTATAGGTGTATGATTGTGTTCCAAATTGGCTTTAATGATGACGTCATCTGCTGAAATATGCGCGTACGCCTTACAGCTTTTGCTTGCAGTACTGGATGAGGAGCAGCTGTACCGGGAACCTCCATTGCGGATATATCCACTTTTAAAGAAGGTGAAACCGTTTAGCATCAGAAGTCTCGACCCACGGACCAGGGTTATGTATTGTGCTGCGGATCATAGGACCAAATTTTTTTAAAAGGGTATTTTGTTAGTTCTCGTTTCCAAGGACCTATAACGGCAATGCATCAACGATAAGATATGTATCAATAGTATGTAAACTTTATTATGTTTATATTATATGACACAGCCACAATACCGTTATAATAAAATAAAATAAAAAGTTCAATAAAAATGCAACTTCAGGTATATTTCAAAATAATGAGATCATTTCACATTTTTGGCAATAGCTACCAACTTATACTCGTAGCGTTTAGCGCTGATCAATCTAAATTCATTTTTATTAAAATATAATAGGCAGAGATGTTGCATTTCAAAATTGCATTGGTCTCCACTGCTTGTTTGATTATAATAAAATAGTTTTTATGCAAGGTATTTTGTAAGGTCCTTTTTGTAAAATATTGTAACACATTTATTTAGAAAGAGTAAGTATGGGCTCATTATTCTCAGTACGAAATTGCCTTTCAATTTGGGCAACTAGATTTTTTTTTTGTGCATGGCGTTCAGAAGTAGTTTGAAGTATAAATAGTTTGACTTTGACTTCGGTGACGGGAAGTGCAATTTTAAACTGAAACATGTCTTCTGTTATTATAATTATTAAAATGATTTTTTATTGGTTTTATTTATCAAATTGAAAACCGGGTAGGGTAAATGCGGGTTCCTTTAGCCCTGTAAGGAAACTTTAGCGCTGAAAATACGTTTGACAAGAACTTCTCGCTTCCTGAATGACATCAAATCTTCTTATTCGAGAAAAAAAATTACTATTATTTTTTTCAAGTTTTAACGTCTTTCCGTTTTAGCCAAAGTTTTCCTACAGGAATAAAGTAACCCGTATTTGTGGTACTGAAAATTCAAGCAAAATTTTGGACGTGTATAAAAATGGTGTAAGTATTTGACTAATATTTAAATCTTAGAGCACCTTTATTTTGTGTACGCTTTTTAGACGCTTCGACAGATTTATTCGTCATTTTTTAATAGAATTACTCATTCTTATTACATTATTGGTTATATTAAAAGTGTATAAATTAAAAACAAATTTCACAAATAAAAATATTTTAACGCTCTAAGACCTAAATTTTTTAATAAGATTTTGCCATTGTGCAGCGGTTAGAGAAGGTACCGGTGCAAAAATAATAATATTCTTTGCTTTTATAAAGTATACTTATCAATCTAATTTTAAATAACGGACTAAAATATTATTGACTAGCATTTACTACAATTTACAATTATTTTGAGATCATAAAAGAAACAGTTGCAATCAAACTGTCTAAAAAAATAAATGAAGAAGATGTGAAATATATATTAATAAAAAGTGCGCGCGTTATCTACTAAACAGCATGATTGCAACACTCTCATTTGAGGTACGGTACCTGATTAAAAAATATTTATTTATACAAACAAAACAATTTTTATGTCTATTATTACGTAATAATAATAAGCTCTATTATGTACGTATGCCGTAGAATACTATGACCCAATGTTTGCGTTAGTCGGGGTCATAAAATGTGAGAGTGCGATAATACGAGACGCAAACTACTCTTAAGATTTAAGACCGCGACTGCCACAAGTCTTGGTGTTTAGTAAAACTATACATTAAACTCTTATATTTTTAAGATCACTCATTTTCTAGCTTCATTAAACGGACGACAATATTATGAAGACTGTTTTAAAGTTATCAACAGTTAAAAGCAGTAATTCTTATTTTTTAAGAAATTAATGCTTATTTTAAACTTTAATGGTAGACAGAAATAAGGTACAAGACCTTAAAACAGGGAAGTATGACTCATGCCTAAAATATGATATGCAAACAGAGAATTTGAACTGTTAACGTCACTTAATTTAAATGATATAGAAATAAACATATCTATCTCCAAAAACATTATTAAACATTTCAGAACAAAAGTGGAAGACATTTTTAGGAAGACAGAAAGAAATACACAATATAATACTCGTAATATAACCTCATTCACCACCTCCACAAGTAAAACTCCTGGAGACAATGATAGGTGGCCTATTTAGGGAATATCAAATAATAACACTAAAGGCCTGAGGCCAGATGTGGACGGCCCGAACGGATTTTAAGATCAAAATTTGGACGTCGTCAAGTTAGGTGGACCGACGATCTGCTCTGGGAAGTAGTAGCAACTAGGTGTTGTGTTAAATGGCGTGGTATTGCAAAGCCCACCAAGAGACTACCACAAGGTAATGAATACCAGTGCTACTACTACTACCAGTTAATAGTTTCGATTTAGTTACATGAACTGCAGCGCAAATGCAATTTGGCAGATAGCTTGTAGTCCAAATGAAGACCGTCCACATCTTTTACGAAAACAAAAAACTCCTCAATTTCTTTATAACTATAATAGATGAATCTAATTTTACTCATCAACGACAGTTTTTCGTTGTCTTTTCCTCACAGGAGTACTGAAAGGAGAGTGTGTGTGCTCCATGTTGCTTCTCACTATCGTCATGTCATCAGCCAAGTGCAAGTAGGCCTTGCATTTGTGCCATCGGTTCTTGGTACAGCCCCATCGGAAGCCACTCTTCGTTCTGCTCTGCTTGTAGTACGTGTAGTCGTGGTAGATCAGCCGTTCCTTTCCTCTGGTCGTCATGAATATGTTAACTGAAATTGTACCTCATTAACTTTTGCTAGACGCCATTTAAAATTTAATTAGACAAAACTGCACAGCAAATAGGACTACTTCTTAGATGTTTATTGCATAAGGATCTGTGATGGAAATAAGATTCAAAAGTAGTGAAAGTTGGTTTTACTTTAATACATTAAAGTTTTACATGATTTTATTTTGTTGCGTGCATTTACCTTCTTAGTAATAATAAGTTAATTTACTCACTTTTATATAAATATATCTAAAGTAAACTACAAATTATTATTAAATAAGTACTGAAATTTTAATAAATAATTTACACATATCATAAATTCATAATTACCACTAAATTCTTTGGATTTTTCTCCAATGATATCCGGTTTACAGTCTAAAATATAATCCCATTGCATTCTTGTGAAGAGGTCTTGTTGGATGATGGTGCTCATGTTTAGAAATATATATAACGTTCATATCACAATCCAAGTGGATGTATGACCTGCATTTTGAAGAGTTTGTACACGACCATCTGCTGTTCAGCCCATGGCCAACTGCCCATCTTCTATAGTAAGTGAAGCCATTGAGAATGAATAGCTCCTTCCCATCAACGAGCTTGACCAATTCGCCTGTTGGATTTGAAGCTGGGTTAGATTTTACCGATATGTTTGGTTATTGAATAACTTTAACACTGTTTCTGTTTTATGTATCACAAAACACAGAAGCAAGATAATTAAAAAAACGTCCCATTTTAAAAGTCGAAGCAATATCATATTCATTGGCGGTTATTGCTATCGTGCAGTTTAGTAGGGTCATTACTCTTGCTGATGTTCTTTAACTTAATATTATAAATCTAGTATTCGCTCATTCAAGTTGCTTGCGCATGATAAATAAAAGATCTACAATCTACATTGAATAAATAATCTACATTAAAAAAATGGGTTTATTGCAAGTACTATGCAACTTTCAACATTAAAACCTTGTTAGATTTTTAACTATGTATGAAAGAATCAATTTTAGTCATTGTACTGGGACTAATTGGACGTGAGAAAAGAATGTAGACATTTCACAAGGTTATCAGGTTAATTTTCGGATCTGAGTGCCTACACAAAAAGGCCACATAGAGATCAAAACTATATTTTCAACATTTTTAAGCAGTAATGATATTGATGTTTTCTAATAATAACACACTTGATTTTTAATAGCTTTGTTATATAACATTGACCACGTTTAATTTGATCAAATCTAGGCTTTGAATATTAACACTAAAAAGCTTAACCGGTCTAGCCCGAGCTGACTTTTACCGCTAAGTCAGTTCGGTCAGAACAATAGAAAATCAATTGTGTCTCAAGTTATTAAAGCTTAACATATTTTCCGGAAGACGATTGAACAAACTTCGTTGGTGGATGATTATGTTGGTGGTTTCTGAAGAGAATATTATAATCATTGCTAAGACGCAAGAACACATTACAATAAGATTTATTGCAACACCAGCGGTCCCCGCGATTGGAGGATCCCTTCTTATAGAACGGGTACCCGTCTACGAGGAGTAAAGTTCTACCGTTCATTAGTTCTATGAATTCGAGATTTCCTGGCCAATCTGAAACAACAGGTCCTTTCAAAACACTCGGGTTATCGGTGATGACTGTTATGTATTTGATGTACTGCAACTTCATACTTTACCTTGATGATTATTTCGTCCTAAGCTCACATTGCATAGCATGAGACTATTTTTATTTTGTTGCAAATTCTTCGTTTGTACATATAGTACAATACTTTTAAGTCAAAATAATGCTCTCTCTCACTTTTATTTCTATATAATGCTTAAGAGTAGGATGGTGATCTTAAAGATCCCAATAACGGAATTGACACGAGTAACTTGTGAGGTTCCAAAACCAATGACAATTGAATAGTTAAAAGTTTTAATGAAATGAATAAGAAATTATACAATAGTACTTACAATGTCGTAAAATAGTAATTATTCACTAATCTTAGTAATACAGGCATATAGTGTAAATATAAATGTAGTCGGTTACATGTAGAAATAGTTTTTAAAATCACAATACTAAGAAATTCTACTTTCAGTTTTCTACAAGACTCCTTTTTAACTTATGCTACTTAAAGAAGTATCCAAAAAATAAAATATCTTCACAAACAGTTGAATTAAACTACTACTAACTTCGTATACAAAAGTGTTTAGGTAAGTTGGTTACAGTCTTGAAATCAGTGAATTTTCCGAATAATAAAAAATGAGATCTAAATAAAATGCCATAATTTCACAAAAAATTAAGCATGCAGTCTTAGTATAATGATTATTTTCTCCACTAGTTTACATGACACGAATATTTAATTACAAACTATTCTTCTAAGAATAAGCTCTATTAAAACTAGGACAAATATGTTTAAGTACAATCAAAAGTTGCAAAGGTTTTGAAAATGTTGTTTCGGGTTTTAACTAAAGCGTTTGATTTCTATAAGTCCATGACAATAGGCATGATGACAGTAACGCAGATTCATTAAAACAGTTAATTTATAATAGTAAACAGGTTTCAAGAATTCAAAAAATATATTAATTTTTTATGTTAAAAATAAGATATTTATGATTTTTAAATAAATTATTTAAGGGAATACAGGTGATCGCCATTTTGCGTTAAACGGTACTTAGACCGAATTACGCCATCTCGGCATAAGCACAGCTATCACTTGTCAACTCAGTGTGGTTTTAACCACTCATTAAATACTACTTTATTATACTGGCTAATCACTGCACTGTGGCGTTTATAGCCGAGGTGACGTCACAAGATGTCAACATGACACTTGCTATCGTTTTGGTACGAAAATTTTACTCGAAAGGTTAAGGCGCTTTGCACACGGAGCAACTTTTGTAGCAACTGGCAACTGGCAACTTTCTGGCAACTCGCTGTTTACATGTAATTCAATTGGAGTGCGCACACAGAGCAACTCAAGTTGCGAGTTGCGGCAATCGTCAACAGTTTTCAGTTGCGGCAACTAGCAACTTATTTAGTTGCTAGTTGCCGCAACTAGCAACTGTCAAATATTCGATTTCACACCCTCCCTCCCTCGCCCTGTGCCCGGCATAGTGTTGCCATTAACTTAGTGGTTTTTCCCACTAAGTAAACACTTCTTTTTGGGGTAATGTGTAAAATTCTATTATAAAATACTTCTTGATATTCCCCAACTAAATGTTCTTGATATTCCCCAACTAAATGAGAGAAAATTTAAACCATGCATAAAACGCACACTATCTAATTAAGCATTACTATAAGTTAGATGATTATATCACGGACAAAAATGCTTGGCTAAATGCTAGTCCTGCTCCACAGCCACTCGGGCTCACTAAATAGGATTGTTTTTTAAGAGAATGATGTTACTTACCCTCTTTTTTGTCGACCTGAATAACTTGTACCGTTATCAGTACGATTACTTTTTCTTTTTTTACATACTACAGTCATCTAACGGATAAGTACACTGAAAGTGTTAGTATTGTAAATTTATTTCAATTTTGTTTTTGAAAACCATCAACCTAAAACTAAAAAATTCCCAATCCACCAGATCTAATGGTAATACCGCTTAGTTTGCAACACTGCAACTCGGCTAAAAAAGTTGCTTACAAATTGCCAAAAAGTTGCGGCAACCGGCAACTTTATGGCAACTAGCAACTTTTACAGGAAACTTTTAAAAAGTTGCCAGTTGCGTCAACTTAAGTTGCTCCGTGTGCAAAGCGCCTAAAAGTAGAATATGTTATTTTTATAGAAATATACTGATATTCGGTAATAGCAGTACGGTAAGTATCAGTTAGACTAGTTTTTTTTTTCAAAATTAGTCAACATGCCTATTCTGTGTACCGTGTAAGAAATATTTCTCATAGTTTTCAGAAATATAAGCTTTACTTTATGGTAATTACATTATACCAAAATAAATACAAAGAAATTTCTACTCGTAATTGTAATCAAAATAGCATCGGGGGTTTAACAGGGTTCAACACTGGGCCCATTTTTATTTTCTACTTGACCTTCAAAATATTCAGTATATTATTACCAGCGTTTAGCAAGTTCTTTTATAATATAAAAATATGTTTTGTACGATATGCAAGTTAAGTCCAAATTGATAACTAGCTTATAGAATAAGCAGTCTACATGAAGTATCTACTTGTATTAATAACCAACAGTCAGATTGAGATAGCCTCTAAGACCTACGTAATAAACGTGGTTAGTATAAATCATTATTATAATGGTAAAATGATTTAAGTTCGCAGAAGCATGAATTTCATTTCATAATTAAAAAATATGTTTTCTATGTCATTGATACATGGTTTATCAAAATTACGGATAATATATGTTGCAGTATAAAAATATACACAAATATTAGATACACGTTTTCACTATAGTCTACATTCTTAGTGTTAAATGCAAGAATATGTTTTATTACTACGCTACAAACTATAAAAATGCTTGATCGATCACAATTATAATACTGGATGCGTTATCGAAAGGCAAACGAAATATCACACGAGTTACTACAAAAAAATAAACTTAAACATTGGTGTTACTTCTAATTTTAAAGACACGTTTAGTAAAAGGCACTTTTTAATGATATTTGATAACTCTCCTAATTCCTACTACGATATAACTACAATAATAATATTCAGTAAAATTATACATGATTATGGTAAATTAGAAGACAAGATGATATAGGTACTTTAGTAATTAAAAATACATTTGATGTGGTTTGATTAGGTTCCATATAACACAGTACTGGTGTTTCTCTTTTGTTCTTATTTCCAATGATTAACTGATACAACAAAAGTACATACATATGCACCGAACGAATATTAATCGAGAGAGTAGCAATCGAAACCGTAGTTCAATAGTGGCAAATTGAAAATAAATCTAAGGCCACGCTATCAGGGCTTATAACCTAATTAGGAACAAACATTATCAATTTTGATGTAAACAATGAACAAGAGATCTACAACGAGAATAAAAACAGACCAAAATATGGCGTCCCTGCTTCATAGTGTAAAGATTACTATGGCTAATAATGCAAGGAATCAGCTAAGCATATACATGGTGAAATCCCGATATCATGTCGCAAACTTTTGCCATAGATTCAATTTTTGAATTTTTGCCATGAATTCAAAATTCCTACCACCATGTATGCATAACATCACGCTTGTATTTTCCGAAGGGTTCGGCAGAGGTGCACCTACAGTACACCCCCAGGATATACTATATGTACTGGAAGAATATAATATAACATCAAATTCTACCGCATTATCCATAAAACTAAACTAGGTCCTCGTGGTTAACGTGGTTTTGGTGAGATAAACAAATTCTATCACAGTCGCACGACTGTCAAACTACAAATGGAAGATAAATATGGAAAGATCTAAGTCGAACCACATGCTAGCGAGCGGTTATTAAACTCTGTTTTAGTTCTTATGTCATGACAAACTCGCAAATTAACTTAAGCAGTGTTCAAAAAGTAGGATTACGAAATTTAACACTATCAATGCCCTGCACACGGCTCCTGGGTAGAACAATAATTCGTTCATGTGCCCATAACTCGCTTCCCGAGTTATATTTGGATAGCTATGGTTGACATGTGATCATATCCAGCACCACCTATCGGTAAATCAGAACATGCTAATAAGGTTACCAAAAATAAACTAGCGGTAAAACTATAATATAACCCTGTAACTGGCTACAGGTGCTTAGGCGTAGAGGTCCCGTAACGTAACCATCGTGACGGGTTAATATATATTAACGAGATTCATTGTAGGGCATATAAATCGGGCATGTAGTCTATATACTTTGCAGTGAAAGTATTAAAGTGTGCGTCAGGATGTGACGTCATCTAAGATGGTAAAATTATGACTAAAAATCAAGTGTCAATGGAGATTAGCACTTCTCACTAGAATTCTAATAACTGCCAAATACGCTATGAGCTGCCAAATAATTTTGAAACGGAGTTAAAGTGCGATAATGTTCGTTCATATTTGTGTTATTGTAGTGCCCTATCTTCAGGGTCTCCTGCTTAGCATCTTTCTTTACAAGCTTGGGTACAGGTGTCTTCATTTCTTTCTTCATGCTTGGAGGATGGCTGTGATAGATATTGGCTTTCAGGACTTCGAGTCTGTCAGTGATGATGAGGTGTGCCTTGCACTTCCACTTGGAGCCATATGCTGTGCAGCTCCAACGGTGGGCGTTGGTCCTGGCTTTCAGGTGCTTGTAGAAAGTAAAATTGTTCAGGCGTAGATTGATCCTACCGCTTGGACGGAGGTAGAATTCGACTGTTGGAAAAACATTTTGGTCAGTAAGAAGGGTAATAGAGAGACTCGGATTGTTTTTTAATAAAATTGTCTTGATTTCGTTTCTCAGATCATTTTAAGTCAGAAGGGGCTTTACCTTCTGTTTTCTTGTAAACATAACACTTAAATAATAAAGGACTGCTTTCAAATACTCAATAATATATATTTTTACATAAGTATTTTATAATATAGGTATAGGTCTCGATGAAGATCTTTAATCAAACTGAAAAGATAAAACGAAAAAACTTTCATTTGATTTTAATAAGCGACTTTTTAAATACAAAACAGTATTTAATTATAATACATTTCTCTATAATCTAGGTTAGTATAAATCAATAATCACGTAAAGGCATATTTAGTAACATGTTGTGTTTCTACATTTTTTTAAGGTTGCTCTAGACTTGTACGTTTAAAACTGTAGGCCGTCTGTTCCCTTCAGTGTGAACTACATAGCGAATACAGATTGAAGAGCGCACTTGACCTATTTCAAATTGAACGACGGATACAGACGTTTAGGTTCCCGACAGGGCGTGCGAATATAGTTCAACCTTAACACAACATGCGATATTATATTTATTTTTACTTATTAACATGATTTATTACATCAATCTAATACTAAATATTATTGCAATCACTACTTTATCACCTACTTCTCTTATAATGAATTATTTAATATCGTTCAACTATTTTCCGTCAATGAAATAGATAACTTGACAATGGTGCTGATTCCCTTGTTCACAAACTAGACTAAATATAGAGAATTGACATCTTTTACTAACATACAGCGAAAGGAAAGGACGGTGACATTAAAGATCTAAGTTAGCGATGTCAAATTAGTTTTGCCTTGAACTTCTCCGTATTTTTAATCCAAACGTTTTAAGATGTCAACTATAACTGATGTGTCAGATTGACTAAATTTGACAGCACATATTTACATTAGTCTCTTTCTTATTTTATTGGACAGAAAAAGATGGAAATAGTCTAATTTTAGTTTAGTTTGTGAAAAGGGAATCGGCACCAATTCGAGGTATTCAAATAACTTAATGTTAATGAATTATTCTTGGCCATGACAAAGAACTACACATTATTGTCTAGGTATATGAGAAAATATCTAGGTACTCATAGTTTATGACGTTGTATTTTTCTGAGAATCCTATCTATGACAGTCCGTTGTTAATTGGTCCTGTTAGATTGATCCTCTTATCTGTAGCACACATGGATTATAAAGATGTTATTGGAAGTTTGGCAGTCTAAAAATGGTCCTCTAAAAACCGGGTTTTTGACAACTTAAACGTCCACGTTTACGCACTTCTACAGCTATTAGTTAACACCTAACATCCAACTTAACACAATTAGTAAACTAATTATTAATATTAAGCTGCGGTACCTACTATCCTAATGAAACCTTGCACCGAGATAGTGTTGAGGTTTACGCAGATTATACATATATGAGCGACAAAATTATGCCGTCTCATTATTTCACATCGACATCACTATAACTCACTATGTTTGACATTAGTCATAATATCGTACCGGCGTGAAATATTGAGACGAGAAAGTTTTGTCGCGTTTGTGCATTTTATTTTATAATATACCTACTCGTCTTCTATTACAGATTACTGGCAAGGAATTCATTTAGCGCTGAATGAAAAAGTGGTCAATGCAGAAACTGTCCCAAATTAAAAAAAAAAACCGACCCCTTGCCCCGGCTTTCTTGAACGAAAATGAACTTAAAATTGATCACTTAAGAGTTCATTTTCGTTCATAAAAAATTGTCAAGTTAACTGCTGTGATACGTTGTTGATAAATGAGTACTTGACATCACCAATCAATTGACATACTTTTTAAGAACTGTCAAAACGCGATTCCCTCATACATTTTGTATGGTAATAAAGTATGCGTCACTTTTTTGCCAACTCAACTGATTAACTATTTATTGATTTCAAAGCAAATAAAAATATCATTTTACTGTAAATTAAAAGTTAATCGAATCTTCAGGGCTAAAATGAATGAATGTCGCGTTTTTTTTTTAATAATTGGAATTATTGATTAATGCTGTCAAATGCCCACAACAGACAACCAATTATTTTTAGTTATACAAACTTGGGAATTTTATTATTCTTACATTTTTGTGCGCATTCCTCAATTCATTCATTTTTATTCATTCCTCAATTTAATTTAGACTAACAACTAAATAATTCCGTGTAATTTTGCATTGTCTTGCTTAAAAAATATAGCATTTTCTGTCTGTACTCAACTAAAACTAAGCGGAGTATTGAGATCGAGTGAAGATTTTTCTTTTTAATTTATTTGTTGCATGTTCAGACAAAAGGTAATAAGGAGTTAGTAAATGACGACAATAATCTAAACTAAGAGTAAATTGCATTATTTTTAAATATTAGTTACACGCTTACTATTTATGATTGAGTTCAAAACATCTGATAATACAAAACAGACCATAAATTCTAAGCTATACAATATTTTATATCTGAATAAAATCGCGTTGTAAGGTCATCCGTGACCTTTTTAAGAAACTTCTGGACCCTAAGATAGTATTAAGTTTAGACTAAGCCGAAACAGATTTTCTCTTAAGAGACAAGCCTTTTGGACATGATGACAACTTAAGATAGCAAGACGTGACATCAACTGCAAAATTATAAAGTGAAATCGTCGTTGATGGTAAAATTACGCATAACTAATATTGTTAAATACCGCGAAAGTGCACATACACTTTCGCAGATCTTACATGAGGGCTAAATACTAGTTTCTATAGAACAAATCGGCTGAATTTTGAACGAACTTGAGTATAACACCGTTTCGTTCAATTGTCATGCGGGTCGACGCCAATGACAATCAGTTACATATCTAAGCAGCGAAATCTCATTATTACTTTTAACTATCAACGACGAAATGTCACTTAATTTGTAATAATAATCCAATACATTTTATTGACGTTGAAAGTATATCTTCACAAACAACGGTCATCTTGTTTAAAAGGCTATTCAGCAGTGTTATTACTCTGTAAATAATCTCTGTCTGTGAATTTATGTGAAGTGAGCGTAAGGTGAAGGTCGCGGAAAGTCTTTGGATACGGGCGGCGTAGGACCGGTCATTGTTTATCTTTTGGGGGGGCTTATGTCCAGCAGTGGACGTCGTATGGTTTAAATGATGAGTGACTGTGATTGTCGCTATACACCTAAGCGGATCGGCAAATTCGGTTCGGCACCATGTCATCAAAAGTTGTATACAGATTGACGATCCGAACAGGCTGACCATTGAACTCACTTCAACAAAATTAACCGAAAGAGATCTTTACAGATGTAGACGACGTTCAAAATCAAATCTTCAACTGTTTTTATTTCTATATTGCTATGGACATGGTGCCTTCCTAAAACCACGCTATATTCATAAGAATAAACAATTCGGTATAACTATACGTTTCTAATATCTATGTTAAAGATCTCTAAATCAGAAGCCAGCGCGGCCTTTGATGCTGGCTATCTTAAGCGCTAGAGGATTAAGCTTTTCCTTGTCCAAATTATTCCTTTTTTTCTGAAACAAAAATATCAGGTTTTATTAGAAACTTTGGAGATACCGTATCATAATATGTAAGGGACACAATCCATCATTATACAGTGCAACATTAATTTAACGAACCTCAATATAACGATTTCCTCGATTTAACAAATTCTGCGAAATCCCTTAGAAACCTCCGATAGTAACACACAAACCTTATTGTAACAAATTGTTTCGTTTATAGAGTATTTTCTAATCCCCTGCAGTTTTACTAATTGTGGCTGCACTATATTATGTTTTTAGAACGATATTTCAGAGCACCAGCACGCCGTTGTGAACAGCCAGTCGAGCCTTTTTGGACATGGACTGGTTGGTCACAACCACATGTCATCATTAACTTTATTTCCTGCAGTTACTTTCCTTTCTACATCACCATCAATAATAAGATTATTGGTCCAAATTTTAAAGTAAAGAGTTTAAATGACACTTACGTCGTTGGTTGTCTTTTGATTTTTAATGCTCTTCCAAGAGTACGTCGACGGCGGGTGAGTGTGCTCCGTGAAGGCCCTCACCACGAACATATCATCGGTGACGTGTAGGAATCCGCGACATGACCTCGAGCCCATCTGAGTGCAGCTCCAACGGAAGCCATCCCTCAAGATCTTGTGCTGGTAGTAAGTGTAGCCCTCCAGCATCAGCAAGTCCTTCCCATTCCGGCCTTTAACGAGGAGTACTGAAAAAAGATATTGTGTCAACTGCTATAGAAAACGATATTATATTCTTGCTCTAGGTTTTAGTCTAATACTGATTTGGCGATTTCTATTTGTTTCATAGTAGGCCTTTCATTTTCTGTAATACAAAAATCAGGCATGAATTTCATGGTTAGTTTTCAACTTAAGTCTGTTTTGGTGGGAAAAATATTTAATTATTGATGATTTCTGGGTAAACAATTTTAATGTGTACTTATTTCGAGATATCATAGTTCTACAGTAAAAATAAATAGCAAAAACTTACCTGCATATGAATTATTAGTCAATAAATGGGTGTCTGTATAAAAAAAAACTTACTTGCTAGTATTATTGTTTCTTTATTATTAATAGATTAACATAATGATCATAATTCCCTTACAATGTAAGTGTCTGGCAACAATGAAATAAAATTACTTTCATCTTTTAATTCGAAACCCGAATGCTCAAATAAAAAAAAAAACAAAGACTATCAAAATCAAAATCAGAAGACGTATTATTACAAAACTACTTTGGTCTCGAGACCAATAACTAATTAGTATTTTTTGTTGAATTTATATCAACATATTAGGTCTTATTGAATTTTTTTTTGTAATAATAGAGCAGATTGAATTCAATGCTGTTCTTGACTGTGATAATTCTTAAAACAGGGCACAGCGCATAGATATACATTACAGATTTCACATCTTAATCGAGTTACTTTTCTCAGTTTCCGTCTTGCGCAATCTCTGCAGCGGTTATATCGTCCATCCGGGTGTAATACTGGCATGTGCAGGGCTGCGTTGCTTTTCAATATTCGACCAGGATCGTCTCCTGTTTCACCTTTCTTAGGATACAATACTGAAATAGATATACGTCTTTTCTTCATTTTAGTTGCTCTCAGTATCCATTTGAGCATTTATTCATTGGCGTAATAAAGAACGTCTCCTATTAAAAAAGCTAGCTTTTCTGATTAATTTTTTGTTTATATTTGAAGCATATATTTTTTTATAATCTTTATTTAATCGCTTGGGGTTTTAATACCTATGGATACGTCAACCCCATTAAATCATATTCATGTAATCTAATACATGGGTGTCTACTTTCAAAATTGTAAAGTATAAAACATTGTCTATACAGCAAGTTCGACCGCACACGGGCCACCGGTCACAAGCTACAAAACGCCGCCACCGACGTATTTCCTATGGTTTCTAAACATTCTATACGGACTCGACACGGTTGACGTCATTGGTCGCCACACTGGCACTTCTAGCTTCAGGTGGCAGCGTTTGTGGCTGTCGCGTGTGACCCTTATCTTTTCCCTATGGAATTTTCTAAACGTTGAAAATTCGTACTATTCAACGTTTAGATTATTTCGTACTATAAGGCCAAACATCTCTACGAGGAACCTTAGAAAAAAACTGCATAGTTATTACTTTGGATCATTTAAAATTATTATACTTATTACAATTAGTGTGTAATTATTATACTTATTAAAATTAGTGTGTTGCAATTTCTAAAACGTTTACATTCAGGTACTACATTATTTTAAAATAAATAACTAATTTTTAGTTTTCGTTACCATAATTATATTTTTTAATTGCAATTTTTACTTTTGCTGTCATGGGGGGCAATGCCCCTAACTTCTAGAAATGATCGCAATCTAATCTCAGTTCTAATATGTACATTTAACCTTAATTGTCGCGAAGATGAGATTGCGACTACATTTTGTCTTCTTATAAAGGCTTGTCTCCTTTATCTGGAAATGAACCGGCCTTTTTAGGTTAAGTCGACATAATTTCCTTTTTCTTGTTATGTTTCCAACCTTAGTGAACTTTTTTTTAAACCTTTTAATAATCACTGAAAGAATTAGTAAAACTACCATATAAATATTGCAGGAAATCTTCATAAGAAAACATTTGCTTCCACCATAGCTCGAAATTTTTTGGAATTCTGACACTCTGAAACAAACTCCAGTTTCGTTTCTAACATGTATGATTCTCTTTTCGTTCCAGGACACTTCGTTGTTCATCCAGGACTACGTAGGCTCCACATTTTCTTGAGTGATAGTCGCTGCACTGCCATAGTGAGCAACCCGACTTTGAAACATGTTTTTTAATATATGTAAAATGGTTGAGCAATACATATGTTTTATTCTGACCTATTTCAAAGAATTTAGCTGCAACAATAATTAATTATAAAGTAAATATTTAATATAATACGTAATATTTTTTCAAAAACATTCAACATGCAAATGTGGCATGCTTAGAAAATAAACTGACAGACTTGATTTTTTTCTTAAAGATCACACGGCATCAGATAGAGATAAGCGGATAAAGGAAAGGTAGCCTATGCCCTTACCGCAGGGGTTCTTAACCTTTTTCTAGTCATAGAATTTCGAAATCTTAGATAGCCGAAGGCTCATTTATCATTGGTCGTATAAATCGTTAGGTACCTGTTCAGAGATAGTTAGTTTAGAATATTAGGTACATGGTAACATCTACATGACAGCACAAATACGGGCGAAGATAAGCGAACACTACCGTCATTAATATGGCTATGAGGCGGCGCGACTGCAGCACCACGCGGTGGCAGTGGCATACAATCGTAGTTCAACTCGCGACCTCGCCGCGTGAGGAGGTTTAAAAGGCGGGCTCAGCCTAAGTTTGTAAAAATGAAAGTTTTTAAAATTATATTGTACTTAATGGAAGTCAAACATTTTAACTTGTTTAATTTTCTCAGCCCCTTTATTTATCCATAAAGTATTGACGTTTGGCCACAACAAACACTATCAAAATTAATTCTAAGAAAGGTCAACGGACTGTGTCTTATTACAAAATATGCTGAGACAATTATGATATTAAAAAAAAAAAACTGATGCTAATCAGTATTTTAAATATTTTGTAATAATACAGAGAATTTAATGCTGCTCTTGACTGTGATAATTCTTAAAACACGGCGCAGCGCATAGATAAACATTACATGTTTCACATCTGAATCGAGATTGTTTTCTCTTTTTCCGTCTTGCGCAATCTCTGCAGCGGTTATATCGTCCATCCGGGTGTAACACAGGCATGTGCAGGGCTGCGTTGCTTTTCAATATTCGCCCAGGATCGTCTCCTGTTTCACCTTTTTTAGGATACAATACTGAAATACATATACGACTTGTCTTCATTTTTATTAGTATCCATTTGAGCATTCAACTTTATTAGTATGATTGAATTTGACATCTGTTCAATTTAATTTTAACTTGCACCAATAAATCTTAATTTAATTTATTTGATTGTTATGTACATAATATCTATGACATGTAATAACTTATCTGACAATTTTTATTTTTAAACCTTTGTCATTTGTATTAATCTGAATTTATTTTATTATATTTTCTTCTTTTTTTTGACAATAATAATTTTGTAATGTCATTTTTATAATTAGATCAACAATAATTAACATCAATATTTGCACACCTTATTAGGTAATACAGAGTACTTTATATCCTTCTATTTGTAAAATCTGTTTATGCCTACATTAAGCAAATAAATAATTTGATCTGATTTGACTTAACAAAGAACTTCTCTGATTAAAAAAAACAATATTTATATTTTAGCCTCCCATTCCCCTACAATAAATTGCACGGAACTTTTCAGAATCCCTATCTTTATATTATTCTGAAATAAATTCCACTTTTGTCATGTGTGATTCTCTTTTCGTTCCAGGTCACTTTGTAGTACATCTAGGACTAGGTCCACATTTTGAATGTATGTAAAATGGTTAAGCATTACATTTGTTTTATTCTGACCTACATATTTCAAAGAATTTGGCTGCAATAAATAATTAATTATGAAGTAAACGATTATCAAAACCTTCAAGGGCATGCTCAGAAAATAACGAGACAAACTTGACTTTTTTCCCAAATATTGGCAACACACGGCAACAAATAGAATTAAGTAGATAATGGAAAGGGGGCCTATGTCGTTAGTGCAGAGGTTCTTAACCTTTTTCTAGTCATTTAACCCTGTCCAAATCTGAAATACATAGTCTGAGAACCATTTACAAAAAAAAATATTATCATTTTTTTTAAGTTAACGATCTGTTTATTATCTACTTCTAAGATTTATTATAAGATGACTTAGTGACAATATACAATAATTAAGCTAAACATAAAACCTAAGAGTAATTATTAAATATGTACAATTTATAAAAAAGACAGAAAGGATAATAATAATATCTTAGGACAACCAACACATCGCCATCTGATCCCAAACTAGGCAGAGCCTGTACTATGGTAACCAGACAACTGATAAATATACTTATATATTTCTAAATACATACATATCATAGATAAATAGACATAGACCGCCATACCGCGGATCGCGGACCGCGGATAGTCCGCCTTTGTACTTTTTTGTTGCATAAAGTTTAAATAAATAAATTAAAGGATCCTCATAGGGCATCAAAAAATTCGTCCGCATCTTGTCAATGGGGCAAGTGACCAAAAGGTTGACAGCATTGCCACGTTGTATGGCATTGCTGATTCTTTGGCCTAAGAAAAGGCCAGCCCTCTGGACATGAGAAGAATCGACCAGTCACTTAGCGATGTCCCGAAAAACAAGGTGAGCGCTCAGACCCCATGCCCCAAGTGTTTCAACCCCAAACGGCTCAAACACATAATTTTCTATAATATTTTGTGATATTATATAAATTTTAATGCTGATCTTGACTGTGATAATTCTTAAAACACGGCGCAGCGCATAGATAAACATTACATGTTACACATCTGAATCGAGTTTCTTTTCTCTTTTTCCGTCTTGCGCAATCTCTGCAGCGGTTATATCGTCTATCCGGGTGTAACACAGGCATGTGCAGGGCTGCGTTGCTTTTCAATATCCGCCCAAGATCCTCTTCTGTTTCACCTTTCTTAGGATGCAGTACTGAAATAGATCATGGTCTTGTCTTCATTTTTATTGCTTTTAGTACCCATTTGAACATTCGACATTTGCATAAAAAGATATTCTGATTCAAAAACAGTCAAAGCACAGCCTTTTTTGATTTCACTAATTATATTTGCAGCATCTTTCAATGGATACTTTTTTGTTATATTTATTTAATTACCTAGTAGGGGTTTTTATCTCTGAATACGTCAACCCTAACAAACCTTATTACGTATTACGTGTACTTAGGTACAGTAGCGGTCATAAATGGAGTAGCAATCTCATAAAACAACAGATTGATACTTTGGTAACTTACGAACTTCCGACGCCGTGTGCAAATTTTAAGGAGTACGTAAGTGCTGTGTTAATACATCACTTACACACAGATAGGTAGGTACGGCCTGTACCGCGTGTTCACAGCAATTCAAACCTTATCATGCTACTGCACTTATGACCGCTTACTGTACCTACTTGCCAAATTTTTGTTTAACCAAAGTAGTTCTACTATTTTTAGCAGCTTCATATTTTTTATGACGCCTAATTAAGCTTAAGCTCTTTGTCTTATCGTGTCTCTATGGAATTTTCTAAACCTTGCCTTAATCCCTACGGGAAATCAATGCCTACCGTTCGTCCTATAAATCTTTAGGTAGGTAGCTGTTTAGAGATAGTTCATACAACACTGCATTTATTGAGTTCATTGTTTATTACATTAAACATATTGGTTACATGGTTATATCTATATGACAGCACAAAAACGGGGGAAGATACGCGAATACAACTGTCATTATGACATTGCGGCGGCGCGACTGCAGCGCCACGCGGTGACAGTGGCCAACAACTGCAGTTAAATCGCGACCACGCCGCGTGAGGAAATTAAAAAGGCGGGCTCTGTCTTAGTTTAAAACTGTATAATATATAAGTAACTATGTACGTACTACAAACAAGTTTTTAAATACTAAAAGAATTTTGAACATCAACATAGCAGTCTACATTTCTTAATAATTATTAAATAGGTAAATACTACAAAAATACCACAACAACGTGGAATCGAATGACTTAGAGTAAATTTTAAAATACTTAATTCGGTAAATTCGGAAAAATATAGCTAAGAATCTAAACATTTTAATTAAAATATTTTTTGGCTTATTTGACACTTAAGTACAAATACATTTTATAATTTAGGTTATTAATAAGTTGACTGGTAACACTGAGAATCACAATTACCCAATCTAATAGACAAGATCAGCGTACTAAGGTTTTGACTTAGGGGTGTGGAGGAGGGATAGGTACGTAATTTACCAACTAAATGTATGAGCCCAGAGGTAGAAGTCCAGGTCCAAGGGTTAAGGGCCTTCTACGACGCTAATTACTGGTATTATTTGGCAAATAAATGCCAAAGTGATTACTCTTATGCAGAGGCATATCTATGGTGGGGCAAGTAGGGCACGAGCCCCAGACGCCTATCGAAGGGGGCGCAAAAATCGGCAATTGTTAAATTAAAATACACTACATAAACTATATTACAAAAAATCATGTTATATTACTTAGTGATTTTATGTTTTATGATTATTTTATTTAGTGTAACATCAGTTTTTTGTATCAAGAGAATTTACCAAGGGGCGCAACTATAATGCGTGCCCTAGGCGCCATTTTCTATTGGTACGCCCCTGCTCTTATGGTCCGTCCATACGTAATAAACTTAGTTAGCACAGACTCAGAGTTCCTTTTTCATCACCTTTTCGAACACCAACATTTGTCTGCATTGCAATGTTGCACAGACAAAATTCTGTAGAAATCTACGTAAGTCTGTATTAATTCTGTAACGTGTGAACGGACCAATAGCTTTTATTCTAGTCTAGGCTGTAAATCTCCATCCTACATACTCAGATCTCTAAAGTAAATTTGTATTCTCTCTAATACTTAATTAATGCTCGGGATTAATGAGTGAGAAGGTTAATAAATAAATTAGGTTGTAAATGACTTACATATACAATACAGTGCCATCAATCATAAATCTCATTAAAAAAACTATGAGTCGCGACTGGTGCGTCGTGGAGCTATCCTGAGGGCGTCGCGCGACTGTAGGCACAAGTCGTATTGATGGTAGTACAATCTTTATACTGTTATATTTTCTAATAAATAGTAATAATTAAGACTATAATCTATGGAGATTTCTTAAACTAAATAAAATAAATAAATTAATTTTAGTATTTGCTCTACATAAATATCATCGTAGGGGAATCACAATCCATGGTAATCTCAGCATGAAAAGGAATGGGAACCCCTGGTATAGGATTTAAGAACATATTAAAACTCAAGGATTTCCGTTCCACTTAACGTACAGCCCATCACTCCCGCGCACGTACGTTGGAGGCGCATGATGATGTACATCAACAGCTTTCATAATATTGTAGTACTCGTCCAGAACTAGATGAGCTTTGCATTTAAACTGTATGTACTGGTTGCATCTCCAACGGTCGCCATGTTTCAACCTGCAGTGACTATAATAAACGTAACTCTTGTATTTGAGCAAAGACTTGCCTCCCGCCAGATTCATCCAGGTGGCTGGAATGGAAGAACCCCTTATCAGAAAAGAATTTTCTTCAGTTGTGAGTGGAGTTAAATTTAGATTTATAGGGAATTTAAATTTGAGAATTGGATTGACGTTTTTAATTATTCTTTAAGTACTTACATGTTCGCTGTCGGTTTAATTTTTTTATTAGGTTCTGTATGGATACTATAATTTATAACTTGCTAGCCGCAAATTAACAAAACACGTAAGAAAATTTGAATTTCGCGGACTACCGTAGCGTATTCCCCGTAATAAAAAAGGATAGACTCACCATTAAAGAAATATTATAACTACAGAACGGTAGTTTAAAGAAAGTTATGTGATTCAACAGAAAATAAAGATACTCCAGATAAATAAAAGAAAAAAAAAAAAGTTTCAAACGCCAGAACTTTTATTGAAAATTCTTTATTGTTGCATTCCTTACTATCTATGTAGGTACTTATTATTAAACAAACTAAAATAATTTGTTTATGAGGTCATCTCTGAAAGTACTGTTCCGATTACAAAAAAATCTTTCTTTGATAGAAAGCTACACAATTGCACAGTGTCATGGATATATTTTATGGTATACTTGACTACCAGGCGAAGACGCTAGTTAAGTACAAAATAAATAATATCATGCATACAATACATTATTTTTTCTTACTGGAGACGTCTGGATTGAAAACAAACATTGGAACACTCCCCATGTTGGAGTTTCCCAAAATATTAAAAAATAACCCAGATGCTTTAATTATACGAGACAACGTTCAATTGCTTCGTGTAATTTTAACGTTAAAACATACAATACTTTTTTTAAGTGTTTTCTTAGTTTATTACAAACCATATTGATCAACTTTCAGATCTTCAAATCATAAATGGATGTTATTCTTATGTTACAAAAAACCGTTAAAAAATTCTGAATTAAAATCTAAAACACTTATGGATGTTTCCTTTTTCTATGATGACAGAAGCAAAACCAGCAGTGTTCTTCTGTAAAATCTACCTCTGTAAAGTTAAATGAAGTAAGCTTGAGGTGGAACAAACGAACTGAACGGATTGCTCCAAAACTGGAGTGACAAGGCACGGAAACGTGAAGAGTGGAAGGAGCGGAAGGAGGCCTTTGCCCAGGAATGAGTTAGAATAGCTTAAAAAAAAGCTTGGGGGCGAGCTGTCATCGGGTAGGATGGAACAGCGGGAGATTTTTATAGAATAGCACTGCTGATCAAGATTTTACAATAAAACATCTCCTTTAAACCGTGTATCAGCCAGCAAATAATTGGAACATACACCAACCGATATTTAATTAATACGGCGACATTTGAGGAACAAACGGGCGCGAAAGACCCGTACCCATAAAAAAAAATCAAGTTGTTTCCCGGCTATTGTACCTAAATTCTATAGAAAAGTCCTTCATTAAAATAATACTTCGCAGGTTCATGGTTGTGATGCTCTCTGACTCTTAAAATAACTCCATCTTTAGTGATGATGAAGGCACGACACTTGATTGTTCTTCTCTTGGTGCATCTCCACCGGTCTTCACCTTTAGCGTTCTTGTAGGTTTCAATAGCATAAGTATGGTCGTTAAACATAAGTAAAGTGGCGCCCAAGTTTGTAGTGATGAACCTGGCTGGAAGTGATAAACAAAATAATGGCGAAGGTTAGGTTATGTTTAGTGTTAGGAGCTTTTTAAAATACGCAAATGTAGTAGACAGCCCGCGCCCAGGTTGTCCTATCAGCCATAGGGCAGACTGGATGTAGGCTATTCGCCCATTGGGTCCTGTGGTACAACTTTGGAGGGACGTATGTATGTCCAGCATTGTTCAACTGACACTGATACCGAGACTGATTTTAACTGATGTGTAAAATTATGCTCACATCGGTTGATACGACAGATCTAACATTTTATAAAGAGCTGATCTAAATAATGTGTGAGGTGTGTATGCAACTAAATGTAAACCACTCATTTCTTTCTGATGCAAATTGTACATACTGTTGGGTTATTGAAACGTATAAGGGCGATTCTATCCGCCACTCAAAAACCTTTACCTAAGTATATGAATATATCTGTTTTCCAAATATGTATGAGAAATGCAGAAATGAATTAAAACGATCAGACGGTGAATACATTTCATCAGCGTATGTATTTATTTTATAAATTAAATTAAATAACATGATAAATGATGTGGTACAAAAGCTAAAAGTAGATTTTAAAATACAAAACTGTATAAAAGAAAGGGAATTAAAATTTATCATCACATTGGAATGATTTGTCGTCTTTTGAGTACCTTGCCAGGATTCATTTACAAAATTAAAATTAATTAATAACGACACATACATAAATAACTGTCTATAACTTTCTGGAATAAATAACTAAAAAAACAATTAAGTATCTACATCTAGGAAAAAATATTAGCGGTGGAATTTTCTAACGTAAAGGACCAACACTAATTTGTTCCTTACGTTATTTGAAATTTCCATCGTCAATATTAAACACGGAAGTGCTTGGAAGCTGTACTAAACTACTAACATAATAAAAGAAAATTATAACAATCACAATTTAACCGATCAAAGAGTAAACATTGTTTTTTAATAATGATTTGGCACACAAGTTCACATTTGAGAAGGAAAACCACATTTATGACTAGTAGTTTAAGTAATATAATAGTTTTCAAGTACTTACTAGCTACTTACGTATATGGATATATTCTTTTTATCTAAAATTTTAAGTACTTAACTCAGTATGTAGTTATTTTGATATTTATTTCAGCATTTTTATAAAAAAAAACCTAAACATTTTTTTATTTAAGTCCTAGCTCAGTTGAGCAAACGTCTTTTTCACACCCAACTAACGCCATCTTTTGTTGCATAAAATTAAGTAACGAATTATGTCATTGCGATTATTGGCCACTAGGTGGCGTTATTAACAAAATATCAATATTTTAAATAAATGTTTAAAAATTCTAGTAACTAAGCATAGTGTACAAAATTATTCTCTTATCGCTCTATAGGTACTATTACATCTTTCAGTACAATAAACATAAAACAGTGACACCTTAAAATTTAATTCCAGTAGATTTTCTATCTACTTGAATGACATTTTGAGGTATCATTGTAAGTACATACCTTGTAAATTATTTAAAAAAAACTGTAATAATATTAGCTTATTACATATAATAATGCAATTTTATCAACAGTATTTACTCACCATTTATGAACAGTTTCTATAATAAATATTTTCTACTTAATTAAATATGTACGACAAATGTCAAATTACATGTGCAACTACTGAGGCCAATCAAAAATGGCGCCGCCAAGTTACATATTTACGCGGCAAACATCCTACAAGTATCTAGTTAGCCTTTAGCAAAATACAAGTTGCGCGCGCAGCGTTGGTCCAGAATTTGCTTTAGCCCGATAAATTCGAGCTACAGCGAAAACTTCCGATTCCAAAGTAACTTGGGTAATTTAAGCCATTAGGTACATTTTACTTTCGCATCGCGCAGTTGCAAATGGTAATCTAATCGCGATTTACTTTGAAAATCTCACACTAAAGATCTTTCCTCGTCAAAAAGAACCTATATTACAAAATGTCATGAAAATTATGAGGCACTTATGTTTAAGGGCATGGACACATCACCACGGCGCGGCGCCGCCACCGTGAAACGGCACGGTAGTACACGGCGTCATGCCGTGGCATGAGACGTCGCGTGCGTTCTGCTGGTTGCGTCACGTCGTGTTGATATGTCCACGCCCTTACTGAGATTTTCATCGTAACTCCATGTAACATGTTCAATTAGGCGACCAACAACCCGCAACAGAAGTAATAACTGGCCAAAGTAGTTCTTGACATCAATCGTTAAAATTATATTTAGTATAGTTGTCCTCGTGGTTATGAAAACCTTTATGCTTGACATACCTTCCTTCGATGGTGGTCTGCACGCAACTGTTGCACCCCAGCCTCTTGCGGTCCCTACACGTCCAATTGATCGTGTTCTGATATCGATTGTTGATCCAGTACTTGTTATCGTTGTAGATCAACACCATGCTGCCAGTTCTGTGTGATGGGAGGTAGTAAATACCTGGAAAATACCTTTTGTCTTATTACCAGTACATCATTTATTACTGCTTCTAGTATGCTTGGCTAATTGTGGTTGTATTTTTAATGGCTGTTGATTGAGAATCTTTAGATCACCAATGGGAATTGAAAGGTGTAAGGCTCCCTCCATATAGGTGCTTCAACATTGCGCCTGTGTGTGGGAGCCCTAATGCGGGATTGTTTACAAAATTAATTGAAAGCAGGCTTAAAATTAGTATATCTCTATATTTACAAATTTTCTACAACAGGTTCTAAAACATGAAATAATAACGATTGCTTGAGTTTCTTTACATCACTATTTTTTATCTCAATAATTATTGTTTTTTTTTCGTTTATTGATCTGTTTACAATTAAGAAATATGACTTCCTTTACAATTTCTCTAATTTATAATACTTAACAGTTTATTGGCATTTTCGTCGGGTAAATATTTTTCTAAACTCACTCTATAGTCACATACACAGATATAAGGCGGGTCAATAAAACCAACACATGTTTACCAGAATACTGTATTTCCTAAAATAGTCACAAACAACTGTCCATCTAGTTACTAGCAGGTCCCTACATTAGTAACATGCGTTAGAAGAACACGTCATTACAATAAGTACATCACAATTTTTATAAAATAAAATAAAATTTAATTTAAAAAAAATACTTGTAAAAAATAAAGATCACTGTAGTGATTGTCTATTAAAGAAATATTTTTCCCTTATAAATCTACCGTCGTGACACTGTCGCAAACGTGGAGGGTCGTGGATATGTCTCCCACGGAATATTGATATGTAATCTCTTCCGTCTAGACCTTTATAAGTGATGACGTCAGCACGGCACCCATGGACGTCTCTCGAGGAACAGTACCATTGCTTCTTCCCATGTGCTTGGTGATTCTTCATGTAAAATGTGAACCCGTTGAGTATTAGCAGCCCAGCGCCTGTCCTCCCCGGAATGAACTGAGCTGGCACTGTGAGAAAAACCAGAACCTGATATTAATTACCCTTGGAAACCAATAAAACACACTGTTTATTTTTAAAGTATTTAATTTAACTTTGAAATATTAAAATCTAAATGATCAGGGTAGGAAGGGGAAGACGGAAAGGTAAATAAGTAGACCAACACATCCCAACATCTTTATTTGTAATTTTTGCTGTTTCCCCATTCTTTATTTATTCAATAAAAAACATTTTACAAACATTTCCTTACATACAAAGTGGTTTATTAAATGAAAATAAAAATTTAACAAAAAAAGTTTTAATAATTTTTGTAGTTCGCGACAAAATGGTAAAAATTCAATTAAAAGTTTCAATATAAACTTTTAAATACGTTATGGCACCATGGTTATTAAAATAATAAATTTCATTGTCGAATTTTAAAAAGTTGAAGGAGATCTAAATTTTAATGCAGATAACTACACAGTATACAGTACATGAAAATGGTTGTTTATTTTTTAGTTATTTTACTTCCAAATACTCATAAAGGATTTTTAATTTTCTCTCAAGTCTTAAGATTTCAATCCAAAACTTTAGAAAAGTTACAATTTTATTTAATTTACATTACTTACCTCATGTCAGTACAAGTTACTAACAAAAGAACCATTATATTCTTACCTTATTTAATTGTTGGAGGCCTTTTATTTCTTGCCAGAAATACCTCATAGATACTTCCAGCAAGATATAGTCACAGTTCAAATATGGGAGTTGAACCCATAAGATATAAAATTCCAAGAATGCTGGACCTTTATTAAAAAAGATTATTAGAATAAAACAGTATATGGGTATGTCACACTGATACAAATATTTTTTTTAACTGGGAGTTGAACCCATATTTATCAATCTTTCTGGCTAGCACAACCAATAAATATTTTATGGGACTTGAACCCATTGATGAACTGGAAACATCATTTATGGGATTTGAACCCATTGTTAAATTGGAAACATTATTTCTGGGATTTGAACCCATTGTTAAATTAGAAACATTATTTCTGGCATTTGAACCCAGTAACAAATTGGAAACATCATTTCTGGCATTTGAATCCATTGATAAATTGGAAACATTATACTTGGGATTTGAACCCATTAATAAATTGGAAACATTATTTCTGGGATTTGAACCCATTGATAAACTGGAAACATCATTTGTGGGATTTGAACACACAACCCACAAATCATTCCACAAACAAGCCCGCGTCAGTTCATAAAGAACTGACTACTGTTGGTAACCACCAACACTTATAAATCATCAATGGGGCTTGAACCCATTGATAAATGGGAAACATTTTTTATGGGATTTGAACCCACAGAACTAAAAACCATTTGGGATAATCAGGTTATTGTTCTTTTTCAACAACGGAAAGTTACTAGTGTGGGAGTTGAACCCACAAATCAAACAATGAACACCAATGCAAAAATTAATGGGAGTCTAACCCATATATTACCCCCAACCACATAGTTCTGAAGAACACCATAATTCTTGTATAGGACTTTTATCAATTGATTAACTGGAATAATCATAATATGGGATTTGAACCCAAATAATTAAAAACCTCATTGGGGTCATCAAACCATATTATGCTATGTGTTACTTTGAACAACTAAAACTTATTTCTGTGGGAATTGAACCCACAAATCAAACTTCATGATGGACTGACAAATGCTGGTAACTAATAAATCTCGTATGGGACTTGAACCCATAGATACCAGAGAACCAACAACACCATTTGTGGGATTTGAACCCACCAAAAACCACTGTTTCTAGAAGCTTATGACTGTTAAATGTAATTCAACTTGAGTACTGAACCAAAATACTTTGGGAGTTGAACCCAAGTAATAATAACAAGGGGTGTGGACTCAAGAATTAAAAAATTGTCATGTCCGTCAAAACCGGAACGCCAAAATATATTGGCTATATGACAAGTAACAGAAAAATAACTGTGAATGTCAGTTACCAAATCATTCGGTGTAATAAACAAACACACATACGGTACTTGCGCATTTGCAATATTATCAGCATAAGACACTGTCAAATTATTTCATTTAAAACATCTGGTTTAAATGAATAAACCATCTTAGTGGGATTTGAACCCAGTAATAAAGTGATAAATATCACTTATTTTAACTTTTTCAAAACATTTATCAAAGTTGAGGTGTACTTACTTCATGTTATGTGAATGTGTTATAGTTAAAACATTTAAAAAAATCATGGGAATTTAACCCAATCTGTTTAATTCATATTATAGCATCGAATATATATTTCCAATGGGGTTTGAACCCATTTTTGTTACTACTGATAACATTCTTCATCATAAAGAATGTGAATGTACCGAAGGTAACATGATAACATAAGATCTTGGATCTCGTAAAGTTTCATTGAATAATAAGATTTCTTTGCTTGCTATTACTTACTTGTTTGGACCATATACAAGAGAGATATAACTGTTAATGGAGTGACTTTATAACTATTTTCATAATTCTGTTGAATAACTACCAAACAAACAAATTACTACAAAGAACTTTGTCTATTGATAAAACCTTATTAATTCCTTTGTGATTATATTTCAACTGTCTCTATGAGTATTTGTGTAGTAATAAAGAGCTTTAAAAAATGTTACATAGTTTTTGTTTGTACAAACTTGAGTTTAAAATGTTTTTTAAATGGTTTTATAGTGACAGAATAAGTACTAAAACTGTTTGTATGAATGATTTAAAGGGTAACTATTCATCTAAATTGTATTTATCAGCCATTTTCATGCACATAAGTCTCATGGAGACTAAGTTATAGACATCTGCGAAGATTTTGTATGCAATAAAAAACTTCACACAACTTTGTAAGTTAAAGCCGTCTGCGTAAGAATTTAACTAACATTTCTTTTAGAAGTCCTTCCATAGAAAACTTACTCGCTATTACTCACCGAACCGCAGCCAGGATTTCAGAACAGGGACCCATAATAGCGGGAAGAAAAACTAACCTCACCAACACACTTCACATAGCAATATTTCTACACTAACACCACATTTAACACTATTATCAAATCAAATAACAACACAGCACTCATTTACACCAATATGCAACAGTTTTGACCGCCTCTTAAACCAAAAATCCACATAAAACACTAAAAAACAATTTGACATTTTCAAGAGTTGGAACTATC
This sequence comes from Hoplodrina ambigua, assembly GCA_949774945.1. NCBI lineage: Eukaryota > Metazoa > Arthropoda > Insecta > Lepidoptera > Noctuidae > Hoplodrina > Hoplodrina ambigua. The sequence continues at coordinate 12,639,246 of OX458975.1, forward strand.
TATCACTAACACGTATGGAAAGCACGTTGCATTTTATTTAACGTATTGAAGCTTTATAAACGCGATCGCGGATCACTCGATCTCGATGCATTTGAAGAAAATTAACGGAATAACATTGCAAAAACAACAATAATCATTTGGCATCGAGAGAGTTATTTTGACATTTATTTATGAAATACCGTCACAGTCGCTACTTATTCTGTATCTGTAGCTTAGTTAGTCGAATCGACACGAATAACTTCCGTCTCTTTTGTTACATACGACATTTACAAGTTAGAAAGAGATAAAATTTCTATGGTCGAAACACGATTCAGATATGAAATAGGTGTCAAAACCAGATCAACCTTTTATCTTATGGCAAAGGAACTTACTTAAATTCAGCCTACTTAGCACCTTTTTTGTATGAATTCTTTTTTTTGAGGATAAAATTATTTCATTTCCTAAAATTTTTGAAACACTTTGATGGGAGTTTGATGTTTAGCAAAATATATTAACTAAACGCTTAGGATAAATAAACAATACGAGTGTAATAGTGATACGAGAAATAAGGGTAAAAAAATAAAGAAACGCCAAGGCCAAACAAAGCAACATTTCGCTTGCATATGAAATAGTAATAAGTAATGAGAGGACAATAATAAGCGCCAAAATTTATTAATATTAAAAAACCCGCGAAATTTTAATTATTTGTACCTACATTATAAGTACCTAAATACTATTCCAACAGTAACACATCAAGTAGGTACTTATTGTCAGTAGGGACCTATAGTAGGTACAGAACTACAGACAGAAGTACTTATAATGTTTAGTTTTTTGATATCATTACTCATAGTTAAAGCACAGATTACAGAATAGTTACTACGTGTTAAAGCTAACATTTTTGAAATACCTATTGGTTAACCGAGATCGATAAAGGCGATGAGGCCCGTAGCCAGCGTGTTTCTTGTACTCGTAGGTAGGTATAATAGGCCCGGGTAGGCCATAGGTACTCCGAAAAAAAAACCCTGTCAAACAATCAAGAAACTACTGTTTATTACTTCTGTATAATAGATAAGAACATACCGTGATAACTACTTTAAATTCCTTGTAAACAAAAATAGGAAAATAAAAAAGGAATAAATCTTTTATTGCTCACATACCATGAATAATGAATAATTGGTACTGCTTCTGCCATCTATTGTCGCATTAGTAAACTTTTTACGAATACCCTTAGATTTTAGTTTGGCGGTAAATTGATAGATGTCACTAAATGTAAAATGGTTTATACTTTTTTTTTGCAAAGAAACTCAATGCCAATTTTGCCAATCATGAGTTTCTTTGCAAAAAAAGTATAATTAGTATTAATTTATTCATTAGCATTACCTTAATTATCTATATTTCATTATGAATTTGTGGTGTGGTAACTGAAGAGCTAGGTACTTATAGTTTCCCTAATAACCGATAGATGGCGGCGCGATAGCAAAACTAATTACCAGTAAAATAAACCTGAAAATAAAATTTTGTTTGAAAATTATGTTCAATTATTAACGAGGACAAAAAGCCGTAGTCACCTCTCATGACTTGATTAAAAGTAGCTTTTCTGCAAACAAAAGTAAATAGAGTGAGTGTCTATTTACTTAAAGTTTAACAGCTTCATTCTGTGAACCCATTTACTGCCTTGACTATGATTGGACTGAAATCATAGATTGTGCAAAACAGGATACAGGTGCAAAAACGGATCAAGCAATCCGAAAAAGAACACAAAAAAACCAGTCTGAATTTGAATCAAATCAAACAGTGAACTCTAAAAAAACCGCTAAATCCGGTGGAAGTGCTAGCCTAGGTTAGCCGGACGGACACAGTTATTGGATTTTAAACGGATAAAAAATAAAAGTTAACTGCAGCGATGCTTGCGCCCCCTGGCGAACGGCACCGGACCGCCAAATATCCGCCTCAATCAAATTCACAGCGACCGTGTTTGTCTATTTCGGAACTAGAGATGATAGATGTGGTAGAGATCAGGGACGGACCGTGAATTTGTAGGGGCCCTTAGCTTACACAACTTGGGGGCCTACCTAATGAATCAATCTAATTGCAATTTTGTGAAAAACCTATTTGATTTAATGATGTTTAGGTTAAATTGGGACAATAATAGTACCTATTACTACTAATTACTAGTGAGTAAAATATGTCGTTGCAGCCGAGTGTAGGTATAAAATAAACGGTTTGTTTTGGAGCCTTTTCCATCTAAGGGGCCCGGGGCTCCGGCCCTAAAAGCACACATCCGGCACTGGCAGGTAAACCTACCCTGTCACAGATATACATACTCGCATTTGAACGTTGTTTTTCGTTACACGTAACCTTTAAAAAACCGCTTACGTTAATTTAAGTACCCACAAAGCTTTTAAGAGCCTTAAAAAACGAAATGAAAGAGAATTTATTTACTTGATTAGGTACCAAACCTCAGTATAAAAGGTTCAAGTAAGCATTAACAAGGAACAAGATTAAGATTTCTTCGTGTGTGAAAGAAATCAAAGTGATAATTTTCAGTCAAGCGTGAAAGTGGAACAATAGAGCGTATAGGAAAGCTTTTTAGGGTTCCGTACCGCAAGGATGTGAAACGGAGGCCTATTACTAAAACTTCGCTGTCTCTCCGTGTAAATGTAGAATGTCTGTTAGCCTATTGCCATCAACCGGGCACAAATCCAGACTTCAAGACTGCTACTGAGAAATTCCTGATGGAAAAACCGATCGAAAAACCGAATGGTGAAAATTGGATCGAACCCAAGACCTCATGCTCAGCAGTCGCGCTTTGCGACCACTAGACCTACGAGGCATTTATTAAATAAAATTAAAATAAACATAACCGAAACCTGCTTTTTTTGTATGTAGTGTTAAAATGTGGTACGGAACCCTTCGTGTAAGAGTCTAACTCGCACTGGGTCCGTTTATTCATTTTTATATAAATAGCACACAACGAATACATACCTACTGTATATTTAAGTATTACGTTTATTTTTTGTTGATTGCTTTCATTCAATATTTCCTGTAAAATTAAATGAATTGCATAAATTGTATACCTAGATAAACGAATAAATTGAAGTCTGCAATATATTTACGCTGAAACTGCAGTGTTGCTTGTTCCGGTTTGTATTGGAAAGTGTAAACAGCGAAAACAAATGGATTTGTTTACAAAATATTTATTGGTAGGTAGGTACTCGGTTAAATCACCGATCTCGGTCTACTTGTTATTTTTATCATACAATATAAATAATAATAAATATAAGTATAAAGAGTGCCATGGAGTATCTTGCTCGTACTTCTCCATAGAGGTCTACCTCCGTTATGGAACGAGCAATTAGCTTCAACTTTCGGACTAACCGACCGACTGCTTGACAATTCAAAAGTGCCTGTACAATGGCCTGATTGAAATAAATGATTTGACTTTTGACATAATAAGAGGTGTAAAAAGACAAATAACATCGCCGTTCTACAATAGGTACTGTCCATTATAAGTAACGTTTAGCAACGATAGAAAATTCACTGTTTAGCGCACATACAAACATACATCAACCCACAATCCCTATATTATATTATTGTAGTCTGTGCGCACAATGTAACGCACGCAAAACTTTGAGCTCACGGGTGCATGCCACAGTTATCATAATAGCAAACATTATTTACATAAAAGTAGTTTTTTGATATAATGGTAATTGTTTTGATTTATAAGGTGGGCCCCAAGCAGTGTTAGTCCGGGCCCCACCAATTGCAGTTCACCCCTGCAAGACAGGATCCAAATTTGAACCAAAACATTCAATAGATGAAAAAGTTAATACGTAACAACAGAAAATTCAATAAAATATATTCTGAATAAAAACGAATGTATGAGATATAAAATAAAGTCGTCGAACGAACGTGGGTACTCCGTATTCAGAAAAGGAATTCAATACAATTTTCAGAGCTGAATTTTTGATCTCGTGTATCGGATTTGTATCTGGCGTTTCAGCCTTTCAGTACAGCTTCGCATGATATCGTTTCAAAAGGTATGGACGGCACTATTCAATTCCTTTCAACCCTCATAGTCTAGATAGCGTACCTGTACTTATACTTTTTTTTTACTATTTAAGTGCCTTTGTAAATATCGTACCTTTTTTGTTGGCAGAGAAAGCAAATGTTTATTTATTTATATAGCTTTTGGACAAAAAACGAGATAAGTATCTGTGGTATTTACCTACTGCCATCATAATAAACTGTCAATTTTTTATACAGCTGTCAAAATGCGATACCTCTATGATATATGATTTTGTATTTTTTTTATTGTGTTTTTTACTTATTTCTCAACTCAATTGACTAACTGTCAATAATTGACAGTTAGTCAATTGAGCTGACAAATGAGTAAAAATCATTTTATTGATTTCTGAGCAACTAAAAATCGTATTTTACTGCTCATTGATAATTAGCTTAGCTGGAGGGCAGCATGGGACTTAAACATAACTGGCGAAATGTGGGTGTACTAATGGGTACACCTCTACCAACCCTTTTGAGGATTTACAGGCGTTGTATGTTATGTTATGTAAAGAAAATTCACGCGGACAAAAGCCAGTTAATTTATAAAATACAGCTAACTTCTTTTGACATTTCCATAAAACATAGAACTTAGTCCATCTAGTAGAAGTAACCTCGATCTTTGTAATTAGTTAGTCTCGGTATTTGGGCGGTCGATACGGCTGGAACCGGGACCGGTCCGGGATTTCACGACTTTGATTAAGTATGCCGTTGTTTTAACTAACCATTTACGTACTGTTGTGATTGAATCACGAATTCACGACAAACCGAGGCTGAATTATGTAACGAAGAAATTCTGGGAACGATGAAACAAGGGATTACAAATTGGGAAAGTTTTTGAAATTAATTGAAAATACATTTAGGATTGGTGGCCTTCTTTTGTTTGACGAAGATTTTTGACATTAATTAAGAAACTAAAATCCGACTACGACAAAGATGTTATCAAAAGCTTCCAAAGACTTCAAATTCGTTAATCTGCTAATACTAATAGTTTTTTTTTTGTTTTTTTAATCTTGCTAGTCTCTGAAACTGCCAGTTGAATTGGCAAAAATATTTTTTGTATGATAGCCAGGTTCATGAGGAATAGTAGAGGCTATATAACATAACGCTACGACCTACAGAAGCGGAGCAGTAACCAAAGACGTAACTTAATGCGGGTGAAATAAATCACGCAGGCGAAGTCGCGGGCAGAAGCTAGTACCTACATATTTACGATTCTTAGTATTATGAAAACATTAATAACATCTAACTTAGTGATGCGAAATCTCGCGTTATACCTTTACGTAAGCATTTAATAACTTTCTTACTAAACCTCTGCCTAAACCTTCGGGGATTACAGGCGTGATGTTATGTAATATAATCTTTTGTCTATATTTGTGTGTACCTACTCCACATAATTAAATAATATGAGTTTAATGTTGCTCGAAACAAATTTATTTTATTTTTTATTTATTTATTTATAACGTATATACTAACTTTTCATGCAAAGTGCTCAGTGCCCACATTGTGAGTAGATAAACATATTTGATGTAGTTTGAAAACACTCCATTTTTTTCATAAACAACAGAGCCTTAGACGTGCTAGTCTTTATCGAGGTACTTCGCGCCAGACGGACTTTACAAAAACGTTCACAAACTTAGGTAGGTCGACAAAAAATGCCTCAGCTTTCACGTTCCCTGAGGCGGATTGCCTACAAAACCGAACAGTACCTTATAGGCTATAAAAAGTTAGAGTCTATATGGTACTATCTCACGAAAGTTTCCGAACAAGAAATGGCTACGGTTTATATTAAAACATTAGCCTTATTTCTGGCGTTTTGCCTAGATTTTTGGCTACTATAACAGTGCGCGCCCCTCCATATTACTATTTAAATGTGTTTAGTCATATCGTGTGTCGTAGTGGTATGTAGTTGTCTTCAGTAGCAAGCAAATTTGTTTGTCAACTAATTATAAATAGCCGACCGCGCAAGATCACGCACCTTTCAAAGAATATGTCAGTGCAGCGCTATACTTGTAATAATGGGTGATTAATGACGCACCTAGTCTAGCAACAAATCAGTGATTTGTTTTTGTTTCAGGAGCCGTCTCATACTTTCACAAAAGTGAAACTCTTTGAAAGTGTTCAAACGTTTTGAATAGAGGAGGGGCGCGCCATGTTATTGTTTATCTCTACTGCCGAGGTATTTCAATATGATTTTGACCTAGACTTTTTTTGTCTGCATTTAGTTCGTAAAAGTAATATTATTAGTTTCTGACATACAAAGAATGCTCAGACCTTTTAGTTTTATTTCTATTAAGATATTGTTTCATTTCGTATTCAGATTTTTAAAATTAAATTCAGACATCTTTTTGTAAAGAAAGATAAGGTAATATCAAAGATGAATCGTAAGTTTTTTTAAAGAAATAATATTTTGTGAACATATGTAGAGAAATATTATAAAAAGATAAAGAAAGAAAAATTTTGTTTTCGAGGGAAATCACAATAACGTTCTTATGATCATAGATGGCGCCACGTGTTGTTTCGAATTGAAATGACAAGACATGGGTAATTTTTCCGCAACTTCGTCTATGTTCGCAATAACCGAAATTTACGCGGACGAAGTCGCGGGCAAAAGCTAGTTTAAAAATAAAAAAATAAGTAATAACATTGTTGGCCCCGGGGCCACGGTATCCTTGTGCCTGACGCTGCTTTGTGGTTTGTGCTGTGCTTACAGATGCATGCAACGGTACAGGAGTCGTGGGGTTACAACAATTAGAAGTGGTTTTGGAACTTTGACGTATAATTTCTCTGTTCATTTTCGTTTTAACCTAATTCAAAGTTCAGGTACCTACCTAATGCAATATAATGTAATGTAATTTAAATTAATTAATTTATTTAATTTTGTTTTATTTTTATTATTTGTGTTTTTGAATTGATCTCCTGAAATAAATGATTATTATTATTAAGTGTATTTTTATATCCTTTTATTTCATACAAAGACACTGCCGTTTTAGTTTGGTGCGCTTGTGCTTGTTATTTATTTGCTTTCAGAGCAGTCGCCTGCCTTTGTGTTTTGCTCCGGACATACCGGACACACGGAAATGATCGGAAATGAAGAGGAAGTGTAGTAACTTGAAAGCTATTACCCTAGTCGTTCATTTTCAATAAATCCTGTATTAGTAATGAAAGCTTTTACCATGGACTAAGATTGACGTTTGAGTGATTTTAAAATTTTATTTAGATTATAAAATAATACATTATAATATGAATATTTGACCCCACATTATATTTATTTAGTTTGAAAGGTTTATTTGTAATTGATTCATTCTAGTTCTATTTCATTAAAGTAACATGCTATTTATTAGATAGTCGTATTTCCAATTTGAAAATCGAATTAACCGCTCAAGGCCCGGCTGTCAATCAATTGTGTCTCATTGCGCGGGATTTGAGTAAATAAATAGTAGATTTTTTATTAGTCTAGTGCACTCATGTTTCGCCCAGATTACAACTAAGCCACTGGTTTCGTAAACATGCCTTTTTTTCCCAAATCTACACTGTCCCACTGCTCGACAAAAGCCAAATAAAACGAAGTAAGATTATTCTTAATTTCTTAAATTAAAAGTAAAAAAAAAGGTCTTAGTGATTATCGCGACGCACACTGGCCGCATTAGGCCAAAAAAAATTAGAAACGCCATTAAAGTTTTATTTTTATTCTTTCTTTTAATTTCTATAAATGGCGTGACACATTATTTTATTTGCAAATATGGCCAGTATTAGGTACGTAATTATTGTGTAGGTACGTATTAACCATGAAACCTTTTTGGACTGGTTTAATAAATTCCGAAACATGACATGTCATGTCATTTTCTATGCCAGAATAATATTACCAAATCATAATGCCAATCTAAAAATAAACTAAAATTATTTTTTTTTCAAATACATCGAGCAATATCGAGCTAGTCAACTATACCACCTAGAACCAGTCCTCGTAATACGCACCTTGAGTGCTAAATGTGATTTTTTTCACTCACGTTCCATTGCGAGCGCAACAATAGGCCTTGACCATATTTTAACAAGTTTAGCGATAACAAAGTTTATGTGGTTCATTGCTGTTCCTATTCGCAACCAGAATCGTAAGTCAAACGTTTTACGACGATCCTCCCCATTGTTGTTGCAAATAAAATTGCTTTAGATTGAGTTTATTTCACAAATGGTCGATAAGGGTCGTTTGACTCGATTTCCAATTGAAAGTTGACTTTTTATTGATATCAACCTAAATATTTTGTATTGAGTTGAAGAGGTTTTCTATAACGTTGTAGAAAATAACCATACAATTGATATTTTAAGCGAGTTGTTGTGCTTGAAAAATTTGACAGTTGTAAAAACCTTTGAGGTACCCTACTAACCTACTTATTGGCATTCCGTAGTACAGGTATTTACAGGTGAGAGAACCACCTCACGCCCCAGCCGCCGCGGGAGACGCCCAGGGCGTCGGACGTCGTGAGGCGACATCCGGCCACCGTAGGCGCGGGCTTGCGGACGGCGAGTAATGGGTAGCTCGCCGTCCGATCAAGGACCAAGCCCGGGTCGAGGGCGCGTTCTGTTCGCGCTCGCCTCAAAGAGCTGTCAGCACAGGGACGGGGCCCCCAACGGGGCCAATGCCTGCCGGGGTTGCGGGACGTCTTAACAGGATACCGTGGCCCTGGAACGTAAAGGGCAACAGAAGGAACAGGGTGGTTTTTTAGTCAGTAAAAGTCTGACAGTCTCTTCCGCCCCACCCAGGGCGGAAAGAGTCATTTGATGATATTTACCTCCTTAAAAAAAAGAAAAAAGGTATTTACCAACCCTGAAATAATGGCAATAAAGTCAGCTGTTCCATACGTAACGATCGTGTTGTCTAGCATTTTTGTAGTCAACAGCTGATTCTTTTTCATGATTTCAGGGTTGGTCCCATAGTAATAGTTGTTCATAATGATGAGTACAATAACTCCTTTTCAGGTTTCGGGTAAATTTTCAATGACCCTATATATGCTAATGTCGCGGCAAATATAGCGCGATGTAGGTATTGTCAAAATAGGTAGCATGTTCGACCGTAGGTGCCAACGTGGATGAAGTCGCAGGCGGCAACTAGTAAAGTTATCAAATAAGATATTAGGGCTGAGCTAACTAAAGTCTCTACAGTACCTTTTTCTATTTTCCTTATATCAACTCCATTTTGATACAGAATCCCACCTGTAAAGTAACTTAAAGATACTCTCATTTGATAGACAGCCCTCACATTGTACCCCGCCTTAAGAACATGGTGATAAAATTCACGCGAAGTAACATACAAGTTAATTGGGCAACTTGAGGACTGATAACCTCACTGATACACAAGCGACGGTGAAGCGGAATTGTTTTATAGTCAGGATTTGTGATGATAGGTCGCTGTCTGCAGGCTTATTCTGTCAAGGTCTCCGTTGGAGAGTTTTGATGAAGCGAGTTTGAGGTGAGCTGTTAATCCCCAGCACCGATGTATCCTGCATATATCATATTGTAATAAAAAAAAAACCTTTAAATTAAAACTGAAACTTTGACGCTCGCTCAGAAATCTAAACCTATAGGGTACCTACTTCCCGTCTTAACCTAGAATCATGAAAGGCAAGAAGCAATGTCATGTAGCACAAGTAACGACATAAATCCGAGAACCGTAAAGCAGATATATCACAAAATATTTTAATTTTTTGGGTTTATAAACACATTTTTTTGTCATCATCATCTGCCTAGTTTTCCCAACTATGTTGGGGTCGGCTTCCAGTCTAACCGGATGCAGCTGAATACCAGTATTTTACATGGAGCGACTGCCTATCTGACCTCCACAACCCAGTAACTGGGTAATACGATACCCCTTGGTGAGACTAATTGTCAGATTTTCGGGCTTCTGACGACCCGTAACGACTGTCAAAGATCCACATATGACAGCCGGGACCAACGGCTTAACGTGCTTTCCGAGGCACGGAAGAGTCTTGGTGTGTAAAGATGGTCACCCATCCACGGACCAACCCCGGTAAGCGTAGCTTAACCTGACGGATCGACCCATGCAGCTGTTATTACTTAGCCACGAGCTCCCAAACACATTTTTTTGTATGTTGTGTTAAATATTGTATGGTAGTACAGAACCCTTCGTGTGCGAGTCCGACTCGCACTTGGCCGCTTTTTTTTTCAGTTTCTATTCCGAAAATAATAAACCATTTTTCACCAGGGAAATTGTTGTGCAGATGAGTACAAATAAGATTATAACTTTATATCGAGGCATCTCCGAGGGACACCCGGCCATCCTGCGGACTTTATTGCGTCTGCGCTATCATTTATTAGTTCGCTGTAATATTGTGTAGAATGTCATATCTTTTAATAGAATCTATTAGTTGATAAGGACGATATTCCCTTGGTAAAAATGAGCAGCTTTAGAATGGAGATGAGTTTATAGGTCCCTGTGAGCTGGTTTAATTCTGATGCAAATATTATTATTGTACAGACTCTGGCTAGATTAGAAATATACAACCTTCACTTATCATCTTCCTACCCTTGTTCCATGTTACTTGGAGTCGGCGCAACACGTTTTCTTCTGCCATTCCGTCCTGTCAGCCGTCATGTAATCACTGACTGAATAGATAGGTTACTGACTAAATAGATATTCATCACTACATATTATAAAACAAAGTACTCCGCCGCATCTGTTTTTCTGTTAGCGATAAACTCAAAAACGACTAAACAGATTTATATGCGGTTTTCACCAATAGGTAGTGTGATTTAGGAAGAAGGTTTAGGTGTATAATTTATCAAGATTTTTTCAAATTGGTTGTAATATAACGATAATTGTTGGAATTGTCCAAGGAGCTTTCATTGACGAATGCACCCGTGCGAAGCCGGGGCGCGTCGCTAGTCTGAGATAAAATCTGTTTAAAATAAGAAACACTCGACAGTCGCCGCGAGGATGACAAGACGCGATTTGGCTAATAAAAAATTATATTCTAAAGTAATTAAATTAATATACCTACTTACGAAGTAATAATTAAAAACTTAATCAATTACGTTTATTGGATTATTTCTTAGATAATATCTGTGCAAATTAATATCTATTATAATTCAAATATTCAATACGTACCTACTTATTAGAATTCCAAAGTTATTAAAAAAATTAATAAATCTGAAATTGCCAATCCACCTTGAGCAAGAGTGGTGATCAATGCTCGTGCCTTCTCTGTATGAGAAGAGGTCTTTGACATCGGGTCAATAATAAGCTGATATTACTTCTTTTTTTATGACTTTACTTTTGACCGCGGCTTCGTCCGTGTAAATGTTTGATACCGTTTCACCCCCTTGGGGGGAGAATTTTGAAATATCTGTTCTTAGCGGACGTTTACTTACTATAATCTACCTCCCTGCCATTCATCTCCATACGTCAAGCGCTTTTCGATATTTCGTGATGAGTGAGTGCATGACTGACTCGTTGGTCTAGTGGTCGCAAGCGCGACTGCTGTGCATGAGATCTTGAATTCGATTCTCAGGTCGGGCAAAGTGTTATTGGGTTTTTCCATCAGGAATTTCTCAGTAGCAGCCTCGGAGTCTGAATTTGTGCCCGGTTGATGGCAATAGGCTCGTCTCCTATTACATGGGACTAAAAACATAACTGGCGAAATGTGGGTGTACTAATGGGTACACCTCTGCCTAACCCTTCGGGGATTACAGGCGTGATGTTATGTTATGAGTACATGACTTTTAGCTTTTATTTATTTAGATTTAATTTTCTACATTTATGCGAGACATCTCGTCTTCGCTTTGGTTGAAACTAGGTCTTAGTTCTTCGTTTTTCAGTGATCTATTGTCTCTCCGTATTCCTTTTCCTACTTCTGTTCTTTCCTTATTTTGTACAAATAGTTTACCTGTTTATAAATGTATAGCTTCATTCATTACCAATAATAATATTAAATTGTAATATATTTTTTCGCCAATTTATTGTAGTTATCTCATCAAGGCATCATTCACTATTATTATAGTTTGTAATCCTACTGATCCTATATCCTAAATTCCGTTATAAATAATTTTGATAAAATCCAGTTTCCCTACCTTTGTACCTTGCACTAAAATTTAAATATTACTTGACATTGGCTAAATGCACAAACCGTGCGAAGCCAGAAAAGAAGGAAAAAAAAAAAAAAAAAACTAGGTCTTAAAACGCCAAAATTTCCGATAAATAGCACCATCGACAAAAAATCGCACAGATTAAACAAAATTTCGTTTCAATAAGAAACGTTTCACTGCATTATTACAAAACAGTAAAGGCACATTGCAGTCTTTCAACGGAAAACAAAGCTATTGCTATTTTAAAGTCTTCTGTACTGTTCATGCTATCCAATATAGATTTTCTTTCATTGGAAACGGAGCTTACTTCTGTTTTGTTCATTTTAGAAGCCTTTTACGTATCGTTCTCTTCGTAAATTGTATTTTAAATGCCTTAAAAAGCAATATTGTTGTTTCTGCTCTGTCATTGAAGTTATTAAACGATTCTGCCCGCATAAAAAGTATATTTCCGTAAAGTAAATTGAACTATTATCCCAAGGGATCAAATTACCAGGATAAAAAGCTAATCCAGGAAATGGTCTATTTATGCGCCGATTTTAATTCAAATCTGTTTAACGGTTTACGCGTGATTGAGTAATAAACATCTAAACATCTTGATAAACTATCACATTAATATTACTAGTAGAGTAGGACAAAAGAAAGGATAACACAAAAAAAGAAAAAAAGAAAGAAAGAAAGAAATAAATAAAAATGTTATTCAATAAAAATACAAATACTTAATCTTTATCATTATTAATTACTATAAAAGCTTCAGTTTGCAATTACTACGTGAATTTAGGATGGACAATTGTACATATTTCGGTCGTGAAATTGAACAGTTGAGCTGTGACAATCATTTCATAAATTAACGATGGCAATTTTGTGGTCAATGGTACAACGCCTCGTCCATCATGATAAATCAATGTCAAATTGCCATGACATTAGTTACAAGTACAATGTGAATCATACAATTATTACATATTCATAAATACGTAGTAATTATATGATTTACATAACATAACATCACGCCTGTAATCCCCGAAGGGTTAGGCAGAGGTGTACCCATTAGAACACCCACATTTCGCCAGTTATGTTTTTAGTCCCATGTTATAGGGGGCGAGCCTATTGCCATCAACCGGGCACAAATCCAGACTCCGAGGCTGCTACTGAGAAATTCCTGATGGAAAAACCCAATAACACCTTGCCCGACCTGGGAATCGAACCCAAGACCTCATGCACAGCAGTCGCGCTTGCGACCACTACACCAACGAGGCAGTGTATATGATTTACATCGATTATTTACAAATAAAGATGCTTCAGTAAACTCTTTTATTTACTTGTAATCCCAGGAAAGCAGGCTCTTTTAATTAATTGACTAGTTTACGTACGCGCACGCACGACATGGCGCCGGCAGGACGAGAAACGTCACCTGTCAACTATGTGAAAATAGACAACCGTCATCCGCGTGCTATCCGACACTTGCATTGTTACAGTGCCAGTCATAAGAAAAAAATGAAAGAATTGTTGCTTTTGCCCGTGTCTTCGTCTGCGTAAAAGACAAGTATGCCATAAACCATAGTTTATGACATTTATCAATAAAGTAGCTTTCTATCAGTGAAGGAATTTATGTAACCGTTCAGTACTTTCAGAGATCTACTTATAAACCAACTCAGAAGGGGAGGCGGGTTCGCGCTGCCACTCACTGACATTCACTTCACATTATTTTTTATTATAATTATGTTGCCACCTTGTATTTATGTTTATGTTATTTTTTAATTTTAATTGTGTTGTTATGTTTTGTGCTATGTGTTATGTGTGCACCAAATAAATGGTTTATCTATTTCTCAATTTATCTCACAATTTACAACAAAATATTAAGCTTTACACCTCATAAAAGGCTCCATCTTTCTCCTAAACCTCCAATATGCCATATTATGTACCTCCTGATGTAAATCAACATTTGCCGGCGATTCTCGTCTAATAGAGATTGATCGACCAATACGTTCACACGTCGCCAGCGGCCACAAATAAAGATGGAAGACTTGCTTATCAACATGGGGACGCATTTGTTATTATTGCAGACAACTTAATCTAGGAAGGGGTAGTGTGGAAGCTTCTATTCTTTTCTGGGTGTTTTTTTTTTTAATTTGGTGGAGTCTAGTCTTTTTCTATACGGGGTCTTAAAATATAGCCGTTCATTACGCATACTGCTCATTAAACTAAGCAACTTTGAGCAAAATTTGTTGTTGGGAAATAACTTTTAGTTTTGGCGAGGAAAATGACTTTTTAAGGTAGCGCGAATTCTAACATATGCGCATTACAACCACGAAGCATGGTGGCGCAAATAGGGTGCACATAAATCTAGATACACTACAATAAAACATTTCATGCTGTTATAATTACTTCGTTATTTTATAAATGGTTTTATGAATATTTTATTTAGTGTATGTATTTTTTATAATAATTTACGACGGGGGGGCCACCTACGAGTACGATGCGTGCCTTAGGCGTTATTTTCTATTGATATGCGCTTGGTTGCATACACCAAATATAAGCATGATACGTTACGTAAACTGCGTAGGGCGTTCTATAGAACATTTGTAAAAGACGTTTTATTTTTATAAAAATACGTCAAATAAAGTTGAAGCTTATAAGGTATAGTCCAAAACAAAAAAAAATATCTCAATGATTGAAAAAACGTGCATCTTTCGGCTTCGTTAAGTTCCTGTACACCCTATGTGGGGGGAGTTGGTTGTATTGGGTTCGTCACCCTAAATACACAACCTGCATTACAAACACGGTGTCCCAATCAATGACCACAAGGTCTGTGCGTGGCTGATTGCGGTACGTACGCAATGTTGTTGGCACGTGCTTATCTGTACAACATTGTTATCTTCGTTTATACAGGTCCTTTTTCAACTTATTTGTGAGACTTTACAGACGTCATAACGATCTGTATCGTATAGAAATAAACACATCACGCCTGTAATCCCCGTACCCATTAGTACGTGGAGGGCCAGGAATTTCTCAGTAGTAACCTCGGGAGTCTGGATTTGTGCCCGGTTGATGGTAATTTATAGGCTCGCCCGCTATTACAAGACTTGCGAAATTTGGGTGTACTAATGGGTACATTTCTGCCTAACCCTTCGGGGATCACAGGCGTGATGTTATTTTATCAATACGAATAAATAAAAGTGTCAGTTTGCAATGTCAAAATAAAGGCTTTTTACTAGATGTACCTATATGAATTTATACACGGTACTTAGGTACACTAAAATCACAATTTGTAGGGAAAGATAATTAGAGTCCCGCGCAAAAAAGAAAATCTGTTGATAACAGATATACATGCAAAGGAAGTCGTAGGCATATGTAAGTTAGTTATTTCATAAAAGTGAACAGCTAATCTAGGAGTCAAGTCACGCAGGTGATCGTGTATTTTATTGCTTTTAAAATTCAGATGAGTTACTAAAGACCTATTAAGTCTGTGAAGTTACGCCTATTAATTAAAAAGGGTCCAGAGGGCAAGCATAAGCGCACGTCGCAAAAGTATCGTGAATTTGATAGATTTTCAAATTGACACTGGCTGTTTTGTATATTACAGGTGTTAATTTAGTTTTAAGACTTTGTTTTCATCGATAGGACACACTATTGGCCATATTTCAATAACTTTTAGCTGCTAATAAGCCGCCCGCGAGACGTCATTTTTTTATCATGACATTTAAAATCTATTTTATAGCATACGATTGAAAGATCTAATTTGAATGGCAAACTATTTGCTGTGTTGAGACCGTGCTGCGTAAGCGATGACCTGATTGTGCAAGTGGTAAAAAAATAGAAATATTTTATAGAATTGTCGTATTTTTAATTAAATAATCGTCTCGAGTCGGATGTTGTCGGATTGCCGTGCTCTTGGTAGGAGGACTACTGTATATGTATGTATATACTTATATCCAGGGCTGCCAACCGGAAGAGAATCCGGGTATTTGAGCTTTAGAGGGTGACCGGGGGTGATCCGGAAGGGCTTTTCAAAAAACTTTTTATGTGAGAGGAATTCCGATGACTTGAAAGAGAAGCAACAAATTAAAATGTGAGCGGTGTTTTATTTATTTTTATCCTGCTAACCTACTTCCTACTTCCTAAGTAATACCTATTATAAATGAGACAGTTTGTGAGGCTGGATGGATGGATGTTTGTTACTCTATCACGTAATAACTACGGATCGGATTTTGATGAAACTTTACTATAATATAGCTATATAAATCGGAATAACATTTTAGGATACAATTTTTGAATGTTTCGTGTATTTTGGCCATAATTTTACGTTATGTATCAAGTACGTCTGAAAAATTCCTGTCTCCTTGGCGTGCGCAGTTACACGAAGGCTGAAGGCCAAAATGGCTAAAGGAACTTCATCAAATCTTACCAAGTTTTTGACCTACTTCCTAGTGTTCGATTGAGCTGGAATTTTTAATACATTTGCACATAAATAAAAGACTGACATGACTGCCTCGTTGGTCTAGTGGTCGCAAGCGCGACTGCTGTGCATGAGGTCTTGGGTTCAATTCCCAGGTCGGGCAAAGTGTTACTTATTGGGTTTTTCCATCAGGAATTTCTCAGTAGCAGCCTCGGAGTCTGGATTTGTGCCCGGTTGATGGCAATAGGCTCGCCCCCTATTACATGGGACTAAAAACATAACTGGCGAAATGTGGATGTACTAATGGGTACACCTCTGCCTAACCCTTCGGGGATTACAGGCGTGATGTTATGTTTATGTTTATAAATAAAAGCTTGTTTTAAAAATGTGTATTTTTAGGTTGAACATGTTTTGACTTCAACAAGCACAAGTTTAGTCTACCGACTGCTTCGACGAAGCAGTAGGTTTCGCGTTTCACTTGGGAATTTCCAGGTAATTTATTGTTGAACGCTGAATATTCCGTTACCAATTGGCTTGGAATGGAATATCTTGCTCGAAGTTGTTCTACCTTAGTCTATTAATAAGTTTTTATTGGGGGTATTCCGGTGCCAAAAGATCATGTATCATGTAATATAAATATAGACTAGCTTTTTCCCGCGTAGAAGTCGAAAACAGTTGACTTGTGGGCCGCTGCCGGGGGGCCACAGTTTAAATAAACAGTCACAGTTTTAATCCAACCTAACTTTTTTTTATAATAATAATAACCCCTCCAAAAACAGGAATATGACGAAGAAGAATAAAAGGCCCCAAATGTCCGGGGGCTCCAGTGGTTTAGCTGCTGATGACGGTGGGCAGGTTAGCCCTGGAGCCAGGGGTGCTAAGAATTCCCGGGTGAGATCGATCCCTCGTTCACCGGGATTTCTCCAAAACTTGAGGGAGGCCTTTGCCCAGGAGTGGGACAGAATAGGTTAACACAAATAATTAACCTAGTTTAACTAGTTTGGTTCCGGGTAGCTTACTAGAGATTGGTTGCGTCGCTGATGAGCCCTGTCGGCGAAGAGTCCCGTCGAAGTAAAGTCTTGTCGGTTTTTAGTCTTTCAGCGTAGTGTCTGTCGGTTTAATACCACGTAAAAATGTAGAAGCAATTGCTTGATTCAATATTAGTAGACAAAAATCTTAATCACTTAATTCCGTGTCTTCGTTATACCTACATAGGTACTCATATATCCGCTAGTAAATCGTCTTTAATCCCCATTCCTTTCTTTAGTAAAGTATTGCCACAACACACAACCATCAATATGAACCTCATAATAAATCACGTCCATTAGTATGAATGAACACAAAAACGATGATTCCACAAAAGTGAATGTACCATCAATTGGTAAAACGTGTTTCTTTCGTAAGAAAATAGCGTCGTGTTTAAGTGTGAAAGGTATGAGCATCGGTGGTTCAGTGGTAGAATGCTCGCCTGCCACGCGGGCGGCCCGGGTTCGATTCCCGGCCGATGCAAGTACCTTTTTTTTTTAAGTTGCCTCTAGATTTAATTTTTGTGATTTGGAAAATGGTTGGTCATGAAACAATTATCTAGACACCACAGCACGAAAACTTTTCACCTCTTATTCAAAAAAAATAGTTATCTTTGATATCGGTGAAGGAAAACATTGTGAGGAAGCCTAGAGTTATAAATTAATACAAGTCTGACGTCGCCGCTGAAGTCGCCAATCCGCCTTTGCAAGCATGGCAGTTAATGCTCTTCGTAGTCGGTGCCTTATTTGTATGAGAAGAGGCCTTTGTCCTGCTGCTTAACAAAATAGACTGGTACTATTAATGTATGATGTCATTATCCACTTCGACTGCGACTTCAGACTTGTATTAATTTATAACTCCAGGTTTCCTCACGATGTTTTCCTTCACCGATGTCAAAGACAGTCCTAAAAAAGTTTTCTTTTAATAAAAGACGAAAATTTTCCACGCTGTGGTGGTTTATTGTTCCTATTGAGTTTATGGTAAAAGTTTACGCGTCGATATCTCCCTTCTACCTTTTATTGGGAGCATATTATTACCATAACACTTCAAACACCAGCTACATCATATTTTGAATGGATAGATATTTGTTAGTCTATCACGCCAGAACGACTGAACGGATCTGAACGAAAGGAGGTCAGCAAAATCCCGAACATGTTTGGCCAAATATGTACCTCGAGGTACACATGCACCAAATCTTAGAGAAAAAATAGAGGAATTCGAAAATAACTTTACTTTTATTCATAAATCATTTTTAACTATTTAATAAATTATTTAAATCTAACTTAATTATCTGTAATACAAATAAAACATGTGGCATGTGATGATGCCAATCCTTTGGCACATAAATAGATTATAGTCTGGTTTAGCACATAGGCTTACTGCATAGTTTTTATCCCGGAAAAATGTAGGATTCCCGTGGGATATGGCACGGAAAGTAGTAAGTATAAAATTAACCTTTTGTTCCATACGTCCTATGATGGTGCGGGTGACACATGTCAGCAATTCATCTATGGATGTCAGAATCGCATAACTAGATCAGTGACATTATTTAATTTACAAGTTATTTACTTACTTATTACTGATTCCGCATTTTACGACTATACTATTAGTGTGCAGTTAAAATATTCATTCATGATTGTAAATCGCCGTAAAGTTCAAGAGTGAAAAGCAACAGTTTGACAAATGTCACCGGCACCATCCTAGAGCGTGAGGAATATAATGCTGGCATTAGGGTTCATTGTTGTTGTTGATGTTGGATACCTATAGAAGTATCCAACACCAACAACAAACAACAATCAGGGGCTCCTTAAGCCCCAGTACCTCCCCGTATAAGTAGGTAGTATAATTTATTTAATGGACCCTGTAAATGTTTCAAATTACCATATTTCTGTCCAAATACGAAATTGTGCTGGAGAAATTAATTAAAATTATAATTTTAATGGACACCGCAGCCATTTGCATTTTTTCCCCCGTCTTCCTGTAGTACCTTTTAGAAGAGACATTTTGAAATTGTAAATTATTTGTAAGTGGGTGGACTTATATCTTTATTATATTTGAGATAAAAAATTAACTGTTTTTTAGAAGATTCTATACCTTTTTATCTAAGTACAGATGACAACGCTATAAGGTAAACACCGTGGGATCTTTATGTGGTTGTAATAGAACCGATTTTGCAATGAAAGGGGATAGTCGGATGTGCTGGCAACTGTACTTAAAACCAACTTACTTAATAAGTTTTTAATTATGTGCTAACCTACGTTGTATTACAAAATATGTACCTATGTATGTATTATGTATTGTGCGTCACTTTCACGTGAATAAAAAGTTTTTCTTTCTTTTATTTATTTCTTTCTATGTACAATTAATAAAAAGAAAGGAGGAATCATAAAAGGCATAAAACACGTAATAAACGGTTTAGTTGGGTCTCCTAAAACAATGCCAAAGTGTTACCTGACATTATCATTACTTACCTTATTAAAATAAACAAAACTCTTAATTACAATAAACAAAAAGAAATCTGCATCGGCCGGGAATCGAACCCGGGCCGCCCGCGTGGCAGGCGAGCATTCTACCACTGAACCACCGATGCTTGATAACGTACAGCCAACATACAAATCTGTTCAAATATTGATAGTGAAGATGCGCTTGCCTTTCACCTTGTTTTGACCTCGATACATAACACGTTTCTAAATTCTTGCAATGTGCACATTATAAAAGATGATTTGCAATAATGATTTTGCTGACTATACATATGAAGTAATAGCAACTTTCAACAGTAAAACATGAAGCATCGGTGGTTCAGTGGTAGAATGCTCGCCTGCCACGCGGGCGGCCCGGGTTCGATTCCCGGCCGATGCATGTTTCTTTTTATATTTTTATTTAATTTTATATTTTTTTAACAATTAAAACTGTTAAAATTGTTTATCTTCAGTACAGTAGATTTTATTCTAAAAATAAAAGTTCGTCTAGGTCATTTTTAAAACTTGACGCTACAAAATAGCTTGTTAATTTCCACGGTAGGGCTAGATAGATGTCAGTGTTTATTGCCTAGCAGTGTATTATACCTCTAGGTGTGCGGTTACAAATGGTTGCCGGGAGAAACTCATTACTTTTTGCTAAGACTACGATTTATACTAACTATTAGTAACTAACTACTACAATTTGCACCTTCAAACAAATTAACATTACTGATATTGTGTTGACTTTTTAGGGGCCAGGTGAAGGGGCCGAATGGGTACTTATAGGGGCCTGCGATGGTTGCGGAATTTGTTCGAAACAGTTACCGCGGCCCTGGAATGCAAAGGGCACTAGAAGGAACATGGATGGGTTTTAGTCAGTAAAAATCTGACACTCCCTTCCGCTCCGCCCAGAGTGGAAGAAGTCATTTGATTAAATTCTATAGTTAAAAACAAAAAAAATTACCAGTAGGGGATCGCCATACCAGCTCGGATAATGCGTCAAGCAAATACCGGGCCCCCGACTCATGGCAGTAGAAGGAACTATGGGGTTTTAGTCGGTAACAGTCCGACACAATCCTCCATTCTCTAAAGACGGAGGTTATCGATGACGATTTCCAAAAGAAAATAAAGGGCTACGCTGTGCTTCGTATGAGAAGAGGCTTTTGCCCTGCAGTGGGACAAAATAATATTATTATCAAAGATTGTATTGTTATTGTTTGTTTGTTTTGTTTGGTAAGTGGCAACGCAGGGAGGGGTCGCCCTAGGAAGACCTACACTGACCTTATTGGTGGGGTTCTTCAGAAAGGTCAGATGCTGAGTACTTGTAACTGGCGTGCTTGTATGACGAGATGTTTAAACGTTGATGAGGCGAAAGGAGTATGTAAGGATCGTAGCAGGTGGCGTTCTGTGGTTTCTGCCTACCCCCATGGGAAAAAGGTGTGACTTTTGTGTGTTGTATTGTCTTTTGTGTATATTGAGAATTCCGATCCGAATAGGTCGACCCACTTGTATATAGCGACCCTAACAACACAAAAACAAAAACACATCAATTTTAACAATTGAGTGACTAAACTACTGAGCCACTCCAAAAGATAACGTAACAACAACGGACAGGATGGATACCCTTCCCTTTGTGACCCTGACATGCCCTAAGTGACCCCTTAAGACCCTATTCGAGAACTTAAAGTGACATAATAAATCTTATACAAACGAATCCCGGGGCAATCCTTACAGCTGTCCTACATTTTGTTTTGTTAAGCCGTTGCATTTAACGTTTCTCGGATTTGAGTCTGGGCTTATAAATTGTATATTGTAGGTACTAGGTGTCTTATTTATTTGTTTAAACTTTATGCAACAAAAAGGTACAAAGGCGGACTTAACCTACCTAGCCTGCAAAGGTGGTAATTTGGCAAACCAATTGAGTGTTAATGCCTTAGGCATTCTCTACCAGTCAACCAAAAGGGGGTGAAGAGATAACATGGCAGGTGCAAAAAAAAAAACAAAACATGCAAAACAAGATGAAGAGCCGAAAAAAATGACTAATTTGTTTATTTGGTAACTTAAGTATATCTAAACATAGGTTTTATAAAATGCTAATATCTACTACTAGCTGACCCGTGCCCACTTCGTTGGGCGGTAAACATTTTAACTTGTGATGAAATTTTCAATAATGTTTAATATTTTGTTGTTTAAAAAATCGTTCAAAGGTAAGTACGTCAAAAAATACTTTTTTTAACACATAAAAGCTACTATATCTGCTAAAATATAAAAGATAGAAATATGGTGTCGCGCACTTTTTTGTAGAACTATTAAAGGCGGACCAGGTTGCCATACATTGTTTTCAATTATATACAACTGTTAAGGCAGCGCATGCAAAAAACTTTGTTGTAAGAGCTGTTTTATTTCCACCTGGCTAGACAAAAATTAAGATAGTTCGGCTATTATGCATGATATCTTTATAAATTATAGCTTATAGCACTCACGAATAATGTAGCTTTCTACCAGTGAAAGAATTTTCAAAATCGGTTCATTACTTCCGGAGATTACCCCCTACAAACAAACTTACAAACAAATTTTACCTCTTTATAATATTAGTATAGATTAATTCAAGATTAACGTTTAGTTTCAGAAAAAAATACTTTTAGTTTTAGAAAAATATCTACTGTTCTAAAGATTTCAATTTTAACAGTTTTAATTGTGTGGAAATGTAAAATAATAAAATAAGTAGATATATAAAAAAAGCTACTTGCATCGGCCGGGAATCGAACCCGGGCCGCCCGCGTGGCAGGCGAGCATTCTACCACTGAACCACCGATGCTTCATGTTTGTAATAGTAAAATGTTATACTAGTACAAAACTTATAGACAGTGCAGTAATTTCATTTTTATTCTCGTCGGTATTTTAATTTCATAATGTTAGATTACTCATCAGTGTTTATGTAACTATGGAGTTATGTACTAATATTACATACTAGCTGCTTACTGCGACTTCGTTCACGTGGTTTTATTTCACTTATATCAAGGTACGTGACAATGTATGCCCTGCAGTTTCTCACTCTGGAGCAATACCACCGCCAGCCATTCCTTTGAGGATACGGATACCGCGAATAAGTATAATTTTTGTAAAGTATTAGGGGTTTGCCTCGTTTCGATCTAATTTCGTATGCTGCTGAAAGTAATAACACACATTATTTTTAAAAATATCTTAATTAGGATAAAAAAATAAAGAAAATTATAGAATATCAATAAAATAAGTACAAAAATGACTATACAAGCAATTTATTAACTAAAAAAAAGGTGCACAAATATCTGATTATAATTAGAACTATAAATTAAAAATTTCAATCGGTTTCGACTATGACGGGTTCCCTTAAAGCACCAAGTACATGATCTGGTTTAAGATATATTAGTTGACAAAGTAGAAAATTACAACTACATAGAAACTCTTTCATATGGATACGACTACACACATTGAAATAATAATATGGAGGGTCCCGCCATGTTATAGTAGTTTATCTCTACTGCTATTATTACATAGAAATCAACACATTTAGTAAGAAACGTGATTGATGGATACGTCATATTACTACACGCTGAACATAATTATTTAGCTTTGTAGGTACCTTTCTACTAAACTGTAATTATCCCATTGAAGGACAAAAAAGTGAACAAAAAGGGCTAGTGTGAGGAACGAGCATTAATCACCGCGCTTGTTCAGCTATTTGTGTGACCAGTATGAGTAACGTGACCATTTTTGTTTTTACTTAAATTACGGCCATGAAAAAAAAATCTGTTTAAACTATTTCTTTAAGAAGATTCAGTAAAATGATATCTAACTACAGGTACCTGAATAAGAGGTTATTCTGTTTAGATATTTGAATTTGATTTTTTTTTTCTTTAGTGAAATACTTATGCAAGTGTAATAGTGTGTGTGTGTATGTTAGGTAATTCACAAGTGTAATTCTTGCCAAAAACAGTAAAAAAAAAAATCTATAAAAGAGATGCATCGGCCGGGAATCGAACCCGGGCCGCCCGCGTGGCAGGCGAGCATTCTACCACTGAACCACCGATGCTTACAACTAAAGAATTAAAATACCTATCACAAACGTGTGATATATGTATAATGAAAGTGAAGATGCATGCGCACGACTACCTTTCACCTAGTATGACCGCGTTTCTAATATGCTGATAAATATGTTAAAATCAGCAGCAAAATAAGTCTGTTTATAAGAAGTTTATAAACCGTTAATGTTGTTTTTTGACTTACAGTTTTCGTACTATTTAACTGTTAGTGAAAGGTAATCATACTTATAGCTACACTTAGAAGATAGTAAAACAAAGAATAAAAATATTATACAGATATAATGAGGGAGGGGACGTCAACCTACTAACTATAGCATTTTTTTTTTTGAGGTGGTATAAATCATCAAATGACTCCTTCCGCCCTGGGTGGGGCGGAAAGGACTGTCAGACTTTTACTGACTAAAAAACCACCCTGTTCCTTCTGTTGCCCTTTGCGTTCCGGGGCCACGGTATCCTGTTAAGACGTCCCGCAACCCCGGCACTAACTATAGCTGAGCTGCAATTTCCAATTTTTTTCTGCTAATAGGGCCTCGTTTGACACTCTTCGGATATGAAACCCTTCTTCTTCATATTTATCGTGTGGGCAGTAAGGTCTTACGACCCCGCACACCCTAGTGTCAGAGTTTCTAAACCGCCTCAAGGGCCTCTACAAGGTTTGAGTGGAAAACGAAAAACGAAACACTTAAAAATATGTTTTCATGTTTATTTTCATTAAAGTCTAAACGCTCCGTACTACTGACACATTCGATCTAAGTGCAAGTTTTAACGACATCCACGATTTTTCCGAGTTTCCGCGTCAGATTCACAGCTGAGTTGCTTCCACGAGTCCGCGCACCTCCGCCTCGCTTCACTGATTATTTTGAGCGAGGAATATTATGCTTCCTGCAAGTAAAGTGAAATATGGATAAGACGACAAATTGGCGCGATTATAAGCGCGATTGATTGTCAGGAAAAGTGTTATTGGGTTTTTCTATCAGGAATTTTTCAATAGCAGCCTTGGCGACTGGATTTGTGCCCAGTGGATTGCAATAGATAGAAATGTGAGTGTACTAATGGGTACACCTCTGTCTAACCCTTCGGGGATTACAGGCGTAATGTTATATGTTACGACCAATTGGGTAGTAGATACTAGCAATCAATTGACATAGTTTTTAAGAGCTGTCAAAACACGATTTTGTATGGCAATAGGTAACGTTTGACGTCACTTTTGTCACAAATCAATTGATTAACTATTTATTAATAAAAAAGGAACTAAGAATCTAATTTTACTGTTAATTAAAAATTATTCAGGTTTTCAGGGCTAAATTTTTATTTATTTATTGTGAACTATATTCTTGCTATCTGCCAGTATGAAGTACCATCACAGGACATGCGTCATCTCCTCAGGGCTCGTCGCGCCGTTCATAACCACCAAGATCTAAACGAGGCCGGTGATAGAGCTGTACAGGTTCCTCAATACAGGTCGGAAAAAAAAAATTGAGAAGAAGATCTACATTAATATATCTCAACTTCATATAAACTAACACTAATGACGTCACCGCTAAGCCTGTTAGTGAGTTGTAGAACGCTCGTTTGCCATCTAATAAACGTCTTTAATGTAATGTAAAGCACGTCCGCTCATACTTATCTCAGCGCTTCGAGTCGGTGATAAAGGGGAGTTCTGATGAACGGGCGGGAAACGCTTGGAATATAAGAATATATTTTTAGGAGATTGCAAAAGTTTCATAAAAAGATACGTCAATTGATCTGTGGTGACAAGTACGCGATTGTGTATCAGGAAAAGATTGTGTTGTCTATCTGTCGTTTGAGTCAAAGTCAAAGTCAAATTATTTATTTCAATTAGGGCATTATAAAGCTCTTTTAAACGTCATAAACAAAAAAAATATTGAATCTAGGTTGTCCCTGCCAAAAGGTAGTTTTGTATGGAGAAGTATGGGCAAAAAACTCCATACTACTCTCTTATAATCAATGTTTTACAATATACACGTGAATGACAAATGTTATGTTGTCAGGTTTGCAAAAATTCTCAGCTTTTGTAATAATTTAATGCCGTTGTAACAGCCTTTTTTTTCTGCTTGGGAATGAAACGTGGTCTTGACCTCGCCTCCGTGTGGTGTCCGTCGAGTTTCTTGCTCGTTTTTCTCCAGAGAAACCTGCCTACGTTTTGGAACGAGCAACTGCTTTCACACTTCTGACTAACTGATCGACTCCTTGACAATCAAAACTGCCTGAAAGTGGTTCAATTGATATGAATGCTTTGACTTTGAAGTTGGCGCTTAGTTCTAAGATACAAATTGATGAATCGGCCCGATTTTTTACGTACGTTTTATTACTCTCTCATAAACAAAGAGTAAGAAGAAAGGGTTCTTTCCATTCAAAATTCGTTTAGAAAATCAGCTCACGAAATGAATCTTTGTTAAACTGCCCGTCACGTGTGAACACGCACTAAACGTGCGGATTTAGATACAGGGGGAGGTTTCTTTGAAATACGTTTCGAAAATGGGTCGTGTTTCGTTTGAGACTTTTGTTTATTCTTCCTTTTGTCTTCCATCTCCCCCCTTCTAAATGTTTCATATTTTTAAGTAAATGTTTTCTTTTAAAACGACGCCTCAGCCTTCGGCTCGAGTGTTTCTGTCTCTCATCCCTTTTCAAGTAAAGGTATGAATTTCCATAAATCCTTTTTGACTGATACTTCAGACGAATGCTGAATATTTTAGGTGTTTGTGTATTTGGAAGGTTGGTGGGGGGGGGGGGGGTTGCGTCACAAACATGTGGCGCAATATTTATGTTGTTGGCAATACCTAAACTATTTTGGATTAGGGTGTCACTTCAGATGATGGAGGTAGGTAGTCTGTTTTGAAATTCAAATAGCTGCTGGACACAGACATCTTCTAAGATGATTAAAGTAAAGTTAATATCCACTATTTCTAAGCCTTTGGTTTTCATTTTCAATGATAGGTACATTATTTTTATAAAAACTGAAATTCATGGATAATGCTGAACTGTGAACAGAAGCATATTGTACAATAGAAAACTATCTTTTATATTAGTTCAATACTAAAGACGAAAATAGACGAGAGCCAAACCCTTAATTTTGACTTTTTACGGCTGTTCTGACGGATCTGCAGATGTCTCTTCAAAAATCTTTCCGCCCTCGTTTCGTTTGCAGGTTGTACTGTAACGTGAGGCCAATACTCTAATTTTAATCTTATTATCCTAATGACAGGGTTCATTAGTTCTTTTCCCCATATCAATCTTCCTAATCAAAGTCCCCCACATCCTATACATTAATAGTACGTGTTTCTAAGGCTAATAGAAAACTGAGTCAGCCATTACATAAAGTTGTTGAGGTTAGTTCGCCTCAGCTAAATTGGAATGCCTATTCACCGTACTATTGGTCGGACGAGGGCCAAGAGTTGGGCTTCCCTGCTACCTTTGGAGATTGGGGCCTTAGAAACAGCAATTTGACTTTACTTCGCTTGTAGTCTTCAGTATTCTACTCAGGGCTAATTTTTCAATCGCCAGATACCTCATAACGGAGGGATAAATAAGGCAATTTGACAGCTTTTGTAAAGAAAATATGTCAAACTGTCATATTTATTCTTTGAATTAAAATCTTCTGACAATTGAAAAATTAGCCCTAAAGTAATAGAAAACCAACTCACCAACGGTTTTTCGAACGTTTTTATGAGAGAAATGGTAAAGAGTGCTAATTGAAGTTGAATGGTAATTGGTTGACTAAATTATCGATAACCGTCGAATTACGTCACATGACAAATTGACAAACAAGAACCGATTAACTACTTAATTAGTAAAGGTATTTTTTTTTCATTCTTTTCTTTTTTAATTTTGGAAATGTGATGAGTTTTTCAGGCTTTATGTTTACATGCAATAGCATAAATTTAAATTCTGTAATGGGTTGCTGAATGAATGCTGTGTGCAGTTATGGGTATGATTTCCGCACGCAGCAATGCACCCACGATACTAGAGAAATTTCTAGAATTAAACGTTCTTTTAAAAGGAAAACTACTATCTCCCTTACTCTCACAGAGAAGGACTTAAAGTTACTCATACATAGAAATCGCCGAGGACTACGAAACACCAACCCAGCCAAGGTTGAAAAAAGAAAAAACCAAACAGAAAAAGTCCAACAGCTTGTTTCGTGGCCCAAACACGCGCGAGTACTTATTGAATAATGTATGTTGTATATATCGGCGACCACGGGAACTCCGGTGCTTTTGTGGCTGCACTTCGATTAAATTTTGTCTCGTCCTAATAACTTCGAGATTTTCCATGTTTTCCTGAGGTCCGCTTGTGCCATTCTGGGTTATCTTATAAGTCCAGGTTAGCACATAGGCATATTATGTAGAATATTTTGTAATTTGACCTCCCTCCTCTAAGTTAAGTGTGTGGTACAAATGGGCCGTAGTGAATAAAAAATTAATAGAGAAGGTACTCGTTCGTGGGATCAGTTGAGTAAATAATACAAACCTACGTACTTAATTTATTTGTGCAAATTATTATATTATTGTGTAAGTGTATTGTAAGTAAGTAATTTGAAGGTTGAAGCAAGTTGAAGGATCATCATCTGAAAAGTAAAAAAAATATTTAATATAAATCTAAACTCTTGCTAAAAAAAAAATAAGCAAACAGACCAACAAATAAAGCTAACAAAAAATATTTGTCACGATTTTAAAGAGGGTGTCTAAATTGATGATCGTATTAGAGAATATAAATCGACGCTATCCTCTGGTACTTTGGTAAACATTGACTAAATGAGATAAGGTTGTAGTGGTAGCTGTGCGAGTAATGAACTGAAAATGGGCGAGGTTGCAAAGGTAAGTAAAAAGTGTACAAAAAAGCATCTCTGTATTTTTTCTTTGTGGAGAATATTTTTTTTTTTATAAAATCCTGAGTATTTTTAATGTTATTTAATAATTTGTGTCAACACTAAACACCTTTTAATTCGACAGCTTTCCGAGTTTATATTTAGGTCCTCTCGATCAATTCTCTAAAACTGATGTAATATTAGACATGCAGGTAAGTAGGTGGAAGCAGAAGATAGATTGCGCCAATACCATAAATTAGAATAAGGAATGATGAAATACGTGCGAATAATTACGTGTGAATTTTCTTACAGATCATCATAAAATGTAAAAATGTACACTCAGGATAAACGTAGCTTCCTATCACTTAATTTTCGGAATTAGACCAGTAGTTCTGGAGATTAGCTATTTCAAACAAACAAACGCACTTCAGCTTTATAACATCGGGCTTGCGGACGACAAGTAATGGGTAGCTCGCCGTCCGATCAAGGACCAAGCCCGGGTCAACGGCGCGTTCTGTTCGCGCGCGCCTCAAAGAGCTGTCAGCACAGGGACGGGGGCCCCAACGGGGCCAACGCCTGCCGGGGTTGCGGGACGTCTTAACAGGATACCGTGGCCCCGGAATGTAAAGCACAACAGAAGAAACAAGGAGTCATTTGATGATTTTTACCAACTAAAAAAAAAAAGCTTTATAGCATCAAGTATCAATAATGCAGAAAGTGTTGTAACAAGTTTTTAACGAATTCGGCATTCCAATACCTAAAATCCGTCGTACAGATCTACATACATTACATTCGGCACGTTTATATGGTAATGCACGCGGTGTTATGAAACCTTATTAAAATTCCACTTCCTCGTTCAAACGTGTCCCCTTTTTTACCTAATCCTCGGCTTTTTGGTGGCGAAAGGCTTTTCCTATTATCCCCTGCGATTTGAACCAGATTTGAGTTCATATCGTGTGTTTGTGTAAAAATTAATAAGTAGATAATCGAAAATGTGACTCTCAAATACCTACTTAGTTGAACTATATTTTAACCGTATAGTTCGGAAGCGCCCCCAATTGGACCCGAACACAGAAACCTCCGCCGGCTCGGTAGTGGGTCCAACTGGACCCCGGAGTTCGCGCATGCGTCATCCTGACCAATAAGTGTAAATACTGATTATGGTAGCCATCTAATCTCATGTGTGAGCATTAAGTAACAGAGTTTGATAAAATGTTTAAATGTTAGCGCCATCCACTCTTTTAGATTTAGCACGCTAGTATATAAAATTACTGTTTTAAAATCCAAGTGTGAAAATGCAATCATCGCCATTTTGAAGACCATAGTAGTCGAGGCTAAAAAACATAAAAATTGTGGATTTTAGACATCCAAGCTCCACTACAGGAGCAGTAAATAGCTCATAATTGATTTATTTGTCGATTTCATCCATAGTTTAACATAAATTAGTAGTGGTAATAAAGTTTTTGATATCCAAAGTCGAAACTTCGCGCCAATCCGTGCGTGTTTACATTTTTGTTTGCCACAAATATCACTATAATACATTTAGATATTATTAAAAACATGACAAATTTCATTCAAAATATAATAAACAACAAGAAAATGCCCAATTCTTAGTGTAAATTACAAACACGGGTCTAAAAACACGGAATATTCATTACCACTACTCATTTTGTGTTCTTAGAAATTGTCAACCAATTTTTTTTTTAATGCATTGATGTGCGATTGTGATTATGTCAATCGATTATTTTTTTTATTTCAATCGATTCGAGTAATTAAAATTATTCATATGAGATATGGACTCGTAAAAATTAATATAAATGGAATTTAAGTTTAAATTACAATAAATATTAATTATTTATGCTATCCAGCTCAGTTAATAATTGTTATTTATAGTTTTCTAGTTCAAGACTCAACAGAAAAAATATGTATCTACGATAGGTATATTTCATTGGTCCTTACCAATGAACTATACCTATGGTACCTACCTATATTTTTTTTTCTGAAATTTTATATTAAATTTAATTAAGAATTTTAATTTGTGTGCGTTGCCTACTTTTTTAAAATTTGATGCAGCGTGCACAGTATACATTTATCTCAGATTGGTGTATATCGCGTTTTTCCTACATTTAATAGAACGTCTAATTATTTGCATCAATATTAATAATTAACTTATCTAATTAGTTTGATTGGGGCTGTAACATTGGATTAGGGTTGCGTACTTCCAAATGAAAATGGAAACCTTATAGGATCACGCGTGTGTTCGTCTGTCCGTCCGTTTGTTACAATCAAAATCCAAGATGGCGGCCGCAAAATTTTACAACATATGCATTATGGGTATCGTATCCATGGTTTTCGGGGGTGGTGATGCCGAAATTGAGGTCGAAGTGAAAATCCAAGATGGCGGCCGTTAAATTTTACAAAAGATGCGTCATGGGTTCGTGACCATGAAATAAACCCAAAACCAAGGAACCAACACCCATGACGCATATTTTGTAAAATTTCACGTCCGCCATCTTGGATTTTCACTTAGACCTCATTATTTTAAGTCCACGCAAAACAAAATAATTCAGGTAATATTTTAGCAGATTTATGCATAATTATGTATTTAATGAATTATGAACATCCTCCTTTTTGAAGTCGGCTAAAATATCTACTTAAATAAATCTTATACCTTATTAAAAATAACTTACGCTCCTGATTAAGCTTTGCGTTTATTTATCCATTTAATATTAAATATTAATCCTGAGAAATATTATCAAAAGGTTTTTTTTTTCATTCAGACTCCTTTGGCCAACCTCGATTTTATTTTAAGTATCGATTCGGCTAAACGCAACTTTTGAATCGAATTATGAAACTTGGGTAAACGGTCAGCACTAAGAAGTGCCACAATTTTGTGTAAATTTTGTCAAAATTTGATTGTATTTTTTAAGTACTTATGTATGGATAATGCCAAAAACAACAATGGAGATGGAATGATAATGTCTTTATTTCGTCTGAATGCATCTTTTCAGCAAGCGAGAAGGTTCTTTATGTACTTAATTTTAGCTAATCTGAGTGGTCTGCCTTTGGATAGGGTGCAGAAAAACTTATATTGTACCAATTTTGCAGTGATCTGAAGTGGTTTAACCGACCTCAAGTTTTAATTAAAGATATTTGCCACAAACTTATTCTATAAAATAGCTGCAAACGTTTATTTTTCTTTAATATTTGAATCCTGAAAGTTGATGTAAATTCCAGAATTTTATGATGTGATCCACAACACCCTGCCGAGTCAAGGGATGTGTCAAATGTCAAAATCTTGTCGAGCAGAGTGGTTAATCTGTGGATACTAGTATTGTGTCTAATGCTGTTTTTTGTTCCTAGTTTTATCGCGGTAATCTCCGAAATTACTAACTTAAAAAAACAGCGTAAAGGTTTGATATATATATAACTACATTTTTTTTTTATTTGCCTACATGGAGAAATATTTCTTATTCATTCACAGTACTTTAAAAAAATATTATATTCGATTATTATAACACTGGCGAAAATGTGATGAAACTTAATCTCTTAAATATACTATTTACCCACCTCTTTGGAATGGGAATCTAGCTGTGCGAAGCGACTTCTAATTACAAAAATGACATGGCGTCTTAGCTTAGCTCGCAGTATGACACACGCCTTATAGGATTATCATTTTTAACACCCACCTATCAAATTGCTTGAAACATAAAATGTCTAGCCATTTAGCCTTTATTTTTTTAAATAAAATAAGCGATACTATCCTAAGCACATAAATAAATATAAATTATGCCATCGTTAAGTTTAATTTATATTTTACCGCAGTACCATTTAAATGTTCAGAACAAACGATTTAATGTGTTGTTTATTTAATTACTTTAATAAAATTAATGGTTGTGAATGGCGTTTATGGGTATTGAAACTTGGAAACGCTTACATCTGTTTTACTTTTCACCATCATCTGCCCAGCCTTTTCCCAACTTTGTTGGTATCGGCTTCCAGTCTAATCAGATGCAGCTGAATACCAGTATTTTACATGGTGCGACTGTCTATCTGACCTCCACAACCCTGTAACTGAGTAATACGATATTCCTTGGTAAGACTGGTAGTCAAGCCTTGCGGGATCGTTTTCGCGAATTGTTTTATATATTGTTATTTAACTAAGCACCAGGATTTTGTTTTGAAAAAAAATGGGTGTCCGTGGAGGTAAGACATTACATAATAATCTTTTGCATTCAGTATAGTAATAGAAAAAGATTTCTTATTTGTTACAGCAAAGAGTCGTTTTTTGTTACATTTTCATGGTTTAAAAATCAGGAAATCAATTTTGATGAAATTTTGTTTACAGATAACATAAACCCAGAGGAAAAATACTTATGCATGGGTACTTTTATTAAAGGATCAAATCCCAGAAAAGTGAAATGGAGTGTTTAAGTTTGCATAGGATAATCGAAAATTCATCACGGAAACGAATTTGCGGGCCGAGGGATATAAAAAAATAATGAGGTTCTTGCGAAAAAATAAATTACAAACCCGTTAACACTCTGAAAATTGCAAGATGTTTTACTAATAATGGGGGGAAGGGATCCCTTCATACTTCGTAATCTAAAATATAATAGGTCACTCACTAACTCATAACAAAATATCGAAAACTGATTGACTTATAAAGCTGAAATTTGGCAGCAAGGTAGTTAGTAGATATCCGCTGAGTAAGGATTTTTCAAAATTCTCTCCCTGAAGGGGTGAAACAGAGGTTCGATAATTTATATAAATTCATAAATACCATGTTATCTCTTTACCACCTTTGGTTGACTGTTAGAGAATGCCTAAGGCGTGAAGTCCGCCTTTGTACTTCTGTTGTATAAAGTTTAAACAAATTAATAAATTATTAGTTACAAGTATTTTGTAAAAAGCTGTTATTACAAACAAACGCTTCAATTTTACTTATTTGTATATATGTATTTATTGATGCATAGATTTCAAGATTGCAATATTGCGATAAAGACGTATACTTGGCAACAGTTTTAAAGTAACACATTTGTTTAGGAGATAAGCAGAGATATTCGTTGCCACGTCCGCGTCAGCGCAGTGTTATCAATTCATCTTCTTTCCTAGCTTGGAATAGTGCCAGGACACGGATTTAAGATGAATATATTATTTTATTCAATTTTGGGCACTTACTACAACCATTTAAGTAGTTTAG
This sequence comes from Hoplodrina ambigua, assembly GCA_949774945.1. Taxonomy (NCBI): domain Eukaryota; kingdom Metazoa; phylum Arthropoda; class Insecta; order Lepidoptera; family Noctuidae; genus Hoplodrina; species Hoplodrina ambigua. Next base: position 12,673,378 of record OX458975.1, read on the forward strand.
TAGCTCTTTAGTGATGCTTTCTACAGGATTTATTGTTTTAATATATCTAGCTTGTGTTCGCGATTTCGTCTGCTTATGGAAGCCTATTTTCTTTGTTGATAATATACCTAATATAGCCTATAGTAAAGAGGGATACCTCAAGGATAACATAGCATCGTATTATCGAAAGAATTAGGCCCTTAGCCCTTAGCCCCCCCAGATCCTCTACAGTTCCCAGGTATGGAAGACCACGCTTCTCGATAATTGTCTTGCTTCAGAAAGTATAACTTTTATATTGTGTCTTTTTACACCAATCATAAAAGTTACCCACTCAAAAACCGACTTAACTCCGTTGGTTTTAGAGACGTATTTTGTAGTTCTTGTACAAAATAGGGCTCCTAAACTGTGACCTAAAATAACCTAGTGTAAACCTTGACAATTTAAGTGCCTATAAAATAGTCTAATTGAAATAAATGTTTTGACTTTGACTCTGTGAAACGAAAGTCACAACGCAATCACTTCCCTGTATTCTAGATTCTTGCTTACAAGCAACGTTGTTCCGCTCACACATACTAACTAATTAGAAGCTCAAGAACTAAACCGACTAATCCTATACAACAAATCCGAAGCAGGTTTGCACTAAACCTCAATTTATTGTACTCGCGTTACATGAATCTCTGCACGGCTCACAAATAAAGTTCTAACAATACAATATACATGTATGTATGCAGGCGATTTCGCAGGAAATGGAATGTTAAGAAAATATTTTCATTGTGAACTTACCTGCAGGGGCGTACGACGCAAATTGAAAATGTTTTCTTATGAAAATGTTTGTGTTACGTTCAGAATGTTGAATCGTTTGTATTTTTCAATTTTGGTTTAGAATTTTTGCTCGGAATTGGGTTTTTGTTGTTAGTTTTTGATCTTCATGTTGCATATCTGATTACGAGAGGGACAATATGTAATATCATAACATAATATCACGCCTGTAATCCTCGAAGGGTTAGTCATAGATGTATCCATTAGTACATCCACATTTCGCCAGTTTTATTAAGTTCTATATAAAAGGGGGCGAGCATTTTGCTATCAACCAGTACAAATCCAGGTTCAGAGGGTGCTACAGAAAAATCCCTGATGCAGAAACCCAATAACACTGCCCGATCTAGGAATCGAACCCAAGACCTCATGCTTTAGAGGCAGTCAATAATATGGTGTGCTCTAATTATTTTGTCGTGTGCCACCATTGGCACAGTATCATTGGTTCCCTACTCTGTCCAATATTATTTCATTCGTTTTGTTCTCATTAAGAGAACAAAACGAATAGGTACCACAATTTGCTTCAATATACATTCGAAAACAACATGGATGACAAATTAAATGCGTTGTTTTGATTGGATATTGGCGAAACGAGCGGCGCACAGCGAAAACAAACTGTTAATCATGATATGGTCTGTATTCAGTAATACTCGTTCGTGTTAAAAGGAATATAAAGTAGGTACTGTAGAGGATTTCGCTGCATGAGCCGTATACAATCTATTTCATTTATCATATCGAATACAAATATCGTATGTAATGTATTTAAGAAGCTGTAAAGTTGACATTACAAAAATAAACTTCAATTTTTATTTATTTGTATACATTCGAAAATCGACTTCAAACGAATACGTTTAAGTCAGGACTCTTGCGCTAGGTCATATGTACTAACCAGAGCCGGCTTAAGGGAAGGTCGACACGGGTGGCTGCCCGAGGCGTCGGGGCATAGGGGGCGCTGCGCAAGTCAGCGCAAAATTTTCTTTTGTTCAGAAGAATAAACGAATAATAAACATTGGTTGTTTTGTGTTATATTCAATGTAATCAAGAAATATAGTAGATACTAACTTAAAATAAGTTCTTTTTTTATATGTTATTGCTTTATATTGCTACCCAACGTGGCAATGCCATCCGTCTTTTGGGCACATTTCTAGTTGACGGCGATGCGGAGGATTTTTTTGATGCCATTTAGTTTTAGTTTCTTTCTTTTATTAATATGGATTAGGTGTTTTTTTTAGGTTATGTTATCTATGAAGTCTGTTTTTTTTAAAATAATAAATGGCTCCAAAAGAAGTACTCACCCAGGGCGCCTAGAAGTTTAAAGCCGGCCCTGTTGGGTACCTAGGTATACATATTGCTGCTTGGTGCACAGAGCTAGACTATAATCTTTATTATAGAAGCGAGCCGTATCTCCGTACAGCCGTGAATACATTGCAGGTTCCCGGTGTTCTTGTTATGTGCAGATTATATCTTATTCCTTTGTATGAATAAACAAGTTTTCGTGATAAAATGTATTTTGGAGCATACATTTTTTGTATAAATTGCACCAACAATGTGACTTAATCTACCTATATTATTCATGTTACTTTTTATGTTTATCTTGAATACTGTTGACTTCAGTGAAGGAAACGTCGTGAGAAAACCTGGACTTTTAATTGATACGAGTCTGAAATCGCCAATCCGCCTTGAGCAAGCATGGTGATCAATGCAGTCTTCTTTGTGTGAGAAGAAGCCTTTGCCTTACAGTGGGACAATAATAGATTGTCATTATTGGTACTAGCTTTTGCCTGCGACTTCGTTTGCGTAAATATCGATATCTAACCCCTTGTTTCTTTAACGATAAATTGATGTTGTACTTTTGTCAGCTCAAGACTTTTCTGTTTCAATAAAAGAATTTGCCAGTTGGCGAAGGTTGATAAAGCAAACGAATTTACTATCTCTTTTAATGAATGCCAAAATGTATGCCATCCTTTCGAAATCCGAGTATTCACTGAAAAAACAACTTTGCCAGCACGGCAGACGCAGCGTACCTTGCCATTACCACGTTTAGTTATTCATTCGCAGTACACACTAACTTCATTTGTGACTTCACAAAGTGCTCGAGTCGACTCAGGAGTCGGAAAGTGAAGTTAGAAGCTGACGGTAAACATACGGAATGTTAGTGTGTTTGTGGATGCATTTTGTAAAGACAGACAGGTAACATGCAAATAGCATTTAAGGAGCTGACAGACCCGTATTTGGATCTTATTAAATCAGTGAGAAATAGCTTGTCTTAACATTTTCCTTTATCATTAGTATGTAATAGTATTTATTTAATTAATATGTACTATATTTACAGACTTAATTATGAAAATAAACAATCAGAATAAAAAAAGGCACTAAAACTAAATGGCATTAAGAATTCTTCCACATCGCCATCAACTGGAAAAGTGACCAAAAGACTGGCGACATTGCCACGTTGGATGGCAATGCTTAGCCTCTGGCCAAGTAATAGCTAGCCCTTGGATTACGGGAAGTGTCAACCAACCGTTTGAGCAACTCTTTAAAAAGGCCATGGGCACACGGACCCCACAACCCGGGTTTCCACTCCAAACGAATCGAAAATATGGTCCTCGTGATTGCAAAACGCTACTGCTAAGCATGAGGTCTTGGGTTCGATTCCCAGCTTTGAGCAAAGTGTTATTGGGTTTTTCTATCAGGAATTTCTCAGTGGCAGTCTCGGAGTCTGGATTTGTGCCCGGTTGATGGCAATAAGCTCGCCTCCTATTACATGGGACTTGATCATAACTGGCGAAATGTGGGTGTACTGATTGGTACACCTATGCCTAACTCTTCACGGGATTACAGGCGTGATGTTACGTTAAGTAAAAAAAAAGCTACATAAATTACAAATTTCTTAATTTAATTTGAGCTTCACACCTCTCCTTATTTATACGACAAATTCGAAAATTCGATCTAATCGTTACCCAAAGTTTTGAACAAAAATGTTAGTTTAATTTAGTTTGTGACGTCAGCTAATGGCGTTACTGAATTTACGCCCTCATTCTAGTTTTACCGAAGTTGGGAACTCCGGCCGCAGCGAACTAACTTGCTCAAACTACACGCGTGGTATATATTTGCTGGTTGTACAGTTGGGAAAGGAGATGAGTATGCGGGTACTAGTTAAATAGTTCTTCTGACACAGGGGTACCCAAACTTATTTTGTCTACTGCTTTGAGAATAAATTATTGTTCAGCGCCCCATTTTTTCACCTACTTATAAACCTCATCATCTGCCTAGCCTTTTCCGAATTATGTTGGGGTCGGCTTCCAGTCTAACCGGATGCAGCTGAATACCAGCAATTTACATGGAGCGACTGCCTATCTGACCTCCACAACCACTTAGTAAATTAAATTACAAATCGCCCCCCAAGCTTCTACACAACGTCGCGGTTTTTTTCTGGGTCTCTTACCCCCCCTTTACGCATGCAGCGCCCACAAGGGGGCGTTATCGCCCACTTTGGGAAGGGCTGTCAAGCTGAAACATAAATAAGTTGGGTTGAATCTACCAAATTTAATCAAACCACATCAAAAGATCTCAATTTTTTAAAGTAATTGTAATGATTTTAAATAGATATCGCTGATTATTTAAAATCTACAGAAATTTTCAAAAGTCTTCGGGGTTGCGGGACGTCTTAACAGGATACCGTGGCCCCGGAACGTAAAGGGCAACAGAAGGAACAGGGTGGTTTTTAGTCAGTAAAAGTCTGACAGCCCTTCCGCCCCACCCAGAGCGGAAGGAGTCATTTGATGATTTTTTCTACCTAAAAAAAAAAGCATAAGTTTGACACGTGCCTTGAACTGTTATTGTTGGATAATAATGTAACATATTTGGCAAATTTAATTAGTTTGAAGTGATTAATTTCTATACTCATTTTCTTTATTTTCCATATTTTTACACATATTTTCCTTTAAAAAACAAATAATATAGTTAAAAAAAAAATATGTATAAAAATAGTGCTCCGCCTGCAACGAGGTGGTAAAACCCAAGCTACCGGCGGTTAGGGATCCAGAGAGAGGAACCTCCTCACTATGCGTGCCGTGTCCAAGACAACCGCCTTCTGCATCTGACTCTTGATCCAGCTGTTGAGCGAAAGTTTCTCAAGATGTTGGTCGAAACTTTTCGCTATTAAACCGTTCATTGACATGACAATCGGAACAATAATTGTCGAGTCCATACCCCACATGCTGGTCACCTCGTGAGCTAGATCTAAATATTTAATGCTTTTTTCTTTCTCAGCTTTCACTAGGTTCTCATCATGGGGAATAGTGACATCAACAAGTATTGCACGACGCACTGACCTATCAATTATCACTATATCAGGTTTATTAGCAGTAATAAATCTATCAGTGATAATTGATCTGTCCCAGTAGAGCGTGATCTGACCATTATCAAGAACTGGTTCAGGATGGTATTGATAATAGGGTACCTCGATTTCCACAAGGGCATATTTAAGGGCAAGTTGTTGATGGATTATCCTGGCTACTAGGTTATGTCTGTGCAAATACTCGCCGTTAGCAAGACGAGAACATCCAGAGACAATATGTCTTATTGACTCACCGGGAAGGTGACAAGCACGACATATGTCCACGGTACCATCTTTTATAATATGTCTCTGGTAGTTCTTCGTCTTGATAACTTCATCCATAATTGCAAAGACAAACCCTTCGGTTTCCCCAAAGAGGTTACCGAAACGTAGCCAGGCAACAGAAGCTATCGGGTCAACATCAGGCCCTGTCAGGGCCCGATAAAACCTGCCATGTAACTCCTTACCCCTCCATACATCCCTGCGGTCCGAAGTACTCAATACCAAGGGTTTCCTCCAGTTCCTGTTTGCTAAGGATAACGGCGTAAGGCCCTTGTCAACCGATACAACATCTTGATGCATACCCACGCCAGAATGGAGAAAGTACTCCCTGAGATTGTACACCTCCCGATTATGTAGATTCTTGGCATTGAGAAATCCCCGTCCTCCACATCTCCGAGGGATGTACAATCTCATCACAGATGACCTTGGGTGATGCATCCGATGTGCAGTCAACAAACACCTTACTTTTCTGTCCAAAGCGTCCAACTCAGTCTGAGTCCATCTGAGAACACCAAAAGAGTAGGACAACAGTGGCATAACCCAGCCATTGAAGGCACGGACCTTGTTGCCACCAGATAAGAGACTATTAAGTACTCTTAAAAGGCGCGCAAAGAACCGGTCCCTCAATGACTGTTTTACTGCCTTGTTGTCTATACTAAGTGCTTGTGGCATTCCCAGATATTTGTAGGTTTCGAGTTCAGAGAGGGATCTGAGAGTAATATCCTCTGAAAGTAGTAAGCTCTCTGAGTTCACTACATTTCCTGCCTGTACATGAGCGATCGCACACTTGTCTACACCAAATTCCATCCTGATGGACTTGCTGAATGATTCTGTGATCTTGAGCAAGTCCACAAGTTGTGACTTTTTTGGTGCATACAACTTGAGATCATCCATGTACAGCAGATGAGATATAGGCTCAGCCCCTCTGTGAAGACGATAGCCCAGCTTTGAATCCTTAAGTAAGGTACTTAGAGGATTCAATGCAAGACAGAACCACAAAGGACTCAAACTATCGCCTTGGAAGATACCGCGATTTATCCTTATCAGGTTCGACGAAACATTAGCATCCCTAGAACCCGGCTGACGAAGAACCGTGGTCCAGCGCTCCATACATGAACTGAGAAGGCCACAAACATCTGGATGTATTTTATAAATTTCCAGTACTTTTTTCAGCCATGTATGGGGTACCGAATCGTAAGCCTTCTTGTAGTCAATCCAGGCTATAGAGACACTTTTTTTATTTCGCTGAACCTGATGGCAAATGGCCATATCTATGAGGAGAAGTTCTTTGGTACCACGAGCTCTCGGTTTACAACCATTCTGAGAAGGGGCCATAATATTATTCCTTTCAATGTGAGAGTTAATTTTGAACTTCAGAATGGATGTAAGTAATTTATACATTGTCGGAAGACAAGTTATAGGCCTATAATTTCGCGGGTCCGTGGTACTGCCAGACTTATGAAGAAGATGAGTGACACCAGTAGTCAAGAATTCTGGTAGTTCCCCCAACGTGAGGGCATCCTGAAACTGAGCTGCCAAAAGCCCGTGAGAACAGCGAAACCACTTCAACCAAAAATTATGCAATCCGTCCGGCCCCGGACTTTTCCAGTTCGGGGCAAGACGAATAGCACATGAAACATCACTTTGACATATTTTGATTGAAGGCATTGGCTCCACCATGTCACACGCGCGTTCGACAGATCCAATCCAATCACCCTCACAATGATTGACTGGCACCGACCATATATTACGCCAAAACGACGACATTACGTCTTCACTGGGTGGGTGCATGTCAACCATTTGTTGTGGTTTCTCCCAGTTTCTGTACACCTTCTTCTCATCACTTTGAAAAATGCGATTGATATGAAATCTGTTGTATCTCTCTTTGTAACGGCGTATTCTGTTTGCCCAAGCATACACCTTTTGTTTCCAAAAGTCTATGCGCTCCGTAACCCAGTTTATATAATTTTGAGGACTGACATTCGTTCCTTCAAATGCCTGGTTTACGAAGCGCATAACTCTAGGACGAGTGTTTCCGCTCCTAAAAACTAAAAGTTTGGCTATGAGGGTCCTAGCACGATTTATACGTCTCTCAATTCTGTACTGCCACAGCGGCACAGCTGCAGGAGGCCGGGAAGTCTGTTCCTGATTTGAAAAACTTACTCCAGCCACCGTGCATGCGGCCACGGCCCCGCAGTACAGAATTGAGTGTGTCAAACTAAGCGTGTTGCAGCTTTCTAGGTCTTTTGACAGTACAGAGTTAAGGGCTCCCACGAGCGCTAAATTTCTTTTATTGACAGGCAAACGAGGTAACCGTGGTCTAGAAGAAGGAGGTAATTCATGATATCTACCAATCGCATCATCCAAAGCGCTCCTCAATTGCTCATAATCCTGGTTGGAGGCACTAACCTGAACACATTCATCCTCCCTTAGCGGGATTTCTGGTGATAGTAAAATAGAATCCCTTCGTACTATCGGAGGGTTAGGAGGGATGGAATCAATGTGAGCACGTTGCGCCTCTAGGCGCAGTCGTTCAAGCACATCATCATCCAGCAGTTTACGCCGCTGGATTAGTCGCACTCGATCCGACAGCCGTTGTGCAGTGACAGTCACAGCCGGTTGAAGAGCCTGAAACATAGACAGCATCCTGGGTCGATACGCTGTGAGGTTCATTCCCCCGTCTGTCGCCCCGTAGTAGGCCCGCATGACGCATTTATTTAAATCAATTGTCCATCGCATGCGGCGCACTACACCACCGGCAGCGGGGATTGTTGGCGGAGCACAAGGATCCGTTCGTCCCAAGCTGGCCGGCAGCGGCGGTCGCCCTCTCGGGGCAGGTCTTCTCCGTTGAGAGGGCGTTGGCGGCCCGGTGTCTTCATCACTCGATGCTCCAGTAACAGGTGGGGTGAAGAATACCTCCTCCGACGACTGAGACGAGGACGAAGAACCGGGCTGAGATGTTATCCGTGCGCATTGTTCGTTTGTAGTATCCCGCTGCCGGCGCAAACGGCAGGGGTATCGGTTCATTTTCTATATTTTCATGTTGATATTTGATATATTTAATTTATCCAAATATTATTAACACCATTAACATTTAATTTATCCAAATATTGGTTGTAACTTTGTTAAATATTGGGTAAAAATAGAAATTAATTTTATAAATTTTAATTTAAATTGTCAGTATGACAGCGTGATACGTGATTAATTTAATTATTAAAGTAAGTTGTCGGTTTGGCTAAACTCAGCCAAATTTATGATTTTACGAATGTTATTTTGTAGTCTCGGAATGTGTATTTCTTCAAATAAAGGAGAAATTATGACGGAGTTGGTTTTTATTGGCAAAAGCAACCCTATTTGTTAGATCGTCGCGCACGACTTACTATAAAATGTACAGTTTGCCTAACTGAGAGAACATTGCTTCTGGATTGCAAATATCTTTTATATTTATTTCTCACCTGTATACCTTATAATTTTGTTGCCAGTACTTAGGCGTTATGGTTGATGGTACATAAGTTTGGTTTTGATAACGTCTCGAAGTTTTATAGTGGCTGTTTGAGATGGAAATTATAGATAGTTTTGTTTTGGAACACCTATTAGGAGACGCGGAACTGAGTTATACTACGAAATGAAATATATTATTTTTTGTTCATTTCCTTTATGTTTTTTTTTAATAACTTACTAGTAGTTTCCTATTTCATGACTACAAATATAAACATACTAGCGTCTGTCTCCGACTTCATCCGTGTCATAGTTGATTTTTCCATACATACTTTGGAACCCAGTGTCATGCCCTTAGGGGTTCAATTTTGGTAAAACTTTTCTTAGCTGACGTCTACTTACTGTATACGATTTCCTTGCCAAATTTCATCTTTATACGTCAAGTAGTTTTTGATATTTTGTGATGATTGAGTGATTGAACCTTTCGCTTTTATATATTTAGATAGATGGATAAATTTACACAAACAACCAAAGAAGAAATTCCAAGTGTGGTTTAAACTTTTTAAAACAACATAACATCACGCCTGTAATCCCCGAAGGGTTAGACAGAGGTGTACCAATCGGTACACCCACATTTCGCCAGTTATGTTTTTAGTCCCATGTAATAGGGGGCGAGCCTATTGCCATCAACCGAGTACAAATCCAGACTCCGAGGCTGCTACTGAGAAATTCCTGATAGAAAAACCCAATAACACTTTGCCCGACCTGGGAATCGAACCCAAGACCTCATGCACAGCAGTCGCGCTTGCGACCACTAGACCAACGAGGCGGTTTTATTTTTAATAATATAAATATAAAGCCTAACTAGAAAACCAATTGCCCTTTCTTCGAATTCAAACCCCTTCTGGAATATTTGCCCGAATGTTTGGATCAAAGCTTAGAAAACTTTTCGGCTAGAACTATTTTCGAACAATTGGCATTAGCATACAACCGTTGCTGTACCAGCAGGTACCACTTGTTTCACAGTAAGCGTGGAACATCTGGTTGCACTTTCTATCTAAGTTATTTGTGAAAATCTAGGAAGGAATTAAGGTACGACTGTCTTTGTAACAACTAGGTGACTAGACTAGATGGAAAAGCAATTTATTCTGACAGTGCCCATTATCCTAACTTCCTAACTAATATTATAAATGCGAAAGTAAGTTTGTTTGTTTGTTTGTTACCATTTTACGCCTAAGCCACTGAACCGATCATCCTAAAATTTTGCATATACGTTGCCAGGTGTACAGGAACGAACATAAGGTACCTTTAATCCCGAAAAAAAGTACTGTTTCCGAGGGAAATCAGAATAACGTTCTTATGATCATAGATGGCGCGACGTGTCGTTTCGAATCATGATTTTATGACATGGGTAATTATTTTCGCGACTTCGTGTGTGTCCGCGATAACCGAAATTTACGCGGACGAAGTCGCGGGTAAAAGCTAGTTACTAAATAACTTTAGAGTTAAAGAAAGAAAAATTAAATCGAAATTCCAGGCATTTTTTGCGAGTACTAATCTGTAGTTATTAAAAAGTACTTTTGTGATTTTCGCAGTCGTTTAAGACAAAAAACTATTTTTTAGGCACATTTCCAGTTACCGGAGATACGGATTTTTGATGGCATTTTGTTTTAGTTTCTTTTTTATTTATTTTAGTTTGTTACAGGTGGGTTATCTTAGTTTGTATATAGGATGAGTGTACGATGTTTATACACATGATTGTATTCATAATAACAAACAACTTACCGAAAAAAAAAAACAATCGATCAGTGGTAATTTTACTTAGTTATCCCACAATCATAATTACTTTCAAAGTTAATTACATATGTACATATGTATAATATAAGGACATCACTGATAATAATCAAGAAAAAAAGATGAATAATATAAATCTGAAATCGCCAATCCGCCTTGTGCAAGCGTGGTGATCAATACTCGTGTCTTCACTTTATGAGAAAAGACAATTGTCCTGAATTGGGACAATAGGTAATATGGGACAAAATGGTATTAATAATAATACATTTTTAGTTCGAAAAACCAGCGGTAGATAAGATGAAAGACTTATAAAAAAATCAAGAATGAAAGTCACGTCTTGGCTAAACCGAGAAATATATCACAGAGTGACAAAATCCAGAAGTGGCAACAAAGAATACTACGTAATTAGTACAGACAGCACGCTACGTAATCTAACTACGGCGGCGCGACGTCCGACAACGAATCTGATTCAATTTGCACGGCTGCCTGTAGCTCCTCTTGAATTATTACTGGAGTTTGTTAAAATACAGAATTTTGGCTTATTAAGTTAAATGTCGTTAGACTGCCAGTTGGCGTTTTGAGATACGCAGCTTTATAAAAGTTATAAGGTTTATTTGCTAAGAGGAAACGTAAGGATAGAAGGAGTAAAGTTATGTATTAGATGAAACTTTCTGTCGCTATGTGTGTATTATTGTTATACGAACAAAATAAAGAATATAATGAAAAGAGAGAAAAGAAAGAAAAGAAAGAAAAGAAAGAAAAGAAAGAAAAGAAAGAAAAGAAAGAAAAGAAAGAAAAGAAAGAAAGGAGAAAAGGAAAAAGAAAGAGTACAACTTTATTCGTCATATTCTTTAACATCAAAAAATTATATTATTGTTAGAACTGCACCGAATTGGCCCAGAAAGCACACCAGTACATGGCTTTAACAAAACGTTACTACCCCCATGCAACGCTAAACGTAACAAAAACTGAAGGAAACAAAATACTGTTCAAAATTTTCTTACAGAAGTGCAAACTGAAACTTCTTTTTACGTGCTCCTGTACCACGCATCGCTGCGTTTCCAACACTGAGCTTAACGTGCTGGGACTGGACACACTTGTGTACAAACTGTGCGAGTATTACAATGCGGTGCAATGAGAAGTATAATTACTTTGTGCACTCAACTGAAAGCTAATGTATTGGATAAAAACTGTTCTCATAATATTCAAGTTTGTCCTAGTATACAAAACCAGCCAAGTGCCAGTCGGACTCGCACACGAAGGGTTCCATACTAACGTACAATATTTGAAAAAAGAAAGAAAAACTGTTTATTTGCGCGAAAATGACGCACATCACATAAGAAGAAAAAAAATATACAAAAGCAAAATAAAAAAAAAAAGGTGGTACTTATTACTTAAGACAAAAAAATTAAAATCAAATAAATACAAGAACTATGCGACACTACCGCGACGGCTGGCGCTCAGAATAATGCCGTGGTCCGTATTTTTTAACACTAAGACTTAATTATATTTTTATTAATCGTTTCTAAAGCAGTCACAGGTCATAATTACACACTCTGTGAAATTTTCACCTCTCTACTCAACTATTGCGGTTTATGAGATACGGCCCGGTGACAGACAGACTGACAGATGGACAGTGAAGGCTCAGTAATTGACTGTACGGAGCGCTAATGAGAAGAAAATTCGAGATGCTGCATGAAACAAACAGTATCTAAAAATAGTTTAATATCGTAGACACTTTTATTATTATAAGTCAACAGAGTCATAAGATAATCTGAGTATGAGAAAATATTTGAAATATGTATCGGTAAGTGGGTGGTAAGCTCCGTAACACAACCTCCGCTAAGCTGATAAATCCTTCGCTTTTAGCTGGGGACACTACTATTGAAACTCGATGGATATTACCTACATTTAACTTATCTAGAACCTCATAACGGACGTTAAAAGCCGAAGAAAGCTTAACGTTGTCGAAAGTTACAAGTTTTTCCGATTATTGCGATCATTTTTTTCTTGCCTCGTTGGCCGCCAAAGCGCGATTGCTGAGCATGAGGTCTTGGGTTCGATTCCCAGGTCCGGCAAAGTGTTATTGGGGTTTTCCATCAGATATTTCTCAGTAGCAGCCTCGGAGTCTGGATCTGTGCCCGGTTGATGGCAATAGGTTCGTCCCGTATAACATGTGACTTAAACATAACTGGCGAAATGTGGGTGTTCTGATAGGTACACCTTTATTTTATTAATTCGTATTAAACCGTATTTTATTATTTCAATAAAGATATTAAAATTTGGAAGCGGAAAAAAACATTCTGTATTTTTCTGTCTAAAATATTAAATTATATAGTCTTAATTACTATTTTATAGAAAAGCTAATATTTTAACAAAACTTTCGACGTAACCAAATGTCTTAAAACATCAAACAGTTAAAATTCTAGACTTTAGGTAAATTCCTTCTAAAAATACTACGTGAACGTGTTCTGTTCGGGTTACAATAGTAACTCTCCAAGTTTCAAGTCTCTCTGAGAGTGTTCTATCTTCAAAATTGTCTGTGTGTTAGCTTAGCGATGTTTCCTCACAGCTTTAAGTTTCCAGCTGTGGTTATGTGAGAACATTGCTTGGTTATTGTAATTAACTGTACACGAACTCGACTGAGTCCTCATAGATACTTTAGCAATTATAACAAACAAACATATTATCTACCAGCTATCTCATGGGAGCCTATGTGCTATTCCAGACTATAATTTGAAGAGCCCGCTAGGACCTGTGCCCATCGGTGTAGCCAAGCTTTGATGTTGTGTGGGGCAATACTGACAAAAATAAAGTATTACATAAATTGTATTCAAATATACAAAACTATGGTATAATGTCTGGATTGTTGTTGAAAAAAAAAAAAAAGATTTATTGCAGAAACTTGTACAACTCTTACAGTGAATCTTACATAGGAACCTCCTTTTAAGTAAAAGATATACCTGTGCAAGGAGGCCCCGCTCTTCAAAGACAAATATAGTGGTAAAAGTAATGTACCAAGAAAATATAATAAAATTTTAACAAATAAAATGAAAAGAGAAAATAAAAAAAACAAAAAAACTTTTTTTTTTTTGAAAACTACCTAAAAGCAGCACTTAATCACCCATGAGCCAGTCAGGGTGGGGCAAGCGCCTCACTCTGCCTCACCATTGCTACGCCTATGAGTGCCTGCCAGGATTGCGGATCTTGTTTGAAAGAGTTACCACGGCCCTGGAACCCAAAGAGCATTGAAAGGACCACGGATGGGTTTTATTCAGTAAATCTGACACTCCCTTCCGCTCCGCCCAGAGCGGGAGAAATCATTTGATGATTTTCCATTCTAATTATTACCAAATTTTATCCAGATCCGTGCAGCTATTCTGGCGTAATAGAGTAACAAACATCCAGTCAAGCTTTCGGATATATATGAGTAAGGCATTAAGTCCGCCTTTGTACTTATTTGCTGCATAAGGTTTAAATAAATAAACAAGTAGAACTAGAACTGGCAATCAGATTGGAAAACCAGATTCACGAAGTACAGGCCGAGGAGCGGAGCAGTAACTAATAACCAAACACAAGGTAAGTGAAAAAAGAAACACACGCGGTCGATGTCACAGCGAGAAGGTAGTAGAGAAATAAACCCATTATCTTTCTATTAGTAACAAAGAAATACAGTGAAATGTAATACCGAAAAGATTCCATTTATTATAAGAACTTACCGATTATTTGGTATACAATAATAATGAAAGCAATACTTATTGATTCTCATCAAGATTAATGTTATAAGAGTATTGTGACTGAATTCTGTATTGTGATTAATTATGCAGCTAGTATAGCTTTAGCCCGCTACTTTGTCCACGTAAATGTCAGTAATGTCAGACATAGACGAAGTTGGGGATTAAAAACTAGCCTATGTTCTTAACTAGATCTCATACTCCGTTATAGTCGAATTTCATCACGATCTGTTTAGCGGTTTTGTCATGAGGTAACAAATAAGTAGACAGAGTTTGTTACACATTTCGTGATATAGTTTGGTCTCATTAATATCAATCTGCCTAGCCTTTTTCTGATTATGTTGAATTGGGCTTCCAGTCTATCCGGATGCAGCTGAATACCAGTATTTTACACGGAGCGTCTGCCTATCTGACCTCTACAACCCAGTAACTGGGTTATACAATTACCCCTTGGTAAGACTGGCTGTCAGACTTTTTGGACGCGTGTTGCGAGGCGATATTTCACAGCACGTTTTTTCATTAATTAACCAAGTCCCACGTAATGAGACACAATTGATTTTCCATTGTTCTGTCATGCCGGTATGACAGAATTTTCCTTGCGGTTTTTGATCGTCTTTCCATATAAATGCTTATGTCATATTTTTTTACACGTACTCCTATTTTGTGACAAGGATACTTTCCATAACTACTGTGAAACTTTCCACTACTGCCGAAGCGTTTCCCAATGGAGTACCTACCTGTCTTATGTATTATGTATACGTACTATGTAATATTTAGTAATCACTTAGGGTCTGAGTGTTCACCTTGTTTTTCGGAACATCGTCAAGCGGCTGGTCGACTCTTTATGTGTCCAGAGGCTGACCTAATTCTTGGACCAAAAAATCCCGCATTGCTATACAAAGTGTCAATGCCTTTTGCCTTTACCCTCGTCAAGAATGTACTCCCTTATGAAGTAAAACAAAAAAAATATTTAAAATTGAATTTACACGTGTTCAGTATAAAATAGAAAGAGACAGATGGAATAAGAAAGATAGGGAAGATCACCTGGAGGGGGCATAACGCTTTTTCCTTATGTTTCAATTTCTGCCAGTTAGCTCGGTAGCTCCTAACAAAAGTCGCTTTAGTCAAAGTCAAAGTCAAAACATTTATTTCAATTAGACCATTTGCAGGCACTTTTGTTAAGGAGTCGGTCAGTTAGTCCGAAAGCTGAAGAGCCTAGTTGCTCGTTCCAAAGCGGAGGTAGGCCTCTATGGAGAAGAACGAGCAAGAAATTCCACGGCACTATTTTCAATTAGGTTAAGAAACTAAGCCCCAATAAATAAATTATTTATTGGGGCTTAGTTTCATTAAGTTAATTATTTAAAATAATTACATAGTTAAAGTTATAGATCGAAGGCAGTTTTATCAAAAACAAAATGCATCAACATACAAATCTACAATAACAGACTCTGTCGCCGTCGTTACATTTGTGCAAACAATTCAACGACAGGCAGTAGACAACAAATCCTTTAATACATAAATTAAAGCAGAGTTTACACAGCTCGGGTGCGTCGCTGTTTGCCCTGAAGCAGTGCGACACAGAACGCAAACTTGTGACTGACTAGATCTGATGTCTGCAGTACGTATGCTGTGTAGTTTAGGAAGTTGTGTAAATTGGAGTGCAGTGACTACGGATCTATTATGACTACTTGTTCAGAAACTGCACAAACATAACATCACGCCTGTAATCCCCGAAGGGTTGCGCAGAGGTGTACAGTCACGAGCAAAAACAAGTATACACTTACGCAAAATTCAAAATGCGATTTTCTTGTGTAATAAATATGATATGAGACCTATTTCGTAGTAGTATTGAATTCAAAATACTATGTTCCTAAAATCGTAACATTTAAATAAAATATTTTATGAAAATTCGTAATGTTGCTAAGTTTAGAGTATACTTGTTTTTGCTCGTGACTGTACCTACCAATATACCGCCAATTATGTTTAAGTCCCATGTAATAGGGGGCGAGCCTATTGCCATCAACAGGGCACAAATCTAGACTCCGAGACTACTACTGAGAAATTCCTGATGGAAATCTCAATAACAATTTGCCTGACCTGGGAACCGAATCCAAGACCTCACGCTCAGCAGTTGATTTCTTGATAATTGGCAAGACGTCGCGCAAAGTCGTGATATATATATGGAGGCCTTTTCCCAGCAGTGGAACAGTGCGGGCTAGTTATAATAATATAATAGCTTTGCCCGCGACATCGTCTGCGTACGCGCAGATAGCAGTAACATATGAAATTCTAAAAGAAACGCGTCTAATAAACTACTTACATCTGAAGAAGTCATTACTACTGTCTTTTATTATTTTTTATCTTCAAAACAAACCAAACTACATTTATCGAGGTCAAGTCAAGGTGAAAGATGCTCTTGCGCACGTATCTTCACTTTTCCTTGTTATAGCTATTTATACTGATGTGTATTTTTGTATGATCAAACGTAGCATCGGTGGTTCAGTGGTAGAATGCTCGCCTGCCACGCGGGCGGCCCGGGTTCGATTCCCGGCCGATGCAATATTTTTTTTGTATTTATGAATTATTATGGCATTTTTTTTTATTTGTTTTAATGTTGATGACAAACTAAGACATAACTAACTAATAACTAAATTAGACCTGGCAATTTTATATAAGTTGTAGATACTATTTTCGGTCTAAGATCTTTTTTATAAACTCAACTGTTTTAATTCTACATAACGATAACTTGAAACCCGAAAAACCACAGACCACCAAGAACTCACATGTTTTCAACCTTAAATATAATCTAAACTTTTATCATAAACCTAGGAATCCTCCCTTTTTAATCAAACAGAGTTTTTCTGCTTTGTAAGGTGAAAATATGTCGGAAAATAAATTTTAACAACTGCCTCGTTGGTTTAGTGGTCGCCAACTCGACTGCTGTGCATGAGGTCTTGGGTTCGATTCCCAGGTAGGGCAAAGTGTTATTGGGTTTTTCCATCAGGAATTTCTCAGTAGCATTTGATTCTCTGGATTTGTGCCCGGTTGATGGCAATAGACATGGATTGTCCGGTTGATGGCCCCTATTACATGGGACTAAAAACATAACTGGTGAAATGTGGGTGTACTAATGGGTACACCTCTGCCTAACCCTTCGGGGATTACAGGCGTGATGTTATGTTATGTTATGTTATGTAAATTTTAAATTATCTCAATTTTGTATCCATAGTGCGTATTTAACCGTTGAGATCCGTTTCGTTTCATGCAAAAAATTGCATAACATTTTTGTTTATTTTAGCAAACAATAAAACCTCTAAAAGTCGAAATAGATAACAAGATAAAATAAAGTATATTCACGTACTTTCAAAGTAAACGTACAGGAAGTACAGGTAGCAACCCTAAATTTTAGTGGAATTACTCCGAAAACAAACCAAATACCCCTCAAAAGTAAGTTTAATATCGCTTATCTTAAATCTCACGAAAGGGGTCTTATTACCATAACACGCAACATATCTTGAAAGTGATCTTTTTATGCAAACCCCACGACTTACATGAATATCGATCGTAATATGAATTATACATTGTACATAAATCTATCCACTTGTTAGTAAACTTTATCGTTTGCTAACAATTTTCTTCAGGGAATTGTCGAATGAAATATGTTTGGATATGAGAAATGATATTTATTTTTTGGGCGTGTTTTGATGTTACGTACCTATGTAGGAAGGTTATGGTTCCGTACCCAAAGGGTAAAACGGGACCCTAATACTAATACTCCGCTGTCCGTCCGCCTGTCTGTCACCGGGCTGTATCTCATGAACTGTGATAGTTAGACAGTTGAAATTTTGGCTGCTTCGTTGGTCTAGTGCTCGCAAGCGCGACTGCTGCGCATGAGATCTTGGGTTCGATTGCCAGGTCGGGCAAAGTGTTATTGGGTTTTTCCATCAGGAATTTCTCAGTAGCAGCCTCGGAGTCTGGATTTGTGCCCGATTGATGGCAATAGGCTCGCCCCCTATTACATGGGACTAAAAACATAACTGGCGAAATGTGGGTGTACTAATGAATACACCTCTGCCTAACCCTTCGGGGATTGCAGGCGTGATGTTATGTGTACGTATGTATTTCTGTTGCCGCTAATACAACAAAAAATTTAAAAGAGAATAAAATAAATATTTAAGGGGGCTCCTATATAACAAACGTGATTTTTTTTGCTCGTTTAATAGGTAATGGTACGGAACGCTTCGTACGCGAGTCCGACTCGCACTTAGCCGGCTTTTTTTTCGTCTCTTTCTATTAAAACACGGTGCTCGGTACGGTTGATCGTAAATAAATACTTTTTAAAATAAAATAAAATAAATCCTTAATTTAATGGAAAAAACACTCTTGAGAAATCTCTTAGTAAGCAAATCTATAGAACTACATTAATCCATTTGTTTTTGTCTTTAGGTACGTCTCCAAATGGATCTTAAAGTCTAAACAAGCTTGAGGCTATATCTTAGACATGCTGAGACGTTAGTTGATAAATGTGTTTGCTTAAAGTCTATTATAAAACGTAAAAAGAAATTCGTTATTTATTTATTAATCTATCATCATCATCTGCCTAGCCTTTTCCCAACTATGTTGGGGTCGGCTTCCAGTCTAACCGGATGCAGCTGAATACCAGTATTTTACATGGAGCGACTGCCTATCTGACCTCCACAACCCAGTAACTGGGTAATCCGATACCCCTTGGTGAGACTAGTTGTCAGATTTTCAGGCTTCTGACGACCCGTAACGACTGTCAAAGATCCACATATGACAGCCGGGACCAACGGCTTAACGTGCTTTCCGAGGCACGGAAGAATCTCGGTGTGTAAACATGGTCACCCATCCACGGACCAACCCCGGCAAGCGTAGCTTAACCTGCCGGATCGACCCATGCGGCTGTTATTACTTAGCCACGAGCTCCTCTATTTATTTATTAATCTATAATGTACCTTATGTATACCTAAGTATATTGGTAATAGAATTCTACCCAAAACAGAATACTGGAACTTGTAACAGCAAGCTAAACAGAGTACATCACACAAAATGACACGTAATCACAATGTTTCAGAAAATAATGTTCACAGACACGAATTCGTGACGTAACAAAACCTACATACACGGTTCCCTTCCCCAAAATATACATCATTATCTTCCATACATAAGAAGTACGCAACTATAATAAAACCATCACAATGCAGCTTTTTATTGTAAGTCAACACGACATATCCTGACAGTTGGAACTCTGCCCATCCCGGAAGGAGCCGTGTGTCACACCGCGCTGTCAACGTAAAACGAAACGCATTCTTACTAACCATGACATTTTTATTTGAATTTAGAATACTTTGTTGGGCGCCATGTTTTGTGTTTTTGAATAATTGTAACAAAGAGTACAGAACATAGGTAGGGCATGGAAGTAGAAGGTACTATGACATGTATGATAGATCATACTTCGGTAGGTACATAGGGCCTATCTATTTAAACCACAAAAACAATTAAGCATTTGAAAAAAAAAAGGGTTACAGAAAGTTATAAAGCAATGAAGATGTAAAAATAGATCGTTATAATAAGGGCGTCGAGAGTCAAAAGAGATGAAAGCCAAACATTATGTAAAGTCAAAACGGCTTCATTAGGTTTCACATCATAAGCCAATTTAATTTTGCTCTCAGGCTCGTATGATGTGAGGTTGCTAAGCTCTCTATTTATAGCCTTCAAAAGTCCTCTACAATATTCATTAATTCACTCACTCAAAAAAACATTCATTTAAATCCACAGGTATATTCTCGGAATATACAAAGCCGTGCTACGATATTTCGTTTGCGAATATTTTTTTTACATCAGCCAGACATAATGAGGTCGCGTCGCGCGCCGGATCGCATTTAGCGTTCGAAATTTAAATAAAATACATAATGTTTTGAATTTCGAACTGTATTTACATACATAACATCACGCCTGTAATCCCCGAAGGGTTAGGCAGAAGTGTACCCAATAGTACACCCACATTTCGCCAGTTATGTTTTTTTTTAGTCCCATGTAATAGGGGGCGAGCCTATTGCCGTCAAACCGGGCACAAATCCAGACTCCGAGGCTGCTACTGAGAAATTCCTGATGGAAAAACCCAATAACACTTTGCCCGACCTGGGAATCGAACCCAAGACCTCATGCACAGCAGTCGCGCTTGCGACCACTAGACCAACGAGGCAGTCTGTCGAACTGTATTTTTGGAATGAAATTGGGATAATTAGTAGGTACTATCTGATCTCTTCGAGATGGCCGTCGTTTACTGACGTCATAGATATTATAAACACAACTGACGAATAAAAAGGCAAGTCCTCAAGTATCTCCTTCATGAATATACAAATAAAAATGAATGGCTACATGTGTTACTAAGCGCAAAACTCAAGAACGGCTGGACCGATTTGGTTGATTCTTTTGAAAGATGAAAGAAAAAGTTTTGGAAAATTCACCAGTTTGCACCCGAGCGAAGCCAGGGCCGTTCACTAGTATTAATTAAAAGCCAATCATAAAATACTCTTTACTTATTTCATTGAAGCTTTGTTTTGTTTAATTAAAATTGAAACAGAATAACGCTATTATTCCGTTATGACTTTTGTCTGTCATTGATTTATTTTAATGGCGGATAGTTCAATTGTTTCAGTATTAAATTCCATTGTAACTGAAAATAACAGTCCCCACTTGTTGTAAAACTGTTTGTTATTGAAAAGATTTCATGGTACCTTTAGTATTTTCGTAAAATGAGTTTTATTTTTCCTAAACAAGCCAACGAAGAAACTCTCTATCAAATAAAATTAAAACGCGATGCCAAATCTCACTCATCATGAAATATCGTTGCTGGACGTATAAAGATAAAATTTGGCAGGGAGGTATGTAGTTCTTATTTAGAAGACGTCCGCTAAGAAAATATTTTCCAATTTTCACCCCCTACGGGGATATACAAAAAATAAAACATTTGTCTTTAAAATATCAACCAGCACAGATAATCAATCACTGTCTGAGAATTAGAAGTATTTCATCTAAAAATGTTTAATTATTAAGTTCTGCAGGTACTATTATCAAGATATTAGATTTTCAACTTCGCTCACAAACTTAAGTTATAAATTACAAAATGAATGAAACATTTGCACGAATGAATCTTTGGATTTTTCATCTTCGAAGTGAGAACCAGTAAATTGCTTTTTAAATTGCTCAAAAGTTCATAGTTTGAAGATAAAAAATCTACTATCATTATTGGTTATTATGTTAAAAATTAAAAATATTTTTATTTGGTCTGGCAGCCTCAGAATCTGGAATTGTGCCCGGTTGTTAAAATCATAACTGGCGAAATGTGAGTGTACTAATAGGTACACCTCTGCATTAACCTTCGGGGATTACAGGCGTGATGTTATGTTATGTATCTAAATAAAAAAAAACTACTAGGTACTTTTTGGCGGAGTTGCTATGGCCTGCGTTTTGATAGTAATAAAACTGTTTCTTTTATGATTCTTCTGAATCAAAAAAGTGCTTCTTTTGTAGAACAAAACGACAAAGTCCAATAAGTATCTCACACAGAAGTATTCTGCTGATATTCTTTCAAAGTTTTTGCCGTCATCTGGTAGTGGAGTGCTGCGTCAGGGAAACGCAAGTTGTAAGAAAAACTTACATGATAACGTCTTTTGTTCCAACTGCCCTGAAGAGTTTACTCCATGATCACTTTTTGATTAATATTACTTGGAAATAGATGACACACACAAAGCAAAGTAATTGAATTAGCTGAAAGACTGTCAGACTCATGTTAGCTGATGTTGTTGGTATTTATTTAACAACTAGTAGGTCTTCTTTTTTATCGTGTGGGCAGTAAGGTCTTACGACCCCATACACCCTAGTGTCAGAGTTTCTAAACCGACTTTCTAACTAGTAGGTAGGTAGGTAGTACTATGTACTTCGCTCGCGAAATCGCCCTCATAGTTTTTGTACCACTTATACAAACTTTATACCCCTTAGAGGGGTTAAAAAAGTGTGAAACAAGAAAGAAAAAAAAAAGAAAAAAAAGAATAAGAAAAAAAGTGTGAAAAAAACTTTATTTGTGTGAAACATGTTGATTAAACGATTTTTTTTTTAGTTTTTCTCCCCTTTTCCAACCCCTTAGAGGTTGAATATTCAAAAATCCCTTTTTACGGCTGACCTGCATCTTAAAACGAAGCCTTAAGCAAGATCTCGTATTTCTAGATCAAGTAAGTTCAGGCGAGTAGAACAGACAAGGGTGATATTAGACCCCTCCAGTGTTCTTAAAATTCCCAAGATATTGGCTTCTTGTAATATAAAAAACCCAATAACAATCACGCAACGCGTTCCCAAAAAGCTATAAACTCCAGCAACCATTTTCACCCCCTTTAAAATGTATTTACCCAGTTTAAACCCTTTCATTTTACTACCCCTAACTACCGTAACTAAAATTCCCGTAAACAACCCATCCTGTCAGGTAACAGCCAATGATCGCACCCTAATATTTTACGAGACTAAACTATAATGCTGGCTAAACAAGTGGGAACTCATAAAAACAACCCAGATGGCGCCACTTTATTCCCTCTAAGTTTTTAACATAAATTACCCTTAGAGGCTGTAAAGGTATCGTTTTTAGTATTCGCGTTGAGTTCGGTTTTCATTATCGGTTTGTGTGGGATTTGTTAAACTCCCTGAAGGCTTTCTTTTGTTTTTGGAACGACGTTTCTTAACGCGGCTTGCGATAGGAGTTAACTGGTGGAAATCGTCACGTAAAGAAAAACGCGTTATGCCTCTTGTAAGCGATTTTCTCTCTCTTCCTCTTTGTCTCTTTTTATTATATACGGGTGTTAGTGCGCGTGCGAGTATAGATATTAGACCAGCAATCATTGTTCGCGACCAGCTGTATAACCTTAATTCCAAATACGTGTAAATTGTATTTATGTTTTCGGCCTTGAGAACCAAACCAGTCATTTTCGGCTTGCCGAGTTTTCGGGCTAGTTTTAGCTAATGATTCATTTGAGTGAAACTAACACAGCTTCTGGGAAACTACATATTTAAATCTTTTATAAAATTTAGTTTTCTTCTAAAAACGAATACCTATATCGCTTCACATAATAAAATTGGTTCATTTTAAAAATTTCGCCTGTCTGTCCGTCTGTTTATTCTTGCTATTCTCCGAAATTGCTAAACCAATTTTGTCTTCTTTCACTGGTACATTGCTTTAGTCACAAGAAAAAACATAGGCGTTCTTACTTTGATTTTGAACCGCACAATAAAATAAACCTGCGCATATCACCTATACGCTGATGCGGGCATTTAACGCATATTAATGTAATGTACTTAGGTAAGTAGGTTTTGCGATAAGCATAATAAGTACCTACGTAGACATAAACAAGTTAAAAAAATACCTAAACTGTTTGTTTTTATTCGACGTGTCGTTTAAATGTCAACATAGCAAAAGACATAGTTAATTAAAAAAAAAACAAAAAACATGTTTTAATTTAGTTTATGTTTTCATTATTCCATAGGTAGCTGCTTCAAGGAGCATTATTAAAAAAGTTTGTCATTCCGTAGGTACGGTCAGCAATAAAAGTCGATTGACAATGTTGTTTTTCTATATCATTTAAACAGACACTAAACACATAATGTAAGTACTGGATTTCAGAATTTCAGGCAAGAGATAAGGGTTTATTATATTTTAATTTTGTATTCATTGCGTTTTACTTTTAATATTGTACTTTATAATTAGAATTTAAAAATCATAAATATCAATCGACTTTTGTTGCTGACTGTACATTGTAATATTTTAATATCACCCAATCTGTTGCAGAATGTTTAATTAAAATTATTAAGGGACGCTTAAATTATAATTTTTGTTTTGATTTTGTGTTTTATGTTTTTTTTGTGTCTTTATTTTAGTCCTGAGGGTTAGTCGTAAGGGAATATTTGACATTTAATTCATTTATTTAGTCACTTAGACAAAGCCTGACTGCCTCGTTGGTCTAGTGGTCGCAAGCGCGACTGCTGTGCATGAGGTCTTGGGTTTGATTCCCAGGTCGGGCAAAGTGTTATTGTGTTTTTCCATCAGGAATTTATCAGTAGCAGCCTCGGAGTCTGGATTTGTGCCCGGTTGATGGCAATAGGCTCGCCCCCTATTACATGGGACTAAAAACATAACTGGCGAAATGTGGGTGTACTAATGGGTACACCGCTGCCTAACCCTTCGGGGATTACAGGCGTGATGTTACGTATGTTATGTTATGAGACAAAGCGTCATAAATAAAGTGTCAAATAGCTGGAAGTCATAATATGAAGTGTCAATCGATATTGAACCATAATGCAACGCAACTGCGGTGTCATAACTGTGAAAATGATCTGTCATTTGTTGCAAAATTCTCTCGTAATATTATAATGGGAATTTGTGTATGTTTGTGAATTTGTTGTTTTGAATGTTTGTTTATCTATCACTGGCGCCCCGCCTCAACTTTGCACGGGTACAATTTATATACATTAACCTTCCTCTTGAATCACTCTATCTATTGATGAAAATCACATTAAAATTCGTTACGTAGTTTAAAAGATCTAAGCGTACAGACGGCGGGAAGCGACTTTGTTTTATACTATGTAGAATGATTACGCAGTATTTTGTATTGCGCAAAATAATCGATGTGAAAGGATAGCACAATCTTCTTGCTCAATAAAAACAGCTTCGTTTATATAATTTGATCACGTACTAAGAGCTATATTTACTATCCATGTATAAGCATCGGTGGTTCAGTGGTAGAATGCTCGCCTGCCACGCGGGCGGCCCGGGTTCGATTCCCGGCCGATGCATCTCTTTTGTGTTTTTTTTTAAGTAATTGCATTTTTTTGTTATATTTTTTTTCTTTAAGGTTTTGTTTAATAAAAATACGTAGCTATTAATAATTTTAATGGGGCATGTGCAGTCACGCTTCAGATGTTTTTCTTTATGTTTAATCACATTTATTTAGGCCCTATTAGACCCTATTCACCCTTTTGGAAAAAGGTAATCGCGATAAGAGACCTTTTTCAAAAATCCCTTGAAAAAACACGGAACACTTTATTGAACATTTTTTATCAAAGTCCGGTTTTGGGTAAGACGACAATATGGGTCGAAATCGCATCCCTATGTTCCCTTTTCGTCCCAAAAGCAACTCACGGAGTTCAAAGGGTTTTATAAGACGAGAGATTGACGTGGAGATGGGGTATTCTATAATATGGCGAGGGACTTTGAAATAAAAGGATTAGCATATTTTTGTTGGTACTGGTAGCTAATCTCATTTTATTTTGTTCATCATTTATGTGTATTTTTTGTGAGATATTTTAACAACTTTGCCTGGCTTGTATTTTCTTTTTATTCTTAGCGTATCGATGGCAAATATAGAGATATATCCTAACTAATATTATAAATGCGAAAGTAAGTTTGTTTGTTTGTTTGCTACCATTTTACGCCTAAACCACTGAACCGATCATCCTAAAATTTTGCATATACGTTGCCAGGTGTACAGGGACGAACATAGGGTACCTTTAATCCCGAAAAAAAGTACTGTTCCCGAGGGAAATCACAATAACGTCCTTATGACAGTAGATGGCGCCACGTGTCTATCGGATCATGATTAAATTTTAAGTTTAAGCATGTAATACATTATGAGTCTAGACTGTCGATAGACCAGTTTCAAGTAAACAACCTAGGACTACGAAAGTTGTTTGCTTAATAATTTTTCATGCCCAAAACCGCTGAAGAGTATCCTGACATTTTGCATAAAGTGGCTTCCAGACGGACGGACTAGCGGTTACGACAAACCGCAGGCCGCGGCTCCAAACGCTCCAAAAACACACCACCGCGGTTACAGTGGCGGCCTGAAGTGTCATTAGCGTGGTGATTGTGCTACAATCGGACAATCGGACGTCAGTCAATATGGCTAACCGTAACGTTGTTTTATTACTCTCATGACTCATTAGTCCTCTCAGAAGATAAGAAAAAAGGTAGGAAAACCGTTTATTTAAACACTTGAGGTGTGAGGTAGAGATAAAATACAGTAACATGACGCGCCCTTCCACAATTCAAAACGTTTGAAAGTGTTTTTAATAGTATTAAAAATACTCACAACGCATGTGTGCGTTTTGAAACGGCTCTCGAGACAAAAACAAATCAGCGATTTGTTGTCCGACTAGCGGCGTCAAAAATTACTCATTATTATTAGTATGGCGCTGCATTGAAATTCTCTATGAAAATGAGAGGTACGTCGTCTTGCGCGGTCGGCTATTTATGATTAGTTGACAAAAAAATATCCTAGCCTGCTACTGAAGACGATTACTCACAAAGTCTTTCATACGAATGTGACTACACACATTGAAATGGTAATTTGGAGGGGAGCGTCAACGTATAATAGTTTATCTCTACCTATATTATCATTAGCATCGCATATTACTCTTAGGAATAGAGAAGTGTGAGTTAAATTCAACTATTTCTATTACAATTTCCATATTTGGCGTCATTTTACAAAGCAGTACACGCGGCCGGTTGTTAAAATTTGCAATTGACGCGGCCGCCACAACATTTCGCGTTTGTCTGTGACCCACTTTATATACGTTGTCAGGGATACAGAAAAACTGCGTAACTGACACTGTCATCACTGACACTGACAGGTGTAAACGCATTCATAGAGGATGCATGGAAGAATAAAGGTGAACTTATAACTACGCTCTGTCAATGAAGCATACTCTGCGATTACTCCGCTAATTGTAAATTGATTTGGATGATTCTTTTTTTGTTTATTTTTTCGAATTGGTCCCAAATAAATACTGTCATGATCTGATGATGAACTTCGGAGATATGGAAAGGAAACTCCTGATAAGATCACAGCGCAGAACTGTCTTAACAGTAAAATTGCTTTGTTTAATGCGTGTAGTCGATGATTGACTGAAGGAAGAGGTTAGTTGCTAAACTAACCGTGACCTATGTCGATGTATGTAGACAACAGTTTTTCAACGGCAAAGTTAAGTTTGTCCCTCAGTACTGTTTATTTTTTCGTTAGAGGTATTTCCGGTGTGTTTTAATGAGGGTAGGTAGGTTACGTTTTTCAATTTTAGAATATCTCGCAGGTCTAACTCACAACCAAAAGCTCATTGCGAGCCCGAGCAAAAATTACTGCTCAATCCTCGGAATCTTCCGTTCATGCCGCATTAAGAAGGCAAGCACAACCGGAGCGACAAGTAAATTTGAGAGCTGATGAGACATTTTCTTAAAGCCAGGAAAGACTAGAGAGCCAAGCCGTTCGCCCTCCAAGCTTCTCAGAGAGTGACTGAAACGCCCTTTTAAACGCAATTGCTTTTGGAGGTACAAGCCGAAAGCCAGGGAGCTGTAAGAGCAACTGAGACGCCTTTTCAATCAAACGCAACTTCGTCTCAGAGAACAAGCTCAGCCATTACAGCGACAGAAACTCTAAAATAGTCGCAGGTGAGAAGGACCTCTCTTACAGAAATGCAAACTGAACGCCGACGGACTTTTATGAGTCACAGTCTGTTGGTCTGTAGGTATTTAATAATTCTGGATCTGGCCGAACAACAAGCCGAGTACAGCCCGAATTGATTGTCAAATTCTAAATAAACGCGGGCGAAGCCGCGGGTAAAAGCTAGTATATATATATATTTTGTTAAATATTTTGTTTGGTATTCAGCTACCATAACACCATCCGCTGACGCAGTATTTTACCAATATACCTACTTAGCTTGTATTTTTTTTATTTAAAAGTCCTGTTTTTACCTTTACATATACCGGGTGTCCGGTAAAGAATGGATTATCTTGAAATGGGTGGTAGTAGAACTAATGACGATTCAGAAAAAAAATACATTAAAACATAAAAACAAGTAGTACCAAAGATATGATTAATTTAATAATATTCATTGTTTTTTGTTACCTTATTTTACAAATTCTTGTTCACCACGACCACGAATTAATGAATTCCGTCAGTTTTTTATTGTTAACGTAATTTACGTTACCATGTTATCATGTCACCACCTTTGGTTGACTGTTAGAGAATGCCTAAGGCATAAGGCCTAAGGCCTAAGGCATAAGTCCGGCTTTGTGCTGTTGTTGCATAAAGTTTAAATAATTACATAAGGCGTTTGCCTTGCATTGGGACACTAATAGGCTGGTTTGATTACCTTCTGAAAGAGGCTCTATGAATTAAGATTCAGTCTGTATATTTTGGGTACGAGTACGCCTATATTGCTGCTGAATGTAAATAGCAGATTTATAGCTTGTGGTTTTACTTATCAACAAATGTTTTTTGTCGGCCAGACGGCGCCTAACGGTAGATTTTTCGTAATGCTAAGTTTTCTTATTCAACTTTATTTTAATTGAATAAGAAAACTGTGTTACCTTTCAGTATTATTGTCAAAGACACGTTTCTAATTTCAGTCTCAATCTGTCAAGAATACCTCTTTAAGATTTCTACTAGATTTTGAAAAAAAAAAAATTAGCAGAATTTGCCTTTAGTAAGTTACCCAATAACCTATTGAATTCCTTACAAGAAAACCTAATAACAAAACCAGTCTAAAATCGAATTAATAACCTCAAACTTCGTAACAAAAATAAACCAAGGAAGCACTTTCATCAATCTTCTTCAACATCTACAAGAATGATTGTTCCAAAAGTGTTTTACACTGTAAATACAGTTTTCTAAGACCCACTATCGCTCGACCATTAGTGCTATGTCCAAAGTAGCGAGTTGTGTGCAAACAGTGTCGGAGACTAGGAGTCTGGGACGTAAGATGTGCTCTCAAAACGGGTATCAGGACATATGCGCGAAAGACATTTCCGCGCCAGACATTTGCGCGAGTCCCTTTGCGCGCCAAGACACATGCGCGAATGGACGTTTGCGCGCCTAGACCTTTCCGCGAACAGACACTTGCGCGAATGGACATTTCCGCGCCAAGACACTTCCGCGACTCCCTTTGCGCGCTGGCCACTTGCGCGAAAGACACTTCCGCGATAGACATATGCGCGCCTATACTTGCGCGATAGATACTTCCGCGAAATATGCGCGAAGTATATTTTTGTAAAGGACAATGGGCAAAATTCTTGAATTAGGGTTCCGTTACTTTTTTTACAAAATATGCGTCATGGGTGTCGTGTCCATGGTTTTCGAGGGTGCTGATGACGAAAATGAAGTCTAAAAGAAAATCCAAGATGGCGGCCGGAAAATTTTCCAAGATATGCTTCATGGGTGTCGTGTCCATGGTTTTCGGGGGTGCTGATGACGAAAATGGTGTCAAAATGAAAATCCAAGATGGCGGCCGGAAAATTTTCCAAGATATGCTTCATGGGTGTCGTGTCCATGGTTTTCGAGGGTGCTGATGACGAAAATGAGGTCTAAAAGAAAATCCAAGATGGCGGCCGGAAAATTTTCCAAGATATGCTTCATGGGTGTCGTGTCCATGGTTTTCGAGGGTGCTGATGACGAAAATGAGGTCTAAAAGAAAATCCAAGATGGCGGCCGGAAAAATTTCCAAGATATGCTTCATGGGTGTCGTGTCCATGGTTTTCGGGGGTGCTGAACTGCTGATGACGAAAATGAGGTCAAAATGAAAATCCAAGATGGCGGCCGGAAAATTTTCCAAGATATGCTTCATGGGTGTCGTGTCCATGGTTTTCGGGGTTGCTGATGACGAAAATGAGGTCAAAATGAAAATCCAAGATGGCGGCCGGAAAATTTTCCAAGATATGCTTCATGGGTGTCGTGTCCATGGTTTTTGAGGGTGCTGATGACGAAAATGAGGTCTAAAAGAAAATCCAAGATGGCGGCTGGAAAAATTTCCAAGATATGCTTCATGGGTGTCGTGTCCATGGTTTTTGGGGGTGCTGATGACGAAAATGAGGTCAAAATGAAAATTCAAGATGGCGGCCGGAAAATTTTCCAAGATATACTTTATGGGTGTCGTGTCCGTGGTTTTCGGGGGTGCTGATGACGAAAATGAGGCCTAAAAGAAAATCCAACATGGCGGCCGGAAAATTTTCCAAGATATGCCTCATGGGTGTCGTGTCCATGGTTTTCGGGGGTGCTGATGACGAAAATGAGGTCAAAATGAAAATCCAAGATGGCGGCCGGAAAATTTTCCAAGATATGCTTCATGGGTGTCGTGTCCATGGTTTTCGGGGGTGCTGATGACGAAAATGAGGCCTAAAAGAAAACCCAAGATGGCGGCCGAAAAATTTTCCAAGATAAGCTTCATGGGTGTCGTGTCCATGGTTTTCGGGGGTGCTGATGACGAAAATGAGGCCTAAAAGAAAGAAAGGCGGCCGGAAGAAATATCTTGGAAAATTTTCCAGCCGCCATCTCGGATTTTCATTTTGACCTCATATTCGTCATCAGCACCCCTCAAAACCATTGATACGACACCCATGAAGCATATCTTGGAAAATTTTCCGGCCGCCATCTTGGATTTTCTTTTAGACCTTATTTTCGTCATCAGCACCCCCGAAAACCATGGACACGACACCCATGAAGCATATCTTGGAAAATTTTCCGGCTGCCATCTTGGATTTTCATTTTGACACCATTTTCGTCATCAGCACCCCCGAAAACCATGGACACGACACCCATGAAGCATATCTTGGAAAATTTTCCGGCCGCCATCTTGGATTTTCATTTTGACACCATTTTCGTCATTAGCACCCCCGAAAACCATGGACACGACACCCATGAAGCATATCTTGGAAATTTTTCCGGCCGCCATCTTGGATTTTCTTTTAGACCTCATTTTCGTCATCAGCACCCCCGAAAACCATGGACACGACACCCATGAAGCATATCTTGGAAAATTTTCCGGCCGCCATCTTGGATTTTCATTTTGACACCATTTTCGTCATTAGCACCCCCGAAAACCATGGACACGACACCCATGAAGCATATCTTGGAAATTTTTCCGGCCGCCATCTTGGATTTTCTTTTAGACCTCATTTTCGTCATCAGCACCCCCGAAAACCATGGACACGACACCCATGAAGCATATCTTGGAAAATTTTCCGGCCGCCATCTTGGATTTTCTTTTAGACCTCATTTTCGTCATCAGCACCCTCGAAAACCATGGACACGACACCCATGACGCATATTTTGTAAAAAAAGTAACGGAACCCTAATTCAAGAATTTTGCCCATTGTCCTTTATAAAAATATACTTCGCGCATATTTCGCGGAAGTATCTATCGCGCAAGTATAGGCGCGCATATGTCTGTCGCGGAAGTGTCTTTCGCGCAAGTGGCCAGCGCGCAAAGGGACTCCCGGAAGTGTCTTGGCGCGGAAATGTCCATTCGCGCAAGTGTCTGTTCGCGGAAAGGTCTAGGCGCGCAAAAGTCCATTCGCGCATGTGTCTTGGCGCGCAAAGGGACTCGCGCAAGTGTCTGGCGCGGAAATGTCTTTCGCGCAAGTGTACCAGATCCCAGATTTATTATTCTTAATATAAACACAGCTGTTTATTATGTTCCTAATTAAATAAAGGCGAAAACCTTTTAATGGAACTTAGATTACCCAAACAAAGTCAACCCACAATATTTAAAAAAGTAATTAAATATGCCATATTAATTACTAACCATCAGTACCAATATACATAACATAACACATAACATCACACCTGTAATCCCCGAAGGGTTAGGCAGAGGTGTTCCCATTAGTACACCCACATTTCGCCAGTTATGTTTTGTTAGTCCCATGTAATAGAGGGCGAGCCCATTGCCATCAACCGGGCACAAATCCAGACTCCGAGGCTGCTACTGAGAAATTCGTGATGGAAAAACCCAATAACACTTTGCCCGACCTGGGAATCGAACCCAAGACCTCATGCACAGCAGTCGCGCTTGCGACCACTAGACCCACGAGGCAGTCAATACAATACCAATATACAAAATGTCTTAACATGTAACTTAACAAATATTGTAATTACCAACTTATACAAAATCTTCGTTACTAGATAGAGCTCAAAACAAAATTATGGTAATCATGTGTATCGGCGCAAGTGCATTATTTAAAGAACCTCGTCAACTATATAAGATGCAGCTACATCAACGAATAATTAGATTAAGAGTTGATTACAATTATGATCACGAATTAATTGTTTAAAAACACAAATTATGTTAATGTTATTTATTTTGAGGGTTAATTAATTATTATTGATGATTAATTAATTATAATTGTATGGTTCAATTAATTATCAGTTTATTTACTCCAAAAGATTGTAAAAATAATCATTTATTTACAAAGTTAGAATCCTAACCTAAAAACTCAAACACGTGCGCCGAGCACGTGGTTAGTGTCTATAAATACAGGCGACAGCCACAGAGCGGCTCAGTTGCGCACGAGCCGTCGGACGGAACACATCTCTGTGAGTCATATTTATACTTTTTTTGTTTTTTTTTTTTTGGTTTTTTTTTTTTGAAGATGATTAATTAATTATAATTGTATGGTTCAATTAATTATCAGTTTATTTACTCCAAAAGATTGTAAAAATAATCATTTATTTACAAAGTTAGAATCCTAACCTAAAAACTCAAACACGTGCGCCGAGCACGTGGTTAGTGTCTATAAATACAGGCGACAGCCACAGAGCGGCTCAGTTGCGCACGAGCCGTCGGACGGAACACATCTCTGTGAGTCATATTTATACTTTTTTTGTTTTTTTTTTTTTTGTTTTTTTTTTTTTTTGTTTTTTTTTTTTGAAGATGATTAATTAATTATAATTGTATGGTTCAATTAATTATCAGTTTATTTACTCCAAAAGATTGTAAAAATAATCATTTATTTACAAAGTTAGAATCCAAACCTAAAAACTCAAACACGTGCGCCGAGCACGTGGTTAGTGTCTATTTTGAAGATGATTAATTAATTATAATTGTATGGTTCAATTAATTATCAGTTTATTTACTCCAAAAGATTGTAAAAATAAACATTTATTTACAAAGTTAGAATCCTAACCTAAAAACTCAAACACGTGCGCCGAGCACGTGGTTAGTGTCTATAAATACAGGCGACAGCCACAGAGCGGCTCAGTTGCGCACGAGCCGTCGGACGGAACACATCTCTGTGAGTCATATTTATACTTTTTTTGTTTTTTTTTTTTGGGACAAGCCCGCCACACTGTTCCCACCCACTGCAACTCCTGAAAGCCAGAACCAACAGTGGAGGCCACCAGAAAAGCGTCGAGGCAATGAAGCTCGACGAGTCCCAGAGAAACGATTTACTGTCTTGGGTCCCGCAACGAAATATTTATACTGTCGTCCTTGTAAAAAGTGTTTTATTTGAAGAAGGTGGAAAATAACCAAGAGTGTGATGTCAGCAATGCTTTTTTTTTTTTTTTTTGAGGTGGTAAAAATCATCAAATGACTCCGACTGACGAAGGACTGTCAGACTTTTACTGACTAAAAAACCACCCTGTTCCTTCTGTTGCCCTGCAACCCCGGCAGGCGTTGGCTCCGTTGGGGGCCCCGTCCCTGTGCTGACAGCTCTTTGAGGCGCGCGCGAACAGAACGCGCCGTCGACCCGGGCTTGGTCCTTGATCGGACGGCGAGCTACCCATTACTCGCCGTCCGCAAGCCCGCGCCTACGGTGGCCGGATGTCGCCTCGCGACGTCCGACGCCCTGGGCGTCTCCCGCGGCGGCTGGGGCGTGAGGTGGTTCTCTCCGTCACGCGGCCCGCCTCCTCCTTCGCTAGCATTACTGCTTTGCAGAAGGAGGTGACTGCATCCCATTCCCTCTCGCCCCGGAGCATGGCCTGAACCAGGTCCGGACGCGAGAGGTTGCCGCCGCCTATCACCTCCGTGAGGGCACGGCGGTGCTCTGCCCAAGCGGAGCAGTCCTGCACCGTATGCTCCACCGTGTCCTCCGGGCGATCCACACAGTGGTGACACCCGGGCGTTTCCTCCCGCCCTATCCGACACAGGAACCTCCCGAAACAACCGTGTCCGGTGAGGACCTGCGTCAGGCGGTAGGTGAGGACGCCGTAGCGCCTCTCCAGCCACACCTCAAAGAGGGGTCTTATCGCCGCGATTGTGGCGTGCCCGAACTTGGGTTGCGACAGTCGCATCTCCCATCCCGCCATGAGATCGCACCGGAGCTCACTCCGCAGTGCACGATTTGCCGCGGCAGCGGGGTTTCACCCCGGCGCTGCGCGTTCACACGCCACTCGTAGACGCGCTGGAGGACTGTTGCCTCCAGATCCCACGGCGGCAATCCGGCAAGGAGGCTTGCCGCTTCGCCGGAGACCGTGCGATATCCCCGGATCATCCGGATGGCCATGGCCCTCTGGCATGCCACCAACTTGGCTGGTGGCCGCCGCCTCGTGGTAGAGGGCCATGGACCGCACGACTCCGGCGTAAAGCCTCCGGTAGGAGGCGCCTGGTCCCCCGAGGTTGGGCAGGAGCCGCCAAAAAGCAGCCCCAGCCCTGTCCAATCGCGGAGCCAGACGTCGGAAGTGCTCCTTGAAGCTCCACCGGCTGTCGAGGACGAGACCCAGATACTTCATCGTCGCCTCGACGCCGATGTGAACCCCTCCCACCGTTATTTGGGAACCCGACGGTGGCGCGTTCCGAAGACCATGAAAGCACATGGCCTCGGATTTGTGCAATG
Source organism: Hoplodrina ambigua (assembly GCA_949774945.1). Classification (NCBI taxonomy): domain Eukaryota; kingdom Metazoa; phylum Arthropoda; class Insecta; order Lepidoptera; family Noctuidae; genus Hoplodrina; species Hoplodrina ambigua. Next base: position 12,708,428 of record OX458975.1, read on the forward strand.
CCACCTCGAGTCCCAATTGCCGGATTCTTTCGACGACTGTCGCAACCCCTCGCGTCGCTAGGTCGGCCGCCGCCTGGTGCGACTCTCCCTGTGCCAGGACGAGCATGTCGTCAGCGTAGCAGACTACGCTGACGCCGTCAGGGAGGTCGGCGCGCAGCACCCAGTCGTATCCAATGTCCCACAGAAGCGGTCCCAGGACCGATCCCTGTGGGACACCGCACGACATCTCTCGCCGGTTCCACTCTCCCCGTTGGCCGGGGTAGACGACGGCCCTATCCGTCAGATAGTCCTCGACAACACGACGAAGGTAGGTCGGCATCCGGTGATACCGGAGTGCCTCCCTGATGCAACTCCAGGCCAGGGTGTTGAAGGCATTGGAGATGTCGAGAGACACCGCCAAGACGACCCTGCCCCGGGATACTGCTTCCCCCTTCGTGAGGGCCCTCACGCGCATGATGGCGTCCACCGTGGAGCGCCCCCTGCGGAAGCTTAACTGGCTCTCCGCAAGGTCCGGCCCGGATCTCCCCAGGTGCCCGACGAGGCGGTTTGCAATTACTCTTTCAAAGAGCTTGCCCACCTCGTCGAGCAGCACGATGGGCCGGTATGCGGACGGTGAGTCCGCAGGGCGCCCCGGCTTCTTGATGAGGACCAGTTTCCCCGTCTTCCAACGAAGCGGGAACTGGCCCCTCTCTAAACATGCGCTTAAGAGCCTCCCTAGTCGAGGACCGAGAGCCCCTGAGGCCAGGACCCAGGCTTTCCCAGGTAAGCCGTCGGGTCCCGGGGCGGTATTCTTGGCCTTCAGCCGTTGTACCGCCACTCTCAGATCTACCTCGGCCACCTCCGGAGCATTGTAGTCGCCGCCGTCGCTGTGGTCCGCGTCTTCGTCTGACACCACCAGGGGCGGAGCCATGGGCGGGGGGGTATGTTCCCCCCGAGAAGGAAACAGGGCGCCGACGCCCTGTCGCCTGACGTCCCTGTCCAGAGCCTCCAGCATCTCCCTGCGGGATAGATTCCTAGCCCGCAGCATCCCATCTCGGAGGGCGGTCTTCGCCGCCCTGTACCCCTCGTACAGCTCCGCCTCAATGGCTGCCGCATTCGGAGGTCGGATGCGGCACCGCCTCGCGTAGTGCCGTTATCTCGCGCGACCACCAGTACACCTGACGCCGGGCGCTTACTGGCCGGGCCCGGGGCATTGCCATGTCACAGATCACGGACATGGCCTCCTGTAACCACTCCGCCTCGTCGTTGACGTCGGCAGGCCTGTCTGGTGACGACACCCAGGCCTGCACGAACGAGGCTTCCAGGAAGAGCTCCCGGTCCGGCTGCTTCAGCGCCCATCGCGGACCACTCGGGGTCTGTCGGACCGGCGTATCTGGGATCTGGGCGGAGACGTCGAACCGGATGTACCGGTGGTCGGAATATGTCTCCACCCCCTCCTCTACGCGCCAGTCAACGACACGTGGCGACAGAGCGAGGCTGCCGAACGAGATGTCCACCACCGACTCGCCCCGCATCCGTACACACGTGGGGACAGAACCCCGGTTCAGGATGACCAGGCCTGTCTCCAGAGCCCAGTCCTCCACCATCTTGCCCCGTGCATGGTCCGTGTACCGGGAACCCCAAGCCACGTTCTTGGCATTGAAGTCCCCGAGGACCAACACAGGGAGGGAACCGAACCCGGCGACGACGACTCCTAGCTCCCTAAGGGAGACGTGGAACTCGGCGAGAGTTCGGTTCGGGGAGAAGTAAACGCCTACCACGGCGATCTCCCCGAACCGTGCTGCCACACAGCCCCGTCCTCTCTTGACGCTCTCGAGAGACGGGGTACCGGCGGCAGCCGACGCGATTATGACCACCGAGCCGTCGAGGTCCGCCACCCAGTCATCCCTGGGTGGGACAAAGTACGGCTCGGCGACCACCGCGATGTTGATCAGCCACTGCGCCATGCTCTGGACCAAGAGATCCTGAGCGGCGGCGCAGTGGTTGATATTGGCCTGGAGGAGGCGCAATGGGGCCGTGACTAGCCCTCCATTACATCCCCCTCCAGGGCCCTCCTCGAGGGCGGAATCGCCCTAGCGGCGGCGACGGCGGCGACAGTGGCGGCGGCAGCGGAGGGCCTACCTCTACCGCTGGCCTTGGCGGGTGGGGCGCAGGCCTTGCCTCCTGCCCGGTGATCGGCCGGCTTGCCATCAGCAGGTCATCAGCACCCCCGAAAACCATGGACACGACACCCATGAAGCATATCTTGGAAAATTTTCCGGCCGCCATCTTGGATTTTCATTTTGACCTCATTTTCGTCATCAGCACCCCTCAAAACCATGGACACGACACCCATGAAGCATGTCTTGGAAAATTTTCCGGCCGCCATCTTGGATTTTCTTTTAGACCTTATTTTCGTCATCAGCACCCCCGAAAACCATGGACACGACACCCATGAAGCATATCTTGGAAAATTTTCTGGCCGCCATCTTGGATTTTCATTTTGACCTCATTTTCGTCATCAGCACCCCCGAAAACCATGGACACGACACCCATGAAGCATATCTTGGAAAATTTTCCGGCCGCCATCTTGGATTTTCATTTTGACACCATTTTCGTCATTAGCACCCCCGAAAACCATGGACACGACACCCATGAAGCATATCTTGGAAATTTTTCCGGCCGCCATCTTGGATTTTCATTTTGACCTCATTTTCGTCATCAGCACCCCCGAAAACCATGGACACGACACCCATGAAGCATATCTTGGAAAATTTTCCGGCCGCCATCTTGGATTTTCATTTTGACACCATTTTCGTCATTAGCACCCCCGAAAACCATGGACACGACACCCATGAAGCATATCTTGGAAATTTTTCCGGCCGCCATCTTGGATTTTCTTTTAGACCTCATTTTCGTCATCAGCACCCCCGAAAACCATGGACACGACACCCATGAAGCATATCTTGGAAAATTTTCCGGCCGCCATCTTGGATTTTCATTTTGACACCGTTTTCGTCATTAGCACCCCCGAAAACCATGGACACGACACCCATGAAAGATATCTTGGAAATTTTTCCGGCCGCCATCTTGGATTTTCTTTTAGACCTCATTTTCGTCATCAGCACCCTCGAAAACCATGGACACGACACCCATGACGCATATTTTGTAAAAAAAGTAACGGAACCCTAATTCAAGAATTTTGCCCATTGTCCTTTATAAAAATATACTTCGCGCATATTTCGCGGAAGTATCTATCGCGCAAGTATAGGCGCGCATATGTCTGTCGCGGAAGAGTCTTTCGCGCAAGTGGCCAGCGCGCAAAGGGACTCGCGGAAGTGTCTTGGCGCGGAAATGTCCATTCGCGCAAGTGTCTGTTCGCGGAAAGGTCTAGGCGCGCAAAAGTCCATTCGCGCATGTGTCTTGGCGCGCAAAGGGACTCGCGCAAGTGTCTGGCGCGGAAATGTCTTTCGCGCAAGTGTACCAGATCCCTCAAAACGACTAGTCGAAAGTTAAGTCCTTAACTTAACCATTTGAAGAACAATGGACGTACAGAGTGCAGTTTGCGTACTTAGTGAGAAAACAACTGGATAAGACTTTGAAAATAGACTTTCTTGTTTAGTTAGACCGGTAAATTGAGTACTCGCCTGTTGTTGTTGTTCAAAGTCAAAGTCAAATTATTTATTTCAATTGGACCATTAAAAGGCAATTTTGAACGTCATTTCCCTACAAGAGAAAAAATAATAATATTGAATCTAGTTGCCCATTCCAAAAGGTAGTTTCGTATGGAGAAGAATGGGCAAGAAACTCTATACATACTCTTTAAAAAAATATATAATTTGTTTTACAATAAGTAGTTCACCGTTAACCACTTTTTTTTTGTGATGGCACATATCTCAAGAACTGTTCGGTATACATTTTGTCTACACAGGAGACAAAATAGGTACTGGACTGAGTCAGTCAGAGGATCCTCCCCTTTCAATGGAGGATGAGAAACTTTTCCTATTTCTTATACCACTAAACCCACATTTCACCAGTTATGCTGTTAGAAGATAAACTACTATTACATGGCGCGTCCCTCCATATTACTATTTCAATGTGTGTATCTATGTAGTTGTAAGTATTCGTCTTTAGTAGCAGACCGGCAGGATTGTTGGTCAACTAATCATAACTAGCAAGACCGCGCAAGACAACGCACGTGTCATTTTCATAGAGTACCTATGTCAGTGCAGCGCCATACTAATAATAATGAGTAATCAATGACGCCGCTAGTCGAGTAACAACTCGCTGATTTGTTTTTGTTTTGAGAGCCATCTCAGTACGCACACATGCGTTGTGAGTCTTGTAAATACTTTCACAAATACTTTGAAACGTTTTTAATTTGTGGACGGGCGCGCTATGTAATAGCAGTTTATCATGTGGTGTGAAAATTTCAAGTGTCTACCTATAACAGTTACAAAGATACAGCCGTGTGTCATATGGAGGGACGAAAAGATAGCGGAGACTTACTAATAGGGTTTCGTTTATCACCTTTTGTGTACGGAACCGTATAAAAGGGGCCTGAAAAAGACTGAAAGGAAAGCTATAACAAATTAACAACATTATTACAAGCTCAACTATTATTTCGACGCTATATTATTCGGATTTTAGTGCGAGAACAATCGGTCCGGCTGAGTTAATGCGACCGCAACTGGACTGAACACAATCCGAGCTTTGCGGAACTTTGTCGAACACACACGTTATGTTTACTAAGTACTTATACATTGTGTGTATTGTAGTATTGTATATTATATGTACCAGTTATATCCTGTAGTTTCATTCGCGTTAAGTTCCGTTGTTGGCTACTGCACGATGTTATATAGCTTACGATAACGACGACGATAATGCACAAGGGTTTTTTTTATAATTTGGATCAGTAGATTTGGAGACTAGCGCGTTCAGACAGACAGACAAACAAACAAACTTTTCATCTTTATAATAATTGCTTTTACCCGCGATTTCCGTTCGAGTCCGTTTAGTGGTATGTTCTGTGTGTTAAAAGACCATTTAGTAACGGTTGCCTTTATCTATGTATCGATTGATATTTTATAGGAAAGATAGATATCTGATCAACCATAAAATCTATTCGAGAACTCAATCACAATCTATAAAAAAGAAACTTCCTTTTTCTGAACGATCCGAGTCCCCGTCTCAACTCAGCTCGATCCATTCACTCGCTGCTGATCAAAAAAGCGTCGTCGGCAAACTTTAATTAAATTCAAAGCAAAAGTTCTGTTATTAGGCGGAAGGGGACCGCAGGCATTGATTGTTTCGAAATACTTTCTCAACATAGTTAGGAGTATTTATTTTGAGAGGACGCTTTTAAGGGTTAACCATGAAATGGTGGAAAACAAAAACCTTGATAGGTAGGTAGATCGATTTGAATCGAACATAATTATTTGTATATCACTGTATTTTATTTAAATTACGAGTTAACTGCCTCGTTGGTCTTGTGATCGCAAAGTGCGATTGCTGAGCATGAGGTCTTCGATTCGATTCCAAGGTCGGGCAAAGTGTTATTGGGTTTTTCCATCAGGAATATCTCAGTAGCAGCCTCAGAGTTTGAATTTGTGCCCGGTTGATAGGTTAGCTCAGCGAAATGTGGGTACACCTCTGCCTAACCCTTAGGGGATTACAGGGGCGATGTTATGTTATGTATGGCTTAATTTTTATTCTTAATTCCGTTTTGAGTGGGATTGTCTACCATTAGATGTTCTCTCCAATGCTTCCATAGTCTGGCTTGTTTAATCATTTTCTTACATTAAGGCTCGTGACAAATTAACCTGATCTGATCAACTTTGACTACGGAAACAACCAATACTTAAGGTAACCATTGGTAAAGTTATTCAAATTTGTTTACATATATTCATGGATACCTAATACATTAATAAAAAAAAAAATTGAAGTAGGTAACCTGTATTCGCTCTAACGTGAGCTATTGGCATAGGCCAATGATGGTAATAGTACCATAGCTGCATTATAAGTGGCTTCAAGTAACGATACTTAAGTACTAGCTACCGCCGACTCAAGTCCGGTGCACGCTAGCCTCGCCCTCTACTACCAATTTAGCGGACTAGGGTTAGCTTTTATACCGTGGTACAAGATTTTTTACATTGTTCCTGGCGGCACGGTATATGAAAATACGTTATCAAACAAAAGTTTACAGAATAATTATTTTGTTAAGTGAATTATTTGCCAAACTTGTTATTGTATAATGATGAAATGACAAATCATGTTTCTGTCAATCGTTGGTTGTCAAGTGAAAATTAGTAAAATATTTTTTGGTGAAATGACAGGGCACCGGAAAACGCTTAATAGACTGCGCCTCCAAGTAGGCCGCTGCAAACATAACCTAGCAAAATGGGAGATTATAGATCCCACAGATACCCAGTGCGAGTGCGGTGCTACTAATCACATGATGGCCCTCTTACTACAGTGAGCAAAGTGTCCCTACACCTGCACTTTAGAGGACGTTGACACTGGGCCCAAGAATCTAAGAAAAAAGTAAAAAAAGAGGATTATCAGAAATCATCAAGTCGAAAAGAAGAAGTCTACAGAGCAAAGGTATCCCGCGACAAATACAGACTTGAAATTCTAAAAACCAGACAAAATGTAATTCCCTCTAGAATTTAACTTAAACCACAAACTTTATTTAAACCAAATAAGTCAAAACAAGCAAAAACAGACTGTACACGCTTTCAAGGCAAGTTTAAAACATATTTCCTGGTTTGTTTATCCTATTTAGCTGGTTGTGAATTCGCAAGTCATAAATATTCGTTAAGACGAAACTTCTCACGCTTCAGATGGTGACTTGAAAGAGTTTTAAGAAAATGTTTGAACATTGGCTGCAATGCGTTGAAAAAGTTTTAAGTATTTGAATATTTGCTTTCGGTTTAGTCAGCGTGGAATTGGTGAAAGGAATCGGGGATTTTCTTAAGTTTTGTTTATATTTAGCTGCAATATAGATATTCAACATTACTTATTACTATATAAAACATAACTTTTAATTGGTTTTGCAACTTTCAGTGGGACCCATAAATATGAACCATTTTTTTATTACGGAACATCTCTGAAATATGAAAAAATGTTTTATTTTACAATATGTTTACAAAATGTGTGGTCATAGCACATGAAATCACTAAGTACTATCGTATGTTAAGTTAACAGTCGACAATAGTTATAGGATTTCTCTTTTGTATTTGCTTAATAAATTATTTTTCTTTCTTTCAGACCTACCAGTACAATGCACGTCATCAGTTTTCACTTCTGCAGCTATTAACTGACGCAGTTTTGCAATATTTTTTAAAAGTGCTTCTTAAATTCTTAAGAAGCACTTTTTAAGAATATTGCAGTAATAAATAAAACATAAAAATAAAAAATAATGGTCCTGAAACTTTGGCAGATATATTCCACAGTCACTTTTCAGATCACTGTAAAAATACGGCAAATTGAATACCAAGTTTTTCAATCAAGTATCAAAAACTTAGTTTACAATTTAGGTACCAGATGTTTCATAAGTTTTGTAAAGCAAAATTCATCACACAATTTTAACTTGAATTAAGATAGTTGATTCAAATTGTTAAATAATTATCATTTATTTCAGACTTGTGTTTCTCAATATGTTTGTTAGTAACCTAGTGACAATAAAGAACAATTATTACAATTAATAAAATGTATTAAGGCCCTTTATCTCGCGTGTAGACCTATCCATTGCGCCATGCCAAGTAATTTGCCTATACAGGACACAGACATAGCTTCAGTACAACTTATACGAGTCATTATTATTACACTAATGATGGCTACTCGACCAACACCTTAGGAGGCTCTCGTTGGGAGGTTGGATCAAGGGCTTGATTCAGAAAGCGGTACTCCTGGACACGGCGTGTATTGTTAGGATATTCCTTTCTCAGGAGCCCTGACCACCGGTGGCTTAGACCCCGTTCCCGACGCCGGTGGGGTACTATTTTTTATATTTTTAAATGTTTTTATATATTTTTTTTATAATAATATTTAAAAATGTAATTTTATATGTATATTAGATAAATAAATGGAATAATGATGGCTACAGTAAATATCGTTTGCAATATGTTTTATTTATGGTATGCTTTTTGTAGACTTTTGTGTGTTTATTTATGTAGAGTTTACAGTACTTTTCAGGCATATCATGCAGACTACAGTTTTCATGCCATGCGTTTCAATATTCCTTTTCAGTAAATGATTTTCTATAAAAGTATGGCAGTGATTTCTTTTTAAGAGGTATTCCCATTAGATGCTCTCTGCGCCATAGTCTGGCTGAGTATTAATTTTCTTACATTTAGTAAATGGACACACTTTCCAAATGAACTTTATGGTGGTAATGTGATGGAGTCATGTTTTGAAATGATCTGCCGCATGTTTCACAAGATTCTATTGAAAGTGAGTGGAAATAAAAATCAGTTAAATGATTTTTTTTAAGTATTTTAAAACCGAAGAGGAACTACACGACACTGTGCTTTTTACATACACAACACAATATCGTACTTATGAGGTATCCCTACCTAAGCACGCTGGATGACAGCTCACCTCACTTTACCACTCACATTTACACTACGCATACACACTCACACCTACAATATCACTACTATGTCAAAAATGTTGGCAGCCACTTCCCTTTTATTTCCTTAAGCCCATTTCATCTCATTAGTCAAATGATCTATAATAAGCATCGAATGAGCCAGCATTATCATTATTGTTGCTTGTGCCAATTCGCTATTTTCCTCAAATTCATTTATTTACGCCATAACTATATTATATATTATGAGATTAGGTTAGATATTTTATATCTTTTTAAATAAGTATAAGAGGTCCATGGGTAGCAATTTTTTTTTGTTTTTTGATGCCGAGATGTATGAACGTAGATGAGGCGAAAGGAGTATGTAATAATCGTAGCAGGTGGCGTTGCTGTGTCCCAGTTTTACATTTTAAATTACCTTCAACAACACTTAGTAACTTTGCTTGTAATTCTGAGAGATTCTCTAGAGTTAGAGACAGAGTTACTAAGTTAGATGTGAGTATTAGGTACATAAGTACAAGTATGTTAATACCTTAAGCCTTAGCTTAGACGCGATCGGCCCGCAGACACTTTGTTGTTTCAATGTCACGAACCTGTAACAAGATCGTTGGAATTTCACCTCTATTTTACTAACAATAATGATTGATTATAGTGTTATAAAATACCCATCAGTTAAAGGTATTTTGGAACGAATTTCCATATCGCGCCGGTATGCAAAAGACCGTAGGTGAACACTAAACATCGGTAGGTCGTCAACTTTTGGCATCCATATCATAACATAAACTCACGCCTTTGTCTCATAGGGGTAGGCAGAAACCACAGAAAGCTACCCGCTACGATCCTTACATACTCCTTTCGCCATACAAGCACACCGGTTATAAGTACTGCGAACTTGACCTTTCTAAAGAATCTCACCAATAAGGTCAGTGTAGGTCTTCCTAGGGTGACCTCTCCCTGCGTTGCCACTCACCTCACCACAAAAAAAAACCACACACACACCTTATCACTAAAAATATCTACATAAAATAATATAATGTGATTGCACTAAAGTTTGAAGCGAAAACCATGCTTACCTAATGCACTAAATACATCACCTAGTCCAACCACAACTCGAGTTCCTCAAGTTATGCAACTTCAAGCGTCCATTTCTCAGCGAATCTTTAATATTCATACCAACCATTGTAAGGGGAAAGTTTCCGAAGTACTTCTTCAACAGATGACTCGGTTTTCCAAACGGCAGATCAAAAGTCTTACTTGATATTACAAATGTTAGAGTTTGTATGTTTGTCACATCATGCTTAAACTACTGATACAATTTTGATGAAATCTGGCTCACAGTGAGACTACCATTTGGTTTAACTATCCTGTATTATCGCGACTGCTGCACGTGGGGTCCTTCGATTCTCAGGACGGGCAAAAAGTGCAATTAGTTTTCGCATTAGGAATCTCTTCAGTTCAGTGATTTAGTCGTGAAAGCGTAACAGACCGACATACAGAGATACTTTCACATTTCTATTATTAATAAGAATAAATTTTTATGTCCCCGTATTAATATCCCCTAGAAATAAAGGCTCCTGTCCACATGGACAAAGTCGCAAGCAAGACTTAGTGTTTAATAAATATCTTCATTCTTCAGTAGAAATGGTGAATGAGAAAAGTTTTCAAATAATGAGCAACATGGTCGAAGCTCAGTCGCTAGTGATGGGAAAGTATTGCGAGGAATATTAGTTTGTGCCGGATTAGGGGCTTAGTGTTGTTTCTTGTTTATTTGTTGAATATCAGTGACTGGAAGAAGCTAACGAAAGATTACTATATCGTATTCGATATATATTATGTGAGTAGTTGTATTTGATATATTTTTATATGATCTTTTTTTTTTCGATTTATATTCATTAGTTAGTGAGTAGAGTAGACTAGCTTATTATGCCTTCGATTTCGGTTGTGTGAATGTCGGTTATTCAAGACATTTTTTTTCGCGGATCCTTAGTATTTTTCCTGAAATAAAAGTATGCTATATATCACTAGCTATCTGTAAGACAAATCTCTGATAAAATCGGTTCAGCCGTTTCAGAGATCAGATGGAATAAACACACAGGTTTTTTGTGTAAGTACTGTGTCAACATAATTATTTATATTTATTTTACAACATAAAAAGCTGTTTTTTACTTTCCAAACAGACAATTACATTTTATTTGTATAAATGATCTGCCTCGTTGGTCTAGTGGTCGCAAGCGCGTCTGCTGTGCATGAGGTCTCGATTCCCAGGTCGGGCAAAGTATTATTGGGTTTTTCCATTAGGAATTTCTCAGTAGCAGCCTCGGAGTCTGGATTTGTGCCCGGTTGATGGCAATAGGCTCGCCCCCTATTACATGGGACTAAAAACATAACTGGCGGGATGTGGGTGTACTAATGGATACACCTTTGCCTAACCCTTTGGATTACAGGCGTGATATTATGTTATGTTGTATAAATGACATCTAAATATTATTATTTCCAAACAATTAAATGGTTACAAGTATCAAGTGTACATAAGTGTATCATATTTCTCAGACAATAATGTGGTAACAAGTACCACGACTATATAAGTGTCGCACTTACTCATTTGTTCCGTAACATGTGGGATTTAAAACCGCAATAGTGCAGTTTTCAAATAATGAATTACGCCGACGCGGCGCCGACTCAGCCAACGAAACGATAGTGGTGGGCAATTATTGGCTTTGCTCATATTGTTTTAAATTATTGCTCTTGTTTCTATGTGATAATGGTATGAGTTACTGTTCGCACATTTAATGGCTATTGAGAAGAACAATTGTGACTTTGTGTTTTGTTGTCTATAAAATCAGCCCAACATACAAAGATCAGGCGATTTTTACTACTTAATGATTATCTTACTTAATAATTTCTTCATTTCTTCATATACACAACAACTAGATATCAATATTTGTTAAGCAACCGATTAGCCACTCGAAGATTTTTTACTATATTATTGTTATAATCTGTGTTGCCTGCCTATAATATGAATAAATCATTTATCCATATTGATCTCTAGTTATTGTGTATATAAAGAAATGAAGAAATTCCTACTGTGAGCTAACATTTGTACTACCGGGATCGCGGGACGTCTTGACAGGATACCGTGGCCCCGGAACGTAAAGGGCAACAGAAGGAACAGGGTGGTTTTTTAGCCAGTAAAAGTCTGACAGTCCCTTCCACCCCACCCAGGGCGGAAGGACCCATTTGATGATTTTTACCACCTCAAAAAAAGTTAATTTATATATAAAAAAAATATATATTTTTGAAGCTGAATAGGTACATAGATTTAATTTTACAAATGAATTGTTTAAAAATATTTTTATCTGTACGCTGTTTGGGCCAAAACTAAACTTTAGAAAAAACTAAAGTAATAATGTTTTAAAAAAATCAGTGCGCTTCCCTACCAAGCACTAGTAGGTAGTCCCACACTGAAAGAATCGCTTCAGGTTAATTAGCTGCGAGTCGGGGCTGCCCTCACGATTTTAATGAGTCTCGATTTATCAGGCTCCCCTTTGCCACAGAATATTTGGTACTTACAGAAGGTTAACTTTAAAAAAATCGAGAAAACAAAAGAAAGTATTGCATCCTTTTATTTCAGGAGGTGGTCATAAAAGACATATGTAAATAATTAAATAAAATTACGACACCTTAGCAATAATGAATAATTACTTGTTTTTTTATGTTTTATAGTATTTCAGAATACACATCTTTCAAAAGAACATAATCGCTCCGTTGCGTATGCGATAGGCAGTGTCGCGCGACTATACCATGTTCAGAATCACTAGCAGAGACACCTCTTTTAATTTGACAAGGAGACATGCATCACGTACATCGATCGCGTGACTTATCAGTTTAGATCTAGTTTGAGATCGCTATACATTCAAAGTTAAATCATTTATTTCAGCGTAACGTAACGTACGTTATTTAAAAGAAAAAGAAAAAAAATGAATACGCATACGTACGTGACATCTATGTGTGCGTGCTCATTTACGTGTGTGCGTCTGCTAACGCTCGTCGTATCAAGCCGTACTTCTGTGTCTATCTAATCTGTGTCTTCGTTGCCCCTCTAATTACCAGCGATAGCGATCGGTCAGCAAAGAGGCTTGGCCAATAAAACTTTATCGCTTCATTAATGTTTTTTTTAAAGGTCGTGTTTTTCTGTATAAATGTATTTTTTAACGCGTTTTTATGTTGATCGATATAACTGTTTGTCTTACTTAGGTACTGATTTTTAAATTAGAATAAGGATTATTATTTGGAGGGGTTTATTGATGTAGTAATTGGATGCCGACCAAAGGAAGAGCGCGAAATAGCCGACAAGATTACTCGGAATTAAAATATTCCCTGATTGACTTACCACTAACTTTTTAAACCTACATATTAACATGTATCCCGAATAAAGAAGATTTAACAAAAATCGATTCATTCATTTTGAAAAATTAGGATTTCAAGGTTTGTATTAAACGCTTTTAAACAGATACTTCAGCATACATGAACATAATAATCAACTAACATCGTATGTTACTCATTACGAAAAACAAGATCAATTGATTATTCCGTTTCAGACAGACAAGCCTAGTTAAGACACAAAAAAAAGGATAATAACATAACATCACGCCTGTAATCCCCGAAGGGTTAGGCAGAAGTGTACCCATTAATACACCAACATATCGCCAGTTATGTTTTTAGTCCCATGTAATAGGGGGCGAGCCTATTGTCATCCACCGAGCACAACTCCAGACTCCGAGGCTGCTACTGAGAAATTCCTGATGGAAAAACCCAATAACACTTTGCCCGACCTGGGAATCGAACCAAAGACCTCATGCAAAGCAGTCGCGCTTGCGACCACTAGACCAACGAGACAGTCAATTAAAAAGAATAAGGATAATAACTAACAAGATAATAGCTACTTACGTACATATTACTCGAAGTAAGAATACCCAATTTCTTCAAGACTATAGTCTCCATATATTCTGATAATATGGACGTATTCATGAAGATAAAACTGGATGTGTACAGAGAAATACTGAAAAATGAATATTTATTGTCTCATTTGGACGTACCGACGTTGCCTGATGCTTTATGTTAGGTATTCTTATAGTCTGTGATCACGCACAGAATATTTTTTGTCTGCAAATGCGAATTGTGACTACGTTTTAGTGGTCTTTGAATTATCATATTTCATGAGATGTTATGTATGGGTAATGTTAACAATTTAGATTTGCATGAAATTATAGACACACATACACATAACATCACGCCTGTAATCCCCGAAGGGTTAGGCAGAGGTGTACCCATTCGTACACCCACATTTCTCCAGCTATGTTAAAGTCCCATGTAATAGGGGGTGAGCCTACTGCCATCAACCGGGCACAAATCCAGACTCCGAGGCTGCTACTGAGAAATTCCTGTTGGAAAAACTCAATAACATTTTGCCTGACGTGGGAAAATGTAGACTTATATCATATCTTTGCCGTCGATTCCGTTCGCACCGATCCGCCACAGTTTTTTAAAATCGCGTGAAAAAAAACTACTTCAAAAAAAATATTGGGTGCAATTCCGTTTTTTTGATCAGAGTACTACCAGCTCTTCTTGCAGCGGTGGTCCGCTTATTGAATTTAGACAAGCTGCTAATCTTTATAAAAACGTTGGGACACTAGAATTTCTGATTCGTGGGTGCGTTTACAATCATATAAACCTCCATATACAAACAACTACCTGTAGGCCACACAAGTGTAAGTACTTCACCAAAATGTGCATGTGACAAAGGCTTCGTATTCATTTGAAAATAGACCTTAAGTCATTAATCCTTAGTCTGTTAATTCGCTCGCCCTGCTGCCAAAGATTCTTTCATAACTTTACTGCATCACCAAATACAAATACTGTATATTTAGTGACTTAAGCTGATTGATTAATGAAAATCCAACCGTCCTGTCTGGTGACGTCATTCGCAAACTTTCAGTTCTATCCTTTGATCCACGCCTCAAGTAAATTGGCATAGGGGTAGAAGGTACGAAACTCCGAGTAAAAACAGCTGTTACTTTTATTTTTCTTTCACCATCACTCATATAATAAAACTGAGGAGTTTTTTTGTATGTTTGTTTGTTTAAATGCGATAATCTCTGGAACTAACAGTTGGTTAGGAAAAAAAATTGTGTATAAAATAGCCAGATTAATAAGGAATAGTATAGGCTATATAACTTCACGCTATGACCTACGTGAGAAGAGCAGTAATCAAAAACGTAACTTAAGAACGGAGTCGTTAGAAGCCACATACAGACTGGAAAAAACTTTTTGTATATGATAGCCAGATTTATGAAGAACAGTATAGACTATACAACATCACGCTACGACCCACAGAACCGGAGCAGTACCCAAAAACGAACCTTAGGATGAAAAAACCATACGGACGAAGTCGCGGCCAAAAGCTAGTCGCCAAATAAATCTAATCAAATAGAAGTCTAGGACTTCCCAAGTGTTTGGTAAAGAACAGAAGTCGATGATGTAAACAGTGTTCCAAGTAATATAAACTTTTCAGACGAGAAGAAATATTTTGGGACCTAAGAGAAAATGCGGGTGGTCTTTTCTTTATACAAACGCTCTCGCCTGGTTGCATTCTGGACATTAGAGCAATGATATTTTAGAGTAAAAAAAAAATAACTATTTCTAGGTCTCTGTGTTTTCCTTTTTAATGATACATTATTTTTACAAGCACTAAAACCCACAGAAAATGCTCAAATTAGCTGCTGTGATCAGAGACCTATTGTACGAATTAGAAAAACCCAATAACACTTTGCCCGTCCAATCGAAAAACCAACAAGGCCGTCCGAAAAACACAAAAGAAAAACACAGGGGTACAGTATAATTTATTTTTATTTAATTTATGAAATATCTTTAATATCGATTCAATATTAGAGTAGATAATAGGCGGGAGCGAAATCCCGAAATATGATTTTTTACTTAGGCTATACAGTCAGAACTGCTGTTGTCCTTTTCGCACGCCGAGCGTTAGAAGACGACAGTGATAGTTTCTTCTAATATCTAATTTTCAAAAACCTCTCCGCTGGTGTTTCCTCTTTAAGCATTGAATCAGTCTTCAAGAGGAGTCAGCATCAATGCTTTTTTTTATCGTCTTCAGTTTGGTCTGGTTTTAATCTGTTTTATTTATGTTCATAATATTTTATTGTGTCTTGAGAAGCTATTTATTGCTTATTGATTCTACTTGGCTTTTTACGATACCTACCGCCATGATACAATTTACAGTCTAGCCTTTTCCTTACTGTTTTGTAATGCTTTCAGGCAAAGTTGATGCGACTGCTGAACATTCATAATGATAGTAAATCATATTACCCTATTGCACTGCAGCCTCTTCTTACACAGAGAAGGCACGAGCATTGATCACTCAAGCCCCAGCCATACCGATATGACAGAACAATAGATAATCAATTGTGTCTCATTATGTGGGACGCGGATTGGCCATTACAGACACATCTTATCTTCTAAGCACAAGAAGTTAACTATGGCAGTGATTCTTAACACGAATCCATAATAAAATAAATAGATTTTTATTTTAAGGCTATTTTCGAATTATAAAAGCGAAAGGTCACTGACGAAATATTGAAAATCGCTTGACATATAAAGCTGAAATTTGGCATTTGGTAGTTTATATAATATTTAGTACACGTCCGCTAAGGCAATTAACACACGGCACGGCGCGGGCGCACCGCCGCCGCGGAGG